>CM055125.1:368695208-370082708 GCA_029206835.1 Rana muscosa
GGTGCTTTACCGATAACGCGGCCAGCTGGCAGTGTGAAATAGCTCTTGAGGATAATTCTGCTTCACTCCACGTCCATATAAATATAGCCTAGAGAATGTTCATCTTTCTATATTGCAATGTATTGCAATACATCTGTTGTGGCCATATTTTGATCTTGATGTAAACAGCCTATACTGTATGTATAGGTTGTTTTCATTAAGATCAAAATATGGCCGCCCACAACACAGATGTATTGCAATTGCAACACAGCAGGGGGCAAGTGTGTCTTCACTCTGCTTTCCGGGGGGGGCAATCTGCCCCCTTGCCCTATGGAGTGGACGCCCATGCCTGCAATGCGCCCTGAAAGAGCCGCTCCTTTGTATCCAGTGTGGCTTTCACACTGGAGCGGTGCGCTGGCAGGAGGGTAAAAAAAAACTCCTGCCAGCCTCATCTTTGAGGCGCGGTAGGAGCAGTAAAAATACCGCTGCTATAGCGGCCCCTGCCCATTGAAATTAATGAGGTAGCGCCTCCAAACCGCCCGCAAAATGCCGCAAAGTGGCGTTTTTGCGGGCGTTTTTAACCCTTTTTCGACTGCTAGTGGGGGTTAAAATCACCCCGCTAGCGCCCGCAAATCGCGGCAAAAACGACGATATAGTGCCCCTAAAAATAGCGGTGCTCTACCGCCAGCGCATCCAGCGCTTCAGTGTGAAAGCAGCCTTTAATGTACTCCAGTGATGGCTACAAGGAGGCATTTCACATGGCGGGTCCCTTGATGGTTGATTACACCTGTGAAATGTGTTCTACAACTGCCACTTGTAGTTACCTTCAGAAGCCTGTGTGGCAGGGTGACAACACAGCCAGGAGAACAATTTGGAGACAGGAGCACCTAGGGATATCAGGAAGTGCCTGAAAAGGACCATCATTTTTTTTTTTTTTTAAAGATGCAGATTAAAAACTGAACTCCAAGGAAAAGAAAAATCCTCCCTTGCAGTGCGGGGGCAATGGGTGGGGATTAAATGCTCGTTTAGGTTCATGGGGTCAAAAAAAAAAACTGTTTCACTTACACACAGGTTCCCTCCAGGGCTTAAGACCAGTCCCTGCAGCCTCTTTTCCTCTATGTTCCGGTGGTCGCAGGTCCTCTGACATCATATGGGGTCGCCTGCCTGATGAAGGGGTCCTGCTTGGCTCCAAAACCTTGCTGTGCTTTGCTGTGTTCTAATTGTTAATAAAAGTGTTGGACCCTTTGATAGAGTTCCCTGGTGTGCTAGTGACATATCCTGTGCCCACACAGGTCTCAGATTACACTCAGCTGTATACTCTATGCTGTGCACTGTGGGATGTCAGATCCCTGCCGCCTCCCTGCTATAGCTCAGAAATGTTGTGTAAAATGGGTGGCCTTATCTTTACTTGTGACAATTATTGTGTTTGCCATGCTCTGTTAGACAAATGTCTTTTTTTTTTTGCCCATTTTTAGATGAGCACAGTAAAAATGCTGCGGCCTCGGCTCAATGGCATCCTCTTCAAGC
This sequence comes from Rana muscosa, assembly GCA_029206835.1. NCBI lineage: Eukaryota > Metazoa > Chordata > Amphibia > Anura > Ranidae > Rana > Rana muscosa. The sequence continues at coordinate 368,696,715 of CM055125.1, forward strand.
TGACCTTTGACGAACACATAAGCAACATCAGACCTGACATTATCGGTGTGACACTGGCCTGCGAGGAGCTGAAGAGGAGCGAAAAATTCAAGAGGATGTTAGAACTCGTGCTGCTGGTTGGCAATTTCATGAACTCAGGCTCAAGAAATGCCCAGTCGCTTGGCTTCAATATCAGCTTCCTCTGCAAGGTAATGAGGTTGTTTTTTTTTCTTCTTTTGGGCAATGTAGTCTTTTGCCTAGAACTGATTGCCTTAAGATGACTGAATGTTGGAGTATTGTCCTGATGCTCATTAGAACTGAAGAAGCTGTTTGCATTGGCAGCAGACAGTTCAAGTCCAGATGAATGCAACCAATCACTACTAGATAAACCAATTGGTGGAGAATGCGGGCACTACCTCTCTTTACACATTCCAAGAAGAGAACAATTTGTTCAATAACATATTTCTGCAAAGTAATTTAAGCAAGCAAACCTATTATTATATATAATATCGAACATTAGCATTGAAGCACCTAATATTGTTATTTAATCATTAGTATAACATATAATATTTTTTTTGTTTTTTATGACCTGGATCAATAAAAACCCTCACAGGCATTACTCTTGTGTGATTGTAGACTATTAACAGAACTAAAATGGGTAGGAGAAAAGGGAATGCAAGGAGTAAAGAGTGCTGGTGGATAGTGATGTCATTGGAATTTATGAGGGCAGTCATCAAGTGGCTAAAGGTGACAGAAGATGATAAAATGTCAGGAGCAGGCCAAGATGATGAGGGTGGCCTGCCTTACTGCTCCAATCAAAGCACCCCTGGGTAGGAGGAGTGCAGTCATCAAGTGGCTAGAAGGGACAGAAGATGAAGGCCACCAATAGCAAGAGGTCAGGAACAGGCCTGGGTCAGTACCTCTGGGTAGGAGGACAGAAAGTGCAAAGACGGAAGAGTGCTGGTAGATAGTAAAGTCACTGGAACTCGTGAGTGCAGTCATCAAGTGGCTAGAGGTGAAAGAAAAGTAGGGCCACCAGTGATAAGAGGTCAGGAACAGGCCAGGGTCAGCAACAACTGGGTAAGATGATACCAATATGACAGGCAGAGAAAGTACCAGGAGATGAGGTCCACCGATGATAAGAGGTCAGGAACAGGCCAAGAAGATGAGGTGGTCTGTCTTACTGCACGAGTCAAAGCAACCCTGGGTAAGAAGACAGGGAGAACAGGGACGAAAGAGTGCTTGTGGATGGTGATGTCCCCTACCCGTCTCTGAGCGCCGTCCCTTGGTTCCACCCCCTACCCACCTCCCAGTACAGCACCTTTCAGAGAATACAGAACTTAGTATTTTGTGCTACTCAGTAATTGTTAATGGAAACAAGAAAGATGTCTTGCAATGAGCAACAATAGACCCCACCCCAGCAACAATAGTCTCCACCTTAGAAACAATAGACCCTCTGCAGCAACAATAGATCCCCCAGAAACAATAGATTCCCCACACAACAAAAGACTTTCCACCCAGCAACAATGGACCCCCACACAACAAAAGATCTCCCCCCCAGCAACAAAGGACCCCCCATACAACAAAAGACTTCCCCTAGCAGCAATGGACCCCCCAGAACATAAAAGCACCCCAGCAACAATAGACCCCTAACAGAAATGACAGATTTCTTGGCAGCCAGCATCAATAGACTCTCCAGCAGCCAGCAATAATAGACCTCTCCCACAACAGTAGATCCCACCCAGCAACAATTAACCCCCCAGAAAGACAAGACCCTCCACCAGCAACAGTAGACTTACACAGCAACAATAGACCCCCACCCCAAAACAGATCCCCACCAGCGACAATAGATACCCCCAGAAGCCAGCATCAATAGACCCTCCAGCACCCCTTTCAAGTACAGACACTCAGTGCTGGAGGTGCCGGAACTGCGTTCCCCCGCGTTCCCGCTGAAAAAAAGCCTTGATGATGTCACTGGAACTCATGCGTGCAGTCATCAAGTGGCTAGATACGGGGTCCACCAATGATAAGAGGTCAGGAACAGGCCAAGATGATGAGGGTGGCATGTCTTGCTGCTCCAGTCAAAGTACCTTTGGGTAGGAGGACAGGGAGTGCAAAGACGGAGTGCAGAGTTCTGGTGAATGGTGATGTCACTAGAACTCATGAGTGCGGTCATCATGTAGCTAGAGCCGACTGGAGATGAGGTCCACCGATGATAGGCCAGGAACAGGCCAAGATGATGAGGGTGGCCTGTCTTACTGCACCAGTCAAAGCTGGTGGATGGTAATGTCACTGGAACTCTTAAGTGCAGTCATCAAGTGGCTAGAGGTGACAGAATAGGAGGGCCACCAATGAAAAGAGGTCAAGAACAGGCCAGGTTCAGCAACAACTGTGTAAGATGGTACCAACACGACCGACAGAGAGAGGCACAAGAGATGAGATTCACCAATGGTAAGAGGTCAGGAACAGGCCAAGATGATGGAGGTGGCTTTTCTTACTGCTCTAGTCAAATCACCCCTGGGTAGGATGACAGGGAGCACAGGGACAAAAGAGGCTGGTGGATGATGATGTCACTGGAACTCATGAGTGCAGTCATCATGTAGCTGGAGCCGGCTGGAGATGAGGTCCACCGATGATAGGTCAGGAACAGGCCAAGATGATTAGGGTGGCCTGTCTTACTGCACCGGTCAAAGCTGGTGGATGGTGATGTCACTGGAACTCAGGAGTGCAGTCATCAAGTGGCTAGAGGTGACAGAAAAGGAGGGCCACCAATGATAAGAGGTCAAGAACAGGCCAGGGTCAGCAACAACTGGGTAAGATGGTACCAACATGGCAATCAGAGACAGAGTCAAGGATATACCAAGTCAGGAACTTAAAGGAGCACTAAAGCTTCCCTTTTTTTTGCTTAAAAATAACAAACATGTTATACTTACCTCCACTGTGCAGCTCGTTTTGCACACAGTGGCCCCGATCCTGGTCTTCTGGGGTCCCTCAGCGGCTGTCTTGGCTCCTCCCCGCAAGGACTCCACACCTTAATGCGAGTGAGCTCGCATGGTGTGGAGTGATTGCGGGCGCGCTCCCGTGATACAGCGGCGGCCATAGCCGCCGACTGTATCACTCGGCCCCGCCCCCCGGCGTGCCGCGTCATTGGATGTGATTGACAGCAGCGCCAGCCAATGGCTGCGCTGCTTTCAATCCATCCAGTGTAGCCAATCGGCGGCCAGGCTGAAAAACGAAGAGGATGACGGGGACGAGCATGGGACTTTCGAGGGGCCAGGTAAGAAAAACGGGGGCTCGGGGGGGGGCGGTATTGTCGAATGTTTTTTCACCTTAATGCATAGGATGCATTAAGGTGAAAAAATATGTAACTTTACTACTCCTTTAAAGGCAGCGACGTACCAAAGGGGCAGGTAGAAATTGTAGTCTGAGAAGAAGCCAACGTCAATGCAGGAGCAAGGAAAGGAGAACCATAGATGAGTCAAGCACCCCTGGGTTGGAAGAAAATTATTTTGGGGACGAAAGAGTGCTTGTGGGTGGTGATTTTACTGGAACTCATGAGTGCAGTCCTTAAGTGACTAGAGGTGACAGAAGATATTGGCCACCGATGATAAGAGGTCAGTAACAGGCCAGGGCCAGCAACAACTAGGTAAGATGGTACCAACACGACAGGCAGAGACAGAGCCAAGGACAGGCCAGGTCAGTAACTTGCAGGTAGAGAAGTAGCAAAATGGCAGGTAGAAACTGTAGCCAATGTCCATGCAGGAGCAAACAAAGGAGAACCATAGATGAGTCCAGGAACAAGCTGGGTCTGTAACCGGATTCAGGATCAAATGCCGAATTGCTGCTCACTGGGTTGAAGTTGAAGGTTTCTCAGCACCAGAGTCTTGCAGGTCTCAAGCCTCGTACACACGATCGGATATCCTATGGATTCTAATCCGATGGTTTTGTCCATCGGAAATCCGATGAAGCTGACTTCCATCAGTCTTGCCTACACACCATCAGTCAAAAAACCGACCGTTCCAAACGCGGTGACGTAAAACACTCCGATGAGCCGAGAAAAATGAAGTTTAATGCTTCTGAGCATGCGTTGACTTGATTCTGAGCATGCGTGGGTTTTTTATCCGATGGACTTGCCCATAGACGATCGGAATTTGCTATCGGTATTTGATCCATCGGAAAAAATTAAAACATGTTCTATTTTTTAAAACTGATGGAAAAAAGACCGATGGGTCCCATACACGATCGGTTTGTCCGATGAAAAAAGTCCATCGGACAGTTTTCATCGGTAAAACCGATCGTGTGTACAGGGCTTCAGAGTTGCACCCCCATGATTTCCCATTTGGCTATTTGTATTAACCAGCAGATGTAGCTAACGTAAGTGGCTAATAAATGTAACATATTAGGGTATCGGTCCTCCTGGGCTACAACAGTCTCATACAAATACTTATTGATCCAATGCGTATTGGCTAAGCAGCGGAATCTTAATGTGCTGTAGCCGGATGTGTTGTATCTGTTATGGCACCTTCTTGATCTCTGATGGAGCCAATTGATGATTTTCCCTTTACAAACAAATGCTTTTTGACATTTCAGTTATTAAAAGACCCGATAGTCTGAGACAATTAAAATAGAAAGAAAAAAAAAAGTGTGTCAAACGAAGAAAAAAAAAAAAGAGAGACTTTTTCAGAAGCATAATTATAAATGACACTGCAAAATTAAAGCCATAACAGGAACTGAAAAGCAAAAGCATCAGCGTAATTAAGGCAGCAGACTGTGGTTATTTATGTGAGGTAGGCAGTCAGATACGGTTAATCATAGCTGGTTTGCAGGGGCCTTTTTTATTTTACTTTTTTATTTTTTAATTTCTGTGGATTAAAAAGGGATTTGGGATTAAGAAGCGCACTGAACATGTAGCCACGAGATTGCTTTCCCGCTAAGGCCCTTGTACGTGCCCATGTCCTCCGACGAATCAAGCGCAGATTAACCTGGTTTAGCCGTGTACGGTACATTAACTGCGACGCGGTTAGTGGTCAGCTTGCAGCCCAGGCGGAAAAGTGACTCAGGTTTTTCCGTAAAAGGCCTACTAAGTGTCTTTTGAAATTCAGGCAGCCCAGGCTTTGGTCTACAGCTATTTAAAGGTAACCTGTCTTTAGGAACGCTAACATAACTGGCTCGTAGGGAGGTGGAAGATGATGCAAGGACCTTTTCTGATGGATTTCAGCTCCCATCTAATGGCAGGAGCTTCGAAACCTGGGGTGGGCATTAGACTCTATGCAAATAGTGAATCTTCTTAACCACTTAAGCCCCGGACCATTTTGGCTGGTTAAAGACCAGGCCCCTTTTTGCGATTCGGCACTGCGTCGCTTTACCTGACAATTGCGCGGTTGTGCGACGTGGCCCCCAAAACAAAATTGACGTTCTTTTTTTCCCCACAAATAGAGCTTTCTTTTCGTGGTATTTGATCACCTCTGCGGTTTTTATTTTTTGCGCTATAAACAAAAATAGAGCGACAATTTTTAAAAAAAATTCAATATTTTTTACTTTTTGCTATAATAAATATCCCCCAAAAATATATATAAAAAACTTTTTTTTTCCTCAGTTTAGGCCGATACGTATTCTTCTACATATTTTTGGTGAAAAAAAAACGCAATCGGCGTTTATTGATTGGTTTGCGCAAAACGTAAAGCGTTTACAAAATAGGGGATAGTTTTATGGCATTTTTATAAAAAAAATGTTTTGACTAGTAATGGCGGCGATCAGTGATTTTTTTCGTGACTGCGACACTATAGCGGACACATCGGACACTTTTGACACATTTTTGGGACCATTGTCATTTTCACAGCGATTAGTGCTATAAAAATGCACTGATTACTGTGAAAATGACACTGGCAGTAGGTGGCGCTGTAGGGGTTAAATGTTCCCTGCATTGTGTTTCTAACTGAGGGGGGGGTTGGGCTCTGTGTCACATGACACCGATCTCCACTCCGAGTACACGGAGTGGAGATCCGTGTCATTGTCACTAGGCAGAGCAGGGAGATGCTTGTTTACACAAGCATCTCCCTGCTCTATGTCTCCGTGAGACGATCGCGGGGATCCCCACGGCGATCGAGTCCACGGGACCCACGGTCCGACTCACGGGGAGGGCAGCAGGGTCGCGAGCGTGCCGCCGGCGACCCCCACGTCAGGCAGTTAAAGGGGATGTACAGGTACGTTGATGTGCCTGTACGTGCCATTCTGCCGACGTAAATCTACAGGAGGCGGTCGGCAAGTGGTTAAGGTTGGAGCTCGGTTATTATACCCCACCTCCATGTCCGCATACCAAAAAAGTGCAGCAGAGTTATTGTTTACTCGCCAAGCTCAGATGAAGGTGCAGGTTTCTTTAACCCTTTTTTTCTCAACTCCCCCTGGGTGCCTGTAGAAACCTTCATGGAGTGCAGCTGTAATGCCCCGTACACACGATCCGAATATCGTACGAAAATTGTCGTCCGAGGAAGAATTGTACGATAATCGGATCGTTAGTACAGAGCTTTCGAGAGCCGATCATGACAGTTCATCCGATATTATTTTATCGGACAAGCGCAAAAATTTTCCTCGTCCGATACCTAAACGTACGATTTTCGTTTAGTCAGTACAGTTGTCGTCCGAAAATACAATATAAATACATTACAACACATGACATCACTTCCAATTTTTTTTTCTGTCGGACGAGAATTTTTGTGACTTTAATAACCTATTTAATTTCTACTTGCGACTATTAAGCGAAAAAAGTCATACGATCTGTCGTACGATATTCGGATCGTGTGTACGGGGCATTAGTAATGCATTTCGCCCCACATCCTGGGCTTAGTCATAGGGGCACCCCCTATGACTAAGCCCCGGAGATGAGGTGAAATGTGTCAGGGTGGGGTTTCAGGAGGAGCTGAGGTTGAGGCCGCTTTTCACAATTTGATATTGAGTTGTTGGTGTGCGGCACCTGCACATGGAATATTTCCCGGGGTACCTGGACACATCCAGGGAAGATGTTTTCTCTGCCAGGCTCAGAGGAATTGGGTGGAATGATGCTGGCCATCATTCAATATAAAAAAAAGTTACTGCGCTTTTTCAATTAAAAAAACAGAGGTTAAAAGCGGCAACTATAAATGTTATACAACACCAGCAAGAATAATAAAGAAAAAACCTGCGCTAATGGAAAACCAAATAACCAGTATGCTAGATATAAGAGTGAATATTACTAAACACTGGATAGTGCAAAATTGAAGTGAAAAAAAAACATATGTATGTATATTGGAGTTAAATAAAAAAATATAAAATGGGTCTGAATCCCTGTGAAAAAGATATATAAATACCAGTCCTTATAAATGACAAAAATTATATTTGAGAAAGACCACCGGGATGTCCCTGTAGTCTAAAAAGTCTCCGCTGTGCAAAAATTGGGTGAAAATGGGTATAAACCCATGTGAAAAAAATTATAATAATAACAGTCTTGAAAGTGACAAAAGTGATGTTTAGGAAAGACCACCAGTGATGTCCGTGTAGTCTAGAAAGTCCCCACTGTGCAAATATTCAACAACATCCGGAAAGAAGTGGTGATAGAAGAATGCCTCCACCTGAATAACACACTGCCGCTTACCGGATATCCGTGATCTCTTATAACAGGAGATCAATTTGCGCATGTTGGAATAATACAGACTGATGCCTCCCCAAGAAATTCACTGCTTCCATAAACGACAACTCGTGCAATGCACCGAGTCGGTATATGCCAAATGGAATAAGAACTCACATAGCATAAAACCCTTTACACATTTATTAAGAATCCTAAAATTGTGCACTTACATAATATAAAAACGGCAATAGCATGTAAACAATCGAGCCGGCCGGCTCCTCAATCTCGCAGCCCGTATCTTCCAGGTGTAGCGTGTGATGCGGTGACCTCAGAACGTCGCTCTTCCAACGTTTTGTCACTAAGAGGGACGTGGTCACCATGGCCATCATTCAACCCAGAAGACTGAGAACATCTAGTAAGGGGAATAAAGCACTGTGGAGGACAGCTTTGAATTGAGGGCTTATTGGAGCACATGTGCGGTTCCTTGCGTCAGGTGTAGGGCAGCCCATTAATTTTAATGGGATGTCCAATGTGCGAGAAACGCCCTGACTCTTTTGAGAAATCCTCCCACCAGGAAACGCAATTAAGAAATAATGGTGCCGCCACACGTCTGCAAAAGGGCAATGTGTTTCTGTGTGTTGTGGCAAAGAGCATGATTTTGCACCCATTTCTTCAATGCTGAAGTGTGAACGGAAGCTTACGGCTCCCTTAACACCATTGGTGCGCATGTTCCATGTGTTGTGTACAGGGCAGACCATCAATTTCAATGGGCTGTCCTACATGTGAGAAACCCTCAAAAGAACCCTTTTGAGAAATCGTGTTGCACCAAAATGTGTGTGGTTTGGCGGTAGGGGTACCATTAGGAATTAATGGTACCAAAACACATGTACAACAGGGCGGCGTGTTTCTGTGCGTTGCGGGAAAGTGCAAGATTTTGCACACGTTCCCTCAATGCACAAATGTGAACATAGTCTTAACCACTTCAGCACCGGAGGATTTGGCTGCCCAATGACCGGTCCATTTTTTGCGAATCGGCACTGCGTCGCTTTAACTGACAATTGCGCGGTCGTGCGACGTTGCACCCAAACAAAACTGACGTCCTTTTTTTCACACAAATAGAGCTTTCTTTTGGTGGCATTTGATCACCTCTGCGTTTTTTTTTTTTTTTTGCACTAGAAACAAAAAAAGAGCTACAGTTTTTTTAGAAAAAAGCGATATTTTTGCTATAATAAATATCCCCAAAAAATATATAAAAAAATATATATTTTTTCCTCAGTTTAGGCCGATACGTATTCTTCTACATATTTTTGGTTAAAAAAAATCGCAATAAGCATACCGGTATATTGATTTGCACAAAAGTTATAGTGTTTACAATATAGGGGATAGAATTATGGCATTTTTATTATTATTTTTTTTTTTATTAGTAATGGCGGCGATCAGCGATTTTTATCGTGACTGCGACATTATGGCAGACACATCGGACACTTTTTTGATGCTATTTTGCGACCATTGTCATTTATACAGCGATCAGTGCTATAAAAATGACACTGGCAGGGAAGGGGTTAACCACTAGGGGGCGAGGAAGGGGTTAAGTGTTTTTTTAGGGAGTGATTCTAATGCCCCATACACACGATCGTTTTTCATGCCGTTAAAAATGCCATTAAAAAAAGTGGCCATTAAAAATGATCGTGTGTAGGCTCCAGAGCATTTTTAACGACGTGAAAAACGCCCATTAAAAATTTCGAACATGCTCTCTTTTTTCACGTCGTTTTTCATGTCGTTTTTTTTAACGACGTGAAAAACAATAGTGTGTATGCTTTAACGACGTGAAAAAAAACGTGCATGCTCAGAATCAAGTATGAGACAGGAGCGCTCGTTCTGGTAAAACTAGCGTTTGTAATGGAGATAGCACATTCGTCACGCAGTCACGGACTGAAAAGCACGAGACTGAAAAGAGCGAATCGTCGCTCAACAAACTTTACTAACATGAAGGGTGGCGCCATTCGAACAGAACTTCCCCTTTATAGTGCCATCGTACGTGTTGTACGTCACTGCGCTTTGCTTGATCGTTTTTTTAAATGATCGTGTGTACGCAAGACAGGCTTGAGAGGAAACATGAAAAAAAGCGACATGAAAAACGGCAAGAAAAAAAATGGCAAGAAAAACGATCGTGTGTATGGGGCATAACTGTGTGGGGGCTGGGCTACGAGTGACAAGACACTGATCGCTGCTCCCGATGACAGGGAGCAGTAGATCGATCAGTGTCCTGTCACAAGGCAGAACAGGGAAATGCCTTGTTTACACAGGCATCTCCCCGTTCTGCAGCTCCGTGACATGATCGTGGGACACTGGCGGACATAGAGTCCGCGGGTCCCGCGGGCATGGTCACGGAGTTCGCGGCAGGGGTGCGCCCGCACGGCGCAAAATTCAAAGTGACGTATATATACGTTGCTTTGCGCAGCCGTGCCATTCTGCCGACGTATATCAGCGTGACATGGTCGGCAAGAGGTTAAAGCTAAGTCAATATTGATGGCTTTTCCGGTGGGTGTCGGTGTTACAATTGTTGGTGTTGCCCTTTTTGTTATTAACTTTGTTACTTGTTTCACTGTTATTTTTATCGTTTTGTGTTGGTGTTGACATTAGTATTAATGCAAAATTGTATTATTATTATACTATTTATGTTCTGTTAGTTTCACATTGCATTTTAAGTGTTAACACATTTAATTGTTTCTGAAGCTGCCCCCTCTCGTGAAGTTTCTAGATGTCATCTGCCTGTCAAAGATGAGATCTAGCAGAGCCCCCCCCCCCCTTGCCACCCCCCAACACCTGACATGTGTTACTGGCGGTAAACTCGAAGGAACACTCGGCAACATCTGCCAGACTTCAGATGAAATCACAGCGATCTGTGGGGAGCCTCCGCCGTCTTGTGATAGTTGTTTTTAGAAAGAAAAGATTAGGATTTTTTTTTTTTCCTTGTTTTAAATCAAATGCCGTGTTGAGTGTACAGACACATAGTAATCTTGTGGGAAATATATTTTCTGACAGCCAAGTATCCGCCATTAGAGCGTAATAGTAAACATTTGCATGGACAATCAGGAGTCGAAAAACTAATCTAAACTCGAGTACGGCGCACCTCCATTACAGCGCGGACTCCCTCAGAATCTCATATTTGGTTCTACAGCAATACTTTGTTGTAGAAATGGGCCAAGCTGCTTGATAACAGGTTGGAGGAAGTAATGGAGACGTTTTGGGAGGTTTATCACCGCCTTTTTTTTTCTCTCTGGAGTACACCGAGGTTCTCACTTTAGACTCACAGGAGCTTACACTCTAATGTCAATTCCAGAGAAAGTGATATTCCTTCATCTTCCCCTTCCATCTGTGTCTCTCACACTCCATATTGCATACCCACCATTCTCCATATTATGTGTCCCAGCTCTCACTTTCACCCATCCCTTCATGTCCCAGCTCTCACTTTCACCCATCCCTTTATGTCCCAGCTGTCTCTAACCCATCCCTCTATGTCCCAGCTGTCTCTAACCCATCCCTCTATGTCCCCGCTATCTCCCACCCATCCCTCTATGTCCCAGGTACCTGTCACCCATCGCTTTATGTCCCAGCTCTCTCAAACCAATCCCTCTATATCTCAGCCCTCTAACTCATCCCTCTATGTCCCAGGTACCTGTCACTCATCCCTCTATGTCCCAGCTATCTCCCACCCATCCCTCTATGTCCCAGCTGTCTCCCACCCATCCCTCTGTGTCCCAGCTCTCTCACCCATCCCTCTATGCCCCAGGTACCTGTCACCCATCCCTTTATGTCCCAGCTGTCTCCCACCCATCCCTCTGTGTCCCAGCTCTCTCACCCATCCCTCTATGCCCCAGGTACCTGTCACCCATCCCTCTATGTCCCAGCTTTTTCTCACCCATCCATTTATGTCCCAGCTCTGTCTCACTCATCCCTCTATGTCCCAGCTCTCTCTCACCTGTCCCTCTATGTCTTAGATCTCACTCTCACCCATACCTTTATGTCCCAGCTCTCATTCATCTTTCTATGTCCCAGCTGTTTCCCACCAATCCCTCTATGTCCCAGCTGCTTCCCACCTATTCTTCTATGTCCCAGCTCTCACCCATCCATCTATGTCCCAGCTCTCACCCATCCATCTATGTCCCAGCTTTTTCCTACCCATCCCTTTATGTTCCAGCTCTCACTCTCGCCCATCCCTCTATGTCCCAGCTGTCTCTCACCCAACGCTTTATGTCCCGGCTCTGTCTCACCCATCCCTCTATAGCCTAGTACACACAACCGAGAATCTCATCGTAAAAAAAACCGTTGTTTTTCTCGACGAGATTCTTGTCAAGCTTGACGAGATTCTTGTCAAGCTTTCCTTGCATATACACTGTCAATTCCAAATCTCGTCGTTGTAAAGCGCGGTCACGTACAACACCTACGACGGTAGTATAAAGGGGAAGTTCCATTCCAATGGTGCCAGCCCTTGGGCTGCTTTTGCTGATCTCGTGTTACCGCGTGTTAGTAAAAGTTTAGTGAGTGACGATTCAGCCTCGTGCTTTTCAGTCCGTTACAGCGTGACAAATGTGCTATCTCCATTATGAACGCTAGTTTTACCAGAAGGAGCGCTCCCATCTCATACTTGATTCTGAGCATGCGCGATTTTTTAAGACTCGGAAAAGCCTACACACGAACGTTTTTCTCGTCGGGAAACAGGCCAACGAGAATCCTGACGAGAAAATAGAGAGCAGGTTCTCTATTTTTCTCGTAGAGATTCCCGGCAGTTTTCTCGACAAAAAACCATACACACGAATGGTTTTCTCGGCAAGAAAGCTTTCCCAGCAGTTTTCTTGTAGTTTCTTGATGAGAAAACCGGTCGTGTGTACGAGGCCTATGTCCCAGCTGTCTCTCACCCAAAACGCTTTATGTCCCGGCTCTGTCCCACCCATCCCTCTATGTCCCAGCTCTCTCTCTCTCTCACCCATCCCCCTATGCCCTAGCTCTCTCTCTCACCCATCCCCCTATGCCCTAGCTCTCTCTCTCACCCATCCCTCTATGCCCTAGCTCTCTCTCTCTCACCCATCCCTCTTTGTCCCAGCTGTATCCCACCAATCCCTCTATGTCCCAGCTCTTTCTCACCCATCTTTTTATGTCCCAGCTCTCACTCTTACCCATCCCTCTATGTCCCAGCTCTCACCCATCCCTCTATGTCCCAGCTCTTTCCCACCTATCTCTTTATGTCCTAGCTCTCACTCTCACCCAAACCCTCTTTGTCCCTGCTCCCACTGATTACTCTATGCCCCAGCTGTCTCCCACCAATCCTTATATGTCCTAGCTGTCTCTCACCCATCCCTTTATGTCCCAGCTCTGTCTCATCTATCCTTCTATGTCCCAGCTCTCTCTCACACATCCCTCAATGTCACAGCTATCTCTTACCCATCCCTCTATGTACCAGCTCTCTCTTACCCATCCCTTTATGTCCCAGCTCTTTCTCACCCATCCCTTTATTACCCATCCCTTTATGTTCCAGCTCTCACTCTCACCCATCCCTCTATGTCTCAGCTCTATACTCTCACTGTTATAGATTATAGATGCGGGTTCTCACTGGTGGTTTAAGGTGTGTGACAGCAGGAAGGTAAAGTCACCTGGTTGCATCCAGGGGGGTAGATATATTTCGCCCAGATTCAGGCTTTACGCCGATTTATACAGCTAGGTGGAGAGTTGTATAAGCCCAGCTGAGACTAGTGGGCTCATTGATGACTCATACCTCTAGGGAGAGGGCTGGGCGTCGTGCAGACAGGGAGTTGATGAGGCCAGCTGAAGCTTGTCAGCTCATTTAGGCCTCTATAAAAAACTCCCAGATTCATTAGATGTTAGCTCATGCCTGGAAGCAGACCTGTGTGGACTGTCTAGGGAGAGTGAACCCCTGTGCGGTGAGAGAAAGCCTGTGTGGCTATATTTTGCTTGGACATTTAAAACCAGGGACTAGGACAGCACTAGGCTGATCCCAGTTGTTAGTTAGGAAACCTGTATGTTTAGTCAGAGGTCAAGTTGACCAGGATTTATTTTGTTTGTTTTTTTTGCTTTGCTGTGTTTTTGTCACTGTAAATAGAAAATAAACGGCACCTTTTTGATTTTGAAAACCACAACCTCCGTCTGCTGGGCCTGTTTTTGTGTGGGGAGCCCATCCCGGGGGTCACACACACCCGCTGCCGAGCTAACCCCCTCACAGTTGGTGGAGAACCAGTGGCAGTTTTTTTTTTAAGCCAGCATGGAGGAGATACTGAAGCAGCTGGCTCTAGCAAATGCCAATCAACAGCAGACAAATGCAGGTTTGCAAAAGAGCCTTGCAGCTCATCAACAGAGCCTTGCAGCTCAACAACAGAACTTCGCAGCCCAGCAGCAAGCTCATCAACAGAGCCTTGCAGCCCAGCAGCAAGCTCACCAACAGAGTCTGGAAGCTCAGCAACAAGCCCAGCAGCAATCTGAGGCCCGCTTCATAGACCTGTTACAGAAGCAAGAGCAGAGACTACAACAAATGGAAGCAGTAATGCAGCAACGTCCGCAGACCAGTGAGGAAAGCCGTCCCACTAATACCGCGTCCTTTGGGGTGAGTCGTTTATTGACAAAAATGACTGGAGAGGATGATCCAGAGGTATTTTTGACCACGTTTGAAAGGACTGCTGAAAGAGAAAAGTGGCCTGAGGAGCAGTGGGCTGGACTGGTGGCTCCTCTGTTAACGGGTGAATCGCAGAAAGCTTACTATGACCTAGAGCCTGACCAAGCAAAAGACTATGTGATGCTAAAAGCTGAAATATTGGCAAGGCTGGGTGTCACCCTGGCTGTCCGGGCTCAGCGTGTGCATAACTGGACTTTCCAGCTTGGAAAACCCCCCAGGTCTCAAATGTATGATCTCATTCACCTGAGCAGAAAGTGGCTACAGCCAGAGACTTTGTCCGCACCAAAGATTGTGGAACGTGTTGTAATGGATCGGTTTTTGAGAGCTCTTCCTACTGCCATCCAAAAGTGGGTAAGCCATGGAGACCCAGAGACGGCCGATGGTCTTGTGGATCGTGTGGAGAAATACTTGGCTACAGAGAACCTGACGGCCTCTTCCAGAGACACTCGGACTTTCCACCCTAAGACCAGACCATCCCCAGGGGCGGATAAGATGATTCCAAGGGGTAAGGGTGGAGAGAGTGAGAGGGTGGGAGCTCTACCCCAAGTTTGGCGAGAACAGCCTGGGAAATCAGCGGCTCAAGAGGCGGCAAGAAGGATCATTTGCTACCGCTGCCGGCAAGCGGGACATATTGCAGCAAATTGCCCGGTTTTGGAGGAACCCATGCAGTGTGACTTTCTGACGGGCAGACGTCAGTCGCTGTGTGCGACAGTCGCATGCACTGCCATTCGGGGAACTGAGAAACATTTATGCAAAATGTGTATTAATGGTAGAAATGTTGTGGTATTGCTGGATTCAGGTAGCCTTGTGACCCTGATAAAGGCTGAATTAGTTAAAACAGAGGTCTCTGGGAATAGCAAGGTAGCTGTTATTTGTGTGCATGGGGACACCCGAGAGTATCCAGTGACTACAGTGTGTTTCGAGACCCCCAAAGGTACCCTTTCTCATCCAGTGGGCTTAGTGTCTCAGTTACCGCATGACGCCATTGTGGGAAGGGATTTTCCGAAGTTCTGGGAACTGTGGGATGATCCTGAGCCCCCCACTGGTGCCCCTATGTACCAGGAATATGATAGCCAGAACTCCTCTGAGAGTGGTGAGGACTCTCCCGAATTTCCCTTGTCAGTATTGGCAGGGGAGACTCAAGAAACTGGAGAGGAGCCCACCTCCTCAGACGAAAACCTACCGTCTGTGGAGTTTTCTGATCTTGAGGTTCACAGGGAAAACTTTGCCACAGAACAGTTGAAAGACCCCGCCCTAATAAAGGCACGGGAAAACGTAGTGAAAATAGATGGCGAGTTAGTGAACCCAGATAATACCTGCACTTACCCATACTTCAGCGTAGAGAAGGACCTACTGTATCGGGTGGCAAAAAGGGCAGAAGAAACCGTTGAGCAGCTTGTGGTGCCCAAACCTTACAGGAAGTTGGTGTTGGAGTTGGCCCATGGGCACATTCTTGGAGGTCATCTGGGGACAGAGAAAACCCGAGAGAGGGTATTACAGAGATTCTATTGGCCTGGGGTGATGAAGGACATAGAAAATTATTGTTCCTCCTGCCCTGTGTGTCAGAGGTCGGCCCCGATGCCACACTTCCGTAGCCCGCTGGTCCCTCTACCCATCATTGAGGTCCCGTTTGAGAGAATCGCAATGGATTTGGTAGGTCCTATAATCAAGTCCGCTAGGGGGCACCAGTACATATTGGTTATAATGGACTATGCCACCCGTTATCCAGAAGCGATCCCTCTCAGAAATACCTCGGCCAAAACCATAGCCAAAGAGCTATCTCTTGTTTTTAGCCGGGTGGGTATTTGTAAAGAACTGCTTACGGACCAAGGTACACCCTTTATGTCCCGGGTTATGAAGGAGCTGTGTAAATTGTTCAAAGTGACGCAATTACGTACATCTGTGTATCACCCCCAAACCGATGGGCTGGTTGAAAGATTCAACAAAACCCTAAAACAAATGTTGAAGAAAGTGGTGGATAGGGATGGAAAGGATTGGGACTGTCTACTTCCTTATTTGATGTTTGCTATTAGGGAGGTGCCCCAATCCTCTACGGGATTCTCCCCCTTTGAGTTACTGTATGGGAGACACCCAAGAGGGCTGTTGGATATTGCCAAGGAAACTTGGGAAAGTGAGAGTTCTCCCCACAGGAGTGTGATTGAGCATGTCGCCCTGATGCAAGATCGAATTGCACAGGTAATGCCCATCGTGAAGGAACATTTGGCCCAAGCGCAGTTGGCACAGCAGAGAGTGTACAACCGTGGAGCCAAGACCCGTACCTTTTCCCCGGGGGATAGGATATTGGTACTTGTCCCTACGGTTGAAAGTAAATTCCTTGCCAAATGGCAAGGCCCCTACGAGATAATGGAAAAAGTGAGCGAAGTGAATTACAAGGTCAGACAACCAGGAAGGCGAAAGCCCGAACAGATCTATCACGTTAATCTGTTGAAAGCCTGGAGGGATAGAGAGTCCCTAGTCGCAGACACTTGGTCACCAGCTCAAACTGGTTGCGTGATTCCTGAGGTTGGAATCGCAGCCACCTTGTCACAACCCCAACAACAGGAGGTTAAGGAGTTTGTGCTTCGCAACAAGGAGGTATTCTCTGAGCTGCCGGGACAAACATCTGGGGTAGAGCATGACATTATTACCCCGCCCGGTGAAAGGGTGAAGTTAAAACCCTATCGGATCCCAGAGGCCCGACGGGAGGCAATACGGGAGGAAGTACAGAAAATGCTGAACTTAGGGGTGATAGAGGAGTCCCAAAGTGATTGGTCTAGTCCCATTGTGTTGGTGCCTAAACCGGATGGGAGCTGGCGATTTTGTAACGATTTTCGTCAGTTGAACAAAGTTACAAAATTTGACACCTACCCCATGCCACGTATAGATGAGTTGATCGACCGGCTGGGAACAGCCCGATACATGACGACTCTTGACCTCACAAAAGGGTATTGGCAAATCCCCCTGGCCAAGTCAGCCAAAGAGAAAACCGCATTTGTAACCCCAGACGGGGCGTTCCAATATAAAAGAATGCCGTTCGGGTTACAGAATGCGCCGGCCACATTCCAGCGGAAAATGGACCAGATGCTGAGGCCCCATCGGAAGTATGCTGCGGCTTACCTGGATGACGTAATTGTCCATAGCACAGATTGGGCCTCACATCTGCCAAAAGTGCAAGCAGTCCTGGACTCTGTTCGGGAAGCAGGGTTTACGGCTAACCCCAAGAAGTGTACCATTGGGCAGGAGGAGGCCAAATATCTTGGGTACACCATTGGGAGGGGAGTAATAAAACCCCAACTCAACAAAGTCGAGGCCATCCAGAGTTGGCCACGTCCCAACAGCAAGAAGCAGGTACGAGCCTTTCTGGGAATCGCTGGGTATTATCGGCGATTCATTCCCCACTTTGCTTCTAAGGCTGTGCCCCTAACCAACCTGACGAAGGGGAAAGGGTCGGTCATGATTAAATGGACCCCCGAGGCTGAGGCAGCATTCCAATTCTTGAAACAAGCCTTATGTAGCCAGCCAGTGTTGTACTCACCCGACTTCTCTAGAGACTTTGTCGTACAAAGTGATGCGTCAGATGTGGGGTTAGGAGCAGTATTGTCCCAGGTCTGGAACGGGGAAGAGCACCCAGTCATTTACCTCAGCAGGAAGTTGAAGTCCCATGAGGTAAATTACGCCACCGTTGAAAAGGAGTGTTTAGCGGTGAAGTGGGCTCTAGATTCCCTTCGGTACTACCTGCTAGGTAGGCACTTTGACATGGTTACGGATCACGCTCCGTTAAAGTGGATGGCTCAAAACAAGGAAACAAATAGAAGAGTGAATAGGTGGTTCCTGGCCCTCCAGGAATTCAACTTCACAGTAAAGCATCGCCCTGGCGTTCAAATGGGGAATGTGGATGCTTTGTCTCGAGTACATGAATGCCTGATTGCTGGTGTTCCAACCCCGAGGTTAAAACAAGAGGGGGGGGTATGTGACAGCAGGAAGGTAAAGTCACCTGGTTGCATCCAGGGGGGTAGATATATTTCGCCCAGATTCAGGCTTTACGCCGATTTATACAGCTAGGTGGAGAGTTGTATAAGCCCAGCTGAGACTAGTGGGCTCATTGATGACTCATACCTCTAGGGAGAGGGCTGGGCGTCGTGCAGACAGGGAGTTGATGAGGCCAGCTGAAGCTTGTCAGCTCATTTAGGCCTCTATAAAAAACTCCCAGATTCATTAGATGTTAGCTCATGCCTGGAAGCAGACCTGTGTGGACTGTCTAGGGAGAGTGAACCCCTGTGCGGTGAGAGAAAGCCTGTGTGGCTATATTTTGCTTGGACATTTAAAACCAGGGACTAGGACAGCACTAGGCTGATCCCAGTTGTTAGTTAGGAAACCTGTATGTTTAGTCAGAGGTCAAGTTGACCAGGATTTATTTTGTTTGTTTTTTTTGCTTTGCTGTGTTTTTGTCACTGTAAATAGAAAATAAACGGCACCTTTTTGATTTTGAAAACCACAACCTCCGTCTGCTGGGCCTGTTTTTGTGTGGGGAGCCCATCCCGGGGGTCACACACACCCGCTGCCGAGCTAACCCCCTCACAGGTGGTACAGTTTTTTTTCCCACTGGCATGAAAGATTCCACAAATCTCATCTTTGAAAGCCTCTCTGGTTGGCTCAAAACTCCCAGACCAGTATATTTCTAGGCAAAGGCATGTGCTGCCATTGGTTTTATCTAGTGCAAAGGGGTCTAATGATAATGTTTTTTTTTCCTCTGGACCAGCATGCATGTTGCTCTATATTTCTTCAGGATTGTCCAGTCATCTTGTAGGTCTCTCCCTGTGGGCGTCCGTGATGGGAAAGTCATCTGCATCAAGCAGGAACTCTTCCTCTCTCCCCATATTAATTTTAAAATGTATTAATATACAGTATGATATAAAGGGCAAAGCCATTTTTGAAAAAAATATATCAACCCATAGATAACGATCCGCATTACTGAAGCCATACCAAGGACAACATGGATTCTAGTTGGTTGTGTTACCCCTTAGACTGCTTCTGAACTTGGAAAGGGAGGTTTGACCCCCTCCCTATGGCTATGACTTTTACAGTGTACAAAGGCAGATCCATAAAGACATATGGGTTTATTTACTAAAGCTGGAGAGTGCAAACTCGGGTGCAGCTCTGCATAGAAACCAATCAGCTTCCAGGTTTTATTGTCAAAGCTTAATTGAACAAGCTGAGGTTAGAAGCTGATTGGCTACCATGCACAGCTGCACCAGATTCTGGGTGAACCAGTTTTAGTAAATCTCCCTCATGGTCTGAAGAGTTTGGTGTGGAGGAACTCAAGTGGCCTTCACAGAGCCCTGACCCCAACCCTACTGAACATCTTTAGATTAGAAAACCACAAAACTGGAAGAACTTTTTTGTGGACGTTTACAGTGCTCTACTTATCCCTTCATAGACAAGTTACAAAAAATAAATTTGATTTTGTTTCCTTTATTTCAAATAAACATGTGATTGTTTCAAATACA
This sequence comes from Rana muscosa, assembly GCA_029206835.1. Taxonomy (NCBI): domain Eukaryota; kingdom Metazoa; phylum Chordata; class Amphibia; order Anura; family Ranidae; genus Rana; species Rana muscosa. The sequence goes on from CM055125.1 coordinate 368,716,486, forward strand.
AAAGCAATATGTGCAATAATAGTGATGTTCCAGTTCATATATATGTTGTTCATGAACCTGTAGTGGACCTGTGATGTACAGGTTCATAAAAAACATATAAATATATATATATGTACTGGAACATTATAAACACAGTATTACACTTACTGCTTTATGTTTAAAACAAAGAATAATGACTTTTAGATTTGAAATAAAGAAAAAAGTTTAAATGTTTTTTTGTTTTTTTCCTAACATGAATCCATAACTATCTATGTGTGGATAAGTAGAACGCTGTAAAAGTCCACAAAAATGTTCTTCCTGTTATGGTGGTTAATCTAAAGTTGTTCAGTAGGGTTGAGGTCAGGACTCTGTGAAGGTCTCTCAAGTTCCTCCACATCAAACTCATCAAACCATGGGGTTGATTGAGAGTGAAAAATCTGGTGCAGCTGTGCATAGAAACCAATCGACTTCTAACTTCAGTTTGTTCAATTAAGCTTTGACCAAAAAATAAAAGTACGCTGATCGGTTTCTATGCAGAACTGCACCAGATTTTGCACTCTCCAGTTTTAGTGAATCTCCCCCCCACGTCTTTATAGAGCTGGCTTTGTATGCAGGGGCCCAGTCATGCTGGAACAGGAAAGGGTCTTCACCAAACTGTTACCACAAGATTGGAAGAGTGCAATTGTCTAAAATATTTTTGTATGTTGTAGCATTACCAGTACTCTTCACTGAAAACCGCCAGAACTCAAGAATTCGGATAGGGGTTCTCGCATCCTTTTGGCCATATAGCGTATCTAGTATTTTACCCACAATGCACATCTCTACCTAGAACTCTTTGTGCTTTGGTTCTTCACATCTGTACAACACTTTCTGGTTATCTTTTGTAGAAGCCATCGAATTAAATCACAGCTAGGGATGAGCCGAACACCCCCCTGTTCGGTTCGCACCTGCGAACAGACAGAAAGTTTGTGCAAACTTTAGAACCCTATTAAATACAATGGACTCGAACATTCAAAATAAAAAGTGCTAATTATAAAGGCTAATATGCAAGTTATTGTCCTAAAAAGTGTTTGGTTACCCGGGTCCTGCCCCAGGGGACATGTATCAATGCAAAAAATTGTTTTAAAAACTGCCGTTTTTTCGGGAGCAGTGATTTTAATAATGCTTAAAGTGAAACAATAAAAGTGAAATATTCCTTTAAATTTAGTACCTTGGGGGTGTGTATGATATGCCTGTAAAGTGGCGCATGTTTCCCGTGCTTAGAACTGTCCCTGCATAAAGTAACATTTCTGAAGGAAAAAAAGTCATTTAAAACTCACTCGCGGCTATAATGAATTGTCGGCTCCCGGCAATACATAGAAAAGTCATTGGTAAAAAAAAAATGTGTGGGGGTCCCCCCAAATTCAATTACCAGGCCCTTCAGGTCTGGTATGGATATTAAGGGAAACCCTGCCGCAAGTTTAAAAAAAAAAAATACGTGGAAAACAAGCGCGACTTTACAGGCATACTATACACCCCCCCCCCCCCAGGTACGAAATTTAAAGGAATATTTCACTTTTATTGTTTCACTTTAAGCATTATTAAAATCACTGCTCCCGAAAAGAAGGCAGTTTTTAAAACTTTTTTTTGCCATGATACATGTCCCCTGGGGCAGGACCTGGGTCCCCAAACACTTTTTATGACAATACCATGCATATAAGCCTTTATAATTAGCACTTTAGATGTCTCCCATAGACTTTTCGAATTTGCCGTGAACACCCCAAATTGTTCGCTGTTCGGCAAACGAGCGAACAGGCAATGTTCGAGTCGAACATGAGTTCGACTCGAACTCGAAGCTCATCCCTAATCACAGCACATACACAGGCAATGCATAGTAAAGCCATTGCTGAACTGATACACGAGGACCTCTGTTAGTGGACCAGAAATGCATCCAGCTGTGTTCTGATGCTTCATGTTGCAGTGCAACTCAATGCACGTCAGGTGCTAAATTGGTCCTTGTTTTTTGGTATTCCTAAAGCACTGACAAGTTAACAAAAAATCTACAGTCATGTAGAGCATTCTAACAGCTTGTCCCCAAGGGCACTAGTGGTTGTTCCTGGTCTGTCCAACAAAAAGAGATAACAAGTACTGGATCTGACACATGGGCAATCTGTTGTTGTTTTTTCCTGCTGTTGATGACAGTATTGAATTTTAATGCAAACAGTTAAAGCAGGGGTGCCCAACCAGTGGCCACATGTGACCCGCGGAGCCCTCTAATGTGGCCCGCGACCTCCTGCCTCGGAATGGAATAGAATACTGTTACTATAGTTCAGTTATTACTAAAATCACAGTGTATATATGGGCATATCTGTTCTGCAGTGGTTACTGGGCTGCTTTCAAACTAATCCACAGATGCAGAGCAGTTCACCTGCGGGTTACCTGCACTGAGCCACAGACTTCTGTTATTACCTGCGAGCTTGGTGAGATTTCTGAAAGTGCACCAAACCTGCAGAATATAATAGAAGTCTATTGCAAAGTGCAGAAAAGCAAAAGGTACACTGCGTTGCACCCGCAGTGCGGGTAAAATGCAGAAAATCAGTGTGAAAGCAACAATGGGCCCCTTTCACACGGTAAGTCTGACCCAATTGGACCCTCCATTCATCTCTAAGGAGTGGCAGATGTAAACCGACTTGTGTCCTACCTCCAATCCGATTAGGCTGTGTCTGTGTCCGCTCTGCGGACACAGACACCGACCTGCCACCCGCCCGCTCTGCTGATTGTGGCCCGCGACCAGTTACCAAGTCGCTTAAGTGGCCCTCATGCTTCAAAAGGTTGGGCACCCCTGAGTTAAAGGGTTCATATTGTTCTCTTACTGTGTCTTGGAAATTCATGTGGTTGTCCTTCGTGTGCAACTTTACCAATATCTTGTGTCCCACATTTCCAGCTGATTCTCTCACCACTGAACCGGTGCAGGGGCCCTTGGTACCCCTTAGCAGGGCAATAAAATGCTGCAGGCTACGTTTTTATTGATGGCGCTCCATTTCAGGGTTCAGAATCCCAACTTCCTTGCTTTTTGTTTTAAGAAAGGGAAATTGTTGAGAATATACACCAGATGATCAGAAGACAAGGAAATCTGATGGGTTGGATTCTCAGTTTGGCATCGTCTCAATTCTGAGCTCATTTTTAGTTTGTAGGGGGCAGGAAATTTACACCAATTTAGCAATGGAAGCTAGACATGTGCACACTGAAAGATTTCGTTTCGGAATTTCTTTTTCGTCCGAAAAATACATTTATTTAGTTTCTCCCGAAAATCGTTTTTATTTATTTTGTTTTTCGTTAAAAATGCATTTGTCCAAAAATCAGAAAGAATTAAGGTCGAAACTGTCAATTGAAGGCTTATGGTGTCTGTCGAATGTTCTAAGAAGATTCGACGGAGCAGCTAAACTGTACGACGCCGTAATCGTTAATTTTCGGTCGAATGTTCCGCCCACAAGCTATAGTACAATTCTAATGTTGTATGACTAGTAATAATTATATTTATTAATTATTATTGCTAGTCAACCAACATTAGAATTCTTCTATAGCCTAGGCGGAGCATTTGACCATAAATGCCCGCTCCCTGCGATCGTATGTTTTTAGCTGCTTCGTCAAATCTTCATGTCTCTATAATGTCGAATCTTTTCTCTCTATGAAAATTAATCTTGGACTAATAGAGTTAAGGTTAGGCACATTCGACCACAGGTTCGATAGACACAGATTGTTATTGTCAGCTTCATGTCGAATCTCCTATCTATATCGAACTGTTGTCACAACGAAAACGAAAATAAAGCACTTGTTTATGTCGGATCTTTCGGATTTCGGCTTCTGTGCTTTTGTTATCGTTTGTTAAAACTATATTGAAAATACCCAAAATTCGGACGAAAATGCATTCGGACGAAAACGAATGCACATGTCTAATGGCAGCCCCATGCTTCTCTTTTAGACCGGTTTCCTTTTGAAGAGGAACTGATCTCTGGAAGCTGTTCCCAAAAAGACAGGCAGATGGCAAAGGACTTAGTCACCAGTTTGCCTGTGGTCAGCCTGCAGCTGATCTTTTCCCATTGGCTGACTTACCATACCTTGTTTCACACTGTGTCTCTGTGTGGAGGTGGCCATCTTGGTAGAGGCAGGGCTTTGCTTACTTATGCCAGAGCCTCCAGCAAGGAGAACATTGAGCAGCACAGTAGTGATATCTCCAAATTTGAATACAAATCTCCAGAGACTGGCAGTCAGAGGCAGCAGTGCCTTCGATCTCACACTACGGACACACAGCTATGTGGGAAACTGTCATAAAAGAAATATGGGGGTCACCATTGCCGATGGTCTGCTTAAAAATGTAGCGCCCTACTCTTGTTGGGTAGACGCTATATGTTCAATTTAGTTATCTGAGCTGTAGTTCAGCTCAGAAAGAATTATGTAAATTGTTGGCTCTGTTTCAGTCTAGCTGGGCTGCGCATTTTCCACCTGACAGTAGGTGTCACTGTCACCACGGGTCAGGGTTGGGAATGCAGAGGGCTAGGTGTATTGGGTATTCCTTTCCCAGAAGTGGCTCAGGGGGCGTGGTCAACCCACTGTGCATTCTGGGAGGGGGTACTTAAGAGGCAGAGACTGGTCTATCGGGGTTAGTTTCCGGGGGTCGTTCCCGGATCCTGACCTGAGGGCCCTCCTGGCCTCAGGGATGTATGAGACATTTTCGGCCTTGGGGCCTGCTAGCCCGAGGCTCTGCAACTGAGAAGTAGGCCCATGAGTTGCTGGGGCCTACTAGTCCAGGGATGGTCCTACGCGGTCTTGCCTGCAGGAAGAAGCGGAACAATTGGGGACTCAATTGAAGGACGCATCCTGGCCAGTTTGCCTCACAATGCTGCCGGACGGCTGAAAGATTCTGGCACCGTGAGCTGTGTATCTTTGAAGGAACTTTTTGCAAAGTGTCAGTGTGGTTACACGATCTTGTGGCGGAAGGTTGTGGAACGACGCAATGGCACTCATCAAATCTGTGGCAGAGACTTTGAGCGAGCTTCGCACCGGTTGCTAGGCCAGTGAGAGTAGGCCTATCCGGTTGTTGCTGAATCCAGCGTGAAACTGATTTGTCCTCTGGATCTGAGATTGTGCCCGTGATCCGCATAGTAAAGTACCTGAAACTCCCCAATCCCTCTATCCCTCTGTTGGAACTGGTAAAATAAAGCTCTTGAAGAAACGTAACCAAGTGTTGGTGTGAACTTTCATAAATGTGTAGCACACGGATCCCTTTCCCCCTCTTACCTTCTCAAGCAGGGGGATAAGACACACCATACCACATGCCCGTGTCCTCTAGATTATAAAAGTCAGGTGGTGTTACATACTTGGGTCCTGCAGCGAGTTGCTTCCTTCTTCTGGTTCTCCCCTCTATGTTTATAGAGGCGAGTCTTTATCTTTCCCAAATGAGGTCAATGTCCACACAACATATCAACTCCAACGTGAGTTTATTTCATCTTGCTTTCAGGAACCAAAGAGTTGAAGTGAGAAAAAGGTTAGCAGATAGAAGTGGATTCAGGCACACTCTTGGCTTCGTCGCCACTCGATCCCGAGTGGGTACAGCTCACCCGGATAGTCACTCAATAGTACTAGCAGCCGGCGTGATGCTGGAACAATGACTCAGTCCCCTCCAAGGACCAAGTCAAGGAGATTCCTCCTGAACTTTCAACACTCCGCAGAGGCAGTCTGCGAAGTGGGGAATCCTTTCCTCCGACAGGTCACCAGACCTTTCCTGAGTCAGCAGTACTTTATTATTCCCCCTCTTGTTATGGGATCGATCCTCCCCTGGTTTCCTCTGTGTCAGAGCGGTCACCCTCACGCGGGTTCCCTGGGACTCCTCTTCGGTTGTAGACACGGTCAAAGGTACTGAGCACACCTGGAACTCTGTAGCCTCGGGCATAAGGTGCCCGAGACTCCTCGATCAAGATAGGGCGCACCCCCCTCTGAGGGGTAGCTCCCTCCGGGCAGTGGGCCCCGGGAATTCCTTCCGGGCATGGGCCCCGGGAATAACTCTCGGGCATGGGCCCTGGGAATTGCTTCCGGGCATGGGCCCCGGGAATTGCTTTCCGTGTAATGGCGTCTGCCCTTTATATATCCTCTCCCGGCATGCACAGCAGGCCAGAAACCGCCCACCAACGGCAGCCGAGAGAGGACATCCAATACCTACTCAATCACCTGTGATTCAACCCCGGGAATCGGTGACAGCACCACCTATACGCCCAAAGGGGAACTGCACGCCAGGTGACACAGCAGTAAGGCAGAGTCCAAATAATTGAGAGACCCGAGCCAACTATGGCTCTGGTCACCCCTAAATTTAGGTATAGCAGGGCTAAATTTGGGGACCCCCGCTACAAAGGCTCTTCAAGAGGGATCCCTGACACGAGTGCGGTGAACAGAGAAAGGTAACGGTAGGCCCAAAACTTTAAACCAGCAGCTCCTACGGTAAGGTGACCAGATTTTTTAAAGAAATCCGGGGACATATTTTTACTAGTAATGGCGGCCATCAGCAACTCTCTGCCCATCACCACCGCCTGCCTCACAGCCTGTCAAGTCTTACTCTGCAGGCCCGGCTACTACTGGGTGGGGAGCGGAGGAAGATGACTCCGCCAGGGAAGGCAAGAAGATAAGCTGGCAGGCGGCTGGCCGGTACTTGAGCCAAGACAGAAAAACATGCGAGTGGGCATGCACCCGAAACTGAAGAAATATTCCCTCCGCTCCAACCAGCACATGATCAGAAAGGGGCACAGATAATGGAAAAAATACACCCCCTAAGCTAGTAGGAGCGGGGGGTGTGTAATTCAGATTTTATTTTTATTCTGCACTGACTGTCTTTGAAATTGCCCCAGCCCCTGTTTAAATCCAATCCGGGGACAAAACCGGGGACAGACTTGGTCAGGGGACAGTGTCCTCAATCCGGGGACTGTCCCCGGAAACCGGGGATGTCTGGTCACCCTATCCTACGGGGGTAGTGCTACAAAAATATTAACTGTCTTGTTTGCATGGTAATGCCGTGGCTTCAATGCCTTTGTAGTCACTGACCAGAACAAGCCTACAGATCACAAATCCTGGCTTCACTTGATGTGTTCTGGGCAGTGGCAGAGCTGCTCGTCAAGAAGGTCATCGTAAACTTTCTGGCCCTCAAGCCAGCTTGTTACAAAACAGAGTATTTAAGCCTGTATTCAATGTGCAGACAGCCAAGCAACTAACATTTCCAGAAGAAGGTCAGATATGAAAGCCCAAGTGTTGTCCTCATGACAGGTATTCTTTGAGGATATAATTATATTTGGCTCAACACAGGTGAGAAAACGTCTGCAGTTATTTTGGCTGTGCCCGATCCGTCTCTTGTTTATAAGCATCCACAACAGCCGGCTGTCATTTTTAATGACCCCATTACATTTCCTCATAGGGAAAACAGAAAATGTGTTTCATGCAGCCAGCCGCTCCCCCGTTGCTGACGCCGTACAGTTTTGGACACTTGAAGGGCATTGGGAGGCACTCGCTAGCACAGTTTCACAGTGATAGAGCCGCTCGTCAAGAAGGTCATCGTAAACTTTCTGCCGTTTGTGGCCCTGAAGCCAGTATGTTACAAAACAAAGCAGAATAGAAGATGACACATCCACTGAAAGCTGACAGGCACTTCACCTATGTAGGCATCAAACAAGGTCTCCCAAGCTCTGTTGTTGCCTTTTCTGTTTTATGGAAACACAGCAAATGATGATCTTCTGGGTCAAGCTGCTACTTTCTTATTTTTATTATCCTCTCCTGACATGGGTGCAGGGAGCAGATCAGCCGTGTGTAGGTGGGGAATGAATTAAGTGCCTTGTATTGGGAGAAAATACTTGCACACCAATTATAGAGTAGTGATGTCTTTTATATAAATCTTGAACAGTTTGTTTGCAGCAACAGATAAATTCATCTTTGGTACTGATAAAAAGAAATCCGGAGAATTTCAAAATGCAGAGAATGGACTTTGCTTTGTGCACTGGTGGGCAGTCATGTTGGAACAGGAAGGGGCCATCCCCAAACACTGTTCCCACAAAGTAGGGAGCATGAAATTGTCCAAAATGTCTTGGTATGCTGACGTCTTAAGTGTTCCCTTCACTGAAACTAAGGGGCCAAGCTCAACCCCTGAAGAACAACCCCACACCATAATCCCCCCTCCACCAAATGATTTGGACCAGTGCACAAAGCAAGGTCAATAAAGACATGGATGAGTGAGTTTGGGGTGGAGGAACTTGACTGGCCTGCACAGTCCTGACCTTAACCCGATAGAACACCTTTGAGATGGATTAGAGTGGAGACTGCGAGCCAGGTCTTCTCGTCCAACATTAGTGCCCGACCTCACACATGCGCTTCTGGGAGAAGGGTCAAATATTCTCAGACACACTCCTAAACCTTGAGGGAAGCCTTCCTAAAAGAGTTGAAGCTGTTATAGCTGCAAAGGGTGGGCCAACTCAATATTGAACCCTACGGGCTAAGACTGGGTTACCATTAAAGTTAATGTGCATGTAAAGACAGATGTCCCAATACTGTTGGCACTATAGTGTGTGTGTGTGTGTGTGTGTGTATATATTGTGACAGCAGGAAGGTGGGGTCACCTGGTTGCATCCAGGGGGGTAGATATATTTCGCCCAGATTCAGGCTTTACGCCGACTTATACAACTAGGTGGAGAGTTGTATAAGCCCAGCTGAGGCTAGTGGGCTCATGGATGACTCATACCTCTAGGGAGAGTGTGGGGCGTCGTGCAAACAGGGAGTTGATGAGACCAGCTGAAGCTTGTCAGCTCATTTAGGCCTCTATAAGAACTCCCAGATTCATTAGGTGTTAGCTCATGCCTGGAACCAGACCTGTGTGGACTGTCTAGGGAGAGTGAACCCCTGTGCGGTGAGACAAAGCCTGTGTGGCTATTTGCTTGGACATTTAAAACCAGGGACTTAGGGACTAGGACAGCACTAGGCTGATCCCAGTTGTTAGTTAGGAAACCTGTATGTTTAGTCAGAGGTCAAGTTGACCAGGATTTATTTTATTTATGTTTCTTTTGCTTTGCTGTGTTTTGTCACTGTAAATAGAAAATAAACCGCACCTTTTTGATTTTGAAAACCACAACCTCCGTTTGCTGGGCCTGTTTTTGTGTGGGGAGCCCATCCCGGGGGTCACACACACCCGCTGCCGAGCTAACCCCCTCACAATATATATATATATATATATATATATATATATATATATATATATACACATAGATAGATAGATATAAATCAATGCCCAATGAAGCTTAAAGCGGGATTCCATCCGCAATTTTTTATTTTTTATAAAGTCAGCAGCTACTAACACCGTAGCTGCTGACTTTTAATAAGGACACTTACTTGTCCTACTTTCCCGCGCTGATGGCCCCCTGATGCCGATCCCTTTGATCGGTGCAGGTCCCGTGCCGCCATCCACACTAAGGAAAACAGGCAGTGAAGCCTTACGGCTTCACTGCCCATTTCCTACTGCGCATTGCGCGAGTCTCGCGCCGACTTGTGAATGGGCGGCTGCTCTCTGGGATTACACACAGTTCCCAGAAAGCAGCGCGCCCCATTCACTAGAAGAGGATGGGGAAGAAGACAGACCGCGGTTACGAAAGAGGCAGATTACAGACTTCCGCATAGCAACAGGTATTTCGGGCGAGTATAAAAAAAATAAAAATTTAACTATTTTTTTTTTCTATTTTTTTTTAGGATTTTTACGAAAAAAATAAAATCTGGGTGGAACTCCACTTTAACGGGACCGGTGTGAATGAGCTCTAAAATACATTGACATGGAAAATCTTATATTAGTGATTGGGTGTACATTTTTATTTAATATAAATAATTTTTACAATAAATGGTGACGGTGAAGCTATGTGGATCTACGTCAAATTGCGTCCAGGGCCTCCTCACTAGGAAGGGGGTCTACTATAGTAGTTGTTAAGAGGTTAATTCTTCCGAAGAGCGATGCACCCAGATGTTCCCCGACACAAAACTCTGTTATACTTTGTTGGATTAGCGAGGTGGCAGCCTGGCTGTGCACTTATTTTGAGACTCTTTGGCCCCAGGGAATAAATTAGGAATGTACAGCTGGCACAGTCTATTGCAGAGAGGAAGGCGGAAATTCAAGACAGAAAAACACATCCACTGTTAATTTGTCCGTATTGGAGGAACCTTACAGTATGAAAGCAAAAAGCCAGGCAGAAAAACAAAAAACAAAACATGCCCCATAGTCCAGATATGTACTGATTAAGAAATCATTGAACTAGAACCCCCGATCCAATTTGTTTTAATAGAGGGGGAGTAGAAAGTAGAAGAGTTGGCAGTAAAGGACTTGTAATTTGAACTTAAAGGGGTTGTAAAGGTTCCTTTTAAAAAAAATAAAAATAACAAACATATCATACTTACCTCCACTGTGCAGTTCGTTTTGCACAGAGTGGCCCCGATCCTTTGTCTTCTGGGGTCCCTCGTCGGCTGTCTCGGCTCCTCCCCGCATCAGCTAACCCCCGTTCTGGGAAGCTCTCTCCAATGGGGGTTAGCTTGTGGGCGCGCTCCTGTGATACAGTCGGCGGCTATAGCCACCGACTGTATCACTTGGCCCCGCCCCCTGGCGCGCCACATTTGATTGACAGGAGCCATTGGCTGCGCTGCTATCAATCATCCAATGAATGAGCCGAGAAGCCCGGTCGAGAAACCAGCGTGTTCACAACGCGGGACTTTTGAGGGCTCAGGTAAGTAAACGGGGGGGGGGGGCGCTAATTGTCAGATTTTTTTGTTCACCTTAATGCATAGAATGCATTAAGGTGAAAAAACATGTACCTTTACAACCCCTTTAATCGCCAAAGAATATCCAATAAACTAATATATTCAGAATTCCTAAAGTGTATTTTTTAACAAAAAATAATGCAAGCGTGTGCTGATAACATGGGTTCATAGAAAAACTAACATGTTGTCGGGGCACCGAAACTCCCACTTCCTACAGTAGAAAAAATATATAAAAATACAAAAAATGTAAAGATGTAAGTGGGGCTTTGATGGGGACCTTGATGTAAGTGGGGCTCTAATGGGGACCTTGATGTAAGTGGGGCTCTGATGGGGACCTTGATGTAAGTGGGGCTCTGATGGGGACCTTGATGTAAGTGGGGCTCTGATGGGGACCTTGATGTAAGTGGGGCTCTGATGGGGACCTTGATGTAAGGGAGGGCTCTGATGGGGACCTTGATGTAAGGGGGGCTCTGATGAGTACCCTGGTGTAAGAGGGGCTCTGATGGGTACCCTGGTGTAAGCGGGGCTCTGATGGGTACCCTGGTGTAAGGGGGGCTCTGATGGGTATGTTTGGTCACAGCAACAGTAGACATTGTTGGCACAAACAACAGACAGCTTTCCAGAAGAAACTTGTAACAACTGTGAAGCATGGTGGTGGATATATTATGGTTTGGGATTGCTTTGCTGCTTTAGAGCCTGGCAAGCTTCCAATCATTGAGTCAATTATGAATTCTGCATCATATCAAAGTTTCCCTGATGAGAATGTGACACCATCTGTCCAAAGGTTGATGTTGAACCGGAAATTCATTTTTCACTTTGATAAGAATAGAAAGAACATCAGCAAATCCACCAAGAAATGACTCCACAAATAAGAAATGGATGGTTTTGGACTGACCTAGTCCAAGTCCTGATTTAAATCCTGTTGAAAAATGGTGGGGGTTGGTTTTGGTTGGGTTTGAAACCGGCAATTCATGCAAGGAAACCCTCAAACATTATAACTGAAGAAATTTTGCATTGAGATTTGGTCAATAAGTTTAGTGTCAATGTCCGAGAAGGGTGCTTTGATATATTTTATACCCACAAGAAATAATTTCCACTAAAGGGAGCAATACTAGTTTCCACGGCTAAGGCTGTACTTATTTTATTTTTTATAGTACTTAATTACATCTATTGATATTTTTGTTAAAAGAATGATTGAAAGGGCAAATTTTCCCTGTGCTATTATTCAAGTAGATCATCTTTATCTATAGAAAATCTAATGTTTGCCTGTTCTAATACATTTTAAAAGTAAATTTCCATAATATGTACTGGTACTTACCTTTTTATGTGACTGCATATATTCCATATTGAAAAGGTAATTCATGATTGTTAATAATGATAAATCATAATGTATACAGCTAATAGCACATTCTTAAAAAAACAAAAGACTTGCTGCCACAATCGTGAATGCTAAATATCTTCTATCATAATGACAAGATGACCTTGCTGGTTGTTCAATGCAAACAAATATATACATATTATAACAAATATAAGAATAGATAAAAAAGATAGATGAAGAAGAAATGTGGTCAATTAATAAAAGTTGCAATATATCAGAAACATCCAACCTTATATCTCGAGGATAACTCAATATTTATCACTTTGCCAATTAATATGAAGGTATATACCAACTTTTCTCAACCAGGTTTCCATGTAACCCTAAGATTCTTCCAGAGCAGCCTTTCTCAAGCTTTTTATAGGAACCCTTGAAATACCCCAGAGGAACCCCTGCTAAGATTATTCCATCGGTGGTCATTGGGAAAATACCCCCCTACATTTGTGGTGGTCAGTTGGTAGAGTGCCAGGATCCGTGTAACCCTAGGGTTCTTCCAAGGCAGTCTTTCTCAACCTTTTTACCCCAGCGGAACCCTTTTGAACTACCACATGGGAACCCCTGATAAGATTAGTCCATACGTTTCCATTGGGAAAATGCTTCTTACATTTGTGGTGGTCACTAGGTAGAATGTCTCCCTTACAGTGGTGGTCAAAATGTTACCCTTTCAGTCATTTCATGTAGAATTGGACCTGGAATTATGCAGGCATCAGATGTGTGGTGATTTACCTACAATTCAAGGAACCCCTAGCCACCTCTGGAGGAGCCCTAGTTGGAAATGGCTGCTCCAACCTTTTTACCCCAGAGGAACCCTTAGAACACCCCAGGGGAACCCCTGATAAGATTATTCCATTCAGGGTTATGGGGAAAATGCGCCTTACATTTGTGGTGGTCAGTGGGTAGAATGCCCCCCTTACAGTGGTGGTCAAAATGTTGCCGTTTCAGTCATATCATGTAGCATTGGACATGGAATTATGCAGGCATTAGATGGGTGGTCACTTAGCCACTCTTAAATGAACCCCTAGCCACCTCTGCAGGAACCCTAGTTGGGAATGGCTGCTCCAACTTTTTTACCCCAGTGAAACCCTTGGAATACCCCAGGGCAGGGGTGTCCAAACTTTTTTTAAAGAGCGCCAGATAAGATAAAGTAAACATGTGTGAGGGCCAACCATTGTTCCTGACATTCTTTGAACTATTAAAATTGTCGGTCTAAGTGTGTTCGTCCGAGCACTAATACAATGCCCAACAAGAATTCTCTTGCCTTTGTGGCTGTGTGTAGTGAAGAGATGAGCTTGGGCATGTTATTAGGGTGTATATATATATATCTTTTGTGGCCCCCAACGAATCCCAGAGCGCCCCTCAGGACTAAAAATGAGCTTGGGCGTATTATTTGGATTTACCGTGCGTGTTATACAGGCATATAGCACGCACCTTCACTTTAAGAGGGAAGTTTCAGGAAAAAAAAAATATTTTTAAATAAAGAACTGTGAAGCAAAAAAAGGGTCAGTGTCCTTCAATGCAGCCTAATCAGTGCCCAATTGCAGCCTCACCATTGACATGGATGCAGCCTCACCATTGCCATGAATGCAGCCTTTCCATTGCCATGAATGCAGCCTTACCATTGCCATGAATGTAACCTCACTATTGCCATGAGTGCAGCCTCACCATTGCCATGAATGCAGCTTTACCATTGCCATGAATGCAACCTCACCATTGCCATGAATGCAGCCTCACCATTGCAATCAATGCAGCCTTACCATTGCCATGAATGCAGCCTTACCATTGCCATGAATGCAGCCTTGCTATTGCCATAAATGCAGACTAACCTTTGCCATCAATGCAACCTGATTGATGCCCATCTGCAGCCTCGGAGGGGACAGGGAGGGGGCGGGACGAGCACCAACAGATTACATACAGGAGAATATCCTGTTTACTCGGCGGCCTCTTTAATACAAAGTCCCACCTCCTATGATAGACAGAACAGTCGTCCAATGGCAGCCCAGGAGACGGGACTTCCTATTACAGAGGCTGCCGAGTAAACAGGAGATTCTCCTGTATGTAATCTAACGACGCTCGTCCCGCCCCCTCCCTATTCCCTCCGAGGCAGTCCCGATAAACAAAGATATATATATCCAAATTACCTGGGGGGCCACATTAAATTGAAACGTGGGCCGCAATCGGCCCACAGGCCGGACTTTGGACATGCCTGCCCCAGGGGAACCCCTGATAAGATTATTCCATTGGGGATTATGGGTAAAATGCGCCTTACATTTGTGGTGGTCAGTGGGTAGAATGTCAACCTTGCAGTCATACCATGTGGTGTTGGACCTGGAATTATGCAGGAGTCATCAGATGGGTGGCCACTTAGCCACAGTTCAATGAAACCCCTAGCCTCCTAGGGTTTCATGGAATCCCGTTCGGGAATGGCTGCTCCAGAAGTTGCTAGGGGTTCCTTGAGCAATGAGCAGTTTCTGCCCCTCAGAAACCTCTGACAACAACCATCTTTTTAGCTGTCTGTAAGGGGGGATTCTTTCTACTGACCACAAGTGCAAGGGGCATTCTTCCCAATGACCATTTCACTAATGCACCATGAGTTTTACATTTAGTAATTATTATCAGTGGTTCCCTGAGACCAGAAAGTTATTTCCATTTCAATAAATTTTTCTTTTTCAATTCAAGACATGTACAGAAAATCTTAAAAAATTGTTGTTTAAACATGACAAAGGGTTATTTCCAATTGTTTATGTCACAATGTTCTCATCAAGAGATTAAAAAAAAATTAAAAAAAATGAAAAATAGGCATTCAGGGAAGTCACACCCCACCTGGACGCCCCTAACGGGATCATCCTGCGCCCAGGTGAGGCCCCCCCCCCAGCCCGCCATCCTCATATGACAGAAAGTTATTTCAAGGGTTCTTCTGTGTTGACAAGGTTGGGAAAGAATAGTATATACAATCATAACATTTTTATATTATAAATTTGAACTGGTATGAATACAGAACAGAATACTTTAAAATATTTGGGGAGCTTAAAAACAGAGAGGAGAGGCAGCCTTGCGTATTTCTCACAGTGGAGTTTTTATGATACACACTATACTTGAACAATACCCGTCTCTAGGTAAGCAGAGTGCATACATATTTTCCTGCGCCATGCTGATCTCATTCTCCTCTAAATAAAAAAAATGTTTTTCATTTTAACAGGCATCAAATACCGGATTGTTATAATTAACGTAGGAGGTTGTAATAAATTTCCCCTTCCAGCAGGGCTAATTTTAGTGTACTGATGCCTCAAATTACTAAAAGGTTTGTTGTGTACACCAACAAAAGACCGTTCCTACTTACTCTGTGCCTATTAGGATCTTGCCGCGCACCCTTTTATGTCAGAATACCTGTTTACCAGGGGGAAACAATTGACTAGAAACTTCACTGGAGGTATTATGTGTGTGTGTGGTTTTTGTATTATGTTGTGCCCTAAAAGCTCTTATTGGAAGAGGAATGGTTAGAACTAGCGTAAAATTGTTGGCAATATTTCTTGTTCTTGGATAATGGGCTCCATTGTTGTACAGTCTGTTCGACTGCCCAGGTTGTGGATGGCGCAGGTGTCACTGCTTACTTCAGCCCTGGCTACATAATTAACAATTTACAATCTGACCCAAAAGATGAGATCACCGCTCTGTAAGCTTTGTCTAATCCTTTGGCAGTTGGAAGGGAGAAATATATATGTATTTCAGTTGTGTTCTTGTTATGGTACCCGCAGAATCCTTGCTATAACCTCCAGAACTCCTATTCTCAGAATCCTTGACCAGGACTTTCAGTGGTACTTGTATGATCCCTGCTATGACTTCCAATAGTGCTCGCAGAATCCCTGCCAGGACCCCCAATGGTACTCTTAGGAACCCTGCTAGGACTTCCAGTGGTATTTTGTAGGATCCCTGCCAGGACTTCCAGTGATACTCATAGAATCCCTGCCAGGACTTTCAGTGGTATTTAAATAATCCCTGTCTGGACTCCCTATGGCAGTGGTCATCAACCCTGTTCTCAGGGCCCACTAACAGGCCAGGTTTGCAAGATAACTGAAATACATCACAGGTGATATCATTTGCTGCTCAGTGATTGCCGTATTCTAGTCTGCATCTCCCCAAGGTAATACATAAAACCTGGCCTGTTAGTGGGCCCTGAGGACAGAATTGATGACCACTGCCCTATGGTACTCTCAGGAACCCTGCCAGAACCTCCAATAGTACTCTGAGAATCCCTGCCAGAACTTCCAATGGTACTCGGAGAATCCCTGCAAGGACTTTTAGTGGTACTTGCAGGGATTCTCTGAGGTTATAATGGGCCTGTCCTCTTACCAAAAGGGTATTTAGGCTCCAACCAAGTGTTTACTGCTGTGACTGACCGTCAGCTGTCCTTATTGCAAAATACCTGCCTTGCTTCTTGCTGACCCTCTTTGACCCAACAACTCTCTTGACTGCTCCTGGCATCTGCCTGGACCTGACCACTCTCTTACCTGCTACCTGCCTACAACCTTTGCCTGGACCAGACTAATTTCTTACTTGCTACCTGCTACCAACCTCTGCCTGGACCTGACTCTCTCAGCAGCCCATGGCCTGTGCATAGACCTGACTACTCTTTTATCTACCCACGGCCTCTGCCTGGACCTGACTACTCTTTTACCTGACTACAGACCCTGCCTGGACCTGACTACTCTCTTACCTGCCCAGTGGTACTTGCAAAATCCCTGCCAAGAGTTCCAATGGTACTCAAAGAATCCTTTCCAAAACTTGCAGAGTTCTCTGAAGTTAAGATGGGCCTGTCCTCTTACCAAAAGGGTATTTAGGCTCCAACCTTTGAAGTGTTTACTGCCGTGTCTTATCCCCAGCTGTCCCTTTTGCAAAATAGCTATTAGACTTCCCCATTGCTTTGCTTCTTGCTGACCTTCATTACCCCAAAAGCTCTCTTGCCTGCCCCTGACCCCTGCCTGGACCTGATTACTCTCTTATCCACTACCCCCCCCCCCCCGCAACCTCTGCTTGGACCAGACTACTTTTTTACTTGCTACCAGCCCACAACCTCTGCCTGGACCTGACTCTCTTAGCAGCCCATGGCCTGTGCTTGGACCTGACTACTCTCTTGCTTGTGACCTGCCAAAGACTTCTGCCCAAACCTGGTTACCCTTTTGCCAAATGTTTCCAGTACAGTCTCCACTCAATAGCTGTTCTGTTCCAGCCACCCCCTTGCTGGGGTTATCCTAAGGGTCATGACTTGGTGACAGCTTGCAGCGAAGAAGACTGGGACCACTTGGGTTTCCAGACCATTTCCACCATCAGGAGCTTTGGTAAAAAATGTCACTTAGACTCCATGCCTCATGTAAGCCCACATCACTGGCCTGGGGGGTGCCATAACAGTAGGCACAGCGTGAGACTGTTTGTATAAAAAGTTTAACAAAAGTTTACTATATATACATTAAAAAACACAATACAAAACACATAAAAAGGGAGAATTAAAAAAACACCCTCCATCCACAGAAGTCAACAGATGCTGAATCTTAATGTAGGGTGAAACACAGCCACGGTGTATCATAGAATATGTTGAAGTCCAATATTGAAACCCAGGGTAAATGTGGAGGAACCCGGCCACTTGTTGCTCCATACTTAAACGTCAACGTGTTTCGCAAGCTATACTTGCTTCTTCAGGATTGATTGGGTGGGGGCTCATAAACTTTGGATGCAGAGGAGAGGACAGTGTATGACCAGGGGCAGACACAGAGGACATCACTGGGGGGGGGTGGACGCAGAGGAGGGAGGCTCCCCCAATAGAGAGGGACAGGGGAAAGAGGGGGAGACCCACTGCGCTCACGGACAGGAGCCAGCCAAAATGGTATACGTGGAGCAGGTAAGGAATATCAGAAAATACCCATAGAGTATACAATGCTCTGTTACTTAACAAGCTCTAGTCAATGGCGGAGGGTGTAGCAAACATGGTTGGCAAGAAGGAAAAATATACTGAGAATATGTGGAATCACATGGTTACAAACGTATGTATCACCGAAAATGCAGGTGTACCCGGGTGCATGCTTGTTATACTCCGTATATATTGAAGTAACACCAAGGCCTCCCATTAGCTGCTATATAGAGTGGTTTGCATCAAAAATTTGATTCGCAGGTATGTACTGTCATGTCCCTTTAAAGCAAGATGGGCTTTCCAACCAATATAATTTGTCTGGAATTCAGCGTTGAAGCAAAATCTTTTATTTTTTGGGTGAGTGTTTTGTTTTGTTTGTTTCCACAAGCCCTTGACCCACAAACTCCATTCATATTTGTAGTGCCTTTTTTTCCTTTTTGTACCTGGCTGTCATCATTCAGTGTATTCTTATAAATCATTGTTCTTTATTCTGCTTCATAACCATAAATCACATGTTGTACACCTTGAACTTGTTTGCTTTACATTCCTGTCTTCTGCTTATGGCCTTTCACCCTCTCCCTCGGCAAAGGACAATTTACTTCCGTTCGACCATGACTCATATTCCAGTAGTAAAAAAACTAAATAATCTGTATATACTGCATAGCAAAAGGTATTGTAAACCCCCAATGAGCTTCCATAGCTGAACACGGAGGATGATCCAGTAACATTATTACAACAACCTTTCATGAAAGGCAGGCTGTGGCTTGTTAAAACTCTAGGAAAGGAAACGTCCCAAGTCCCGCACATCCAACAAGACCCAGTGATATCTACAGTAAAAGCAGTCTCAGCCCAGACTCCATCTAGGCCACACATCCCCAACACGTTTCGTCCCACCCACGAGGCTTAGACATGGAGGTGGATACCACTGGGTCTTGTTGGATGTGCAGCACTTGGGATGTTTTATTTTCCTAATGTTTGTATTTACTAATCTGAGATCAGCTCTTCCCCAGCCTGCACTCCCAGCGTGAGTTACCGGATCTGGACAGATACCCAGATAGCAAGACTAACTTGCCACAAATTTGTGGCAGTGTTGAATTGTAAGTCTGTTTACTTGCTGCACATGTTCACTGGCAAGTTGTACACTTGCAGAGCACTTGAAGCACACGTTCTAGTTGACACTTTTCCAATTTGTAGCAAATTTGCACAGCAAGTCTCTAGCAAGAGCAAAGGTACAGTGGTGAGTCTATCTATAGCAAGAGCTCTGCAATTCTACATCATGAAAACTCAGCCACAGTGTCCCTTGTGGTGGGATGACTACTGCACAACATAACTGAACCAGAACTTGCAGAATGTTTGCAAAGAAGGTTGATCTGGAGTCATGCAATGCGGACTTGACCAGTGTAGATAAGATGTCCCACCTTGTTTTGTGTCTGCGCGACCATGAGTACTCACCATCCCCCTTGCTATTAACTAAATTAATGAGACCATACATGAATTGGAGTACAAATGGCCATAGCAGCCTTTTTATTAACAAAAACAACTTATCAGCCTGTTGGTCTTATGACGGCACCCAGAAGTCCAACTTGTTCCACTTGTAGCACTGCAGGACCTTTTACCATACCAGGCCTCCAGCCGTGACACACCAGCTCGGAAACAACCCACACCCGCAGTGCAACCATTACTGTATTCCAGCTAACCTTAGTAACTGGAATACACCAGAGGGGCACATACCCCTGATGAGCCCCCCACAATTCCATCTCAATTGCTTGTCACCTGTCCTTTCTCTGCTGTCCAGGAGACCCCACCTATCCATTAACTAACTACCACAAACCCCTCCTTATCCTGTTGCTCCAACCAATCCACCTCTTGCCATTCTCCACCTACAATCCTTAAAGTGGTTGTAAACCCACTTAGACAACTTGCAACTACAGGTAAGCCTAGATTAAGGCTTACCTGTAGGTGCAAGAAATATCTCCTTAACCTACACGGTTAAGGAGATATTTGCTATAAACACAGCACCGATGACGTCACACGAATGCGCACTAGCGGGCCGGCATCATTGCCGGTTTTCTGAATGGGATCTTGCCGGCCTGAGCGTGCATGCGTGTGACGTCATCGCCGCTCCGGCCAATCACAGCAGCGGAGCGGCGATACACTGACGGCAGTGACAGGACATCGAGGCAAGATGGCGGCGGCGGGGAACGAGGAGCAGTTTGGGGGCTTCGATCTCAGGTAAGTCATTCATAATGAGCTAGTATGCTATGCATACTAGCTCATTATGCCTTTCTTTTGCAGGGTTTTTTTTTTTTTTAAAACATGGGTTTACTTCCTCTTTAACCCCCTAGTTGCTTCCCCTTCTCACACTGTCATGCAGGCCCTGCACTATCTTTCATTTTATTTTCTCTCGCTCCGGGCCTTACTTTCTTAAATTTTGCAGCAAACTCGTGAAGCCTGGCAAGTCTAGCAATAGCTTAGCAAGTAATTTTCAAACTTGCAGCACAATTGCTTGCTATCTGGGTAGGTGCCTAGAGTGGTACACTGAAATTTTGGTGTGCGCTGTCAATTCTTTGCTGCAATAAAGTTACAATATCATCCTTCTATCTACAGTATGGAAGCCCTTTGAGAGCCTACTATACTATTTGCTACATTAGTCCTCTCATGGGAGCCACCAAAGAATTTATTTTTGATGGAGAGCTGATACTGCTTTCCCCCTGGTGAAGCACGCTTTTTCCCTTAATGCACGCTATCACATGATCACGTTTAAAATGGCACACTAGCGCACAAGTGCAATGTCTGCCAGTAGACCTGTGTGAGTCCTTTCAGAACCGCCTGCCCTTAGACCTAGCATAAATCTGTTGAGCTCTGTGTTCAAGAAAGGGGGAAAAACTGAACAGACACAAATAACATTGATGATTAAGCCCCAAGGGTAGGGTGAAATGCGTAAGGGATGTGGCTTTGGATAAAGCTAGCTGAGGCTGCTTTCACCTGTTTACTAATGGCTTTGCTAGGTGTGTGGTTGTTTAGTACCCTTTGCTATACAAATCCACAGTGCATGAACAGACACAGATGTCAAAGAAGTTCATTCTGCTCTGATTCAGCGAGGGATCTATTCATAGATCTCCTGCTGATTGGAATCGATGCTGCCTGTGCGAACATGGCCTCAGTTTGTCTCCTAGGGGTCTGATTACATACACTTTGTGGCAATACTTTGCTGGCTTAGTCTATTCACCAGACGAGCTCCACCGTCCATCACCTATCTGGTTTGTTCCATTGGATGCTCTATTTGGACAGTATATGGAATATATAAGCCCCATCTGGATACCTACCCCCACCAAGCAAGTTCCATTTATCAATTGGATCTTCTTTGCTTGTAATATTTGGTGTTCCCTCTACTGGACTTTCCACACATAGGGAACCTTTTATCCTACAATATATCTTTCCCTGATCTACTTGCAGACTCTCTACATATTTAAATAGATCATCTTCAATTTTACCCTCTTGGAACCTTTTCTGCCTTTATACTATCTCCAATATTCAGATGGGTGTATAACTATACCAGATTATGTTCTCCTAAGATGGTGAGATATGTTCCCTGTTCTTGTACTCTCTTGTTGTCTGTCCTGACGAAGCCTCACGGCGAAACGTGTAGATGCACAAGGGACTCAACTCATACTTTTTTTTATCTTGTATGGTTTTTTATTCTTTGAATATTGTGTCTATTTTCTGTAATAAATATATATTTTTTGATATTTCTATTGTTGTGTTGCCTTCAAAGTCTGACCATTGGTTACTCCTCCTGAGTAATCTTACATATTGTTCCCTCATAAATACGGATGTGGCAGTGTGAGTGCTTCCTCCTTCCCTTCAACATGGCCTCAGTTACCAAACACAAATATCAGTGTATCAAAAGTTTATATTCTACATGAAGTCCAATCAAAAATGCACATTCTTTCACCTGGTGCAATTCAAACTCACCAAATTGATCTTTAGAAGGTCTTGGTGCATTAGTGTCTTTGCATGTATTATTCACAAGCAGTTAGAAAAACCTTTCATCCAATTTTTCTTGATGACATTTCTTCAGTGATGAAACGTCTGAAGTCTTGGGGTGTTCTCAGTTTTCATTGACTTCCTTCCATAGATTGCTACTTTAGGAATATTGGTTAGGGCAGCTTTATTCAACCATGGTCTAATGGAATCCTGAAATTTCTCAAGAGGTTTCTAGGGGTTCCTTGAGCAATGAACAGTTTCTGTCTCTCAGTCATAATCATTTTTCTCTCTTGCCTGTCTTGGGCCCACAATCTCTACCCTGACCTGATTACTCATCTGCATGGCACTTCGTGTAAAATCTCCACACCATAGTCATTTTATTCCAGCAGCCCCCCCTCGTTGAGATCATTTTGATGGCCAAGACCTAGTGACCGCTTGCAGTGAAGAAAACCATGACCACTAGGGTTTCTGACCTATCTCATTTATCAGGAGTTCTGGTGAAGACCAACTGTTACTTGGACTCGGTGCCTCGGGCGCCCCTGCCTCATTTTCCAGGGGGCGCCATAACACTTAGCCAGTGAGCAGCATGCATTCTGAAAATTGGAATGGACATTTTGCATGTTCCAAATACCAGTAGCCCTCAACATGCAACACCTCGCTCATCCGGGTGCCTGGATGCTTGTAAGCAGGTGAATGTTTTACTGGGCATTTTAGCGATCCTGCCCATGAGGGGCACTTTTTGTTAGCCACAGGACTGCTGGTGTGACTTTAGACTTAGGTCATAAAAGTTGCCATTTAGTAGATCAAATCAAACTTTCAAATCTATTTTTGGTGGAAATCTCAACACAAACAGACAAATTGTGGCTGCAATGGGACCTAAACTGCCTGTTTGTACAACAAATATTGAACATAATTTTTTTTATTCTCTTTCAATCCCATTTTAATTTTAATAAACTCTATCAAAGCTGCCAACCTATGGCCCAGTTTCCACTTTCCAATTGACCTAATTGGTTGTATTTGGAATTTACAGTGCCTCGAAAACATTAAAAATTACCCAAAAATGTACCCATATATGACCAGCTCTATTGTATCCTTAGAAAGGAACTTTTATTACAATGGGCATGCAGAGATTAAAGTGATTGTAAAGTCGTGTTTTTTTTTCTATAAAAATAATAAATAAACATGTTATACTTACCGGCTCTGTTGCAGTGGATTTGCGCAGAGCAGCCCGGTTCCTCCTTTTCTCGGGTCCCTCTTCTGTGATCCTGGCCCCTCCCTCTTGTTCAGTGCCCCCACAGCAAGCAGCTTGCTATGGGGGCATCCGAGCCGAGTCACAGCTCCCTGTGTCCATTCAGACACGGAGCCCCGACCGGTCCCCGCCCCCTCTCTCCCCGGATTGGCTAGCTGACTTTGACAGCAGTGGGAGGAAATGGCACTGCTGCTGTGTCTCAGCCAATAAGGAAGGAGAATCTTGGCTGAGACACTTATGGACATCGCTGGACAGAGAGGGACCTCATGTAAGTATTAGGGGGCTGAGGGAGGCTGCTGCACACATTAGGCTTTTTACCTTAATGCATAGAATGCATTAAGATAAAAAACCTTCTGCCTTTACAACCCCTTTCACTTTTTACTTAAAGTGTTTCTAAAGGCAAATGTTTTTTTTTTTTTTTTTACCTTAATGCATTCTCTGAAATAAGGTAAAAAAAAATTCAATAGCAGCTCCCCCCCCCAGCCCCCCCCTCCCAGTCCATTATTGATCCAGGGCTATCCCATCTGCATTATCTCTTGTCCCTTTTACCTCTCTTACAGGTCATTGACTCTTGCTGCTGTCAGGGGGGGCGGAGCTGAGCTACACTGTGTGTGTCTATGGATGCACACAGCCCGGCTCAGGAGCAAGCCCACACGAGTGCCCCCATAGCAAGCAACTTGCTATGGGGGCACTCAGAGAGGAGAAGGAGAAGAGAGAGTGGGGACCCCAGGAGGAGGTTTGAGGCTGCTCTGTGCAAAACCATTGTATACAATCTATATCATTCTAGAGGAAAAAACAAGAGGGTTCATAACCGCTTTAAGAAATCTTGCATATACTGTATATGCAATTTGTGTCTTTTTTTTTTTTTTTTTTTTTTAATAGGGACCCTCTAAACTGTCATTTCTCATTAAAATAATTTTTTGTTTGTGAATAAAATGTAAAATTGAGTGTGTATCGAATAGACAGTTTTTTTCTGTAATACAGCTGCCGAATATTAAACAGAACATGAGAGCTGAAATCTATATTGCCCGGGGCTGTTATCACTGCCTAAATATACATCATAATTAAATCCCTATGCACGCTGTTTTATTTTAAAGAATTGCTCACAGACATGAGTAGGTACATGTAATTCTAGTCAAATATATGTGTTTTTCTTAATGATTGTGCTCTTTAGGTAGCTGATTCTGCATAACATTTGGACAGATATGATTAATATATCAAAAATAAAAAATAATACGCTTATGGCATGCAGTGACATTGTAGACCCCCGCCTCCAGCGCCTCACCGGGGACCACATAATAGTCGTAACATAGGTGCACACAAAATATAGAAGGCACATCAACCCAGGTACATAAAGGATTGAATAGTGCAAGCAGATCATGAGATATTGATTATTTGCCCTTTTCTAAAAGAATAAGAGTCACCCGATCATCCGTCATTATAAACTAGGACACTTTTTTTGCTCAGGGACCTTAATATGACATGCATTGAATGTACACTACTGCTACTTTCAGCTCCCAGCTTAACACACAAGCCATACAGCTAGGATTTAAGGATGTTTTTCATGGAAGGGTTAAATACTTTTGGCTTACCCCCAAGGGGAGGCTGTTCACAGGGTGACAACGCTGCTGTGCTCTATCACTGCAGCGTTGTCACCCTGTCACAGGCAGTAGAAGAATAACGGGTCTACTGGCAGCATCAAGTTCAAAATCTAGGTTACAAAGGGGATCCAAAAAAAGAAAACCTGCTGTGTTATCGAGAGTCTTCATGTCCGGAATCTGCAGCAGAGAAGGGCAGATCTGCATGTCCACACTTATAAACTGAGACAGACGGGTAGCCACTTGCAAAATGTTCACCAAACCCGAGAGCCAGAGTCTTAAATAGACTCCACCTGACTCAAAATGGGTACCAAATTCACAGGTTGTGCCAGCATCCAATTGGGTGCTGCCTCTCTGTGACCAAGGAAACCATAGAGGAACTCGACGACCTCCTCCACCTGCATTGCTGCTATGGATGAGTGCCACCTGCAGTGGAGAAAATAGACTGCATTTGTCTACAAACTGCTCTCCAATAACCCTGTAGTCCTGTTGGATGTTCTGCTCACTTTCTGTGGTTCCCTTTTCTAATGGAAGCCCTGTACATGGGCAGCAAGAGGTTAAGGTTGGTGGGTTAGCTTGAACCTTTATAGATGACTCGGCAGTGTTTCCTTTTAAGGAGGCCTATTTAATACTGAAATAGGGTCCTGGACTTTCTACCAGGGCCCTTTGGTTATGCACCAGCCAGCTTAGCTGTATTTGTGAATTATGGAACATCAGGGAGAGACCCTAGTCTAGCCACTTGCAAAATGTGAGCCAAACCCAGGAGCCAGGGTCTCAAATAGAATCCACCTGACCCAAGATGGCCACCAAAGTCACATGTTGTGCCAGGATCTAATCTGATGCTGCCTCTCTGTGACCAAGGAAACCATAGAGGAACTAGGTTCCTCTCGACTTCCTCCTCCTCCTATAGATGAGCACCACCTGCAGTGGAGAAAATAGACTTCACTCATCTACAGGGTGCTCTCTTATAATCCTGGGGTACTGTTGGACCTTCTGCTCCCTTTCTGTGGCTCCCCTTATAGATGACTCAGCAGTGTTTCCTTTTAAGGGGCCAAGATGGCCTATTTAATACTGAAATAGGACCCTGGACTTTCCACCAGTGCCCTTTGGTTATGCTCCAGCCAGCCTAGCTGTATTTGTGAATTATGGAACATCAGGGAGAGGCCCTACTCTAGCCACTTGCAAAATGTGAGCCAAACCCAGGAGCCAGGGTCTCCAATAGAATCCACCTGACCCAAGATTGCCACCAAAGTCACATGTTGTGCCAGCATCTAATCGGATGCTGCCTCTTTGTGACCAAGGAAACCATAGAGGAACTAGGTTCCTCTTGACTTCCTCCTCCTCATATGGATGAGTACCACCTGCAGTGGAGAAAATAGACTGCACTTGACGGCAAGCTGCTCTCCAATAACCCTGGGGTCCTGTTGGACCTTCTTCTCCCTTTCTGTGGCTCCCTTTCTAATGGAAGCCCTGTACATGGGCAGCAAGAGGTTAAGGTTGGTGGGTTAGCTTAAACCTTTATAGATGACTCAGCAGTGTTTCCTTTTAAGGAGCCAAGGTGACCTATTTAATACTGAAATAGGTTCCTGGACTTTCCACCAGGGCCCTTTGGTTATGCACCAGCCAGCTTAGCTGTATTTGTGAATTATGGAACATCAGGGAGAGGCCCCACTCTAGCCACTTGCAAAATGTGCGCCGAACCCAGGAGCCAGGGTCTTAAATAGAATCCACCTGACCCAAGATGGCCACCAAAGTCACATGTTGTGTCAGCATCTAATTGGATGCTGCCTCTCTGTGACCAAGGAAACCATAGAGGAACTAGTTTCCTCTCGACTTCCTCCTCCTCCTATAGATGAGCGCTACCTGCAGTGGAGAAAATTGACTTCACTCGTCTACAGGCTGCTCTCCTATAATCCTGGGGTCCTGTTGGACCTTCTGCTCCCTTTCTGTGGCTCCCTTTATACATGACTCAGCAGTGTTTCCTTTTAAGTGGCCAAGATGGCCTATTTAATACTGAAATAAGGCCCTGGACTTTCCACTAGGGCCCTTTGGCTATGCTCCAGCCAGCCTAGCTTTATTTGTGAATTATGGAACATCAGGGAGAGCCCCCAAGAAGTCAAGGAGATCATTAAATTGCTACCCAGTGATCCACTGTCTGTCAACTCAGACGACCAAAGACACACTACTCTCTCTCTCTCTTCATGTTTTCATTGTGACAAGCTTGGAAAGGCAGCCTAGAAAGTGTATATTAAGTCTGTCAAGTCGCAGCAAGAGCACTAATGTCTTTATGGTAATTGCATATGCTTAAAAATGCATTATCTTTCTGGATTTTGCATTGCTACGTGTGGCATTATGTAAGAAACCAATGATTTGTAAACAAACCTTGGCACCGAACACGGAACCTAATTTTGTTTAAATAAAGCAAAGCTCCATTAGAATTCACATCCCGTGTCCAGTCTGGCAGAGGATGAGGGGCTGTTTTGATGTATGCACTGGAGCATTTATGATTGCTTAAGTATTAAGCATTGTGAGAATCCGTAAAGATAATCAGAGGCGAGAATTAGCGATTAGAGACGAAGGAGGATTTGCTTTGTTCGAAGGATGGCCTCCTTGTTGGTGGCTGCCGGTATTTCGATGACTTTCCTGTTTTTTTTGCACGGTGTTGATCGCAAAGCTTTACAGCATTTCTTAAATTCAAGCTAAACCCAATCATTAAAATCTTATGCAAGATTTACCATTTCAAAAATTGCAACTTTTAATAAAAAAAAGAAATAGCGGCCATGAAAGTTCTTGTTCAGGCACTTCCTGTTATTGGGTGACAAATGTCTCCAAATTGTCACCCTGTGAAATGCACCCATGGTTGAAGACTACAAGCTTTGCACCGGTATGGTCTGTCTTTGTTACCATCATGAAGATGGTCCAGACAGAGCAATGATGTGTGGCACTGGAATGAAAGCATGTAGACAGGAAGCCATTTTGAATGGAGTTGACAATGGTTATAGCCCCAAAACTATTTTTGCCATCTGTTTACCTTCAGCAACGGTTTAACAAAAAAAAAAAAAAACACGCCAAACCCCCTAAATATTAATTCTTCTGCTTATTGACTGGGCAACTGGAGCTGCATAGTCAACAACGGCTTGCCATTTCTTCAACTTCTTGCAGGACACGTTCATGGAACAGATGGTAGAAGCCCCAACAAGGGAACACGCTCTGTTGGACCTATTTAATCTTCAAACAACATGGAGTTTATTATAGATGTCCAAGATATAGACAACTGGGGCAACTATGATGCAATCACATTTGTCAAAAGTTTCGGAAAAGGGAAGCAAGTTGATATGACAAGAACTCTAAAGTTAACTTCAATTAAAAAGTTGAGAACCTTATTGCACAACACTCAATGGGACCAAATATCTGCAACAAAGAAAACAAAAGGCAAGTGGGAGGATTTTAAGCGCCCCCCCCCCCCAGCCTATGGTCAAAGGACGGTCGGGCGGGAGCTCTCTAGTTCTTGGTGGACGTCTTATTACGTCCTCCCCAGGACGTGCCTCGTGCGCTCCCCATGGGTCATGCTGAGTCGCGATCTGTGGACACAGCAGATGACAGATCATGGGACTGCCCACTGCCGGTACCATGTGATCGCTGTGACCGATCCTTTCATGCCGTTTATTGTGTTGATCTGTGATTGATAATAGTGATCACATGGTACAGACAGGGACAATCACAGCCATCTGAACTAATGTGGTTTGCTTTGGCCAGTTACAGCTAATCACAAACACTGAATCACACTGGATCACAAAATCGATTTCATTCAGTAAAAATGGTAATTTTTAACTGTAATATTCACTGTTCTAATCAAACATAGTGTGCAAAAATAAATAAATCCCGATCACCTCCCCAGTGTAGTACAGTGTTACAATGGAAACACTGCATTGCACTGGTCACAGTATGCAAATAAAATTTTAAAAATGAAAAAAAATTAATAAAAAATATTCATTATAATATTAGGGCTGTTACTGATTAAAATTTTCATGTTCAATTAATCGTTTTTTTTTTTTTATCGACTAGTTTTGATTAATTATAACGCACATACAGATCCAACTACTTTTAGCTGATCTCCTTGCAGGCCAATTCCCAGTGCAGCTCCCAACCACTGGAAAAATGGATAGCAGGATACAAAAAACACACAAAGGCAGCTCTCGATGGGAATAGCATTAAAACTTTTATAGTCTTCAAGTAGGTAACAAAAAAAATATTGCACTGGAGATAAAATCGATGTAGCTACATAAACTGTAAAAATGGTTCGAGTAATACCAAACGGTAGCAAAAGCAGTCATAAAAACATGTAGCTGAGTATGATACTGGTATAAAAATGTGTACAACGATACCACTGCTGAATCCAGATGAGGAGGGGTTAACATCAGTCCGTCGGCATGTAGATGTCCCGTGAAGGGAACTATCACAACTCCCAGTGGATGGCTGTAGAATCCCAGGTTGATGGAGGGAAGTGATAGAGGGAAGTGTAACAGCTCTTGCGTGTGGCAAATAGTAAGGTCCCGCAAAATTGTGAAAAAAATAAATGTAATTTCTTCATTTTCCAAAGAAATTATGACAAAAAAATTACAACTTCAAAAAACTTGCCATGCCTCTTACTAAATACCTTGGATTGTCTACTTTCCAAAAAAGGGTCATTTGGGAGATATTTGTATTGTCCTGACATTTTTGGGCCTCAAGAAATGATATAGGCCATCAGTACATCAGGGTTGATACATTTTCAGATATTTACCATAATTTGTGGACTCTATAACTTTCATACAGACTGAATTATAAACACTGATTTGGGTTATTTTCACCAAAATTTCTGAAGAACAATTATTTATTTGCAAAATGTTATAACAGAAACAAAGAAAAATGCAGTTTTTTTTTTTTCGTGTAGCGATACCCCCAGTTAAGAGGGCTGCCTGTATGATTTTGGGCCCTGTAGTGCACCTCAGTCAACCCCTGGCAATCGGCTCTAACCTCCCTTGGCACAGTTAGTAGGGGAGATAGGATTGTGAGGCCTGTAACTCAAAGCGGCACAATCCTATGACAGGAACACACAGTAATACTTTAAAACTTCCTTTACCTATCTCTTCTGTAAAGTAAAGAACACAGACACCAGTATACTTAGCCCTTGAATGTTTATTTAAATTGGTGGGTAAGCGATAAAACAGGAGGGTACATGTCATGTGCAGAGCCCTGCAATAAGCAATGTTAAACAGGCAGACAAGTATACAAATGCTATGTGTGACAGCAGGAAGGTAAAGTCACCTGGTTGCATCCAGGGGGGTAGATATATTTCGCCCAGATTCAGGCTTTACGCCGACTTATACAACTAGGTGGAGAGTTGTATAAGCCCAGCTGAGGCTAGTGGGCTCATGGATGACTCATACCTCTAGGGAGAGTGTGGGGCGTCGTGCAGACAGGGAGTTGATGAGACCAGCTGAAGCTTGTCAGCTCATTTAGGCCTCTATAAGAACTCCCAGCTTCATTAGATGTTAGCTCATGCCTGGACCCAGACCTGTGTGGACTGTCTAGGGAGAGTGAACCCCTGTGCGGTGAGACAAAGCCTGTGTGGCTAATTGCTTGGACATTTAAAACCAGGGACTTAGGGACTAGGACAGCACTAGGCTGATCCCAGTTGTTAGTTAGGAAACCTGTATGTTTAGTCAGAGGTCAAGTTGACCAGGATTTATTTTGTTTATGTTTCTTTTTCTTTGCTGTGTTTTGTCACTGTAAATAGAAAATAAACCGCACCTTTCTTTATCGTACACCACGGGACACAGAGCTAGTCATTACATAATGGGTTAAGGGTCACCAGCGGTGATTGGACACTGGCACAACCAATGGAAGACAGTTCCCCTCCATATAACCCCTCCCATCAGGGAAGTACCTCAGTTTTTTCGCCAGTGTCGAAAGGTGTTGGACGCGTTAGGAGGTGCTAAAGGAAAGCTCTACCAAAGAGACCCTCTGGGGGTAAAAGAGCTATGCTTTCGGATCCATCCAAGACGCCTACAAATGAGCTGAATCTGGATGGGATCCGGGCCTCATCCATGAGGCGTCGCCTGTAATGTCTCTCTTCGGAGGACTGGGCTCTAAGATCCAGCACTTTCGCTATTTCGCTATAAAGTCCTGGTAAGAGTCTTGTACAAGGCCCAGGGGAGAGGTATCCTTTTAAATAGGAACCCATATCCCTGAAGGTTGGCACACATAGCCCACCGTGAAGGGTGAAGTTTGGTATCTGTCTGAAATCTTTCAGCAGAAAAACCTGCGGCGTGGATAAGGTGAGATTAGAAGGTCCATAACTAGGTTGGGACCTTTTTCAAAAAATGGATGTATTCTTTTTTTCCACCACTGGGGGGAGTAAAGAGCTGAATATACTCACCTCACTCTGTTCAGTGTCGGCTTCGGCGAAGTACACTGCTCGTCACCTCCGCTGCTGAGCTTGCTGGGGCACCCCGATCCTCCTTTCGGTGGCCGACCAGACACCTGCAGATGCAGGTAAGTGGGAACAAGGGCTGATGAGAGTCCTCTCTCACTATGGCCACCGCCATAGCGCTAAGGGCCGCGCGCGCGCGGGAGCGCGCTTTATCGGAGGGGGGGGGCGAAGGCGTGCGCGGGCACGTGGCGCGCGCAGGCACAGAAACGGCGCCAAATTTAAAAGACTGTCAGTGTGAGAAGCACTGCAGCAGCAAGCAAGCTCGTTAGTTCTCTTGTTCCTGGCAGAGAAACACAGCAGCTATACAGGGACGTAAGACTCCATGTGGTTGGATTGGGTACTTCCTAGAAGACATCCATGTTATGCATAGTTATGTGTTAAAAGTTGCACACTTAATGTATTTGCTAAACTGAACACGGTAGTATATGCATTTAGGTACCTTGTATTTTGTCTAAACAGTAAGCCTTCCAGGGGAAGTAATACGGACAAAAAGAGATAAGAAAGCACCACCGCCTGAGAGGAGGCTCTAACTGTGCTGACTCGGTACCTTTCTCTCCTGTGTTGCTAAATGCACCTGTTCAGGATGAGCCATTACCTCTGTCAGGTATGGCGGCTTCCCCAGTGAAGCCTGGGCCTGTATATGTCACTGAGGACACTTTATCAGCTGCCCTAAATAATCTGGAGGAAAAAATTGCTACCTTAATCGCTAAGTCCTCTAAAAAGGACAATAAGCGAAGCAGGTCTCTTCCAGTATTGGACCTCCCTTCAGAAGTACCTGAGGGAGGAGGATGAGGAGGAGGAGGCTACATCAGCAGAGGATGAGGAGCCAGATTTTAAGGTCACAGGTACAATGCTATAGCAGTGCATTTAAGTTAACCTCTGCGGAGGTAACGGAATTACCTGTCTCCTCCCTAGGGTCATTAAGATCCCTGCAAGGTGCATGCTCCTTCCCGGTTCATCAGTTACTAGAGGATCTAATATACGCAAACTGGCAACATCCAGATAAGCGTTTCTCACCTCCAAAAAGGTTTAACATTCTTTATCCTATGGGGGAAATTTTTTTAAAGAAATGGAGCCTGCCTGCGGTAGTTGCGGCTATTTCTTCTGTAAATAAAAACCTGACATGTCCGGTGGATAATGTACAAGGGTTTAAAAGATCCTTCTGAGAGGAAGTTGAAATCCTCCTTCCTTTTGGCCGGCTCAATTACCCAACCTGCAGTAGCAGCAGTCGGTATGTGTCAGGTCATCAGCCAACAGGTAAAGCAGGGGCTGAAGGAACTGCCTTCAGAGCAGGCTAGAGATTGGGAAAATTTGCCTAAAGCCTTATGCTTCACAGTGGATGCCATGAGAGATTCTATCATACAGGCATCACGCCTTACACTCCAGCTGGTACAGATGCGCAGAGTACTTTGGCTTAAGCATTGGTCAGCGGAAACCCCATGCAAAAAGCTGTTGGCAAATTCCCGTACCATGGCGAACGCCTATTTGGGGAAGATTTAGAAAAATATATACAGAAGATATCAAGTGGTAAAACGACTTTTACCTGAGAGAAAGAAAAACAAGAGATCTTGTTTTAAACGCTCTCTCTCCCCAGCTCCCGGGAAATCTGACTCCAACCAGTGGCGGCGGCCTGTTTTAGCCGCCCACAAAAGCCAAGGGGCAAGCTCAGAAGAACAAGAAGCCGTGGGGTGCAAGAGCTAATAAGCAAGCCCCCAAAGCCTCTCAGTGAAGGGGCGCCCCCGCTCGGCCGAGTGGGAGGAAGGCTTTATCAGTTCTGAGCGACTTGGGGGTCAGAAATCCAGGACAATTGGGTAGTATCCACAATATCCTCAGGGTACAAACTGGAATTTCGAGAGATCCCACCTTCTCAATTCCGAGGTTCAAGACTCTCCAAGGATCCACAAAAAAGAGAATCCTTCTTCAAAGGTTTGAATCACTTAATGGCTCAAGGGGTAGTTACAGACGTACCCCAAAAAGAGCGAGGTGCAGGTTTTTACTCAAACCTCTTTGTGATTCCAAAGCCAAATGGAGATGTCAGACCCATCCTGGATCTAAAATCCCTAAATCGGTTCCTGAACGATCGCCATTTTCGAATGGAAACGATCCGATCCGTGGCCGCCACTTTAAAGGGCGGAAAATTCATGGCGCCCATAGATATCAAGGACGCACATTTACACATACCCATCCTCCCCGCTCACCAAAGATTCCTAAGGTTTGCGGTAGAAGATCGCCACTTTCAATTTGTGGCTCTGCCGTTTGGTGTAGCCACCGCGCC
This sequence comes from Rana muscosa, assembly GCA_029206835.1. NCBI lineage: Eukaryota > Metazoa > Chordata > Amphibia > Anura > Ranidae > Rana > Rana muscosa. The sequence goes on from CM055125.1 coordinate 368,750,123, forward strand.
CATAGTATTCACAAAGGTGCTAGCTCCTCTGTTAGCAAACCTAAGAACACGGGGCATTGTGGTAACAGCCTATCTGGACGATCTACTAGTAATAGATCAGTCAAAGGAGGGATTGGGTCACGCTGTACACACTACAGTAGGATACCTGGAGCATTTAGAATGGATTATAAATTTACAAAAATCCTCTCTCCAGGCCCAAAGAAGGATAGTGTACCTGGGCATGATCATAGATACAGCCCAAAATGGGGTATACCTGCCAGAACCGAAGATACAGTCTCTGAAAGACCTGATCCACAAGGTCAAAGCAAACAAGAGGCCGTCTATTCGCCTTTGCATGAGACTATTGGGAAAGATGGTAGCCTCCTTCGAGGCGGTCCCTTACGCCCAGTTTCATTCGAGACTACTTCAAGGCAATATTTTAGCTTCCTGGAACAGGAAGCGCCAAGCTCTGGATATACCCATGCGCCTGTCCTCACAAGTACGCCACAGCTTCGATTGGTGGCTAGAAGCCAGGAATTTACGGAAGGGAAAGTCCTTCCTCCCAGTGGCCTGGAAGGTGGTATCTAGGGATGCCAGCCTATCGGGCTGGGGTGCAGTATTCGAGGAGGCTTCTACCCAGGGAACCTGGGCCAAGACTCAGGGGATCCTGCCCATCAATGTGCTAGAGATCCGGGCGGTATATCTAGCCCTCAAAACCTGGACATACAGGTTACAGGGCTACCCAGTTCGGGTTCAATCCGACAATGCTACTGCAGTAGCTTACATCAATCACCAAGGAGGCACCCGCAGTCGGGCAGCCCAAAGAGAGGTGAACCGGATCCTGGCATGGGCAGAAGATCATGTACCTTGCCTTTCTGCAATCTTCATTCCAGGGATAGAAAATTGGCAAGCAGACTACCTGAGTCGTCAGCAGCTGCTACCAGGAGAGTGGTCTCTTCACCCCGAGATCTTTCAGGCCATATGTCTGAGATGGGGAAACCCAGATGTAGACCTGCTAGCTGCCAGGTTCAACAAGAAATTGGACAACTTTGTGTCCAGAACGAGAGATCCTCTAGCCTACGGGACAGACGCTCTAATAATACAGACGCTCTAATAACTCCATGGAATCAGTTCTCACTGATCTATGCATTCCCTCCGATCCCTCTTCTACAAAGACTGCTTCGCAGGATCAAGGAGGAGGGAATACCAGTAATCCTAGTGGCCCCAAACTGGCCCAGGAGGCCTTGGTACGCCGAGATTGTAAAAATGGCGATAGGAAGGCCCTGGAAGTTTCCACTTCGACACGACCTGCTAAAGGCTAAAGTTGACGGCCTGGCTGCTGAGACCCACATTTTGAAAAAGAGAGGGGTCTCTGGTCCGGCTCTTTCTACGCTCATTAATGCTAGAAAGCCAGCCTCCAGACTCATCTATCAGAGAGTCTGGAGAGCATACGTTTCCTGGTGTGAATCCAGATGTTGGAATCCTCAGAAATATGAAATAAGTAGGATTCTTGCTTTTTGCCAGTTAGGAGTGGATATGAATTTAGCCCTTAGCACCATCAAAGGGCAAATATCGGCTCTATCAGTCTTCTTTCAGAGACCATTGGCATCTCACTCCCTAGTTCAGACATTCATTAAGGGGGTACTGAGGATAAATCCTCCAGTTAGGACTCCCTTGTGTCCATGGGATTTGAATTTGGTATTGTCAGTGTTGCAAAAGCAACCTTTTGAACCTATTCGCCATATTCCTTTAATTATATTGAGTAGGAAGTTGGCCTTTCTGATTGCTATAGCTTCTGCTAGGAGAGTATCAGAGCTAGCAGCTCTTTCTTGTAAAGAGCCTTATCTAATTTGTCACAAGGACAAAATCGTACTACGACCCCATCCGGCTTTTCTACCTAAGGTGGTGTCGGCTTTTCACTTGAATCAAGACATTGTTCTGCCTTCCTTTTTTCCAAACCCGCGGACGGCGGGGGAAAAATTATTACACTCTCTAGATCTAGTGAGAGCGGTAAAGGTGTATCTGCAAGCAACCGCTCAGATACGTAAAACAGATGTTTTGTTTATTTTACCAGATGGGCCCAAGAAGGGCCAAGCGGTATCAAAATCCACCATTTCCAGGTGGATTAGACAAGTAATTGTTCAAGCTTATGGTTTAAAGAACAGGACTCCTCCTTTTCCTGTTAAGGCGCACTCTACCAGGGCGATAAGTGCTTCATGGGCAGTGCACCACCAGGCTTCGATGGCTCAGATCTGTAAAGCTGCAACTTGGTCTTCAGTCCCTACATTTTCCAAATTCTATCAAATAGATGTGAAAGGACATGAGGATTCCGCCTTTGGGCGAAGTGTGCTGCAGGCAGCAGTATAGGGCTTCTGGTCCGCAAGCGGCCTGTTTTGATCTGTGTCTCCCCCCCTTCATATGAGCATTGCTCTGGGACGTCCCATTATGTAATGACTAGCTCTGTGTCCCGTGGTGTACGATAAAGAAAATAGGATTTTTATAACAGCTTACCTGTAAAATCCTTTTCTTGGAGTACACCACGGGACACAGAGGTCCCCCCCTTCTTATGGGAACCTTACTGCTTTGCTACAAAACTGAGGTACTTCCCTGATGGGAGGGGTTATATGGAGGGGAACTGTCTTCCATTGGTTGTGCCAGTGTCCAATCACCGCTGGTGACCCTTAACCCATTATGTAATGACTAGCTCTGTGTCCCGTGGTGTACTCCAAGAAAAGGATTTTACAGGTAAGCTGTTATAAAAATCCTATTTTTTGATTTTGAAAACCACAACCTCCGTTTGCTGGGCCTGTTTTTGTGTGGGGAGCCCATCTCGGGGGTCACACACACCCGCTGCCGAGCCAACCCCCTCACAGTTGGTGGAGAACCAGTGGCAGTTTTTTTTTAAGCCAGCATGGAGGAGATACTGAAGCAGCTGGCTCTAGCAAATGCCAATCAACAGCAGACAAATGCAGGTTTGCAAAAGAGCCTTGCAGCTCATCAACAGAGCCTTGCAGCTCAACAACAGAACTTCGCAGCCCAGCAGCAAGCTCATCAACAGAGCCTTGCAGCCCAGCAGCAGACAAACGTAACTTTGCAACAGAGTCTGGAGGCTCAGCAACAAGCCCAGCAGCAATCTGAGGCCCGCTTCATAGACCTGTTGCAGAAGCAAGAGCAGAGACTACAACAACAGATGGAAGCAGTAACGCAGCAACGTCCGCAGACCAGTGAGGAAAGCCGTCCCACTAATACCGCGTCCTTTGGGGTGAGTCGTTTATTGACAAAAATGACTGGAGAGGATGATCCAGAGGTATTTTTGACCACATTTGAAAGGACCGCTGAAAGAGAAAATTGGCCTGAGGAGCAGTGGGCTGGACTGGTGGCTCCTCTGTTAACTGGTGAATCGCAGAAAGCTTACTATGACCTAGAGCCTAACCAAGCAAAAGACTATGTGATGCTAAAAGCTGAAATATTGGCAAGGCTGGGTGTCACCCAGGCTGTCCGGGCTCAGCGTGTGCATAACTGGACTTTCCAGCTTGGAAAACCCCCCAGGTCTCAAATGTATGATCTCATTCACCTGAGCAGAAAGTGGCTACAGCCAGAGACTTTGTCCGCACCAAAGATTGTGGAACGTGTTGTAATGATCGGTTTTTGAGAGCTCTTCCTACTGCCATCCAAAAGTGGGTAAGCCATGGAGACCCAGAGACGGCCGATGGTCTTGTGGATCGTGTGGAGAAATACTTGGCTACAGAGAACCTGACGGCCTCTTCCAGAGACACTCGGACTTTCCACCCTAAGACCAGACCATCCTCAGGGGCGGATAAGAGGATTCCAAGGGGTGAGGGTGGAGAGAGTGAGAGGGTGGGAGCTCTACCCCAAGTTTGGCGAGAACAGCCTGGGAAATCAGCGGCTCAAGAGGCCGCAAGAAGGATCGTTTGCTACCGCTGCCGGCAAGCGGGACATATTGCAGCCAATTGCCCGGTTGTGGAGGAACCCATGCAGTGTGACTTTCTGACGGGCAGACGTCAGTCGCTGTGTGCGACAGTCGCATGCACTGCCATTCGAGGAACTGAGAAACATTTATGCAAAATGTGTGTTAATGGTAGAAATGTTGTGGTATTGCTGGATTCAGGTAGCCTTGTGACCCTGATAAAGGCTGAGTTAGTTAAAACAGAGGTCTCTGGGAATAGCAAGGTAGCTGTTATTTGTGTGCATGGGGACACCCGAGAGTATCCAGTGACTACCGTGTGTTTCGAGACCCCCAAAGGTACCCTCTCTCATCCAGTGGGTTTAGTATCTCAGTTACCGCATGATGCCATTGTGGGAAGGGATTTTCCGAAGTTCTGGGAACTGTGGGATGATCCTGAGCCCCCCACTGGTGCCCCTATGTACCAGGAATGTGATAGCCAGAACTCCCCTGAGAGTGGTGAGGACTCTCCGGAATTTCCCTTATCAGTATTGGCAGGGGAGACTCAAGAAACTGGAGAGGAGCCCACCTCCTCAGACGAAAACCTACCGTCTGTGGAGTTTTCTGATCTTGAGGTTCACAGGGAAAACTTTGCCACAGAACAGTTGAAAAACCCCGCCCTAATAAAGGCACGGGAAAACGTAGTGAAAATAGATGGCGAGTTAGTGAACCCAGATAATACCTGCACTTACCCATACTTCAGCGTAGAGAAGGACCTACTGTATCGGGTGGCAAAAAGGGCAGAAGAAACCGTTGAGCAGCTTGTGGTGCCCAAACCTTACAGGAGGTTGGTGTTGGAGTTGGCCCATGGGCACATTCTTGGAGGTCATCTGGGGACAGAGAAAACCCGAGAGAGGGTATTACAGAGATTCTATTGGCCGGGGGTGATGAAGGACATAGAAAATTATTGTTCCTCCTGCCCTGTGTGTCAGAGGTCGGCCCGATGCCACATTTCCGTAGCCCGCTGGTCCCTCTACCCATCATTGAGGTCCCGTTTGAGAGGATCGCCATGGATTTGGTAGGTCCTATAATCAAGTCCGCTAGGGGGCACCAGTACATATTAGTTATAATGGACTATGCCACCCGTTATCCAGAAGCGATCCCTCTCCGAAATACCTCGGCCAAAACCATAGCCAAAGAGCTATCTCTTGTGTTTAGCCGGGTGGGTATTTGTAAAGAACTGCTTACGGACCAAGGTACACCCTTTATGTCCCGGGTTATGAAGGAGCTGTGTAAATTGTTCAAAGTGACGCAATTACGTACATCTGTGTATCACCCCCAAACCGATGGGCTGGTTGAAAGATTCAACAAAACCCTAAAACAAATGTTGAAGAAAGTGGTGGATAGAGATGGAAAGGATTGGGACTGTCTACTTCCTTATCTGATGTTTGCTATTAGGGAGGTGCCCCAATCCTCTACGGGATTCTCCCCCTTTGAGTTACTGTATGGGAGACACCCAAGAGGGCTGTTGGATATTGCCAAGGAAACTTGGGAAAGTGAGAGTTCTCCCCACAGGAGTGTGATTGAGCATGTCGCCCTGATGCAAGACCGAATTGCACAGGTAATGCCCATCGTGAAGGAACATTTGGCCCAAGCGCAGTTAGCACAGCAGAGAGTGTACAACCGTGGAGCCAAGACCCGTACCTTTTCCCCGGGGGATAGGATACTGGTACTTGTCCCTACGGTTGAAAGTAAATTCCTTGCCAAATGGCAAGGCCCCTACGAGATAATGGAAAAAGTGAGCGAAGTGAATTACAAGGTCAGACAACCAGGAAGGCGAAAGCCCGAACAGATCTATCACGTTAATCTGTTGAAAGCCTGGAGGGATAGAGAATCCCTAGTCGCAGACACTTGGTCACCAGCTCAAACTGGTTGCGTGATTCCTGAGGTTGGAATAGCAGCCACCTTGTCACAACCCCAACAACAGGAGGTTAAGGAGTTTGTGCTTCGCAACAAGGAGGTATTCTCTGAGCTGCCGGGACAAACATCTGGGGTAGAGCATGACATCATTACCCCGCCCGGTGAAAGGGTGAAGTTAAAACCCTATCGGATCCCAGAGGCCCGACGGGAGGCAATACGGGAGGAAGTACAGAAAATGCTGAACTTAGGGGTGATAGAGGAGTCCCAAAGTGATTGGTCTAGTCCCATTGTGTTGGTGCCTAAACCGGATGGGAGCTGGCGATTTTGTAACGATTTTTGTCAGTTGAACAAAGTTACAAAATTTGACACCTACCCCATGCCACGTATAGATGAGTTGATCGACCGGCTGGGAACAGCCCGATACATGACGACTCTTGACCTCACAAAAGGGTATTGGCAAATCCCCCTGGCCAAGTCGGCCAAAGAGAAAACCGCATTTGTAACCCCAGACGGGGCGTTCCAATATAAAAGAATGCCGTTCGGGTTACAGAATGCGCCGGCCACATTCCAGCGGAAAATGGACCAGATGCTGAGGCCCCATCGGAAGTATGCTGCGGCTTACCTGGATGACGTAATTGTCCATAGCACAGATTGGGCCTCACATCTGCCAAAAGTGCAAGCAGTCCTGGACTCTGTTCGGGAAGTGGGGTTTACGGCTAACCCCAAGAAGTGTACCATTGGGCAGGAGGAGGCCAAATATCTTGGGTACACCATTGGGAGGGGAGTAATAAAACCCCAACTCAACAAAGTCGAGGCCATCCAGAATTGGCCACGTCCCAACAGCAAGAAGCAGGTACGAGCCTTTCTGGGAATCGCTGGGTATTATCGGCGATTCATTCCCCACTTTGCTTCTAAGGCTGTGCCCCTAACCAACCTGACGAAGGGGAAAGGGTCGGTCATGATTAAATGGACCCCCGAGGCTGAGGCAGCATTCCAATTCTTGAAACAAGCCTTATGTAGCCAGCCAGTGTTGTACTCACCCGACTTCTCTAAAGACTTTGTCGTACAAAGTGATGCATCAGATGTGGGGTTAGGAGCAGTATTGTCCCAGGTCTGGAACGGGGAAGAGCACCCAGTCATTTACCTCAGCAGGAAGTTGAAGTCCCATGAGGTAAATTACGCCACCGTTGAAAAGGAGTGTTTAGCGGTGAAGTGGGCTCTAGATTCCCTTCGGTACTACCTGCTAGGTAGGCACTTTGACTTGGTTACGGATCACGCTCCGTTAAAGTGGATGGCTCAAAACAAGGAAACAAATAGAAGAGTGAATAGGTGGTTCCTGGCCCTCCAGGAATTCAACTTCACAGTAAAGCATCGCCCTGGCGTTCAAATGGGGAATGTGGATGCTTTGTCTCGAGTACATGAATGCCTGATTGCTGGTGTTCCAACCCCGAGGTTAAAACAAGAGGGGGGGTATGTGACAGCAGGAAGGTAAAGTCACCTGGTTGCATCCAGGGGGGTAGATATATTTCGCCCAGATTCAGGCTTTACGTTGACTTATACAACTAGGTGGAGAGTTGTATAAGCCCAGCTGAGGCTAGTGGGCTCATGGATGACTCATACCTCTAGGGAGAGTGTGGGGCGTCGTGCAGACAGGGAGTTGATGAGACCAGCTGAAGCTTGTCAGCTCATTTAGGCCTCTATAAGAACTCCCAGCTTCATTAGATGTTAGCTCATGCCTGGACCCAGACCTGTGTGGACTGTCTAGGGAGAGTGAACCCCTGTGCGGTGAGACAAAGCCTGTGTGGCTATTTGCTTGGACATTTAAAACCAGGGACTTAGGGACTAGGACAGCACTAGGCTGATCCCAGTTGTTAGTTAGGAAACCTGTATGTTTAGTCAGAGGTCAAGTTGACCAGGATTTATTTTGTTTATGTTTCTTTTTCTTTGCTGTGTTTTGTCACTGTAAATAGAAAATAAACCGCACCTTTTTGATTTTGAAAACCACAACCTCCGTTTGCTGGGCCTGTTTTTGTGTGGGGAGCCCATCTCGGGGGTCACACACACCCGCTGCCGAGCCAACCCCCTCACATATGCAACTCTAATAGTCCCCTTTGCAGCTACTTCCCCTTGTGGACAATATGGCGCCCAGGAATGTCTACGCCACACAGTCAGGCCTGACTGAACTAATTGGAAGTTCTGTATAAAAATCTTCGCTAGCAACGGTGGTGCACTTGAAGAACAGAATTTGTAATCCACCAAGGTAACAAATATACTGTGTCTGTCTATGAGCAGGTGCTCTCTCACCCAACTGGACCAGTCCGCGTCCGTTTCTTCCACTGCGGTGTCTAAGCACACCGATTCATCAACATCCGGGTCTTGGTCCTCCTAGCAAAGGTGCGGTATCAAGGAGAGACGTTCCTCGGTGCGCGCGGAAGGCTCTTTGGAGAAAAAGGCCCAGGCTTCTGGCCTAAAGTCACAGGAGCTCAAGCAGCAGTTCAGCTTGCTGGGCGGGCGGTGTCCAAAGAGAAAGAACTGGGCTCCGCCTTCCCCTTATAAAGTCCACCCCAGCAGTCCTTGCGCGGGGCAATGCACCCTGGGTGCCTAAAAGTGTACTGGGTAATGTAGTCTCTGAGGGATTTAAAAAGCAATACTCCGCTACAATCTAAATATTCTGTCTTTTTTCTATTTATTTAGCAAAAAAAAAAAACAGTGGTGATTAAATATTACCAAAAGAAAGCTCTATTTGTGTAAAAAAAATATATAAAAATGTCACATGGGTACAGTGTTGCATGACCGCTCAATTGTCATTCAAAGTGTATGACAGCGCTGAAAGCTGAAAATTGGCCTGGGCAGGAAGGGGGTGAAAGTGCCCGGTATTGAAGTGGTTAAAGAGGAAATAAAAAGTGCATTAGTCATTGTATGCCATTGGGTATCAAAAATTAAATAACAAAGCTAAACCCTATGTGGCTAAATTCTAGTTGTAAAAACAAAACAAATGAAAGAAACCCTCTCGGCCTTCCAGATTTACAAGGAATGCAACAAGAAATGCAAGCGAGCAATCAGGGCGGCTAAAATTGAGCGAGAAACACATTGCTAATGCAAGTAGAACAAATTTCATTTTTAAAAATCTATCCGTAGAGGTGCCAGCAGCCTGAGAGTGATTGTCACTGGACTACATTAATTAACAAATAACCCTTTAACTAAATTAACAATTAACCCTTTAACTACCACCACCCCTTTGGACCGAGCAAGAGGATCTCGTCATTTTAGCAATACCAATATTAAGTTTAGAATAAACATCTGTAACACACACTGTCACCGCAGACAGGTATTCTCAGAGATTTTTACCATAGTAGCACTCTTCAAGAGACAGGGATTCGTTTAGTTTGCATAGTGCAAGACAAGGTTAACACTTTTCATAATAAAGTTTAATAACGAAAAGGTCAAAATGGGTGCAAATGTAATGTTTACAGAAAAAGGGGTATTTCAGAGAAAAAAAGGACAATATACAGCAACAGAGAAATAACAGTTGAGAAGGAAGTATACAGTGCCTTGAAAAAAGTTTTCCTACCCCTTGAAATGTTCCATGTTTCGTCATGTTGCAACCAAAAAACGTAAATGTATTTTTATTGGGGTTTTATGTGATAGACCAAAGTGGCACATAATTGTGAAGTGGAAGGAAAATGATAAATGGTTTTCAATTTTTTTTTACAAATAAATATGTGAAAAGTGTGGTGTACATTTGTATTCAGCCCCCCAGAGTCATGACAAAATGTGGAAAATTTCAAGGGGTATGAATACTTTTTCAAGGCACTGTATGTACATGGATACAAAACTGGTTACATGAACGAGTCCAGAAAGTAGTGATAAATTAATGGTCTCATAGGTGTGCGCAGCCTATTTCTGGTCCCAACTTTTGTGATGTTCAAGAGTTCTGGCACGAACCGAATCCGGGGGTGTATTCGGCCTAACTCCTCGTACACACGATTGGACCTTTGTCCGACCAAACTCACAACTAGGGATGAGCTTCAAGTTCGAGTCAAACTCATGTTCGACTCGAACATTGCCTGTTCGCCCGTTCGTCGAACAACGAACAATTTGGGGTGTTCGCGGCAAATTCGAAAAGTCTATGGGAGAAATCTAAAGTGTTAATTTTAAAGGCTTATATGCAAGTTATTGTCATAAAAAGTGTTTGGGGACCCGGGTCCTGCCCCAGGGGACATGTATCAATGCAAAAAAAGGTTTTAAAAACTGCTGTTTTTTCGGGAGCAGGGATTTTAATAATGCTTAAAGTGAAACAATAAAAGTGAAATATTCCTTTAAATTTCGTACCTGGGGGGTGTGTCTGATATGCATGTAAAGCAGCGCTTGTTTCCCGTGCTTAGAACTGTCCCTGCACAGAGTGTCATTTCTGAAGGAAAAAAAGTCATTTAAAACTCACTCACGGCTATAATGAATTGTCGGCTCCCGGCAATACATAGAAAAGTCATTGATAAAAAAAAAAAATGCGTGGGGGTCCCCCCAAATTCAATTACCAGGCCCTTCAGGTCTGGTATGGATATTAAGGGGAACCCTGCCGCAAATTTAAAAAAAAATGTGTGGAGTTCCCTCAAATATCCATACCAGGCCCTTCAGATCTGGCATGGATTTTAAGGGGAACTCCACCATAAATTTTTAAAAAAATGGCGTGGAGTTCCCCCAAAAATCCATACCAGACCCTTTATCCGAGCACGCAACCTGGCAGGCCGCAGGAAAAGAGGGGGGACGAGAGAGCGCCCCCCCCCTCCTGAACCGTAGCAGGCCACATGCCCTCAACATGGGGAGGATGTCCCCATGTTGATGGGGACAAGGGCCTCATCCCCACAACCCTTGCCCGGTGGTTGTGGGGGTCTGCGGGCGGGGGGCTTATCGGAATCTGGAAGACCCCTTTAACAAAGGGGACCCCCAGATCCCGGCTCCCCCTATGTGAATTGGTAAGGGGTACATTGTACCCCTACCATTTCACAAAGAAAGTGTAAAAAAAATGTAAAATAAACACACAGACACCTTTGAAAAGTCCTTTATTAAAAAAGAAAAAAAAAAAACATTCCAGCGATGAAATCCAGTGTCCCACGGCGATCCGATGTCCAGCGCTGTCCACACGAGACATCATTGGCTGAGCCTGAGCGGACCTGAGGGGGAACGTCCTCCGCAGTGTATTAAATGAATGGACCCGCCCCTTCTAAAGTTCCCCATCAGGTCTGCTCAGCCAATGACTTAGGCTAAGCGGGCCAGATGCGGAACGTGAGAAGGGGCGGGTCTATTCATTTATTACACTGCGGAGGCAGTTCCCCATCAGGTCCGCTCAGCCAATGACGTAGGCGGGTCTGACATACGAGGGGGCGGACCTGATGGGGAACTTCCTCCACAGTGTAATAAATGAATAGACCCGCCCCTTCTCACGTTCCGCATCTGGTCCGCTTAGCCTTACACCTACGTCATTGGCTGAGCGGACCTGATGGGAAACTTTGGAAGGGGCGGGTCTATTCATTTAATACACTGCGGAGGAAGTTCCCCATCAGGTCCGCTCAGGCTCAGCCAATGTGTGGACAGCGCTGGACATCGGATCGCCTCGGGACACTGGATTTCATCGCTGGAATGTTTTTTTTTATTTTTAATAAAGGACTTTTCCAAGGTGTCTGTGTGTTTTTTTTTTTTTTTTTTTTTTACACTTTCTTCGTGAAATGGTAGGGGTACAATGTACCCCTTACCAATTCACATAGGGGTGGCGGGATCTGGGGGTCCCCTTTGTTAAAGGGGTCTTCCAGATTCCGATAAGCCCCCCGCCCGCAGACCCCCACAACCACCTGGCAAGGGTTGTGGGGATGAGGCCCTTGTCCCCATCAACATGGGGACATCCTCCCCATGTTGAGGGCATGTGGCCTGGTACGGTTCAGGAGGGGGGGCGCTCTCTCGTCCCCCCTTCTTTTCCTGCGGCCTGCCAGATTGCGTGCTCGGATAAAGGGTCTGGTATGGATTTTTGGGGGAACTCTGCGCCATTTTTTTTTAAAATTTGGGGCGGAGTTCCCCTTAAAATCCATACCAGACCTAAAAGGTCTGGTATGGATATTTGGGGGAACTCCACGCATTTTTTCTTTAAATTTGTGGCAGGGTTCCCCTTAATATCCATACCAGACCTGAAGGACCTGGTAATTGATTTTGGGGGGACCCCCACGCTTTTTTTTTATTTTTTTTATAAATGACTTTTCTATATATTGCCGGGAGCCGACAATTCAAATCATTAATAGCCGCGAGTGAGTTTTAAATGACTTTTTTTCCTTCAGAAATGACACTTTGTGCAGGGACAGTTCTAAGCACGGGAAACAAGCACGACTTTACATGCATATCATACACCCCCCCCCCCCCCCCCCCAGGTACGAAATTTAAAGGAAAATTTCCCTTTTATTGTTTCATTTTAAGCATTATTAAAATCACTGCTCCCGAAAAAAATGCAGTTTTTAAAACTTTTTTTTTTGCATTGATACATGTCACCTGGGGCAGGACCCGGGTCCCCAAATACTTTTTATGACAATAACTTGCATATTAGCCTTTATAATTAGCACTTTTGATTTCGAACGTTCGAGTCCATTGTTTTTAATAGGGTTCTGAAGTTCACGCGAACATTCTGGCTGTCCGTAGGTTCTGGTGCGAACCGAACAGGGGTGTGTTCGGCTCATCCCTACTCACAATGGAGTGCCGACGGAATTCCATCGGAGAAAAATAGAACATGTTCTATATTTAAACTCCGATGGAATTCATTGGAATTTTTCGGGATGGGGCACACACACGGTAGGAATTTCCGATGGAAAAAGTCAGTCAGACTTTTTCCATCGGAAATTCCTATTGTGTGTACAAGGCATAACTCTACCCAGCAGTCCCAGGTTCCTGGATTGGACGGTCCTGTACACAGCAGTAGAAGTAGTCCCAGCTGGCAGTCCCTGATGTGCATTTTTGATATTTGATTTTCAGTTTGGACTGGAGGACTCTTAACATTCCGCAAAGCTTCACCGCCTTCGGCTGAATTGCCGCACTCGTATTTGTTCCATCCATTACCTACACAGCTGTGTGTTTTCTTTCTCGTTACGGAGACACTATAGTTACTCAGTCCTTTACACAATTATGAAATGTGGTGAAACATCAACGGATGGAGCTGGATAATAATCACCGACTGGTACTCATCAGTGAGATGATTATGGAGAGAGAACAGAGACGTGTTCAACTCTCTTTATTGCCTTTAAGGATGACTAAGATAACAAATATTCCACTTTCTGATAACCTGAGCGGTAAAGAATGATTTTACAGTAATGCAGAGAATTGAATAATGTTATTTGAAGCTGAACTCCAGTCTTCCCTTCAGTCTTGCACAGTTGTACCGGCTCCTCTTCTGGACTGAAATGGCTTACTCTAATTTCACTGCACACTGTAAGCTTCTTGCAATGTGCATTAGAAGCTGCAGCAAGTCAGATAGAGCCCCGCCTCATTTCATTGATGGAGGATGTCCAGCATCATCTAGTTCTTCCTAGCCTGACTATCCCTGACCCACCCCTTTCATTCATCGGATTTCAGGTTATCATAGAAGCTTAGGGCTAGGGTTAGGGTTAGGGTTATATGTGGGCAATACCTAAAGTGGTCTGCATGCAAATGCAGCTAGCCTAGGAACACCACTCATCCAGACATTTGCAGAACCCCTCCCAAGAGCCAGCCCACTGCTTTCATCATGGTTTAGAGCTCTTGAGAGGAATACTGAGGCAGGGTGTTTTGATGTTTTCAAGAAGCTGTGTCCAGCACCCTGCCAGCCCCTCCCACCACCAATATAATTGAAGTTTTTACATTTTCATGAAAGGTCCATATCAAATAATTTCATATTTGAGGAATGGAAAACCCTAAATCTCTAAAGTCAGTGATAACAGAACCACATACCTCCCAACAGGCACGGATTCTGCAGGTTTTTCCCGCATAGCACCCTCCTTCCCGCATTCCCGCGAGAGTTGCTTAATTCCCGCATTGCAGGAAGTGGAGGAAGAATGATGGAAGCAGCCAGTGCGGAGGAAGCAGGAAACCCCCCCCCGCTCCCGCGATCGGTGAAAAATGTTCAGCACCCCCCCCCCCCCCGTGATCGACGTCAGCACAGACAGAGCTAGCAACAGTAAAAAGGCACACCGAGGTGGTTGATGCAGGCATCCCCTAGAAAGGCACTTTAGTAGACACCAACTGTTATATAGCAGCAATTGTGCTAGACTATTCTCAGTGGCAGTGGCATATATCAATCATCAGGGTGGCACCAGGAGTCGTGCAGCCCAGAGGGAAGTAAATTGCATCCTGAAATGGGCAGAAAGATATGTCCCAGCCATATCCGCGGTATTCATTCCAGGAGTGGAGAATTGGAAGGCGGACTTTCTAAGTCGCCAACAATTATGCCCAGGGGAATGGTCCCTTCACCCCGAGGTTTTTCGGACAATATGTCAGCGGTGGGGAACACCGGATGTAGATCTGCTAGCATCCAGATTCAACGCAAAGGTGGACAGGTTTGTCTCTTGGACAAGGGATCCCCTAGCTTGCGGCTCGGATGCCCTAGTGTTCCCTTGGGATCAGTTCAAGCTGATATATGCATTCCCACCGCCACAATTGTTACCTCGATTACCCCGCAGAATCAGGGTAGAAAAGAAACCAGTGATTCTGGTGGCTCCAGCGTGGCCCCGAAGAGCATGGTACGCGGAGATTGTAAAAATGTCAGTGGGGAGTCCTTGGACTCTCCCACATCGTCCGGACCTGCTTTCGCAAGGACCGATATACCACCCTTCCTTACCAGCCCTAGGTTTGACGGCCTGGCTATTGAAGCCCACATTCTAAAAAAGAGAGGGCTCTCTAATCCTGTGGTATCTACCATGATCAATGCCAGGAAGCCGGTATCCAGGCAGATCTACTATAAAATCTGGAAGGCGTACATCGCGTGGTGTGAGGCCAAGAAATGGCATCCACGTAAGTACGTAATAGGTAGGATTCTGGACTTCCTACAGTGGGCTGTAGATAGGAAGCTTGCCTTGAGTACTATCAAGGGTCAGATTTCGGCCTTGTCAATATTTTTTCAAAGGCCCTTGGCTTCGCATTCACTAGTCAAAGCCTTTATACAAGGAGTGATGCGTATTAGTCCTCCGGTTAATATTCCCATATGTCCATGGGATCTAAACCTGGTTCTGTCGGTTCTACAGAAACAACCATTTGAACCATTACAGCATATTTCCTTGGTTCTTCTCACCAGGAAATTGATTTTTCTAGTAGCCATTTGTTCGGCTAAAAGAGTGTCGGAATTAGCAGCTATGTCCTGTAAGGAGCCATATCTGGTTATCCATAAGGACAGAGTAGTGTTACGTCCTCATCCAGCCTTTCTTCCTAAGGTGGTATCAAGGTTTCATTTGAACCAAGATGTGGTTCTTCCTTCTTTTTTCCCCAAACCTAGTTCGGTAGAGGAAAAGTTATTGCATTCTTTGGATGTAGTAAGAGCAGTTAAAGCTTCTCTAAAAGCCACTGCTCAGATTCGCAGAACGGATACTTTGTTTATTCTGCCGGAAGGCCCCAGAAAGGGTCAGGCAGCGTCAAAATCTACTTTAGCCAAGTGGATTCGACAGGTCATAATGCAAGCCTATGGCTTGAGAAGGAGACCGCCTCCGTTAAAAGTTAGGGCGCACTCCACGAGAGCAGTTGGAACTTCATGGGCAGTGCATCACCAGGCCTCCCTGGCTCAAATCTGTAAGGCCGCAACATGGTCTTCAGTACACACGTTTACTAGGTTCTACCAGGTGGACGTTAGAAGTCAGGAGGATGTCGCCTTTGGGCGCAGTGTGTTGCAGGCCGCAAAAGATCATCATGCCTGATAGCGCTCAGCTTATGTATGGTGTATCCCCCCCCTCATTGGGCATTGCTTTAGGACATCCCACATAGTAATGACTATGCCGCTCTGTGTCCCGTGATGTACGAGAAAGAAAATAGGATTTTTATAACAGCTTACCTGTAAAATCCTTTTCTTGGAGTACATCACGGGACACAGAGCTCCCACCCCTCTTTTGGGGACACTTATTGCTTTGCTACAAAACTGAGGTACTCCTGGATGGAAGGGGCTTATATAGGGGAGGGTACTTCCGGTTTTGGAAGTTGCCAGTGCCAGCACCTGAAGGTATCTATATAACCCACATAGTAATGACTATGCCGCTCTGTGTCCCGTGATGTACTCCAAGAAAAGGATTTTACAGGTAAGCTGTTATAAAAATCCTATTATTATGGCAGTGGTTCCCACCCCCTAGGACACAGCACCATCAGGGCTATGGTCTATGTGGGACTATTCCTGCAAATCTGATACAGTCCCGCATTATAGACGTTAGTCTCAATGGTGCTGTGAGCTGGGCAATGTAAAGAGATCACAGTATCACCCTTACTTGAGTTACTTTGCATGTGCAGCAACTCAACAAAGCATTCATTATGGCAGTGGTTCCCAACCTCAGTCATCAATTACCCCCCAACAGACCATGTTTTGGGAATTTCCTTTAGATAAATTAGCTGTCATGAATCTCATAATGAATTGTGCAGTAGCTCAAATAGGGGTGACACTATGATCCCTGGACATACCCAGGGACACATTGAGGTCTATAATGTGGGACTATGTCATGGTTATGCAGTAATGTTTGTCTCTCAGCTTACCCCTTCTCCATGTGTTAACCTTAGAGGCCAGCCACTCTCACCTGGCTGCTTAAATAATCTCTCCTCCAAGCATGGCTCCACCCCAGGTCCTATCAGGGAACACTATATTAACCTGTGCACTGCAAGCCAGCCGTGCTGATCGACGTTGTTTGTTAAGCTATTGTGTGTTTGGGTTCCTGCTTGCTGTGTGCTACGTCTGTCTCTGCTTTACTGATCTTGGCTTGTTCTCCACTATGCCTGTCTGCTTGTGACCCTGACCTTTGGCGTGTCCTTTGTTTATCCTTGTCTGCTAGACGCCCCAACCTTTGGCTCATCCCCTCACTATCTCTTGTATCCTGAGCTGCTGCTTCCCCTCTATCCTCTATGGCCCACTGTGAGCGTGAGCTGGGGGACTCTGGGGGCCGCGACCTGGATCCAGTTGCAGCCCAGTCCATCCTCACCACTAGAGGCTCTGGTGAATACCTGCTGGCTCTTAGACTCCACACCCTGGGGAATCTTAGGCTCCAGCTCCCTGTGGGATCCCTGTTAGTGCTACAGTGGACCTTCCTTCCTTAACCACCCAGAGTTCCATCCGCAGCAGTCAGCCATAGAGTTCACTACCTTAGAGGCCTGTAATTGTCATCATAGGTATACCTCAACTATGAGAGACAAAATGTGGAAACAAATCCAGACAATCACATTGTCTGATTTGGAAATATTTTTTTTTTTGCAAATTATGGTGGAAGATAAGTATTTGGTCACCTACAAACAAGCAAGATTTCTGACTCTCACAGACCTGTATCTTCTTCTTCTTTAAAAGACTCATCTGTCCTCCACTCATTACCTGTATTAATGGAACCTAATTGAACTTGTTATAAGTATAAAAGACACCTGTCCACAACCTCAAACAGTCACACTCCATCTCCACTATGGTGAAGACCAAAGAGCTGTCGAAGGACACCAGAAACAAAATTGTAGACCTGCACCAGGCTGGGAAGACTGAATCTGCAATAGGCAAGCAGCTTGGTGTGAATAAATCAACTGTGAGAGCAATAAATAGAAAATGGAAGACATACAAGACCACTGATAATCTCCCTCGATCTGGGACTCCATGCAAGATCTCACCCCGTGGGGTCAAAATGATCACAAGAACGGTGAGCAAAAATCCCAGAACCACACGGTGGGACCTAGTGAATGACCTGCAGAGAGCTGGGACCAACGTAACAAAGGTTACCATCAGTAAAACACTACGCCGCCAGGGACTCAGATCCTGCAGTGCCAGACGTGTCTCCCTGCTTAAGCCAGTACATGCCTGGGCCCTTCTGAGGTTTGCTAGAGAGCATTTGGATGATCCAGAAGAGGATTGGGAGAATGTCATATAGTCAGATGAAACCAAAGTAGAACTGTTTGGTAGAAACACAACTCGTCGTGTTTGGAGGAGAGAGAATGCTGAGTTGCAACCAAAGAACACCATACCTACTGTGAAGCATGGGGGTGGCAACATCATGCTTTGGGACTGTTTCTCTGCAAAGGGAACAGGACGACTGATCCGTGTACATGAAAGAATGAATGGGGCCATGTATCGTGAGATTTTGAGTGCAAACCTCCTCCCATCAGCAAGGGCATTAAAGATGAAACGTGGCTGGTTCTTTCAGCATGACAATGATCCCAAACACACCGCCCGGGCAACGAAGGAGTGGCTTCGTAAGAAGCATTTCAAGGTCCTGAAGTGGCCTAGCCAGTCTCCAGAAGTCAACCCAGTAGAAAAGCTTTGGAGTGAGTTGAAAGTCTGTGTTGCCCAGCGACAGCCCCAAAACATCACTGCTCTAGAGGAGATCTGCATGGAGGAATGGGGCCAACATACCAGCAACAGTGTGTGACAACCTTGTGAAGACTTACAGAAAACGTTTGACCTCTGTCATTGCCAAGAAAGGATATATAACAAAGTATTGAGATGAACTTTTGATATTGACCAAATACTTATTTTCCACCATAATTTGCAAAAAAAAATCTTTCCAAATCAGACAATGTGATTGTCTGGATTTGTTTCCACATTTTGTCTCTCATAGTTGAGGTTTACCTTTGACAATTACAGACCTCTCTCATCTTTTTAAGTGGGAGAACTTTCACAATTGGTGGCTGACTAAATACTTTTTTGCCCCACTGTAGATGCAGGACTGTCCCAGATTTGCTGGGACAGTCTTGCATTATAGACCTCTGTCTCAGAGGTCCTGTGCCCCAGGCATTATGGTGATAAGGATTACATTTTGGGTGAGCCATTATGGTCACTGATTGGTTGGTATATGGTAATGGGTCAGACCACCTGGTCACTGGGCAGGCCTGAGGTGAACTGTGGGTGGTGTGAGGGGGTTAACTCGGTAGCGGGTGTGTGTGACCCCCTGGTTGGGCTCCCCACACAAAAACAGGGCCAGCAGACGGAGGTTGTGGTTTTCAAAATCAAAAGGTGCGGTTTATTTCTCTATGTACAGTGACAAAAACACAGCAAAGCCAAAAAGAAACATAAACAAAATAAATCCTGGTCAGTTTGACCTCTGACTAAACATGCAGGTTTCCTAAACTAACAACTGGGATCAGCCTGGTGCTGTCCTAGTCCCTAAGTCCCTGGTTTAGTAAAAGTCTAAACAAATAGCCACACAGGCTTTGCCTCACCGCACAGGGGTTCACTCTCCCTAGACAGTCCACACAGGTCTGGGTCCAGGCATGAGCTAACATCTAATGAATCTGGGAGTTTTTATAGAGGCCTTAAATGAGCTGACAAGCTTCAGCTGGTCTCATCAACTCCCTGCCTGCACGACGCCCAGCCCTCTCTCTAGAGGTATGAGTCATCCATGAGCCCACTAGCCTCAGCTGGGCTTCATCAACTCCCTAGTTGTATAAGTCGGCATAAAGCCTGAATCTGGGAGAAATATATCTACCCCCCTGGATGCAACCAGGTGACTTTACCTTCCTGCTGTCACAGTGGGTTTACCTGTGTTTCGTGGGACCAAGACTGAAATAGTAAGACGTATAGAACTATGGTAAGGAAATCTCTCTGCTAGAGTCCCAAAGGCACAGAAAAAGTCAACTCCACCTGTAACAAACTCTTCAGTCATTAGTGAACTGGCACCATGAGAAACTTTCTGTTTTAGAAGTAAATTCAAACTTTTTCTCTCTCTGTAATTTTCCAAATCCTTCGCTACATCCCCCCTCCCTCCTTCCCCCAATCAAACACACACACGTACACCTTCTTGCACCTACAGGGGGCTCTGCGCTTTAGCCCGCCACTTGATCTCAATTTATTCATTTTCCCGCTGTTATCCCATGGCTGGTGAAGTCGTTTCTAAGCCTACAAATTGTAGATATTAGATTCATGCTCTCCGTCTATCAGCATGTTAAATAGCACAGAGCACTATTTCAGCATTTTGCTTCCCCGCTTCTGCTGGTAAAATCCCATCCTACGGATGTTTTTCAAACCGCGCATGGAGGAATTAACCTAACAAAAACAGGCGATGGGTCACAACAATTTCCCACTAGGAGGAGGGGGGCTGGTAAAAGCAGTGCTATGCGACTGTTATAATAATTGGTGTCTTTGATGCTTTTTTTGTGAAGTCCAGAATGAAACCTAGTGAAACGAGGTACAGCTACTGATAGGTTTGAACGCTTTATTTTGCTATGAGAGATCCCGCTACTCCCCGCCTGCAGGGGGCAATGATTATTATTATAGAGGATTTATATAGTGCCAACAGTTTGCGCAGGGCTTTACATCAGGGAAGACAGTACAGTCACAATACAATTCAATACAGGAGGGATCAGAGGGCCCTGCTTGTTAGAGCTTACAGTCTAGAAGGGAGGGTCACGTGGAACAGAGGGTAGTAGCTGTGGGGGATGATCAGATGGATAAAATGAAAATATAGTTGTTAGGTGTGGGTAGGATAGGCTTCTCTGAAGAGGAGAGTTATCAGGGATCCTCTAAAAGCTAATAGAGAAGGAGATAGACGGACAGATTGGGGTAAGGAGTTCCATAGGCTTGGAGAGGTTCTGGAAAAGTCCTGGAGACGAGCATGGGAGGAGGTGATTAGAGAGCTAGAGAGCAGGAGGTCTTGAGAAGAACGAAGAGAATGGTTAGGTTGGTATTTAGAGGCTAGGTCAACTAGGTCAACAAGTTGTTAGTATTTTGAATGATGATGTTTGATGGCCTCCATAGACAATGAACAGATGTGCATTAGAAGCTGCAACAAGTTAGACAGAGCCCACCTCATTTTCTGGCTGAAGGACATCCACCATCACTTAGCCCAGGAGTCTCCAAACTTTCTAAACAAAGGGCCAGTTTACAGCCCTTTAGACTTTAGGGGGGCAAATTGTGGCCAGTGGGAGTGAAAAATGGTATTAGAGGAAAGAATTGTACCTCATCAATGGTGTAAGTGGAAGATTAGTGCCTCATCATTGGTGTCAATGTGAGGAATAGTGCCTCATCGTTTGTATCAGTGGGAGGAATAGTGCCCCATCATTGGTGTCAATGGAAGGAATAGTGCTCCATCATTGGGGTCAGTGGGAGAAATAGTGCCCCATCATTGGTGTCAGTGGGAGGAATAGTGCCTCATCATTGGTGTCGGTGGAAGGAATAGGGCCCCATCATTGGTGTCGGTGGAAGGAATAGTGTCCCATCTTTGGTGTCGGTGGAAGAAATAGTGCCCCATCATTGGTGTTGGTGGAAGGAATAGTGCCTCATCATTGCTGTCAGTGGGAAGAATAGTGCCCCATCATTTGTGTCAGTGGGAGGAATAGTGCCTCATCATTGGTGTCAGTGGGAGGAATAGTCCCCCATCATTGATATTAGTGGAAGGAATAGTGCCTCATCATTGGTGTCAGTGGGAGGAATAGTGCCCCATCATTGGTGTCAGTGGAAGGAATAGTGCCTCATCATTGATGTCAGTGGAAGGAATATTCCCCCATCATTGGTATTAGTGGGAGGAATAGTGCCTCATCATTTGTGTCAGTGGAAGGAATAGTCCCACATCATTGGTATTAGTGGGAGGAATAGTGCCTCATCATTGGTATCGGTGGGAGGAATAGTGCCCATCATTGGTGTCAGTGGGAGGAATAGTGCCCCATCATTGGTGTCAGTGGGAGGAATAGTGCCTCATCATTGGTGTCAGTGGAAGGAATAGTGCAACACCATTGGTATTAGTGGGAGGAATAGTGCCTCATCATTGGTGTCAGTGGGAGGAATAGTGCCCATCATTGGTGTCAGTGGAAGGAATAGTACCTCATCATTGGTGTCAGTGGGAGGAATAGTACCTCATAATTGGTGTCAGTGGGAGGAATAGTGCCCCACCATTGGTGTCAGTGGGAGGAATAGTGTCTCATATCAGTAAGAGAAATAATATCCCAAGTGCTGAATAAAGCCAACAAAGTGCCACATCTGTCCCATCAGTGGCAGTTTGAAGACCATTAAACTAGCCCTTTCCCCTCCAGCCTGACTGTCGTTGGCCATGGGCGTCCGCTCCATAGGGCAAGGGGGGTCAATTGCCAGCCCCCTGGAATCGTAAGAGTGTTGAAGTCAGAGTGAAGACACTTGCCCCCTGTGTTGCAATAACCCCAGCTAGCGGTCAAAGACAGGGTTAAATGCAACTATGTATCGCCGCTGCCGAAGCGCTTTGCAGGCGCTTCGGCAGCGGTGCCCATTTATTTCAATGGGCGGTGGAGGAGTGGTGTATACAGCGCTGCTCCACTGCCCCAATGAAGCATGGATGACCTTAAAATGATGCCCCCCCCCCTGAAAAATTCAGCGGACACCCATGTCCTTGGCCCCCCATTTCATGAATTGGATTTCAGTTCTTCCAATCATGGATTCTCAGCATCATGTGTGGATGTTACCTGGAGCAGTTCATATGCAAATGCTCCATGCCTAATGACTCCCATTTATCCATGGTGAACCCACCCATCAAGGCATTTTGATATTTGCATAACCCCTCCCAAGGACCAACCCACTTGCATCAGGGTTGAGGGTTACTGAGGTAAGTACTGAGGGAGGGTGCTGTGATGTTTTCAGGAAGCTATGTACAGCTCTCTCCCAGCCCCTCCCACCAGTATGACCTGCCTGCATTGCATAGAGACGCACAGAGACCCACTGATGACATCACAGGGTCTAAAATAAGGTATGTAATAAAAATGGAAACGTTTAATGAAAAGATGCAATGACCACGTTGATTAACATCACTAACATGGTGTCAAGGGCAGAGAATAGAAACTAGGAAAGATGAAATTTAAGCAGATTGAATATCATCTTTAAAAAGAAATGCCCGCCGTAGCATTCTCTGCACCTCTGTGGTTGGTGGAGGCAATCGTCTCGGAGAGTGGAATAGATTATGCATTTTAGTTTAATCGTTTTCTCTTTCTCAATGTTGTTTCCAAGCTTCACGGTCTTTAGAACGGCAAGAAACTTCTCAGGATTATTGGACCGGCTTTCACGGCGATCCACTAATGCTCGCGCTTCCTGCCGACGGTTCTGGATTATGTAGACAATGCGAGGTTTGCCCCGGGAGTCCTACCTTATTTTATACCCAAGGCTAAAAAAGATAAAGTAAATATTTTATTGGCAGGACCTTGGAAATCTCCTTATGTTTTACATTAAATCCTGCTCACCCGATATTCAAAACTTCCCCCGGGCGTTTGTTGTTCGATTTAGTTTCTCATGATGAATGTAAAGTGCCGATTTCCGGAGAACTTTCTTCTCATCTTCTGGGGACCAAGGTGATCCAAATCTGAGCTCGACCACCTAGGAAGAGGATGTTACAAAGAGTTATAATTGTTGCATAGTGGATAAGGTTGAAAAATTATACATGTCCATCCAGGGCCATCCTAATAACATCATGGGCCCCTGGGCAAAGTAATACAATGGGGCCCCTACCAGCCTGCCCTAATTTGCTCCCCTACTCTGAAGAATTATAGTATGAATAGTTAATAAAATTAAAAATATATTGATTAGTACTTTCAATAAAATCATTTTTAAACAATGAGAACACATGCCATAAAACAAAGATGAACCAACACAAAGGCCACAGTACAGAGGGAGGCAGAAAGGCACAGTACAGGGTAGGTCAGGAGTGCACAGCGCTGGTTCCAGAACGCTGCCAAGTTGGCAAGTATGATGTAATGCAAGATTATCATGGGGCCCCCAAGCACCCTGGGGCCCCTGGGCAGTGCCCAGGGGTGCCCATGCATTAAGATGACCCTGTGTCCATCAGGTTAACCTCTATGGCTTATATAAATATGCTGCCCTTTTAGCAGACACCTTTAGGCCCCATTCACACTTTGGGGGAACTTGCGTTCCTGCCAGTGGCGGCTGGTGCTCAAAATTTTTGGGGGGACGCAAACAAACTGAAAAAAAAAAATCATCAATTGCCGCCACTGTGCCCATTAAACGCAGCCACTGTACCCAAACGCCACCAGTTTGCCCCCTCAAATGCAGCCAGTTTCCCCCAAATGCAGCCAGTTTGTCCCCAAAATACAGTCAGTTTTCCCCCCAAATACAGCCAGTTTCCCCCCAAATGCTGCCAGTTTGTCCCCCCCAAATACAGCCAGTTTGTCCCCCCCAAATACAGCCAGTTTGTCCCCCCCAAATACAGCCAGTTTGTCCCCCCCAAATACAGCCAGTTTGTCCCCCCAGCCCTGCACTTACCTTCCTCGGGTCAGCGCTGTCCTTCTTCCGTCCTCGATGTCTTCCCCCGCCCTCAATGTCGCTTCAGCCAATCAGGTTAATGGTAACCAGACCCGGTGAACCTGATTGGCTGAAACGCCTGTCGGTGTTAACCAAGGAACGCACCCCCGTGCGTCCCCTGGTTAACTATTTGGAAGCCGATTACAGCCCTCAGGCTATAATTGGGAAGCCTATCGGGGATGCTGGCTCTGATAGGCACTTCCAAAAACCAACCAGCCGCTGTTATTCAGATGACCGGCGCTCAACAGGGGGCCGGCCATCTGAATAGTGGGCGGCAGCGGCAATACATAGGTTCATGCAATGCATGAACCTATGTATTGTTATTGTGAGTGGGCGCAGGAGTGAGGGGGGCGGCGCTCCTGCGCCCACTATGGACGCACCGCCACTGGTTCCTTCTCCTGATTTTCTGTCATAGATTTTTCACACGATTCCTCATGTTGCTCATAGGGCAGCCTGTTCACTTTAATGTGCATTTGTCTCAGCAGCGATACCCAGGAACCAAATTTTGGTCCTGAGCCAGGCACAATTTTGCACATGTGTTTTGTCGCGTGACAATCACTGCATGATTTGGAATCAGCAAATACATATGCCATATATCCCTAGCAGTTACATTGACAAAGGTACAAAGAGAGGTGCAAAGAGAACTTAGTGCGGCCAACAACTGAGATGGACAATTTCCAGGAGATGGATAATATCCATGGCAACAAAAGTCAATAAAACTTGGATTTATTGGCCAACAAGCCCATTTAAGGGGTAGCGAAGAAGAAAAGAAATCACATCTCGACATTTGGTCTTCACAGAACTACTCCTTCTGGACTCTTCTTGAGGTTGGACCTCTGTAGATATCCACCAATCAGTCGTAACTTTATGACCACCTAGCTAATATTGAATAGGGTTCTTTTGCCACCAAAAAATCCCTGACTGAGGCTTGGATTCCACTAGACCTCTGGAGGCATGCGGTATCTGGCACCAAGCCATCAGAAGCAGATCCTTTAAAGGGGCTGTAAAGAGAATTTTTTTTTTTTTTTTTTAAATAACAAACATTATACTTACCTCCCCTGTGCAGCTCGTTTTGCACAGAGTGGCCCCAAACTTGGTCTTCTGGGGTCCCTCGGTGGCTGTCTCGGCTCCTGCCCGCAAGAACTTTCCACGTTCATGCAAGCTCTCTCGCATGGTGGAACGTCTTTGCGGGCGCGCTTCTGTGATACAGCCGGCGGCCATAGCGGCTCACTGTATCACTCGGCCCCAGCGCGCCACGTCATTGGATGTGATTGACAGAAGCGCGAGCCAATGGCTGCGCTGCTTTCAATCCATCCACTCTAGCCAATCAACGACCAGGCTGAGCGGCGAAGAGGACGTCGGGGGCGAGCGCAACAGGTGAACAGGCTCAGGTAAGTAAAACGGGGGGGGGGGGGCGGTATTGTCGGATGTTTTTTCACCTTAGTGCATCCTATGTACCTTTAGTGTCCGTTTAAGCCCTGTAATTTGCGAGGTGGGACTCCATGGATCAGACTTGTTTTTCCAGCACATCCCACAGATTCACAATTGGATTGAGATCTGGAGAATGTGAAGGAGACAACACCTCAGATGTTCCTCAAACCATTCTTGAACCACTGCTATCAGGGAATACATTTTCCATGAAGGGGTGTACTTAGTCAGTTAGTCACCAACAATGTTTAGGTAGGTGTTACATGTCAAGTAGCATCTATATGAATGGAAGGGCCCAAGGTCTCCTAGCAGAATATTGCCCAAAGCATCACACTGCCTCTGCCAGCTTGCCTTCTTCCCATACTACATCCTGGTGCCATCTCCCCCTCGGGTAAGTGATGCACACGCACTAGACATGTGCAATTTGTTTAGTTTCTAATTTGTTTTTTCACAAATTTAGAGAAATTCGTTAATTCCGAAATATCAGAATTTTTCAATTTCCGAATTTTCGGATTTCCGAAATTTAGAATTTCCGAATTTTCGCATTTACGAATTTTTACATTTACGAATTTTTGGATTTTCGGATTTCCGAAATTTTGAATTTCCGAATTACCGAATTTCGGAAATTCTGAATTTTGGAAATTCGGTAATTCAGATTTTTGAATTTTCGAATTTCCGAAATTCAAAAATTGGAAATTTCGAAAATTCGAAATTGCAAAATTCGAAAATCTAAAACTTGAAAATCTAAAATTCGAAAATGGGAAATTTGGAAAGTTGAATTTCCAAATTCCGAATTTTTAGAATTTGCAAATTTCCGAAAATCGGAAATTCTTTTTTTTCTTTTTTTTCGGAAATTCGAAAATTCGTAATTCGTAATTCCGAATTTCCGAAAAAAGCAAAAAACGAAAAAAAAAAACGAAAACGAAAAAAAGATTTTTTTTCGAAT
Organism: Rana muscosa; assembly: GCA_029206835.1. Classification (NCBI taxonomy): domain Eukaryota; kingdom Metazoa; phylum Chordata; class Amphibia; order Anura; family Ranidae; genus Rana; species Rana muscosa. Next base: position 368,776,730 of record CM055125.1, read on the forward strand.
TTCCTGAATTCCCGAATTTCTGAAAAAAGCAAAAAAAGGAAAGCGAAAAAACTAATTTTTTGGCAGTGCACATGTCTAACACGCACCCGGCTATCCACATGATGTAAAATAAAAGGTAATTCATCAGACCAGGCCACCTTCTTTCATTGCTCCGTGGTCCAGTCCTTATGCTCACGTGCTCATTTTAGGTGCTTTTGGCTGTGGACATGGGTCAGCGTGGACACCCTGACCGGTGTGTGGCTACACAGCCCCATACACCACAAACTGTGATGTCCATTTTTGTCTGCTTTCAACACATCAGCTTCAGGGAAAACATGTTCACTTGCTGCCTAATATATCACACTGACTTTAAGGAGGTCATTGTAACAAGATAATTAATGTTATTCACTTAACCAGTCAATAGTCATAAAGCTATGGCTGATCGATGTATATACCTTAAGTTCATACATGACCTGACCCTACAGCAATCCGCCAGAATATTTAAAGATACATTACACTAAAATAATCATCATAGGCAGAATATCACAAAATAGTGACATACAGTAGGCACCTGCCTACATCCGGGGGAACCTACGGCAAGGGCTGACTGGCAACTTTTTACAACCCAGAGGCTCATGGTGCCCACCTGCTCTCCCTCTTCCCTGCCATCTTCCGACCCCATCCCAGGCTGAAACTCCGCTCCAGGTACTCTCTGCTCACCGGGCGGGTCGGGCTGGAAAGTGCCTGCTGCACCGACTTCAGGTTCCTGAACTGGCCAGCAGGGGGTTAGAGGGGCTGGCCAGGGGAGGAGAGCCTCTGGTTGGGCACGGAGCTGGCCTCTGCTCGGATGTGGCGTTTACTATCCATGCTGGAGGGGCAGCTTGCACTCTGTCCTCGTCCTCATCCCGCACTTGACTGGACACTTGCGTGGACTTTTAACTCCTCTTCACCAGGAAGCCTTTAAGCATGTCTGCGTCAAAAGTGGTGCGGCCTTTTTACTGGGCATCAGCGGCTCAGGGGGCTGTTGCCCCCCTGGCCCAAGTCTGCCCCTGACCTATGGTACATGGTCAGAAGAAGTCCCGTTGATGTCTTCATGCCATGTTTTATTTATTAATTTATTTTTTACTTTTTGTAGCAGTCTCTGTAGCCTCATACAGAAAGGCAATTCTTCTCGTTGGAGTCAACCATCTTGGAAAAAAAATAATTCTCTGTGCATTTTTAAGTGGCAACCACATCAGTCTCAAGCTGTGACAGTTAATTCTTGCCAAACGTATCTTGGGTTCTCTTACTTAACGCACTCATTGTCTTTGTGTGACTTTGGAAAGAATCCAAGCTAATGTATATTAAGAATGTCTATGTCTTATCGCCTCGTCAAAGCCGAGTTTTCTCTTCTAGTTCCCGCGTTCTATACATAGAGCTCAGTCAAAGGACAACACAGCGGGATATAAAGACTTTATTGAAAAATACATTTCTGAAGTCCGTTTAAATTTTACAAGCTCGTTCTGAAGAATCTAATAGATGCTTAATGGAAAACAGCCACAGCAGGAGGCCGGTGAGGAATCTGTTGCTAGGTGTATATTTTGGCTATTTTATTTTTTTTACTGGCAATGGCAAATTATTGATGCTTTATAAACCTGATCATGACTCTTTTATTGCACTGATCATAAACAAGGACTGTTGTGTCTCCATGCTTCAGAAATAAGGACTAGGCTGCAAGTGATAAGAACAGAGAGGACTGGAAGGAGCAAAGTTCCTCAGCAGAGCAGATTTTTTTTTTTTTATGAGAAGATGGTTAGATAGAGGAAGGAGTAGAGTCTTCCACCAGAGCAGAGTATTTCAGGAGAGGAGAGTTATAGAGGAAGGAGCAGAGTCCTCCAGCAGAGCAGTTTATTTCAGGAGAAGAGAGTTATAGAGGAAGGAGCAAAGTCCCCCAGCAGAGCAGAGCATTTCGGGAGAGGAGAGCTGGGGGAATGAGCAGAGCCTTCCAGCAGTGCAAAGTATTTCAGGAGAGGAGAGTTAGAGTCCTCCAGCAGTGCAGCAGCAGAGTCCTGCAGCAGTGCAGAGTATTTAGGGAGAGGAAAGTTGGAATGAGGAAGGAGCAGAGTCCTCCAGCAGAGAAGAGTATTTCAGGAGAGGAGAGTTAAGGGGAGGGAGCAAATTTCCCGTGCAGTGCAGAGTATTTCAGGAGAGGAGAGCTGGGGGAATGAGCAGAGTCTTCCAGCAGTGCAGAGTATTTCAGGAGAGAAGAGTTAGAGAGAGTTTCTCAGCAGTGCAGTATTTCAGAAGCTCAAGTAAAGAACAGTCTTCAAGCAAAGAAGAGTATTTCAGAAGAAGAGTGTTGGAGGAAGGAGTAGAGTCCACCCCAGAGAAGAGTTTTGCAGGGGCATTGGTTCGGCCCATCTAGAGGGGGTGTTACCAGTTTTGGTTGTTATGTTGGTGTCATGGATATGCAGTAATGTTTGTCTGCCATCTTACCATCCTCTTGTGTTCACCTTAGAGGCCAGACTCTCCTCACCTGGCTGCTTTTATAATCTCTCCTCCCAGCCTGGCTCCACCCCAGGCCCTATCACAGAACTCTATATTAACCTGTGCACTGCAAGTCTGCCTTGCTGATCAACGTGTGGTTCCTGCCTGCCTTGTGCTACGTCTGTCTCTGTGTTTTGATATTGGCTTGTTCCCGATTATCCCTGTCTGCTAGTGACCTTGACCTTCGGCTTGTCCTTCGTGTATCCTTGTCTGCTTGTTGCCCTGACCTTGGCTTTTTCCCTCACTATTCTTGTATCCTGTGCTGCTGCTTCCCCTCTATCCTCCTTACCCTACGGAGCATGAGCTAGGGGACTCTGGGGGCCGCGACCTGGACCCAGCTGCAGCGTAACGTCCTCACCACTAGAGGCTCTGGTGAAGACCTACTGGATCTTAGACTCCGCGCCCTGGGGAATCTTGGCTCTAGCTCCCTGTGGATCCCTGTTGTGCTCCACTGGTCCCGCTTTCCACAACCATCCAGCATCCCATCCGCAGCAGTCAGCCATAGGGTTCACTACCTTGTGGTGCACTCCTGACCCCCAACGGTGTGCATCTGTCATCTGGCCACAGGTGACCTGACAGTTGGGTATTTGCATTGAGCTTGAAGCTCCATATGCTTTGTATAAGACTTTTTTGTTAAATAAAAGGTGTAATGGTTAATACACAAGGCTGATGCACCCTCCTTCTTTTTTTTTTTTTCTGCTAGTGCTTATGGATTCCCCAGCCAGGGGTGGGCAGCAAGGCCATGTGGATGCTAGGAGACCTTGACCAGGCTTGTGTGCTGGAGAGGCTTGAGACGTAGAGAGATTTTCTCCATAAGGACCCTAGAGCAGAAGGGAAGCTGTTACATATACACTTTTCCAGCCATGCTGCTCGGTCTAGGCCTCGACTGGTCCGATTTCTCCCCCAGACTCCAGGGGGAGCTCTTCTCCTCAGAGGTTTATCTTCCAAAGCTGCTTGTGTCCAACTCCTTAGATTGGTCCCCTCCCTATTCAATTAAAAGCAACAGGACATGGCCAATCCCAAGGGCACACTTACAAAAGGTAAGTGGTCATAATTAAAGGCCAACCATGTAGGTTCTTAAAGCGGAGTTCCACCCAAAAATGGAACTTCCACTTTTTGGACCCCCCCCCCTCCGGTGACACATTTGGCACCTTTCAGGGGGGTGCAGATACCTGTCTAAGACAGGTATTTGCACCCACTTCCGGGCATAGACTCCCATGGGAGTCTACGCCACTCCCCCCCCCCCCGCTGTCTCCTGGGAAACACACTGATCCCAGGAGAGAGCGGGGACCAGTGACGGCGCGCCGCACTACTCGCGCATGCGCAGCAGGGAACCAGGCAGTGAAGCCGCAAGGCTTCACTGCCTGATTCCCTCACCGAGCATGGCAGCGGCAGCATCCGAGGACCGAGCGATTTTTCAGCCTCGTCTGCCGACATCGCGAGCACGTTGGACAGGTAAGTGTCCATTTTTTTAAAAGTCAGCAGCTGCAGTATTTGTAGCTGCTGGCTTTTAAAAAAAAAATCGGGTGGACCTCCTCTTTAACCCTAAAAATGTAAATCCACATTTATAAGGATATTGTTTAAAACTTTTCTTTTAACACAAATGATTACAATTGGTAGCACCTTCTGTTCACACATGGACTGTATATAACATTTTGGATGCTGCTTACGCGTTAAACATGTTGTCAGAACCAGCAAATGTATTTTTTTTTTTCCATTAATAACAAAACAATAAAACTTGGATACAAACCAATATATATTTTTTTTTTCTGGTTTCTTTTTAAGCAGGCAGCCAAATAAACTCATTACATTTTCATTTGTGAGCCCAATAGACTCATAATCCAACATTAAATACCGTATGAAAAATAATACAAACATTTATTTACAGACAAATTATAGGTATTGTACGCCGCCATGGCGCCGGGCCAAACACCCTTTAAATTCGTTGTTCCGTCAAGGTTTTTCCGACGTCCCCGTAATTATTATTATTTGTTTTTTTTCTTGTGTGAGTCTCGGACCCGTTCACCGTTCTATCTAACAAAGACCACATTTACCGCCAGCTTTACACTGGAAAGTGCTTAGTACGTATGTAGGGCTTCTAATCTTGGAACTTTGGTTTGCAAAGCGTTTTTGTTTTGTTTTTTTGTTCAAAGAAAACGAACTCGCAATTCATTACAGACAAAACATTCACAAAAGTTCCAGAACTGCTTCTCTGGATTTTTCCTTGCTGCTGTCTAATTGAATATTGATTCTCTTCCTCCTAAAAATTCCGTCACCCTTAACTTTGTATGCTTATTTTTTTTTTAACAATGAAAAGCAAACTTAAGCTAAACTCCAGAAGATAGAATTGAATGCAGCTCTGTATTCATTAATACGACCAACTTTTTTTTTTTTTTTAGTTTATAGAGGAACTAAACCATGCCAAATTTTCTTTATTTAACCACTTCAGCCCCGGAAGAATTGGCTGCCCAATGACCGGGCCATTTTTTGGCGATTCGGCACTGCGTCGCTTTAACTGACAATTGCGCGGTCGTGTGACGTTGTACCCAAACAAAATTTGACGTCCTTTTTTTTACCAAAAATAGAGCTTTCTTTTGGTGGTATTTGATGACCTCTGCGGTTTTATTTTTTGCGCAAAAAAAAAAAAAAAAGGAGCAACAATTTTGGAAAAAAAAGCAATATTTTTTTACCTCTTGCTATAATAAATATCCCCAAAAAATATATATAAAAAAAAAAATGTATTTCTCAGTTTAAGCCTATACGTATTCTTCTACATGTAAAGAAGTGGCTAGTGTGTCCTCTTTAGATACGGCACCTCATCCCTGTATATTAATAGCAAAGGGAAAGAGGGTTGGGATTATAGCGGCGCCCAGGGCCGCTTGAAGGCATTTGGGGGCCCCAAGCAACAATTTGAAAGTTGAGAACCGGGGGTGGGGGGTATTTGCTACCGCGGAACGTTGCCATTTTTTTTTCAGGACACCAAGTTGTTGAGCGGGGGAGGGGGGAGCGATCACACAGTATTACAGTGGATATGCGGGGGAGGATTTCTTACCTCCTCCACCCGTGTTGCTCCTCAAGTCCTCTGACTCCTCTTTCTGCTGTGCTGCCCTCTGCTGGGGCCCCAGGACAGCTGCTTGGTTTGACTGTCCTGTTCTGACGCCCCTGGCGGTGCCACAATAAGTCGGTCAATAATTTTCTTTTAAAAGAAGACGTAATTTATTATACAAAATTTTTATACAATATTGACAAAAGTATTGATCAGTACATAATATGGTACACGTCTACAAAATAGGGGATCGATTTATGACATTTTTATTATTTATTTATTTTTACTAGTAATAGCGGCGTTCTTCGATTTTTATCGTGACTGCGACATTATGGCAGACATATCGGACACTTTTGACACTACTTTGGGACCATTCACATTTATACAGCGATCAGTGCTATAAAAATGCACTGATTACTGTGAAAATGACACTGGCAGTTTAGGGGTTAACCTGTAGGGGGCTCTAAAGGGGTTAAGTGTGACCTAATGTGTGATTCTTACTGTAGGGGGGCGTGGCTTGGCGTGTGAAGTCACTGATCGTCGTTCCCTATGACAGGGAACAGACGATCAGTGACAGTCTCACTAGGAAGAACGGAGGGAGAAGTTTGTTTACACTTACCTCACATCAGTGCAATAAAAACGCATTGATTACTGTATAAATGTCACTGGCAGGGAAGGGGTTAACACTAGGGGGCAATCAAGGGGTTCAATGTGTCCTAGGGAGTGATTCTAACTGTAGGGGGAGGGGACTCACAAGGGGTGGAGACCGATCGGTGTTCCTCTGTACTGGGAACACACCATCGGTCTCCTCTCACCCCACAGGACGTGGATCTGTGTGTTTACACACACAGATCCACTGTCCTGCTCTGTTATCGGGCAACCGCGGGTGCCCGGTGGACATCGCGCATCAGCTCCCGAGTGACACGGCGCGTGCGCCCCCCTAGAGGGCCGGGAGCCGAGGATGTCATCATATTATGATAGTTGGGTAGGGAAGTGGTTAAAGAGGAAGTAAACCATACCAAATGTTCTTTATTTAAAAAAAAAAAAAACCCTGCAAAGTAAAGGCATCATAAAGACATTATGAAATACCGTATTTATCGGCGTATAACACGCACCGGCGTATAACACGCACCCCAAGTTTAGGAGGGAATTTTAGGGAAAAAAACTTTTAGGAGGGAAGTTTAAGGAAAAAAAAAACTTACATTTAAATGCAGCCTTACCAGTGTCCGTTGCAGCCTTGTCAGCAGTGTCCATTGCAGCCTTTGCCCAGTGTCCAGTGCAGCCTTTGCCCAGTGTCCAGTGCAGCCTTGCCAGCAGTGTCCAGTGCAGCCTTTGCCCAGTGTCCAGTGCAGCCTTTGCCCAGTGTCCAGTGCAGCCTTTCCCAGTGCAGCTTTACCAAGTGTCCAGTGCAGCCTTTGCCCAGTGCAGCCTTTGCCCAGTGTAGCTTTGCCCAGTGTCCAGTGCAGCTTTACCCAGTGTCCAGTGCAGCCTTTGCCCAGTGCAGCCTTTGCCCAGTGCAGCCTTTGCCCAGTGCCCAGTGCAGCTTTACCCAGTGTCCAGTGCAGCCTTTGCCCAGTGCAGCCTTTGTCCAGTGTCCAGTGCAGCTTTGTCCAGTGCAGCCTTTGCCCAGTGTCCAGTGCAGCTTTGCCCAGTGTCCAGTGCAGCCTTTGCTAAGTGCAGCCTTTGCCCAGTGTCCAGTGCAGCCTTGCCCCAGTTTTCAAAATTGGCGCCGCCGAGATCGCCGCAGAGACTGGGCGGAGCGGGGCGAACGCCGCCGAGAACGCAGGGACTGGGCGGAGCCGAGATACACATAGCCGAGTGTACTCGGCTATACTCGGCTTTTCTCGGCTTCGCTCACAGTCACGCCGAGTCCCACCCTATGATGGACATATCACAGGTCCAATGGCGGGACTGGGCGTGACTGTGAGCAGAGCCGAGAAAAGCCGAGTACACTCGGCTATGTGTATCTCGGCGGCGATCGCTGCGCTCCGCTCAGTCAGCGGAGATCGCCGGGATCAGTGGGTATCGGCGTATAACACGCACCCACGATTTTCCCCTGATTTTAAGGGGAAAAAAGTGCGTGTTATACGCCGATAAATACGGTACTTACCTTAGAACAAAGTCCTGACAGACACTTCCATCTTCACCCGGTCTTCCTTCTGGATTTGCGTCCTCCAGCCGTCTGATTGGCCGCGCCGCGTTGACGTCACTCCCGCGCATGCGTCACGGGCCGCGGAGCTCTGAAGGGACGGCATGGGTATATCGTCCCTTCAGAGCGCATGCGCCGGTGACATGAAGTGCGAATATCTCCTAAACTGTGAAGGTTTAGGAGATATTCTGTAAAGGAAATTTGTATGTTCTGTATATAAATTGCACACAACACTAATAATGTTTTCATTACATATTTGCATTCTTTTAAGTCCTGATTAGAATTAGCCTGCGTATGTTACGCCCCTTGTTACCATAAAAGTACAATTGTAATAATATTGGGATACCTACGTAATCATGTGTATAAAAACCTTCAATTGCGTCATAATAAAGCAAAACAGTTATTTGGAAAGATGCGGAGTGCATCTTTTGTGTCTGTTCCCTACTGCAGTAGTTATTAATTTGGAACCACTAATCAATCTGAGGATAGGAGTTGCCTATCTATAAAATAATCCAGAACAATTCATAGTACCTAAAGGTAAGCCTAAAGCCCCATACACGCGATCAGACTTTTTGACAACAAACTTCAAAATGAGCAGGTTTTCAAAAAAATCCGACCGTGTGTACGCTCCATCGGACAAACTTTTTCGGTTTTCATCGGACAAAAGTTCGCTCTGCAAATGGAAAAACAAAAGTCCGATGGAGCAAAGTCCGACCGTGTGTACAGAAATCCATCGGACTTTTGTCCGAAGTACAAACACGCCTGCCCAGAACCAATGTTAAAATCAACCAACAACAGCAGAAGTTGACCAAAGGGCGGCGGTAAAGAGCAGAAAAAACACATGATGTTGGGAAAGTTTTGGGAACGTTTGCAGAAAAGTCCTGCTGTGTGTATGCTATTTGTGTTTCCGGCCAACTCCCTTCATACAAAAATCCACGGAAAAGTTTGTTTGAAGTCCGACCGTGTGTACGAGGCTTAAGTCCGTCGGAATTTCTGACGGAAAAGTCCGATGGGGTATACACACGGTGTATGCCACACGTCAGACTTTTTTTCTCGGAAATTCCGACCGTGTATATGCGGCATTAGTGGCTGTCAAGACAGTCCCTTCTTCTCCTAGTAAGAACTCTGCTGTACAGGCAAGGCAAGAGGTTGATACCAAGTCAAATTTAGATGCTTACAATGCCTGCACTAAAAAGATCTATTAATGAATAGAGATCTGCATTAAACTATGTCTGTGACATCTGCCTGGAGCTCAGCATTATCTAGTATGCTGTGCTACAGTGCTGCTTCGCTAAAAAAAAAAAAAAACGGTGTGCCGATAGGAGGAAAGAGCAGAGTGACATAGAGATAAGCTCATCAGTCCGCTGCTTCTCCTTTCTCTGTCAAGTCACAGGTCGGGGGTGCGTCCGGGATAACCTAGGCTCAGAGGAAATGGGTTGAATGGTGTTGGCGCCCAGGGGATGCCACGTTGTTGTACGGAACCTCTCCAGGAAGCCTTCACGGCTTCTAGACTATGCCTATTTACTGCTGTTGTGACAATTTTCAGGGGTTTTTTTTTTTTTTATTATTATTTTTTTTTTTATATATATATACTATCTAATTTTTGTCTGTTCTTACAAGCTAACTCTTGTTATAAATGTCACAGCTAGCCCCTTGGGCGGATCTTTAACATGTTCATTACTTTTTAAAACCAAATTAACATTATTGAAACAGAATGATGTTGGCCATCAAAGTTAGTGCCAGAAAAAAATTACTGCAAAGGAAATCTTTGGTCTGAAGCTGAATATTGCAGCAAAAGTTGGTTTTGTTATTTTCTTTTTTTAATGAGCTATTCTTTTTATATCTTGCTTTTTTTTTTTTTTTTTGGCGGGAGGTGTGCTTTAACACTGGACTTGGAAAAGGAACAAGACGTGTAAATGTTACATAACTTTAGCAGAGAAAACATCGGGCCTCTTGTGTAGGGATGAGCCGAACACCCCCGGGTTCGGTTCGCACCAGAACCTTCGAACGGACCGAAAGTTCGCGCGAATTTTCGAACCCTATTCTTTATAATGGACGCGAACGTTCGAAATCAAAATTGCTAATTACAACGGCCAATATGCATGTTAATGTTATAAAACAGGTTTGGGGACCCGGGTCCTGCCCCAGGGGACATATATCAATGCAAAAAGAAATTTTAAAAACTAAAGTTTTTTCGGGAGCAGTCATTTTAATGATGCATAAAGTGAAAAAAAAAAAAAAGGTGAAATTTTCCTTTAAATACGGTACCTGGGGGGTGTCTAAAGTATGCCTGTGAAGTGGCATGTGTTTCCCGTGTTTAGAACTGTCCTTGCACAAAATGACATTTGTAAAGGAAAAAAAGAAGCCATTTAAAACCACTTGCGGCTTTAATGTCATGTCTTGTCCTGGCCGCCATATGGCTGAAAATCCTTGAGAAAAATGGCATGGCTACCCCATCACCCCCCCCCCCACCCCAGCCCCTTTGGGTCTTGTATGGATACTAAGGGGGACCCCGCACCCAAAATAAAACCCTATACCTACAACCCTATATACTCTGAACAGCAGTATATAGGTGGTGCAAACAAGACATGGACTGTAGGTTTGTTCTTAAGTAGAATCTGAACAGGTACATTATGAAGTGTAGCTACATCCCAAAAAAATCAATTTTTAAGCTTTTTGGAGAACATAGGGAGGGGTTATCACCCCTGTAACATTTGCTGTCTTTGCACATCTGTTCAGAACATGTCACCTCACTTTCCGTCCCAATGACAAATGTTTTTGGAAAAGTGGGGTTTTAATTGAAACAAGGATTGGTGATAAAGCATCAGTAGAGAGGAGATACCTTTTTCCCAAATTAAATCTAACAGGATAGAATTTTCCTTCCTAGGGGTAGATTTCCTCTCACTTCCTGTTTTCTCTTGCCGTTTGCAAGTAGGAGTCGTTTGTAAGTTGGATGTTTGAAAGTAGGGGCCTGCCGTATATACTCTGCAGAAATTTGCCCTATTAGATATTGGTGTAGCCACAAGACTGGTGGGCACAGGAATGGGCCCTGCTGTGAGTTAATAGATCAAGATTTGTACTTGCATGCACCTGTTGAACCGGGCAGAAAAATTGGGCCTTTGGTGGTGGTGGTGGTGGTGGTGGACGGTGTTGCCACAAGACTGTAAGCCCTCACAGTTACTCTTGGTGGGTGCAGGAATGGGCCCTGCTGTGAGTTATTAGATCAAGATTTGTAATTGCATGCACCTGTTGAACAGGGCAGAAAAATTGGGCCTTTGGTGGTGGTGGTGGTGGTGGACGGTGTTGCCACAAGACTGTAGGCCCTCATAGTTACTCTTGGTGGGCGCAGGAATGGGCCCTGCTGTGAACTATTAGATCAAGATTTGTAATTACACGCCCCTGTTAAACAGGGGCTGAAAAATTGTGCCTTAGGCATTGGTGCTGGTGCCACAACACTGCAACCCCTCACAGATACTGTACTTGGAGCACAGCAGTCACACCTGTTGCGAAGCATCTTTTTAAAAAATTGTAATTACACGCCCCTGTTATACAGGGGCTGAAAAATTGTGCCTTAGGCACTGGTGCTGGTGCCACAACACTGCAACCCCTCACAGATACTGTACTCTGAGCACAGCAATGAGACCTGTTGCAAAGCATTGCCTAAAAATTGTAATTACACGCCCCAACAGGGGCTGAAAAATTGTGCCTTAGGCACTGGTGCTGGTGCCACAACACTGCAACCCCTCACAGATACTGTACTCTGAGCACAGCAGTCACACCTGCTGCGAAGCATCTTTTTAAAAAATTGTAATTACACGCCCCTGTTAAACAGGGGCTGAAAAATTGTGCCTTAGGCACTGGTGTGGTGGCATGGATCATTGAGGAGGAGGAAGAGGATAGTCAGTGAACATAACAGGACAGTCACTCAGCATCAGCATAGGCAGTCTTGAAGGGATGTGACATTATAAATTATTCCGTTATATCCGCTTCAGGTGTCTGGTAGCTGGTGGTGATCCAAGACTGATTCATTTTTATGAAGGTCAGTCGATCAACCGAGTCGGTGGACAGGCGCACCCTATGATCGGTGACAAATCCTCCAGCAGCACTGAATGTGCGTTCGGAAAGAACGCTGGATGCAGGACAGGCCAGTAGCTCAATTGCATACTGTGCAAGCTCTGGCCAGTGATCCATCCTCAGGACCCAGTAAGCCAGAGGATTTTCGGTGGGAAAGGTGTCCAAGTCTGACCTTGCCCCTAGGTATTCCTGCACCATGTATATCAGACGCTGGCGATGGTTGCTGGAACCGATCATACCTTGGGGCTGCGGACTAAAAAATTGTCTGAACGCATCGGTCAGACGTCCACCTTCCCCACCGCTCCTTCTGCTACTGACCGAAGCCTCAGCAACTCATCGTCCAGGACCAGGAGTTTGTAACCTCCCAGTTTCTGGGAACGCGTTGCACAGACCTTTCTGCAAGGCCTCCCTGAGATGTCTCATCCTCTGCTCCCTCTGCGACGGCAAGATAAGGTCCGCAACCTTACCCTTGTACCGTGGATCAAGGAGAGTGGCCAGCCAGTAATGGTCACTCTCCTTGATCCGAAGAACACGAGGATCCTTCCGCAGGCTTTGCAGGATCAGGGAGGCCATGCAGCGTAGGTTAGCTGAGGCATTCGGTCCGGAGTCTTCTGGGTCACTGAGGATGACATGATCGCCAGCCACCTCCTCCCAGCCACGTACAAGTCCACTGGTTTGTTGGGACTGTACATCATCCCTAAAAGACTGCTGCTGCTGATGCTGAGTGCCAGGCTCCACCTCCATGCTCACACAAGCCTCCTCCTCCTCCTCCTCCTCCTCCTCTTCCTGTGTGATGGGTGGGACAGAAGGAACATTGTCTGGATAAAGGGGGCCTTGAGAGACAAGGAAGTCCTCCTCTTCCTGCCTCTGTTCTGCCTCAAGTGCCCTGTCCATTATCCCACGCAGCGTATGCTCCAACAGGTGGACAAGAGGTACAGTGTCACTGATGCATGCACTGTCACTGCTCACCATCCTCGTGGCCTCCTCAAATGGTGAGAGGACAGTGCATGCATCCCTGATCATGCTCCACTGGCGTGGGGAAAAAAAGCCAAGCTCCCCTGACCCTGTCCTGGTGCCGTAGTCGCAAAGGTACTCATTGATGGCCCTCTGCTGCGTGTGCAGTCGCTGCAGCATGGCCAACGTTGAGTTCCACCTGGTGGGCATGTCACATATTAGGCGGTTCTTGGGCAGGTTCAGCTCCTTTTGCAGCTCAGTCAGCCGAGCACTGGCATTATAAGATCGGCGGAAATGCACACAGACTTTCCTGGCCTGCCTCAGGACATCCTGTAAGCCTGGGAACCTGCCCAAGAACCGCTGCACCACCAGGTTGAGGACGTGAGCCATACAGGGCACATGGGTGAGCTGCCCCTGTCGCAGGGCGGAGAGGAGGTTGGTGCCATTATCAGAAACGACCATTCCTGGCTTAAGCTGGCGTGGCGTCAACCACCTCTCGGCCTGCCCCTGCAGAGCTGCCAGAACCTCTGGCCCAGTGTGGCTCCTGTCCCCCAAACACACCAGCGCAAGCACGGCATGGCATCTTTTTGCCTGCGTACTCGCGTAGCCCCTTGTACGCCTACGGAGCACCGCTGGTTCCGAGGACAGAGCACTCGAAGAGGACATGGAGGAAGAAGAAGAGGAGGGGGTGGAGGAGAGAGGTGTGTCACAACCAGTAGTAGCATTTTGGAGGCGTGGTGGCGGAACAACCTCCAACACTACTGCACCTTGTCCTGCATCCCTCCCAGCTACCAATAGAGTGACCCAATGGGCCGTGAAAGAAAGATAACGTCCCTGTCCATGCCTGCTGGACCATGAGTCAGCGGTAATATGCACCTTACCGCTGACCGCCCTGTCCAGCGAGGCATGGACATTGCCTTCCACATGCCAGTAGAGAGACGGAATTGCCTTCCGTGAGAAAAAGTGGCGTTTGGGAACCTGCCACTGAGGAACCGCACATTGAACAAACTCACGGAAGGGGGCCGAGTCTATCAACTGAAAAGGCAGCAGTTGAAGTGCTAGCAATTTAGCCAAGCTAGCATTCAACCGCTGGGCATGTGGATGGCTGGGAGTATACTTCTTTCGACGGTCCAGCAGCTGGGGCAGGGAAATTTGCCTGCTACAATCGGACGTCGGTGTACTGCAAGTACTTGGTTGTGACACACCTAATTCTACACCTTCAGTCCTCTCAGAGCAGCTTTCAGAGAGGACTGAAGATATAGTGGGGATGGAGATCCCAGCTGATGAGGAGCAAGGAGAGGTCCGCTTTGTTCTTTGGTGTGGGTCTTTTATGTGTGCTTGCCAACGAGCTGCATGGCAGGTCGACATATGTCTGCTCATGCTTGTGGTGCCCAAGCGGCTGATGTTTTGGCCACGCGAGATACGCTTGAGACAAATATTGCAAATAGCAGTGGTGCGATCTGATGCACTCGTCTCAAAAAAGGCCCACACCAAAGAACTTTTGTGATAACGTGCAGAGGCAGCGCCCTGCACAGGCGGAGCTCTGCGGTGTGGTACAGTTGCTGTGCTGGCCTCTAGCTGGCCTCCAGGGGGCATCCTGCCTCGTTGGACATGTGACGCTGCATCCTCCTCCTCCTCCTCCTCTCTCCCTTCAGGCACCCACGTGGAGTCAGTGACCTCATCATCCCCTCCCTCTTCACCACTAGAGCAAACCTGGCAGTAAGCTGCAGCTGGTGGAACACTACTGCCAGATTGCTGTCCTTCAGCATCCCCTTTCTCTGCGCGCACACTACTGACTTCCTCAAGCTGGGTATCATCATCCGAGCCTTCGAATCGTTGGGCATCCTCCTGGAGCATGTACCCAACACTGTGCTCAAACAGTTCGGAGGACTCCTCAGGAGGACATGGTGGGTCTAGGGAAGGGGTGGCTGATGATGCCATTGAGTACGCGTTGGCAGCTGCTCTGCCAGTACCCTGAGCCTGGGTGAGAGAGGATGAGGAGGATGAGGAGGGCTTGGTCATCCATTCTACCAAGCCTTCGGCATGATGCGGCTCCACATGTCCAGCTGCCGAAAACAAAGACAAGCGTGTCCCATGGCCACGTGCTGATGACGATGCACGACCACGTCCACGGCCAGCACTGTTGTCTCTAGAAACAGAGCCTGCCTGCCCTGTGTTCTTGCCTCGGCACGCTCTGCCTCTCCTTGGCGGTCTTCCAGCCATTGTAGTCGGTAGTGTATATAGTATAAAAAATAGAACTCCTATGTGTGCTCACAACACACTGTAGGTCCTATGGGTGCTGACACTAACACACTATAGGTACTATGTGTGCTGCTGACAAGAAAATATAGGAGCTCTGTTTGCTGCCACTAACACACTAGAAGTCCTATGGGTGCTGCTGAGAAGAAAATATAGGAGCTCTGTTTGCTGCCACTAACACATTAGAAGTCCTATGGATGCTGCTGAGAAGAAAATATAGGAGCTCTGTTTGCTGCCACTAACACACTAGAAGTCCTATGGGTGCTGCTGAGAAGAAAATATAGGAGCTCTGTTTGCTGCCACTAACACACTAGAAGTCCTGTGGGTGCTGCTGAGAAGAAAATATAGGAGCTCTGTGTGATGCCACTAACACACTAGAAGTCCTATGGGTGCTGCTGAGAAGAAAATATAGGAGCTCTGTGTGATGCCACTAACACACTAGAAGTCCTATGGGTGCTGCTGAGAAGAAAATATAGGAGCTCTGTTTGCTGCCACTAACACACTAGAAGTCCTATGGGTGCTGCTGAGAAGAAAATATAGGAGCTCTGTTTGCTGCCACTAACACACTAGAAGTCCTATGGGTGCTGCTGAGAAGAAAATATAGGAGCTCTGTTTGCTGCCACTAACACACTAGAAGTCCTATGGGTGCTGCTGAGAAGAAAATATAGGAGCTCTGTGTGATGCCACTAACACACTAGAAGTCCTATGGGTGCTTCTGAGATGAAAATATAGGAGCTCTGTTTGCTGCCACTAACACACTAGAAGTCCTATGGGTGCTGCTGAGAAGAAAATATAGGAGCTCTGTTTGCTGCCACTAACACACTAGAAGTCCTATGGGTGCTGCTGAGAAGAAAATATAGGAGCTCTGTGTGATGCCACTAACACACTAGAAGTCCTATGGGTGCTGCTGAGAAGAAAATATAGGAGCTCTGTTTGCTGCCACTAACACACTAGAAGTCCTATGGGTGCTGCTGAGAAGAAAATATAGGAGCTCTGTTTGCTGCCACTAACACACTAGAAGTCCTATGGGTGCTGCTGAGAAGAAAATATAGGAGCTCTGTTTGCTGCCACTAACACACTAGAAGTCCTATGGGTGCTGCTGAGAAGAAAATATAGGAGCTCTGTGTGATGCCACTAACACACTAGAAGTCCTATGGGTGCTGCTGAGAAGAAAATATAGGAGCTCTGTTTGCTGCCACTAACACACTAGAAGTCCTATGGGTGCTGCTGAGAAGAAAATATAGGAGCTCTGTTTGCTGCCACTAACACACTAGAAGTCCTATGGGTGCTGCTGAGAAGAAAATATAGGAGCTCTGTTTGCTGCCACTAACACACTAGAAGTCCTATGGGTGCTGTTGGGGTGCAATGCTGTGCTAACAGCACTGCGGTTGGTACTACTGCAATACTGTACTAACAGTAAGCACGCACCAGACTAATCCCCAGCAGCAGCTAATAACACACTAACTGTGCAATCAGCAGCAATGAACGATCAATGACTTAGGTAGCAATGGTTTAGCAAAGAAATAGCCAATGGTTTAGCAAAGAAGAGCAAATCTTTCAGTATCAAGCAAAGACTGAATCAGCAGACTAATCTCTCCTAAAGCCGGAACTCATGTGACCGGGGCCGATGGCGTGGCGGCCTTTTAAATGGTGGGGCGTGTACTAAAGCCCCTGAGCTGTAATTGGCTACAGGCGTCCTGCCTGTAGCCAATTATTGCTCTCCGAGTTTCGGGCGCTGTGATTGGCCAAGCATGCGGGGTCACAGTGCATGCTTGGCCAATCATCAGCCAGCAATGCACTGCGCCGGCCGCGCCGGCCGCAATGCATTGCGGGGCCGCTCGCATCACACGAATGTGATGCGAACGGCCCAAATAGTTCTGGGCTCGACGAGCGAGCGAACGCCCGATGTTCGATTCGAACATGGGTTCGAATCGAGCACCGGGCCCATCCCTACTCTTGTGCTGCCTGAGCCCATCAGTGTACTGCTTCTCTTTTCACTGTATAGTCCCAGGTAGACATGTGCCAGAAAATTTCATGTGCCAGAAAATTTTGTTTCATTAATTTTTATTTATTTTTTCGTTTTTCTGGTCATTCGTCATGGTCAATTTGTTATTTTGAATAAATTCGTAACTTCAGAAAAATTCAAATTCATTATGTTCCATTTGTTTAAGCACTAACCAATAGTGTGAATCTCGTAGGCTGTCAATCCCCATCTTTTTGCTGTCATTTTGCTGTCATTTCATCCTTTCTACTATTTGCCTTGTTCATTGCCGGCACCCGTGATTTCCTGAGAAGACGCTGATTCCATAAGCAGATCCACCTGGAGCGGAAACTCCCTTTCCCCCATTTGTTTAGAATTAGATGCATTATTCATAAATTCGAAAATACATAAATTCGTAAATTTCGAAAATTCGAAAATCCAAAATAATAACGAACTAATAATAACTAATGATTAAATTATAGGTATTGGAATTTCCTTTCAAATTTGGCTGTTTATGAACGTAATGAATATGAATTTATCCGAAGTTACGAATTTTCCGAAATAACGAATGCCACATCTAAATGAATGGAATGTAACGAATTAATAATAATAATAATAATAATTATTTATTATTATTAAATTGTTACGTTCCATTAGTTTTGATGCGGTATTCATTATTTTGAATAATTCGTAACTTCAGATAAATTTGTATTCGTTACGTTCACCAGCAGCCAAATTTGAAAAGAAAATTCCAATACCTATAATTTAATCGTTAGTAATGGTTGTTATTATTTAGAATTTTCGGGTTTTCGAGTTTTTGGATTTTCATTCTTTTGAATTTTTGAATTTTCATTCTTATTATCGAATTTATGAATTTTCGAATTCTCTAATTTTCGTATTTTGAATATAAGAATTTTCGGGAAAATTCGTTTAACGGGTTTTCGTTAATTTGAATATTTCCGAATTAACGCATTTGTCAAATTTTGGCGAAAAACGAATTGGGAACAAAACGAATTACACATGTCTAGACAAAGGCTGGGGCAGAAACAAGACCTGTAAATGTTACGTAACTTCAACAGAGTTCAAATGGTAAGTTTGTGAGTTTGTGAATCATACATTTAATACTGTTTTTTTTTTTAAATTGACTATCATTTTTACTTTAAGGTGCAGGCGGATTCATATAAAATAATTTTAGTGTATTTATGGTTAGAGAGAAAAAAAAGGACACATTGTAGTATAGATATAGGGAACCAAGGTCAAAGTTCTCCCACAGTGCCCAGGCAGCAAATAATACAACTAGGAAGATACCAGAACTTTTTTCAGTATTCCCCTCCAGAGGTGAGAGTCACCCTTGGCCATAGTGGTCCCAGGTGATGTACAAACGTTTGAGGTGATGGAAGAAGGGGGATTGTGGGGGGTGGCAGGTGCCAAACCCAAAAACCCAAATCCTGCTGTTTGGAGGCCTCGGAGAGACACGGCCCAGCGAGTGTTTTATGTTTAGAGCGGTTCTAATTTCTTGTATTGTTCTGAATCAACTCTAAAAAGACTTTACTCTACAATGGAACCATTGCTACAAAGGCTATGATGCAATTGTTTTGTGATCTCCTGCAGATTCGAGACACAAAGTCCTCGGACCAGAAGAGCACCTTACTGCATTTTCTTGCAGAAATTTGTGAAGAAAAATTCCCAGAAATCGCTAAGTTTCCTGAAGAACTTGAACACGTGGAGTGTGCCAGCAAAGGTAGGACAAGGCTGGTTATTGGTGTAATAGATAACTTGAGGGTCAAGTGCAACTTTTTTTTTATGTGTTTTTGAGTTAATTAGATTTGTTTTTGGAGATGCTTTGTTTGCATTTAAGTTTTCCAAGGTGTTGCCTTAATATGCATTTGTAATACTTCAAGCTGCATCTGAGTTGCATCACCTTGCTTTTGCATTCACATGGAATTGTAAAAAAAAATGTTCAGATGAACTCATCTATATGAAGGACATGTCACCCAGGGGTAGGGTTGCCACCTTTTCTTCAAGTCAAAATCGAACACTTTAGCGGTGCACAGCAATTTGTTTTAATAGTATAAACTATACATATATTTTGCAATTAAATAACATTTCTAATCATATGAAATTAATCACAAGAGTTCCCCTTTTACATTTTTATATCAGAGTCCAAAGAGTTCCCCTTTTACATCTGAATCCGCAGAGTTCCCCTTTTACATCTGAATCCGCAGAGTTCCCTTTTACTGTAAGGGGGGACTCTGCATACTCTGATGTGAGGTAGAACTCTGGGGACTCTGACATAAGGGATGCTCTGGGAACCCTGATTTAAGAGGGGAAAACTGAGAACTCTGATGCATGGAGAGGACTCTGATGTAAGGAGGAACACTGTGGCCTCTGGTGTAAAGGGGAACTCTGATGTAAGGGGTGCTCTGAGAACCCTGATTTACCTTAGTGTACTCACACAGAGGCAGGAGAGAGAAGTGGGGAGACTTCAGTCACAGACAGGGATGGATGGTGAGCTCACTCACCCCTTGGCAGTCATCACCTCTCATCCAGAAGTATCTGAGGCTGCTGGACTTCAAATTTCCAGCCCCCACTTTCCTTTTCTGAGGCACAGTGCCTGGGATTGGAGTGTGGGCAGACACAGAGGGTAGGGACTAGAGGAAGAGGAGCAGATCGAGCCCTCTCTCCTCTCCCATCTGTATGTGGGGGGATTGTTAGAGCTGGCTTTGGACAGCATGAAAAAGAGTGTAACAGACACTCTCAGCTTAGACAGCTGCAGCCAACAACCCTGCTGGGAGGCCATAGTCCAGTCTGAATAATGTGTCCGGGTTTCAGGCAATTGGAAACTCAGACACATGATTCCAAACCGGAACTGTCCGGGTGAATCCCGGGCAGGTGGCAACCCTATCCAGGGGCCGGGTTGTTAACGCACTTCCTGGCCCAGGTGACTAGATTGAAGATTTACAGGACTGGGGCACCATGGCCCAAACCCACCCTACTGACTTTGTACACGTAAACACGTTTCAGCAACTTCTCACCCAAAGGCATGGGCGGCATCAATACATATGTATTCAAAGCCTTGAATTCCCCCACTGGTTTTAGGTTTGGTCCTTGGGCAAACCCTGCACCATGCATGAGAACCATTGTAGTAGCCCAAACATCCTAGTGAGTACATCGGTGGAACCTACTGACCACTTTACTACCAGAGCTGATGTCTCCACACCACCACCCACTCCCAGCCCGAGCCAGCCGCTAAAACTCTCACATTCTACAAGCTCGTAACATTCCCCACAGTAATATCACTTCTCCTTATGCGCCTGCATCCATATTTGGTAACTAGGCATTGCAGTGGCTTTTAAAAAAAAACTTTACCAAACGGTTCCTAATTTTCTTTGCCATAATGCCTTGAAATTTGAAGTTATCCAATAGTTATAGTTCTCGAAATAAAGATAAAAGTTCTTAAGGCTCGGTTCACACTGCCGCAACTTGGGATCCGACTAGTGAGACCTCAAGTCGCATGACATGTGAAATCCCATGTTAGTTAAT
Organism: Rana muscosa; assembly: GCA_029206835.1. Taxonomy (NCBI): domain Eukaryota; kingdom Metazoa; phylum Chordata; class Amphibia; order Anura; family Ranidae; genus Rana; species Rana muscosa. The sequence goes on from CM055125.1 coordinate 368,797,241, forward strand.
GAGAGCTGTCTTAATTAGCACTACTGAAGTCGCTCCAACTTCAGAAAAGGTTCCTGTACTACTTTAAGGGAACTTCGATCCGACTTGTGCCCATAGACTTTAATGGAAGTTGCCTCCAAGTCAGATCCTCGTCTATATTGATGTGATTTGGATCCGACATTACAGGAAGATTACCCAGGAAGTACATGGCATCTTCCTGTATTGTGTTATCTCTGCATACCTGCACAAGACAAAGTCGCATCAAAGTAGTAATCAAGTCGCCTGACAAAGTCACACCGTAAGTCACGTGTCTTTCAGGTCGCACAAGTGTGAACCAAGCCTAAAGCAAATTACCGTATTTATCGGCGTATAACACGCACTTTTTTCCCCTTAAAATCAAGGGAAAATCGTGGGTGCGTGTTATACGCCGATCCCGAGCGAGCGGAACCGAGATACACAAAGCCGAAGTACACTCGGCTTTACTCGGCTCCTCTCGCAGTCACGCCCACCTCCTCTGATTGCGAGAGGAGCGAGCGCCGCTGACATACAGAAAGCCGAGTGTACTTCGGCTAGTCTCGGGTCCTCTCGCAGTCCTTGCGACTGTGAGCAGAGCCGAGTCTAGTCAAAGAACACTCGGATTTCTGTATGTCAGTGGCGCTTGCTCCTCTCGCAATCAGTGGAGGTGGGCAGGACTGTGAGCAGAGCCGAGTCTAGCCGAACTACACTCGGCTTTCTGTATCTCGGCTCCGCTCGCTCCTCTCCGCTCGGCGCCATTTTTAAATCTGGGCAAGGCTGCAAAGGCACTGGGCAAGGCTGCTGGGCAAGGCTGCAAAGGCACTGGGCAAGGCTGCAGATGGACACTGGGCAAGGCTGCAATAATGGACAAGGCTGCAGATGGACACTGGGCAAGGCTGCAATGATGGACAAGGCTGCAGATGGACACTGATAAGGCTGCATTGATGGGCATTTAAATGTAAGTTTTTTTCCTTAAACTTCTCTCCTAAAAGTTTTTTCCTTAATATTCCCTCCTAAACTTGGGGTGCGTGTTATACGCCGATAAATACGGTATTCAGGAATGGGCAGTTGTAAGAATATGAACCTTCACTGGTAAGTTGTTACAATATTGAAGCCTTTCCTATCAGCACTAGGTATGTGTGCAGCTATTCACATATATTCTCTCCTTGTCATAGCAGACGTTTTTGGTGATCACCTGATTCTGGCTTAACGCAGTACATCAAGCATTTATTCCTGATGATTGCTTATAACTACCCATTATACAGTAGTCCTTATAACTACCCATTAATTATATGTCCTGAAAAAGGGTGAGGCTTTGAAATATGATGGCTATTCTATTTTTTACTTTGCTGAACCATTATCAATATTAAACATTTTTGGAATCCCAGACCTTTTGTTTGGCAGTTTCGTTAAACTTTACCCACAAGAGCAGACATGTTAGTGTTTTTTTTTTGTTTTGTTTTGTTTTTTAAGGTCAAGACGGCATATTTCTTATTAAGCCTCGTACACACGGGCGGGAATCCCGTCGGGAAAAAAAAACGTTGGTTTTCCCGATGGGATTCCCGGCAAGCTTGCCTTGCTCACCGAGTGTACACATGGCCATTCAAAAGACCCACCGTTCTTTTAAATGGCAAGAACACGGTGACGTCATCGACTACGACGAGCCTGCGCTCGTCACATTCGATGCCATCGCCGCCATCTTGCTACACCCTACCTACACTACCCTTGTATGCTACCGCGCATGCGTCAAAGTCTTTTTGAGCATGCGCGGGTTTACCTGGGCATCCGAGAATCCGGACGAGAAAAATAGAGAGCAGGTTCTCTATTTTTCTCATGGAGATTCCTGGCACTATTCCTGTCGAGAAACCATACACACGAACGGTTTTCTCTGGAAAAAGCTCTCCCAGCAGTTTTCTTGCCGAGAAAACCGGTCGTGTGTACGAGGCTTAAGAGTATTTATTATTAGCTCCAAGCTGAGGCCTCTGTGGGGGTCTTATAGTCCTAACAATTCTGCTCAGACAGGGAGAGGATACACAGGGACACACATGCCACGGCAGGATACCAGTCCTAGATACAAGTACCCTGCTTTGGAGAGTCTATGTCCCTGGTTGTTGAACGTTCTGGCAACCTTTGTTTCTGGTCCTTGAATGCCCCCTATGGCCACCTGTAGTTCTTGGCTCACTGTGACGGCTACAGACCGGGAAGGCTTGTACCTCAAGTGGACAGCATCCCCTGAGGAAGCCCAGGATGTGGGTGAAACATGTTGGGAATTCCATCTAAAGTACTGTATCCATAAGAACCAGGTTTGGTGTACTTGCCACAATTGTTTTTTAGACAATTTTTTTAATCACTGTTCAAAAAAATAATTTTATATTATTTTCCTGGATCATTGTATCATATTTGCACCTTACAAATCCGACACATTCTCTTGTATCTATTCAAATTAAGGGATGTGGTGCTTAAATTAGTGGTTTGTCCGTGGTTAAAACTGTATCCTAGGGAGATGATATAAGTAAATAATAAAACAATAGTCAATCCCTGAGAGGTAAAACTACATATATTTTGAATACCGTATATACTCGAGTATAAGCCGAGTTTTTAAGCACATTTTTGTGCCTGATCTCCCGGATTTTGGGGACCTGCTACCTGCAAACTTGGCACACATGTAGCCCCACTCTTCCTCTACAAGTGTGCAAAGTTTGTTGTCCGGGGGACCTACGGCCGGGGAGCACCGATTTTTCAAATCCGGGCACCCCTTCCATAGGCTCCCATGTTAAACAGTAATTTCTCTGGTGATTTTGGGGACCCGGTACCGGCCGGTCGTAGGTTCCCTGGACCCGAAACTTGGCACACATGTAGTCCCATTTCTTTTTTGTCTGTGGGAACCTACAGATGGGGAGCACCGATTTTTCTAAGCCGGGCACCCCTTCCATAGACTCCCATGTTAAACGTCAGTCTAGTCATGGACACAGTGAGGCATGGACACAGTGAGGCATGGACACAGTGAGGCATGGACACAGTGAGGCATGGACACAGTGAGGCATGGACACAGTGAGGCATGGACACAGTGAGACATGGGCAAAGTGAAGCATGGGCACAGTGAGGCATGGACACAGTGAGGCATGCACATGGACACAGTGAGGCAAAGTGAGGTACAGCGAGGCATGCAGATGGACACCCTAGACTTATACTCGAGTCAATAAGTTTTCCCAGTTTTTTGTGGTAAAATTAGGTGCCTCGGCTTATATTTGGGTTGGCTTATACTCAAGTATATATGGTAGTTGTATGGCTGAAAAAATCCAGCTCTTCGCTGTTGCCTGTTTATTTAGTCCCATAATCCTTTGCTGTTAGAAACATGGAGATGGTGCTGCGTAGGTGTGGGTACTCTGAGGGAATAGAATCCCACTGAACCCCTCAATTGGACCTTATAGTATAACACTTCTGCTTAGACAGGGAGAGGATACAAGTAAATAATAAAACAAAAATCAATCCCTGAGAGGCAAAACTACATATACTATATATTATATTGTTGTATGGTTGAAAAAAATCGAATCCTTTGCTGTTACCTATTTATTTATTTAGCCCCCTAATCCTTTGCTGCTATAAACATGGAGATGGTGCTGCGTAGGTATGGGTACCCTGAGGGAATAGTACCCTGAGGGAATAGAATCCCACTAAGTCATTGCTACGTTTCCTATTTTTACCATAATAAATAAATAAGGTCTGGCATTGAAAAGAGGGTATTTAGCACTCTTGCCTTGCAGTTGTACGGTCCTGGGTTCAATGCCTGCTAGCACCTGCTTTTTCGATGTCACTGTTTCCTATAAACAGCTGTAAGTAGAAACTTAGTAGGAATAATCAGAGCGGTTATTTAGTCTTGAAAATCAATTACCACGATGTTGTTTCCAAGCTGTGTAAGGAGTGTTTGCAAGTAGTGAGCTGTTAGTTTTGGAAGTGCTGATTTCGAAGCACAATGGGGAATAAAACACCTTGCCAGCACTTGTTCACAATTTCTGCTCGAAGTTTGCTGAGATCGAGGTGTCGGAGTGAAATAGTTGCAGCTGTTTTTAACACTGCCTGGCAGGGAGCGGAGCATCACCGCGTAAACCTGATTGTGCAAATGAGATGCAGGCCGAAGGATGACGGGAATAGAACGTTGAAGATTTGTTACTTTGTATCACTGTAAGCTAGTCTTTGTAAGTCATTGCCAATTTTTCATAATGGAAACTACCGTAGGTGACCCGGCTCAGACCGGCAGTGTGGCGCTACTATATTATATCTTTTATCAGAAAAAACCTTTATGACTTCTGCACGTAAAATCTACTGCCGTCTACGGATGTTGTGTACTTGCTCCCCCTCAAATGGTGCTTCATCCCTTTAACCATTAAAGGATAAGTCCCACCTCAATTTTTTTTTATGTGTTCTGTTCCCCAGGGGGAAAAAGTACAGTACTTGGTTCTGTCTTCCTATGTACTGCCTAAGGCTAGCTGTGAGATCAGACAGGGTGCCCTTCTTCCCTCAATGGCCATCCGGCAACGCAGCTAGAAAGGAGATGGCTGCTTTGGCATATGATTCTTTCCATCTTCAAGCACTTGCCTGAGACAATAGAAGTGATCTCTAGCAGTCTCCTGCAATATGTGTTCTGTCTTCTGAGCATGCTTGCGGAGCATGCCTAGGTTAATTGCCCCCCCCACCCAAAACATTCTATTTCCCATGGGCACTCCAGATGCCACCCCTCTTTGGGTAGCTAGGATGCTGTCTCAGTAACGAATGATGCTGTAGCCTGGCCATCAGTGTCTTAGCAACCAATGACGCTGTTCTACCCAGCTGTCAGCATCCTAGCAACCAGTTCAGTGATGCTGTCATGTGTTTATTCAGGGAATCACCACTGCAATGCAGTGTGGACAGACTGTTTGGAATGGACACTCCTGCCTAAGTGCCCCCCCCACCACTTTATACCATGATGAACATGTTATAGTTGTTGTTGGAGACTGGGGGCAGTGGAATGTCACCAATGAGGCACTGTTGCCACCCCATTTTTGAAAACCCCCTTTGGTTGTTAGGTCATATGCACAGCAACTAATGATGATGTAGCAGGCCGCCAGCGTCCTAACAACCAGTGTCGCTGTGGTACTCAGCCACCAGCATAGTTACATAGTTACATAATAGTTAAGGTTGAATAAAAACAAGAATACATCCAGTTCAACCTGTGAAGGTGCACGTGTGTCAGTGTCTATAATTATATAGCATCCAGCTCAGTGATGCTTCTCTGTGTATACTGGAAAATGTTACTAAGCTGCAGTGTGGACAGACTGTCTGGTATGGACACTCTGGCCTCAGTGCGACTGGTTCCACCAAGTACTGCCTGAGGTGGGTCAGAGACTGTGGCAATATTATAATAGCTGTTGGAGACTGGGAACAGGGGAATATGCCACCGATAATGCACTTTGCCTCATTGGCGGCATGCCCCTGTCCCCAGTCGCCTGTTCTTGGTCGCTGACCATCTCCTACAGTATGTCTGCAGTCTTTGACCATCTCTTGTTGCATGCCTATAGTCTCTGACAGTTTTTCTGTAGCATTACATTTACTGAGCAATATGTGTGCCCCTTTGGCACTATCATGGGTAGCATCTGAGGCCCCCATATCAAGAAAGTTGACCATCGCTGCCCTAGAGTGTTTGTGGATTGTCCCAGTTGGGCACTGGCAACCAAACAAATGATTTGGACTTGCAGAGGTAAAACATGGCTACTGGTGGAACACAGACAGTTCCCATCTCATCCATACCATGACCAAGGCTTATTTTTCTCAATAATTTGTGCCGAAATGCATCAGTGGGTCATAATCATGCCTCAAAATGTTGCATGTTTGAAGTGAATTGATTGGCGCCATCGTCCTGTCTGTCAAGCCGCAAAAATGGCCACCTTCCACCAGCTGCATGTGACGGGTGTGCTTAAATCGCAGTTGCCAGCTTGATAGAGAAGTTAAAGACCTGGAATAGCTCAATCCAGGGTTATTGTTAGTAAGCCGCTCTACACCAGACAGCATAATCACCGTGCAAGCCAGTTGCTCCGCAAATCAATAGTTACCTCGGAATCGCTACCTTTACATTTCACTAAATGTCAGATTCCCAGTGTCTGAGGTCATAAATATTCATTACACCCTCTGAAACGGGCTTTGTGAGAAGATGAGATGCTGTTTCTACTGAAATAGATTAAAACATAATGTGCCATTGCTTATCATGTGTAAAAATAATGAAATCTAATTTGAAGCCAGTTCGATTAAGCTCGGCCAAGATAACTGGCGGGCTCCGTCTACAGTGCTGCTGAAGAAAGGCTTCAGTAATCCAAAGAGGCCACATAGGCTAAGAGACGGCCAAGGGTGACGTAAAGTAGCCTTCCCATGGTTCTGGAAGTGGGTGATGTTTATTGGATACTATTACTGCAGGATTAAACAACATATATGAATTTTGAAGTGGACCTGTCATGAGATGTAGGATGATCATCCAGAGTCTCTATCAACTTCTGGACTGAGATGTGGGCGCAGAATTGACACAATCATATAAATCTGCTGTAGTCTTTCACCTTGTGACTGGCTACAAAGTTACAATTAATAATGAGCTTGGGTTTGGTCTGAACCCAATTTCTTCCAAACCTGGAAGTTAACTGTCATGTGTGACTTACACCATGGAGCAGAATTGCCATATTAAGTCAAGGATGTCATGAGCATCCCTGCCCCTTTGTATACCTGCAGCTACAGGGTGGGGAACCTCCTGCCCGCAGCTCTTTGGCCAAAGCAATGACGGCTAACTTCCAGGTTCAGACTGAACCCAATCTCATCCCTAGTTACAATGTTGCAGACTCATCACTGAGGGGAAGAGACTGAGGAAATGTTTATTCCTGCTTGCAGCAGACTTGTGGAGTCATTTCAGCCAAGCTAAAGTTATGTAACAAAAAATGAAATTGAAGCACCATACCACAGATAGGAGGTCCAGATACAACTTTGTTCCAGTAAAAGTCAGGGGATGGCACAAAAAGTAGCCAATACGTTTATGGGGTCCAAGATACAATTTCATTCCAAAAAAGGTGTCAGGAATCAGTGGCAGGGATGGCTAGATCTGTGTGGCTACACTCAGGAGAACAAGAATAATTGAACCAAAAACCTATTGACAGAATACCAAAGTAATCAACATAACAAACAGAAAGCCTAACTACAATTAACTATATACAATATATAAAAACATGGGGACACAAAAAAGCGGGGAAAAACTGGAGGTACAGGGAGCAGATGGGAAGGGGGAATAAAAACTGGGATCAGAGACCAGGGGGAGCAGGTACAAGGCAGGAGCAAGATCAGGATCAATGGCAAACAGAAAATGGCAGCAGCAAAACACTGATGTGAGAGGCACTAGTAAGGGAGGATTTAAATACCCTCCCAACAGCCAGCATCAAGTGGAAAATAATTACAGGGATCTGCTGGCTGTTGGGGGACAGCCACTGGTGGACTGGGAAACAGTGTCACCAGCAGGTGATCCAGGTCCTGGCAAAAAATCAGGGAGACAATCCAAAGACGCATTGGCTACTTTTTGGATTGTCCCTCTGATTTTTATTGGATTAAAGTCGTATTTGGACCTCTTAGTGGTGTGGCACTTCAGTTTCAATTTTTGTTACATTACACTACAAGCCAAGGTGACCATTGAGATCCTCTGGGGTATAGAAAGCCACCTGCCCGGGAACCAGATCATCTACATCAACATTAATATTTTAAGATAGCAATACCACAGAGATAACCCTACTGGTCCAGCACTTTTTTCCACTTTCCTCAAGCTAGGATTGGAATTAAGGGATAGATCTTAAATAGTAACTTTGTCCATAGCTTTTCCTCCCTTATTAATGAATAAAAATCATCAATAAAATACCCCTTTTTAGTTGCCGTGGGACCGCTAATTCTTGGTCTTGGTTCTTTACTTAGTGAGCAGCAGGCAGAGATTTTTCTGAGAACTGACATCAATACAGGAAGTGATGTCATCACCTTTAGACTCCACTTCCTGTTATTTACAACTCTCTGTACCTGACAGCAAAAGTGCATGCCGTAGAATCGGTGTACCGCCTTGTGCCCATTTACTGCCCCTGTGCAACAGCTGTCCAAGGCTGACATTGAGTGTGTACTGCACATTTGTGGCCATTTTCTTGATTTTTACAGCAGTAGCTGTCAAAGCAGACATGAAGTTACAGCCAGGCCCTGTTTCCACTGTTATAAAGCTTTTTGTGCAGTAGGGGCTCCTCCCCTACTACTGCTCCCAGGGCAGCTGCCCCTCCTGCCCACCCCTTGTCCCAGCCCTGCTGGGGTCCTTTCCTTTGGTTGTGGGACCCTTCCCCAGGGCCCTTTACTCCCGTCACGGACCCTTTATAAGCCCTGGTTCACACTGCTGTGACTTATCATGCGACGTGCGACACATAGGGGAAGATTTACTAATCCTGATGCACACAGTTGGTGAGGCAGATGTGCATAGTAACAAATCATCTTCTAGGTTTTATTGTTGAAGCTTAATTGAGAAAGCTGAAGTTGGAAGCTGATTGGTTACTATGCATAGCTGCATCCGATTCTGTGTGCACTGGTTTTAGTAAATCTCCCACATACAGTCGCATGACAAGTCAATGTCAGTGGATGACGTCTTAATGTGACTTATGTCGCAGTGACATAAAAAAGCTTCCTGTACTGCTTTTCTGCTACTTTGGTGCGATTTGAGTGTCATAGACTGCAATGTTAAATCACAAAAGTCACAAGCAAGTCGCAAGGAAATCACAAGCAAGTCCCAAGACTTTGGAGTCACAGCAGTGTAAACCAAGCCTTAAGCCCTGTCCACACGATCGGATTTCCTATGGTTTTTTAACCAATGGATTTTTCCATCGGAAAACCGATAAAGCTGACTTTCATCAGTCTTGCCTACACACCATCAGTCAAAAAACCGACCGTTCCAAACGCCGTGACGTAAAACAATCTGATGAGCCGAGAAAAATTAAGTTCAATGCTTCTGAGCATGCGTCGACTTGATTCTGAGCATGCGTGGGTTTTTTATCCGATGGAGTTCCCCACAGACGATAGTAATTTGCTATCGGTTTTTTAACCATCGGATAAATATAAAACATGTTCTATTTTTAAACACCGATGGAAAAAAGACCGATGGGGCCCATACACGATCAGTTTGTCCCATGAAAAAAGTCCATCGGACTGTTTTCATCGGTTAAACCTATTGTGTGTACAGGGCTTCACAGTCCAAAAGCAGGACCCTTTAAATGTTCTGCAGTGGCCCCCTTCCTGCCATCTTGGGTCCCCCCCCCCCCATGGTGGTGGAATGTCAGGGCCTGGATGCAAGTGCCACCTTTGTGACCCTGGTAGTTACTCCCCTGGTTAAATGTTACTAAATACTACAAAATGTATTCATGCAGATCTGTAACGTTTCTGAAAGGTCAATTTCACATAGTTAATAGTCACTACACTAGGACTGCCCTGGCACCAAAAACTGCAGTTTTATTGGTCTGTTAAGACCATTTTTTGCACTTGCCAAATGTTTATGAAGTGTGGTTCTCCAAGACATGTACAGTACGTGTGTCAGAAGGACCTTATAATGGGAAGAGTAAGATTCATGGCTGTAGCTTAGAAAGTGACATTTGATTAAAGATGTCCCTTAAAGCTTTTGATAGCCTCAGATACTACTTTGGCTATTGTGTCAGAGGACTTGGGACTTAGGACTTCCACCTTTCATCCAGACAAGGCCTGCCGCTGGGATCTGTCTGTTCGTCCAAGGCTTACTCCCTCACAGACAATTTTTTTTTTTTCACCTGTTCTTCAGAAGAATATTCTGTCTCTAAAGAGAATTCTGGTGTTTATAATCTGCAGACACAACCTGTTCTCACAGAAACTGTGAAAGGTGGCGCGGCCGCCTGTTACTGTTCCGTCTCGATGTAACAAAAACATGTTCAAATTAATTGATTTCACTACGAAATTTCCTGTGTCAGTGTTTTCCTCTTGTCGTCATGTTAACTGAGAAACTGAAGACTATTTTTCATTGACTGTTCTTGGTTCCTGATTTTTTTTTCTTTATGTAGCGATACCCCCGTAGGAGTTGCTGGTTTAAATTTGGGCCTGCAATTACCTTACTGTTCCGTATGCTCGTCTCAGGGGTTCTCCTTGAAGAGTTGTCCAGAAGAAGTTTGCACCAACACAAAGTCTCTTTCAAGGGTTTTATTGAACAAAGTTTCAACAGAGGGGGTTGAAGGGACGGGGAGGACTCAGGTACCTTAGTTGCAGATCACAGGAATTTTCCTAGGTCCAGAGGAACAACTGTCCCCACGCTGGACTCGGCAAACACTGGATAGGCCCAATCTCACTGGCCTAGCAGCCGATGCGTAGCTCGATCACATATAGTCTCTGCCACAGACTTGGTGTAACCCTTCCCTGGGTTACCTTCTGAATGAAGAACACAGCTCTCAGTAGCAGGATCTTCCAGCCATTCCGGCAGCACTGTGAGGTAGATTATGATCCGGATGCATCCTCCAATTGAGTCCCCAATTGCTCGCTCCCTCCCAGCAGGCAAGGCGACACAGGATCATCCCCGGATCAGTAGGCCCCCAGAAACTTCTGGGCCTACATTTCAGTAACGGAGCCTCAGGCCAACATGGCCCAGAGGCGGAAACTGCCAGCACGTCCCTGAGGCCATGATGCCCTCAGGTCGGGATCGGGCGGGTGGTGTCCACCACCCATGAACGATGACCCCCAACTCTCCCTACTGCAATGGGGCCTGTCACTTAAGTATCCTCTCCCAACATGCACAGCGGGCACACCACACCCCCCCAAGCCGCTGCCAGGAAAGAGATACCCAATACGTCCAGCCTGTTGCCTTTCCAACCCTGACCAGCGGTGACAGCGACACCCACTGTCAGGAGGAAAATCATGCAACCAACCAAACTGAAACAATGCCATAATTTAAATGAACAATCTCTCTGGGCTAAACTAATGCCCAGACAACTAAATTTCAAATATAGCGCTCACTCATTGGGAGCAGGGTGCTACATTTATATTTAGGGATTACTTTGAACCTTTCTGTCACCAGAGGGATTTGATGCCTGGATAGTCAATCCAATTGTAGTTGCTCCAGCTGACTTGACTATGGCTAATACTTGCATCTTTTTTTTTTTTTTTTTTTTTAAGCCCAGTGGAGTATTACATTTACATTTCTGGTGAATTTAGTGTTTTTTGACTCCTCTGTAATCAGTGGAGCAGTGCCTGAAAATGTATGTGGTCTCAGACAATACCTGGGAGAGGGAGGGGGAGGTAGCCCAGCCCAGCAGGTGGCTAGGGTGTGCATAAATAGTCTGAGTGACAAAATTCAAAGACAAAACCATGCTCCTCAAAACCACTCTAAATGAAACAAATCTATGTTTAAAGTGATAAACTGAAAACCAAAATAATAAAATACACTATCAATAATTCATAATAATATTTGTGACAACCAGTGCTGTGTGATAATCCAAAAAAGTGCAATTTACATATACAAGTTCATATGATAACATCTTAAAAGTCCTCAATAAAGTGCTTGCTGTGATATACCATAAAGTGCTTGCTGTGATGCAATGCCAGAATCGTGACTTGGTGTTAAGAAGACTCCACAAATCCATGCTCCCAAGTGAAAACCCTCTACACTTACAAGAAATATTTGACCTGTTTTCTTAAAGAAGGTCAAAAAATACCTCAGGTAAGTGTGTCCCCAATTGGAATTTAAATTTACTCCTTCATCGGTACCTTGAGCAATTTTGGACAATGATGGATCGGCACCTCATAACAAGATATTCCTCTGTCTTTAAACGGTCCTGAAGTCGCCTCATTGGCTAGGGGGAGACATGAACAAAATATCTTCATAGTGTAGTAATTCAGGCTTTTATTCAAAATTATAAAAAATTACACCTACACAGTAACAATAAAAATGATCATCAATGAAGAAATAAGGAACGCCGGCTTGCGCTCCATCTGCGTTACACAGATCAGAAGTGACGTAAGCCATAAAGTCTCACCCTGCGCGTTTCGTCAGCAAACGTCTGACATCATTAATAGTCTAAGGCAGTGATCTCCAAACTACGGCCCTCCAGCTGTCTGACATTCACAGACTTGACTAGGCATGATGGCAATTTTTGTTCCTGAACAACTAGAGGGCCATAGTTTGGAGACCCCTGGTCTAAGGCCTAGAGCAGCCCTGTTCTTGTCCAGGAGGAGAAGTTCCCAGCCTGAAGGTATGCTGCCCTTGAGGGCAGAACATCTGGTTTCACAAGTGCTCATAGAGATCCCAGCCTAGCCAGAGCTGGGGGGGGGGCTGTTCTAGTGATCTTTGAGGTCCCAGCTGCATCAGTGCTGGGAAGCCTGTTCCACTGGATCTTGCTGAAACTGATTGAGGGATTTTCTTTTTTTTTTTTTAAATCGGATCCTTTTTTATTTTTATTAGCAAACAACATTAAGACAATACAGACAAATTATACAAACAAAATCACATTAAGCAAAACACAACCCAAAAAAAAACCATACTGTGGATCTGGTCTAGAGAGTTTACAGACATGTCTGGCTGATATTGGAAGGAGACATCCAACTATCCAGGGACATTTGTGAGTACAGACCTACATGTATGATCCTGGTGACCGTCCCTTGTGCATCAGTGCCGGATTTTGCTTAACCACTGCATTTCCGGCATATAGTCAAATGACGTCTGCAAATGGGATCTCCAATACTGAGCGGGCATCATATGACGTCCTCTGCTTCCTGCCAGTATAGGGGGCGCGCGCACGCACCCGCTGCATCACTGAAGAGCCGATGTGCGTGCCTGGCGGCCGCAATGTCCGCCGGGCGCCGTGATCGCTCCTGACAGAGCAGGAACGTGGATCTGTGTGTGTAAACCCAAAAATTCACGTTCTGTCAGGGAAGAGGAGACAGATTGTGTGTCCCTAGTATATAGGAACACCTATCGGTCTCCTCCCCCAGTCAGTCCCATCCCCCCACAGTAAGAACACACAGTGAAGGAACACATTTAACCCCTTGATCCCCCCTATTGTTAACCCCTTCCCTGCCTGTGACATTTATACAGTAATCAGTGGCTATTTATAGCTCTGATCGCTGTATAAATGTCAATGGTTTCAAAAAAGTGTCAAAAGTTTCTGATCTGTCGCAGTCCCGATAAAAATTGCAGATCGCCACCATTACTAGTAAAAAAAAAAAAAAAAATAAGAATAAAAATGCCATAAATCAATAACCTATTTTGTAGGCGCTATAACTTTTGCACAAATCAATATACGCTTTTTGCGATTTGCGAAGAATATATATCGGCCTAAACTGAGGAAAAAATTTCTTTTTTTTTTAATTGGGATATTTATTATAGCAAAAAGTAAAATCGCCGCTCTTTTTTTGTTTACAGTGCAAAAAATAAAACCGCAGAGGTGATCAAATAATGCCAAAAGAAAACTCCAGTTGTTGGGAAAAAAAAGGACATAAATTTTGTTTGGGTACAGCGTCTCACGACCTCGCAATTGTCAGTTAAAGCGACGCAGTGCCGTATCACAAAAAATGGCCCGGTCAGGAATGGGGTAAATTCTTCCGGGGCTGAAGTGGCTAAAGTGGGACATTTCCTATGGTGTCTCTATATCGTACTGTTCCTTAGTTGCTGCTGGAGGGACTGCATAAAGACATTTATGAATATGAGAAGTGTCCTCATATTTTCACATATTGTTACTGGAGTATCCCACAGCCTCCCTACACCCTATCCAAGTTCAACTTATAATAAAGCATCAAAAAGATACCCCTAGACTGTTTTTTGAGCCAGAAGTGTGACCGTTAAGCCCTGTACACACGATCGGATAACCTATGGATTTTCGTCCGAAGGATTTGACCATCGGAAATCCGATGAAACTGTTTTTCATCAGTCTTGGCCACACACCATCAGTTAAAAAAACGACCGTTCCAAACGCGGTGACGTAAAACACTCTGATGAGCCGAGAAAAATGAAGTTTAATGCTTCTGAGCATGCGTCGACTTGATTCTGAGCATGCGTGAGTTTTTGATCCGATGGACTTGCCCATAGACGATCGGAAATTACCATCGGTTTTTGATCCATCGGAAATTTTTAAAACAAGTTCTATTTTTTAAAACCGATGGAAAAAAGACCGATGGGTACCATACACGATCGGTTGGTCTGATGAAAACCATCCATCGGACGGTTTTCATCAGTCAAACCGATCGTGTGTACGGGGCTTTACTGTGTGCCTGGCTGCTACTACAATAAAGTGGGGAAAGAACCTGGGGCAAGAAACAGTGGGGCCCTTTTGGGGGTGAGCGCTACATGTGCATCAAAACAACAATAGTTTAATGTCTTGTATATTTTCTTTGTTTCTAAAGCAGTTACAGCCTGATTGAAAGAAAAAAAAAAGTGTCCCCTGCCAGCATACTGCAGAGTGAGATCCTTGCTCTGGTGTGGAAGCAGGAGGCACTCTACAGAGGTCCAAAAAGCCCCCTACTAAGTCAGAGCTTCACCACTCCGGATCCGCAAAGGTCATGCTTCCTGTTGATCGAAGAGAGCTCTGGGAACCAAGGACACTAATACAGTGATCAGTGCTAAAAATATGCACTGTCACTGTACTAATGACACTGGCTGGGAAGGGGTTAACATCTAGGGTGATCAAAGGGTTAAATGTGTGCCTAGCCAGTGTTTTTGTGTACTGTGTGCGCTGCTTTTACTAAGGGATGTGCTTTGCAGACAAACGAAAACTGCCACATCCCCGCTGACAGGACAGAGCTCCGTTTTGTTTACATAGACAGAGCTCTGTCCTGTCGTCTTCCTCCCCAATCAGCGGGTGCCGGGGGTGATCCATTGGCCAGCACCCGCTGATCGGTTTGTGCAGTGTTTAATCGCAGCAAAGCCGGCGCGCGCTTCCTACATGGGAGTGCCGGGGTCACGTACTAGGTTCGATGTTATGTGGTCGGCAAGTGGGTATACAAGTTTTAAACAGGAGAAGCAACCCACAATTCAAATAATGGGTGTTGGTTCGGTTGATTATGTATGCAACCATGTTTCGTGTTACGCTCTAAATATGGGTGTGAAATGAAATAACATCCAAAACCTGGCCGGCGGTAGCCTTTAACAGACATTGTCAGAACTGGGATCTGAACCCACGACCTTTTCTGTAACTGTTAGTAGCTCTTCTTGTTGTGCCACCAGGGATGCTGGACAGCTGCCTGCCTGACTCCCTTTAGACAGCCTTGCCTTGTGCCTTGTTTCTCTTTGACCTTGAACTTGTTGCTCCTCCCATGAACTTCCTATTTAAGCCATGCCTCTGCACTTCCTGTTTGCTAGATTTTTGTGCTCTTCTGCAGCTGATATCTTGCTCCTTTGCAGACCTGCAGCTGTCCTTATCAGTACTTCTACTCATTACATACCTTGGCTTGTTCCTGGACTATTCTTCTGCTCGATCCCAACCTGCAACCATTTGTTGCTGGCCTTTGGCTTGTTCCTTGACTATGCTTCTGCTCTATCCCAACCTGCAACCTTTCATTGCTGACCTTTGCCTTATTCCTTGACTATGCTTCTGCTCTATCCCAACCTGCAACCATTCGTTGCTGACCTTTGGCTTGTTACTTGACTATGCTTCTGCTTGATCCCAACCTGCAACCATTCATTATCAACCTTTAGCTAGTTCCTGGACTATGCTTCCGCTCAATCTCAACCTACAACCACTTGCTATGGACCTTTTGGCTTGTTTACTGACTATGTTTCTATTGATCCCTACCTGCTATATGTGCTACTGGAACTCTGCTTGCTTATCTCCTGGTAGGCTGATCCTGAGGACCGTGACCTGGTACTAACATGCAGCAAAACCCATCTCCATCATCCATAAGGAGCTCTGGTGAATACTGGTTAGTGCTTAAACCTCGCCCCCCGGTGAGCCTACATCATCTGCCAGAGTTTATATACCTATCCTGCTTGTCGGTGGAAGCCTGTCTACTGCTATAGCTACTGGTTTCCGAGCCTGAACCCTGACTGTGACAGACATCCAGCTTCTGAGTGTCTATAACAGCATCAAATTACCAAGCTTGGTATCTGTTATCTTAGTATATCCCCAGCTGCTCGTATCTCTTGAACATCCGATCGATTTACCGCAAAGCTCTCGCTCAAAGTAGCCTTGGCTTTTGCGTCTTTCCATCACGTGGTCAGTTTGAGTTGT
Source organism: Rana muscosa (assembly GCA_029206835.1). Taxonomy (NCBI): domain Eukaryota; kingdom Metazoa; phylum Chordata; class Amphibia; order Anura; family Ranidae; genus Rana; species Rana muscosa. The sequence goes on from CM055125.1 coordinate 368,813,488, forward strand.
CCAGATCTGTTATGCATTTTACATTATAGTGGAAGCATGGCCCCTTAGCCATGGATGTACCGTGTACCTTGTGTTTACCTCTATATAGCACATGGAGCATAAAGAATAAAAAAAACGTTTGATGTGTTTTAAAGAGAATGGTGAATATAAACCCATCTAAACATGGATTCATCTCTTGTATTGCCCCTGATCTAAGAGATGGCAATCTCTGCTGACACTATAAAGGGTCTCTTTATATTGAATGTCAAGCTTTCAGGGCCTGACAACAATGGTTACTAGTAGTCATGTTTTTATTGTGGTCACAGTGGTACCGGTTACCGGCAATCTGAAGAGCCATGAAACAGAATACCAGAGCAGTCCATACTTTTGTTTTAACTTTTAACACTTTCTTCTTTCAAAAACAATGAGTGCGTGGTCCAAACTGGCTTGCAGCTTTGTCTTAAAGAATCAAGCGTAGCGCTACCCCCAGTTAAGAGAGCCACTGGATTTTTGTTTCGGGCCCTGTATACAGCACCACCAACCCCCGACAATCTATACAACCCCTGCTGGCACAGTTAGTCTAGGGAATATTGCCTTGTAACGGTCTATACCTGATTATACACAATCTGGCAGTATTGATAGGTAACTACTATCTGCAAGAATAACACTGATGCAAGGGTGTTAAAGCTAACTAGATTTACTTTAGTATAAAGGTCAGGATTAAACACATCACATAACATACATGCAGAGCCCTGCAGCAATAAACAGGTTCATAAGTGATAGTGCAGAGTGATCACCCGCCACGTGCAACTATACTTATTTCCTTATGCACAGTATGGCGCACCTAATAAAGTTTTAACCCCCTTGGTCAGGCCTGACGCAGATAAACATCAGTCCCTTATGAAAACAATTTCTTCGCATGCAACTCGAACGGTGGTGCACTTTCAGGAAACAATATTTGTAATCCAAGGGTAATTCACAAATGAGAACACTTCACCGGAGACTATGCAACTCAGTTCCCCCGCTAGTCTCCGGTGGGATAGTAAATGTAAAAGGAAAAAGGGCCAAGGCAGTCACTAGACCCAACAGAGTACAGCTAATGTAGTGAGCAAGTGCTCGCTCACCTCTCCGGATGCAATCCCAGTCCGGGCTTCCACCTTCTGTGTATCCGCACACAGTGTTCTCCAACGGCCGGGTCTCCGGTCCAACTGATGTCAGCAACTTGAACAGGAACAGGTGCCACCCAGGCTCCACGGTGGGGTGGAAGGCTCTTTGGAAGGTACGCAAGGCCCCGGCTTCAGGCCTTTCATAGCAGCGGATCCGCACAGGGAGTCCTATTGCTTGAAGTGCGGTGTCCAAAGAGGCCGAGCTTAGCCTCGCCCCCTTCTTTTATAGCCCCACCCATGAGTCTCTGCGGTGGCCAAATGCACCCTGGATGCCGAACGGGGTTCTGGGTAACGTAGTCCAGGGGCCTTAAAGGAGACCCCGCTACACAAGCATCAAACTTGTATTTAAAAAAAAAAAAAAGGCATGTAAACTGTGTGTAAATTCATTCTGTCTGAATGGGGAAGAATCAAATATTCTCAGGCTATATTCTCTGTAATTAGAATCTTATTCATTGAAAAGAGAAACAGTACAGGTGATACTTGAAAAATTTAAATATCGTGGAAAAATTCATTTATTTCACTAATGCAACTTAACCACTTGTCAATCGCCCACCGTCAAATGACGGCGGGTGGAAGACTCTGTTATTCTTGGCGGACATCATATGACGTTGCGCCTTCAAAAAGCCACTAGGCGCCGCGTCACTGGGGACCCGATGTGTGATGGCCGCCGGGCACCCACGATTGCCCAGTAACCGAGCAGGACCGTGGATCTGTGTGTGTAAACACACAGATCCACATCCTGTCAGGGAGAGGAGACCGATGGTGTGTCCCTTGTACATAGGGACAACCATCAGTCACCTCCCCCAGTCAGTCCCCTCCCCCCCCACAGTAAGAATCACTTCCAGGGAACACATTTAACCCCCTTCCTCGCCCCCTAGTGTTAACCCCTTCCCTGCCAGTCATGTTTATACAGTAATCAATGCATTTTTATAACACAGATCGCTGTATAAATGTGAATGGTCCCAAAAATGTGTCAAAAGTGTCGGATGTGTCCGCCGCCACGATAAAAATCCCTGATCGCCGCAATTACTAGTAAAAAAAAAACATATATATATATTAAAAATATCTATCCCCGGGGGCGTGGCTTGGACATGGCGGAGTGAGGGAGCTTTCTGTTTGAGCTCCCGACTCCCGACCTGCAATCTATGGCTGAAATGGACGTTTGGCTAGCAAAACCAACCCTGAAATGACATACAAGAGACGGAGGAAGACCAGGGGATCAAAATCTGCTAACCCAGAAGCATCGATCAGAAGATTTCTTACATCCCCGGCTCCGACAGCTATCTCCCCTGCAGCACCACGTGGCGGGAGAGGACAGGGTGACTTACCTTCCACATCCATGGCTGTCTCACAGCAAGGTGTCCCGCGCTCGTTAGAGGGGCTGCCCTCCCTCCTGGTGCCTTCTCATGACAGTCAGGGTGGCTCTATGGCATCTGCAGGATCCTCGCAGACGGACGCGGACATCAGGTCCCTGCTACAGGCGCTTCCAACTAAGGCCTACATGGAGGGCCTCATGGCACGAATGGAGGAGCAGCACCGTCGTGATTTCCAGGGGCTTCGCTCTGAGGTTCACGCACTTGACGACCGAGTCGGACGGGGTGAGGTGGAGAGGAGCGCTTTGGAGCTCCGGGTCACCCAATTAGAAAAAGGCCAGGAGGCCTTCCAGGATAGGCTGGCTGAGGTGCAGCTCCAGGCCGAGGACCAGGAAAACAGGAGCCGCCGCAACAACCTCCGGGTTCGGGGGTTGCCGGAGGCAACGGGTCCGGAGAATCTACTGGACACTGTCCTGGCTATCTTCCGGCAGCTTCTAGGCCCGGAGACTCCAGCCGCCTTGGAGTTCGACAGAGTCCACCGCGCACTGGGGCCGAAGCCGCAGGATCCTGACCGCCCTAGAGATGTCATCTGCCGCCTGCACCGCTACGCACACAAGGAGCAAGTTCTCAGGGCGGCATGGACCAAGGACCGGATCGACTTTGATGGAGCGGAGCTGTCGATCTACTCTGATGTGTCCAGAGCAACACTACAAAGACGGGCTATGTTGAAACCCCTTCTGGAGTGGCTGCGGCGAGATGCGGTGCCATATAGATGGGGCTTTCCACTCCAGCTATCGCTCAGGAAGGGGGGAAATTCCTTCACGCTGAGGCGCCATGCAGATCTCCCGGACCTGTTCCTTTTTCTGGGCATGGAACCCTTCCACCTGGCTGATTGGCTGAAGCCGCTTCCAGCTACAGATCCTCGTCAAGCTCCCAGGGCTCCTGGACCGGGTCTGCCGCGCCGCTCCACCAGGCGAAGGAGAGGCGATCAGCTGCCGGCTAGAGCCCAAGATAACGAAGCTTGACCAGCCAGTCCTGCTACTGTGAGTTTTTTCTGTTACGGGGTGGCACACACTGTGAACTGATTTTTATTTTTTATTTTTTTATTATTTCTTTACAAGTTCATGCTATGGACTTTTTTGGTCCCGCTCTTTGGACAGCTGCCCTGTGCCGTTCCCCCCTCCCCCCCTTCCCGGGTGTATGCTGATCTTGGTCGGGTTGGCCCTATGGGATCACCCCCGCTCTGGCGGGAGTCGCCTGACCGGGTTTGCCCTTCCCCTCCCTCCCCTGGTGGTTGCTGCTCGCGGCCAAGCCTCGGTGACTGTTTCACCCCATCCCGGTGGGGACATCTTCCCCCGGCTCTCCCTCTCACCCTCCAGGCTATGTGTGACTGTGAGCCGTTCTTCGGTGGGGCCGCCCCCCTCTCTCCCCCACCTGCTGACTTTTCTTTTGCGCCCCGCTCTCGGAGCCCACCTGAGGACAAGCTATGAAAGGGAGCCATAGACTGTCGCTTGATTGGAGGGCAGGTGTTTTTATATAGGGGTGTTTTTTTTTTTTTTGGGGGGGGGGTCCGGACTTTAGGGGTGGTTGGGTGTGGGGGGGGAGGGGAGGGATGTCTTGCTGTGCCGTTTGAAATGCCTGGGCTGGGGGTGGATGGGTGGGGTGCTATGTGGTCGGGCGTCGTGGATATGGGGATGCTGCCTACTGATGTGTGCTCCCTCCCCCCCTTCCTCGTTCCCCCCCCTTCCTTGTCTCCCCCCTTCCTCGTTCCCTCATTCCCCCCTCATCCCTCCTCACTCCCTTCCCCCCTCCCCATTCCCTCCCATACTCTCTCCTTCTCCTCCCCCCCATCTCTCCCCCTTCCCCCTTTCCTCCCCCCCTCCCTCTCTCCCCCTCCTCACCCCCCTTTCCCCCACTCTTCTCTCCCCCCCTCTTCTCTCCCCCCCTCTTCTCTCCCCCCCCCTTTTCTCTCCCCCCCTCTTCTCTCCCCCCTCTTCCCCTCCCTCTCTCCCCCTCCTCACCCCCTCTCTCCCCCCCTTCCTCTTTTCCCCCTCTCCTCCTCCCCTCCCCCTTACCCCTCCCTCACCTCCCCCCTCTCCCTCCTCCTTCCCCCCTCCTCCTCTTTCTCCCCCTCTTCCCCCTTCCTCTGTCTTCCCCTCCCCTCCCCCCGTATACCTTCCTTTTCCTCCTCTGTCCCCCGGATTTTGGCTTTACCCACTGTCTCCATCTTTGGTGCCGTGGGCTGCCCCCTGGACGGATCTGGGATACGCCACCTGAAGGAGCGGGCGCCTGTTCCCCCTGTATACTCTGGTGGCTTCCCTGGCCCGTGCGCCGGGGCGGGGGGGGCTACTACGGCGGCCGGTTTCTTTATCGATTTTAGGGGGGGCCGGGGTGGGACCCATGCTGGGGCTGCGGTGGGGGGTTCCTCCTTGGGGGGACCCCCCTCCTAGGCCGTTTTGATCTTGCGGTCCCCGTTCTTCTGGTCGAGCCTCCCCCGTCCTGGGCATGCGGGGGCGCCAAAGCCTAGCTTTCGGTTCCAGTGTGTGCATTTTCCCCTTGGCCCCCCTTTTTGGTTTTTATGGTGCCATTTAGAAGTTCTCTTGCTGGGCCTTCTGGTTATAATTACTTGGGTTTTGTTCTTTGTTTTGCACTAAGATGTTTAAATGTCCATTTCATGTATTTGAGCCCTGTGATGGGTTACTGTGCTACTGTTTTGTCCTGGTTGGGGTTTGGCCTGGGGGGCGGGTTGCGCCGGGGCTCGGGCGCCCCATGTTGGGGCCCGGGGCCGGCGTTGCCGGGCTGCTGGGCCATCCTTGTCAGGCCACTTTGTCCTGAGAACCATCCGGCTCTCTGTAGCATCTGAGGTGGCTCGGGTTAGGGAGCCTCCGACCCCTGTTGTGTTCAAACACTTTCCCCACATAGGGTCGCACCCGTCAAGTGACTCCTGCTCTAGGGTTACTGGGGTGCACTGAGACTAAGTCTCCCTTACGCTTGAGGCGTACTAGGTTTCTTTGTTCTCTCCTCTTCTGCTCTCTTCTGTCCTTTCCCTCCTAGCCTCCCTCCTCCTCCCCCGCCCCTTTTTTTTTTTTTTGTGCCTGCCTCTTCTGGCCGCAGTCATGCCCACGGGTAAAACAGAGCCTGTTCGTCTAGTTTCTATAAATGTGAAGGGGCTGAATACCCCTGAGAAACGCTCCATGGTGCTAACCAATCTAAAACATATGAAGGCCCATGTGTGCTTCATGCAGGAGACACATTTCCGTGCTGATAAGCTGCCAAGACTGCATGGCCGCTTTTTCCCGACAGTGTACCACGGTTGCTCCTCTGACTCTAAGTCAAAAGGGGTGAGTATCCTGATTCGGGGGGATACCCCATGGCAACTGAAGGACGAGTGGGGGGATGCAGAGGGGAGAGCTTTATTTGTGAAGGGGACGCTTGGGAGGTCCCTGGTGACTTTGGTCAATCTATACCTCCCAAATGCCAACCAGATTGCCTTCCTGGAGCCAATTATGACCAAATTGGTTGACTTTGCTGAAGGGATGGTGATTATGGGTGGAGACATGAACTTTGTCATGGACCCGATCCTGGACTCATCTAGGGGTGTTTCCCAAATCTCTTACGTCTCACTTAAGCGCCTTAAGAAAAACTTCCATGCTCTCCACTTGGTGGATGTATGGCGTATCCTTCATCCAAGCCACAAAGACTTCACGTTCTATTCGCACCCCCACGACTTGTATACCAGAATTGATATGTTCATGGTGCCTCAGGCGATTCTGTCCAGGGTTTCCTCAGCCTCGATTGGTTCTATTACCTTTTCGGACCATGCCCCAGTCTTTATAGACATCGATTTGCTTTGCCCCGCAGAGAGACAATGGTCGTGGAAGCTTAACGACTCGTTAATTCAGATGCCCGAGGTGGAGGAAGAGGTCTCTAGAGAACTGAGACAGTACTTCGCCACGAATGCTGACTCGGAGGTGGCCCCGACAATGGTATGGGAAGCCCATAAAAGTTACATTCGTGGCCTCTTGATCAGAATGGGATCACGCATCAAGAAGGAGAGAGCGAAACAAATTGTGGACATTTTAGATAAAATCAGGGTTTTGGAATCGGCTCATAAACAATCCTTCGCTTCCCAGATCCTTCTTGAGTTGACAGCCCTGCGAAACCAGCTGCGCTCCTTGGCCCTGTTTAGAGCCAAAGCAGTGATCTCGAAGTGCCGCCGTTCTTTTTACGAGCATAGCAACAAATGTGGTAGGATGCTGGCGAGGGCTCTGAGAGATCAGAGGGCTCGTACATTCATTCCTGAATTGATTAGTGACTCTCACAACAGGGTTCACACCACGGAAGGTATCGCGGAAATGTTCCGGGAATACTATACTACTTTGTATAATCTCCCTAGTCCAACATCTGTGGGGGGTCTGTCGAATGCAGGGAGGAAGATCGGGGACTATTTGAGGAGGTCTGGTCTCCCCCGGATTTCGGAGGAGGACCTGACCGAGCTTGACAGGCCTCTCTCAGTGGAGGAGGTGAATGTGGCAATGTCGCGCATGCATTTGGGGAAGGCGCCGGGACCGGACGGATATTCCCTTCTCTATTACAGGACTTTTGGAGAAGTATTGCTTCCGCATTTTCTCTCTGCGTATAATGCTACAGGGGAGGGGACGCCCCTCCCGGCGGATGCCTTGAGAGCACACATTGCCGTGATCCCGAAGGAGGGAAAAGATCCACTACGATGCCAAAATTATAGACCGATCTCGCTGCTCAATGTGGATCTCAAGATATTCACAAAAGCGCTTTCCATGCGTTTGATTGACTTCATGCCACAACTAATCCATTCCGACCAGGTCGGTTTTGTTCCTACTAGAGAGGCGCGTGACAACACGACTAAGGCAATCAACATGATCCACGCTGCAAAGACGCGTAAAACCCCTATGCTGCTCCTCTCGACGGACGCCGAAAAGGCGTTCGACAGGGTGAGTTGGCCTTTCCTGTTTGAAACTCTCCGCTGGGTTGGCCTGCAGGAACGCATGATGAATTGGATGTTGGCAATATATTCCTGCCCATCGGCCCAGGTCAAGGTGAATGGCCACCTTTCTTCACCATTTCAGATTGCGAATGGGACGAGACAGGGGTGCCCTTTGTCGCCCCTGATATTCGTCCTCACACTAGAACCTTTCCTGCGTATCATTAGAGACAACCCGGACATTACGGGACCACGCCTGGACGCCACCCTGTCCCCCAAGATCGCGGCTTTCGCAGACGATCTGCTCTTCTTTCTGACTAACCCCCTTGTGTCCACTCCGAACTTGCTCAAGGAACTAAAGCTATATGAGGAGGTGTCAATGTTTCACATTAACCACCAGAAATCGGAAGCACTTGGGGTCGCCTTACCTCCTCCTTTAACTGACCTGCTCCGGGTTGATTTTCCTTTCAAATGGGCTATGTTCCATATCAAATATCTGGGTATCTTGTTACCCAGCAGGACGGAGGAGATTTTCCCCCTCAACTTTCCTCCCCTTTTGACGGCCGTAAAAAAAGACCTGCAAGAGTGGCAGCATGGCCTTTTTTCCTGGTTTGGCCGTTGCAGCATTGTGAAGATGAATGTCTTACCTAGACTGTTATACCACTTTCAGGCATTACCCATACGGGTGACGGCGTCCTTCCTGAGAGCGGTTAACAGAACGCTAATTCGGTTTGTGTGGGCCCAGAAGCCCCCGCGGTTGGCGCAGAGAATTCTCCGGCTGCCAAAAGTGAAGGGTGGTGTAGCCCTACCGGACGTTACTCTCTATCACAAGGCATGTCATTTAACGCGTGCCTTGGATTGGTGCCGTCACGGCCTTCTGAAGCAGTGGGTGCAGATTGAACGAGCCTTGACTGGGGCCCACTTGGACTCGTTGCCCTGGTGCCAACCTCCCTTGCCAAAGGAGATTTCTGATCACCCCACAGTAGGGGTGACGATAAGGACAGCTTGGAAGGCCTTCCGTGATCATTCGATCGCACCGCTCCCGTCCCCGCTTACCCCAATTGTGGGCAACCCGGCTTTTAGTCCGGGTCTCAACGACCCTAGCTTCCTGGCGTTGAAACCGGTGGACAGGTCTCAAGTGCGACACTTTCTCACAAACGACCAATGGCATACTCGACGACAAATCCTAGAGGACCCTGCTCTGACTGGGCTCTCATTCTGGCAAAAGGTCCAGCTGTCCCACTTCATCCACACGTTGCCTTCTCCGAATACTTATGGGCAGCAGCTGACACCTTTTGAGTTGTTATGCCTGGACCTGTCCCCGTTGAGACATGCAATATCCCTGATATACCAAATCCTAGTTTCTCCCCCTCCGGACTTTAGGCCGCTCTATGTTACCAAGTGGGAACGGGAGCTGGGCCTACAACTTACGGGGAAACAGGTTGACCGAATCCTTCTCTTCGCTCAAACAACTTCTATCAGTGCAAGGCACCAAGAGATGGAATATAAACTTCTGTCCCGTTGGTACTACACTCCGGAAAAGATACACAAGATGTTCCCTCAGAGCACGGATATGTGCTGGAGGTGCGGGGAGGAGGTTGGTACGCTCCTCCACATCTTTTGGTCATGCCGCATCTTACAATCATTTTGGTCTGAGGTACACCGCATCGTCCAAAAGTTTACGGACAGAGAGTTGCCGTTGTCACCTGAGCTCTTCCTTCTGCACCACCACAATATCCCAACTAAGGGCTATAGAAAGTCGATATTGCCGCTTCTGATCAATGCGGCAAAGGGTTGCATCCCGCTGAATTGGAAGCAGACTCAGCCTCCATCGGTGGCGGGCTGGTTGGGCAGAGTGAAGGCTGTCCATGACATGGAGGACTTGATAGCAACGGAAAGAGGCCTAAGTGAGAAATTCTCCAAAACATGGTACTTCTGGCACAAATTTTACTTCTCGGAGGAATGCGGGCTCCTAATGGCTCGATCCCCCTGAGAGGATCAAACTTGACTGCTCCCCAGACGGGGTGGCTGTGGCTGGAGGCACCCTGTTCCCCACCCCCCCGGGTGGGGGTGGTTGGGGTTTTTTTTTTTTTTTTGGTTTTTTTTTTTTTTTTTCTTTTTTCCTTCCCACCCACCCCCCCCCCCCTCCCCCTCTTGTATTCTTGCACTCCTTGCTTTCTTTTCTCTTACTTTCCCTGCTTTTTCTGTATTACCAACACTAGAGTGTTGGCCTGTGCAAGCCTGTTTCTCACGGGCTTGACATTTCTACAGGTATTTCTATCTAAATCGGCTTTTGCCACAAAAATACGGCCATGCGGGGGGCGGAGAGCTCCTGTAAGCCTGACACTTGTTGTGATCCCCCCCTCTGACAACTGGCTTTATATCTCAAATGTAATATCTATACTCATGAGGGGGTGGGGAATGTTTGCAGTTTTTTGCTAAGCATCTGTGCGCTCTCTGTGTATCCGCATGTCCTTTTCTCTTAAATAAAGAATTTACAAAAAAATAAATATCTATCCCCTATTTTGTAGTTGCTATAACTTTTGCGCAAACCAATCAATATACGCTTAGTGCATTTTTTTTTAACAAAAATATGTAGAAGAATACGTATTGGCCTAAACTGAGGACATTTAAAAAAAAAAAATGGATATTTATTATAGCAAAAAGTAAAAAATATTGTGTTTTTTTTTTTTCAAACTTGTCGCTCTTCTTTTGCTTATAGCGCAAAAAATAAAAACCACAGAGGTGATCAAATACCACCAAAAGAAAGCTCTATTTATGGGAAAAAAAGGAGGCAAATTTAGTTTGGGTACAGTGTCGCACGACCGCGCAGTTGTCAGTGTGACAGCGCTGAAAGCTGAAAAATGGCTTGGGCAGGAAGGGGGTGAAAGTGCCCTGTAGGCAAGTGGTTAAAAGGTGAAACTAATATATATATATGAGATAGACATGCAAAGCAAGATAGTTCAAGCCGTGATTTGTCATAATTGGGATGATTATGGCTTACCAAAAATATGTAGAAGAATACATATTGGCCTAAACTGATGAAGAAATTTGTTTTTGTTTTTTATTTATTTTTTGGATATTTATTATAGCAAAAAGTAATGCCGCCTACACATTGATTTTTTCGACGGTGAAGACACCGTCGAGAAAATCGACGTGAAAAACGAGGAACAGCTTGCTCCCCCCACACACGACCGTGTGTGGGCTCCCCGGCAGTGTTTCCCTATGGGAAAACTGCCGCGGAAAAAAACCACGGGAATCACGACGAGAAAAATTAGAGCATGTTCTAATTTTTCTCGTCGTGATTAATGCCGTTTTCCCGTAGAGAAAAACGACACAAAGCCCACAGACGATCGTTTTTCTCGTCCAAAGGAAAAAATGACATTTTTCTCGACGGGAACAATGATCGTGTGTACGCGGCATTAAACATAATTTTTAATTTTTTTTTCAAAATTGTCGCTCTTTTGTTGTTTACAGCGCAAAAAATTAAAACCACAGAGGTGATCAAATACCACCAAAAGAAAGCTCTATTTGTGGGGAAAAAAGGGCATTAATTTTGTTTGGGTACAACGTCACACGACCGCGCAATTGTCAGTTAAAGCATCGCAGTGCCGTATCACAAAAAATGGCCTGGTTATTAAGGGGGAAAATCTTCCGGTCCTTAAGTGGTTAAAACGCACAAAAATGATCATCATTAACCACTGCATATCAATGTGGACGCAGCCTAAAATCTCAATGTGTGACCTGGTAGCACTGGAGCATTCCAACCTATGCAGATATGCATTTTAAGTGGTTTATTGAAGGATTGAAAAAAATACAGATAATAGACAGGCATTTTAATCTATATAGGAATGTCTTCCAACCTACGCAGCCATGCGATTGTTTTCATGTGTACAAGCTATAATGTTGAAAGCTTCTGAGCAATTACGCAAGCAGACAAGGAGAGGGAAGAGACGTGTGACAGTTAAATTTTCCAGTGGCGGGAGGCAGACGTGAATAGAATGTCACAGCTTATTTACATAGTTGTAGCAAGTAGTTCAGTGTTGTGATACTGTAATTACATCTCCTTAAAGGGAAACTACTGTAGCATGAAAATTAAATGTAGTGGCGTTCCTCTACACCGTTTTTTTATTTCTTGGAAAAGTCTGGCTAATTATTTTGCAATTACGCTTCACATAATTGTGCAACATTTACTCCTTCTGCGTTCACAGTTTGCGCGTTGCTTAACTTGCCTCCATAGAAGATGTGGACTGGCAAGATATTCTTTGAAGAGCAAGATTGTCCCAAAATTGTCCTATTAAAGCCCAGCTCTGAGATACTATATATATATATATATATATATATATATATATATATATATACAAACTATATTACCAAAAGTATTGGGATGCCTGCCTTTACACACACACATGAAACGCACATATGAACTTTAATGGCATCCCAGTCTTATGCTGCGTACACACGACCGTTTTTAATGTCATTGAAAAAAACAAAGTTTTTCTCATCGTGATTCTTCTCAAGCCTGCCTTGCCTACACACGATTGTGAAAAAAAATGTTCGAACAAAGCGCGGTGACGTACGAAACGTACGACGCCACTATAAAGGGGAAGTTCCATTCGGATGGCGCCACCCTTTGGGCTGCTTTTGCTGATCCTCGTGTTAGTAAAGTTTGGTGTTAGCTGATTCGCGCTTTTCAGCCTCGTGCTTTTCAGTCCGTTACAGCGTGACGAATGTGCTATCTCCATTACAAACGCTAGTTTTACCAGAATGAGTGCTCCCGTCTCATCACTTGCTTCTGAGCATGCACGTTTTTTTCACGTCGTTAAAGCCTACACACGGCGTTTTTTCACGACGAGAAAAACGACAAAGTGAAAAACGACGAGAAAAAATAGAGCATGTTCCAAATTTTTTATGGCCATTTTTCACGTCGAGAAAAATGCTCTGGAGCCCACACACGATCGTTTTTAATGACGAAATAATTTTTTTAAATTTTTCTCGTCATGAAAAATGGTCGTGTGTACGCGGCAACAGTCCGTAGGGTTCAATATTGAGTTGACTAGTGATGAGCCGAACACCCCCGGGTTCGGTTCGCACCAGAACCCGCGAACGGACCGAAAGTTCGAACGAACATTAGAACCCTATTAAATACAATGGATGCGAACGTTCGAATTCTAAAGTGCTAATTATAACAACTATTATGCATGTTATTGTCCTAAAAAGGGTTTGGGAACCCGGGTTCTGCACCAGGGGACATGTATCAATGCAAAAAGAAGTTTTAAAAACGGTCGTTTTTCGGGAGCAGTCATTTTAATGATGCATAAAGTGAAAAAAAAAAAGTAAAATATTCCTTTAAATATCGTACCTGGGGGGTGTCTAAAGTATGCCTGTGAAGTGCCACATGTTTCCCGTGTTTAGAACTGTCCCTGCACAAAATGACACTTCTAAAGGAAAAAAAAGCCATTTAAAACTGCTTGCGGCTTTAATGTAATGTCTGGTCCCGGTAATATGGATGAAATTCTTTAAGAAAAATGGCATAGCTACCCCATGACCCCCCCCCTACCCCAGCCCATTACCAGCCCCTTTGGGTCTTGTATGGATATTAAGGGGAACCCCGCACATAAAATAAAAAAGGCCCTATATACTCTGAACAGCCCTATACAGGCGGTGCATACAAGACAGGGACTGTAGGTTTGTTCTTATGTAGAGTCTGTTTGTAATTTTGAACAGGTACATTGTTGAAGTGTAGCTCCAGACCAAAAATCTATTTTTAAACTTTTTGGAAAACATAGGTAAGGGTTATCACCCCTGTAACATTTGTTTTGCTGTCTGTGCCCCTGTTCAGAACATTTCACCTCACTTTCCGTCCCAATGACAACTGTTTTTGAAATGTGGTGTTTTTCTTGAAACAAGGATTGCTGATAAAGCATCAGTACAGAGGAGACACCTTTCTCCCATATTTATTCTTACAGGAGAGAATTTTCCTTCCTAGTGGTAGATTTCCTCTCACTTCCTGTTGTCTTCTTGCGTTTGCAAGTAGGAGTCGTTTGTAAGTTGGATGTTTGAAAGTAGGGACCTGCCGTATATACTCTGCAGAAATAGGCCCCTTAGTTGTTGGTGTTGGCACAACACTGTAAGCACTCACAGTTACTCTTGGTTGGTGCTGGAACGCCCTGCTGTCAACTATTATATCAGGAATTTTAATTACATATAATTGTTGAACAGTGGTAGTAAAAATTGGGCCTTTGATGGTGGTGCTGGTGCCACAACACTGTAAGCCCTGACAGTTACTCTTGGTGGGTGCAGCAATGGGCCCTGCTGTGAATTATTAGATCAAGAATTGTAATTACATGCCCCTGTTGAACAGGGGCTGAAAAATTGGGCCTTAGGCACTGGTGGCACAACACTGCAACCCCTCACAGCAACTGTACTTGGAGCACAGCAATGAGCCCTGTTGCAAAGTATTGCTTCAAAAATTGTAATGACACGCCCCTGTTAAACAGGGGCTGAAAAATTGGGCCTTAGGCACTGGTGGCACAACACTGCAACTCCTCACAGATACTGTACTTGGAGCACACCAATGAGCCCTGTTGCAAAGTATTGCTTCAAAAATTGTAATGACACGCCCCTGTTAAACAGGGGCTGAAAAATTGGGCCTTAGGCACTGGTGGCACAACACTGCAACTCCTCACAGATACTGTACTTGGAGCACAGCAATGAGCCCTGTTGCAAAGTATTGCTTCAAAAATTGTAATTACACGCCCCTGTTAAACAGGGGCTGAAAAATTGGGCGTTAGGCACTGGTGGCACAACACTGCAACTCCTCACAGATACTGTACTTGGAGCACAGCAATGAGCCCTGTTGCAAAGTATTGCTTCAAAAATTGTAATTACACGCCCCTGTTAAACAGGGGCTGAAAAATTGGGCGTTAGGCACTGGTGGCGGCACCCATAAACAAAAATGATCTTACAAGCTATCATCATCAATCGTATCATTGAGGACTCGGAGGAGGAGGATAGCCAGTCAACATAACAGCACAGGCACTCAGCATCAGCATCAGTCTTGAAGGGATGTGACATGTTAAAATCAATTAGTCTGTTATATCAGCATCAGGTGTGTGGTAGCTGGTGGTGATCCAAGACTGGTTCATCTTGATGAAAGTCAGTCGATCAACCGAGTCGGTGGACAGGCGCACCCTGTGATCCGTGACAAATCCTCCAGCAGCACTGAATGTGCGTTCCGAAAGAACGCTGGATGCAGGACAGGCCAGTAGCTCAATTGCATACTGTGCAAGCTCTGGCCAGTGATCCATCCTCAAGACCCAGTAAGCCAGAGGATTTTCGGTGGGGAAGGTGTCCAAGTCTGACCTTGCCCCTAGATATTCCTGCACCATGTTTATCAGACGCTGGCGATGGTTGCTGGAACCGATCATACTTTGGGGCTGCGGACTAAAGAATTGTCTGAACGCATCGGTCAGACGGCCACCTTCCCCACCGCTCCTTCTTTGACTGGCCGAAGCCTCAGCAACTCGTTGTCCAGGACCAGGAGTTTGCAACCTCCCAGTCTCTGGGAACGCGTTGCACAGACCTTTCTGCAAGGCCTCCCGGAGTTGTCTCATCCTCTGCTCCCTCTGCGACGGTAACATAAGGTCCGCAACCTTACCCTTGTACCGTGGATCAAGGAGAGTGGCCAGCCAGTAATGGTCCCTCTCCTTGATCCGAAGAATACGAGGATCCTTCCGCAGACTTTGCAGGATCAGGGAGGCCATGCAGCGTAGGTTTGCTGAGGCATTCGCTCCGGAGTCCTCTGGGTCACTAAGGACGACATGATCCGCAGCCACCTCCTCCCAGCCACGTACAAGTCCACTGGTTTCTTGGGACTGTAAATCATCCCTAAAAGACTGCTGCTGATGATGCTGAGTGCCAGCCTCCACCTCCATGCTGACACAATCCTCCTCCTCCTCCTCCTCCTCCTCCTCCTCCTCCTCTTCCTGTGCGATGGGTGGGACAGAAGGAACACTGTCTGGGTAAAGGGGGCCTTGAGAGGCAAGGAAGTCCTCCTCTTCCTGCCTCTGTTCTGCCTCAAGTGCCCTGTCCATTATTCCACGCAGCGTGTGCTCCAACAGGTGGACAAGAGGTACAGTGTCACTGATGCATGCACTGTCACTGCTCACCATCCTCGTGGCCTCCTCAAATGGTGCCAGGACAGTGCATGCATCCCTGATCATGCCCCACTGGCGTGGAGAAAAAAAACCAAGCTCCCCTGACCCTGTCCTGGTGCCGTAGTCGCACAGGTACTCATTGATGGCCCTCTGCTGCGTGTGCAGCCGCTGCAGCATGGCCAACGTTGAGTTCCACCTGGTGGGCATGTCACATATAAGGCGGTTCTTGGGCAGGTTCAACTCCTTTTGCAGCTCAGCCAGGCGAGCACTGGCATTATAAGATCTGCGGAAATGCACACAGACTTTCCTGGCCTGCCTCAGGACATCCTGTAAGCCCGGGTACCTGCCCAAGAAGCGCTGCACCACCAGGTTAAGGACGTGAGCCACACAGGGCACATGGGTCAGTTGTCCCTGTCGGAGGGCGGAGAGGAGGTTGGTGCCATTGTCGCAAACCACCATTCCTGGCTTAAGCTGGCGTGGCGTCAACCACCTCTCGGCCTGGCCCTGCAGAGCAGACAGGACCTCTGCCCCAGTGTGGCTTCTGTCCCCCAAACACACCAGCGCAAGCACGGCATGGCATCTTTTTGCCTGCGTACTTGCGTAGCCCCGTGAACGGCTACGGAGCACCGCTGGTTCATAGGACAAACCACAGGAAGAAGAAGAGGAGGGGGTGGAGGAGAGAGGTGTGTCACAACCAGTAGTAGCATTTTGGAGGCGTGGCGGTGGGACAACCTCCAACACTACTGCACCTTGTCCTGAATCCTTCCCAGCTGCCAAAAGAGTGACCCAATGGGCCGTGAAAGAAAGGTAACGTCCCTGTCCATGCCTGCTGGACCATGAGTCAGCGGTAATATGCACCTTACCGCTGACCGCCCTGTCCAGCGAGGCCAAGACATTGCCTTCCACATGCCGGTAGAGAGCCGGAATAGCCTTCCGTGAGAAAAAGTGGCGTTTGGGAACCTGCCACTGAGGAACTGCACATTGCACAAACTCACGGAAGGGGGCCGAGTCTACCAACTGAAAAGGCAGCAGTTGAAGCGCTAGCAATTTAGCCAAGCTAGCATTCAACCGCTGGGCATGTGGATGGCTGGGAGTGAACTTCTTTCGACGGTCCAGCAGCTGGGGCAGGGAAATTTGCCTGCTAGAATCGGACGTCGGTGTACTGCTAGCAGAGTGGGCGCAAGTACTTGGCTATGACACACCTAATTCTACACCTTCATTCCTCTCAGTGCATGTTTCAGAGAGGACTGAAGTTATAGTGGGGTTGGAGATCCCAGCTGATGCGGTGCAAGGAGAGGTCCGCTTTGTTCTTTGGTGTGGGTCTTTGAGGTAGGCTTGCCAACGAGCTGCATGGCAGGTCAACATATGTCTGGTCAGGCATGTGGTACCCAAGCGGCTGATGTTTTGGCCACGCGATATACGCTTGAGACATATGTTGCAAACAGCAGCTGTGCGATCTGATGCACTAGCCTCAAAAAAGGCCCACACCAAAGAACTTTTTGAATGACGGGCAGAGGCAGCGCCCTGCACAGGCGGAGCTCTGCGGTGTGATTCCGTCGGTGTACTGCCCTTACGCTGGCCACCAAAGGGCATCCTGCCTCGTTGGAGATGTGCCTCCTCCTCATCCTCCTCCTCCTCCTCTCTCCTATTAGGCACCCACGTGGAGTCAGTGACCTCATCATCCCCTCCCTCCTCATCACTGGAGCCAATCTGGCAGTATGCTGCAGCTGCTGGAACATGACTGCCAGATTGGTGTCCTTCTTGAGCATCCCCTCTGTCTGCTCTCACGCTACTGCCTTCCTCTAGCTGGGTTTCATCATCAGACCCTTCGAAACGCTGGGCATCCTCCTGGAGCATGTACCCAACACTGTGCTGAAACAGTTCGGGGGACTCCTCAGGAGGAGGACATGGTGGGTCTAGGGAAGGAGTGACTGATGATTTGTCTGACATTGATACCAGGGAAGACGACGCTTTGGCAGCTGCTTTTCCAGTACCCTGAGCCTGGGTGAGAGAGGATGAGGAGGAGGAGGAGGGCTTGGTCATCCACTCTACCAAGTCTTCGGCATGATGTGGCTCAACATGTCCAGCTGCCGAAAAGAAGGACAAGCGTGTCCCATGGCCATGTGCTGATGACAATGCACCGCGTCCACGACCAGCACTGTTGCCCCCAGACACAGAGCCTGCTTGCCCTCTTTTATTGCCTCCTGACTGTCTGCCTCTCCTTGTTTGCCTTCCAGACATTCTAATAGATGGCCTGCAGGGAGATGGGAAAAAAGCAATAAGGGCTACCTTCAGGTGTCCTTCTCTGTCCCTTGAAACAAGGACTTGCAGAGTGAAATAAACTGACACTCTCCCTACCTACAGTTTTCTGTCCCTAGAATAAATGTTTTTTTTAATCACAATATAGCACAAGGACAATTCAGTCACTGTCCTTCCAGGTCCCTGGAAACAAGGACTTGCAGAGTGAAATAAACTGACACTCTCCCTACCTACAGTTTTCTGTCCCTAGAATAAATGTTTTTTTTAATCACAATATAGCACAAGGACAATTCAGTCACTGTCCTTCCAGGTCCCTGGAAACAAGGACTTGCAGAGTGAAATAAACTGACACTCTCCCTACCTACAGTTTTCTGTCCCTAGAATAAATGTTTTTTTTAATCACAATATAGCACAAGGACAATTCACTCACTGTCCTTACAGGTCCCTGGAAACAAGGACTTGCAGAGTGAAATAAACTGACACTCTCCCTACCTACAGTTTTCTGTCCCTAGAATAAATGTTTTTTTTAAGCACAATATAGCACAAGGACAATTCACTCACTGTCCTTACAGGTCCCTGGAAACAAGGACTTGCAGAGTGAAAGAAAAAAAACACTCTCCCTACCTACAGTTTTCTGTCCCTAGAAAAAATGTTTTTTTTAATCACAATATAACACAAGGACAATTCACTCACTGTCCTTCCAGGTCCCTGGAAACAAGGACTTGCAGAGTGAAATAAACTGACACTCTCCCTACCTACAGTTTTCTGTCCCTAGAAAAAATGTTTTTTTTAATCACAATATAACACAAGGACAATTCACTCACTGTCCTTCCAGGTCCCTGGAAACAAGGACTTGCAGAGTGAAATAAACTGACACTCTCCCTACCTACAGTTTTCTGTCCCTAGAATAAATGTTTTTTTTAATCACAATATAGCACAAGGACAATTCAGTCACTGTCCTTCCAGGTCCCTGGAAACAAGGACTTGCAGAGTGAAATAAACTGACACTCTCCCTACCTACAGTTTTCTGTCCCTAGAATAAATGTTTTTTTTAATCACAATATAGCACAAGGACAATTCAGTCACTGTCCTTCCAGGTCCCTGGAAACAAGGACTTGCAGAGTGAAATAAACTGACACTCTCCCTACCTACAGTTTTCTGTCCCTAGAATAAATGTTTTTTTTAATCACAATATAGCACAAGGACAATTCACTCACTGTCCTTACAGGTCCCTGGAAACAAGGACTTGCAGAGTGAAATAAACTGACGCTCTCCCTACCTACAGTTTTCTGTCCCTAGAATAAATGTTTTTTTTAAGCACAATATAGCACAAGGAGAATTCACTCACTGTCCTTCCAGGTCCCTGGAAACAAGGACTTGCAGAGTGAAAGAAAAAAAACACTCTCCCTACCTACAGTTTTCTGTCCCTAGAAAAAATGTTTTTTTTAATCACAATATAACACAAGGACAATTCACTCACTGTCCTTCCAGGTCCCTGGAAACAAGGACTTGCAGAGTGAAATAAACTGACACTCTCCCTACCTACAGTTTTCTGTCCCTAGAATAAATGTTTTTTTTAATCACAATATAGCACAAGGACAATTCAGTCACTGTCCTTCCAGGTCCCTGGAAACAAGGACTTGCAGAGTGAAATAAACTGACACTCTCCCTACCTACAGTTTTCTGTCCCTAGAATAAATGTTTTTTTTAAGCACAATATAGCACAAGGACAATTCACTCACTGTCCTTACAGGTCCCTGGAAACAAGGACTTGCAGAGTGAAAGAAACTGACACTCTCCCTACCTACAGTTTTCTGTCCCTAGAATAAATGTTTTTTTAAGCACAATATAGCACAAGGACAATTCACTCACTGTACTTCCAGGTCCCTGGAAACAAGGACTTGCAGAGTGAAAGAAACTGACACTGTCCCTACCTACAGTTTTCTGTCCCTAGAATAAATGTTTTTTTTTAAGCACACTATAGCACAAGCACAAAACACACTGACACTCTCCCTACCTATCCTTCTCTTTCCCTAAACTAAAGGAATCCAGGTTAAGCAAGAAAGAAATAACAGTCACTGTCCCTGCCTATGCTGCTCTATCCCTGCTCCGGAACACACTACACTAGGCCGCCGTGCTGGCGGCCTTTTATAGTGTGGGGCGTGTACTAAACACCCTCAGCAATAATTGGCCACAGGCATCCTGCCTGTGGCCAATCATTGCTCTCCTCGCTGCCGGCGCTGTGATTGGCCAAGCATGCGGGGTCACAGTGCATGCTTGGCCAATCACAGCGCCTGGATGACACTGCGATGGCGTAGTGCATTGTGGGCCGTTCGCGTCACTCGAATTTGGCGCGAACGGCCCAAATCGTTCGATCTTCGTCGAACGATCGAACAGCCGATGTTCGAGTCGAACGTATGTTCGACTCGAACACGAAGCTCATCCCTAGAGTTGACCCACCCTTTGCAGCTATAACAGCTTCAACTCTTCTGGAAAGGCCGTCCACAAGGTTTAGGAGTGTGTCTATGGGAATGTTTGACCATTCTTCCAGAAGCGCATTTGTGAGGTCAGGCACTGATGTTGGACAAGAAGGCCTGGCTCACAGTCTCCGCTCGAATTCATCCCAAAGGTGTTCTATCGGGTTGATCTCAATCCTGTTCCAACAGGATTTGGTTTCTTGGCACACTTTGGGCCCCTTAGTACCAATTGAGCATTGTTTAAACACCACGGCCTACCTGAGTATTGTTGTTGACCATGTCCATCCCTTTATGACTACAGTGTCCCCATCTTCTGATGGCTCCTTCCAGCAGGATAATGCTGCATGTCACAAAGCTCCAATCATCTCACCACTGGACAATGAGGTCCCTGTACTCCAATGGCCTCCACAGTCACCAGATCTCATCCAATAGAGGGCCTTTGGGATGTGTTGGAAATTGGGAGATTGGCATCATGGATGTGCAGCCGACAAATCTGCAGCAACTGTGTGATGCTATCATGTCAATATAGACCAAAATCTCTGAGGAACGTTTCCAACACCTTGTTGGATCTATGCCATGAAGAACGAAGGCCAAAGCGGGTCCAACCTGGTACTAGCAAGGCAACTAATAAAAGGCCCAGTGGGTGTATATACATGAATGACCTTGTTCTTGGACCAAAATCTCTGAGGAATGTTTCAAACACCCGGTTGAATCCATGCCATTAACAATGCAGGCAGTTCTGAAGGCAAAAGGGGGTCCAACCCGGTACTAGCAAGGGGTGTACCTAATAAAGTGGCCGGTGGGTGTATATTTGTGAAAGAATTTCTTCACACTTGCCTAAAACTTTTGCACAGTATATATATATATATATATTGTGAGGGGGTTAGCTCGGCAGCGGGTGTGTGTGACCCCCGGGATGGGCTCCCCACACAAAACAGGCCCAGCAAACGGAGGTTGTGGTTTTCAAAATCAAAAAGGTGCGGTTTATTTTCTATTTACAGTGACAAAACACAGCAAAGCAAAAGAAACATAACCAAAATAAATCCTGGTCAAGTTGACCTCTGACTAAACATACAGGTTTCCTAACTAACAACTGGGATCAGCCTAGTGCTGTCCTAGTCCCTAAGTCCCTGGTTTAGTAAAAGTCCAAACAAATAGCCACACAGGCTTTGCCTCACCGCACAGGGGTTCACTCTCCCTAGACAGTCCACACAGGTCTGGTTCCAGGCATGAGCTAACATCTAATGAAGCTGGGAGTTCTTATAGAGGCCTAAATGAGCTGACAAGGTTCAGCTGGTCTCCTCATCTCTGTCTGCACGACGCCCCACACTCTCCCTAGAGGTATGAGTCATCCATGAGCCCACTAGCCTTAGCTGGGCTTATACAACTCTCCACCTAGTTGTATAAGTCAGCGTAAAGCCTGAATCTGGGCGAAATATATCTACCCCCCTGGATGCAACCAGGTGACTTTACCTTCCTGCTGTCACATACCCCCCCCTCTTGTTTTAACCTCGGGGTTGGAACACCAGCAATCAGGCATTCATGTACTCGAGACAAAGCATCCACATTCCCCATTTGAACGCCAGGGCGATGCTTTACTGTGAAGTTGAATTCCTGGAGGGCCAGGAACCACCTATTCACTCTTCTATTTGTTTCCTTGTTTTGAGCCATCCACTTTAACGGAGCGTGATCCGTAACCATGTCAAAGTGCCTACCTAGCAGGTAGTACCGAAGGGAATCTAGAGCCCACTTCACCGCTAAACACTCCTTTTCAACGGTGGCGTAATTTACCTCATGGGACTTCAATTTCCTGCTGAGGTAAATGACTGGGTGCTCTTCCCCGTTCCAGACCTGGGACAATACTGCTCCTAACCCCACATATGACGCATCACTTTGTACGACAAAGTCTTTAGAGAAGTCGGGTGAGTACAACACTGGCTGGCTACATAAGGCTTGTTTCAAGAATTGGAATGCTGCCTCAGCCTCGGGGGTCCATTTAATCATGACCGACCCTTTCCCCTTCGTCAGGTTGGTTAGGGGCACAGCCTTAGAAGCAAAGTGGGGAATGAATCGCCGATAATACCCAGCGATTCCCAGAAAGGCTCGTACCTGCTTCTTGCTGTTGGGACGTGGCCAACTCTGGATGGCCTCGACTTTGTTGAGTTGGGGTTTTATTACTCCCCTCCCAATGGTGTACCCAAGATATTTGGCCTCCTCCTGCCCAATGGTACACTTCTTGGGGTTAGCCGTAAACCCCGCTTCCCGAACAGAGTCCAGGACTGCTTGCACTTTTGGCAGATGTGAGGCCCAATCTGTGCTATGGACAATTACGTCATCCAGGTAAGCCGCAGCATACTTCCGATGGGGCCTCAGCATCTGGTCCATTTTCCGCTGGAATGTGGCCGGCGCATTCTGTAACCCGAACGGCATTCTTTTATATTGGAACGCCCCGTCTGGGGTTACAAATGCGGTTTTCTCTTTGGCCGACTTGGCCAGGGGGATTTGCCAATACCCTTTTGTGAGGTCAAGAGTCGTCATGTATCGGGCTGTTCCCAGCCGGTCGATCAACTCATCTATACGTGGCATGGGGTAGGTGTCAAATTTTGTAACTTTGTTCAACTGACGAAAATCGTTACAAAATCGCCAGCTCCCATCCGGTTTAGGCACCAACACGATGGGACTAGACCAATCACTTTGGGACTCCTCTATCACCCCTAAGTTCAGCATTTTCTGTACTTCCTCCCGTATTGCCTCCCGTCGAGCCTCTGGGATCCGATAGGGTTTTAACTTCACCCTTTCACCGGGCGGGGTAATGATGTCATGCTCTACCCCAGATGTTTGTCCCGGCAGCTCAGAGAATACCTCCTTGTTGCGAAGCACAAACTCCTTAACCTCCTGTTGTTGGGGTTGTGACAAGGTGGCTGCTATTCCAACCTCAGGAATCACGCAACCAGTTTGAGCTGGTGACCAAGTGTCTGCGACTAGGGACTCTCTATCCCTCCAGGCTTTCAACAGATTAACGTGATAGATCTGTTCGGGCTTTCGCCTTCCTGGTTGTCTGACCTTGTAATTCACTTCGCTCACTTTTTCCATTATCTCGTAGGGGCCTTGCCATTTGGCAAGGAATTTACTTTCAACCGTAGGGACAAGTACCAATATCCTATCCCCCGGGGAAAAGGTACGGGTCTTGGCTCCACGGTTGTACACTCTCTGCTGTGCCAACTGCGCTTGGGCCAAATGTTCCTTCACGATGGGCATTACCTGTGCAATTCGATCTTGCATCAGGGCGACATGCTCAATCACACTCCTGTGGGGAGAACTCTCACTTTCCCAAGTTTCCTTGGCAATATCCAACAGCCCTCTTGGGTGTCTCCCATACAGTAACTCAAAGGGGGAGAATCCCGTAGAGGATTGGGGCACCTCCCTAATAGCAAACATCAAATAAGGAAGTAAACAGTCCCAATCCTTTCCATCTCTATCCACCACTTTCTTCAACATTTGTTTTAGGGTTTTGTTGAATCTTTCAACCAGCCCATCGGTTTGGGGGTGATACACAGACGTACGCAATTGCGTCACTTTGAACAATTTACACAGCTCTTTCATAACCCGGGACATAAAGGGTGTACCTTGGTCCGTAAGCAGTTCTTTACAAATACCCACCCGGCTAAAAACAAGAGATAGCTCTTTGGCTATGGTTTTGGCCGAGGTATTTCGGAGAGGGATCGCTTCTGGATAACGGGTGGCATAGTCCATTATAACTAATATGTACTGGTGCCCCCTAGCGGACTTGATTATAGGACCTACCAAATCCATGGCGATCCTCTCAAACGGGACCTCAATGATGGGTAGAGGGACCAGCGGGCTACGGAAATGTGGCATCGGGGCCAACCTCTGACACACAGGGCAGGAGGAACAATAATTTTCTACGTCCTTCATCACCCCCGGCCAATAGAATCTCTGTAATACCCTCTCTCGGGTTTTCTCTGTCCCCAGATGACCTCCAAGAATGTGCCCATGGGCCAACTCCAACACCAACTTCCTGTAAGGTTTGGGCACCACAAGCTGCTCAACGGTTTCTTCTGCCCTTTTTGCCACCCGATACAGTAGGTCCTTCTCTACGCTGAAGTATGGGTAAGTGCAGGTATTATCTGGGTTCACTAACTCGCCATCTATTTTCACTACGTTTTCCCGTGCCTTTATTAGGGCGGGGTCTTTCAACTGTTCTGTGGCAAAGTTTTCCCTGTGAACCTCAAGATCAGAAAACTCCACAGACGGTAGGTTTTCGTCTGAGGAGGTGGGCTCCTCTCCAGTTTCTTGAGTCTCCCCTGCCAATACTGATAAGGGAAATTCCGGAGAGTCCTCACCACTCTCAGGGGAGTTCTGGCTATCACATTCCTGGTACATAGGGGCACCAGTGAGGGGCTCAGGATCATCCCACAGTTCCCAGAACTTCGGAAAATCCCTTCCCACAATGGCGTCATGCGGTAACTGAGATACTAAGCCCACTGGATGAGAGAGGGTACCTTTGGGGGTCTCGAAACACACTGTAGTCACTGGATACTCTCGGGTGTCCCCATGCACACAAATAACAGCTACCTTGCTATTCCCAGAGACCTCTGTTTTAACTAACTCAGCCTTTATCAGGGTCACAAGGCTACCTGAATCCAGCAATACCACAACATTTCTACCATTAACACACATTTTGCATAAATGTTTCTCAGTTCCTCGAATGGCAGTGCATGCGACTGTCGCACACAGCGACTGACGTCTGCCCGTCAGAAAGTCACACTGCATGGGTTCCTCCACAACTGGGCAATTGGCTGCAATATGTCCCGCTTGCCGGCAGCGGTAGCAAACGATCCTTCTTGCCGCCTCTTGAGCCGCTGATTTCCCAGGCTGTTCTCGCCAAACTTGGGGTAGAGCTCCCACCCTCTCACTCTCTCCACCCTCACCCCTTGGAATCCTCTTATCCGCCCCTGGGGATGGTCTGGTCTTAGGGTGGAAAGTCCGAGTGTCTCTGGAAGAGGCCGTCAGGTTCTCTGTAGCCAAGTATTTCTCCACACGATCCACAAGACCATCGGCCGTCTCTGGGTCTCCATGGCTTACCCACTTTTGGATGGCAGTAGGAAGAGCTCTCAAAAACCGATCCATTACAACACGTTCCACAATCTTTGGTGCGGACAAAGTCTCTGGCTGTAGCCACTTTCTGCTCAGGTGAATGAGATCATACATTTGAGACCTGGGGGGTTTTCCAAGCTGGAAAGTCCAGTTATGCACACGCTGAGCCCGGACAGCCTGGGTGACACCCAGCCTTGCCAATATTTCAGCTTTTAGCATCACATAGTCTTTTGCTTGGTTAGGCTCTAGGTCATAGTAAGCTTTCTGCGATTCACCAGTTAACAGAGGAGCCACCAGTCCAGCCCACTGCTCCTCAGGCCACTTTTCTCTTTCAGCGGTCCTTTCAAATGTGGTCAAAAATACCTCTGGATCATCCTCTCCAGTCATTTTTGTCAATAAACGACTCACCCCAAAGGACGCGGTATTAGTGGGACGGCTTTCCTCACTGGTCTGCGGACGTTGCTGCATTACTGCTTCCATCTGTTGTTGTAGTCTCTGCTCTTGCTTCTGCAACAGGTCTATGAAGCGGGCCTCAGATTGCTGCTGGGCTCGTTGCTGAGCCTCCAGACTCTGTTGCAAAGTTGCGTTTGTCTGCTGCTGGGCTGCAAGGCTCTGTTGTTGAGCTGCAAGGCTCTTTTGCAAACCTGCATTTGTCTGCTGTTGATTGGCATTTGCTAGAGCCAGCTGCTTCAGTATCTCCTCCATGCTGGCTTAAAAAAAAACTGCCACTGGTTCTCCACCAACTGTGAGGGGGTTAGCTCGGCAGCGGGTGTGTGTGACCCCCGGGATGGGCTCCCCACACAAAACAGGCCCAGCAAACGGAGGTTGTGGTTTTCAAAATCAAAAAGGTGCGGTTTATTTTCTATTTACAGTGACAAAACACAGCAAAGCAAAAGAAACATAACCAAAATAAATCCTGGTCAAGTTGACCTCTGACTAAACATACAGGTTTCCTAACTAACAACTGGGATCAGCCTAGTGCTGTCCTAGTCCCTAAGTCCCTGGTTTAGTAAAAGTCCAAACAAATAGCCACACAGGCTTTGCCTCACCGCACAGGGGTTCACTCTCCCTAGACAGTCCACACAGGTCTGGTTCCAGGCATGAGCTAACATCTAATGAAGCTGGGAGTTCTTATAGAGGCCTAAATGAGCTGACAAGGTTCAGCTGGTCTCCTCATCTCTGTCTGCACGACGCCCCACACTCTCCCTAGAGGTATGAGTCATCCATGAGCCCACTAGCCTTAGCTGGGCTTATACAACTCTCCACCTAGTTGTATAAGTCAGCGTAAAGCCTGAATCTGGGCGAAATATATCTACCCCCCTGGATGCAACCAGGTGACTTTACCTTCCTGCTGTCACAATATATATATGTATATATATATATATATATATATCTATAGATATATTTGTCATGCCAACCTTGAAATTGTCATAGGCTGGGCATCTATATCAGCCCTTGTATTGTCTTTTCTCTCAGTACAAGGTGTTAGAAAGCTGTAAATCACCACTGTTGGCACATGACGGGTCTCTGAGAGTTCACAGACCATTAACTAG
Source organism: Rana muscosa (assembly GCA_029206835.1). NCBI lineage: Eukaryota > Metazoa > Chordata > Amphibia > Anura > Ranidae > Rana > Rana muscosa. The sequence goes on from CM055125.1 coordinate 368,840,472, forward strand.
CAGATTAGTATGTTTTTGATACTTAGCATTTAACACCGATACATAGTTATTAGCCGGTTAAATTAAATCCTGTTTTGATAAATGTCTCAGAAGTTCCAGTTGCAAGAGATCAGCACCGCTATTGATTTAAAGAAGACAAATGAGCAGGAGTCTGGCTGAGAGTGACACCTTTGTGGGAGGGGCAGAGACACCAACTATGGGAGGAATTCTCTCTACTGTAGTCTATGATAAATATGAGAAATTTGCAAGTGATTTTCTCCAGCAGCGTTCATCCATAGCTGAAATATCTGGTTTAGTCGGAGTTGAATTTTAACTAATAAGCATTCCAAGAGCCTGAATCCTCATTGGTAACATGGACAATCCCTTTAAATTCTAACCTAGCTATTGTAATTATGTTCTGACACAATGCCAAGCACAGACCCACGTGAATCGCAGAGATATTTGCTTTCCAGCCAGCACTTTTGTGATGCAGAAATGAGCTTAATTGCACTTTTTTCCCCACGTACGACACGTCACGCCGTCTGGAAAGCTTTTTTATTGTAAACTTAATTAAGTCGGTGTCACCGGGATCTCTTTCAGGTGCAGAAAATGACTGTTAAAAGAAATTAGCAGGGAGCATCCAAAGGTAGCCAACAGTAAGCCCACCGTTTTCCTGGCGCCTCGCGCCATTCCCGCGTCTCCACCGCCGTGCGCCTCATTCTGATCTGTTGGGGCATTATAACCCTTAATTAAAATAAATAAATAAATAAATAAACACGGCTCCGTCATCATCGTTTATCCTGCGGCTGTTTGACGACTGCTGCGTCTGTGCTTTTCCTCGCTGTGGTTACGGAATGGGAATTACTTTTTTTTTTTGCTCTGAAATGTGAAGGAGAGAAGGGAAATGTTAATTAAACCGTGGCGGAACAATATTACTGTGTTTAGTTTTACGCCGACAATTTCAATGCAGATCCATTTTCGTGAGTCCCTCTAATCAAAATTCACTGAGTCGCCCATTATTCAGCTTTCTTCAGCGAATGAATCGGCTGCATTGAGACGTCGAAACAGAAGAACAATGGCCTGATCCGGCAGGCACAAAGGGACCTTCATTCAGGAGCAATTCATTAGATTTCTGGCGATGAGACATTAACGTGTAGACGACTCGCCGGGACTGACAACCACCCACGCCCATTCACCTGCACAGATGGATGTAAGCCACACCCTGCTTTTTGGACTGAGGACCGTGATTTATCCTTGCCGGTACGGAGCACTAAGGGCCATCCAGGGCTTTCTGACCCCACCACCTAAGCTCATCATATATTTCATTATTACTTTGTCTTCTCTATTTTATTTTTATAGATGTATTCAAGAAAACAAATTAGAAACAGGTGATCACTAGAGCAGAGGTCTCCAAACTTTCTAAACAAAGGATCAGTTTACTGTCCTTCATACTTTCGGGGGGGGCAGACTATGCCAATTGGGAGTAGAAAAGGTCCCAACATCAGTGGGAAAAAAATACAATGTCCTAACTTTGTTGTCAGTGGGAGGAATTGTGCCCCATTGTTGGTGTAATTTGACCAAATTGTTGGTGTCATTGGGAGAAATTGTGCCCCAACGCTGGTGTCATTGGGAGGAATTGTGCCCCATTGATGGAGTCATTGGGAGGAAGTATGCCCCATTGATGGAGTCATTGGGAGGAATTGTGCCCCATTGATCGAGTTATTGGGAGGAATTGTGCCCCATTGATGGAGTCATTGGGAGGAATTGTGCCTCATTGATGGAGTCATTGGGAGGAATTGTCCTCCAACGCTGGTGTCATTGGGAGGAATTGTCCCCCAACGCTGGTGTCATTGGGAGGAATTGTGCCCTATTGATGGAGTTATTGGGAGGAATTGTGCCCCATTGGTGGCGCCATTGGGAGGAATTGCACCCCATTGATGGAGCCATTGGGAGGAATTGTGCCCCATTAATGGATTCATTGTGAGGAATTGTGCCCCAGCGCTGGTGTCATTGGGAGGAATTGTGCCCCATTGATGGAGTCATTGGGAGGATGTGTGCCCCATTGATGGAGTCATTGGGAGGAAGTGTGCCCCATTGATGGAGTCATTGGGAGAAATTGTGCCCCATTGGCAGAGTCATTGGGAGGAATGGAGCCATTGGGAGGAATTGTGCCCCATTAATGGAGTCATTGGGAGGAATTGTGCCCCATTAATGGAGTCATTGTACCCCATTGTTGGTGTCATTGGGGGGAATTGTGCCCCATTGTTGGTGTCATTGGGAGGAATTGTGTCCCATTGATGGAGTCATTGGGAGGAATTGTGCTCCTATTGATGGAGTCTTTTGGGAGGAATTGTTCCCCATCATTGGTGTGCGTGGGGAGGAATTATGCCCTATCATTGGTATCACAGGATGAAACAGTGCCCCAAGGGCCAGATAAAAAGGGCCAAATATAGCCACAGTTTGGAGACCACTGCACCAGAATATTACCCCGTAATACCGTTTCAATACCAGGCCATGTTTCAGTTTTTATTGCTGTGATAGTTTGACTGACAATTGCTCTGTCATACAGCATTGTACCCAAGGAACTTTTTTGGTGGTATTAACCCCTAAATGATTGCACAACTGATGTGAAAGGTTGTGCTTTAACACCCAAGTGCCGCACATATGTGTTGCTGGGTCGCTGATGTTTTTAAGCCCCTCACCTAGTACTCGTTCGTTGGTCATCTTGGGCTGACCATGAGAAAAGGGGTTCACCAGGCCTTTAGGCTAGGTGAACTAAGTTTGAGCCTTGCCTCTGACAGGAGCCTTGCGCCCCAGGGAATCAGGGTAGAGTCTTACTTCTTCGGGAGGTGGGCTAGAGACACACCCCTAAGTGCACTTTTTGTGTTTTTTCCACGTGCACTTTTTAGGTGCATGTGAATTAAAAAAGAAAAATGCCTATCATGGACACACCTCTTCAGTGTGTGACATCACAGTACACAAGGACACCACAGCACTTACACATAGTTTCCTGAGTGCTTTTCTGTCTAAAAGTAAGAACCACCTACATTCAGAGAAAAGGAGAGACCAGCCTGAAAGCTGGAAGAAAAAAATCCAAGTATAATTTGGAAATAAAAAAATAAAATAAAAACACGGGAAAGGAGGCATTTAGATGGGTGGAGAGAGGAGTCTGCCCTAAAAGTAGAGCTGGTAGTGCAGGGCATGGCATCATAGGAATCAATATGCTGCATTTACATTGTCACAGCTGGGGAGCAATGAAAGAGGCCACAAATGTTGCTCCTTAAATTCCATTTCAAACTGTGCAGTAAAATAGAAAGAAAAAAGTTTAGTAAAAACATGTAAGTAGACTAGCGGAGCCCTGATTTGCTTTGAGACTGTGCTACCCACCCCTTCTCACCACCATCACCACCACCGCCACCTGTGGAATGGCAGTGTTTCCGCTTCCGTTCTCATGAATTTCACTTCTCAAGTATTCCGTCATGCCTGGATTATAGATTACCGGGGAATGTAATGTCAGATAACCCTTTTAGCACGATTACTGCATTGACCACTCTTAATTAATTTTTTTTTTTTTTTTTTTACACCTGTAAGGGAAAAGGCATAATGAGCTAGTATGCACCGCATACTAGCTCATTATGAAATATTTACCTTAGAACGAGGCGTCGGTGTCCCTCCAGGTCCACGCCGAGGCAGCCGACATTTTGCCTCGGCATGTCTTCCGGGTATCGCGGCTCCAGCGCTGTGAGTGGCTGGAGCCGCGATGTCGTCACTCCCGCGCTGGAGACTTCTTTCCGGCAAGGTCCGGCATCTGCCGGACCTTCAGCCGAGAATCCCCTCTGCGCATGCGCCGCTGCAGTCAGCGGCTCATTGCGAGGGGAATATCTCCTAAACCGTTAAGGTTTAGGAGATATTTTTTCTACCTTCAGGTAAGCCTTAGTATAGGCTTACCTGTAGGTAAAAGTAAAAAAAAAAGACTATACAACCGCTTTAATTCAGTGTTCTACATACACATACAGAAGGACTATAATAACCTTCCCTGGGTAAATTACACAGGACAAGTCTCCTTCTTCCTCTTCCCGCTGCAATAAAAGAGAAATAACATCAATATATGATGGATCACATTTATGAAAAGTGGGGGAAAATGCATATGTCAATCAGATTGACCAATTTTGTTGTAGATAAGGATCCATCAGACACTAATGGCTAACATGGGGTCATCCCCCAGTGGTTGAAATTGCAAATATACCTGTATCCAGTATTAAAGGGGTTGTAAAGGCAGAAGGTTTTTTATCTTAATGCATTCTATGCATTAAGATAAAAAAAAAAAAAAAAAAACACCTGTGTGCAGCATCCCCCTCAGCCCCCCCAATACTTACCTGAGGTCCATCTAGATCCAGCAGTGATGCAGGAGTGTCTATGCTGCCTGGGACTCTTCTCCTCATTGGCTGAGACAGCAGTGTGGAGCCATTGGCTCCTGCTGATTTCAAGTCAGTCAGCCAATAAGGAGAAAAAGGGGGCGGGGTGGGCCACAGCTCCCCGTGTCTGAATGGACACAGGGAGCTGTGGCTCAGCTTGGGTGCCCCCATAGTAAGCTGCTTGCTGTGGTGGCACTCAACAGGAGGGAGGGGCGAGAAGCGCCAGCGAGGGACCCGAGAAGAGAGGGATCTGGGCTGCTCTGTGCAAAACCAACTACACAGAGGAGGTAAGTATAATATGTTTATTTTTAACTAAAAAAAAACAAGACTTTTGTATCACTTTAAGATGGTTTTTAATGTGTTTTGAGACTCATCTATACAGAGTTTTTTTTTTTAAAAGGAAAAGTCCAATTGTTGATCATAGGTAGGGATGAGCCGAACACCTCCCGGTTCAGTTCGCACCTGAACTTGCGAACAGGCAAAAGATTTGTGCGAACATCGTTAAAGTCTATGGGACACAAACATGAAAAATCAAAAGTGCTCATTTTAAAGGCTTATAGGCAAGTTATTGTCATAAAAAGTGTTTGGGGACCCGGGTCTTGCCCCAGGGGACATGTATCAATGCAAAAAAAGTTTTAAAAACTGCAGTTTTTTTCGGGAGCAGTGATTTTAATAATGCTTAAAGTGAAACAATAAAAATTAAATATTCCTTTAAACATTGTGCCTGGGGGGGTGTCTATAGTATGCCCGTAAAGTAGCACATTTTTCCCGTGTTTAGAACAATACCACAGCAAAATGACATTTCTAAAGGAAAAAATGTCATTTAAAACTGCTTGCGGCTCTAATGAATTGTCGGATCCCCGCAATATAGATAAAAATCATTGAAAAAAATGGCATGGGTTTCCCCCATCAGTCCATTACCAGGCACTTTGGGTCTGGTATGGATATTAAGGAGAACCCCGTGCCAAAATTAAAAAAAATTGTCTGGGGGTCCCCCTAAAATACATGCCAGACCCTTCAGGTCTGGTATGGATTTTAAGGGGAACCCTGAGCCAAAATTAAAAAGAAAATGGCGTAGGAGTCCCCCAAAAATCCATACCAGACCCTTATCCGAGCACGCAACCTGGCAGGCCGCAGGAAAAGGGAGGGGGGAAAAGAGAGAGAGCCGTACCAGACCACATGCCCTCAACAAAGCACCTTGTCCGCATGTTGATGGGGACAAGGGCCCCATCCCCACAACCCTTGCCCGGTGATTTTGGGGGTCTGCAGGCAGGGGGCTTATCGGAATCTGGAGGCCCCCTTTAACAAGGGGACCCCCAGATCCCGCCCCCCATGTGAATGGGTATCGGGTATATTGTACCCCTACACATTCACCAAAAATAGTGTAAAAATGGTAAAAATGACAGGAGACAGTTTGGGACAAGTCCTTTATCTTCGATCACAGCGTCCGACAGACCGAGAAAAAAAGAAACCGGAAAAAACTCTGCCTCGATGGGAGGCTCCTGCTGACTGCAGGCTTTTTCCAATGACACCTGTTATATAGCTGAGGGCGATGACTACCCGGTAATGTAAATAGGTGACCCCACCCCTTTATGATGTCATGTGAGGTCACATAACCTCAGAGGGGGCAGGGGTCATCCATTTATCTCCCTGGGTGGCCCCGCCATTGGAAAAAGCACGCAGTCAGCGGGAGCCTCCCTTCTCAGTCCGTCGGACGCTGTGATCGAAGATGAATGGACATCGCGGGACACTTTTCTTTTTTTTTTTTTTAAACAAAGGACTTGTCCCAAACTGTCTCCTGTCATTTTTACAATTTTGACACTTTTTTTTGGTGAATGTGTAGGGGTACAATGTACCTGATACCCATTCACATAGGGGGGCGTGACCTGGGGGTTTCCAGATTCCGATAAGCCCCCCCGCCCGCAGACCCCCACAACAACCAGGCAAGGGTTGAGGGGATGAGGCCCTTGTCCCCATCAACATGGGGACAAGGTGCTTTGGGGGGGACCCTCTCAATGTTGACCCTCCCAATGTTGAGGGCATGTGGTCTGGTACGGTTCAGGAGGGGGGGCGCTCTCTCATCCCCCCTTTTTCCTGCGGCCTGCAAGGTTGCGTGCTAGTATAAGGGTCTGGTATGGATTTTTGGGGGGCCCTATGCCATTTTTTTAAATTTTGGCGCAGGGTTCCCCATAATATCCATACCAGACCTGAAGGGTATGGATTTTGGGGGGACCCCCATGCAATTTTTTCTTTTTGGCGCAGGGTTCCCCTTAATTTCTATACCAGACCCAAAGGGCCTGGTAATGGACTGAAGGAGGGGGGGGGGCTCATGTCTTTTTTTTCAATGATTTTTATCTATATTGCCAGGATCCGGCAATACATTTCAGCCGCAAGCAGTTTTAAATGAGATTTTTTCCTTTACAAATCTCCTGAGCCATGATTGGCCAAAGGCACCCTGCTTTTGGCCAATCATGGCTCTCACAGCAGAGTGTGCTGTGATTGGCCCAAGCATGCAGGTCAGGTGCATTCTTTGGCCAATCAGCAGCCATCAATGCACTGCGATCTCACAGTGCATTGATGGTCTCGCCGTTCATTGCGGCGCGTTCAGCGGGCGCTCAAATTTCCCACGAATGCCCCATGATGTTCGGTATTCGGCGAATGGGCGAACACCCGATGTTCGAGTCGAACTTGCATTCGACTTGAACGTCGGGCTTATCCCTAATCATAGGTTCCAGACCAGCCATACTCAACCAGGATTGCGTGGAACCCTATGGTTCCTCCAGAGGTTGGGGGTTCCTTGAGCTGTGGCTGATTGACCTCAAACCAGATAGTGCCTGCATAGTTCTAGGGCCAATGCCACTTGGCAAAGCTAGTGGCATGACATCAATGATGAATTTTCTATCTGTCTGTAGGTGTAGGATTCTTACCACGAATGCAAGAGAGAAATCCTTCCCAATAACCACCAATATGAGGGGCATATTTCCCACTGATCCCCAATAATCCAGTTTTAGTAGGGTTCCTCTGAAGTAAAACGATTGAGAATGGCTGTTCTATGCAACTTAAATTCTGTATCCCTAAAGAAATTGCCTTTGAAATGGAGATTGCATAGACAGTGAAGGCCCTTAATGGTTTTACTATGGGGGCCCCATCACATATAGTCATGGCCAGGGCTTTTTTTTCTCGGGGAATAGGTGCAGGAACTCCCCCTTTCCGAGTCACACATCATCTATGCCCCCTACCCATCTCTGAGCACCGTCCGTTGGTTCCACCCCCTACCCACCTCCCAGTACAGCACCTTTCAGAGAACACAAAACGAAGTATTTTGTGCTACTCAGTAATTGTTAATGAAAACAAGAAAGATCTCTTGCAATGAGCAACAATAGACCCCACCCCAGCAACAATAGTCTCCACCCCAGAATAGACCCTCTGCAGCAACATTAGATCCCCCAGAAACAATAGATCCCCCACACAACAAAAGACTTTCCACCCAGCAACAATGGACCCCCACACAACAAAATACCTCCCCCCCCAGCAACAAAGGACCCCCCACACAACAAAAGACTTTCCCCCAGCAACAATGGACCCCCCACAACATAAAAGCACCCCAGCAACAATAGACCCCTAACAGAAATAACAGATTTCTCAGCAGCCAGCATCAATAGACTCTCCAGCAGCCAGCAATAATAGACCTCTCCCTCAACAGTAGATCCCACCCAGCAATAATTAACCCCCCAGAAAGACAAGACCCTCCACCAGCAACAGTAGACTTACACAGCAACAATAGACCCCACCCCAAAACAGATCCCCACCAGCGACAATAGATACCCCAGCAGCCAGCATCAATAGACCCTCCAGCACCCCTTTCAAGTACATACACTCAGTGCTGGAGGTGCCGGAACTGCGTTCCCCCGCCTTCCCGCTGAAAAAAAAAGCCCTGGTCATGGCTAAAACTCATAAAGTCTTTGTATGGCCTTCAGCTGTGTTGCTCTTGGAGCCTAATAAATGCCTTAAGATCCAATGTTGAAGTGCACCCCGCTTCCCTCCCATTTAAATTGACCAGCCAATGTCACCATTTGTCCTCCCTGTTTCTAAAACCCTTTAAAAAAAAAAGCCCCGTCACTATTACAGTACATTGCCCTTCCTTTCAGCGCGGTCTCTAGGGATTCCTTATTTAAGAAGACAATTGAGACAGCAAAGCTCTCATTTTCATTATAAGTCTTTCTGAGCAGTATATTGTGTCCTATAAACCAGGGCTTAATAAATATAATTATTTTTTTTTCGACGTGCTGCGGTAGCTCGACTCGGCCCCGGCGTAGGGGAAGAGAGATCTCACTCGGATTACTCGTGGGGACGGTGTAATCAAATAGATATTGCCACATTATTTGAGAAGTAATAAACGGCGGTTTATGTTTCCTGCTGTAGCAGAGCGGAGAGGAACACACTGGGAATAGCGCTTAAAAATACCTGCATCCTGACAGTATGACGGATGCCTCCACATACTTTTTTCAGGAGCTGCATGATGGTCCGCAGATAGCATGGGCGTTCAACTGTATTAAAGGACCGCTAAGCTCCAGCTGGTTTCAGGAAAAATTGCACAACCGCGGCTGAACTGACCTCAATGCAGATTCAGAAAAAAGAATCTGTTCCAAATACAGATTTCTTTCATCCATTTTTCTAATAATGTGCACTAAGCTTAACCACTTAAGCCCCGGACCAATACGCAGCATAAGGACCAGGCCCCTTTTTTGCGATTCGGCACTGCGTCGCTTTAACTGACAATTGCGCGGTCGTGCGACGTGGCTCCTAAACAAAATTAACGTCCTTTTTTCCCCACAAATCAAGCTTTATTTTGGTGGTATTTGATCACGTCTGCGGTTTTTATTTTTTGCGCTATAAACAAAAATAGAGTGACAATTTTGAAAAAAAATCAATATTTTTTACTATTTGCTATATATAAATATCCCCAAAAATATATAAAAAAAACATATTTTTTCCTCAGTTTAGGCCGATACGTATTCTTCTACATATTTTTGGTAAAAAAAATTGCAATCGGCCTTTATTGATTGGTTTGCGCAAAAGTTATAGCGTTTATCAAAAAAGGGGGTAGTTTTATGGCATTTTTATTAAAAAAAATGTTTTTTACTAGTAATGGCGGTGATCAGCAATTTTTTTCATGACTGCGACATTATGGCGGACACATCGAACACTTTTGACACTATTTTGGGACCATTGTGATTTTTATAGCAACCAGTGCTATAAAAATGCACTGATTACTGTGAAAATGACATTGGCAGTGAAGGGGTTAACCAGGAGGGGGCGCTGAAGGGGTTAAGTGTGCCCTGATTTGTGTTTCTTACTGTAGGGGGGCGTGGCTTAGCGTGGGACGTCACTGATCGTCGTTCCCTATTACAGGGAACAGACGATCAGTGACAGGCAGACTAGGAAGCACGGGAGAGGTTTGTTTACACTTACCTCTCCCCGTTCTTCCTCTCTGTGACCCGATCGCGGGACACCAGCGGCGATCGGATTCGCTGTCCCCGCGGGGACGGTCACGGAGAAGAGGACCGGGTCGCAAAAGCGCCGCCGGCGGCGAGCTCGCGACCCACGGCTGGGCTCTTAAAGGGGACGAACCTGTACGCCCATGTGCCCAGCCGTGCCATTTTGCCCAAGTACATCGGCGTGCGGCGGTCCTCAAGTGGTTAAAGGGTAAGATCACATTTGTACACTTTTTTTTTCTTCTAAATTCCGGCTCCCCTATGCACCAATATAGCATTCATGTACCTATTTTGCAAAAATATCAAAGCTTACCATTAAATCTACAGTCTCTTACTTCACTTGTCCTCATCCATTTTTCCCAGACGTTTCCATTAGTAATGCCTTTCTTCCTGATCAGACTTCAGGTCATGAAACAGGAAGGAGTTAACCAGTTGACCTCATTAGCACACACCCTGCATCATCCACCCACCCATTCCCAGCTGCACGTTTTTTAACCACTTAAGGCCCGGGCCTATTTTTCAAACTCGTTGTTTACAAGTTAAAATCTGTTTTTTTGCTAGAAAATTCCTAAAAAAAAAACAAAATGTATATATATATGTATATATATATATACATATATATATATATATATATATATATTCTAACACCCTAGAGAATAAAATGGCAGTCATTGCAATACTTTTTGTCACACCGTATTTGTTTAGCGGTCTTACAAGTGCACTTTTTTGGGAAAAAAATCACTTTTTTAAATAAAAAAATAAGACAACAATAAAGTTAGCCCATTTTTTTTATATTGTGAAAGATAATGTTACGCCAAGTAAATTGATACCCAACATGTCACGCTTCAAAGTTGCGCCCGCTCGTGGAATGGCGACAAAATTTTACCTTTAAAAATCCCCATAGGGGACGCTTAAACAATTCTACAGGTTGCATGTTTTGAGTTACAGAGGAGGTCTAGGGATAGAATTTTTGCTCTCACTCTAACGATCGCGGCGATACCTCACATGTGTGGTTTAAACACTGTTTTCATATGCGGCCGCTACTCGCGTATGCGCGCAAACTCGGCGGGACAGGGCGTGTTTAAAAAAATAAATAATAATTTTCTTATTTATTTTACCTTTTTATTTTTTTACTTTTACACTGTGCTTTTAAAAAAATAATTGTAAACATCCCTTGTAATAGAAAAAAGGCACGACAGGACCTCTTAAATATGAGATCCGGGGTCAAAAAGACCTCACGTCTCATATTTACACAAAAATGCAATAAGAAAAATAAAAAAAAATTATTAAATGTCATTTAAAAAAAAAATTTTACTTTAAGAGCTTTGGGTGGAAGTGACGTTTTGATGTCGCTTCCGCCCTGCAATGGTATGGAGACGGGGGGGCCATCTTCCCCTCACTCATCTCCATACCTAGCAGGGAGAAGGACGCTATTGTCTCCGCCGCTGCCGGCTGCTCCGTTAAGCGGCGGAGGGCACCGGAGAGCGGCAGAAGGGGGAGCCCTCTCCCGCCGCCGATAAAAGTGATCTTGCGGCGAATCCACCACAGAGACCACTTTTATCTCGTAGCAGACCACCCACTGAAGAAGAGGATACCGGGGTTATGGTAGCTTCTGCCATAACAACGATATCCCTCTTCAAACAGCCGACGTATAACGTCGGCGGGCGGTCCAGAAGTGGTTAAATTAAATGCAATCCACCAGTGATCACCCTTCTCACTAAATACACAATATACAATCAGATTGCAAAGTGTACGGCCATGTTTATACACCTAAAATTACCACTTGCACTTTCAGTGCCATTAATTGTTAACGGCACACCAAACACAGAAGCAAACACACATTTTGCCATGTGGAAAAAAAACGAGAGGACAAATGCTGAAAAACGCACAGTAAAAAACACACAACCCACAAAATGCCCGGATTTCCCATTAACCACATGTAGTGCAGCCCATTGAAATCAACAGGCTGCCCCATGCGTGTCACAGGAAAAATGAGACACAAAACGTTCGCTCCCACTTTGCTAGATGTGAATGGGGCCTGAAAGTGAAATTGGTGCGATAACACAAGAACAATGAGGCTCCATTCACATCTGTGCGTTTCCTTGCAGTTCAGAAATGCACTGCACCAAAAATCACAGTAAAAAACGCACCAAGCTCCACTCAAAAAGTTCTAAAGCTTCTTTGGGGCGATTGCCGTGTGTAGGGTGGCCCATTCAGGCGGATGGGCTGCCCTATGTTTGATGAGTGAAAATGCTCCAAAACGCCTCCCCACCTCGCAAAAAAAAAAAAAAACGCATGTAGGAATGCGAGTTCCCGCTATGCAGAGTTGTGAACGGGGCTTGACAGCTGAGTGTTTCTGTCCACTCACTCCTATGTTGGAGAGAAAGAGATTTTTACCGCTCCAGGTGAACACGCTCCAGCAATTTGTAGTATCAGGACTACCGTGGGTGCCAGCAATGCACGTAGCATATAGAGAAAAAAATATGGACAGCCGCACTCCAAAAAACCTTTGACGGTCGCCTTTATTGTAAAAAATGGAAGATCACACCAAAAATCATCACAGCATAGCCGGGGTAACTGCTTACATGTTTCATAGCTATGATTAAGCACTGACCTTCAGTGTGAAACATGTAAGCAGTTACCCCGGCTATGCTGTGATGATTTTTGCTGTGATCTTCCATTTTTTACAATAAAGGCGACCGTCAAAGGTTTTTTGGAGTGCGGCTGTCCATATTTTTTATTTTTTCTCTATACACTCACTCCTATGTACTTGTATAAAGATGGTCATACACTATGCAATCTGATTGTGTATTTAGTGAGAAGGGTGATCACTGATTGATTGCATTTCATTTAAAAACGTACACCTGGGAGTGGGAGGGTGGATGATGCAGGGTGTGTGCTAATGAGGTCCGCTGGTCAACTCCTTCCTATGTCATGACCTACAGTCTGATCAGGAAGAAAGACATTAGTAATGGAAACGTCTGGAAACATGGATTAGGACAAGAAAAGTAAGTGACTGTAGATTTAATAAAAAGCTTTCATATTTAAAAAAAAAAAAAAAAAAAAAGTACATGAATGCTATATTGGTGTATGGGGAAGCTGGAATTAAAATAAAAATAAAAAAAGTGTACAAAGGTGAACTTACCCTTTAACATAAAGGGGTGTGTAGTGACCCTAAAATGTGAAATGGACGTTTGACAGCTGCAGTGTGCATATACCCACATTCATTGGTCCTAATTCAACAAATTTCAAACACCGCTGAAAGCCGAACTCTTGGCAGTTATAAAGGTTGAAAATTATCACAGTTACAGTATGTCATCATTATTACATTCTTATATGTTTTTCTTTCGTTGCAATCAGTATACATACCTGAAATGTGCAGTGACTGTACAGCAGAGCCAAGACTGCGGAAGGGACAAGAAGCCAATCAGTCACACCACAGTGTGAGGAGCATGCTGGTAGGAGGAGAAAGCAGGGTGACAGAGAGATGATCCTGCCTGCTGCTACTCCTTTTACTGTCCAATCACAGGCTGGGGGAGGGACAAGACCTGTTGGTGTAACTTAACTGCAGCAGAGGTCTTCTTCCCTGCCAAACAGGGTTTGTGCTGTATGGTTGATGTATGTAAATCTCTGAACTGGAAAGCAAACAAGGGTACAGTATATCCTCCACATGAGTTTCCAAACATATAGCATGGTTGTGATAGGTAGGAATGAGGCTTGACTGGATTTGTGCTGAACATAAGATCAGTCCAAACCCAGCCTGTTTGCAGTTCTATGAATGAGCGAACAGACTGGCTATATTCAGCCAGTTTGTCCTCCCAAACCTCCAGCCAGAGGCGGACTGGGATGTGGGGCAATTGCCCCCCAAGGCCGCTCTGATGCCCCATAAAAAGTCTGCACCACTTCCGCCGCAGACATGCCTAAAGGCTTTCAAGGAAGAGTTTTCCCTGCTATGTCCTTCCGAGTGTGGGATGAGGACGAGGACGGAGCGCAGGCCATCCCCATGGCATGGATGGTGTACGCTTGTCCAAGCAGAGGCCAAATCCATGCCCCACTGGAGGCTCTCCTCACCTGGCCGGCCCAGACCAAACCCCCTTGGCTTCCTCGCAGACCAGTTTGGGAACCCGGAGTCAGTGCAGCAAAAGCTATCCAGCCCGACCCACTTGGTGAGAAGAAAGTACCTGGAGCCGAACTTCAACCTGGGAGGGAGAGCGGGAGGGTGGCCGAGCTGCCGCACCATAGGTCTCTAGGTTGTACTTGCCCCTTGGGCCAAAAGTTGCCAGTCTGCCCATGCCTACAGCTGGTGTTTTTTTTTTTTTTAAGTTACATCAGCCAGGGATCAGTCATTTAGCAGAGGTAGCACTAGCCACAACTAAAGCTGGATACACATCATACAATTTCCTGGAGATTTTTTCCTTCAGATTTACCAAAACCATATAATATGAGGTCAAACCTTAAAGCGGAGGTTCACCGGAATTTTTTTTTTTTAAAAGCCAGCAGCTGCAAATACTGCAGCTGCTGACTTTTAAAAAAAGGACACTTACCTGTCCAGGTCGCCTGCAACGTCGGCAGCCGAAGCCGAGCTAACCCTTGGCTCTCGGCTTCCCCCGCCGCCATCCTCGGTGAGGGAATCAGGACGTGAAGCGCTGCGGCGCATGCGCGAGTCGCGCTGCGCCGTCCTCACTGGTTCCAGTTGTGTTCTGGGAGCCGAGTGTTTCCCAGAACACAACGGTGGCGGTGACGCGAAGGGGCGGGACTCCCGTGGGAGTCTGCTCCCGGAAGTGGTGCAAATACCTGTTTTAGACAGGTATCTGCACCCCCTCCCCCCTGAAAGGTGCCAAATGTGACACCGGAGGGGGGAGGGTTCCGAAAAGTGGAGGTTCACTTTTGTGTGAACCTCCGCTTTAAAGCCCTGTACACACGATCAGATTTCCGATGGAATAAAATCCGATGGAATTTTCTGTCGGAATTCCGATGAAGCTGACTTTCATCAGTCTTGCCTACACACCATCAGTCAAAATTCCGACCGTCCAAAACGCTGTGACGTACAACACGTACGACGGCACTATAAATGGGAAGTTCAAATCCAATGGCGCCACCCTTTGGGCTGCTTTTGCTGATTTTGTGTTACCGCATGTTAGTAAAAGTTTGGTGAGAGCCGATTCGCGCTTTTCAGTCTCCGTGCTTTTCAGTCCGTTACAGCATGACGAATGTGCTATCTCCATTACGAACGCTAGTTTTACCAGAACGAGCGCTCCCGTCTTGTAATTTAGTCTGAGCATGCGTGGGCTTTTTCTCCGATGGAGTTCCACACAGACGATCGGAATTTCCTATTGTTTTTTTTTTTCCATCGGAAAAATTTAAAACATGTTCTATTTTTTAACACCGACGGAAAAAAGTCAGATGGGGCCCACACACAATCGGTTTTGAAAGTCCGATGGACTTTTTTCATTGGAAAAACCGACTGTGTCTACAGGGCAAAAGAGTTTCAATTTGTATGCAGTAAGGCAGGCCCTTGCACTACATGGTTTTGGTAAATCCAAAGGAAATCTGTCAACAAAAGTTGTATAGTGTTTATGGGGTCTACATGACAGATCTTCGGCCAACTGGGGATCCTGGGTGATGTCATTAAAAAAAAACAAGCTGTCAGGATTTGTTATTTAAAACAATAGTGCAACCGCTACTAAATGACAGGTCCCTTGTAGTGTGTTTACAAACCGTGACCGGCAGGGATCTGTCATTTAGCAGCCGTAATGCTACCGCTGTTAAATGGCAGATCCCCGGCCGCTGTTAGTAAATAAAACATGTCACTTTTAAAGGACTACATTATACTGTGAGGCATTTTTATGGCATCCCCAAGCATGGTATTGAAAGGATTTGCTTATTTCTAATCTTGTCCTTTAATTCTGCATTAAAAAAACTCCTCCCCCACTGAACAGTCATCTTCTATGATGTTTTTTAATTAGGACATGGGACATTTGTCAGGTATAAAGTGATAGTATACAACCAGTTTGTTACTAATTCAGCAGAAACAGCAATTCCGAAAAAGTGCACTCAGCATATCTTAAAGTGGTTGTAAACCCGGAAAATGAAAAAAAAAAAAAAAAACACCTGCGAGCCAAAGCCATAATTAATGAGCTAGTATGACTAGCATACTAGCTCATTATGCATTACTTACCTTAGATCGGGGCCCCCGAAGCCGTCCTCGTCTCCCCCTCTGGCCGCAGACATCTCTCCACAGATACCCGGAAGGTTACTTCCGGGTATCGCCGCTCCGGCGCTGTGATTGTTCGGAGCGGCGAAGACGTCACTCGCGCGGGAGCCGTCAAACCCGGCTTTGCCGGTTTTATCAATGGGATTCTCACTGTGCCTGCGCCGTTGTCTACGGCGCGCATGCGCCGTAGACAATGGTGTATACCTTTTTGGCAAATATCTCCTAAACCGTGTAGGTTTAGGAGATATTGCAAACACAGTGTTTACAACCACTTTAATATGAGTTTTGTATAATCCACTGAAGCCAGAATTCCATGAGAACCTCACAGGGTCACTGGGTGTGTACTTCCTGATGTCTGTGCTGTGTAACTCTCGCTCTGTCTCTGCTTCCTCTTCATCAATCAATTTCAGTATAAATTGATTCTCTCTAACATGATAGGGATGAACAAGCGGCAATATTTTCTAGCACCCAGAAATGTTGAGCATTTCCTCCTTGCAACATTTCCCCTCCCCCCCCCCCCTAGGGTGACCACGTGTGCTGGATTGCAGGTCTGTCCCGGGTACCTTCATTCCAGGACAATACAGTGTCCTGGAATGAAAAACTGACACAGCCACCCACCCCCCCCGGGCCAATCTGATGCCCCCAAAAAAGGCCGCCAAATCCCTGCTTTACTCACTGACAGTACTTGTCCTGGCCGGGAATGCCTGGAGGAGCACAATCCCCGCCCCCTGCTTGTGATTGGATAAATCATAAATCCCACCTCTTGTGTCCAATCACTTTGCTGTGATTTCATATAAAAGAAAGAGTTTTTTGGGACTTTAAATGAGGCAGGGATCAAAGGGGTCACTGCCTCCATCCCTAATCAGATATTGATTATAGAGGAGGGAAGGGGGAGGGGGAGAGGTGGGACTTTAAATGAAGCACACAGCAGTAAATTGAATAGTCAAGCGAGTAGAAAAAGTGGGATTTATTTAGCATTGTACATTCATTTATAGCATACATTGGGCATACAGCCTCTCAACCATGAATGTTCCGATGTTTACAAAACAAATACATAAAACCACATAGTTTGATGTACATTTAACATAATGAGTACAGAAATCGCATGATGCTAGTAACAAACAATTAAAAACATAATTGCGGTCAAAAAATAGGAAAGGGTCCATGGTAAGAAATGTTGGTAAGTAGTAGTGGCTCTACGCATTTCGCGACCCTATAGTCGCTCATCAGGAGCATAAACCATGGCATTAAAATATCTGCACAACGTGCGAGCTTGGCGTGCCAACCGAAATCGCCAATGCGACTCTGGGCTCCCTCTCGAGGCACTGTAGAGGTCTGGAAAGGCAGCAGCAGCCACACAAGGGCACGTCCCAGGCAAGTAATGTATGTGGATACCCTGCATAAGGGTGGAGAAAATGGCCCCATATGGGGAACCTGTGTTGTCAATGAAAGCCAGGGTCCATATGCATGTGAATGATCCAGGAGAAATGAGAAAAGTGATGTGGTTATGTTAAATGTACATCAAACTATGTGGTTTTATGTATTTGTTTTGTAAACGTCGGAACATTCATGGTTGAGAGGCTGTATGCCCAATGTATGCTATAAATGAATGTACAATGCAAAATAAATCCCACTTTTTCTACTCGCTTGACTATTCAATTTATTGCTGTGTGCTTCATTTAAAGTCCCACCTCTCCCCCTCCCCCTTCCCTCCTCTACAATTTGCTGTGATTTGTTACAGCACAAGCTGATTTTTGGGAATGGGGGGTGTCCCTTAACCACTTAACAACCACCTGCCGACAAATAACGTCGACAAGGTGGTTGCTTAACTCTGGGAGGACGTTATATAACGTCCTCCCAGAATCGCGCCCCCTGGGGCGCGCACACGGGAAACTCCGTCACCGCCGGGTCCAGAGGACCCGGCGGATCACGAATCGCGGTAAATCGCCGCTGATAGCGGCCGTTTACCACGTGATCGCTCCGTCAAATGACGGAGCAATCACTTGTAAACAGACCGGCGTCATTTGATGACGCCGGTTCCTCCCTCCCCTCTCTGTACCGATCGGTACAGTGTGAGAGGGGAGGGGGAGGGAGCGGATGGCAGCAGCAGCACTGTGGGCTGGATCTGTGACAATTGCAGTCACAGATCCAGCCATCCATCCATCCCTGCTCAGCCATCCCTGTGCTATACCCTGCCAATACTCTGCAATACACCCTGCCAATACTCTGCAAAATACCCTGCCAATACTCTGCAAAATACCCTGCCAATACCCTGGTGCAATACTCGGCAATACCCTGGTGCAATACTCGGCAATACCCTGGTGCAATACTCGGCAATACCCTGGTGCAATACCCTGCAAAATACTCTGCAATACCCTGCAAAATACTCTGCAATACCCTGCAAAATACTCTGCAATACCCTGCAAAATACTCTGCAATACCCTGCGCAATACCCTGCGCAATACTCTGCAATACTCTGGTGCAATACTCTGCAATACTCTGGTGCAATACTCTGCAATACTCTGGTGCAATACTCTGCAATACTCTGGTGCAATACTCTGCAATACTCTGGTGCAATACTCTGCAATACCCTGCGCAATACTCTGCAATACCCTGCGCAATACTCTGCAATACCCTGCGCAATACTCTGCAATACCCTGCACAATACTCTGCAATACCCTGCACAATACTCTGCAATACCCTGCACAATACTCTGCAATACCCTCCACAATACTCTGCAATACCCTCCACAATACTCTGCAATACCCTCCACAATACTCTGCAATACCCTCCACAATACTCTGCAATACCCTCCACAATAGCCTGTGCAATACCCTCCACAATACCCTGTGCAATACCCGTGCAATACCCTGCCATACACCGCAATACCCTGCCATAGTCCGCAATACTCCGCAATGCCCTGCAATACTCCGCAATGCCCGGCAATACTCCGCAATGCCCGGCAATACTCCGCAATGCCCGGCAATACTCTGCAATAACCACTTCCCGCCCTCCGGCCGTCATATGACGTCCTTGACTTTGTGCGGGGATATCTGAATGATGGGAGCAGCTACAGGCATCATTCAGATATTAGCTTTTTCAGCCGGCGATTCGCTACACCATAAGAACAATCACAGCGGCTGTTCCGCCGCTTGATCATTCTTACAGGAGGCGAGAGGGGGTGTCGCCCCCCCCCCGCCGCCCTCCGGTGCTTCTACCGACTCACCGCTACGATCAAAGCCAGGATTGTTGTTTTTTTTTTTTGGTTTTTTTTTCAGGCTTCCCAGCCTAGAGGTGAGATGTGGGGTCTTATTGACACACCCCCCCCCCCATATCTCACTGTAAAGAGGACCTGTCATGCCATATTCCTATTACAAGGGATGTTTACATTCCTTGTAATAGGAATAAAAGTGATCAAAAAAATGTTTAGGGCGGAAAAACATGTCAAACTAAAATAAATAAAGTAAAATGAAGAATAATTTTTTTTTTTTTTTTTAAAGCGCCCCTGTCCCCGTGAGCTCGCATACAGAAGCGAACGCATACGTAAGTCCCGCCCACATATGAAAACGGTTTTCAAACCACACATGTGAGGTATCTCTGCGAACGTTAGAGCGAGAGCAATCATTTTGGCCCTAGACCTCCTCTGTAACTCAAAACATGTAACCAGTAAAAATATTTAAAGCGTCGCCTATGGGGATTTTTTAAGTAGCGAAGTTTGGCGCCATTCCACGAGTGTGTGCAATTTTTAAGGGCGACATGTTAGGTATCTATTTACTCGGCGTAACTTCATCTTTCACATTATGCAAAAACATTGGGCTAACTTTACTGTTTTTTTTTTTTTTTAAGCACAAAACATTTTTTTTCCGTAAAAAACGCGTTAAAAAAATTGCTGCGCAAATATCGTGGGAGATAAAAAGTTGCAACAACCACCATTATATTCTCTAAGGTCTTTGCTAAAAAAACATATATAATGTTTTGGGGTTCTATGTAATTTTCTAGCAAACAAATGATGATTTTTACATGTAGGAGAGAAATGTCAGAATTGGCCTGGGTGCTCCAGAACGCCTGAAGGTGCTCCCTGCATGTCGGGCCTCTGTATGTGGCCACGCTGTGTAAAAGTCTCACACATGTGGTATCGCCATACTCGGGAGTAATAGCAGAATGTGTTTTGGGGTGTAATTTGTGGAATGCATATGCTGTGTGAGAGAAATAACCTGCTAATATGACAATTTTGTGAAAAAAAAAAAAAAGAGAAAAAAAAAAATCTTGATTTTGCAAAGAATTGTGGGAAAAAATGACAACTTCAAAAAACTCACAATGCCTCTTTCTGAATACCTTGGAATGTCTTCTTTCCAAAAAGGGGTCATTTGGGGGGTATTTGTACTTTTCTGGCATGTTAGGGTCTCAAGAATTGAGATAGGCCGTCAGTACTTCAGGTGTGATCAATTTTCAGATATTGGCACCATAGCTTGTGGACTCTATAACTTTCACAAAGACCAAATAATATGCACCAATTTGTACTTATTTTTACCAAAGATATGTAGCAGTATAAATTTTGGCCAAAATTTATGAAGAAAAAATTGTAATTTGCAAAATTTTATAACAGAAACTAAAAAAAAATCATTTTTTTACAAAATTTTCAGTCTTTTTTCTCTTATAGCGCAAAAAATAAAAAACCCAACAGTGATTAAATACCACCAAAAGAAAGCTCTATTTGTGTGAAAAAAAGGACAAAAATTTCATATGGGTACAGTGTTGTATGACTGAGTAATTGTCATTCAAAATGTGAGAGCACCGAAAGCTGAAAATTGGTCTGGTTATTAAGGGGGTTTAAGTGCCCAGTGGTCAAGTGGTTAATGGCAGTTTGGAAATGTGGTCACCCTAAACCCCCCCCCCCCCCCCTCCATTGCAACATTGTATAGACATAGTAGGGAGTTAAATTCATCAAATTATTTACTTATATCAGAATTCCATTATCTTTTTTTTTTCTCTCCACACTCATGCCATTCTTTTCATTGGAATCGGGTTAATCCTTCTTGGATCTGGATTGAATTGATGAGAGCTTTCTAAGACTTGAGGTTAAAGCAGCATTTGAATAGGACGTCTCCTCGTGGGGCTTATAGTGCTGATTGTTTGTTGTCTTCTCTTCTATCCTTGTATCTTTGTATCTGGCTGAACTGCAGAGATGAGGAGGGCTGACGGGCTCTTAATTTGTGAATAAACCTCATAATCCAAAGTAAATTATAGGACAATCACACCCTTGCTTTCTTAGCCTGGTGATTGCTTGTTTGTTTCCACTGTGTGTGTGTAGCAACAAAATGTGATAATTTTAGGGAGGTGATTCTTTTCTATAGCCACTGTGTATGTATGTACTGTGTATATATATATATATATATATATATATATATATATATATATATATATATTGTGACAGCAGGAAGGTAAAGTCACCTGGTTGCATCCAGGGGGGTAGATATATTTCTCCCAGATTCAGGCTTTATGACGACTTATACAACTAGGGAGAGAGTTGATGAAGCCCAGCTGAGGCTAGTGGGCTCATGGATGAGTCATACCTCTAGGGAGAGGGCTGGGCGTCGTGCAGGCAGGGAGTTGATGAGACCAGCTGAAGCTTGTCAGCTCGTTTAAGGCCTCTATAAAAACTCCCAGATTCATTAGGTGTTTGCTCATGCCTGGACCCAGACCTGTGTGGACTGTCTAGGGAGAGTGAACCCCTGTGCGGTGAGGCAAAGCCTGTGTGGCTATTTGTTTGGACTTTTACTAAACCAGGGACTTAGGGACTAGGACAGCACCAGGCTGATCCCAGTTGTTAGTTTAGGAAACCTGCATGTTTAGTCAGAGGTCAAACTGACCAGGATTTATTTTGTTTATGTTTCTTTTTGGCTTTGCTGTGTTTTTGTCACTGTACATAGAGAAATAAACCGCACCTTTTGATTTTGAAAACCACAACCTCCGTCTGCTGGCCCTGTTTTTGTGTGGGGAGCCCAACCAGGGGGTCACACACACCCGCTACCGAGTTAACCCCCTCACAATATATATATATATATATATATAATGTAGCGGGGGTTCCAAATTTAGGGACTGCTATACCAAATTTAGGGGTGATTTGAGTGGTAGTTGACTCAAATCTTTTCAATTGCTGGACTCTGTGTCGTTGCTATTTCACCTGGTGTGCAGTTCCCCTAAGAAGTATGGGTGGCTCTGTCATCTATACTCGGGGTTGAACTACAGCTGATGGGGCAGTGATTTGGTGTCTCCTCTTGGTAGCTGTACAGTGGGTGTGGTGGACCTGCTTTGCATGCCGGGAGGGGGTACAAAATGGGCAGACGCCGTTGGAGTCGGAGGCAAGTTGCCACCCCAGGGACCTGTACCCGGGGAAAGGTGTTGTGTGGAGTCCATTTTCGAGTGCATGGCCCTCCAAGCCATGGGGCCACGTGCGCCTCAGTCCCAAACACCTTTAGTCCTGGGACTGCAACTTCAGGCCTGGGCCCAGTACCTTTAGCTGGAGCCCACTTAGGCCCCTTTCACACTGGGGCGTTTTTCATGCGGTTTAGCGCTAATAATAGAGCTATTATACCGCATGAAAAAATCCTGCCCTGTGCCTTCAATGTGAAAGCCCGAAGGCTTTCACACTGAAGCGGTGCGCTAGCAGGACCGCTCCAAAAGTCCTGCTAGCCGCTTCTTTACAGCGGTAAAGGAGCGGTGTGTTCACCGCTCCTTTACCGCGGTCTCCCATTGAAATCAATGGGATAACGCGGTAATACCGCCCGCAAACCGCGGCAATAGCCGCGGTTTGCGGGCGGTATTAACCCTTTTTCGGCCGCTAGCGGGGGTTAAATTAACCCCCCTAGCGACCGCATACCGCGGTAATAACGACGGTATAGCAGCGCTGAAAATCGCGCTGCTATACCGCCACCGCTCCTGCCCGCCCAGTGTGAAAGGGGCCTTAGGGAGGAAGAATCCCAGGGTTTCGCCTTGCGAGGGGACCCGTTTCTAGAAGAGGAGGCTGGGGGAGGACCGTTCCGAAGGACTGGTGAGAAAATCGCAGTGAAGGAAGGGGCCCAGTAACTCTCCAGTGGGATGTCGTCCATGCAGAAACCAGGGCCTAAGATCTGGACCATCAGGAGGTTTGGGGTACCATAGATCCTGTGGCAGAGGATCTCCTAGACGCATCCATTAGGGAACTATATTGACTGTTCGAGCTACACGCCGGCTGCTAGTGCCATTGGGTGACTGTCCAGGTGAGCTGTACCCACTTGGGATCAAGTGGCGATGAAGCCAGGAGTGTCTGAATTCCATCTGTCTTCCTAACACCTTTCTCCCTTCATGCATAAGAAAGTAAACCTCTACGTTGGAGTGATAAACTGGTGTGGACCTTGGAGTTACTTGGGGCATAGAGACTTTTGTCCTTACACACTAGGGACAGAAACCAACTCTGAGGCAGGGCCATCTTTTCCATTGGGCACGCTGGGCAGTTGCCCGGGGGCCACACTTGCCTGGGGGGCCCCACCGACTGTGCATGCGCAGTTTGCGGAAATCGCAGAGAAGATCTGATACTCCACGAGTGCTGCCTCTGTCTGTCCGCCGATGATGACGTTAGCCACACCCGTCGGACTAAAGAAAAAAAAAAAAAGCAGGAGGAGCTGAGGGTGAATGGACAGAGTAGAGTTGTCAGAGCAGACAGCACAGCAGGCTTGAAGCAGAGTGCGGCGAAGTCGGACCCCTGTCGGCAGTGCCGGTTTTCGTGAGCCTGTAACCTGCCCAGCCAGTACAGACACGGAGTGCCCTGGTCGGTGTCGTACGGTGGGTGAGTGGCTGTCTGGCTGACTGTGCAGCTTGCACAAAGAGATCGGGGGGTGGTCTGTTGCTCTGATGTAAGTGGGAACTCTGATGTAAAGAGAAAGCAGTGGACTCTGATATAAGGTGGTCTCTGGTCACCAGAGCCCCCCCTTACATCTGCGTTTCCCCTTACATCATGATCTGCAGCGTTCCCCTTTACATAAGAGTTCCCTTTCACTGTAAGGGGGAATCCTGCAGACTCTGATGTAAGAGGAAACTCTGTGCTGGCTGGGTTATAGTATCCTGACCTTCATGTCAATGAAGAAATGTTTTTTTTTTTACTTTTGTTTAACTTAAACACATTGCTAATAGCATGACCTATATGTTTATAGTTTAAATACACTTTTGCACTGTTTGGCACTGAAAACTGGAATTTTAGGTACCCTTTTGGAGTGGCAGTAAAAAATGTGGTTCTGTCAGTAAATGTCATGATTTTTGTCAGTAAAAAATTCTCGTGCGTGATTGTGTAGACAGGGCCCCAGTGCATCGTATTGCCTGGGGGCCTATAATGCTCTTAAGATGACACTGCTCTGAGGGGATCGCTGCAAAGACCCGTAAGGAAACTAAGTGTGCCTAACCTCTGCAACCCAGGAGGTATGGGCATGGTGAAGACTACGCGCTCCTTCCTCTTCAGTGAACGAGCCAAAGAGGGGAGAAGGAGGGTGACGGTGGCCACTTGAGATATATATATATATATATATATATATATATATATAATGATAAAAGTTTCATCAGTGTGTTGATGAAGTGGGTGGAGGGAAAGTAAAATATAGACAAAAACAAAAAAAAGACAAAGACAAAAAAAAAAAAATATACACTATATTACCAAAAGTATTGGGATGCCTGCCTTTACACACATATGCGCTTTAATGTTATCCCAGTCTTACTCCGTAGGGTTCAATATTGAGTTGGCCCACCCTTCGCAGCTATAACAGCTTCAACTCTTCTGGGAAGGATGTCCACAAGGTTTAGGAGTGTGTCTATGGGAATGTTTGACCATTCTTCCAGAAGCTCATTTGTGAGGTCAGACACTGATGTTGGACGAGAAGGCCTGGCTCGCAGTCTCCGCTCAAATTCATCCCAAAGGTGTTCTATCAGGTCAGAACTCTGTGCAGGCCAGTCAAGTTCCTTCACCCCAAACCCACTCATCCATGTCTTTATGGACCTTGCTTTGTGCACTGGTGCGCAGTCATGTTGGAACAGGAAAGGTGCCATCCCCAAACTGTTTCCACAAAGTTGGGAGCATGAAATTGTACATAATGTCTTGGTATGTTGACGCCTTAAGAGTTCCCTTCACTGAAACAAAGGGGCCAAGCCCAACCCCTGAAAAACAACCCTATAATCTTGGCCGTTTGAAGGAATTTGGGGGCCCCAAGCAACAATTTTAAAGTTGACCGGGGGGGGGGGGGTTATTCTGCCGCGGTGCAACAAGTACACCAAGTTGTTTAAGGGGAGGGGGTCGACATTGACGCTGTTCATGGGAGGGGGGGGCATCGTAAGGTATTACAGTGGATATGCGGGGGGAATGTCTTACCTCCTCCACCCGTGCTGCCTCCTCGAGTCCTCTGGCTGTGCTGCCCTCTGCTGGGGCCCCAGGACAAGTCGGGGCCCCAAGCAGCTGCTTGGTTTGCCTGTCCTGTTCCGATGGCCCCGATTATAATCCCCCCTCCACCAAATGATTTGGACCTGGATGAGCGAGTTTGGAGTGGAGGAACTAGACTGGGATTGGCATTCAGATGTTGCTTGACAAGCAATGCAGAGGTGTTAGGTCACCTCCTCATCTCCTGTTTTAACCCCTAAATGGTAGCATTTGAATAGGTCAGGTTCAGAGGGCAATACTGTCCGCCAAATGCAACTGGGGGGGGGTACTTTTGTCTTTGCAGCTTGGTAACAACTTAAAAGTTGTGGTTGCAGATACTCTTTAATGCTTTACATAAAAGTCTCGTTTTAAAATATCTTCCTTTGCATTTAAAAACATGTAACAAATTTGCAGGTATGGAGCCTTGGAGGGATCTAGCGCAGTTTAGTTTAAGGCAGATTTAAAAATTTTTAGCTACATTGTATCTTAGTTATTCGTTCCTAAACTGTGTCCTATTAGGTCTATCTGGGATTTGTAGTTCCCAGTCGGTGAGCTGTTGGTTGACCTTCCATGACTTGTTCGCTTTCGGCGCGCTCTGAAAACTTTCATCGCCCGGTTGGAGCAGAACGACTCGTAAAAAACGCTGCGTGTTGCCGCAGAATCCGGCCCGTGAACACCTCAGTTTGTTCTTTAAGAATAACAATTAGACGGAGTAATAAAGCCTTCCTATAGATCAGCGAGCTTCCACCGAGCGTGAATTCCTTTGACGAACGCGTTTATTGTAAGCTTCCCCTACGTACACGCGCTCCAGAAAACCGCCATGATCCTTTGCTTTGTATTTCCACGCTCTTGACAATGTAAATCTGCGTCCTAACACCTACAGGACCTTACAATCAAAATGATTTATAGAATTTTAAATACTGTGTTTAGGCAGTGACGGTGCGTCTATAAAGGGCGCACGGGCACCGCCCCCTCTCTCCTGCCAACTCTCTCTCACTATAGATAGATTCACGCATTGCATGAATCTATCTATGGTCACCGCTGCCACCCCCTATGCAGGTGCCCAAACCCTTTTCACCCTTTTCACCTGAATTACAGCGGCGGGGGTGTTTTTTGGAAGCACCTGATTAGAGCCATAGGCTCTAATAGGCGTCCAAAAAGGTGAACAGTGGGCGCCATGCTGGGCAGAGGACGGGACCCGCTGCCCCACCGAGACAAGGTAAGTGCCTGGTGGGCGGGGGATGCACACTGGCAGCAATTGGTGGGCACAGTAGCGGCAATTGATAAGCACATTGGCAGCAGTTGATGGGCACACTAGCGGCAGTTGATGGGCACACTGGCGGCAGTTGATAAGCACACTAGCGGCAGTTGATGGGCACACTGGCGGCAGTTGATGGGTACTGTGGCTGCGTTTTATGGGCACAGTTGCGGCAATTGATGGCACAGTGGCTGCGTTGGATGGGCACACTGGCGGCAGTTGATGGGCACACTGGCGGCAGTTGATGGGCACACTGGCGGCAGTTGATGGGCACACTAGCGGCAGTTGATGGGCACACTGGCAGCAGTTGATGGGCACACTAGCGGCAGTTGATGGGCACACTAGCGGCAGTTGATGGGCACACTAGCGGCAATTGATGGGCACAGTAGCGGCAATTGATGGGCACACTAGCGGCAATTGATGGGCACACTAGCGGCAGTTGATGGGCACAGTAGCGGCAGTTGATGGGCACAGTAGCGGCAATTGATGGGCACAGTAGCGGCAATTGATGGGCACAGTAGCGGCAATTGATGGGCACACTGGCAGCAGTTGATGGGCTCAATGGCAGCAATTGATGGGCACACTGGCAGCAATTGATGGGCATAGTAGCGGCAATTGATGGGCACACTGGCAGAAATTGATGGGCACAGTGTCAGCAATTGATGGGTACAATAGCTGCATTTGATGGCACATTGGCGGCAATTTATGGGTACTGTGGCTGCGTTTTATGGGCACAGTTGCGGCAATTGATGGCACAGTGGCTGCGTTGGATGGGCACAGTGGCTGTGTTTGATGGCACAGTGGTGGCAATTGATGTTTTTTTTTTAACTAATCATTACGGTACTTAACTTTTAATAACAATTAAATTATAGGTATTGGAATTTCCTTTCAAATTTGGCTGTTAGTGAACATAACGAATACAAATTTATCCAAAGTTACAAATTATCCCTAATAATGAATGCCGTATCTAAACGAATGGAACATAATGAATTACCGTAAATACTCGAGTATAAGCCGAGTTTTTCAGCACATTTTTTTGTGCTGAAAATGCCCCCCTCGGCTTATACTTGAGTCAACTTTTCGCACCTGATCTCCCGGACTTTGGGGACACGGTACTAGCCAAACTTGGCACACATGTAGCCCCCTTTCTCCTCTAATAGGGTGCAAAGTTTGTTGTCCGGGGAACCTACGGCCGGAGAGCACTGATTTTTCAAAGCCGGGCTCCCCTTCCATAGACTCCCATGTTAAACGTCAGTCTAGTCATGGACACAGTGAGGCAAAGTGAGGCACAGTGAGGCATGGGCACAGTGAGGCAAAGTGAGGCACAGTGAGGCATGCAGATGGACACCCTAGGCTTATACTCGAGTCAATACGTTTTCCCATTTTTTTGTGGTAAAATTAGGTGCCTCGGCTTATATTCGGGTCGACTTATACTCAACACTTATACGGTAAGTGTTCTTGCATAGCAAGACCACTTACTGTTATTATACATATATATTATTATTATAGCCAAATTTACCACCCTAAATCCTCCCACAGCTTTTACACTACATAGACAAGTAATATACCGAAACGTGCGGATTGTTCCCGATTGGTGTGCT
This sequence comes from Rana muscosa, assembly GCA_029206835.1. Classification (NCBI taxonomy): domain Eukaryota; kingdom Metazoa; phylum Chordata; class Amphibia; order Anura; family Ranidae; genus Rana; species Rana muscosa. The sequence continues at coordinate 368,868,870 of CM055125.1, forward strand.
ATTACTTTGTGGAACGTTTCGCCAAAGTGAGGCATGGCTTATATTCGGGTCGGCTTATACTCCAGTATATACGGTAATAATAATAAATCACAACAATAATAAAAACATATTATTATTATTTTGTTCCGTTTCATTTTTTTTAGATGCGGTATTCGTTATTTCGGATTATTCGTAACTTCATAAAAATTTGTATCCGTTACGTTCACTAACAGCCAAATTTGAAAGGAAATTCTCCAATACCTATAATTTAATAGTTATTATTAGTTATTATTTAGAATTTTCGGATTTGCAAATAATTGAACTAAAATAATAACTATAATTTAATAGTTAGTTATTATTAGTTAGTTATTATTTAGAATTTGTGGATTTTCGTATATTTTCGTTCTTTCAAATCTTCATATTTTCCCTTCTTATTTTTCGATTGTCGAATTTTCTAATTTACAAATTTTCTAATTTACAAATTTCGAATTTCCGAAAAAAAAAAAAAAAAAAAAAAAATGAAACGAAAACAATTTTTTTTTTTTTTCGGCAGTGCACATGTCTATTTGAAATGAATGGGCTACCCTATGCATGTAGCACAAAAAAAACGTGCGCAAAAAATGCACGTTTAGGAAGTTAGATTGTAGGTGTAGACCAACGCTGCATCCTGGCCTAGGCCAACAAGGCCCAGGCCTAGGGCGGCACTTTGCAGGGGGGCAGCAAGGAAAGAGTCCCCGCCGGCATGAGCTACAATGTTAGTGTAACGCAAGCTTCTTCTAATTTTGACTGTCCTATCTTTCGGGACCACAAACCTTCCTCACTGTGCTATGTTTTCTGCTGCACCATTGGAATGGTTATATCTTCTTAGTCCTCTCCATAAAATTATCAGAAATTTGTGTTTAAAGTAGAACTATAGGCAACACATTTCATTTTGGATAGAGTAAGGGAGGGTTAGAGCCCCTGTCAGTTTATTTTTTACCATCCCTGTCCCATTGCAGAGATTTCACTTCCTGCCCCATAGCTAAACAGGAAGTGAGAGGAAATCTATGCAAATTAAGGGAATCCATTGCCCCCCCCCCCAGGCCCTCAGAACTAGTGTCCCCACTCTAAAATTTCAGGGTGGGTCTTAAACAGAAAGGGGTGAGGCCTTGACAGGAAGGGGTGGATCATATTTAAATTAGGGGGTGCACGAGTTTAGTCAGGCCTAGGGCAGCACAAAACCTAAAGACACTACTGGTGTAGACATCAGACCAAAAAGGGTGGGTGGCTCAGCTGAGGAGTTAAGAAGTTAGAATAAAACCTTTTGGTTTTAAAATCTGGACAATCCCTCTAAATGAGAGACCATTGGGCGTTATGGCTTGGCATACATTATGGGCAGAGAACATTTTGAGGGCGCTGGCCCTTTAACCCCCGGCACCGCAGTCATTTATCTGTGTAATGTATGAACCAGACATCATGGAGTTATAGAAGATGTGATCTCTCTCCTTCGCTGCAAGGTTGCTTGGCTTTAATTGCCGCCATGTAGCACTCTGTGATAACACCGTAAAGTGAATGTATTGATCGCCTGTATTCTCGAACATGGTAGACTGGCTCTCCGCACGCTCCCTCACGCTCCCTCACATACCTGCCGCTGTATTAGGAATAGGAGGAATGTTCCACATGGTAGGCTCACTTTACAAAGCTAACACACTGAGATAAATATCCGTATTTAAAATTAAAAAAAAAGTGTCAGTTATTTTCAGCCGAGTCCGATGGCATTTGAAAATGACCATCACTTAGATGAAGATGGAGTGTCTAATGCAGGGGATAGGCAACCTCGGCCCTCCAGCTGTGGTGAAACTACAAGTCCCATGAGACATTGCAAGACCCTGACCATCACAGGCATAGACAGAGGCATGATGGGATTTGTAGTTTCACCACAGCTGGAGGGCCGAGGTTGCCTACCCCCTGGTCTAATGCCTTGTACACACGATCAGATTTTCCGTCGGGATAAACTCCGACGGATTCTTTTCCGACGGAATTCTGTTCAAGCTGTCTTGCCTACACACCGTCACACCAAATTCCGGCCGCCAAGAACGCAGTGATGTACAACACGACGACGAGCTGAGAAAAATGAAGTTCAATGCTTTCGAGCATGCGTCGACTTGATTCAGAGCATGCGTGTTTTTTTTTTCTCCGTCGGAGTTCCACACAGACGGACGGAATTTCCGATTTACCGAAATTACCGAACCGAAAAACCAGCGGAAAAAAAGAGAACATGTTCTCTTTGTAAATTCCGATGGAAAAAAGTCCAATGAGGCCCACACACGGTCGGAATATCCGATTAAAAAATTCTGATGGTGTGTACAAGGCATTAGGCTGGTGGTAAAGCCCAATTTTGGTAGATTGGTAAAGTCTGTCTTGGCAGAGGGGGCCTCAGGTACTGCAGGGGTTACCTTGGTCTAGGGGTGCAGGGATAGGATGGACTACTTACCCAATCCCTCCGTTCCAGCGCTATTCTCCTCTTCTCCCTGACGCTCTTGATGGGACCTCAGCGTCATCACGTACAGTCCATGGATGCAGGAATAAGGTGTAATACTTACCTTGTTCCTAGGTCCAGAAGGGTCCATCCATCTGTGCAAGTGGTCCCATGAAGCCTCCTGAGAAAGGTGCTCCTGGCCATAGTCACACACCTGCCTCCTCCAGGTACCATGAAGGGTAGAGGAGAGCACCAGAGCGGGACAGGGGGGGGTGTAGGGTAAGTAACGCAACCTCTGCAGCTCCCCCTAGACCAGTGATGGGGAACCTTGGCACCCCAGAAGTTTAGGAACCACATTTCCCATGATGCTCATGCATTCTGCAGTGTAGTTGAGCATCATGGGAAATGTAGTTCCAAAACATCTGGGGTGCCAAGGTTCTCCATCACTGGCCTGGACCTAACACGCATTTAACCCTTGCACTGTGGGTGGGCCCGACTACAAAGGTAGATTTTCTCTAAATCTGGGAAACTTTAAAATTGCTTGTTTAGGTCTAAAGGACATAGAAAAGAAGATCTACTTACCAGATCCTCAGCAGTGTTGTAAGTAACTGAGTTAGAATAAACGGCGTTACTTAACGCAGCTACTTTTGAGGGTAACGAGTAATCTAACGGAAGGGAAAACTGGCCCTTTGGTTTAAAAGTTTGGAGACTCCTGATCTAAGGTCCTGATGTCATCCCAATGCAGAGGTCCACGGCCCTACTTGGAGTGTAATAATATGACCATTTATTTGCAACGCACGCCATCCATTGACATTCATTGTTCCCTCTCTATAAATTGCTCTCAAGCCCACAAGATCTACTTGTCATACACAATTTATACATCAAAACGTAGGTAAAAAAAAAAAAATGTGAAAAAAAAAAATTTGAAAAAAAAAAAACATTTAACATTTCTTATTTATTTTTTGGAAAAAAAAAATAAAATTAAAAAAAAAACATTTAAAATAATAAAATAAAATATGGAAAAAAAATAAAAAAATTAAAAAAAAAACATTTAAAAAAATAAAACGTTTTTTTCAGCTAATGATGGGACTTCTTCAACTTTTTTTCTACTATTTATACTTTTTAAAATATTAAGCTTTTTAACACTTTTCACAGTTACTCCAGCCACTCCACCCAGTTACTCCGCCCACTCCAGTTGTAGACTACTGGTGGAGGCAAGAACACTATTATTATTATTATTATTATTATTACTGTATACAGGATTTATATAGTGTCAACAGTTTGCGCAGCGCTTTACAACATGAGGGCAGACAGTACACTTACAATACAATTCAATACAGGAGGAATCAGATAATAGTAGTAGTACATTCATGGTAATATTTACATTAATATTATTATTTTATTATGTATTATTACATTTAAAATATACAGTATTATAATATTAATAAACAAGACATGTAAGATACATATTAAAAATAATAATAATATTCTATGAGAAGAAAAGCTTCTGCCTGCCGGCATGCTGCAGAAAATGCCCCTTGCTCGTCTTCATAGGGAAGCAGTGGTCTCTCTGCAGAGGTCTAATACACCCCCTGCTGAGCCAGTCTTCTCCAATCAGCAAAGCTCACATCCTTTCCTGATTTGTGGCTCAAATTTACTTTTTATCCTGTTAAAGCGGAGTTCCGACAATATTTTTTCCTCTTAAAAGTCAGCAGCTACAAATATTGCATGTGCTGACTTTAGGGCCCCTTTCACACTGGGCCCTTTTTTCAGGCTCTATTGCACTAAAAATAGCGCCTGCAAACCGATCCTAAACAGCGGCTGCTGTCTCTCCAATGTGAAAGCCCCGAGGGTCTTCACACTGGAGCGGTGCGCTAGCAGGACTGCTCCAAAAGTCTGCCAGCCTCATCTTTGGAGCGGTGAAGGAGCGGTGTGTTTGTGAAATCAATGGGACACCGCGGCTATACCGCCGGCAATGCGCCTCTGCAGAGGCACTTTACGGTGGTTTTTAACCCTTTTTCGGCCGCTAGCAGGGGGTAAAACCGCACCGCTAGCAGCCGAATACCGCCGCAATTCCGACGGTAAAGCGCCGCTAAAAATAGTGGCGCTTTACCGCCACCGCACCTCCCGCCCCAGTATGAAAGGGGCCTTAAAAAAAAAGTCCAGGGCGCCCGTGATGTCGGCACCCGAAGCCGAACTGTTGCTTGGCTCTCGGGTGCTGCCGCCGCCATCTTCGGTAAGGGAATCAGGAAGTGAAGCCTTGCGGCTTCACTTCCTGGTTCCCTACTGCGCATGCGTGACTCACGCTGCGCGATCCCACTGGTCCTTGCTGTCTTCTGGGACCTGTGTCTCCTCCAGAAGACAGTGTGGGGGGGGGAGGTGCCGGAAGTGGCGTAGATAACCGCGGGTGGCTTGGGTATCTATGCCCGGAAGTGAGAGCAAATACCTGTATTAGACAGGTATCTGCTGCCCCCTTCCCCCCTGAAAGGTGCCAAATGTGACACCGGAGGGGGGGGGGGGTTTCAAAAAGTGGAAGTTCAATTTTTGGGTGGAATTCCGCTTTATAGTAAAAACCCCAGATATTAAAAATACACCAACTTGTGCAGTCATATTTTTAAACAGAGCTAACATAAGTACCTGAATCATTTTTATATCAGCCCCCTGCAGGACCCACATTGGAAAAGGTTCAGTAGTGTGAGCCAATCAGGTTCTACTGCACTGCATGGTGCCTTCAGCCGAATACCGAGATCCTATACTGTATATATACTGTATATACTCGAGTAGAAGCCGAGGCCCTAATTTTACCATAAATAACTGGGAAAACGTATTGACTCGAGTATAAGCCTAGGGTGAGAAATTGAGAATGCAGCAGCTACTCTAAGTGGAAAAGAGGGTCAACAATGCCCATTTTCAGCTTCACTTTGCCCATTGCAACCTCACTTTGCCCATTTGCAGCCTCACTGTGCCCATTTGCAGCTTCACTGTGCCCAAGTCAGTGTACCTTTTATTCTTGCGGGCGTTAGGGTGACCACATGTCCCGGATTGGCCGGGACAGTCCCGAATTTTGCAGGTCTATCCCGGGCACCTTCATTCCAGGACAATACAGTGTCCCGGAATGAAGCTGACACAGCCACCCCCCCCCCCCCCGGGCCAATCTGATGCCCCCAAAAAAGGCCGCCACATCACCGCTTTACTCACTGACAGTACTTGCCCTGGCCGGGAATGCCTGGAGGAGCACAATCCCCGCCCCCTGCTTGTGATTGGAGAAATCATAAATCCCGCCTCTTGTGTCGAATCACTGTGCTGTGATTCGTTACAGCACAAGCTGATTTTTGGGAAGGGAGGGTGTCCCTGAATAGAATTTTTCAAAAGTTGTGGCTTCCTCCTGGTCCCTTTCTGTTCTGTGATAGGCGTTTGACACTGTGTTCCGCTACCGCCTATCACGGAGGTCCTCTCATCCTCGGACTCAGTTTCCCAGCAGACACTGTGTTCAGTCTTCCGCCAATCATGGACCTTCATTCATCCTCGGACAAGAGGTCGTCCGTGATTCCGAGGATGAATGAAGGTCCGTGATTGGCGGAAGACTGAACACAGTGTCTGCTGGGAAACTGAGTCCGAGGATGAGAGGACCTCCGTGATAGGCGGTAGCGGAACACAGTGTCAGACGCCTGTCACTGAACAGAACTGGACCAGGAGGAAGCCGCAACTTTTAAAAAAATGGATGCCCGCAGTCCTTCAGGGTACACTGACTCGAGTATAAGCCGAGGGGGCTATATTCAGCCCTAAAAAAGGGCTGAAAATCTCGGCTTATACTCGAGTATATACAGTGTATGTGTATATATATATATAGTGAGGGGGTTAACTCGGTAGCGGGTGTGTGTGACCCCCTGGTTGGGCTCCCCACACAAAAACAGGGCCAGCAGACGGAGGTTGTGGTTTTCAAAATCAAAAGGTGCGGTTTATTTCTCTATGTACAGTGACAAAAACACAGCAAAGCCAAAAAGAAACAAACAAAATAAATCCTGGTCAGTTTGACCTCTGACTAAACATGCAGGTTTCCTAAACTAACAACTGGGATCAGCCTGGTGCTGTCCTAGTCCCTAAGTCCCTGGTTTAGTAAAAGTCCAAACAAATAGCCACACAGGCTTTGCCTCACCGCACAGGGGTTCACTCTCCCTAGACAGTCCACACAGGTCTGGGTCCAGGCATGAGCTAACATCTAATGAAGCTGGGAGTTCTTATAGAGGCCTAAATGAGCTGACAAGCTTCAGCTGGTCTCATCAACTCCCTGTCTCACGACGCCCAGCCCTCTCCCTAGAGGTATGAGTCATTCATGAGCCCACTAGCCTCAGCTGGGCTTCATCAACTCCCTAGTTGTATAAGTCGGCATAAAGCCTGAATCTGGGAGAAATATATCTACCCCCCTGGATGCAACCAGGTGACTTTACCTTCCTGCTGTCACAATATATACAATGTAACACTTCCAACCCACCAACATTAGGAAGTACTACTGTGTGTGTGTATATACTGTGTGTGTGTATATATATATATATATATATATATATATATATATATATATATATATATATATACACTATATTACCAAAAGTATTGGGACACCTGCCTTTACACGCACATGAACTTTAATGGCATCCCAGTCTTAGTGCGTAGGGTTCAATACTGAGTTGGCCCTAAAACAAGGTATGCAATAAAAAGGGTACGGTGTCAGTTAGAAATTCCATTAGCAGGTTGACGAGGTGGGAGGGAGAAACCAAGGAAAGTAAAATCTGAGCAGATTGTCCTTCAGCTTAAAAAAAGATATATATATATATATATATATATATATATATATATATATACACTGTATATTATTTATTTTGTCTTTGTCTTATTTTTGTTTTTGTCTATATTTTAATTTCCCTGGTTCCTCCCTCCCCCCCCCCCCCACACCTCATCAACACGCTACTGAAACGTTTAGTATATATATATATATATATACACTATATTACCAAAAGTATTGGGACGCCGGCCTTTACACACACATGAACTTTAATGACATCCCAGTCTTAGTCCGTAGGGTTCAATATTGAGTTGGCCCACCATTTGCAGCTATAACAGCTTCAACTCTTCTTGGAAGGCTGTCCACAAGGTTTAGGAGTGTGTCTATGGGAATATTAGACCATTCTTCCAGAAGAGCATTTGTGAGGCCAGGTACTGATGTTGGACGAGAAGGCCTGGCTCACAGTCTCCACTCTAATTCATCCCAAAGGTGTTCTATTGGGTTGAGGTCAGGACTCTGTGCAGGCCAGTCAAGTTCCTCCACCCCAAACTCGCTCATCCATGTCTTTATGGACCTTGCTTTGTGCATTGGTGCGCAGTTATGTTGGAATAGGAAGGGGCCGTTCCCAAACTGTTCCCACAAAGTTGGGAGCATGAAATTGTCCAAAATGTCTTGGTATGCTGACGTCTTAAGAGTTCCCTTCACTGGAACTAAGGGGCCAAGCCAAACCCCTGAAAAACAACCCCACATCATAATCCCCTCCTCCACCAAATGATTTGGACCAGTGCACAAAGCAACCTCAACCCGATAGAACACCTTTGGGATGAATTAGAGCGGAGACTGCGAGCCAGGCCTTCTCGTCCAACATCAGTGCCTGACCTCACAAATGCGCTTCTGGAAACATTCCCATAGACACACTCCTAAACCTTGTGGACAGCCTTCCCAGAAGAGTTGAAGCTGTTATAGCTGCAAAGGGTGGGCCAACTCAATATTGTACCCCACGGACTAAGACTGGGATGCCATTAAAGTTCATGTGCGTGTAAAGGCAGGTGTCCCAATACTTTTGGTAATATGGTGTGTATATATATATATTTTTATTTTATTTTTTCAGCAGTCTGTTACTTGCATAATTTTGTGTGGCAGCTTCCTCTGAAGTTTTGTTCGTAATTATAAATTGTTTATTATCAAACTGTTCCAAAAAGCTGTACATGGTGGCAGGATGGGGGGGCCTTAACACCCAGTCACCGCTCGTCATATGCATCTAAAGCCCCTTTCCCACAGGGGCGGGAGGTGCATCGGTGGTAAAGCGCCGCTATTTTTAGGGACGCTTTACCGTCGGATTTGCGGCGGTATTCGGCCGCTAGCAGTGCAGTTTTACCCCCGCTAGCGGCCGAAAAAGGGTTAAAAACCACCGCAAAGCGCCTCTGCAGAGGCGCTATGCCGGCGGTGTAGCCGCGGTGTCCCATTAATTTCAATGGGCAGGAGCGGTGGAGGAGCGGTAAACACACCGCTCCTTCACCGCTCCAAAGATGCGGCTAGCAGGTCTTTTTTTTACCGTCCTCGGGGCTTTCACACTGGAGAGACAGCGGCTGCTGTTTCAGGTCGGTTTGCAGGCGCTATTTTTAGCGCAATAGCGCATGCAAACCTCCCCCAGTGTGAAAAGGGGTCTAAGGGGAACCGCCTTTCTGTCCTGGGAATGCGCTCAGTACTCACTCCCTGCGCAGTGGCCAAGCTGTCTTAAAGAGCTCCCTGTCGTTGTCTGTGATTGGGAGCTCCCGATCTCCTGATCATGTGACATCCAATCACAACGGTCACCTGGGATGCCCGCCAATGCTTCCCAGTGTCAAGACCCTCTTAAAGGACTGCAAGGAGTTAATGCCCAGAGCTTGCTGAGAGTGGAAACAAACAGAGAGAGTGGTGCCCCCATCAGTGTGCTGCTGCCCAACCAGCAGGATGCGGGGTGCGTGTCCTTGACCAGGCTGTTCTGATGAACTTCAGTGGAGGTCTAGGACCAGTCTGGATCTCAAAACTTGCTTTAAAGAATTAGAAATCTTTTGGAAGGTGTGACCGTTGACTTTGAGGTATCTTAACCATAGGCAAGGCCGCCATCAGGGGGGTACAGGCAGTGAGGGGCCCATATGCCCCCCCTTTTTTTTGTAAGGTGCCCATAGGTCCCCAGGGGCCCGGAGTTCCCCAGGGCCCCAAATGTCAACCCCCCTTTTTTTTATAATTTTTTTTTTTATTATTTTTTATTTTATTTAATTTTCATTTATTTTTTTTGTAAGGGGCCCAGAGGTCCCCAGAGACCCGGAGGTCCCCAAGGCCCCTTTTTTTTTCTTCTTTTGTTTTTTTGTGTTCGTAAGCACCCAAAGCCCCCCCAGACCTCAACAATTCACGGCGGCAGCACCCCCGCCTCTCAATTCATGGCACCCCCCCCGCTCCTCAATTTGCGGCGGCAGCACACCCCCCCCGCTTCTCCTCTGCTCCAGGGGGCCCATGCCTGAAGCTGTGTAAGGGGCCACAAAATTCCTGATGGCGGCCCTGACCATAGGACTAGCAGCTTTGGAATTCAGCTTCAATTCTTGCTAATACAATTCGTAAGATTGCAATCAATTATTCCAGAAACGGTGAGAATTACAGAACGAGCTTGGATGGCTCTTCATTACCTGTCTGCAATGTTTTTTTTTTTGTTGTTTTTTTTTTAGTATACAGTATATACTCGAGTATAAGCCGAGTTTCTCAGCACATTTTTTTGTGCTGAAAATGCCCCCCTCGTCTTATACTCGAGTCTGTGTCCATCTTCATATTTGTGTGCCTGATCCTAGCCAAACTTGGCACACATGTAGCCCCACTCTTTCTCTACGAATGTGCAACGTTTGTTTTTCGGGGAACCTACGGCCGGGGAGCACCAATTTTTCAAACCCGGGCACCCCTTCCATAGACTCCCATGTTAGAAGGTCAGTCTAGTCACACAGCGCCGGAGATCAGGTAGGGAGATTGGGCACAGTGAGGCATGGACACAATGAGGCATGGGCACAGTGAGGCATGGGCACAGTGACAGTGAGGCAATGGGCACAGTGAGGCATGGACACAGTGAGGCATGGACACGGACACAGTGAGGCATGGACACGGACACAGTGAGGCATGCACACGGACACGGTGAGGCATGCACACGGACACGGTGAGGCATGCACACGGACACAGTGAGGCATGCACACAGACACAGTGAGGCATGCACACAGACACAGTGAGGCATGCACACAGACACAGTGAGGCATGCACACGGACACAGTGAGGCAAAGTGAGGCATGCAGATGGACACCCTAGGCCAGTGATGGGCAACTTTGGCACCCCAGATGTTTTGGAACTACATTTCCCATGATGCTCATGCACTCTGCAGTGTACAGTAGTTGAGCATCATGGGAAATGTACTGTAGTTCCAAAACTTCTGGGGTGCCAAGGTTCGCCATCACTGCCCTAGGCTTATACTCGAGTCAATACGTTTTCCCAGTTTTTTGTGGTAAAATTCGGTGCCTTGGCTTATATTCGGGTCGGCTTATACTCAAGTATATACGGTAGCTTAGACGGGCCCCCATAAATAATGTATACATGTCACATTGGCAGTCAAGTTTTTCCATTCTTTGAGGCTGAGAAGCGGCAGTGGAGAAGGTCTTTCATTGTGAGTAGTTCACAGACCTACCACTGTTCCTTTCTGAGCTACAATTGAGTCTTCTTTCAATCGCTTAGGTGAATTAGGGTTGTCGTATCCTTGCCCTCTCCATATCTTGATCTCCTCGAGGCTTCTCCCGTTTCATCCCGGTTCCTCGCCGAGTTCAGACTCTATTATTTTATTTTATTTTTTTCAGACTCCACCAAGGTCTAGGATGTGCAAACTCTATTAAAATGTACTTTCTGCAGAAGTTTTCTGGCATGGCCTTGTTTCCTGCAGGCCTTTCAAAGCTGTGAGCTCTCTGTAACTTTACAAGTCTATATGAATACATTACTAACATGCCACAATATATAACAATAGTATCAGTTTTCAGAAAAAGCTCCATCTTTTATCATTAAAAGCTGTCCCTTCTCCAGTGCAGTGAAGTGGCCTCACTAAGGTGATGCCATTTATCTGCTGCAAGCAGCAGGAAGCGTTTCCTCAGTCTCCATCCCCCTAGTGATCAGACTGCAACATTGTAACTTTGTAGGCATTTAGACATTTGTGCCTGCAACCAGGAACTGCACATGCACCAGGCTTTACTAGATCATGTCTTATTGGAGCTGCTGGTCCAGGGAGTAGGTGGTGACCCAAAGTGATACCTGAACAAAGGTGGCATTGCCCTTCTGACATAAAAGCAGAAGTCAGCATTGACAGAGGGAGTATTGTGATTTTCTTGAAGAGGTAATAAATATCTGATAGTGTTACAATTGACCAATACTAGGCATGCATGAGAGGGTGGTAAGTGGTGGATGATGGTGGTTAGATGATAAAAAAGAGGGGGTGGTTGGTGGTGGCCAATGAAGGTGGGTAGACACAAAATAGAAATGAGCAAGGATGGGAGTTTTAGAGTGGTTGTAAACCCTCTGGGGGAAGTTACACCTACAGGTAAGCCTAACCTGTAAGTGCTTGCAATATCTCCGAGACCTACACGGCGCAGGCGCACTGAGCGGGCCGTTTTTATGAATGGGGTCGTGGAGCGAAAAGCGGCTCCCGCGTGCATGTGCAGGAGTGACATCACGCGGCTCTGGCCAGTCACAGAGCCGGAGTTCGCGGACCCCGGAAGAAGAGGGGTGAAGATGGACGCTCGCTACTAGTGAGGAAGACCGGGACATCGCGGGCTTCTACTGCAGGTAAGTGACACATAATGGGCTACTATGCGATGCATAGTAGCCCATTATGCTTTACCTTTGCAGGGAAGTAAACCCATTAGGGTTTACTTCCTCTTTAAGTTGCAAAAAAATCTATCAAATTGATAATACCAATTTCATCATTTTATTAAACAAACAATGTTAAAATGGGTAGAATTTAAACCAACACATGAAAATAATGTGGTCGCAATACAAAAGTTTGTTGCCTCTACATGTTTCGCCATAATCATGGCTTCTTCTGGAGCTTTTGTAAGACCTTATATACAATGTCACTCAAACGTGAATATGACTCAAGAGGCCCTAGGTGGTCTAGCAGAGTATCAGTGTGCCATAGAGGGGGGAAAAGCCCTATAATACCCTTTTTTGATAAGAGGTCATGGAATCCAAAGGCTGATAATCATATCACTCCTAAAAAGTATACTTCAAGTACTGGTATTTAAATTGAGAAGGACCTTACCATCTAGACATTTCCTTCATCAAAGATAACCGGACTCCTTTCCTCTACATCAATAAAATACCATTAGACCAGGGAAGATCCAATTAAATATTTTTTCCCAATCGAATAACCCTTCCAACCATAAAGTAGAATTCTGCAGGTATTAGACAGGGCGAACGGCCTGTTAGACCTCCTGTCTCTGGTATTGAACTTATCTCCTTCAAAGGTGGGTAGATGATCAATAAGGGAGGGGGTGGTTGATGGTGGCCAGTGAAAGTGAGTAGAAGATAAAAAGTGAGGGAGTGATCTGTGGTGGCTGATAAAGGTGGGTAGATGATGAAGGAAGAGGGGGATGGTCAACAGTGGCAGATGAAGGTGGGCAGGTGACGAAGAAGGCAGGGGGTGGATAGTTGTGGCAGAAAAAAATGTGTTGTGGAAGAAAGGGGGAGGTTGTGGTGGGCGATGAAGGTGAGTAGATGATAAAAAGGAAGAGGGGAGTTGGTGGAAGGTTGGTTAAAGGTGAGTAGATCATGAAGAAAAGTGAAGTAGTTGGTCAATGAAGGTGGGTATATAAAAATGGAGAGGATGGTTAGTTGTGGATGATGAAGGTGGGTAGCTGATGAATAAGACGTGTGTCGGGGGTCGGTGATGGCTAATGAAGGAGAGCACATGATAAAAAGTGGGGGTGTGGTCTGTTTTGGCTGATTAAGGTGGGTAGATGATGAGGAAGGGGGGAATGGCCAATGGCGGCAGACGAAGATGGATGAATGATGAAAGAAAGGGGAGGTTGGGGTAGTAGCCAATACAAGTGGGTGGATGTTGAAGAAGGGGATGAAAATGCAGCACTTACTGTACCTGTCCCACTCTGTTGTGGCTGCACTTGCTTTGTGTTTCCTCTCTCCTTGACCGGAAGGCCAGGAATTGTGTCTGGGCAACAGTCCTCAGGAAGGAAACTCTGGACCACCGCCAGGCACCAGCACACCCCCACCTCTAACTTCAACAAACACCTTCCTCAACCTTTTCAACACAGAGGAACCCTTGAAATAACTTTCTGGTCACAGGAAACCCCTGCTAAAAATGACTATTTGCAATGCATGATACATTGGTACTTACACTTGTGGTCATTGTGAAGAATTACTCCCTTACAGATAGATAGAAGTTCAATGGTGTCACTGGGAACTTCTCTGAGAGGCAGACATTGTTCATTGCTCAAAGAACCCCTAGAACCCTCAGGAGGAATTAGCTGAGAAACCCTGCTGTACAGCATTGGTATGTGACATATCTGGCCAGAGATGAGCCGGGAAACCACATAGAAATCTTGTATTGAAATTCGGCAAGTTCCCAAGTATCTAACCACTGAAGGAGAACTCATCATGCAACCAGCCTGAAGATCTCTAAAACGAAAAAGGAAGTGTAGCGCCCTACTCCTGTTGGGTAGATGCTATATGTTAAATTTAGTTATCTGAGCTGTAGTTCAGCTCAGAAAGAATTATGTAAATTACTGGCTCGGTTTCAGTCTGGCTGGGCTGCACGTTTTCCACCTGACAGTAGGTATCACTGTCATCACGGGTCAGGGTTGGAAATGCAGTAGACTAGGTGTATTGGGTATTCCTTTCCCAGAAGTGGCTCAGGGGGCGTGGTCAACCCGCTGTGCATTCTGGGAGGGGGTACTTAAGAGGCAGAGACCACTCTTCCGGGGTTCGTTGCCGGGGGTCGTTGCCGGATCCTGACCTGAGGGCCCTCCTGGCCTCAGGGATATACGAGGCTCTGCAACTGAGAAGTAGGCCCAGGAGTTGCTGGGGCCTACTAGTCCAGGGATGGTCCTACGCGGTCTTGCCTGCGGGAAGAAGCGGAACATTCATGGTTTGGGAGGTGTAACTTGTTAAAGATGAATGTTCTGCCTAAATTTTTATATCTTTTCCAAGCCCTCCCGGTTAGGATACCTTTTGCATATTTTAAACAAGTTCAAGCTCTCTTTACACATTTTGTTTCGGCCCATAAAAAACCTTGAATCTCCCATATTCAGCTTACGAGGCCAAAACAACACGGAGGTCTTGCACTACCAGATGTTAAGAGATACTATCAGGCGGTTCATTTGGGTAGGGTGATCGATTGGTGGCGACATTATGAGTCCAAACTATGGATACAAATAGAACAATATCAGACAGAGATTCCCTTACGGACCGCGCTGTGGTGTGGAGATTCTCTACCCACTGAATTAAAATCACATCCATTGATAGGCAATACACTGCGACAGAGCGCCCGTGTTATCCTAAAGCACTCCTCAACAGCTACGACATCGCCTTTGACCCCGATATTGGGTAACCCTAGTTTCCCTCCGGGACTCTCAAATACACAATTTAGGCAACTAAGGACTTCTGGCCTTATGATAGCCTCTCAATTTGTAATGAATGATAGATGGCCTAATATTTCGGAATTGATGGATGCAGCAGGCCCCTATAGATTGGAGTTCTGGAATGCGGCACAGTTGCAGCACTTTTTCCTGACCATCCCGAATCCCCGGAGCTACACTAGACCCCTGAATAAGTTCGAGGAATATTGCTCGAGCACAGAACCGTTATCACAGACTTTATCCAAAATGTATGCTCTTCTAAATACGCCAGAACAACAAACCGATCTGCCTTGTATTGCGAAGTGGGAAACTGAATTAGACCGCACATTCTCCTTGACCCAAAAACAGAATATGATTAGCCTCTCCCTTAAGTCCACGATATGTACAAAAATACAGGAAACCAACTATAAAGTTCTGACAAGGTGGTATTTGACACCTGCCCGCCTGCATGTGATGTGTCCAGAAATATCAGAATATTGCTGGCGTTGTGGCAAAGACAAAGGTACGATGCTACACACATTCTGGTCTTGTCCTAAATTGATTGACTTTTGGACGACGGTGCGCAATATATCGCAACGATTCACTGATTTCTCGATTCCAAACGACCCAGCGTTTTTTTTACTTCACGTGTCAACTCTAGCCCCCCGGGTATATAAAAAATCTTTATTGAGGCATCTAATCAATGCTGCTAAAGCTTGCATCCCTATGATGTGGAAAACCCAGAACCCACCGTCAGTGGCGATGTGGTTACAAAAGGTGGAAAACATAAATAAAATGGAGGATCTAATAATGACTGCACAGGATAGACATGGGATTTATAAAGCGACATGGGATAGCTGGAATACGTTTGTACATTCAGATGAGGGGGAAAAATCTCTTAAAGATTTAAAATACCTAGTATATAGATGGGGGCCAGGAGAACTACTAGACTCCGGAACAGATGGGTGTATTCGACTCAACACCGTCCTTCTGTATTTTCTCAATATGTACTTCCTTCAGAATTCCCCCCCCCCCCCCTTTCCCTTTTTTTTTATTTTTTATTTTATTTTTTGTTGTTTTTGCTAGGAGAATAATAGGAGATAATAGGAACTCCAAGATATATATGGTTCAATATGTAATGTACTGACATTTCTGTGTTATATGATCAGGAGGCTGTGTCCTCCACTGATATGAGCTATTTATGTATTTTGGGCTGAGTCCAGATCTTATTTTCTTTTGATTTTTGATTTTATTTGGAAAAACTAATAAAAAAGTTATATTTGGAAAAAAAAAGAAGCGGAACAATTGGGGACTCAATTGAAGGACGTATCCTGGCCAGTTTGCCTCACGGTGCTGCCGGACGGCTGAAAGATTCCGGCACCGTGAGCTGTGTACTCTTGAAGGAACTTTTTGCAAAGTGTCAGTGTGGTTACACGATCTTGTGGCAGAAGGTTGTGGAAAGACTGTACGGCACTCATCAAGTCTGTGGCAGAGACTTTTGAGCGAGCTTCGCACCGGTTGCTAGGCCAGTGAGAGTAGGCCTATCCGGTGGTTGCTGAATCCAGCGTGGAACTGTTTGTCCTCTGGATCTGAGATTGTGCCCGTCATCCGCAAAGTAAAGGGCCTGAAACTCCCCTATCCTTCTACCCCTCTGTTGGAACTGGTAAAATAAAGCCTCTTGAAGAAAACGTATCCAGGTGTTGGTGTGAACTTTTATACAGGCTCTTCAAGAAGGATCACTGACACGAGTGCGGTGAACGGAAAAGGTAACGGTAGGCCCAAAACTTTAAACCAGCAGCTCCTACGGGGGTAGTGCTACAGAAGTATAGAGGGTGAAGGTGGTGGAGCTGGAGGCCTAGAGGAGGGATCCCAGAATTAAGCTTTAACGTGAAAAATATGCCTTATAATAGGTCCACTTAAAGCTAGGAGCCAAATATGCATATGTATCATCAACGTATACATTTTTTTTTTCTTTTTTACTTTTACTATCTTATAGATCGCTGATAAATTATACAATCAAAGCTGATCCTTTCCCTCTCAATATTAAATTGATCACAAAGGAGAAGTTGGGCATTAAATGATGTGAACACTTTACTGAACGTATACTGTATTACATAAATGATAAGGAGTTTATCGTACGCCACGTTCCAGCATTGCATGAATATCTCATCTTTGGTTGACACACATATTGACGCTGGTTTCTGCTTCTCGCGATCCTGCAGCTCCTTTGCTCCTATCCCGTATTGATTTACCTATATAGAGTATTTTATAGTTCAGTCCGGAGGTTGAATACCATCGGAAGTTTGTCTGACCGTCCATCTTCCAGATAAACTGTATTTGATTACTGCCAGCGCAAGAAAAACTCACCCTCCTGGCAGACCTTCGCTCCCTCTGTATTTATGGGCTCCCTGGGTCCGATCGATGGTGGTTATTTTTGGAGTTGGAGGTTCGGTTTGCTTTGGTTGAGGGTTCAGTGCAGGGTTTCTGAGACTGCTGACCCAGCTTTTTCCTGACTGACGTAGCTTGTTTTGAAGAGAACGGCATTAGGGTCATTTTATCATGGTGACCAATCAGAAGTTATCTTCTGTCTTTAAATTGATATATAGTATATATATTTTATTTTTTTATTTTATTATTTTTATTAAGTTTTTCTTTCCAAGATATAAAAAAATACAAAATATATATTATCAACAGTAGTTTGCTAATGTAACATACACAGCAGCATTGGTATACATAAGGCAAAAGGGAACAAAAGTTGGATTGCTCATTCATTAAAAAAGTCTAGGTAGTTATTGTGGGTCGACTCACATCAGTTCCATGATGTAGAGTGGAAGGAAAAACAATGCCTTTCCAAGTAGGAAGCCCATATATATATAATAATCAATATAATTTTTTTATTGTAATTTTGCAACAATATTACCACACAGTCTTTCACATAGTTTTCAATTACGTGTCTCTCTATTCCTAAATAATTCTACCACAAACTACATTCTTGAGTATAGAATTCTTTAAACATCCAAAAAAGAAAAATTATCTCTCGTTTCTCTCCCGTCTCTCTCCCATCACCTCCACCCACGTCTCCCTGCGCCATTTAACTAATTTACAATGTAACCCACTTTCATATATAGATATATATAGATATATATATATCTATATATATATATATATATATATATATATATACCGTATATACTCGAGTATAAGCCGAGTTTTCAGCACTTTTTTTTGTGCTGAAAATGCCCCCCTCGGCTTATACTCGAGTCTGTGTTCATCTTTAACTTTGTGCGCCTGATCCTGGCCAGCTGTAGGTCCCCTGGACCCCAAACTTGGCATACATGTAGCCCCACTCTTCTACAAGTGTGCAAAGTTTGTTGTCCGGGGGAGCTACGGCCGGGGAGCACCGATTTTTCAAAGCTGGGCACCCCTTCCATAGGCTCCAATGTTAAACCTCAGTCTAGTCACACAGCGCCGGAGATCAGGTAGGGAGATTGGGCACAGTGAGGCATGGCCACAGTGAGGCACAGTGAGGCATGGCCACAGTGAGGCACAGTGAGGCATGCACATGGACATAGTGAGGCAAAGTGAGGCACAGTGAGGCATGCAGAAGGACACCCTAGGCTTATACTCGAGTCAATACGTTTTCCCAGTTTTTTGTGGTAAAATTAGGTGCCTCGGCTTATATTCGGGTCGGCTAATACTCGAGTATATATGGTATAATATATATATATATATATATATATATATATATTATACAGTATATTAAATTATAGTATTATATATTATATTATTATTGTATATTATATTATTATTATTATATTATATTATAATATAATATTATATATATACTGTATATATCTATATATAAAAATGGGTTACATTGTAAATTAGTTAAGTTGAGCGGGGAGACGTGGGTGGAGGAGATGATGGAAGAGTTACCAGGACAAGAAGGCACAGACAATATTTACTTATCTCGGAGTTCAGTCGATTTTTCCAGCGCTGTTGCAGTGCTTGCTGGGTAGAATTAGCACTTGTAGTCAGTTTATTCCTCTACAACATTTTCTTATTACAGAATTAAAGTCTTTTAATTATCTTTAACCCGCCATAATTCCGCATCCTCACATCTCGCCTGAAATAAAGTCTGTATTACCTTTTCTCAGGAAGAAGTGCGATAAAAGCTGTTTTCAGGCTCACATCGCGTTATTTTGCTGCACAAGTAATAAATTAAAAGGGCTAGAAAAAAAAAAACTTCTTCGAGGTGCGGCTCAGTCGTGTGTCTGTATTTAAAGCGTCTCTTCTGTAGCAGCGCCTTCCTGGTGCGCACCGCGGGGGGATACGGAGCTGATTATTTATTTTTTCAACTTTTTTTTTTCCCTAATGAACGCTGTACATAAAACTGGAAAAGTATTATTATGTTTCTATTAATATTTTTGTAAGTCGCTAATTATCTCTGAAAGTGGATTGTAGGCGAGGAACTTTGTGTTTTCTAGAACAAAAAAAAAACAAAAAACGATTTAAATGTTGGGGGGGTATCTTATCAGATGGTTTAATGGAACATAATCCATACAACGGAAGACAATTGGGGAGATGGATGTTGGGATTGGCTGACTGTGTATCAGACCTGGAGCAACAGACTCCAAATACAAGGAACCAAAGTCATTGGTGGCTGGTGTTTTTTTTTTTTTTAGTTGTGGAGAGAAATAAAAAAGAAAGTAAGGAAAAATAGAAAAAACAAACAAACATTTATAACACTTTGTTTTGGCCTTGTGGGGGCAAGAGGCTCAACACACAAACTATGTTGGGTCTCTAACCTTCTCACATCAGAACATAATAAAAAATAAAAAATTCCCCTCACTTTGGAGAGATTTCCCTCATTTTTTGTCTATAGGACAGAATGTTAAGCAGTAGAAAATAGGCTTTAAACCTTTCCTACTCTACCCCCCCCCCCCATTATTGAATTATTATTTTAAAGTAGTCATTGTATCAAAAACTCAAAGATCTGCTGTTTTTATTTATTTGTGACAAGTTTTTCTTTTTTTGTGTGTGTTTTCCACTTATTCATTTTTGAATTCATTGTGCCCCCAGAAAAAAAGGATCCTTGATTTTTGATGCACCAGGTTTAATATTGTATTTTTTATCTGCCCTCTTGGCAATCCTTTTTTTTTTGTCTCCAGGACAGAAAGTAAAGGGAATTCTCCCCAAGAGGACATAGGCAGTAAAATAATAATAAAAAAATGCATGGGTTTTAACACTTATCCAGTCTATCCAAAACTAGAAAAGAAAAAAAAAATCTTGACTTTAGCTATACCTTATGTTTTTTCATTGTTGACTTCCTTTTGACAGTGTAAGTTGGCTTGCTGTCTTTGGTTTCAACACGTTGAGTCACTGACCCGAAACGGGCCTTCACTTAACAAAGTCAGAGGGGATTCCAAACACCTGATCTGTGTGTACTCGTTCTGGGTCGATGATTCTGAAACTTTCAAAGCCTTTAGACCAAAATGTTTTAAAGCCTTTAGATTAATATCTTGAGAAAAGTTGAAGAACATTTGAAAAGGAAAGATCAGTAATGGTAGCCTATATATTTTCTCAACATGTTTAATTTCTAGTACACGTAAAAGCCCAATTAATTTTTTTTTTTTGGGATAGAGCATAGAGGTTAAAAAACTCCTTGCGGGTGTATTTTTTGGGGAGAGCTACCTTCACTTTCTTTCCTATAGACACAGTAAGCAAGAGGAAATCTCTCTTAGTCATCGCCGAAACATGATTTCCTCTCTATTCCTCTTCTGGGACAGCTGTAACATTTTGGATTTCCCAACACTTTCTGTTCTTGTTTGAGGGCCATTTAAAGAATGGTCTCACCCCTGTTGCTATCAAGAAAATGTTTTTGTCACTGTGCAGGCTAATTGACCTAATATTGCCCCGTCGCTATATGAGGTCAATAATGTCATGAACATCCTTGCTCTTTTGTGAACATGCATCTACCATGCAGAGAATCCTTAGAACATTCTGTTTTCATTCAAAAAATTGTGTTTGCTTTTGACATTTGATTTTGGAAAGAATGGACTTTACCAAACGAAAACCACATAAATTCCCTTGTTCGAGAATTTTTTTCCATCCTCCTCCTTCAAATTTCCCCATCACTGCAGTTGAAAATGAACGTTGATTTGACCCACTAATGATTATGACCCACTAATGATAATGATCTACTAAAGATGAACAAACTTTCTTAGAATCTTCTTTTCCTAAGGATTTTCATTTTAAATTATACCCATCTATGGCAAGCTTTAGCCTGGACTGATGAACACAACTGGCTTGATGAAATTACCTTCACTTTAGAAGCCTTCCTTCACATCAGAGGTTTTTCCCTTCACATCAGAGCCCCTCCCTTCACATCAGAGGTCCTCCTATAACATCAATGCCCTCCCTTCCCATCAGAGGTCCCTCATTACATCAGAGCCCCTCCCTTCACATCAGAGGTCCTCCTATAACATCAACGCCCTCCCTTCCCATCAGAGGTCCCTCATTACATTAGAGCCCCTCCCTTCACATCAGAGATCCCTACATAACATTAGAGCCCCTCCCTATCCATCAAAGGTCCTTCTATAACATCAATGCCCTCCCTTCCCATCAGAGGTCCCTCATTACATTAGAGCCCTTCCCTTCACATCAGAGGTCCTCCTATAACATCAACGCCCTCTCTTCCCATCAGAGGTCCTTCATTACATTAGACCCCCTCCCTTAACATCAGAGATCCCCCATAACATCAGAGCCCCTCCCTTAACATCAGAGCCCCTCCCTTCACATCAGAGGTCCTCCTATAAAATCAACGCCGTCCCTTCCCATTAGAGGTCTCTCATTACATTAGAGCCCCTCCCTTCACATCAGAGATCCCCAATAACATCAGAGCCCCTCCCTTCCCATCAGAGGTCCCTCATTACATCAGACTCTCCCCATCACATTAAAGACCCCCTGTACATGAGAGCCCCTGTCACATCTAAATTCCCCAATCACAGAGTCCTCTTCTCACATCAGGGTCTCCTCAACACAGAGCCACTCCAATCATAAAGTCCCCTGCTCACATTAGCTCCAGCAAAGCGACAAAGGGTGGGAGAGGGAGCAAGTCTGGAGGAGGTGGACTTTCATCTTCTCCTGAATGCTGGGAGTGATCTTGCATACTGCCTACAATAGATCAGTGTATTGCATTGCCATGGGGCAGGCAGGCTGGCCACTAACCCCCTAGTAGTAACAAATTACCCTATGTTGCTGGGCCCTAGAGCATTATTGGTGCTGGTGGGCATTCCTCCCACACCATGGTAACTTGTGACACTGATCCAGGGCAAACTGGGTCCTCTGCTTGCGGAACTCCAGGGAAATCCAAACGGCAAGTCAGTTGAGAAACACTGGATGTACATCAGCCATCTTGATTGAACTAGCTTCCTTTCATCAATCTGTGAAAGACCCTGAGCATGAAGGCCGAAATAGAGCGAGGCTAAAATAAATAAAAATAAAAAGGTAGAGACAAAATGTTGGAGATCTGGGCTAAGGCTGCAAAAGTCATAGTATTTTTAGTATTCAGGTGTCATGTTGAGTTTCCTCTAATGTAGGGAGGAATAAGTTTTGACATTGCCGTCTCCCTGCTGATTAGCACTCTTAGACTGAGCCTTTCACCATGTGCAGACGTCTTGTAATGTGGTCTGAGCCGAGCTGTCACCAGGGCGACTCGCCTGCAAAGAAATCTTGTCTTTTAACAAAGTAACATTGAGTGCCGTTGTGTTTTTTTAGCAAATGATGTCTGGAAAAATCCTCTGATATCCGACACAATGTACTCTAGAATGTTTGAATGCAGGAAATAAAAGGGAAAACTGAATGCATGCGGGTTACTCAACTCTCCGAGATGATGTGCATCTGTATTTATTCACGTTCATGCTATCTGTAGAGACTCAATGTGGGAGAAAACTGGGGAAAAAAGTTTTGTTTAACTGAAAACTCCACTTCTAAATAATAGATCTGATATTTCATCCCTTTCAGAACAACATTTGGTGCAAAAGATAACTGAAAAGACTGGGGCCTATGGGGACTGTACCGTAATGAATGCAAAAGTGGGCATAACTTTTTTATTACCTTACATAGGTCATTCAAATTTCACATGTTGGTAGAGGAACTTTCTCTATAATAACTCTTCTTCCTTTTGATTGCAGGTAAATAATAGATTCCAAGCAGAAGCAACGTTGAGTTCTTGACGAAGGAAGGGTGCAGGCTGTCCCACATACACAAAAGGCTGAAAATTGTTTTCTGAGATCATACCATTGATACGAGCAATGTCTTGTCATTGGTGACTCTTGTCAATGGTGTCATATCTGGAAACATTCTGTAGCCTTCTGTGTCCATATGACAGCCTGCATCGCTCCTTCATCAAGAACCTAATGATGGCTTGGAAGCCATTATTTACTTGCAATGAATTACTTGCATCATAAGTGTTTCCATAGAGGAAGAGTTACTCTACCAACATGTGAAATTTAAACAATGTATATGCATCTTAAGCCAAAGTGTTATTCCTTTTTAGAATAGAATAAAATAGGAGGATTAGAAACTCTGTTA
Source organism: Rana muscosa (assembly GCA_029206835.1). NCBI lineage: Eukaryota > Metazoa > Chordata > Amphibia > Anura > Ranidae > Rana > Rana muscosa. Next base: position 368,892,310 of record CM055125.1, read on the forward strand.
AGTTTTTATTGCTCTGTGCTGGGAAGATTCATTCTTCCCGGACTTTGCTGCTTTCATGCAATGAAATGTGAGCTCCACTCAGTTCCGGTAAGCTCAATCTGTGCTCGACGTGCCGCCTTAGGGAGATTGGTGGAGAAGAGACTTGCTGCTACTGGACCAAAGAGGAAGTTGGGACAGTGCTGTATGCTACAGCACTGTCCCAACTTCCTCCTTGGTAAAGGGTAATTACAGACCGGCAACATTTTTTATTTTATTATACAGAAGGTGAGGGGAACATATTTGTTTTTTTTTGTTTTTGTTTTTTTTTTTATTCTGGAGCTCTACTTTATAAATATAAAATATTTGGTAAAAGTGTTTCAAAGCCTTTCTAGTGTTATTTTTCCTTCTCAATATGTTGGGTCCACAAGCTTCTGACAGCTTGTCAAAACTTCACCTGAGCAGTCGCAACCACCAAGAAATTATATCTGTCTCAAGCAGCCTGAAAATGTCCAATTAGTGGCTATAAACCATATGGTGATTTGCCTGGCTGCAGCCATCAGGACCACGGTAGATTGGCAATTCTTCTCCTCAGTAGGCCTTATACAAAATTTTCTGTATATGGGGGATAAGTACATTAGAACATCTAGAGACAAAAATCTAAAGAGGGTTATGTTGAAAAATAACATTTTTTTTTTTCCCTCTCTGTCTTATATGGATCCCCCATCCAATGTGTGCGTGTGTTACTTGTTTAATAATTAGATCTACTGCCTACCAATTATCAGTATAGATCAATAGCCAAATACTCACAAATGTTTTGCAGAACCATTGGAGTAGTATCCTTTCTGAATTTATTATATTCAATTGTATGTTCAGGCAACTCCCACTGGATTTTACTGTTAGTAAAAACTCAATAGGGGTTTTAATCTTATCCCACGTCATCAAAAATGGAAAAAGTATGCTTTAAGTGCTGCATGCAAGGTTCAGAAACTGCTGAGAATCCCCTGTAATAATCGTGCCATTATCATGCTTCCAACAGGTTTGAAAAATTAGGCAACTGTGGGCTTTACAGACCTGTGTGACTGCGGCAAAGACTAAAGAGGTTGTGTCCCATCTAGAAGATTTCCCTTCACATCCTGTCCTGGAGACACCATATGAGTGAGAGGAAATCCCCTCATGGACAGTTGTGACCAGAGCATGGGTCCCCAGTGGAAGATTTCCACTCTATGCCTATTTCAATGTAAATATTGGATTTCCCAATTTTGTTTTACATTACATTTAATTTACTGTAAAAACAAAACAAATACAGAGGGTGAATCTACTTAGCCACAGCAGTAAGACCTGATATATTCCAACTCTTTACAAGACCTGATAGGTTTCAGCTCTTCCACAAGAACTGATGGGTTCCAACTCTTCCACAAAACCAAATAGGTTCCACCTCTTCCACAAGGCCTGATGGGTTTCAACTCTTCCATAAGGCCTGATAGGTTCCAACTCTTCCACAAGATCTGATGGGTTCCACCTCTTCCACAAGACCTGAGAGGTTCCACCTCTTCCACAAGACCCGATAGGTTTCACCTATTCCACAAGACCCAGTAGGTTCCACCTCTTCCCCAAGGCCTGAGAGGTTCCACCTCTTCCGCATGGCCTGATAAGCTCCACCTCTTCCACAAGACCTGAGAGGTTCCACCTCTTCCACAAGACCTGAGAGGTTCCACCTCTTCCGCAAGGCCTGATAGGCTTCAACTCTTCCACAAGTAATCATGTCCCCATATTAGTTCCCTGATAACATCCCTTCGTACTCCCATCCCCACACTGCCACAATTTATCACATGAGTTACGGTGAAAAACCTAGTATGACCCACACAAGGCACACTTACCATGTTCACAATTCAACGTCTGAGCAACTAGTCAGGACGCTTAGCCTTATGCAAATGTTGACTTTTAGAAATGTATAGTCAAAGTGCACAGGATCTTCAAAGGGGATTCAAAATCATCACATTGAAGTAAGAACAAGCAATGTATGGTGCTAGGCATCCACATGGACAGAGTATGGGGATGAGGATGGAGTCAGGTTGTGGGCCACTCACAGATGACATATACATTTTTGTCTGCCTTGTACAGCTTAGGGCAAATGGAAATTGTAATGCTCTGCTCATCTCTTTCATCTGCTTCAAATTCCCCATACAAGCCTTCTTCTCGACCCATGATTGTTTCAGTGTACACAATAAGATAACAAGGTTATCTAAGCGCATAGTTTTATTCATTCCGCATATCTCGTTATTACGCCTTCTCCGTACCTCCTCCATATACATTAGTCATTAATATTCCCATAATATGGATTTTGTATCTGGAAAACACACAGCAGCAATATTGCTCTGACACGTTGCTCAAATCATACATATGTTACATATGTTATGTGCATAATATGTTTTTTTTTTTTTTTGCTCCTCTCCACAATTGTGCACCTTCTTGCCGTTCCCCAGGGTACGCTGTCACTTCTCTGTAAAGGAGTACTTAATATGAAGCCAGCTGTGCTTTGTACGGTTTTGTCTTTGAGTGTTACATAAAGTAGAAACATAGATAAGAGTTTAGCTATTAATGCAATCTATTACTCATTAACACGTTAAAGCTGTCAACATCTCTTTTCCCAGAAGACCTATTGTGCAATTTAAAGCGAAGCTGAAGTTTTGTACGAGGCGGCTGACGATTTATCCCCATAGTACAAAAATGTATTTAAAATAATCCAAACACTATTAGATGGGAAAAATGTGGCGGCAATTAAGCAATGGTTAGAGGGATGATAGATATTTGTTGGCATTAGGTAGAATGAAGTGGCAAGGGGACATGTTGTGATATGGCAATCAATGATTTGAAGGAAGTACGGAGAGCAAAGTTGTTGGTGTAAAACACCCAATTTTAAAATGTAAACCCTTTTCTGAGGCAAGGAAAAATGCTTCCTTAAATGCTTGTGTATGTCTAGGGCACCTTTTTCCAGTCATGGAAACCTTTAAAAACATGCAAAATCTCCAGACTCCCCAGTCCAAAATGTAAATGGTACTTATCAAATGAAACCTGAATCTAGGACAATGGACACAACCACCTAGATGAAAGGAACTTTACAACAGAAGCCCCCTTCAGATCAGAGGTTCTCCCGTCACATCTGAGATCCCCCTCCTTACATCAGAGCTCCCCTTCACATCAGAGGCCCTCGTTGACAGTAGGGTCCCCCAATCACACAGTCCCTCCATCATAGAGCCCCCAATCACACAGCTCCCCAACCACACAGGCCCTTAGTCAAACAGGCCTCTCCATAATAAAGCCCCCCAGTCACACAGTCCCCCCATCACAGAGCCCCCCAGTCACTCAGGTTCCCCATCACAGAGCCCCTGATCGCACAGCTCTCCATCATAGAATTCCCCAACCACACAGTCCCCCATCACAGACCCCCCCCCCATCACATTGTTTCTCCACCACAGAGTCCCCCAGTCACACAGTCCCTCATCACAGAGTCGCCCACTAACGAGCCCACCAATCACACTATCCCTCCACCACACAGCCCCCCAATTATTATTATTATTATTATACAGGATTTATATAGCGCCAACAGTTTACGCAGCGCTTTACAATATAAAAGGGAGACAATACAGTTAAAATACAAGAGGATTAGGAGGGGGCTGCTCAGAAGAGCTTACAATCTAATAGGGTGGGGCAAGTGGTACAAAAGGTTGTAACTGTGGGGAATGAGCTGCACAGACAGCCGCGCAGCCCCCCATTGGGTAGAAGGGGGATGGGTCCTCCGAGGAGGGGGGACCCCGGTGGAAGGGGGCTGGACTTCTCTGGGACGAAGGGGCCCGGGCCGGGTCGGGCGGACAGCATGGGGACGCGCGGGGGATGGACCCGAAGGACCACGGCCCTGCCGCCTTTCCCGCGCCACTGACCCGCTCCGACCCGGTGGCCAGGCCCCTGCAAGCACCCCAGGCGACCGACGGAGGAGCGACCCTCAGACAGGCGCGGCCCCGGGAGGAACCCGGGGTCGCAAGGTGCGTTCGAAGTGTAGATGATCAATGTGTCCTGCAATTCACACTAATTCTCGCAGCTAGCTGCGTTATTCATCCCCAATCACACAAACCCTCCATCATAGAGCCCCCAATCACACAGCTCCTCAATCACACAGGCCTCTCCATAATAAAGCCTCCCAGTCACATAGGTTCCCCATCACAGAGTCCCTAGTCACATTGTCCCTCCATCACAGAGTCCTTAATCACACAGCTCCCCATCACAGTGCTCCCCAATCACACAGTCCCCCATCACAGAGCTCCCCAATCACACAGTACCCCATCAGAGTGCTGCCCAATCACACAGTCCCCCATCACAGAGCTCCCCAATCACACAGTACCCCATCACAGTGCTCCCCAATCACACAGTCCCCCATCACAGTGCTACATAATCACACAGCTCCCATCACAGAGCTCCCCAATCACACAGTCCCCATCACAGAGCTCCCCAATCATACAGTCCCCCATCACAGAGCTCCCCAATCACACAGTCCCCCATCACAGTGCTCCCCAATCACACAGTCCCCCCATCACAGAGCCCCCAGTTACACAGTCCCTCACCACAGAGCCCCCCGGTCACACAGGCTGCCCAGTCAGAGCCCACCAATCACACTTTCCCCCCACCACAGAGTCCCCAAATCACACTGTCCCCCCACCATAGAGTCCCCCAATCACACTGTCCCTTCACCACAGAGTCCCCTATTTACACAGTTCCTTCTTCAAATCAGAGCCATACTTTTTGGCTCCAGCAGCACAGTAGAGGTGCCAGAGGTCTGGAGAAGATGGACTTCTCTTGAATGCTGGGGGAGGCCCTGCATGTCACCTTCTCTAGATCAGTGTCATACGTTGTCAAGGTATGGGCAAGCCAGCTATCATCATTATAGCAACAAATGGCACCATGCAACCTGGCCCTAGAGTGTCATTGGTTGTTGTGGTGCTGGCAAGTGCCCCGCCTGCAACTCATGACGCTGATCCACGGCAAACTGGGTCCTGTGCTTGCAGCACCCTACTTAAGAAACACCAGTCATGGGAGCCACAAAATAAGCAGTTATACTTGCCCATTCCTCTGTTCCCCCAGCAGCCAGCGCTCTCCTTTTCTCCCCTTGACTTCGGTATTAGATTGTTCCTCTGCATCCTCTTGTGCAGTGAAAAGATATGGACTCTGCATTTTACTTGATGACATTGAAGGACCACTGCATAGGGTGTAAGAGGCTGTGGGGGACCAGTCTCACAGCCTTGAGAGGGAGCCTGCGGAAGCAGAGAATAAGTAAAACAGTATTTCAATTGCCCCCCCCTGGAATCGTAAGAGTGTTGAAGTCAGAGTGAAGACACTTGCCCCCTGTGTTGCAATAACCCCAGCTAGCGGTCAAAGACAGGGTTAAATGCAACTGTGTATCGCCGCTGCCGAAACGCTTTGCAGGCGCTTCGGCAGCGGTGCCCATTTATTTCAATGGGCGGTGGAGGAGTGGTGTATACAGCGCTGCTCCACTGCCCCAAAGAAGCATGAATGACCTTAAAATGATGCCCCCCCCCCTGAAAAATGTTCAGCGGACGCCCATGCCATAATCCCCTGTTTCTTGGAAAATGGGGTTGATGTAGTCACCCAACCGTGGTCACCTTCTGGGCCACAAATGACCATCACCTGAAGCTCGGCTCCATGCCCATCTTTAGGTGGGTGTAGAGGGAGTGTTAGAACTTTGCTTCAACAGTCTGCATTTGCCACTCTTGGCAGCCCATGTGAATGAGCCCTTAGTGATTGTGACGCTAGTTGTTGAGAGTGCCAGGATCCCTTGTGTGACATGGACCTTGCTTATTCCCATAATCCCCTGTTTCTTTGAAAATAGAGCTGATGTTGTCACTCATCCGTGATCACCTTCTGGACCACCAATGGCCCTCACCTGAAGCCCAGCAGAAGCCCTTGGCCAAGATATATTGTCTAAGGTCTGTGTGAACACTTATTTACCAGCGACACGTGAACTGCAGTACACTTTATTTCTCTGTCCCCTTTTTGTTTTGCTTCTAAACCTCTTGGAAGGATGGATCGGGTTTATTGTTTCATTACAAGCTGACTGGAATACCAGATAAGCCCGGGCACAATAGCGAGACATCCAGGGCTCCATTCAATTTGCTTTAGCTTGTAGTAATGCTTTGCACTGCTCATTAGCTGTTTTAACAATCTGGAAATGAGATTGATTGAGTGTCTTGCTATCCATAACGTTAATAACATGTTCATTACAAGCAGATGTTTATTTGCTAGTTAAATGTAAGGAAGGCTTTTTTTTATTATACTTTCATCTGTGTGCTAGATTGCTTTGCATTAGCCATGTAACCTAGCTTGTGCTTTGTCGCAGGCACAAGAAAGAAAAAAAAAAGACATTCTTTCTAAATGCGGGCTTTAAACAAGCCAGGCTGAAAGAATGAGACAAAGAAAATTGTCTTCGGTATATTTCGAATGCCATGCATGCTGACCCGACCGTGTTTGCGGAAAACATGTCTATTAGTAAGTATACAGAACGACGATGGAGAAGGACACTCCATCTCCACAGCCAATATGAATCCATCTGTCATTATTCTGGCCAAGTGACCACCTTTTGGGGCTTAGGCTTGGTTCACACCTACAGGTGCGACCAAGTTGGGCGCGTTTCCCACGCTTCATGTGTAGTGCAGCCCATTCATTTTAATGGGCTGCCCTACACACAAGAAATGCAGAAAAGTGCGTCAATTGATGGTTATGCAGTATTTCTGCAGGTGCAGTGCAAAAGAAAATTCAAATGATAAAGCTGAATTCTGGAGAAATGGAAAAATAAAATACCCTTGTAGTGGGGTTCCCCCTGCATTGGAAAGGTTAAATGCAAATTTCTGTCTAGGGAATAGGGATGAGCCGAACACCCCCCGGTTCGGTTCGCAGCAGAACATGGGAACAGGCAAAAATTTGTTCGAACACGCGAACACCGTTAAAGTCTATGGGACACGAACAGGAAAAAATAAAAAGTGCTAATTTTAAAGGTTAATATGCAATATTATCATAAAAAGTGTTTGGGGACCCGGGTCCTGCCCCAGGGGACATGTATCAATGCAGAATTTTTTAAAAAAAAAAGTGCTTGGGGACCTGGGTCCTGCCCCAGGGGACATGTATCAATCCATGGAGGAGGTTGTATCGTTCGTGGCAGCGGGTCGTAGAAGGATTACAGCTCTGGAATTTTTGTATTTATTTTTTATTAAAGGACTTGTCCCAAGCTGTGTGTGTGTGTGTTTTTTTTTACCTTTTTTGTCACTTTTTTGGGTGAAATGGTAGGGGTACAATGTACCCCGTTATCAATTCACATAGGGGGGGCCGGGATCTGGGAGTCCCCTTTGTTAAAGGGGGCTTCCAGATTCCGATAAGCCCCCCCCCGCCCGCAGACCCCCACAACCGCTGGACAAGGGTTGTGGGGATAAGGCCCTTGTCCCCATCAACATGGGAGCATCCTCCCCATGTTGAGGGCATGTGGCCTGGTACGGTTCAGGAGGGGGGGCACTCTCTTGTCCCCCCTCTTTTCCTGCGACCTGCCAGGTTGCGTGCTCGGATAAGGGTCTTTTTTGGGGGAACCTCACGCCATTTTATTATTTTTTTTTGGCACGGGGTTCCCCTTAAAATCCATATTAGACCCTCAGGATTATGAGGGGGATCCCTACGCCATTTTTTTTTAAATTTGGTGCAGGGTTCCCCTTAATATTCATACCAGACATGCGTACTGAGGACCGTTTTTCATGACGAGAAAAATGCAATTTTTTTAATTGGTCATTAAAAACGATCGTGTGTGGGCTCCAGAGCATTTTTCGTGACATTAAAAATTTAGAAAATACTCTATTTTTTCTCGTCGTCGTTTTTCTTGTCGTGAAAAACGGCCGTGTGTACGCTTTAATGACGGGAAAAAAACATGCATGCTCAGAAGCAAGTTATGAGAAGGGAGCGCTCGTTCTGGTAAAACTAGCATTCGTTATGGAGATGGCACATTCGTCACGCTGTAACGGACTGAAAAGCACAGAAATTGAAAAGCGCGAATCGGCCAACGCCAAACTTTTACTAACACGCGGAACTTGAAATCAGCAAAAGCAGCCCAAAGGGTGGCGCCATCCGAATGGAACTTCCCCTTTATAGTGCCGTCGTACGTGTTGTACGTCACTGCGCTTTGCTCGAGCATTTTTTTTTCACAATAGTGTTTATACAAGGCAGACTTGAGAAGAATCACGTCGAGAAAAACATTGTTTTTTTTCCATGACATTAAAAACGGTCGTGTGTACGCGGCATAAGGGTTCTGTTCTTGGCTTGCCACTTTAGTAAAGTTCTAAGTATTCCCATATAATATATAGTGAGTGCCTCCTCACTGCGGCATCCAGTCTTCACCAAATAACTCTTCAGCCAAACTGCAAAGATGACAGAGAGAGAGAGAACGAGAAAGAAGACGGCACACAAAATATATGAATGCTTTATTAGCCCTCAGATTAGCTCACCATTCAATTATCCTATTACTCAGTCTTAATAGATCCCATTAAAAACTAATTCATAATTCAATATTCAGCTAATATCTGATACTTGGGGACGAGCGAGAGAAAATACATTACAAGTCATTACCAGTCACCCTCATGGGAGAAACCTATTTTTTTTTCCAGCAGAAAATAAGTTTGTTGGAAAGGTGTGACCACCTTCTTTAAAAGGTTGTCCAAATTTCACCTTTTTCACCGTTTCTCTGTGTGGTTGTCTATTCTTGGAGGGTATGTAACCCCCAACATTGAACTTCTCTTTTTTGCTCTCTTTGGTCTGCTAAATATACCACTGAAAGTGTTTCGGTATATCTGTTAGATAAGTGCAGAAAACTGCTGCTGATTTTTTTCAGATTTTGTGTGAACTGACAAATTCCTGTTCTCTCTATACTTGTTATGAAGATGAGGAGGGTTTATGGAGATGAGGTGGGGGGGGGGGGTCATGGAGATGTGGAGTGGGAGGAAATGAGTAGAGGATATGGTGATAAGGTTGGATAAGGAGATGGAGAGGTTAAAGAGATGAAGAGGGGTTATGGAGACGTGGAAAGGGAAGAAGATGAGGATGGGATATGGAGATGAGGTGGGGGGAGGAGATGAAGAAGAGTTATGGAGATGTGGAGGGGAAGAGATGAGGAAGTGGGGTTGTGAAGATAAGGGGGAATGAGGATAGGTTAGGTATATAAACAGACAAGAGGAGATGCAGAGGAGAGGTAATGGAGATAAGGATGGAGTAGAAGATGAGGAGGAGGGGCCGGGGCAAGGAGTGGGCGGGAGGGGACACAATGGTTTACTGTAGGGATGGGGGAGCCTTCATTCTGTTACATGGCTTGGTAGTTTGGCATCTTTGCCCTGGGTGCTGGATGACCTTGTCCCAGCACTGAGGAGGGGTTATGGTGATGAAGGTCTATGGAGATGAGAAGGAGGGAGGAGATAAAGATGAGAAGGGGTTATGGAGATGTGGAGGGGGGAGATGAGGAAGTGGGGTTATGGAGATAAGGGGGATGAGGATAGATTATGGATATAAAGAGACCAGAGGAGATGATGAGGAGGTGTTATGGAGATGAGAAGGGGTTATGGAGATAAGGAAGTGGGGTTGTGGAGATAAGGGGGGTGAGGATAGGTTATGGATGTAAAGAGACAAGAGGAGATGATGAGAAGGGGTTATGGGGATCAGCTAGGAGGAAGGAGATGAGAAGGGGTTATAATTTGGTGAAGAGGGGTTATGTGGATGAGGAGGGCGGAGATTGTGAGGAGGAGGGGTTAGGGAGATGAGGAGGAGGAAAGAGATGAGGAATAAGGGTAATGGAGATGAGGAGGAATGAGAAGATGAGGTCTCAGATAAATCTGGGGTTCCTGTCTATCCACATCTATTTAGAAGTTTATTCTATAGGACCTACTGCTGATTTTGTATTTCTGTCCTCCCATTTTGTGCCTTTTGGGTATCTTGCACCCCTAGCCCTCTCTCCAGTTTGAGAACTGCAATAAATGGTAAAAAGACCCTAGTGACTAAAGCCTGATTTGTTCAAAGGTTTGTTGGTGAGCTGTTGGATCCACATCCAGGGCATGTAGACACGGGACAGGTAGAAGAACCCAACTATTTCCAGTTGCCCCCTAGGGAGTCCTCTTTTGGATTTAGTGAAACTTAAACTTCTCAGCATCTACCAAACAAATGAAATATCAGCTTTTCATGGACCGACTCTTTAATCATTTGCCTATTTGACAGGTGGTCACTCCAGAAAAGATACTGACCCACCCTCCATCATCTTAGATCCTGACCCACCCGCCATCATCTTAGATCCTGACCCACCCGCCATCATCTTAGATCCTGACCCACCCGCCATCATCTTAGATCCTGGCCCACCCGCCATCATCTTAGATCCTGGCCCACCCGCCATCATCTTAGATCCTGGCCCACCCTTAATCATTTTAGATCATGGCCCACCCTCCATCATCTTAGATCCCGGCCCACCCTCCATCATCTTAGATCCCGGCCCACCCTCCATCATCTTAGATCCCGGCCCACCCTCCATCATCTTAGATCCCGGCCCACCCTCCATCATCTTAGATCCTGGCCGACCCTGCATCTTAGATCCTGGCCCACCCTCCATCATCTTAGATCCTGGCCCACCCTCCATCATCTTAGATCCTGACCCTCCCTCCATCATCTTAGATCCTGGCCCACCCTCCATCATCTTAGATCCTGGCCCACCCTCCATCATCTTAGATCCTGACCCACCCTCCATCATCTTAGATCCTGACCCACCCTCCATCATCTTAGATCCTGACCCACCCTCCATCATCTTAGATCCTGGCCCACCCTCCATCATCTTAGATCCTGGCCCACCCTCCATCATCTTAGATCCTGGCCCACCCTCCATCATCTTAGATCCTGGCCCACCCTCCATCATCTTAGATCCTGGCCCACCATGCATCTTAGATCCTGGCCCACCCTCCATCATCTTAGATCCTGGCCCACCCTTCAACATCTTAGATCCTGGCCCACCCTCCATCATCTTAGATCCTGGCCGACCCTGCATCTTAGATCCTGGCCCACCCTCCATCATCTTAGATCCTGGCCCACCCTCCATCATCTTAGATCCTGACCCTCCCTCCATCATCTTAGATCCTGGCCCACCCTCCATCATCTTAGATCCTGACCCTCCCTCCATCATCTTAGATCCTGGCCCACCCTCCATCATCTTAGACCCTGGCCCACCCGCCATCATCTTAGATCCTGGGCGACCCTGCATCTTAGATCCTGGCCCACCCTCCATCATCTTAGATCCTGGCCCACCCTCCATCATCTTAGATCCTGACCCTCCCTCCATCATCTTAGATCCTGGCCTAGCCGGTTATATGGCGATTTTTGCCTCCTCTACCTCTCAATAATTTCTTAACAAAGCAGTAAATAAGCCACGCAGACTTTTAAGTGCGATCAGTGACTTGTTTCATTGTCTCAGTGAAGGATGCATTTGCAGACAGCGCTGAGAGCAACACAGCTCGGAATCCATCTCGCAAGGTTCATTCCGCGGCTCAGCCCGACAGCGCTCTCCTCTTCTTCTTCCTCCCAAAGTGGCCACTTATGAGCGAAGCTGCTGCACTGTCACCAGTAATGATCATAAGTGTGAAGATTTTAGCAGCCAAGCACCCACCAGGGTCCTCCCCATGCTGCCCGCTGCCACAAATGAGATTTCAGGAGAAGACAGATGGAAACATTCCATTGGCTGTCTAATGCCTCATCGTAAACTAGCGATTTGAGCCAGGGTCAAAGCGAGGAGCAGCGCGCCTCATTAACCCCTCATGTGCTATAGCTCGGGGCCTCATACTCTCTAGGCAGTGTAAAGTAGCAGTTCTGTCATTTTCCATTCCGTCAGAACATAACGTGGCGCCTCTGGATTAAAATGATCGCGAGCACACCAACGCCATTTTTTTTTTTTACGATTTAAACCCCAACTAGATGACATTTAGTTTTGCTAAAGCTCTCTGTATCATAAACATTTGTTATTTTTCCCATAATACATATACTGCTTTCACTATTTTTTTTTTCCATACATTTTTGCATCTTCGTGCTGCCGATCCCTTTCTGTTTACATGCTTCCTAATGGTGACAATGCGGGACCATGCTTGTAAAATGGGTATTGGCAGGGCTGCTTGAAGTCAATAATAGGAGCATTTGAGACAGAGAGTCAAGACAGCACAATTGGGAGGCAGTGGTCTCCTCGTCACAGGAAGTCCTTAAACAAGGATCTTGATGGCAGGATCATTAGGGAATTTTAATGAAAGCTGCAGATTTAAAACAATAGAAAATGCCTTTTGAAATCTATATGAGATTTAAAGATCATCTCCAGGCAATTATTAACTCTACTACCTTCCAACCCCCTTGTACCCTTCTTTAACCCATCCTCCAATCTTTCTCTATAACCCATGCCAACAGCCTCCTTTCCAAGCAGTGACAGGTGAGGAGGTAAGGTGGTAGGGACAGCAAACATGCTGCTCAGCTATGCAGCATACAGAGACAGGCACTCTGCCTGTCTCTGCACGCCAACTTATGCATGGTCCTAATTACTTTAAGTTTCGTTGATGGTGCTTTTAAAATTTACCTGATTCTGCAGTACAGCAGGGATTTTTGAATCTGATGCAGGTCATTTTGAAGGGCCATAGCACCAGAAAAGGGACTTTAGCATACTTACCAACTGTTCCAAATTTCCCGGGACATTCCCGGGATTTAGAGCATTCTCCCATTTTTTGTGATTCCCGGGAAATGTCCCGAAAAATCCTTGTATTCCCGATTTTCACCGCAGCTAGAGGTCAGCGGCCGGCGGAGACAATGTCTCCAATGGCCGCCATTTACCTGAAGACCAGCACAAACAAGAGGCCGGGGTGGCTGCCAATAGAAATTGAGCTGCGGCACTGCCCACCTCCCGCCCCGCTGCCGGTCTGTCTCTGTAGTGTGTGGGAAGGAGCGGGGGGTGGGCGGTGCCACGGCTCAATTGCGGCACCGCCCACCTCCCGCCCCACTGCCAGTCTGTCTGTTTAGTGTGTGAGAAGGGGAGGGGGTGGCGGTGCTGCAGCTCAATTGCGGCACCGCCCACCTCCTGCCCCGCTGCCGATCTGTCTGTGTAGTGTGTGGGAAGGGGCGGGGGTGGGTGGTGCCGCAGCTCAATTTATATTGGCAGCCACCCGGCGGCTCCGCCTATTTAGCCTATTTTAATTTTCCCCACTGCGTCACACCTACAAATGAATGCCCCGCCCACGAATTATAATAAGACTCCGCCCACAGACAAAAAAGTGTCCCTATAATTTTTTTTACAATGTTGGCAACTATGACTTTAGGGATTTATTGAATTCCTGTCTGACGGACCTGCGCCAGCCAGGCCCTTACAGTCTTCTTGTGCTCACATCAGTAATACACATTGGATTCTAAGAGGACCCCATGGCTGGACAGCCAATAAGAAGCATTCACGTCAGGCTGGCAGAAGAAAAAATAAGATTTAGGACTGGTTTGACCCATGACCGCAGCTTTAGGTGGGAAAAAGATGGAATTTTGATTTAGTTTTTTGTTTGTAATGCCAAAGATCACTTAGAGGGTGAGGATTAGTGCTGGCCACTTTTACCCCCTTCCTGCCCAGGCCAATTTTTAGCTTTCAGCATTGTCACACTTTGAATGACAATTGCCTGTCATGCAACACTGTACCCATATGATTTTTTTTTTTTTTTTAAAGACATATGGAGCTTTCTTTTAGTGGTACAGTGTTTAATCACCACTGGCTATTTTATTTTTTGCTAAAAAACAAAAAAAGCCATTAGAAAAGTTGTTAATAAGAAATTGCTCTCCTTCACTGATGTGCGATGAGGAGGCTGCACTGACGGGCACTGATGAGGCGGCACTGATGGGCATGGATAAGACGGCACTGAAGGGCACTGATGGAGGCACTAACACGCAGCACTGATGGGGGCTGATAGGCGGCACTTATGGGTACTGATAGGCGGCATTGATTGGCGACACTTATGGCCACAGATAGGTGGCATTGATTGGCGGCTCTGATGGGTGGCACTGATGAGCAGGCACTGAAAGGCATCACTGATGGGCACTGAGTGACATCACAGATGGGCAATGATAGGTGGCACTGATGGGCACAGACTGCATCACTGCTGGGCCTTGACTGGTATCACTGCTGGGCACTGTTGGGGCTGCACTGATGATCAATGCCCTGATTATCTGTGCAGATCTCCCCTGTGAGGAAATGCCACTAATCAGCTCTCCTCTCCTCATATGCTGTCAGCATACCTCCCAACTTTGTAAATGTCCACATTCTTTCTCGTTTTTTTCAACTCTGACTAAAAGTTGTTGAGCGGAGGGGGGGGGGGTGCCGCGGGACAGAGTTTATTTTTTTACAAGCAGCAGCTGCCTATTTGTTGAGCGGGGGGGGGGGGGGGGGGGCAGGACACGCAACAGCAGCCTATTTGTAACCGCTGCCTGCCCGACATCAGGACATCCTCATTCGTCCGTCGATTGCGGGAAATTCAATGTTCTCGCGGGTCTGCGGGCAATTTGCGTCGGTGCGGGAAGTTCCCGCACAATCCGTGCGTGTTGGGAGGTATGCTGTCAGTGTGAGGAGAGGAAAGCTGATAACCGGCATTTCCTTGTTTACATGTGATTAGCTGTGATTGGATACAGCTGATCACATGCGTAAAGAGCCATGTCATCGGCTCTTTACCGAGATCAGGGATGCGCCATGTCTCAAGGACACAGAGCACCACCGATTGCCACGTTGTGCACCCCCGTGGACACGCAAGCAAGGCGAAAGTGGGACGACGTCATATGACCTCATCCCAGAACAAGAGAGCCATTCCATCCCCGTCATTTGTCTATACGGTGTGTGGGAGGTGGTTAAAGAGGCCACATGTTTAAAAAATAAAATAAAGCAAAAAAACCAGGACCCTCAAAATAGGAGGCTTTAGGGTAAGACTCGACAGGCTTTGGTCTTGTGTTGGTGATATCAGTTTTAACACTTTCAGAATTCAATGACAGGTGTATTTGACCTGCAATTGTCCGACCTCCTTTTAAACAGCTTCAAGATGTTTTTTTTTCATTCCTATACACTTGAATGGCGAATCCTGTTTTAAAGCGAGTAAAAGCCCATCAGCACAGGCCCTTATAATTCCATATACACTCGTTCTTCAGATCTTCAAGAGCCACAGCTGTCTGAAGACTCTTCACATTCTACACTTTCAAGAGTGTCGGATGCTTGCATCTTCTGCTGTGGACATGGGTTCCTTCTATTGATACCTTGTAATTACTTTGTCCTGGGGGCGGTCGGAGAAATCCCAACATGCAGCAGCGGAGCAGGCATTTGGTACACCTGCGAGTGTGGTGGATGAGAAGAAGATGCTGCTCTGCAAGAGAGTGAAGATTGGAGGAACATTGGAGGGATGGATGAGTATAAAGCAGTGATGTTCAACCTTCTTGATACGGGGGACTTAAATTGCGGCCCCTGATATCACCCATGGGATGCTCATAAAACTCAGTGGATATTCAGTGTCAGAGACAGCAGACACCCAACAGGATATGGTCAAAGACTATGGGCATGATACAAGGAATGGTCAGAGCCTGTGAACATGCTACAGGACATGGTCAAAGACTATGGGTTTGCTACTAGAGATGGTCAGTCAGTGCAGACATGCTGCAGAAGATGGTCAGAGACTGCAAACATGCTGTAGGAGTATTATTCTCCTGATGAAGCAGTAAAGTGAAACATGTTGAGGAATACATGACTTGTGAGGACCCATTATACCTTTGTTTTCCTGCTTGGAGTGCATCAAGTAATAGTGACACACATGTATTTTTAGGCTGTATTTCCATATTCTGGGATGTAATTGTCTAGTACATTGTGAAATCCAAATATTTTATATTTTAAATGTCGTAAAAATACAAATCGTATTTTTTATATTCACTTTGTGTATTTTGTCCAAACTGGTAACGAGATAGTCCATCCCTTCCTGTGTATAGGTGACCTGTTGGGGACTTTTCAACAATTTTTTCAATAATTCCTGGATGATGGTACCTTCTAATGCTGCATACAGACGATCGGACATTCCGACAACAAAAGCGTGATTTTTTTTTTTTTCGACGGATGTTTGCTCAAACGTGTCTTGCATACACAGGGTCACACAAATGTTGTCGGAAATTGGGAAATTCAAGATCAAGGACGCGGTGACGTACAAGACGTACAATGAGCCGAGAAAAATTAAGTTCAACAGCCAGTGCGGCTCTTCTGCTTGATTCTGAGCATGCATGGAATTTTGTGCGTCGGAATTGTGTACACATGCTCGGAATTTCCGACAAGTTTTGCTGTCCTGTTGATGACTGTTTTAGTCGAAACGCGTCGGGCCTGCATTACTGCACCCCACATTGCTTTTATTCATTTTGTGATCACTTTTTAATACCCTTTGTCATTTGTTTGTATGACATTTTACCAAATAAACCTTGATTGGTTTTTATTGACCTGCATTATTGGGAGCAATCTCTTTTTTTGCCCTTTTTTTGCATTTACTTTCTATTATTGGAGCTTGTATGGGGGAGGAGTGTTGACCCAACATTCCAGTTCATCGGACTACCCTCTCCAGGATTGATCCGGACCTCCACAGCATCTACAGAGATCCAGTTCCATTGTTATAGGTCGTTGAGACCCCAAGCCTTGTTGACTCACTGTCATATGATAGATGAGTCCACCTGTTGCGGTAAGAGTACCCCATCCATTCATTAATTCTAGTGATTGATGTCCTCAACAGTCAACCTGTTATTCCTGTAACCCAGGCCACTCTGTGGGAAGGATTATCACACTGTGTGTTCATAATTTATGGACTCCCCATCACTCATTTTAGTTTTCTTATACAGTTAATTGTGTTTTCACTTGGACTTTAATTATATATTGGAGTTTTCTTTTTTAGATTTGGTTACATTTTCACCACATTGTTTGATTTGTGTGCCATTTATGCTTTAGTGGCAATTCCAATTCACTATTGATGTTTTAGAGCTGCACTAATTATCCCTATCCCAATGTTCGATGGAGCCTACACAAGGTCGCAATTTTCGGACAACAAGCTCTCATCGAACATTTGTTGTCGGAAATTCCGACCATGTGTACGCAGCATTATACGTTTTCTATATAGTTTATTTGATGTGAGGCTATCATTTTGAGATGCTATAGGAGTTGTTGGAAATTGGGGACAGGGTTCAGGAGACATCCTG
This sequence comes from Rana muscosa, assembly GCA_029206835.1. NCBI lineage: Eukaryota > Metazoa > Chordata > Amphibia > Anura > Ranidae > Rana > Rana muscosa. Next base: position 368,909,620 of record CM055125.1, read on the forward strand.
AAGGTACGTGATGTCTCCTGAACCCTGTCCCCTGTTTCCAACAACTCCTATAGCATGTTTGCAGCCCCTGACCATTGTATATGAGACCGTTAGAGATCATTGCTATAACAGGACAATAGAGAAACACAGATAAGTGTCATCAGGGACACTGAGGGCCACGTAAGAAGTGTGTGACAGCAGGAAGGTAAAATCACCAGGTTGCATCCAGGATGGGAGGTATATATGTCCTAGGTTCAGGCTTTATGCCGATTTATACCACTAGGGAGAGTGCTGGGAGTCTTGCAGGGGAAGAGTTAATGAGCCCAGCTGAAATAAGTGGGCTCATTAGGGCCTCTACAAGAACTCCCAGCATGCTAAGGATGATGCTCCAACCTGGAACCAGATCTGTGTGGATAGTCTGGGGAGTGTGATCTCTGTGCGGTGAGCCAAAGCCTGTGTGGTTATTGCTAAGAACTTCTAAAAGCAGGGAGCTAGGGACTGGGACAGCACAAGGCTGTACCCAGTTGTTAGTTAGGGACACCAACGTGTGTAGTGAGCAGTCAAGTTGACCAGGATTTATTTTCCTTGTTTCTTTTGTTTTTGCTGTATTTTTTGTCTGTATATAGCTCAAATAAAACCACACCCTTTTGTTTTCTTCTACCACTGTCTGCTGTGCCTGTTTTTGTGTGGTGAACCTGTCCAGGGGGTCACACACACCCGCTGCTGAGCTAACCCCTTCACAAGTGCCAAACGCCCGAAGGTTGGGCACCAGGGGTAAGTTCCAAAGTTCTCTTTTGCTGGTCCTGTATAATCGAGCAAAAGAAATGCTTAAGCGGTTGGATTTAGATCTAATTTCAAACCTTGTGGTAACACTTGTCTCCCTTGTAATATGCCAGTTTTCCTTCTTACATACAGGCCATAAATCTTATCACACCCAACTCCGGGTAATATATAAACTCCAAAATGATCGCTTCCTCTCTGCTCAAAGGTCGCGTGAAGCACTTGTCACCACGTACAACATGAACTGTATATCCTCCTATCGCAAAGGACATTTGACTCCAGCCGTCGTTGGATTTACACAGCACAGTCTTTAGAGAGCCTTCCGCCAGTTTTCTCGGTGTTGAAATGTAATTAGCATTTCTCAAATGCAGATCAGGCCGGAGATTGAAAAATACATTATCACATCTTGAGAGTGTAAATAACATTTCAGAAAATAGTTACAGTTTTGCATTCTCGAAGGCTCTCTTTTGATGAAATGGGTATTAACCGTAAAGAGTGTATAGCCTTTTGATTGGTTATAAAGAATTTTCCCATTACAGATATAATGTTCAACCCAAAGGCAAAACATCATAAACAAACTTAGGGGAAGGAAGTTGTAAATAGTGTTTTAGTTGTACAGATATAAATATAACGCTGTATCTCTAAGTAACATTCTCATTAAAGTGCGTTTTAATGGCACACTTCCATCTTATAGATGTGGCCCAGATAGATCTAATTTTTGATGGTAATTTAAACATGATGTTCTTTTGAGCAGATATTTAATAATTCAGCTTTTATGTTATTTTTTAGGAATATTGAAATGCTTTTTTTTTTTTTTTTCTCAATCATATTTTGGTAACAATTTTGTTTTTTCCAAGCCTTCCACTAGGCAAAACAAATTTTGTTCACCACCAGTGTAAGGAGAATTATTTCCACTTTCCACCAATGTAAGGAGCATTCTTCCCACTGATCACCAATGTAAGGAGCATTCTTCCCACTGATAACCAATGTAAGGAGCATTCTTCCCACTGACAACCAATGTAAGGAGCATTCTTCCCACTGATCACCAATGTAAGGATCATTCTTCCCACTGATCACCAATGTAATTAACATTCTTCCCACTGATCACCAATGTAAGGAGCATTCTTCCCATTGACCACCAATGTAAGGAGCATTCTTCTCACTGATCACCAATGTAAGGAACATTCTTCCCATTGATCACTAATGTAAGGGACATTATTCCCACTGATCACCAATGTAAGGAGAATTCTTCCCACTGATCACCAATGTAATTAACATTCTTCCCACTGATCACCAATGTAAGGAGCATTCTTCCCATTGACCACCAATGTAAGGAGCATTCTTCTCACTGATCACTAATGTAAGGAACATTCTTCCCACTGACAACCAATGTAAGGAGCATTCTTCCCACTGACAACCAATGTAAGGAGCATTCTTCCCACTGATCACCAATGTAAGGAGCATTCTTCCCACTGATCACCAATGTAAGGATCATTCTTCCCACTGATCACCAATGTAATTAACATTCTTCCCACTGATCACCAATGTAAGGAGCATTCTTCCCATTGACCACCAATGTAAGGAGCATTCTTCTCACTGATCACCAATGTAAGGAACATTCTTCCCACTGATCACCAATGTAAGGAACATTCTTCCCACTGATCACCAATGTAAGGAACATTCTTCTCACTGATCACCAATGTAAGGGACATTCTTCACACTGATCACCAATGTAAGGGACATTCTTCCCACTGATCACCAATGTAAGGAACATTCTTCCCACTGATCACCAATGTAAGGAGCATTCTTCCCACTGACCACCAATGTAAGGGACATTCTTCCCACTGACCACCAATGTAAGGAACATTCTTCTCACTGATCACCAATGTAAGGGACATTCTTCCCACTGATCACCAATGTAAGGAGCATTCTTCTCCCTGATCACCAATGTAAGGAGCATTCTTCCCACTGATCCCCAATGTAAGGAGCATTTTTCCCACTGACCACCAATATAAGTAGCATTCTTCCCATTGACCACCAATGTAAGGAGCATTTTTCCCACTGACCACCAATGTAAGGAGCATTCGCCCCACTGACCACCAATGTAAGGAGCATTCTTGCCACAGACAACCAATGTAAGGAGCATTCTTCCCATTGACCACCAATGTAAGGAGCATTCACCCCACTGACCACCAATGTAAGGAGCATTCTTCCCACTGACCACCAATGTAAGGAGCATTCTTGCCACAGACAACCAATGTAAGGAGCATTCTTCCCATTGACCACCAATGTAAGGAGTATTCTTCTCACTGATCACCAATGTAAGGGACATTCTTCCCACTGATCACCAATGTAAGGAACATTCTTCCCACTGATCACCAATGTAAGGAGCATTCTTCCCACTGACCACCAATGTAAGGGACATTCTTCCCACTGACCACCAATGTAAGGAACATTCTTCTCACTGATCACCAATGTAAGGGACATTCTTCCCACTGATCACCAGTGTAAGGAGCATTCTTCTCCCTGATCACCAATGTAAGGAGCATTCTTCCCATTGACCACCAATGTAAGGAGCATTTTTCCCACTGACCACCAATGTAAGGAGCATTCGCCCCACTGACCACCAATGTAAGGAGCATTCTTGCCACAGACAACCAATGTAAGGAGCATTCTTCCCATTGACCACCAATGTAAGGAATATTCGCCCCACTGACCACCAATGTAAGGAGCATTCTTGCCACTGACCACCAATGTAAGGAGCATTCTTGCCACTGACCACCAATGTAGGGGGCATTCTTGCCACAGACAGCCAATGTAAGGAGCATTCTTCCCATTGACCACCAATGTAAGGAACATTCTTCCTATTGACAAAAAAAATGAAAGGGCATTCTTTCTACTGGCTGCCATTGTAAAGAACATTCTTCCCATTGACCACAAATGTAAGGGGCATTTTTCCTACTGACCAGCAATGCAAGGCGCATTCTTCCCACTGAACACTCAAGCCCCGTACACACAACCGGGCATCCCGTCGAGAAAGAAAACATTGGTTTTCCCGACGGGATTCCTGGCAGGCTTGCCTTGAAAAGCCGTGTATACACACGGCCACATAAAAACCCGCCGTTCTTTTGAATGGCAAGAACGCGGTGACGTCATCGACTACGACAAGCCGGTGTCTCGTCACATTCGATTCCGTCGCCGCCATCTTGCTACACCCCACACTAACGTTGTATGCTACCGCGCATGCGTCGAAGTGTTATCAAGCATGTGCAGGTTTTTCCCCTACAGGTAAGCATACAGACGACCGGTTTTCTCGGCAGGAAACACTCTGCCGGGAATCCCAACGGGAAAATAGAGAGCAGGTTCTCTATTTTTCCCGCTGGGGATTCCCGGCAGTTTTCCTGTCGGGAAAGCATACACTCGGCCGGGATTCCTGGCCAAAAGCTCTCCTGGCAGTTTTCCTGCCGGGAAAACCGGTCGTGTGTACGAGGCTTCAAAGTCAGAGTCCTCTGTATTGTAAATACAAAGAATCTCAGAAAGGCTTGGCCTTATGGACTCTACGTGGTCTGTAGAGTCCATAAAGCTGGGTTATTTTAATTTATTTGATTTTGGTTACCTCCGGGAAGGGTTATAACCTCTCTTCTTTTTTTTTTTTCTGTGTCCCCATTGTGGAAATGCCATCTCATTTCCTGCCCTATTGGCCAAACAGGGAGTGGGCAGATCTTTAATTGTTGTCTTTGAGATTTCAGGCTCTCACATTCTCTGAGACCACACAGGAAGCTGGAGAAGATTGCCCCAATGGCTACGGAAGTGACAATAAAACTGATAGAAGCTCTTACCCATCTCTACTCTAGCCAGAACTTATGAATATGTTTAAAGCCAAGAGGGACTTTGTTCCAAAATGAGGGACAATGCCACCAAAATTTGTGGACAGTTGGGAGCTATGTTGATGGTGCGCTCAATCCTGTAGCATAGACAGATATTGTAGACAATGGTGCTCTTCCAAACTTGTGGTAATAGTCTTTTTCTGTTCCAGCATGACTGTGCCCATGTGTACAAAGCAAGCTCCATAAAAACATGGATTGATGAGTTTGGTGTGGAGGAATTTAACCACTTCCGCTCCTGCCCAGGCGAAATTTCAGCTTTCGGCACTGTCACGCTTTGAATGACAATTGCGCGGTCGTGCGACGTGGCTCTCAAACCAAATTGATGTCCTTTTTTTCCCACAAATAGAGCTTTCTTTTGGTGGTATTTGATCACCTCTGCGTTTTTTATTTTTTGCGCTATAAACAAAGAAAGACAATTTTGAAAAAAACACAATATTTTTAGATTTTTGCTATATTAAATATCCCATTTTTTTTTATATATATTTTTTTTTCCCTCAGTTTAGGCCGATACGTATTCTCCTACATATTTTTGGTAAAAAAAATCACAGTCGCGCGTGTGCGTTTTCAGTGCCATTATCGGCACCTTTTTCTCTTATCGGCCTAATGCCGATAACACCATTTTCACCCAATGTTTTGTTGGCTGAAATTTTGACGCACCTCTATTATTTAGTCTGTAGGAAACGTATAGAATACACAAACTATGGTATATATCTGAAAATCGATCAATCCTGATGTACTGACGGCCTATCTAATTTCTTGAGGCCCGGAAATGCCAGGACAGTACAAATACCCCCCAAATGTGACTGGCAGGGAAGGGATTAACATTAGGGGGCGAGGTTAAATGTGTGCCCTGGGAGTGATTACTACTGTGGGGGGAGGGGACTGACTGGGGGAGGTGGACCGGTCTGTGTCCCTATGTACAAGGGACACAGCTAGGGTTGCCACCTCATCCCTTTAAACTCGAACACATAATAATTACACAGGTTCTGTGGCTGATTAAGATGGTAATTAAACTCACTTGGTGCCTTCTCTGCATTAAATTGGCCTCAGAACCTGTGTAATTCATATGTGTTCGGGTTTAAAGGGATGAGGTGGCAACTCTAGACACAGCATCGGTCTCCTCTCTCTGACAGGACGTGGATCTCTTTGTTTACACACAGAGATCCACATCCTTGTCTGTGTAACGGCCGATCGCGTGTACATGGCGGACATGGCACGCACATCGGCATCTCAGTGACGCGCCCGGCACGCGCGCGCCCCCCAGTGGCCGAAGGAGCGGAGGCCGTAAAAAGACGGCCTCCCGGCATTGTAGAGCCATTTTGTGGCCGTATATAGTGGTTAAGGGCCCTGCACATTTCTCTGAGCTCAACTCTCTTGAAAAATTCTGGATATATTTGGAATGCCAATTATGAGCCAGGTCTTCTCATCCAACATCAGTACCTGACCTCACAAATGTTCTTTTGACTGAATGGCCACAAATTCGCACAGACACACTCCAAAATTATGTGGAAAACTCTCTCAAAAGAATGGAGGTTGTTATAGCCACAAAGGGGTTGGGGCGACTCCATATTGGTGTCCATTTTACGCTTCATTCAGTAAAAATGGTTGCTTATAGCAATGAAATTTACTGGTATAAACAATCATAATGTGTAAAAAAAAAAAAAAAAAAATCCTGATCACTTCTACAGAGTTAGTATTGTTTTTTTTTGTTTTTTTTTTGTTTTTTTTACATACTGTCACCAGTCAGTGTCCTTGATCACAACCACACCCATTATCCACTTCCCTACTGTGCACGAAAACCCCCTTCCTGCCCAAGCCATTTTTCAGCTTTCAGCGCTGTCACACTTTGAATGACAATTGCGCGGTCGTGCGACGTGGCTCCCAAACGAAATTTGCATCCTTTTTTTCTCACAAATAGAGCTTTCTTTTGGTGGTATTTGATCACCTCTGCGGTTTTTATTTTTTGCGATATAAACAAAAGAAGAGCGTCCAGTTTGGAAAAAAACACAATATTTTTTACTTTTTGCTATAATAAATACCCATTTTTTTTTTCAATTAAAATTTTCCTCAGTTTAGGCCGATACGTATTCTTCTACATATTTTTGGTAAAAAAAAATCGCAATAAGCGCGTATTGATTGGTTTGCGCAAAAGTGTCTTCAAAATAGGGGATAGATTTATAGCATTTTTTTTTATTTGAATTTTTTTATTAGTAATGGCGGCGATCTGCGATTTTTATTGTGACTGCGATATTGCGGCGGACACATCGGACACTTTTGACACATTTTTGGGACCATTCACATTTATACAGCGATCCCTGCTATAAAAATGCATTGATTACTGTATAAACGTGACTGGCAGGGAAGGGGTTAAATATGTTCCCTCAATGTGTTCTGATTGGGGGAGGTGACCGATGACAATCGAGACAATCGGTCTCCTCTCCCTGACAGGACGTGGATCTGTGTGTTTACACACACAGATCCACTTTCCTGCTCGGTTCCCGGGCAATCGCGGCCGCCGGGCACGCGCATCGGGTCCCTAGCAACGCGGCGGGCACGCGCGCCCCCTAGCTCGTTTTAAAGGCAGGACATCATATGACATCCTGTCAGAACGAGAGTGTCCTCCGCCCGCCGTCAATTGACGGTGGGCGGTGGACAAGTGGTTAAATGATAATGCTGCACAGCACCGGTGACCATATGTAAAAAAAAAAAAAAAAAAAGTTATTTTTTTTAAAAAAAATTTATTTCTTAATTTTCAAAAAATTGTGACAAAAAAATACAGCTTCAAAAAACTCACCATGCCTCTTACGAAATACCTTGGACTTTCTGCTTTCAAAAAAGGGGTCATTTGGGGGGTATTTGTACTGTCCTGGCATTTCCGGGCCTCAAGAAAATAGATAGGCCGTCAGTACATCAGGATTGATCGATTTTCAGATATATACCATAGTTTGTGTATTCTATACGTTTCCTACAGACTAAATAATAGAGGTGCGTCAAAATTTCAGCCAACAAAACATTGGGCGAAAATGGTGTTATCGGCATTAGGCCGATAAGAGAAAAAGGTGCCGATAATGGCACTGAAAACGCACACGCGCGATTGTGATTTTTTTTTTTACCAAAAATATGTAGGAGAATACGTATCGGCCTAAACACGCGATTTTACCACAAATTTGCAGCAATTTTGTCACGATTTTGCAAGCATTTTACCATGATCTACTGTGCTTATGGTGTGTTTTCCACAGGTCATGTGACTCAAAAAAACGTAACACGGGTGTGGTAATGATGCGTTCTTGCTGCATTTTCAATGCATTTGAACTTGAAGGGGTGTTTTTTTTTTTAACTGTCTAAAAATGCAGCAAGCAGGATTTTTAACACCACAATGGAAGCCCAACACATCAGTGTGCAGACATACACAGAATTTAAAGGGATACATTTTTCTTTCTTGCTCTAAGGTGCCAATAATGGCCGACAATAACTTCATAATTAATTTAAATTGATAATATTAATTAAAAAGTCGAATATAATACAATTATATATAAAAAAATATAAATATTTTTTAAAAACTCATTTTCAGTTTCGGTTTTCGGCCAAGTGCATCCTGCATTTTCGGTTTTGGTTTGGCACCAAAATTTCCATTCGGTGTTTAATATACACTGATTTGGGTTATTTTCACCAAAGAAATGTAGCAGAATACATTTTGGCCTAAACTTATGAAGAACAAATATTTCTTTGCAAAATGTTATAACTGAAACAAAGAAAACAATTTTGTTTTTTTCAAAATTATTATTTTATCTTTTGTTTATTTAGAAAATAAAATAAAAAGCACAGTGGCGATTAACCATTTCAATACAGAGCATCCCCTCCCCCCTCCTGCCCAGGACAATTTTCAGCTTTCATTGCTGTCACACTTTGAATGACAATTGCGCGGTCATACAACGCTGTACCCAAACTAAATTTTTTATAATTTTCTTCCCACAAATAGAGCTTTCATTTAGTGGTGTTTGATCACCACTGGGGTGTTTCTTTTTTGTTAAACAAAGTAAAAAAGACCGAAATTTTTGAAAAAAATATATTTTTTTCTTTGTTTCTGTTATACAATTTTGTTTTCTCCTTCACTGACGGGCACTGATGAGGCTGCACTAATGGGCACTGATGAGGAGGCACTAATATTTAGAATTAATGGGCACTGATAGGCAGCACTGATATGCAGCACTGATGGGCACTGATAGGTGGCACTGATAGGTGGCATTGATGGGCACTGATAGGTGGCACTGTGGCACTGATAGGCAGCACTGATGGGCATTAATAGGTGGCACTGATGGGCACTAATAGGTGGCACTGATAGGCGGCACTGATAGATGGCACTGATAGCCAGCACTGTTGAGGAGGTACTGATGGGCATCTGAAGAGCACTGACAGGCGTTACTGATGGGGCACTGATTGGCACTTTGATGTGCACTGATTGGCATTTTTATGGGCACTGATTGGCGATTTGGGTGGGCACTGACTGACAGCTGATGGGCACTGATTTGCAGCTTTGGTGGACACCAATAATGGGGGCTGCGCTGATTATCAATGTGCTGATTATCAGCGCACACCCCCCCTCTGACAGGAGAGCCCCCAAACGGCTCTCCCTGTCAGCGCAAACCGTGGAAAAGCTGATTACCGTCACTTCCTGGTTCACGGTGTGATTGGTCACAGCTGATCACGTGGTAAAGAGCCTCCGTCAGAGACTCTTTACCATGATCAGAGATGCGGTGTGTCAGAGTGACACACAGCACCACCGATCGCTGCGTGTCCCTGCGGGTGTGCGCCGGCTCGTTATCCTGAAAGACGTCATATGACATCCAGTCAGGATAACGGAACCACCGCCCAGCCGTAATTCTGCTATAGGCCGGGCATTAAGTGGTTAAATACCACCAAAAGAAAACTCTATTCGTGTGAAAAAGAAAAAAAAATGTCATATGGGTACAGTGTTGCATAACCGCGCAATTGTCATTCAAAGTGCGACAGGAATGAAAGCTGAAAACTTGGCCTGGGCAGGAAGGGGGTAAAAGCGCCCGGTATTGAAGTGGTTAAATAATAATGTATACTATAGAGTACAAACGCATTCAGCGCTTTGCTGTAAATTAATACTGAGTCTTAGTAATCGCTAGTAATGATTTCCAACTGTAGAAATAAACGTTTACCATTATTTTTAATAAAGCACTATTGTAAATATCATAACTGTGCAATCCAAGGCTTTTCCCCCCCAATTTGCATTATTTGATGCCCCCCCAGAGCTCACAGTCTACCATCCCAATCATAAACACACAGCTCCCAGTAATAGCTTTTTTTTTTTTTCTTGCCTTATCCGGTAAGTAGCTCACAAGACTGCACTGAGAATCTGTCTGGCGACCACATTGCTGTTCTATATCCTGTAACATATAATTTTCTCAGGAAAATTGAAAAGGAAGAATGGAATTATTTTCAAGAGTGGTTTGCAAGGAACATGTCATAAAAATGTTATTTATATACGTGTAAAAAAGTACAGAGGAGGTAAGCCGCTGTTCTACCCCATGTGCAAGACTGAGTATGGTGTGAAGGGAGCCTGTGTCAGCTGCTTAAAGGGAACTTATCAGGATAGGTGTCACTTCAAACAGGCAATGATGCCATTTAGATTCGCCTCTGTTGAAGCCTCTCAACTTGTAATTTGATACAAAGTTACATTGTTGCAGTCTGATCACTGGGAGGAAAGAGACTGAGGAAAGGCTTCCTCTGGCCTGCAGCAGACTGGTGGCATCATCTCATCCTAGGCAAGACATTCTCACCTGAGGTTCCTCAAGAGGTGGCTAGGTGTTCCTTGAGCCGTGGCTTACTGACCTCTCATCTGTTGGTGTGAGCGTAGTTCTGGGTGCAGTGAATATAAGAGACATTCTTCCCACTGACCACCAATGTAAGCAGCATTCTTCTCACTGATCACCAATGTAAGGAGCATTCTTCTCACTGATCACCAATGTAAGGAACATTCTTCTCACTGATCACCAATGTAAGGAGCATTCTTCCCACTGACCACCAATGTAAGCAGCATTCTTCTCACTGATCACCAATGTAAGGAACATTCTTCTCACTGATCACCAATGTAAGGAGCATTCTTCCCACTGATCACCAATGTAAGGGGCATTCTTCCCACTGATCACCAATGTAAGGAGCATTCTTCCCACTGACCACCAATGTAAGGAACATTCTTCCCACTGATCACCAATGTAAGGAGCATTCTTCTCACTGACCACCAATGTAAGGAACATTCTTCTCACTGATCACCAATGTAAGGGACATTCTTCCCACTGATCACCAATGTAAGGAGCATTCTTCTCACTGATCACCAATGTAAGGAGCATTCTTCTCACTGATCACCAATGTAAGGAACATTCTTCTCACTGATCACCAATGTAAGGAACATTCTTCCCACTGACCACCAATGTAAGGAACATTCTTCCCACTGATCACCAATGTAAGGAGCATTCTTCCCACTGATCACCAATGTAAGGGACATTCTTCCCACTGACCACCAATGTAAGGAGCATTCTTCTCACTGATCACCAATGTAAGGAGCATTCTTCTCACTGATCACCAATGTAAGGAACATTCTTCCCACTGACCACCAATGTAAGGAGCATTCTTCTCACTGATCACCAATGTAAGGAGCATTCTTCTCACTGATCACCAATGTAAGGGGCATTCTTCCCACTGACCACCAATGTAAGGAACATTCTTCTCACTGATCACCAATGTAAGGAACATTCTTCTCACTGATCACCAATGTAAGGGACATTCTTCCCACTGATCACCAATGTAAGGAACATTCTTCTCACTGACCACCAATGTAAGGAACATTCTTCTCATTGATCACCAATGTAAGGAACATTCTTCCCACTGATCACCAATGTAAGGAGCATTCTTCCCACTGATCACCAATGTAAGGAACATTCTTCCCACTGATCACCAATGTAAGGAACATTCTTCCCAATGATCACCAATGTAAGGAACATTCTTCCCACTGATCACCAATGTAAGGAACATTCTTCTCACTAATCATCAATGTAAGGAACATTCTTCCCACTGATCACCAATGTAAGGGACATTCTTCCCACTGATCACCAATGTAAGGGACATTCTTCCCACTGATCACCAATGTAAGGAGCATTCTTCCCACTGATCACCAATGTAAGGGACATTCTTCCCACTGATCACCAATGTAAGGAACATTCTTCCCACTGATCACCAATGTAAGGAACATTCTTCCCACTGATCACCAATGTAAGGAACATTCTTCTCACTGATCACCAATGTAAGGAACATTCTTCCCACTGATCACCAATGTAAGGAACATTCTTCTCACTAATCATCAATGTAAGGAACATTCTTCTCACTGATCACCAATGTAAGGGACATTCTTCCCACTGATCACCAATGTAAGGAACATTCTTCCCACTGATCACCAATGTAAGGGACATTCTTCCCACTGATCACCAATGTAAGGGACATTCTTCCCACTGATCACCAATGTAAGGAACATTCTTCCCACTGATCACCAATGTAAGGAACATTCTTCCCACTGATCACCAATGTAAGGAACATTCTTCCCACTGATCACCAATGTAAGGAACATTCTTCCCACTGACCACCAATGTAAGGAACATTCTTCCCACTGATCACCAATGTAAGGGACATTCTTCCCACTGATCACCAATGTAAGGAACATTCTTCCCACTGACCACCAATGTAAGGAGCATTCTTCTCACTGATCACCAATGTAAGGAACATTCTTCTCACTGATCACCAATGTAAGGAACATTCTTCCCACTGATCACCAATGTAAGGAACATTCTTCTCACTGATCACCAATGTAAGGAACATTCTTCTCACTGATCACCAATGTAAGGAACATTCTTCCCACTGATCACCAATGTAAGGAACATTCTTCTCACTGATCACCAATGTAAGGAACATTCTTCTCACTGATCACCAATGTAAGGAACATTCTTCTCACTGATCACCAATGTAAGGAGCATTCTTCCCACTGATCACCAATGTAAGGAACATTCTTCCCACTGATCACCAATGTAAGGAACATTCTTCCCACTGATCACCAATGTAAGGAACATTCTTCTCACTGATCACCAATGTAAGGAACATTCTTCCCACTGATCACCAATGTAAGGAACATTCTTCTCACTGATCACCAATGTAAGGAACATTCTTCTCACTGATCACCAATGTAAGGAACATTCTTCTCACTGATCACCAATGTAAGGAACATTCTTCTCACTGATCACCAATGTAAGGAACATTCTTCCCACTGATCACCAATGTAAGGAACATTCTTCTCACTGATCACCAATGTAAGGAACATTCTTCTCACTGATCACCAATGTAAGGAACATTCTTCTCACTGATCACCAATGTAAGGAACATTCTTCCCACTGATCACCAATGTAAGGAACATTCTTCTCACTGATCACCAATGTAAGGAACATTCTTCCCACTGATCACCAATGTAAGGAACATTCTTCTCACTGATCACCAATGTAAGGAACATTCTTCCTACTGATCACCAATGTAAGGAGCATTCTTCCCACTGACCACCAATGTAAGGAGCATTCTTCTCACTGATCACCAATGTAAGGAACATTCTTCTCACTGATCACCAATGTAAGGAACATTCTTCCCACTGATCACCAATGTAAGGAACATTCTTCTCACTGATCACCAATGTAAGGAACATTCTTCTCACTGATCACCAATGTAAGGAACATTCTTCCCACTGATCACCAATGTAAGGAACATTCTTCTCACTGATCACCAATGTAAGGAACATTCTTCTCACTGATCACCAATGTAAGGAACATTCTTCTCACTGATCACCAATGTAAGGAGCATTCTTCCCACTGATCACCAATGTAAGGAACATTCTTCCCACTGATCACCAATGTAAGGAACATTCTTCCCACTGATCACCAATGTAAGGAACATTCTTCTCACTGATCACCAATGTAAGGAACATTCTTCCCACTGATCACCAATGTAAGGAACATTCTTCTCACTGATCACCAATGTAAGGAACATTCTTCTCACTGATCACCAATGTAAGGAACATTCTTCTCACTGATCACCAATGTAAGGAACATTCTTCTCACTGATCACCAATGTAAGGAACATTCTTCCCACTGATCACCAATGTAAGGAACATTCTTCTCACTGATCACCAATGTAAGGAACATTCTTCCCACTGATCACCAATGTAAGGAACATTCTTCTCACTGATCACCAATGTAAGGAACATTCTTCTCACTGATCACCAATGTAAGGAACATTCTTCCCACTGATCACCAATGTAAGGAACATTCTTCTCACTGATCACCAATGTAAGGAACATTCTTCCCACTGATCACCAATGTAAGGAACATTCTTCTCACTGATCACCAATGTAAGGAACATTCTTCCTACTGATCACCAATGTAAGGAGCATTCTTCTCACTGATCACCAACGTAAGGAACATTCTTCTCACTGACCACCAATGTAAGGAACATTCTTCCCACTGATCACCAATGTAAGGAACATTCTTCCCCCTGATCACCAATGTAAGGAGCATTCTTCCCACTGATTACCAATGTAAGGAGCATTCTTCTCACTGATCACCAATGTAAGGAACATTCTTCCCACTGATCACCAATGTAAGGAACATTCTTCCCACTGACCACCAATGTAAGGAGCATTCTTCCCACTGATCACCAATGTAAGGAACATTCTTCCCACTGATTACCAATGTAAGGAACATTCTTCCCACTGATCACCAATGTAAGGAACATTCTTCTCACTGATCACCAATGTAAGGGACATTCTTCTCACTGATCACCAATGTAAGGAGCATTCTTCTCACTGATCACCAATGTAAGGAGCATTCTTCTCACTGATCACCAATGTAAGGAGCATTCTTCTCACTGATCACCAATGTAAGGAGCATTCTTCTCACTGATCACCAATGTAAGGAGCATTCTTCTCACTGATCACCAATGTAAGGAGCATTCTTCCCACTGATCACCAATGTAAGGGGCATTCTTCTCACTGATCACCAATGTAAGGGACATTCTTCCCACTGATCACCAATGTAAGGAGCATTCTTCTCACTGATCACCAATGTAAGGAGCATTCTTCTCACTGATCACCAATGTAAGGAACATTCTTCCCACTGATTACCAATGTAAGGAACATTCTTCTCACTGATCACCAATGTAAGGAACATTCTTCTCACTGATCACCAATGTAAGGAACATTCTTCTCACTGATCACCAATGTAAGGAGCATTCTTCTCACTGATCACCAATGTAAGGAACATTCTTCTCACTGATCACCAATGTAAGGAACATTCTTCTCACTGATCACCAATGTAAGGAACATTCTTCCCACTGATCACCAATGTAAGGAACATTCTTCCCACTGATCACCAATGTAAGGAACATTCTTCCCACTGATCACCAATGTAAGGAGCATTCTTCCCACTGATCACCAATGTAAGGAGCATTCTTCTCACTGACCTCCACCAGCTCTAATTGTTCTGTTGGTCGTTATAACTGAGAGTGAAAGTAAAAAAAAAAATTGAATTGTGGGTCGTCCCCAGAAAAGTAATAGAGGGGGAAATCTTCCAATAGCGATACACGTTCTGGTAACCTGGGTGGCCCCAAGGCATTACCTTAATTTGCAGGGATTTCCTTTCACTTCCTGTTTTTGATCATGGGGCAGGAAGTGAAGGGAAATCTCTCAAATGGGACACAGATGGCAAAAAAAAAAACCCTGACAGGTATAACCTTTCATTACGCTATCCAAAATAAAAAAGTTTTGCCCATAGTTATTCTTTAAGAAAGCCTGGCCTAGACAAAGTCACTGATAGGCACTAAAATAAGAAACATCATGCAGAATTTTGTAAGAAAACTGACACAAACTGTCACCTGAGAGTCAAGCCAGGTGAGAAGAGGATGGAAAACCGCCGTATCTGCCAAATAAGGTTCATTGGAATATACCTGAACCGGCATCAGTAACAGGATTCTTGTACGTGTAGGAATATCGGAATATTCCTTAGCTGCATTTCTCAAAGAAGGCTATTAAATCCAAATGCTGTGATCCAATAAAGCATTTGCTCGGCGTTGCCGGTCTCCCAGCGAACAAGCTCAATAAGTCAATACATAACTAGTTTTAATTGTGCTGGTATGAGTTTTTACAGTGCATAACGCTTTGGATAATGATGTCTTCTACAAATTACCCAATACCTGCAATAAGTGCCTCTATGGAAGCGCTATTACCAGCGTGTGCAATATGGAGGATCGATATGCTTCTCGTATGTTTATTTTCATGGCAGGTAATAACCATCCTCTGTGCGCTGTAATGTTTAGAGAGCAAGCTTTTTGATATCAGGCGGCTGCATCGTGAAGTAGATTTATTGCACTAAACTATTGTAATATATATAAAGAGAGAGAGAGAGAGAGATATGTAGCACCTTGTAGATATATAAACAGTTAATATACAACAGTTTCAGATCCATGAGGGTTATTATATGGTGTGTGTGTGTGTGTATCTATATATACAGTCAGGTCCATAAATATTGGGACATCGACACAATTCTAATCTTTTTGGCTCTATACACCACCACAATGGATTTGAAATGAAACAAACAAGATGGGACAGATTAACAATCATCAATCAAACTTTCACTTTTTAATACTTGGTTGCAAATCCTTTGCAGTCAATTACAGCCTGAAGTCTGGAACGCAATGACATCACCAGACGTTTAGTTTCATCCCTGGTGATGCTCTGCCCGGCCTCTACTGCAACTGTCTTCAGGTCCTGCTTGTTCTTGGGGCATTTTCCCTTCAGTTTTGTCTTCAGCAAGTGAAATGCATGCTCAATCGGATTCAGGTCAGGTGATTGACTTGGCCATTGCATAACATTCCACTTCTTTCCTTTAAAAAACTCTTTGGTTGCTTTCGCAGTATGCTTTGTCTCATTGTCCATCTGCACTGTGAAGCGCCGTCCAATGCTTTCTGAAGCATTTGGCTGAATATGAGCAGATAATAATATTTCCCGAAACACTTCAGAATTCATCCTGCTGCTTTTGTCAGCAGTCACATCATCAATAAATACAAGAGAACCAGTTCCATTGGCAGCCATACATGCCCACGCCATGACACTACCACCACCATGCTTCACTGATGAGGTGGTATGCTTTGGATCATGAGCAGTTCCTTTCCTTCTCCATACTCTTCTCTTCCCATCACTCTGGTACAAGTTGATCTTGGTCTCATCTGTCAATAGGATGTTGTTCCAGAACTGTGAAGGCTTTTTTAGATGTTTTTTTGCAAACTCTAATCTGGCCTTCCTGTTTTTAAGGCTCACCAATGGTTTCCATCTTGTGGTGAACCCTCTGTATTCACTCTGGTGAAGTCTTCTCTTGATTGTTGACTTTGACACACATACACCTACCTCCTGGAGAGTGTTCTTCATCTGACACACACACACCTACCTCCTGGAGAGTGTTCTTCATCTGACACACACACACCTACCTCCTGGAGAGTGTTCTTCATCTGGCCAACTGCTGTGAAGGGTGTTTTCTTCTTCTTCACCAGGGAAAGACTTCTTCGGTGATCCACCACAGTAGTTTTCCGTGGTCTTCCGGGTCTTTTGGTGTTGCTGAGCTCACCGGTGCGTTCTTTCTTTTTAAGGATGCTCCAGACAGTTGATTTGGCCACACCTAATGTTTTTGCTATCTCTCTGATGGGTTTTTCTTTTTTTCAGCCTAATGATAGTGACAGCTCTTTGGATCTCATATTGAGAGTTGACAGCAACAGATTCCAAATGCTAATAGCACACTTGAAATGAACTCTGGACCTTTTATCTGCTCCTTGTAAATGGGATAATGAGGGAATAACACACACCTGGCCATGGAACAGCTGAGCAGCCAATTGTCCCATTACTTTTGGACCCTTAAAAAGTGGGAGGCACATATACAAACTGTTGTAATTCCTACACCGTTCACCTGATTTGGATGTAAATACCCTCAAATTAAAGCTGCAAGTCTGCAGGTAAAGCACATCTTGTTTGTTTCATTTCAAATCCATTGTGGTGGTGTATAGAGCCAAAAAGATTAGAATTGTGTCGATGTCCCAATATTTATGGACCTGACTGTATGTGTATATATATATATATTGTGAGGGGGTTAGCTCGGCAGCGGGTGTGTGTGACCCCCGGGATGGGCTCCCCACACAAAACAGGCCCAGCAAACGGAGGTTGTGGTTTTCAAAATCAAAAAAGGTGCGGTTTATTTTCTATTTACAGTGACAAAACACAGCAAAGCAAAAGAAACATAACCAAAATAAATCCTGGTCAAGTTGACCTCTGACTAAACATACAGGTTTCCTAACTAACAACTGGGATCAGCCTAGTGCTGTCCTAGTCCCTAAGTCCCTGGTTTAGTAAAAGTCCAAACAAATAGCCACACAGGCTTTGCCTCACCGCACAGGGGTTCACTCTCCCTAGACAGTCCACACAGGTCTGGTTCCAGGCATGAGCTAACATCTAATGAAGCTGGGAGTTCTTATAGAGGCCTAAATGAGCTGACAAGCTTCAGCTGGCCTCATCAACTCCCTGTCTGTACGACGCCCCACACTCTCCCTAGAGGTATGAGTCATCCATGAGCCCACTAGCCTTATACAACTCTCCACCTAGTTGTATAAGTCGGCGTAAAGCCTGAATCTGGGCGAAATATATCTACCCCCCTGGATGCAACCAGGTGACTTTACCTTCCTGCTGTCACATACCCCCCCCTCTTGTTTTAACCTCGGGGTTGGAACACCAGCAATCAGGCATTCATGTACTCGTGACAAAGCATCCACATTCCCCATTTGAACGCCAGGGCGATGCTTTACTGTGAAGTTGAATTCCTGGAGGGCCAGGAACCACCTATTCACTCTTCTATTTGTTTCCTTGTTTTGAGCCATCCACTTTAACGGAGCGTGATCCGTAACCATGTCAAAGTGCCTACCTAGCAGGTAGTACCGAAGGGAATCTAGAGCCCACTTCACCGCTAAACACTCCTTTTCAACGGTGGCGTAATTTACCTCATGGGACTTCAACTTCCTGCTGAGGTAAATGACTGGGTGCTCTTCCCCGTTCCAGACCTGGGACAATACTGCTCCTAACCCCACATCTGACGCATCACTTTGTACGACAAAGTCTTTAGAGAAGTCGGGTGAGTACAACACTGGCTGGCTACATAAGGCTTGTTTCAAGAATTGGAATGCTGCCTCAGCCTCGGGGGTCCATTTAATCATGACCGACCCTTTCCCCTTCGTCAGGTTGGTTAGGGGCACAGCCTTAGAAGCAAAGTGGGGAATGAATCGCCGATAATACCCAGCGATTCCCAGAAAGGCTCGTACCTGCTTCTTGCTGTTGGGACGTGGCCAACTCTGGATGGCCTCGACTTTGTTGAGTTGGGGTTTTATTACTCCCCTCCCAATGGTGTACCCAAGATATTTGGCCTCCTCCTGCCCAATGGTACACTTCTTGGGGTTAGCCGTAAACCCCGCTTCCCGAACAGAGTCCAGGACTGCTTGCACTTTTGGCAGATGTGAGGCCCAATCTGTGCTATGGACAATTACGTCATCCAGGTAAGCCGCAGCATACTTCCGATGGGGCCTCAGCATCTGGTCCATTTTCCGCTGGAATGTGGCCGGCGCATTCTGTAACCCGAACGGCATTCTTTTATATTGGAACGCCCCGTCTGGGGTTACAAATGCGGTTTTCTCTTTGGCCAACTTGGCCAGGGGGATTTGCCAATACCCTTTTGTGAGGTCAAGAGTCGTCATGTATCGGGCTGTTCCCAGCCGGTCGATCAACTCATCTATACGTGGCATGGGGTAGGTGTCAAATTTTGTAACTTTGTTCAACTGACGAAAATCGTTACAAAATCGCCAGCTCCCATCCGGTTTAGGCACCAACACGATGGGACTAGACCAATCACT
Organism: Rana muscosa; assembly: GCA_029206835.1. Taxonomy (NCBI): domain Eukaryota; kingdom Metazoa; phylum Chordata; class Amphibia; order Anura; family Ranidae; genus Rana; species Rana muscosa. Next base: position 368,929,317 of record CM055125.1, read on the forward strand.
TTGGGACTCCTCTATCACCCCTAAGTTCAGCATTTTCTGTACTTCCTCCCGTATTGCCTCCCGTCGAGCCTCTGGGATCCGATAGGGTTTTAACTTCACCCTTTCACCGGGCGGGGTAATGATGTCATGCTCTACCCCAGATGTTTGTCCCGGCAGCTCAGAGAATACCTCCTTGTTGCGAAGCACAAACTCCTTAACCTCCTGTTGTTGGGGTTGTGACAAGGTGGCTGCTATTCCAACCTCAGGAATCACGCAACCAGTTTGAGCTGGTGACCAAGTGTCTGCGACTAGGGACTCTCTATCCCTCCAGGCTTTCAACAGATTAACGTGATAGATCTGTTCGGGCTTTCGCCTTCCTGGTTGTCTGACCTTGTAATTCACTTCGCTCACTTTTTCCATTATCTCGTAGGGGCCTTGCCATTTGGCAAGGAATTTACTTTCAACCGTAGGGACAAGTACCAATATCCTATCCCCCGGGGAAAAGGTATGGGTCTTGGCTCCACGGTTGTACACTCTCTGCTGTGCCAACTGCGCTTGGGCCAAATGTTCCTTCACGATGGGCATTACCTGTGCAATTCGATCTTGCATCAGGGCGACATGCTCAATCACACTCCTGTGGGGAGAACTCTCACTTTCCCAAGTTTCCTTGACAATATCCAACAGCCCTCTTGGGTGTCTCCCATACAGTAACTCAAAGGGGGAGAATCCCGTAGAGGATTGGGGCACCTCCCTAATAGCAAACATCAAATAAGGAAGTAAACAGTCCCAATCCTTTCCATCTCTATCCACCACTTTCTTCAACATTTGTTTTAGGGTTTTGTTGAATCTTTCAACCAGCCCATCGGTTTGGGGGTGATACACAGACGTACGCAATTGCGTCACTTTGAACAATTTACACAGCTCTTTCATAACCCGGGACATAAAGGGTGTACCTTGGTCCGTAAGCAGTTCTTTACAAATACCCACCCGGCTAAAAACAAGAGATAGCTCTTTGGCTATGGTTTTGGCCGAGGTATTTCGGAGAGGGATCGCTTCTGGATAACGGGTGGCATAGTCCATTATAACTAATATGTACTGGTGCCCCCTAGCGGACTTGATTATAGGACCTACCAAATCCATGGCGATCCTCTCAAACGGGACCTCAATGATGGGTAGAGGGACCAGCGGGCTACGGAAATGTGGCATCGGGGCCAACCTCTGACACACAGGGCAGGAGGAACAATAATTTTCTATGTCCTTCATCACCCCCGGCCAATAGAATCTCTGTAATACCCTCTCTCAGGTTTTCTCTGTCCCCAGATGACCTCCAAGAATGTGCCCATGGGCCAACTCCAACACCAACTTCCTGTAAGGTTTGGGCACCACAAGCTGCTCAACGGTTTCTTCTGCCCTTTTTGCCACCCGATACAGTAGGTCCTTCTCTACGCTGAAGTATGGGTAAGTGCAGGTATTATCTGGGTTCACTAACTCACCATCTATTTTCACTACGTTTTCCCGTGCCTTTATTAGGGCGGGGTCTTTCAACTGTTCTGTGGCAAAGTTTTCCCTGTGAACCTCAAGATCAGAAAACTCCACAGACGGTAGGTTTTCGTCTGAGGAGGTGGGCTCCTCTCCAGTTTCTTGAGTCTCCCCTGCCAATACTGATAAGGGAAATTCCGGAGAGTCCTCACCACTCTCAGGGGAGTTCTGGCTATCACATTCCTGGTACATAGGGGCACCAGTGAGGGGCTCAGGATCATCCCACAGTTCCCAGAACTTCGGAAAATCCCTTCCTACAATGGCGTCATGCGGTAACTGAGATACTAAGCCCACTGGATGAGAGAGGGTACCTTTGGGGGTCTCGAAACACACTGTAGTCACTGGATACTCTCGGGTGTCCCCATGCACACAAATAACAGCTACCTTGCTATTCCCAGAGACCTCTGTTTTAACTAACTCAGCCTTTATCAGGGTCACAAGGCTACCTGAATCCAGCAATACCACAACATTTCTACCATTAACACACATTTTGCATAAATGTTTCTCAGTTCCTCGAATGGCAGTGCATGCGACTGTCGCACACAGCGACTGACGTCTGCCCGTCAGAAAGTCACACTGCATGGGTTCCTCCACAACCGGGCAATTGGCTGCAATATGTCCCGCTTGCCGGCAGCGGTAGCAAACGATCCTTCTTGCCGCCTCTTGAGCCGCTGATTTCCCAGGCTGTTCTCGCCAAACTTGGGGTAGAGCTCCCACACTCTCACTCTCTCCACCCTCACCCCTTGGAATCCTCTTATCCGCCCCTGGGGATGGTCTGGTCTTAGGGTGGAAAGTCCGAGTGTCTCTGGAAGAGGCCGTCAGGTTCTCTGTAGCCAAGTATTTCTCCACACGATCCACAAGACCATCGGCCGTCTCTGGGTCTCCATGGCTTACCCACTTTTGGATGGCAGTAGGAAGAGCTCTCAAAAACCGATCCATTACAACACGTTCCACAATCTTTGGTGCGGACAAAGTCTCTGGCTGTAGCCACTTTCTGCTCAGGTGAATGAGATCATACATTTGAGACCTGGGGGGTTTTCCAAGCTGGAAAGTCCAGTTATGCACACGCTGAGCCCGGACAGCCTGGGTGACACCCAGCCTTGCCAATATTTCAGCTTTTAGCATCACATAGTCTTTTGCTTGGTTAGGCTCTAGGTCATAGTAAGCTTTCTGCGATTCACCAGTTAACAGAGGAGCCACCAGTCCAGCCCACTGCTCCTCAGGCCACTTTTCTCTTTCAGCGGTCCTTTCAAATGTGGTCAAAAATACCTCTGGATCATCCTCTCCAGTCATTTTTGTCAATAAACGACTCACCCCAAAGGACGCGGTATTAGTGGGACGGCTTTCCTCACTGGTCTGCGGACGTTGCTGCATTACTGCTTCCATCTGTTGTTGTAGTCTCTGCTCTTGCTTCTGCAACAGGTCTATGAAGCGGGCCTCAGATTGCTGCTGGGCTCGTTGCTGAGCCTCCAGACTCTGTTGCAAAGTTGCGTTTGTCTGCTGCTGGGCTGCAAGGCTCCTTTGCAAACCTGCATTTGTCTGCTGTTGATTGGCATTTGCTGGAGCCAGCTGCTTCAGTATCTCCTCCATGCTGGCTTAAAAAAAACTGCCCGCATTCTCCACCAACTGTGAGGGGGTTAGCTCGGCAGCGGGTGTGTGTGACCCCCGGGATGGGCTCCCCACACAAAACAGGCCCAGCAAACGGAGGTTGTGGTTTTCAAAATCAAAAAAGGTGCGGTTTATTTTCTATTTACAGTGACAAAACACAGCAAAGCAAAAGAAACATAACCAAAATAAATCCTGGTCAAGTTGACCTCTGACTAAACATACAGGTTTCCTAACTAACAACTGGGATCAGCCTAGTGCTGTCCTAGTCCCTAAGTCCCTGGTTTAGTAAAAGTCCAAACAAATAGCCACACAGGCTTTGCCTCACCGCACAGGGGTTCACTCTCCCTAGACAGTCCACACAGGTCTGGTTCCAGGCATGAGCTAACATCTAATGAAGCTGGGAGTTCTTATAGAGGCCTAAATGAGCTGACAAGCTTCAGCTGGCCTCATCAACTCCCTGTCTGTACGACGCCCCACACTCTCCCTAGAGGTATGAGTCATCCATGAGCCCACTAGCCTTATACAACTCTCCACCTAGTTGTATAAGTCGGCGTAAAGCCTGAATCTGGGCGAAATATATCTACCCCCCTGGATGCAACCAGGTGACTTTACCTTCCTGCTGTCACAATATATATATATATATATATGTGTAGCACTTACCCCCGAAGGAGCTGCTGGTTAATTTTGGGTCATGCAAACTACCTCCATGGCTTCCTTTGTCAGGGTAAAAAGTTTGTAGAGAATCTTTAGAAAAGCCAATGTCCACACAGATGTAAAACCTAAACAGTAAGGCTTTATTTTCTTTGCTATAAAAACTTGAGGAGAAAGCAGGAAACGAGAGAAGTAGGGGAAGGTTCAGGCACACGGCACAATAGATGCACACAGTTAGTGTATTCACCACTCAAGCCTGAGTGGGCATTGCTCACCCGGATAGTCCCCTCTCACTGTCCTAGCAACCGGAATGATGCAGTGATCAGATTTAGACAGTTTCTGCCACAAACTGCTATAGATGAATAAAGGTCTCTGCCACAGACCTGATGAACTTGGTCTCTGCCACAGACCTCATAAGCTTTAGGATGCGTCCAGGAATCCTCTGCCACAGGATTTTAAATCGAGTTGCAAGGGCAAATGGATTCAGATTTTGACCGAATCGATTTTTTTTTTCTTCATTGGACCGGCACTCTGCAGACTAGGCCGAAGCTGCGGGCTCGCCTAAAAAATCCTACCCGCAGCTCGTCGCGATCCTGGGAAAAGGCCGCTAGGCCGGACGCTGCGGACTAGGCCGAAGCCGCAGCCTTTTCCCAGGATAGCAGGCAGGATTTTTTAGGCAAGGCCGCGGCTTTGGCCTAGTCCGCGGCCTTTTCCCAGGATCGCGGCGGACTAGGCCGAAGCCGTGGCCTCGCCTAAAAACTCCTGCCGACGCGGTGTCCATCAGGAAAAAAAAACTTGATTCGAATCGTGAATCGAGTTTTTTTTTTTTTTTTTTAAATCGCAGATTTTTTTTTTGCCCAAAATCGCCCTACTCTCCACTCCTCCTCCAGACTCTGGGACCTTGATTCCCAAATGAAATGCAAAATTTTCCACAGTCAGTGATGATTTGGGGAGCCGCGTCATCTGCTGGTGTTGGTCCACTGTGTTTTTATAAGTCCAAAGTCATCACAGCCGTCTACCAGGAAATTCTAGAACACTTCATGCTTCCCTCTGATGACCGGCTTTATGGAGATGCTGATTTCATTTTCCAGCAGGACTTGGCACCTTCCCACACTGCCAAAAGTACCAATACCTGGTTTATTGATCATGGTATCACTGAGCAAACTCGTCTGACCTAAACCACATAGAGAATCTGTGGGGTATTGTCAAGAGGAAGATGAGAGACATCAGACCCAACAATGCAGATGAGCTGAAGGCCGCTATCAAAGCAACCTGGACCTCCATAATACCTCAGAAGTGCCACAGGCTGATCTCCTCCATGCCACGCCGCATTGATTCATTAATTCATGCAAAAGGAGCCCCGACCAAGTATTGAGTGCATTCTATACTGTACATGGACAGACTTTTCACTAAGCCAAAATCTCTGTATTACAAATCCTTTTTTTATCCTATTTTATTATTATTGGTCTTATGTAATATACAAATTTTCTGAGATACTGAATTTTGGGTTCTCACTAGCTGGAAGCCATAATCACCAAAATTAAAAGAAATGCTTGAAATATATCACTGTGTGTATAACACATTTATATAGAACATAATGCCGTGTACACACGACCGCTTTTCTCGACGAGAAAAACTGCATTTTTTTTTTCGCCGAGAAAAACGATCGTCTGTGGGCTTTATGTCGTTTTTCTCGTTGAGAAAAACGGCATAAAAAACGACGAGAAAAATTAGAACATGTTCTAAATTTTCTCATCGTTTTTTCCAGCATTTTTTTCCGCGGCAGTTTTCCCATAGGGAGACACTGCCGCGGAGCCCACAGACGGTCGTTTTTCTCGTCAAGAGAAAAAATGACAGGAAAAACGACCGTGTGTAGGGAACCAAGCGGTTCCCTCGTTTTTCCTGTCATTATTCACAGCGGTTTTTTAACCGCCGTGAATAATGATCGTGTGTACGCGGCATAAGAGTTTTACTTTTTGAATTGAATTACTGAAATAAATAAACTTTTTGATATTATTCAAATTTTTGGAGATACACCTGTAAAGTGCCTTGAAAAAGTATTCATACCCCTTGACATTTTCTACATTTTGTCATGTTACAGCTAAAAACGTAAATGTATTTTATTGGGATTTTATGTGATGGACCAACACAAAGTGGCACATAATTGTGAAGTGGAAGTAAAATGATAAATGGTTTAAATTTTTTTTTTACAAATAAATATGTGAAAAGTGTGGTGTACATTTGTATGGCGCCCCCCGGAGTCAATACTTTGTAGAACCGCCTTTCTCTGCAATTACAGCTGTAAATCTTTTTGGGGATGTCTCTACCAGCTTTGCACATCTAGAGCGGGACATTTCTGTCCATTCTTCTTTGTAAAATATCTCAAGCTCTGTCAGATTGGATGGAGAGCGTCTGTGAACAGCAATTTTCAAGTCTTGCCACAGATTCACAATGTTATTTAGGTCTGGACTGTGACTGGGCCATTCTAACACATGAATATGCTTTGATCTAAACCATTCCATTGTAGCTCTGGCTGTATGTTTAGGGTCGTTGTCCTGCTGGAAGGTGAACCTCCGCCCCAGTCTCAGGTCTTTTGCAGACTCTAACAGGTTTTCTTCTAAGATTGTCATGTATTTGTCTCCATCCATCTTCCCATCAGCTCTGACCAGCTTCCCTGTCCCTGCTGAAGAAAAGCATCCCCACAACATGATGCTGCCACCGCCATGTTTCACAGTGGGGATGGTGTGTTCAGGGTGATGTGCAGTGTTAGTTTTCCACCACACATAGCATTTTGCTTTTAGGACAAAAGGTTCAATTTTGGTCTCATCTGACCAGAGCTCCTTCTTCCACATGTTTGCTGTGACCTCCACATGCCTTCTCACAAACTACAAACAGGACTTCTTATGTCTTTCTTTCCCCAATGACTTTCTTCTTGTCACTCTTCCATAAAGGGCAGATTTGTGGAGAAGCACGACTAATAGTTGTCCTGTGGACAGATTCTCCCACCTGAGCTGTGGATCTCTGCAGCTCCTCCAGAGTTACCATGGGCCTCTTGGCTGCTTCTCTGATGAATGCTCTCCATGCCCGGCCGGTCAGTTTAGGTGGACGGCCATGTCTTGGTAGGTTTGCAGTTGTGCCATACTCTTTCCATTTTTGGATGATGAATTGAACAGATCTCCGTGAGATGTTCAAAGCTTGGGGTATTTTTTGTATGACCTAACCCTGCTTTATACTTCTCCACAACTTAATATCTGACCTGTCTGGTGTGTTCCTTGGCCTTCCTGATGCTGTTTGTTCACTTATGCCGCGTACACACGGTCGGAATTTCCGACAGAAAAAGTCCAATGGGAGCTTTTCGTCGGATATTCCGACCATGTGTATGCCCCATCTGACTTTTTCTGTCGGAATTTCCGACGGACTTAGATAGAGAGCGGATTCTCTATTTTTCGACGGCAAATCCGTTCGTCTGTATGCAATTCCGGGAAAAAGAACACGCATGCTCGGAAACAATTTGTCGCATGCTCGGAAGCATTGAACTTCTTTTTCTAGCCTCGTCGTAGTGTTGTACATCACCGTGTTCTTAACGCTTGAAAGTTCAGAGAACTTTTGTGTGACCGTGTGTATGCAAGCCAAGCTTGAGCACAATTCCGTCGGAAAAACCATCCAGCTTTTTTCCGACGGAAATTCCGCTCGTGTGTACAGGGCATAAGTTTCTCTAACAAATCTCTGAGGGCTTCACAGAACATCTGTATTTATACTGAGATTAAATTACACACCGGTGGACTCTATTTAGTAATTAGGTGACTTCTGAAGAAAAATTTGGTTCCACTAGATTTTAATTAGGGGTATCAGAGTAAAGGGAGCTGAATAAAAATGCACGCCACACTTTTCACATATTTATTTGTAACAATTTTTGAAAACCATTTATCATTTTCCTTCCACTTCACAATTATGTGCCACTTTGTGTTGGTCTATCACAGTGATGGGGAACCTTGGCACCCCAGATGGTTTGGAACTGCATTTCCAATGATGCTCAACTACACTGCAGAGTGCATGAGCATCATGGGAAATCTAGTTTCAAAACATCTGGGGTGCCAAGGTTCACCATCACTGCCCTATCACATAAAATCCCAATAAAATGCATGTACATTTTTGGTTGTAACATGAAAAAATGTGGAAAATTTTAAGGGGTATGAATACTTTTCAAGGCACTGTATATACAGTATATTTTTATATACAACAGTTCCAGATCCATGAGGATTATACAGTATACTGTGTGTATGTGTGTATATATATATATATCATTTTTTTATTATTTTTTTTTATAGAGAGAGAGATAGCAATAATGCATCTGTAACATTGTAACATTATTGGATTTCATTGGTTGCTGTGAATTTAAAAGGTCAACCTACTTTAAATTGACCTTTTAAAATTGGTGTAGATGCCTGCAAGCCCACCAGCTCCTTTCCGGGACTCTGGCAATGATGTCTGTGTATTGAGTTCCCAGCTCCGCCCCCCCCCCCCCTCCAATGGCCTTTATGTGGCCAATTTCATGCAGATACAAGAAAATTAAACTAGCAGAGTTCACAAGCGGTGAAAGAAGATATTAAGAAGTTGAACTTTCTGCCAATATATGAACTTTTACGTGGGCCGCCCTTTAAATGTGACCTTCAGCCATCCTTTCAGTCTCGCACAGTTGTAGCGTCTCCTCTCCTAGACTGAAATGGCTTCCTCTGATTTCACCGCACACTGTGAGCTTCTCACAATATGCGTAGAAGCTGCAGCAGCCTGCTTCTTTTCCTGGCTGGAGGACGCCCTCCATCATCTAGCACTTTCCTCCCCAGCCTGACTGTCCCTGGACTGTCCATTTCATTCATTGGATTTCAGTTCTTTTTCGCTCTTGGTGGCTTAGGCCCCATTCACACTTGGCAATTTGGACTTGGGGGGGTGGATCTGGAGGAGTGGACGTTCCTAGACGAACTGTATTCATGTGATGCTGAGCCTCCATGTTTGAAAGAACTGAAATCCAATGAATGAAAGAGGCGGACCAGGGACAATCAGGCTGGGGAGGAAAGGGTTAGATGATGATGGCTGTCCTCCAGCCAGGAAATGACTTGCTGCAGCTCCTGGTGCACATTGTGAGAAGCTCACAGTGTGCAGTGAAATCAGAGGAAGCCATTTTAGTTCAGGAGAGCCGCCTGTACAACTGTGCAAGACTGAAGGGAAGGCCGGAGGTCAGCTGTGCATTTGTTTTGATTGGAGTTTTGCTTTAAATGGTTTTGATTGCTTTCTCTTGTTCTGTGAATAGAGGTGAATTCACTAGGGTGACCACATGTCCCGGATTGCCCGGGACAGTCCCGCATTTTGCAGGTCTGTCCCGGGCACATTAATTCCAGGACAATACAGTGTCCCGGAATGAAACTGACACAGCCACCCCCCAGGCCAATCTGATGCCCCCAAAAAAGGGCCACCACATCACTGCTTTACTCACTGACAGTACTTGTCCTGGCTGGGAATGCCTGGAGGAGCACTTGTGATTGGAGAAATCATAAATCCCGCCTCTTGTGTCCTATCACTGTGCTGTGATTCGTTACAGCACAAGCTGATTTTTGGGAAGGGAGGGTGTCCCTGAATGGTAGTTTGGAAATGTGGTCACCCTAGAATTCACACAGACCTGCTCTGAATGGCTGTAACACATTGCATTGAGAAGGCCTCCGAATTGTCTGTGCTCTCGCACACGACTCGTCTGATAGTTTTAATTGTATAAAGATGTTCCGAAGGGGAGAGAATATTTCATTAACGCAGGTTGTTTTATTTTGTAGGTCAGAAATTAGAGAAATTAATTAGCATAATTAACTAGCCATCCTGAACGGCGAACAAGGAAGAGGCTAACGCAATTAGCACGTTGTCCCCCCTAATTGATAGGTATAATTACTATTCACAAACAGATGTGATTTGTTTTATGGCCCTGGCTGAGCTTGTTAAAGTGAAACTATCAAGCTCCATAAAAGCGGCAATGGCGCGGGCAAGACGGTACAGCTGCCGGCAGATAGGAAGTGACTATTGCGGATCAGAAGACGTACACACGTATCCATGGTGAAGCTGATGCACACAGATCAGTTTCTCTTTCGGGTGAAAGGTTAATAATTTTTAAGACTTTTGTTTTTTTGTTTTTTTTTCAATCTGTCAAGTCTTTATTTCTATCTGTGTCCCCATTTAGGAGATTTTCCTTCACTTCCTGTCCCTGTGACACCCTTATGGGTGTGGGCATCACCGGGGCAGAAAGGTACAGACATCAATTAATACATTATTAGACATTAGAACTTTTCCCCGATTCACTAAAAATATGTTTTTATCTGTGTCCCTGTTGGATAGATTTCCAATTCCTGTCCTAATGGGAAGTGAATGTGAATATACCCAATAGGGTCATAGTATCACATATCTGATTAGAGGTTGACGTGAGAGGAGGACCTCCCTCACATTACTGGTCCACACACCCCTGGAATAATTACAGGGAGTGAAAGGGCACAGAGTGGCGTGGGTGCTTTGGGTATCATCCACAGTTTCTCACTTCTGGTAGATGATTTGGCTGAGGGGTGCTCATGTAGATCCCAGAGGAGATCACTGAGCAACTAAGTGAGGGTGCCACCGAAGAGCCAAATGGAATGCCAGTTGGCAGGAACACCAGAGCTCAATGCAGACGGGAAGCATGTCCAAGACAGGCGAGGACCAGCAACCAAGAAGGCAGATAGCAGGCAGGGCGAAAGGCAGAATCATGGTCAGGAGACGGGCCAAAGTCACACTTTGAAGTCAGTAGAAGTGTGGTTAGGAGACAGGCCAAGGGCACTCTGGGAAGTCAGCAGAATCGGGGTCAGGAGACAGGCCAGGGTCAGTTCAGGAAGTCAGCAAAATTGTGGTCAGGAGACAGACCAGGGTCACTCTGGAAAGTCAGCTGAATCGTGGTCAGGAGACAGTCCAAAGTCACTCTGGGAAGTCAGCAGTACCATGGTCAGGAGACAGGCCAAAGTCACGTCAGGAAATCAGCAGAATTGTGGTCAAGAGACCGGCAAACGTTACCCCGGGAAGTCAGCAGTACCGTGGTCAGGAGACAGGACACGGTCACTTCAGGAAGTCAGCAGAATCGTGGTCAGGAGACAGGCCAAGGTTACTCTGGGAAGTTACACCAGCACCTGACATGGCTTCCAAGGTCACACTTTGGAGTCAGCAGAAGTGTGGTTAGGAGACAGGCCAAGGGCACTCTGGGAAGTCAGCAGAATCGGAGTCACGAGACAGACCAAGGTCACTCCAGGAAGTAAGCAGAATCATGGTCAGCAGACAGGCCAAGGCTACTCTGGGATGGGAAGGCAGCAGAATCATGGTCAGGAGACAGGCCAGGGTCAGTTCAGGAAGTCAGCAAAATTGTGGTCAGGAGACAGACCAGGGTCAGTTCAGGAAGTCAGCAAAATTGTGGTCAGGAGACAGGCCAGGGTCACTCTGGGAAGTCAGCAGTACCATGGTCAGGAGACAGGCCAAAGTCACGTCAGGAAATCAGCAGAATTGTGGTCAGGAGACAGGCAAACGTTACCCCGGGAAGTCAGCAGTACCATGGTCAAGAGACAGGACACGGTCACTTCAGGAAGTCAGCAGAATCGTGGTCAGGAGACAGGCCAAGGTTACTCTGGGAAGTCAGCAGAATCATGGTCAGGAGACAGGCAATGGACAATCTGGGAAGTCAGCAGAATCTGGCAAGGAGACAGGCCAAGGTCGTTTAGGGAAGTCAGCAGAATCATGGTCAGGAGACAAGGGTAGGTCACGCTAGAAAGTCAGCAGAGGTAAGCTGTAATTAGGAGGTAGCTGAGGTCAAACTGTGTATCAAGAGAAACAAAGATGGTCTGGATCTGGCTATGGTCAATAGCAGCCAGATAGAGCAGAGACAACTCAAAGGCCAGGCCGGGTCAGCAACTGGAAAACAGGTTCAAGTCATAGAGTAAACGCTGAAGACTATCCAGCAACTTCCTGAGCTCTGTTCCTTAAATGTGTTGATTGGGGCCAAGATTGGAAATAACTGTGCCTGCCCTTGCCCCTGTACAGGCATACTGTACATACATGCATTGCGTTCCCTCTTGTATTAGCGTGCCTGTGCAAATGTGCGTGTATACTGTACATAACTGGCTGGAAATTAACTTTGATCTGGGTATTGGTACACATCTTCATTTAGTGAAAATATACAAGTACAAGGATATCAGATATACTAATAATAATATTAAACTTCAATTTATATATCGCCTTTAACGGTAGCTTCTCAAATTGCTTTACAGAGACAAGAGATACAGAAACACTAGAAATACACAGAATAAAACAAAAGAAACAAGGAACAATTATGTGAAAGTACTTGTCTAAAGAAGCAAATTTCTTAGATTTGATTTGAATGAGTTAAGAGTGAGTTTGAATTGAATTTGAGGGAGCTTAGAGAAGATGACTCTATGATGTTCTTTGGAAGTGAACAGGAGAAGGTCCTAGTACAGGTCCTTCTCAAAAAATTAGCATATTGTGATAAAGTTCATTATTTTCTGTAATGTACTGATAAACATTAGACTTTCATATATTTTAGATTCATTACACACAACTGAAGTAGTTCAAGCCTTTTCTTGTTTTAATATTGATGATTTTGGCATACAGCTCATGAAAACCCAAAAATCCTATCTCAAAAAATTAGCTTATTTCATCCGACCAATAAAAGAAAAGTGTTTTTAATACAAAAAAAGTCAACCTTCAAATAATTATGTTCAGTTATGCACTCAATACTTGGTCGGGAATCCTTTTGCAGAAATGACTGCTTCAATGCGGCGTGGCATGGAGGCAACCAGCCTGTGGCACTGCTGAGGTGTTATGGAGGCCCAGGATGCTTCGATAGCGGCCTTAAGCTCATCCAGAGTGTTGGGTCTTGCGTCTCTCAACTTTCTCTTCCCAATATCCCACAGATTCTCTATGGGGTTCAGGTCAGGAAAGTTGGCAGGCCAATTGAGCACAGTAATACCATGGTCAGTAAACCATTTACCAGTGGTTTTGGCACTGCGAGCAGGTGCCAGGTCGTGCTGAAAAATGAAATCTTCATCTCCATAAAGCTTTTCAGCAGATGGAAGCATGAAGTGCTCCAAAATCTCCTGATAGCTAGCTGCATTGACACTGCCCTTGATAAAACACAGTGGACCAACACCAGCAGCTGACATGGCACCCCAGACCATCACTGACTGTGGGTACTTGACACTGGACTTCAGGCATTTTGGCATTTCCCTCTCCCCAGTCTTCCTCCAGACTCTGGCACCTTGATTTCCGAATGACATGCAAAATTTGCTTTCATCCGAAAAAAGTACTTTGGATCACTGAGCAACAGTCCAGTGCTGCTTCTCTGTAGCCCAGGTCAGGCGCTTCTGCCGCTGTTTCTGGTTCAAAAGTGGCTTGACCTGGGGAATGCGGCACCTGTAGCCCATTTCCTGCACACGCCTGTTCACGGTGGCTCTGGATGTTTCTACTCCAGACTCAGTCCACTGCTTCCGCAGGTCCTCCAAGGTCTGGAATCGGTCCTTCTCCACAATCTTCTTCAGGGTCCGGTCACCTCTTCTCGTTGTGCAGCGTTTTCTGCCACACTTTTTTCTTCCCACAGACTTCCCACTGAGGTGCCTTGATACAGCACTCTGGGAACAGCCTATTCGTTCAGAAATTTCTTTCTGTGTCTTACCCTCTTGCTTGAGGGTGTCAATGATGGCCTTCTGGACAGCAGTCAGGTCGGCAGTCTTACCCATGATTGCGGTTTTGAGTAATGAACCAGGCTGGGAGTTTTTAAAAGCCTCAGGAATCTTTTGCAGGTGTTTAAAGTTAATTAGTTGATTCAGATGATTAGGTTAATAGCTTGTTTAGAGAACCTTTTCATGATATGCTAATTTTTTGAGATAGGAATTTTGGGTTGTCATGAGCTGTATGCCAAAATCATCAATATTAAAACAAGAAAAGGCTTGAACTACTTCAGTTGTGTGTAATGAATCTAAAATATATGAAAGTCTAATGTTTATCAGTACATTACAGAAAATAATGAACTTTATCACAATATGCTAATTTTTTGAGAAGGACCTGTATAAAGAATAACAGAAATGCCTAGTAGACACGACTGGTTTTTCCGTTGGATAAAAAACCGACGGTTTTACCGACAGAATTCCTCTCAAGCCTGCCTTGCATACACACGCTCAGACAAAAGCCTGGTGAACTTTTGACTGCCAAGAACGCGGTGCCGTAAAAGACTATGACGAGCTGTCAAAATCAAGTTCTTTGCTTCTGAGCATGCGCAAATTGTTTCCGAGCATGGCAGATTTTTTCCAGTCGGAAAAGCATACAGACGAACGGTTTTCTCCGTACGGATTTTTCCTGATGGGAAAAAAGAGATCCTGCTCTCTTTTTTTTTTCTGGCAGTTTTCTCGTCGGAAAAACTGCGATGGAGCATACACACGGCCGGGATTCCCAGCCAAAAGCTCTCATCGCAGTTTTCCCGTCTGAAAAACCGGTCGTGTGTACTAGGCATAAGGCATATTCATGGATAGGAGGCATAACAGAACTGCTCACAGATTACTTTTTAACCACTTAAGGCCCGCCGCACGACGATATACGTCGACAGAATGGCACGGCTGGGCATACGGGCGTACAGGTACGTCCCCTTTAAGATCCCAGCCGGGGGCGCTCGCGACCCGGTCCAGAGCTCCGTGACCGCGCCCGCGGGACCCGCGGACCCAATCGCCGCCAGTGTCCCGCGATCGGGTCACAGAGCTGAAGAACGGGGAGAGGTAAGTGTAAACAAACGTCTCCCCGTTCTTCACAGTGGCACTGTCAGTGATCCTCTGTTCCCCGTCATCGGGAACAGCGATCAGTGACCAGCACTCCCTTGGTCACACTTAACCCCTTCAGCACCCCCTACAGGTTAACCCCTTCACTGCCAGTGTCATTTTTACAGTAATCAGTGCATTATAGCACTGATCGCTGTAAAAATGACAATGGTCCCAAATTGGTGTCAAAAGTGTCCGATGTGTCCGCCATAATGTCGCAGTCACAATAAAAATCGCAGATCGCCGCCATTCCTAGTAAAAAAAAAAATATATTAATAAAAATGCCGTAAAACTATCCCCTATTTTGTAGACGCTATAACTTTTGCGCAAACCAATCAATAAACGCTTATTGTGATTTTTTTTTTACCAAAAATATGTAGAAGAATACGTATCGGCCTAAACTGAGGAAAACAAAACTATTTATGTATTTTTTGGGGATATTTATTATAGCAAAAACTAAAAAATATTGCTTTTTTTTCAAAATTGTCGCTCTATTTTTGTTTATAGCGCAAAAAATAAAAACCGCAGAGGTGATCAAATACCACCAAAAGAAAGCTCTATTTGTGGGAAAAAAAGAACGTCAATTTTGTTTGGGAGCCACGCCGCACGACCGAGCAATTGTCAGCTAAAGCGACGCAGTGCCGAACCGCAAAAAAGTGGCCTGGTCTTTGACCAGTGAAATGGTCCGGGGCTTAAGTGGTTAAAGATATACCTTCGGAAACAACTGGTATAAAATATGTTTTACAGATGCCAACAAATTGTTCCAAGGTTCATAAGGTTCCTTTATTTGAATAGTCTCACACTTCAATGATAGTCATGTTTCATGTATAATTACATCTGGATAAAAACACTATCATCTCGCATTTTATTAGAATCGACGTAATAGCCTAACCAAAAATATAGAAAATAAAGGATAGGTAAAAACAGATTGTATAGGGGTACTACAGTATGCTAGTGTAAAGGAAAAAGGTAGACTGGCTTAAGAGCAGAAAAGAGTAGGGTCCAGGAAAAGAGATCACAAAGGGGTGGGGTACATAGGATCAGTAGTGTATTTAGGTTTTGTGCTGCTCTAGGCCTGACTTAACTCGTGAACCCCCTAATTTAAATGTGACCCACCCCTTTTAAAGGTCACACCCCTTTCTGTTTAAGACCCGCCCTGAAATTTTCGAGTGGGGATAAAAAAAAAGTGTTTCCTATAGTTCTGCTTTAAGCACACATTTCTGAAAGTTTTATGGAGAGGACTAAGAAGATATAACCATGCCAATGGTGCAGCAGAAAACTTATAGCACAGAGAAGAAGGTTTGTGGTCCAGGATGATAGGACAGTCAAATTTAGAAGCAACCCCCCACAGTTACGGAAAGCTGACCGTCCGCATCCCAGAAGCAGTGTGGCCGCTTTATGGGGGCACTAGACTAATTTGCCTCTCAGCCCAGTCCTCCCCATAAGACGGACGCTACACTAACAGTATAGCACAAGCCGGCTGGGACTCATTCCGTGCTGCCTCCCTGCAAAGTGCTGCCCTAGGCCTGGGCCTTGTTGGCCTAGGCCAGGATACAGCGTTGCATAGGATAGGCGAATGACATAAACATAACATAAAAGGATGGACAAAGTATTAAGGGGCTGATGGGCAGGCAGAGGACAGCAACCCTAGGCATATGGGGGAAGAAAAAAAGTGGAGGGCTATGAATGGAAGAAGTTGACTTGTTGCTTTGGGTACCCGGTCAGCTAGGCTTTTCCACCATGTTGGATATTGGTGATTACAATGAGTACAACAATTTGTATGTAGGATTACACTCAAATATTTTCCAATGTCTACAGCAGGGGTCTCCAAACTTTCCAAACAAAGGACACGTTTACCATCCTTCAGGGGGCCAGACTGTGGCAGGTGGGAGTAGAAAATGCCATGCCATCAATGGCAATGGCAGGTAATACCCCATTGTTAGTTTTACTTGGAGGAATAGTGCCCCGTTGTTGATATCAGTTGGAGGAATAGTGCCCTATTGTTGGTGTCATTGGGATGAATGATGCCCCAATGGCTGGATAAAGGCAAGCAAAGGGCCACAGTTTGTAGACCACTGGTCTACAGGAATGGAGGAGTGCCCCACTGGCAGTAGCTCTAGCCTCCTCCATAGCAAAACAGAGTCTACTTTTAATAACCAGTTCAGGGGTTATTCATTGAAGAGGGATAAGGGCTTTAGCTGCATTTATTAGGTGTAAAGTCGAGGAAGATTTATACACGTTAAACGATGAAATTGAGTTATAGAGAAGTAAGAGAGTTGGGAAGAGGGTCAGTTCTGTTCTCATAATTTGTTAGCAGTCATTTTTTATTTATTTTTATTTTGAATAGAGTGTGAATGAGTAAGATGCTTGAAAGAGGTTCTAAAGCCTCGTACACATGATCAGTTTTCCTGACAAGAAAAGTGTAATGTGAGCTTTTTGTCAGGAATTCCGACCGTGTATGCTCCATCACACTTTTTCTGTCAGAATTCCGACCAAGAAAAGATTGAGAGCAGGTTCTCAATTTTCGTGACAGGAAAAATTCCTATCGGAAATCGCGCTCCTCTGTATGCAATTACGATGCGGAAAAAAAACACGCATGCTGAGAATCAAGCAGAAGAGCCTAATTGCCTATTGAACTTTTTTTTCTCGGCTCGTCGTACATGTTGTACGTCACCGTGTTCTTGACAGTCGGAATTTAGTCCAAGATAAGTGTGACCGTGTGTATGCAAGACAAATTTCTGTGGTTTTCCTGCTGAAAAAAAAAACGCGGTTTTCTTGTCGGAAATCGTGGTCATGTGTACGAGGCTTTACAGTTGGGTTTAAGTCACAGTAGGAACAAGCAGTGGGGAGATATCAACATTCTCAGATCTTGAACAATCATGCACATATGTTCTCACATAATTTACTTTGATAACACGATAAGATAAAGAGATGGTGCAACACGCAAATTGAAGATTTATTGGCCAGTGCATTTCTAATTACTGGAGGTTTGCCAAAAGCTGCCGATAAACCAAAGCCAAATAGCAATAAAACCTGATACTGTACACCTTTATTTCAAACGCACAAAATCTTTGACCAGAAAATGTTTCTTGTTCGGATGTCTAAAGCCAAATATACATAATAAACCTGAAAATATAAATTCTCTTATAGATGCCAGAAAAATAGAGGGGGTGATCTGATATCTTTAGTGGCACAAAAATGGGACAAAGACATACTTAAAGTGTAGGTTAAACTTATGCCGTGTACACACGATCGGTTTAACCGATGAAAACAGTCCGATGGACTTTTCTCATCGGACAAACCGATTGTGTATGGGCCCCATCAGTCTTTTTTCCCATCAGTGAGAAAAAATAGAACATGTTTTAAATTTATCCGATGGGAAAAAAAACGATAGCAAATTCCGATCGTCTGTGTGGAACTCCATCGGACAAAAAACCCACGCATGCTCAGAATCAAGTCGACGCATGCTCAGAAGCATTGCACTTCATTTTTCTCGGCTTGTCGGAGTGTTTTACGTCACGGCGTTTGGAACGGTCGGATTTTTGACTGATGGTGTGTAGGCAAGACTGATGGAAGTCAGCTTCATCGGATTTCCGATGGAAAAATCCATCGGATTAGAATCCATAGGAAATCCGATCGTGTGTACAGAGCTTTAGACTCATGCATACATGTAGCATCTATTTTATCAATAGAGATTCTGGTAAACCTCGTCTTATGAGACATTTCGTCTCCATGTGCAGTAAAATAAAAGGTGATCCCGCCAGCTCCTTTTATTTCCTCTTTCAGTCTGGCCATGCCAAGCAGGGAAGCAGATGCATGCCAATGTAGTCAGCTTGCATCCCTGGGCTTGCTGCTTGGAGATACAGGGTGCCTAGCCAACACACGGTGTGCCTGTATTCCCATGGTCAGCTTTGCCACCAGGCCCCTGTCCAGTCGTGCTCTGTTGATTGATAGCATCATTGGGTGTTGCTATGATATCTTTAACCCTCTCGCTAAGGATGCAGACATGGTCCATGCTATGGGGAAGAAGAACACAAGGAAAGGCTGTGAGGCCATTTTAGAAGAACCATCAAAAATGCCTCCACAGTGGAGGAGCATTGACCAGCATCTTCACTGTTGATTGTCCTCCTACCAGTGGCAAGGACCGCAATATATATATATATATATATATATATTGTGACAGCAGGAAGGTAAAGTCACCTGGTTGCATCCAGGGGGGTAGATATATTTCGCCCAGATTCAGGCTTTACGCTGACTTATACAGCTAGGTGGAGAGTTGTATAAGCCCAGCTGAGACTAGTGGGCTCATTGATGACTCATACCTCTAGGGAGAGGGCTGGGCGTCGTGCAGACAGGGAGTTGATGAGGCCAGCTGAAGCTTGTCAGCTCATTTAGGCCTCTATAAAAAACTCCCAGATTCATTAGATGTTAGCTCATGCCTGGAAGCAGACCTGTGTGGACTGTCTAGGGAGAGTGAACCCCTGTGCGGTGAGAGAAAGCCTGTGTGGCTATATTTTGCTTGGACATTTAAAACCAGGGACTAGGACAGCACTAGGCTGATCCCAGTCGTTAGTTAGGAAACCTGTAAGTTTAGTCAGAGGTCAAGTTGACCAGGATTTATTTTGTTTATGTTTTTTTTGCCTTGCTGTGTTTTTGTCACTGTAAATAGAAAATAAACCGCACCTTTTTGATTTTGAAAACCACAACCTCCGTCTGCTGGGCCTGTTTTGGGTGGGGAGCCCATCCCGGGGGTCACACATACCCGCTGCCGAGCTAGCCCCCTCACAGTTGGTGGAGAACCAGTGGCAGTTTTTTTTTAAGCCAGCATGGAGGAGATACTGAAACAGCTGGCTCTAGCAAATGCCAATCAACAGCAGACAAATGCAGGTTTGCAAAGGAGCCTTGCAGCCCAGCAGCAAGCTCATCAACAGAGCCTTGCAACTTTACAACAGAGTCTGGAGGCTCAGCAACAAGCCCAACAGCAATCTGAGGCCCGCTTCATAGACCTGTTGCAGAAGCAAGAGCAGAGACTACAACAACAGATGGAAGCAGTAATGCAGCAACGTCCGCAGACCAGTGAGGAAAGCCGTCCCACTAATACCGCGTCCTTTGGGGTGAGTCGTTTATTGACAAAAATGACTGGAGAGGATGATCCAGAGGTATTTTTGACCACATTTGAAAGGACCGCTGAAAGAGAAAAGTGGCCTGAGGAGCAGTGGGCTGGACTAGTGGCTCCTCTGTTAACTGGTGAATCGCAGAAAGCTTACTATGACCTAGAGCCTAACCAAGCAAAAGACTATGTGATGCTAAAAGCTGAAATATTGGCAAGGCTGGGTGTCACCCTGGCTGTCCGGGCTCAGCGTGTGCATAACTGGACTTTCCAGCTTGGAAAACCCCCCAGGTCTCAAATGTATGATCTCATTCACCTGAGCAGAAAGTGGCTACAGCCAGAGACTTTGTCCGCACCAAAGATTGTGGAACGTGTTGTAATGGATCGGTTTTTGAGAGCTCTTCCTACTGCCATCCAAAAGTGGGTAAGCCATGGAGACCCAGAGACGGCCGATGGTCTTGTGGATCGTGTGGAGAAATACTTGGCTACAGAGAACCTGACGGCCTCTTCCAGAGACACTCGGACTTTCCACCCTAAGACCAGACCATCCCCAGGGGCGGATAAGAGGATTCCAAGGGGTGAGGGTGGAGAGAGTGAGAGGGTGGGAGCTCTACCCCAAGTTTGGCGAGAACAGCCTGGGAAATCAGCGGCTCAAGAGGCCGCAAGAAGGATCGTTTGCTACCGCTGCCGGCAAGCGGGACATATTGCAGCAAATTGCCCGGTTGTGGAGGAACCCATGCAGTGTGACTTTCTGACGGGCAGACGTCAGTCGCTGTGTGCGACAGTCGCATGCACTGCCATTCGGGGAACTGAGAAACATTTATGCAAAATGTGTATTAATGGTAGAAATGTTGTGGTATTGCTGGATTCAGGTAGCCTTGTGACCCTGATAAAGGCTGAGTTAGTTAAAACAGAGGTCTCTGGGAATAGCAAGGTAGCCGTTATTTGTGTGCATGGGGACACCCGAGAGTATCCAGTGACTACGGTGTGTTTCGAGACCCCCAAAGGTACCCTCTCTCATCCAGTGGGCTTAGTATCTCAGTTACCGCATGACGCCATTGTGGGAAGGGATTTTCCGAAGTTCTGGGAACTGTGGGATGATCCTGAGCCCCCCACTGGTGCCCCTATGTACCAGGAATGTGATAGCCAGAACTCCCCTGAGAGTGGTGAGGACTCTCCGGAATTTCCCTTGTCAGTATTGGCAGGGGAGACTCAAGAAACTGGAGAGGAGCCCACCTCCTCAGACGAAAACCTACCGTCTGTGGAGTTTTCTGATCTTGAGGTTCACAGGGAAAACTTTGCCACAGAACAGTTGAAAGACCCCGCCCTAATAAAGGCACGGGAAAACGTAGTGAAAATAGATGGCGAGTTAGTGAACCCAGATAATACTGGCACTTACCCATACTTCAGCGTAGAGAAGGACCTACTGTATCGGGTGGCAAAAAGGGCAGAAGAAACCGTTGAGCAGCTTGTGGTGCCCAAACCTTACAGGAAGTTGGTGTTGGAGTTGGCCCATGGGCACATTCTTGGAGGTCATCTGGGGACAGAGAAAACCCGAGAGAGGGTATTACAGAGATTCTATTGGCCTGGGGTGATGAAGGACATAGAAAATTATTGTTCCTCCTGCCCTGTGTGTCAGAGGTCGGCCCCGATGCCACATTTCCGTAGCCCGCTGGTCCCTCTACCCATCATTGAGGTCCCGTTTGAGAGAATCGCAATGGATTTGGTAGGTCCTATAATCAAGTCCGCTAGGGGGCACCAGTACATATTGGTTATAATGGACTATGCCACCCGTTATCCAGAAGCGATCCCTCTCAGAAATACCTCGGCCAAAACCATAGCCAAAGAGCTATCTCTTGTTTTTAGCCGGGTGGGTATTTGTAAAGAACTGCTTACGGACCAAGGTACACCCTTTATGTCCCGGGTTATGAAAGAGCTGTGTAAATTGTTCAAAGTGACGCAATTGCGTACATCTGTGTATCACCCCCAAACCGATGGGCTGGTTGAAA
This sequence comes from Rana muscosa, assembly GCA_029206835.1. Taxonomy (NCBI): domain Eukaryota; kingdom Metazoa; phylum Chordata; class Amphibia; order Anura; family Ranidae; genus Rana; species Rana muscosa. The sequence goes on from CM055125.1 coordinate 368,951,084, forward strand.
GATTCAACAAAACCCTAAAACAAATGTTGAAGAAAGTGGTGGATAGAGATGGAAGGGATTGGGACTGTCTACTTCCTTATTTGATGTTTGCTATTAGGGAGGTGCCCCAATCCTCTACGGGATTCTCCCCCTTTGAGTTACTGTATGGGAGACACCCAAGAGGGCTGTTGGATATTGCCAAGGAAACTTGGGAAAGTGAGAGTTCTCCCCACAGGAGTGTGATTGAGCATGTCGCCCTGATGCAAGATCGAATTGCACAGGTAATGCCCATCGTGAAGGAACATTTGGCCCAAGCGCAGTTGGCACAGCAGAGAGTGTACAACCGTGGAGCCAAGACCCGTACCTTTTCCCCGGGGGATAGGATATTGGTACTTGTCCCTACGGTTGAAAGTAAATTCCTTGCCAAATGGCAAGGCCCCTACGAGATAATGGAAAAAGTGAGCGAAGTGAATTACAAGGTCAGACAACCAGGAAGGCGAAAGCCCGAACAGATCTATCACGTTAATCTGTTGAAAGCCTGGAGGGATAGAGAGTCCCTAGTCGCAGACACTTGGTCACCAGCTCAAACTGGTTGCGTGATTCCTGAGGTTGGAATCGCAGCCACCTTGTCACAACCCCAACAACAGGAGGTTAAGGAGTTTGTACTTCGCAACAAGGAGGTATTCTCTGAGCTGCCGGGACAAACATCTGGGGTAGAGCATGACATTATTACCCCGCCCGGTGAAAGGGTGAAGTTAAAACCCTATCGGATCCCAGAGGCCCGACGGGAGGCAATACGGGAGGAAGTACAGAGAATGCTGAACTTAGGGGTGATAGAGGAGTCCCAAAGTGATTGGTCTAGTCCCATTGTGTTGGTGCCTAAACCGGATGGGAGCTGGCGATTTTGTAACGATTTTCGTCAGTTGAACAAAGTTACAAAATTTGACACCTACCCCATGCCACGTATAGATGAGTTGATCGACCGGCTGGGAACAGCCCGATACATGACGACTCTTGACCTCACAAAAGGGTATTGGCAAATCCCCCTGGCCAAGTCGGCCAAAGAGAAAACCGCATTTGTAACCCCAGACGGGGCGTTCCAATATAAAAGAATGCCGTTCGGGTTACAGAATGCGCCGGCCACATTCCAGCGGAAAATGGACCAGATGCTGAGGCCCCATCGGAAGTATGCTGCGGCTTACCTGGATGACATAATTGTCCATAGCACAGATTGGGCCTCACATCTGCCAAAAGTGCAAGCAGTCCTGGACTCTGTTCGGGAAGCAGGGTTTACGGCTAACCCCAAGAAGTGTACCATTGGGCAGGAGGAGGCCAAATATCTTGGGTACACCATTGGGAGGGGAGTAATAAAACCCCAACTCAACAAAGTCGAGGCCATCCAGAGTTGGCCACGTCCCAACAGCAAGAAGCAGGTACGAGCCTTTCTGGGAATCGCTGGGTATTATCGGCGATTCATTCCCCACTTTGCTTCTAAGGCTGTGCCCCTAACCAACCTGACGAAGGGGAAAGGGTCGGTCATGATTAAATGGACCCCCGAGGCTGAGGCAGCATTCCAATTCTTGAAACAAGCCTTATGTAGCCAGCCAGTGTTGTACTCACCCGACTTCTCTAGAGACTTTGTCGTACAAAGTGATGCGTCAGATGTGGGGTTAGGAGCAGTATTGTCCCAGGTCTGGAACGGGGAAGAGCACCCAGTCATTTACCTCAGCAGGAAGTTGAAGTCCCATGAGGTAAATTACGCCACCGTTGAAAAGGAGTGTTTAGCGGTGAAGTGGGCTCTAGATTCCCTTCGGTACTACCTGCTAGGTAGGCACTTTGACATGGTTACGGATCACGCTCCGTTAAAGTGGATGGCTCAAAACAAGGAAACAAATAGAAGAGTGAATAGGTGGTTCCTGGCCCTCCAGGAATTCAACTTCACAGTAAAGCATCGCCCTGGCGTTCAAATGGGGAATGTGGATGCTTTGTCTCGAGTACATGAATGCCTGATTGCTGGTGTTCCAACCCCGAGGTTAAAACAAGAGGGGGGGGTATGTGACAGCAGGAAGGTAAAGTCACCTGGTTGCATCCAGGGGGGTAGATATATTTCGCCCAGATTCAGGCTTTACGCTGACTTATACAGCTAGGTGGAGAGTTGTATAAGCCCAGCTGAGACTAGTGGGCTCATTGATGACTCATACCTCTAGGGAGAGGGCTGGGCGTCGTGCAGACAGGGAGTTGATGAGGCCAGCTGAAGCTTGTCAGCTCATTTAGGCCTCTATAAAAAACTCCCAGATTCATTAGATGTTAGCTCATGCCTGGAAGCAGACCTGTGTGGACTGTCTAGGGAGAGTGAACCCCTGTGCGGTGAGAGAAAGCCTGTGTGGCTATATTTTGCTTGGACATTTAAAACCAGGGACTAGGACAGCACTAGGCTGATCCCAGTCGTTAGTTAGGAAACCTGTAAGTTTAGTCAGAGGTCAAGTTGACCAGGATTTATTTTGTTTATGTTTTTTTTGCCTTGCTGTGTTTTTGTCACTGTAAATAGAAAATAAACCGCACCTTTTTGATTTTGAAAACCACAACCTCCGTCTGCTGGGCCTGTTTTGGGTGGGGAGCCCATCCCGGGGGTCACACATACCCGCTGCCGAGCTAGCCCCCTCACAATATATATATATATATATATATTGTGGGAGATTAGCTTGTGGGGATCACCTTTTCTCGGAATGAAGGTCAGCGTACAGACAGTTTCTTCAAAATCTGGCGGGTTGCCAGCTTTATTTACAAGTGGTTTGCAGATCATAAAAATAAACAAAAACAGTAAATCAAATCCTTGCCGTCCGGCGCTAAACGAAGCAGTTGACTGCTCTCTATACAGTGCGGGGCTGGTCCCCGTCACCCACAAAACATGAGGTAAAGCAAACCTTTTTCAATCCAAACATACAGAGCTCCTCTCTCTGATTCCCTTCTGAGTCTCAGGCCAGAGCCCTGCTGTGCTCTCTTCCTGGATATTTAAAGTCCAGCTGACTGTGGACTCCAGTGGACCCGAACATCCGGACCGGAACCCAGCCTGCCACAGAGGCTGGAAAAACCTGGCCGGATTCCGATTCAGTCCCTTACAATGGACAATGGAACGAATGCGAGGTGAAATGTACCTATTATCGTGTATCTCACCTCACATACCGTCACAAATACATATATATATATATATATATATATATATATATATATATCTTTTGAGTTGCAGCAATGAATAGCTGAAATAATACATTTCACACCCAAGCTGTCAAGAGAAAAGGGGAACCGCTCCCTATTTAAAAGCCTTAAATCCAGCTTATTGATCTCTCCATCATACAAGACTGCTCCATCTGGCATATGCAGGCTCTAACGCATTCCACTCCATTATGAGCTTACTCATATGGTAGAGATCTCAGGATAAGACACCTGTGACCACTAAAGGTGAATGAAGATATTTATATATATATATATATATATATAATATATATATATATATATATATATATATATAAAACAGGTGTTCTAACCCTTGCTCCAGAACCTTGATATACACTTTAAGTGAAACTCCAACCCACTTTATATTTCTGAAAGATTTTTTTTATTGCTGTGTCCTAATGACAGTTGTTACTAGGACTGAAAGTAAAGGGAAATCAGTCACTGGTGACAGCTTTATTTGTACCCTTTTCTGACTCTGAAGAAGTCTTTGTGGCCTCTATGATGAATACACTCCTTGGTCAAGGTGCTGTCACGCTTACCCCTAACGCAGGTGGTCAGGCACTATTGTTGGCTTCTGTGTTCTTCGCCTATAGCAGCCCCCTTTCCCTTAAGGCAAGCAGGCCTTTTGGTACTTGGCTGCCCCCAGGACTTATACACAATGCTATAGTGCCTGGCTACCACTCCAGGGCAAAGCAAACAGGTACTTGCGGTTGGCAGACAGGCAGAGTGGTTCAAATACATTCCAGGTACAAGGCAGGCAAGGTTCAGAGAATAGCCGATATCCGATCTGAGGTTATCAACAAGGGAATCCAAACTAGCAGGCAAAGGAACAGAGCAAACAAACAGCTTAAGCATGAATTACATACGTTATCACAAGCGTAAGACTGCATGCTTGGCTGGCTTAAATCAGGTTTGGTCTCCACCCAGAGACTGGCCACATCAATCACCTGGCAGGTGGACAGACAACCAAAACTAGGATGCTGTAATGAGACCAGTAGCTGTGATGGAGCAGGAGCGTTACACACTCCTGACAGGTGGTTGAAGTATAACGTCACAATATTTAGCATTTTCACCCCCCCCCCCTTCTTACATTGCCAAGTTCTACTTACCCTCTCTATGCTCCAGGGCTATCCTCGGCTTCCCCCTCTGTCCGGTGCTGGCCTTCCTCTTCAGGTAGAGTAACTGTCCAATGTGATTTTGCCCATTTCATTTGAACCTATAGTCAGCCACCCATTGTGCAAGTTCTCCCACTTAAAAAGATTAGAGAGGCCTGTAATTGTCATCATAGGTAAACCTCAACTATGAGAGACAAAATGTGGAAACAAATCCAGACAATCACATTGTCTGAATTGGAAAGAATTTATTTGCAAATTATGGTGGAAAATAAGTATTTGGTCAATATCAAAAGTTCATCTCAATACTTTGTTATATATCCTTTATTGGCAATGACAGAGGTCAAACGTTTTCTGTAAGTCTTCACAAGGTTGTCACACACTGTTGCTGGTATGTTGACCAATTCCTCCATGCAGATCTCCTCTAGAGCAGTGATGTTTTGGGACTGTTTCTGGGCAACATGGACTTTCAACTCCCTCCAAAGGTTTTCTATGGGGTTGAGATCTGGAGACTGGCTAGGCCACTCCAGGACCTTGAAATGCTTCTTACGGAGCCACTCCTTCATTGCCCGGATGGTGTATTTGGGATCATTGTCATGCTGGAAGACCCAGCCACGTTTCATCGTCAATGCCCTTGCTGATGGGAAGAGGTTTGCACTCAAAATCTCATGATACATGGCCCCATTCATTCTTTCATGTACACGGATCAGTCGTCCTGTTCCCTTTGCAGAGAAACAGCCCCAAAGCATGATGTTGCCACCCCCCATGCTTCACAGTAGGTATGGTGTTCTTTGGTTGCAACTCCGCATTCTCTCTCCTCTAAACACAACGAGTTGTGTTTCTACCACACAGTTCTACTTTGGTTTCAAATGACCATATGACATTCTCCCAATCCTCTTCTGGATCATCCAAATGCTCTCTAGCAAACCTCAGACGGGCCCGGACATGTACTGGCTTAAGCAGGGGGACACGTCTGGCACTGCAGGATCTGAGTCCCTGGCGGCTTAGTGTGTTACTGAAGGTAGCCTTTGTTACGTTGGTCCCAGCTCTCTGCAGGTCATTCACTAGGTCCCCCCGTGTTGTTCTTGGATTTCTTCTCACCGTTCTTGTGATCATTTTGACCCCACGGGGTGAGATCTTGTGTGGAGCCCCAGATCGAGGGAGATTATCAGTGGTCTTGTATATCTTCCATTTTCTAATTATTGCTCCCACAGTTGATTTCTTCACACCAAACTGCTTGCCTATTGCAGATTCAGTCTTCCCAGCCTGGTGCAGGTCTACAATTTTGTTTCTGGTGTCCTTCGACAGCTCTTTGGTCTTCACCATAGTGGAGTTTGGAGTGTGACTGTTTGAGGTTGTGGACAGGTGTCTTTTATACTGATAACAAGTTCAAACAGGTGCCATTAAGACAGGTAATGAGTGGAAGACAGAGGGGCCTCTTAAAGTAGAAGATACAGGTCTGTGAGAGCGAAAAATCTTGCTTGTTTGTAGGTGACCAAATACTTATTTTCCACCATAATTTGCAAAGAAATTATTTCCAAATCAGACAATGTGATTGTCTGGATTTGTTTCCAAATTTTGTCTCTCATAGTTGAGGTATACCTATGATGACAGTTACAGGCCTCTCTCATCTTTTTAAGTGGGAGAACTTGCACAATTGGTGGCTGACTAAATACTTTTTTGCCCCACTGCACATCCCCCCCTTCCCATGGGTGGGGCATGTCATCATAGACTGGGTTCATAGTACTCTAAGTCTAAGCGACATCACATCTCAGTACATGGGTGCCACTCAGTCCTGGAAAAATGCCCGCCTCCGCTGGCAGAAGGAAAGGAACCTCCTGTGATATCATTGGACTGGTTAGAAAACTTTAAGAAGAAAGGTGTATATATATATATATATATATATAAGGGTTAAAAAAATACTGGAGGGGGACCTTAGAGGGTGGGGGGAATTAGGTGGTGGGTGGGGATTAAATGCCTGTAGTTCTGCTTTAAGGTACAGAGCGACTTTAAGGGGTACTTATAGAAGGTCTAAAGTCATGCATTTTAGGCAGCTCGCGTCTGACCACCAGTTTTATGGGGGTGTAAGAACAGCTGGTACTTATAGGAGCCCTATGAAAATTTGTAATACTCCTTTGTGTGCACAGTGACAAATTCAGGGTCAGGTTAATATCTCACCCCTTGTTTTTGTCGGTGGACCCTTTACCCATCCAGCTGTCAATCACCATTGGGTAGCAGAAGATGGGACCACATGGGCAAGCCACTCTGCCATCACTGCATCAGGCCTCATAATGCAGTTCCAGAATTTATTTCCAGCAGATAAGGCCTTCTATGCTAAATAAAGTGGATGGGAAAGATGAAAAGGGGACCCATCACTCTGGTCAGGAACGCCAAATTGCCTCTCATGTTCCAGTGACTTCAGCGGTTAACCTGAGCCGGTCTACAGCAATTCCTGTCAAGAGTATGATAAACAATGTCAGCTTCTCCCAGTCACTAATTGTGTCTTGTTTAATTATTACCCTGACACCCACAATGCCGCCACACACAGCAGGCTAATCAAAGAGACTCATAATGAACTTCTGCAATGACAGTAAATAATAACAGTCTAATTTTTACCCAAGGACCATCATCAAAATATGATGTGCTTAACCTTTTTTTTTTCTTACTGGGCACTTTGAGAAAATACACAATTACTGTAATTTGCCGTTCTTTGTAATTCTTCCTTCCTGAAACCTTTACAAGTGTAGGCTGCTCCCGCGTTAAAGCAAATCAAGGCAATCATTATTAGGATTTTTACCGAATTTGGAATAAAATTATTATTTTTAAGGTAAAACTCAAGTCAAAAATTGAAATCACAAAAAAACATAGCCCAATGCAATTAAATAACAAAAAAAAAAAAAATGTTTTGCTGAAAAACTTACCTTAAAGGCTTAGTCCATTTTTTACAAACTGTAGTTAATGCAGTAGCTTTGATCTAATGATATCAGGCCCTGGGTTTGCACCTGCAACCTCTACTGTGTCTGGCAATGTCTCTTCTTGCTAAACCACCTGTGATGCAGGACAACACCCTGGACAAGTCTTTGAATGAGCTTGCCTTGAACCAGCGGCGGTTGGTGCTCCTTTTTTTTTGTCTGGGGGGCGGTCGGTCAATCGATCAAACCCCCTCGTCGCTCGGTCGATTGACGAACAAACCCTGCACTTACCCCATCCAGGTCGTGGGCAGCTTCGGCGGCTTCCCCAATGCTTCTGCTCCCGGCCAATATGGTCACTTCTCCTCTCCTGATTGGCCGGGACGAGAAGCAGGAAGACGATAGTGAATATTAATTCGCTATTGTCACACAACTGGGTGGGCTCGGGCCCTTTGCTCCTCCCATGACTTTTCTATTTTAGCCATGTCTATGCACTTTCTGTTTATTGTGCTCTCTCCAGCCAATATTTGGCTCTTGTCACTCATTTTGCCATATGTATCACCGCTGTCACTTGTTACAGACCTTTGGTTTGTTCCTCGATTACGCTTCTGCTAGATTCCAACCTGAAATCACTTGTTACCAACCTTTGGCTTATTTACTGACTGAGTTTCTGTTTGATCCCTACCTGCTATATCTGCTACTGGACCCTGGCTTTCTCATTTCCTGGTGGGGCAATCCTGAGGACTGCGACCTAGTACTAACATGCAGCAAAACCCATCTCCACCATCGGAAGCTCTGGTGAACACAAGTTACTACAAGTTACTACTTAGACTCTGCACCTTGGGTGAGTCTGTGTCATCTGCCAGACTGCACTTATCCAGTTGGTTGGCTGGGAGCCTCTCTATTGCTATAGCTACTGGTCTCTGAGCCTGACCCAATGTGCAATTAATTTTTTTTGGAATGAAGCCTACAGAGCATTGCACCCATGATCAATGTGTGGCAGATGCAATGCACAGGCTATTGTGCAGCCTTCTCCCAGCTTTAGGTCCATATGGGGTACGGACCTGCTGTATTGGGGCTGGAGAATGTAGGCCTGTTTTAAAGTGGATCACTTGCCATGATTTTTTTCTCCCGTCCTGTTATATAATTGGATAGTAAAAACTGTTTTTGGTGTGGTAAAGTGGCTTTTTTTTTTTGCCGGACCCTTGTGTCCTATGCAGAAAGTGTGGTAGGACTACAGAGCAAAGAGGGAGGAGGGATTGTTGGCATACTCTGCTCTTTTATTTCAATGGGCAGGTTTAAAGTGAACCTTCAACCTCTCTACCTTCACTTGCCATTATTCTCCTTGCTACACAATTGAACAGTAATAAAGTTTTTGGGAAGATTAAATGTATTTTCTGCAGGGCCTGGTCCCATACTGTCTAACCTGGGTCACTCCATCTGCCAAAGCTTCCTGGGAGAACAATATCACACATCCTAGGAGGGTTCAGAGCAATCTGTGCTGCACTGTGCAGGTGCCTGCAACTCACTATGGGCCATAAAGGACCCAGCTCAAAGAATTCAGAACAGACAGCTGGAATCCTGATGATGTCAGATGAGAAAGTGATGGCACGGTACATGGAGCGGGGAGACGGAGAGATGGCTTACACCAGACAATGTTCTGTTCGCTGGGTAGGTATGTTTGTTTTTGTGGACAACCCAACATTCAAGGTAAATAATTTGGGGGGTGAGTGACCTTCTTCTTTAATTTAACATATACTAACATGAGACCTAAGATGTGTTGAAAAAGCAACCATCAAAAGGCACTGAAGAAGCCACCATCAAAAGACGCTGATAAAGTCACCATTTAAAGACGCTGAAGAAGGCACCATTAAAAGACACTGGTGAAGCCACCATTAAAAGACACTGATGAACCCAGCATCAAGAGGCACTAAAGAAGCCACCGTCAAAAGACACTGATGAAGTGACCGTCAAAAGACACTGATAAAGTCACCATCAAAAGACACTGAAGAATCCACCACAAATGATGCAGAAGAATCCACCATCAAAAAAAAAGCTAAAGAAGACACCATCAAGAGACACTGAAGAAGCCACCATCAAAAGACTCTGAAGCATCCACCACGAAAGATGCTGAAGACTGAACCATCAAAAGACGCAGAAGAAGCCACCATCAGAAGATTCTGAAGAAGCCACCATCAAAAGATACTGAAGAAGATGCTGAAGAAGCCATGCTGAAGGTGCGCAGATGTATTTCAAGTAAATTGGCTCTTCGTACTGGAGTTTCCTTCAGAGTCTCTTCTTGCGCTGGTTGACCACATACTCCTGAGATCCTGCAGTGAAATTCTTCAGACAATTTTTAGAGAACCTCTTATAGAAGAAACTGGGAGCTGCGACTTGTCCCTGCCAGTGACGCTCAACTTTATGAAACTTGTCCCTGCCAGTGATGCTCACCTTTACGCAAACTCATTTGGAGGTCAATGATATCACAATACACTTTATAACGCGCTGAACAGTTCTTTGCCATGAAAGTCACCAGTATGAGCCTCAGACGCCTCTCCTAACACAAGGGGTGAAGTGTAATCCACAAATTAAGTTAATGAGTATTTCAGAGAGACACAAGAGTCTCCTAAATGTGGGGACCAATTAGGCCTAATCTTTTACAGCGAGCGTCAGCTCGAGCCCTTCGGTGTCATCAAATTCTATTTACCTCCGTTAATTGCATTACGGGTTGGTATTACAGTCACGGCTTTAATAACAGCCCCGTCCCGAGGAACTCCAGCTGAATACAAATGTACGCCCAACGCCGTTTCAACGCTGTTCACCTCCATGGCACACAGCTTGTTCTGATCAAAGGTGAACTCAATCTACACAAGATTACATTGCTGGTTCTAATGGGCGCTCTCTATTTTTTTCTTTATCTGTCTCTCCATCACACAGTCATGATTGTAAGATTCATCATTCGTATTAATAGAAGCGGCCACCCCCCATCGCCTGTAATGGGCTGGTAATTGCGATGTGGCGTCTGGTGACTTCAGAAACAGAGAAGATTGAAGTCCAGGAAAAAAAAGTACTTAATGAAACATCACCAGAATCTTCATTGTAATTATTGCTTTTATTATGGCCGACGGATAATGTGTGTGCTTTATTGCAATAATTATTATCACATACCGAGTTTTGAAGTAGCTCTTTGTGTTCAGTCTGAGTTTATTAACCCTCTGCCAGTCGAGGGGCCTTTTTGCCTGTTTAAAGCTGTACTCTGGCCTCCCCTTCAGTCTTACACAGTTGTACCGGCTCCTCTCCTGGACTGAAATGGCTTACTCTGATTTCACTGTCAGTCAGATAGCACCCACCTTATTTCCTGCCTGGAGGGCGTCCACCTATACCTTTCCTCCCCAGCCTGACTGTTTCTGGCCTGCCTTTCTCATTAATTGGATTTTAGTTCTTTCACCCATGGTGGCTTAGCATCACTTGGGTACCCACCATGTTGGTGGTCTACCTAGGGCAGTCTACTATTTTGGAAGCTCTGCAGCTCTTCCTACCAGCAGTGTTGTTTCTGCATTGCATAGAGAAGTGATGATGTCACTTGGGCTAAGGCTTGTGACGTGCAACCCCCACAGGTGCCGCTTGGTGATTTTTGTTCTCTGTCTTGCTCCTTGACTCCGAGAACAACCTCTGCCCCTCTGACACACTTGGTCGAATGAAAGTTACAGAAAGCACTTCAAAAGAACATGAGTATACATGTGGGTGGGTGCAGCGTGGTGTGGCGACAGTAACACATACAGTCCAGATGCAATAGAAAGAACTTGTAGTACAACAGTTCACAAGCCCATCAGAAAGGCAGCTTAATCTAGAACACTCACGAATAAACAGCAGATTGTAGCAGAGCAGACCCCGGCCGAACTGACAGCATCTGTCTTGAGGGGTGGAATGCGGCCTGGCCGTTCTGTGCCCAAGCTGGGAGGTTTCAAGAAAGAGTGATTGATCCCTATGCTTTCCCTGTTTTTCTAGAAACTTTCTCTGCTACTATTACAGTCCTTGACAGAAGGGTGACCCCTACACTACCCACATGCTAAATGTGCACCAAACTCACCAGCCAGGGACCTAAATAGACTCTGCCTGACCCAAGATGGCCACCAGAGCCACATGGATTTTCAGCATCCAACTGGATCGCTGCCCGAGTGACTCAGGAAACTATAGAGGAAGCATGTTCCTCTTCAACCCCCCCACACTGCCACTGCGGTTGAGTGCCACTTTCAAGAAAATAGACTGCATCTGCCTTCATACAGCAGATATGTGTATCTCAGCTGTGAATTAACACCAGGAAATAGACTGTTTAGTGTTAAATTAACTCTATGTACTGGACAGCTTACAACAAATGGTGGTTTGAGCATAAATAAACACACAGAAGGTAGGTTTAGACACAGTCTGCTAGACAGTATATTCACTATACCAAGAATAGAGTTTTGTACCATTAGACTGGGATTAACTCATGAATCAGCAAATTCAGCAATAAATAGTGCATATAACCATTAACTGTAATGTAAATAATAATACTATACCTGATCTAGAGTGCACTCGAGGAAATTGGTTTGGATATAGTGCAATGTCCCATGAGAGGTACATCTTAGAATATGCAATAGATAGAGGTCTATATAAGCAGTTGTAAAGGGGCGGTCTTTGGTCCTAACTCTTCAGTCAGCTAGCGCTGGGGCCCAGTTGAATTGTAGGTGCCCATGAGAATAGTCCCAGTCAAGCCTGCAGACAGCAATAAGGCCACTAGATGGCTATATAGTCAGTTCCTAAATGGCTTAGTTTCTCTAGCAGCAGATAGTAAATCCCCACAGCAGAAGATCACCAGTCCCATGGCGGGTCACACAGCCATCTGACACTCCTAGAAGTGTTGAAAGCCAAAAAGACTGATGCAGCCTGCAGTGCTGGAATACAGGGAAGGTAGTAGACACAGGTCTTCCATAGCAGAAAATTGGCATTTTAATTTGTTTACAGACATAAGGGTCTCTTTAAACGTTAAGCAACGTAGTGCCCTTCCAGTTTGTGTAGGTTGCTAGGTAGATTTAGTTTGGCTCCTCTTTAATCAGTGGAGCAGAGGTTGATTGTTCTAGTCTGCTTAGTGTTAAACATGTTGCTGGGGTTATTGCTTTCCCCTGCATCCTAGAAGATTCTAGAATTACAGTGGGAGGAAGAATGGGAGAGCAGCCTTAATATTTATGGGGACCATGTGTCCAGTAGATGGCTGGAGAGCCCCTAAATAGTCTGAAGCTTGGAGCAGAGGGGTTCTTTGATCCTGGGTTCAGCCCTGCCAGATGTTTTCCCTGTCTGACTTGGAGGTCATCGAGGTCCTAGCCTAGGCTTGGGGGCTATTCTCCAAAGTCTGGGGTGTCTCTTTTATGGTCTGGAGAAGCACACTTGAGGATACCAGGTGGAGGCTGGATGGAAGAGGGTCCAGTGGTTGGTGGTATTGCGATCCTCTACATCTCACTCCATTGTGAGTACTGACCTTAGTCCTGTGCCCTAGAGACTGTATTCCGTTCTCCTTTCTACAAATAAGCAGGTCCTATGCATTTTCCTAGCAAGTAGTAACTCTTTGGGAGTTCTCTGCCAGAGTAGTGAGAAGGGAAGAGTCCTCAGTTATTTCAGTTCCTTTGGGGTATCTCATGCCTCCCCCACACCTATCCAAGTTATACCCCTAGACTATTTATTTGAGCCAATTAGAGTGAAGAAAATACAGTTTTTCTGGTTGTGTGTGCACTAAATGGTGAAACGGGGCCATTTAAAGCCAGAGGCTCATTATGGGGGTGCGATACAGCAGCAAAAATAGTTGCATTTTCTTCCTAGTTAGTGTAGGAGCGTGTGACTGCAGAATAAAACAAGCTACATGATGTCCAGGGCTTCATTACCTGTCCATTGCTTAGATGTGATATGTACTCCCTGGTATGGAATTCAGTACAAGAAATGAAAACTGTTCCTGTGCCTATAACCTCTTGGGTTTCCTTTAATAACGGTTCCACGGGTCTATCACCATTTCTTATCTTGCAGTGCTGAGATCTAGAAAGAATGAAACAAGACGCTACCAAGGAATTAAAGTTGGGTTCCCTTTAAACTTCTCAAGAATGGGACATACATGTGTCACTTATTATAGGTTTATCTCTAAGAGCCTGCAGATTGAGCGGTTAACTGACAATGCTTTGACGATCCTGACGAATGACGGGGCCATTTTGCTGGCAATTGTCACTAGCGGTTGGATACCTATCTAGGAAAGAGAAAAGGTGTAAATACATTGGCACATACAATATTATGATCTCCTGGGCTCCTTCAGCACTCTTGCCTGGCAGTTATTAGCTCATAAAATCAATGTCACTTTCTTTGCAGATTTGATAAGATGTTGGTTGTGTTTGTGAGGCTTCAGCCGCCTCGGTTTGCTGCTGTAGCGCCATCAGAGCTTTCATCAGCCCCCCCCCCTTTTCCTTCCCCACCGCTCGCCTTATAGAGATTGTGCAGGATTTAAGATCCTCGCTTTAATCTTCTTAAATATGAGAACAGAATCACAGTGGGGGGCCTGTAGTAATAGATTAATGAGGAATATACAAGCCTGCACACACATCACACAATTAGTTAAACATATTTTCAGATGCTTCATCCAGACACATTTTAAAGGCTTTTGAGTTTATAATTCCGTTTATGTATGTCTTCTGATGGTTAATTATTTGACACAGCAGACTGTATGGAGCGCTGGCGGCTCAGCCCAGACTGTGTTATTATGTGACATGTAGGACCCAATGCTACTTAGATTGCCCCAGTTTATTTTCTTATTACGGTCCTTTGAAGGGAAATTATAGAAAAATTGTGATGTGCATGTGGGTTAAAAAGAGCTAATATACATATACTGTATAAATATTTTCTTTCCCTGTGATCCCTCCTTCTTATTACTCTCACTCACACTCCCCTCTTCTCCCCTGATTTCCCTCTCCTCTTCTACTCTCCTTCTCCTTTCCACCTCTCCCTCTCCTCTTCTACTCTCCTTCTCCTTTCCACCTCTCCCTCTCCTACTCTCCTTCTCCTTTCCACCTCTCTCTCTCCTCTTCTACTCTCCTCCTCCTTTCCACCTCTCCCTCTCTTCTTCTACTCTCCTTCTCCTTTCCACCTCTCCCTCTCTTCTTCTACTCTCCTTCTCCTTTCCACCTCTCTCTCTCTTCTTCTACTCTCCTTCTCCTTTCCACCTCTCCCTCTCTTCTTCTACTCTCCTTCTCCTTTCCACCTCTCCCTCTCCTCTTCTACTCTCCTTCTCCTTTCCACCTCTCCCTCTCCTACTCTCCTTCTCCTTTCCACCTCTCTCTCTCTCTCCTCTTCTACTCTCCTTTCCACCTCTCCTTCTCCTTTCCACCTCTCCTTCTCCTTTCCACCTCTCCCTCTTCTCTCCTTCTCCTTTCCACCTATCCCTCTCCTCTTCTACTCTCCTTCTCCTCTTCTACTCTCCTTCTCCTTTCCACCTCTCCCTCTCCTCTTCTACTCTCCTTCTCCTTTCCACCTCTCCCTCTCCTCTTCTACTCTCCTTCTCCTTTCCACCTCTCCCTCTCCTACTCTCCTTCTCCTTTCCACCTCTCTCTCTCCTCTTCTACTCTCCTCCTCCTTTCCACCTCTCCCTCTCTTCTTCTACTCTCCTTCTCCTTTCCACCTCTCCCTCTCTTCTTCTACTCTCCTTCTCCTTTCCACCTCTCTCTCTCTTCTTCTACTCTCCTTCTCCTTTCCACCTCTCCCTCTCTTCTTCTACTCTCCTTCTCCTTTCCACCTCTCCCTCTCCTCTTCTACTCTCCTTCTCCTTTCCACCTCTCCCTCTCCTACTCTCCTTCTCCTTTCCACCTCTCTCTCTCCTCTTCTACTCTCCTTTCCACCTCTCCTTCTCCTTTCCACCTCTCCTTCTCCTTTCCACCTCTCCCTCTTCTCTCCTTCTCCTTTCCACCTATCCCTCTCCTCTTCTACTCTCCTTCTCCTCTTCTACTCTCCTTCTCCTTTCCACCTCTCCCTCTCCTCTTCTACTCTCCTTCTCCTTTCCACCTCTCCCTCTCCTACTCTCCTTCTCCTTTCCACCTCTCTCTCTCTCCTCTTCTACTCTCCTTTCCACCTCTCCTTCTCCTTTCCACCTCTCCTTCTCCTTTCCACCTCTCCCTCTTCTCTCCTTCTCCTTTCCACCTATCCCTCTCCTCTTCTACTCTCCTTCTCCTCTTCTACTCTCCTTCTCCTTTCCACCTCTCCCTCTCCTCTTCTGCTCTCCTTCTCCTTTTCACCTCTCCCTCTTCTCTTCTTCTCTCCTTCTCCTTTCCACCTCTCCCTCTCACCTTCTTCTCTCCTTCTCCTTTCCACCTCTCCCTCTTCTCTTCTTCTCTCCTTCTCCTTTCCACCTCTCCCTCTCACCTTCTTCTCTCCTTCTCCTTTCCACCTCTCCCTCTCCTCTTCTCTCCTTCTCCTTTCCACCTCTCCCTCTCCTATTATCTTCCCTCTTCTTGTCCCTCTTTTTCTTAACTATTCTTCTCCTACTCTCTCTCTCCCTCTCCCTCTCCTCTCCACTTTCTCCTCTTCCTCTTCTCTCCTCCGCACATCTTTTTTCTCCTCCCTCCTTTTCCCAACACTCTTCACTTCCCCATCTCTCCTAACCCCCTCCTTCTCTTTCTTCCTCTTCTCTCCTTTCCTTCCCTCTCCCTCTCACTCTTCCCCTCCTCCCCTCCTCTTCTCCCTCTCTCTCTCCCTCTCATCTCCTCTTCTCCCTCTCATCTCCTCTTCTCCCTCACCTTCACCTTCTTCTCTTCTCTCCTCCCCTCTCCTCTCCCCTGTTCTCCTTTTCCTCTTCTCTCCTCCGCATATATTTCCTCTCCTCCCTAGTCTTCCCAACACTCTTCACTCTCTCCCCTCTCCTAATCCTCTCCTCTCCTCTTCCTCTCCTCTTCCTCTCCTCTTCCTCTTCTCTCCTCTCCTTTTCCTCTTTTCTCCTCTCCTTTTCCTCCTTTCTCCTCTCCTTTTCCTCCTCTTCTCTCCTCTCCTTTTCCTCTTTTCTCCTCTCCTTTTCCTCCTTTCTCCTCTCCTTTTCCTCCTCTTCTCTCCTTTTCCTCTTTTCTCCTCTCCTTTTCCTCCTTTCTCCTCTCCTTTTCCTCCTTTCTCCTCTCCTTTTTCTCCTCTTCTCTCCTCTCCTTTTCCTCCTCTTCTCTCCTCTCCTTTTCCTCCTCTTCTCTCCTCTCCTTTTCCTCTTTTCTCCTCTCCTCTCCTTTTCCTCTTTTCTCCTCTCCTCTCCTTTTCCTCTTTTCTCCTCTCCTCTCCTTTTCCTCTTCTCTCCTCTCCTTTTCCTCTTCTCTCCTCTGCACATCTTTCCTCTCCCCCTCCTCACCTAACCCCCTTCTTTCTCTCCCTTTATGTCTCCATCTCATAACCTATCCCTCCACATAATGGGTACAACAGGAGTGCAGATCAAGAAACTCGCCTCAGAGATCTCATTAACAGTGTCCCCAAGACTTATTTATTTCTTGGACCCCTTTCACACTGAGCGCCTGTGCCGTTGGTGCTAAAGCGCCGCTCGTTTTAGCAGTGTTTAAGCTTCGCTTTTGCGCCTCTTTTTGGCCGCTAGCAGGGGGCTTTTAACCCGGAAAAAGGGTTAAAAACTCTTGTTTTGCGGCGCTTTCAAAGTGTTGCCCATTCATTCCAATGGTCATGGCATTTTGGGAGCATTAAATACAGCGCTCCCAACCCGTCCCAAAGATGCTGCTTGCAGGACTTTTCAGAACGTTCCGCAAGCGCACCGCCCCAGGTGTAAAGTTACACTGGAATGAATGGGAGGCAGTTTTCAGGTGCTTAGCAGAAGCTATTTCCAGCGCTAAAGCGCCTAGACATGTGCAATTCGTTTCGTTCCGAATTCGTTTTTTAACGAATTTCGACAAATTCGTTAATTCAAAAATATCCGATTTAACGAAAACTCATTTAACGAATTTTAACGAATATTCGTAAATTCAAATTTACGAATGTACGAATTTACGAATATACGAATTTACCAATGCACGAATTTACGAATGTACAACTATCCGGAAATTCGTAAATTTGAATTTACGAATTTACGAATATTCGTACATTCGTAAATTTGTACATTCGTACAATCGTAAATTAGTAAATTCGGAAATCTGAAATAATAATTAACTAATAACTTAACTATTACTAACTATTCAATTATAGGTATTGTAATTTCCTTTCAAATTTGGCTGTTAGTGAACTTAACGAAGTTACGAATTGTTTTCCGACATAATGAATGCCGTATCTAAACGAATGGAACGTAATGAATTAATAATAATAATAAATAACAATAATAATAATAAAAACGTTTTATTATTATTATTATTAATTTGTTCCGTTCCATTTGTTTAGATGCGGCATTTGTTATTTCAGGTTATGCGTAACTTCAGATAAATTTGTATTCGTTACGTTCGCTAACAGCCAAATTTGAAAGGAAATTACAATACCTATAATTTAATAGTTATTTTTTCAGATTTTCAAATTTTCGGGTTTTCGAAAATATCGAATTTCCAAATTTCCGAAATTACGAATGTATAAATTTAAGAATGTATAAATTTACGAATGTACAAATTTACGAATGTACAAATTTACGAATGTACAAATTTACGAATGTATAAATTTACGAATGTACAAATTTACGAATTTACGAATTGCGATCATAACGAATGACCCGAAAAACGAAAAAAAAAAAAAACAAATGAAACGAAAACGAAAACTAACAAATTTTTTGGCAGTGCACATGTCTAAAAGCGCCTGAAAACCACCCAAGTGTGAAAGGGGTCTTAAAGTTATTCATATAATGCCTACAATTGTATTCATTGCTTTACATTTTACATTCCTGCCCTCAAGAGCTTACACTTTAAGGTCTCCATCTCACAGGCATACATACTGTACACGCATACCCATACTGGGGCCCGTGTGGTTAGGCGACAATTATCCTACCAGCATGGTGTGGGAGGAAACCAGAGTACTCAGAAGAAACCATACAAATAGTGGAGCACATGGACACCCCACCACCCGGGATTTCAACCAGGGGAACCTATTATCTACCAAAAACAGACTCTTATTTTTGGCTCAAAAAAAGAAACCCTTGCAACCTACTGCCTATTCCTTGAGTTGGAACTGATCATCTCTTTTCTTAATCTATTATAGAGGATCATTTTTCAAAATAGTCCCCTTGCTATGTCTTTTTATTCCTAAATTCCCCAATTATCTGTGGTGTAATTGCATTACTTTTACAAAGACCCTGTTGTGCCATCTTGATCAATGTTCCGAGGATTATTCCTTGAAGCAGGGTGACATTACCCTTTTATCTGCCAGCACAATACTTTTTTTTTTCCTTTTATTTCAGTTACACCTGCGTTAATAATAGATCTGGTGGTGAGGCTGAAAGGAATCCCTTTCACTGCATTCTGGGGACATGAAATATTTCACAGAAGTTAATGGCTTGTGCTGATCTTGTCTGAATGTTCCTTTTTTTAACAGCCGGACGTGCGATTTGTTATTTTTATGTTTTACTTTGCCAGAACACTGTTTAATCGGCAATGTGCAAATGGCGCTATTTCGTCCTGTAAAGAGCGAACCGAATCAATCGATATCAACCAATCAACAATCTCCTTTGAGGAAGGGGGTTGTATGGAAAAATATTGCATTTTTTTTTTTATTGTACTTGCTTGTTGTTATAGATAATTTTGTCAGATTTTAAACATTATATATATTTACCTTCAATCGTTTTTATTGATTTTGTAAACATTAAAGATCAGAATACGAAGTACTAAATAGAAATAGAATTACAATGTCCTTGTGTGTTTCCAAAACACTAGAGGATAATGGTAATACTATTAGAGCGTACTAACATATTGTGAGGACAGTTATCCCTTTTACCTTAACTTTTGTTTCAACGTTTTTATCAGCATTTTCTCCATCGGAAATAACCAAAAGCAAACCTTGCAGACATTATAGCAATTGCAGAGTACCTGATGTTTGTTTATACAAGTGAAAACACTGGGTACCTCTGTCTTGGAACTCAGATAGTACTTGTCAAACTCCTTATGAAACCAAAAGGATACAAAGTAGAGAGGAAAAGAGAGAGAAAAGGGGGGGGACCCCCCCAAGCTCTGATCCCTGCCACTCAAAAGCTCCTTAAATCAGAGCCGTACGGGGATCTCCGGTCAAGTAACTGATCCACGGGCTCCAAAATTTTTCGAAGACCACTAGTTTGTCATTCAAGTCTGCCGAGAGCCTTTCGTTCATCATGAGTCATGAGAGCTTATGCTTAAGCTGGTTAATTGGGATGGTAGCTGACCTCCAATTCCTGGCTATAGTTATTCTGGCAGAGGTGAATATAAAAGTAAGAAGCCTTCTCTGTTTTTTTGAGGCCGCGTCAACGTTTAGCCCCAGCAGGGCGTGTTTAGGGGATTTGGTGAGGTTGATCTGGGTAAGGGTATAAATAAAGTTGTACACCCTTATCCAAAATCTACGCACCTTGGGGCATTGCCACCATATGTGGTAAGCCGTTCCATCTTGTCCACAACCTCTGAAGCATTTTGGAGAAGCTCCTGGGAAATATGTGGCTAACCTGGTCGGCACCATAAAATAGAGGTGTTAATAAGAGATTTGGAAGCTGCTTGAGCAATCAAATGCCATTCCTCTAATTCGAGGTGTTCTTGGAGGTCTTTCTCCCACTTGACCATGTAAGCTTGTTTAACCGA
Source organism: Rana muscosa (assembly GCA_029206835.1). Lineage (NCBI taxonomy): Eukaryota > Metazoa > Chordata > Amphibia > Anura > Ranidae > Rana > Rana muscosa. The sequence goes on from CM055125.1 coordinate 368,971,094, forward strand.
AGTATGTGTTAAGATAGCGTACAATTCAGAAATATGACCCCTAATTTTATCATATTTGTGACATAAGTTTTCCAAGGGCGTCATGGTCGTCAGATCACTCTTGCGAGACAATGTGTCTAGGTAATGTTTCAATTGAACAAACCGGTAGTGTTTTGAGTCTGGCATCTGGTATTTTTCTATTTATGTCTGTTTAGTGAACATGCCGTTGTGATCACAGATGTCTGCAATGGGCAGCAGCCCTTTATTGGTCCACCAGTTGATGGCATGACGGGTGAGACCTGGGGTGAATTCTTTGTTTCGTAGCAACGGAGCCAATGGGCCATGCAGGGACTTGAACGAGTGAGGTTTAAATAGTCTATCCCAGATACTAAATGAAAGGGAGAGGGAGGGACATAAAATCGGGGGTCGGTCTTGAGCTGGTAACCATATAATATGTGGTATCAATTTGGATGGGCATGACTGTGATTCTATATGCATCCATAACGGGTGAGGCTGGGAGGAGTGGAACCGAATTAGCTGGGACAGTTGGGCGGTATAAAAATATTTGAGCAGATCAGGGACTCCTAAGCCCCCCTTCATTTTGGGGGTATATAGCGTGCGTCGGTTCACCCTAGGCCTCTTGTCACCCCAGAGAAACTGAAATAGCTTCCTTTGAAAGTTAAATAAATCAGTTTTGACCAAAGCAATAGGCAACGTGCGAAAAAGATAGAGAATCCTAGGAAGGATATTCATCTTTATAGATGCCGAACCACGATGGAGGATGTATCTGCCAGCTAGTCAGGTCTGCCGCTAAGTGTTTGTAGAGTGCAGGATAATTTTGGGAGTACAGGGTATGTATCGAGGAAGTTAGATTAATTCCTAAATAGGGGAGGGCCACTAAACATTTTATATATATATATATATATATATATATATATATATATGTAGCACCACCCCCGTAGGAGCTGCTGGTTTAAAGTTTTGGGCCTACCAGTACCTTTCCGATTCACCGCACTCGTGTCAGGGATCCTTCTTGAAGAGCCTGCATAAAAGTTCACACCAACACCTGGATACCTTTTCTTCAAGAGGCTTTATTTTACCAATTCCAACAGAGGGGTAGGGGAGTTTCAGGCACCTTACTTTTTGACGTATCACGGGCACAATCTCAGATCCAGAGGACAAACCATTCTACGCTGGATTCAGCAACCACCGGATAGGCCTACTCTCACTGGCCTAGCAACCGGTGCGGAGCTCGCTCAAAAGTCTCTTCCACAGACTTGATGAGTGCCGTACAGTCGTTCCACAACCTTCTGCCACAAGATCGTGTAACCACACTGACACTTTGCAAAAAGTTCCTTCAAGAATACATAGCTCACGGTGCCAGAATCTTTCAGCCGTCCGGCAGCACCACGAGGCAAACTGGCCAGGATGCGTCCTTCAATTGAGTCCCCAATTGTTCCGCTTCTTCCCGCAGGCAAGACTGCGTAGGACCATCCCTAGACTAGTAGGCCCCAGCAACTCCTGGGCCTACTTCTCAGTTGCAGAGCCTCGGGCCAGCAGGCCACGAGGCCGAAAAATGGCTCGCACATCCCTGAGGTCAGGATTCAGCAATGACCCCCGGCAACGAACCCCGCTAGCGCGGTCTCTGCCTCTTAAGTACCCCCTCCCAGAATGCACAGCGGGTTGACCACGCCCACCGAGCCACTTCTGGGAAACGAATACCCAATACACCCAGCCAGTCATTTCCAACCCTAACCTGTGATGACAGCGACACCCACTGTCAGGTGGAAAACACGCAGCCCAGCTAGACTGAAACAGAGCCGTCAATTTACATAATTCTTTCTGAGCTGAACTACAGCTCAGATAACTAAATTTAACTTATAGCGTCTACTCAACAGGAGTAGGGCGCTACATATATATATATATATATATATATATATATATATATTTTTAGCAGAGGCCCTATAGAATAAGATGATGGGTGTTTTTTATGTCACACGGTATTGGCACAACGTTTTTTCAAACGCAACTTCTTTGGGATTAACCTCTTGCCGACCGCCCCCACGTACATTAACTATGGGGCGGGCGGATCCTACAGGCAGACTCACATACAGGTACTTTCGGGTCGGGGGCGTGCGCGCGCCGCCGGCGACCCTCTACCGCTGTAATCGGACACAGCGGCAGCCAATCAGCGGGACCAGCGGAGGAGATGTCCACCAGGACCAGCCGATCATTCGAGGCACAGAAATTTTTGTATTTTGGTTGTCTATAGGTCAGTGAATGTAATGAACCCCCATGCTTAGCCACTGCAAATCCGGGCCTCTTTGCTCCAGCAGATGTAAAAATTACTTAGAACTTCCAAACATTTTATATTTTCTTAGCAGAGGCCCTAGAGAATAAGATAATGGGTGTTCTTTTATGTCACGTGGTATTTGTGCAGCGGTTTTTCAAACGCAATTTGGGTGGAAAAATACACTTGCCGACTGCCCCACGTACATTTACTGCGGGGCAGCAGGAAGGCAGTGATCTTGTGTTTCTGCTAAGCAGGGACACAGATCTCTGCCTTTCCATAGTACAAGCACCTCCCCCACAGTTAGCAAGCACTCCCTAGGAACACATTTAACCCTTTGATCGCTCCTGATGTTAACCCCTTCCCTGCCTGTCATGAACAGGTGTGACCAGAACTGTGTGATCTGCGACAGAGTACACCAAAACGTATATAAGTGAATAATTAAGTTTATTTAAAGATAAGTGATAAAAATATATAAAGACCTCCAATACAAACAGTGAACAACCAACCAAACAGTGACCCACAAACAACAAAAACTATATACAATATAAGGGGAGTACCGCAATCTTAAACGTAGCCAGGCCAGGGTCATACACAGGAGATCAGCAGATGGGGGCAAGGAATAGGACAGGGAGAAGGTGGACGGGATCAGGCTGCAGGGCAGGGATGCGAGGTAACAAGAGGGACAGGATCAGGATCAGATGCACAGGGTAACAGGATCAGGTACACAAGTTACAGAATCAGGTTCACAGGTAGCAGGTACGGATCAGGGCACAAGGAAGATACCAAGGCAAGCATGTGAATGCTTGCTGGGTATTTATATGCACACCTGCAATTAGCCTCAAGTGACACCTGATTGCAGGAGGTGCTGTCTGCTCCACACTGCCAGGGGACACCCGCTGGTGGACATCAGTACTGCGGCCCAAACGTCTAACAGTGCCACCAGCAGGTGAAACCTCTGACAATTCCAGACTGTCAGGAGACACCCACTGGTGGACACCAGTACTGGGACCCACAGAACCGACAGTGCCACCAACAGGTGAGACCTTTCCTGACACTGCCAGTGTCATTAGTATAGTGACAGTACATATTTTTAGCACTGATCACTGTATTACTGTCACTGTTTCCAAAAAAAGTGTCAGTTAGTGTTCAATTTATCCAACGCAATATCGCAGTCCCGCTACAAGTCGCTGATCACCGCCATTACTAGTAAAATAAATAAATAAATATTCCATAAAAATATCCTATAGTTTGTAGACACTACAGAGGTGCTGGGGCTGGGAGACACTCGGAAACACTCGGCAACACTCGGTTCCCGTGTGTCTCCGAGCTTCTCCAAGTGTCTCTGAGTGTCTCCAAGTGTTTCCGAGCGTCTCTGGTGCCACATGCAGTACTACATACACTAGCAGTGACACTGGAACAAATTTTTTGAGTTTCCATTGATTCCTATGGGGAAACTCGCTTTGATATACGAGTGCTTTGAACTACAAGCATTCTTCTGGAACGGATTATGCTCGTAATCCAAGGTGCTACTGCAAATATAAAATCTTCACTGGAGGCCATTTTTGAAGATGTCAAAAGCAAAGTTGCTGCCAGTACCCTGCAACGTAAATAAAAATAAAATAAAGGTGAAACTTCATAGCCACGCAACCTGGAACCAACAATTGTAAATGTAACCAAATAAACAAATCAAAATGAGCAGCCCGTAGTGTAACCAAAGGTCAAATTGTGAAATGAAAATTAATAATTAATTTCATACCACGCTCAAGAAAATCAAATATGTGATCAAATAATGTTCAAATATAAATGTTTCCAATAATAAAGTCCATGAACCGCCACCAACGATTCTTCAATCCAGAGCACAGTGATATATGAAATTCAGTGACAGGAATAAAAAACACCGTCTTCCACCAGTTTAGGCAAACATCCTACTCACTGGTAGGGATGAGCCCGATGTTCGAGTCGAACATTGGGTGTTCGCCTGTTTGCAGAATAGCAAACAATTTGCGGTGTTCCCGGCAAATTCGAAAGCCGCGGAACACCGTTTAAAAGTCTATGGAAGATTAACATGAAAAATCAAAAGTGCTAATTTTATCAAGGAGATCCCCAGATCCTGCCCCCCCCCCCCCTATGTGAATTGGTAACGGGTGACCCCGCCCCCCTCTGACGCCACGGGGAAACCCCCGTGGCGGCAGAGGGGGGCGGGGTCACGTGTATATGTCACCGGGTGGCCCCGCCCTCAGCTATATAACAGCTGTCACAGAGGGAGACGCGTCACTCGGCAGGAGCCGCCCATGGAGGCAGAGCTGTTGCTGCAGGTTTTTTTGGGTTTGTTTTTTTGGGCTGCGCGAGATGAATGGACATCGCTGGACTTTTTAATTTATTTTTTAATAAAGGACATGTCCCCAAGTGTCTCCTGTCTTTTTTACAATGACACTTTTTTTGGTAAAATGGTAGGGGTACAATGTACCCGTTACCAATTCACATAGGGGGGGTGGGATCTGGGGGTCTCCTTGTTAAAGGGGGCTTCCAGATTCCGATAAGCCCCCCGCTTGCAGACCCCTACAACCACCGGGCAAGGGTTGTGGGGATGAGGCCCTTGTCCCCATCAACATGGGGACAAGGTGCTTTGGGGTGGGGGGGTGCAGACCCCCCTGCTCCAAAGCACCCATCCCCCCATGTTGAGGGCATCTCTCGCCCCCCTCTTTTTCTGCGGCCTGCCAGGTTGCGTACTCGGATAAGGGTCTGGTATGGATTTTTGGGGGGACCCCTACGCCATTTTTTTTTTACATTCTGGCGCAGGGCCTGGTATGGAATTTGGGGGGACCCCCACGCATTTTATTTTTTTAAATTTTGGTTCGGGGTTACCCTTAATATTCATACCAGACCCAAAGGGCCTGGTAATAGACTGGGGGGGGGGGGCCCATGCCGTTTTTTTTCAATGACTTATCTGTATTACCGAGACCGGACAATTCATTATAGCCGCGATCAGTTTTAAATTACTTTTTTCATTTAGAAATGTCATTTTGCTGTGGGACTGTTCTAAACACGGGAAAACTGCACCACTTTACAGGCATACTATAGACACCCCCCAGGTACGAAATTTAAAGGAATAATTCACTTTTATTGTTTCACTTTAAGCATTATTAAAATCACTGCTCCCGAAAAAACTGTAGTTTTTAAAACTTTTTTTTGCATTGATACATGTCCCCTGGGGCAGGACCCGGTTCCCCAAACACTTTTTATGACAATTACTTGCATATAAGCTTTTAAAATGAGCACTTTTGGTTCTTCATGTTCGTGTCCCATAGACTTTAACGGTGTTCGCATGTTCGAACTAATTTTTTGCCTGTTCGCAAGTTCAGCTCATCCTTACTTACCGGATTGATCGGACACCCATGACAGATGTCAGATAAGCAGAGATATATGTCACAATGTATCCACCAAGTGCAGACGCCTCCCACCAGCGATGTAGCCAGACGGGATTCATAAATCAAACGAAGAAATGAGAACTCCTCATAGTGTAGCTTATAGCCATTTATTCGTAAAAAAAAAAAAAAAAAGTTAAATTTAATAAAAAAGCATATAAAATGGAGCCGGTACGCCAAACTGCATTCCACCTGTGCTCCAATATGATGGCGGAAGTGACATATCACGCACAACATAATACTGACGCGTTTCGTCACAGTACCCTGCAATGCATGTGGAGAACAGGGGGAGTGAAGAAAAGGTACACTACGTTGTCAAAAGCATTGGGACGCTTGCCTTTACACGCACATGAACTTTAATGGCATCCCAGTCCTAGTCGGTAGGGTTCAATATTGAGTTGGCCCACCCTTTGCAGCTATAACAGCTTCAACTCTTCTGGGGAGGCTGTCAACAAGGTTTAGGAGTGTGTCTATGGGAATGTTTGACCATTCTTCCAGAAGTGCATTTGTGAGGTCAGGCACTGATGTGGACAAGAAAGAAGAGGGGTAACCCCTGTGTGCCGCACATCTAAGAAATCCTGTGAAGAGAAATTGAGTGGCAACCTCAGCCTGGACTCTGACCAGGCCACGCTCTCAACGTGTTTTCGCTCCACCCCCGGAGCTTAGTCATGGGAATAGAGATCACTAAGTTCTTGACTGGCAGAGTGAAACATGTTGGGGGTGTGGCCTGGTTGGAGTCCAGGCTGAGGTTGCCACTCAGTTTCCCTTCACAGGATTTCTCAGATGTGGGGCACAAAGATTACCCCTCTTCTTTCTGAGCTATTGCCAGGACGGGCTCCATCCCCTGCCAGCACTCTCAGCAGCAGATGCGGAGGCACCTACTTGTATACCCCTCATTCACCGAGCCTGAGCGGCACACACACAGCTGGTGTTGATGAACAAGAAGGCCTAGCTCTAATTCATTCCAAAGATGTTTTATTGGGTTGAGGTTAGGACTCTGTGCAGGCCATTCAAGTTCCTCCACCCCAAACTCGCTCATCCATGTCTTTTTGGACCTTGCTTTATGCACTGGTGTGAAGCATACCTCCCAACTTTTTGAGATAGGAACGAAGGACACCTATCAGCCAAAGTATGTAGGCATAGGACACACACCATGCCACACCCCCTTAAAGGAGGATTATATTTAAAAAAAAAATTGTGAAACCCACAAGTCCTTTTCTTTTTTTTACCACAATTTCATTATTATGGCTCTTGAAATTTACAAATGCGGCAATTTAGAAATTGGATGAAAGGTTTAGCACTGGGAAACACTTATTGAAAGATAGTGCATTTTCTAAACAACTATATAGATGAGACCAAAATGAGGGACAAATGAGGAGAAAAGAGGGACAGAGGGATATTGCTCCAAATCAGGGACAGTCCCTCGAAATCAGGGACAGTTGGGAGCTATGGTGCAGTCTTGTTGGAACAGGAAGGGGGCCATCTCCAATCTGTTCCCACAAAGTTGGGAGCATGAAATTGTCCATAATGTCTTGGTATGCTGGTGTCTTAAGAGTTCCCTTCACTGGAGCTAAGGGGCCAAGCCCAACCCCTGAAAAACAACCGCACACCATAATCCCCCCTCCACCAAATCTATTGGACCAGTGGTCACATTTAGGAGATATTCCTTGTACCTACAGTTAAAGGAGTTGTAAAGGTAAATGTTTTTTCAACTTAATGCATCCTATGCATTAAGGTGAAAAAACATCTGACAATACCCCACCGAGCCCCCGTTTTACTTACCTGACCCCTCGAAAGTCCCGCGCTCGTCCCCGTCATCCTCCTCGCCGTTCAGCCTGGCCGTTGATTGGCTTCAGTGGATGGATTGAAAGCAGCACAGCCATTGGCTCGCGCTGCTGTCAATCACATCCAATGACGCGGTGCGCCGGGGGCGGGGCCGAGTGATACAGTGAGTGGCAATAGCCACTGGCTGTATCACAGGAGCGTGCCCCCGCAATCACTCACCACCATGCAAGCTCGCATAAAGGTGGTGAGTGATTGCGGGGAGGAGCCGAGACAGCCGCCGAGGGACCCCATAAGACGTGGATCAGGGCCACTCTGTGCAAAACGAGCTGCACAGTGGAGGTAAGTATAACATGTTTGTTATTTTAAAAAAAATTTAAAAATTGTTTACAAACCCTTTAAGCTTTAGGTACAAGTGTCCAATGGGATTTTACTACCACTTTATGCAGATTAAATGTCAACTTGTTTCAGTTTTGACTGGAGCGTCTTTCCCTTTTGAAGCCCCTTGAGGCCTTTGCTCCCAACCTTTCCCATTGACTACACATCGGTCTCATGACTGTGAATCAGACGCTGCAGACCGTAACGCAGCAAACCAACAACAAACACCCTCCCCGGTGTTAATGTCTTTAGCCGCTCCGATACATTGTTGCGCCGTTGCATTTTTGCCTTTGAACTCTCCATACTCGCTCTTTCCAGTCTCAGTACGTATTTAAAAAAAAAGACTGAAAAAGAAATGAGCCCAGACAGCTATTGAAATCTTCGAATGATACTGGTTGCAATTCAGGTGCGGTTTTTATCATTATCTCTGTAGCTTCTGCAATCCAGACAGCCTTTCAGAGCAGACAAAAGATGAGTTGTTTGTGTGGCTTGCTGAGCGAGCACAAGGGCCAGCGGCAAACACAATCCCGAGAAAAGCGCAGAGGTATTAGAATGAAATCTGCACCGGCCACCTACCGGGGCCGCTGTATAGAAGGTGACGGGATTGATGGCATGTGATATTCTCTCTCTTTGCTGCCTGGGTATTCATATTCAATTACACCAACACATAGAATTATGTTTACTGTACCGGTGCCTTTCCGTGTCACGGGAACTATAAAAGGAACTCATTGTGATACAAGAGATGGAATAATAGTATGGAAAATGTCTAAGGCTTATACAATATTCACAGACCAGCAACGTTTACCGCCATCGTTCCCTCTCTCGAGGGATTTGTGGCAAACCTTTTACTTATACCTTCGCTTTTTGTGTTCGGCCGAGGAACGTTATGGTTAAAGTGAGAAAAAAAAAAAATGCTCCAGGCTGAACTTTTAAATTAAAGAAGAGCTCCATGAAATATAATTGAAAAGGACAACGGGAGGTAAGTCTAATGTGTTAATTCCCCTTATCTCTGTGATGTCTTCTCCAAGATACAGCTCCCGGGAAAACTAGGCAGAGCTACACTATAAGGCCAAGAGTTGGTGAGAACCTGACCACCATACTCACACTGTATGACCAAATTTATGTGGACATGTGGGTGGGTGCAATTGGTAGAACTTGTAAAGGCAAAAACTGCTCACAACAAACCCAGTGGGAGAAGGACCGACTGGAAACACTCATGAATGCCAACAGCATGTAGCTGAGCAGGTATCAGACGAAACTGACAGCGTCTGTCTGGAGGGGAAGAATGTGGCCTGGCTGTTTCGTACCCAAACAGGAAGATGCCCAAGGAGACTGCGAGCCCTAAGCTTTCCTTTCTCGTCTGGAACCTTTCCATGCCACTATCACTGTCCCTGACCGATAGGTGACCTGTCCTTACACTATCCACACCCGAATGCACACCAAACCTGGGAGCCAGGGCTTTAAATAGGCTCTGCCTGACTCAAGATGGCTGCTAGAGTCACATGGGGCAGCAGCATCCAATCAGATACACTTTTGATAAAAACTATTTTGTGGTAGCACAAACTTTTGGCCATATAGTGCATGTCCTGAAGCTCTCCTTTAAAAGAGGCCTGCATAGGGTTGCCACCTTTTCCCCAAGGAGAGTAGTAATGCGGTGCGCATAGCAGTGGTGGCCCGCCCATTAGGGGTGCCCGGGCGCCGCCCCCTCTCTCCAGGCCACCTCCTATATGCAATGGATAGATTTGTGCATAGCATGAATCTATCCACGGCCACTGCAGCCACCCCCTATTCATGCATCCGGCCCCTTTTAGGGCACCGGCGGCATGAATTACAGCGGCCAGGGTTTCTTTTTGAAGCACCTGATTAGAGCCAGAGGCTCTAACAGGTTTCAAAATGGGGTGGGCTTGGGTCGCAGAGAATGCAACCAGAGTCCACCCAGGTGTGTTACAACAGCGAATAAATATTTGCTGTTGAAACACTGATCCTCAATCTGGCCAATCAGAAGCGGCTGTGAGACCCGTTTTCTGATTGGCCTAAAAGAGAAGACTCCCGATTAGCCGCCGAGGAGGAGGGAAGAAACGAAAGCCACCACTGTCGTCGCCGTCATGATCCATGGAGAGCAGGAGAACGGGAGGCCGCCACCACCGAGCAGGGGAAGCCGCCGGTGATGGGGTAAGTGCTACCGACCGACCGGGAGGGCCGTGGCATGCTGTTTGCCCCCCCCAAAAAAAACAATTCCACTGGCCGCCAGTGGCGCATAGTGTGCTACAGCTAACAGTGGGTGTGGTCAAATTGCTCTTGCTAACATCATTGCCTTGCCCCCAGTGATGCTGAACCTACCCCCAGACAGCCGCCCGCAGCTCCCGGATGGCAACAGATTTGTGTGTGACTATCTGGGTTACTTGGAGAGCCACAGTCCAGTCTGAATAATGTGTCCGGATTTTAGTCTCCCTGAAACCCGGACACATGATTCAAAACCCGGACTGTCCGGGTGAATCCCAGACAGGTGGCAACTAGGGATGAGCTTCGAGTTCGAGTCGAACAGCGAACAAATTGGGGTGTTCGCGGCAAATTCGAAAAGTCTATGGGAGAAATCTAAAGTGCTAATTATAAAGGCTTATATGCAAGTTATTGTCCTAAAAAGTGTTTGGGGACCCGGGTCCTGCCCCAGGGGACATGTATCAATGCAGTGATTTTAATAATGCTTAAAGTGAAACAATAAAAGTGAAATATTTATTTTAAATTTCGTACCTGGGGGGGTGTGTATGATATGCATGTAAAGTGGCGCATGTTTCCCGTGCTTAGAACTGTCCCTGCAAAAAAAGGCATTTTTGAAGGAAAAAAAGTCATTTAAAACTCACTCGCGGCTATTAATGGATTGTCGGCTTTTATCAATACATACAAAAGTCATTGATAAAAAAAAAAAAAAGCGTGGGGGTCCCCCAGAATTCAATTACCAGACCCTTCAGGTCTGGAATGGATATTAAGGGGAACCCCGCCGCAAATTTAAAAAACAATGGCGTGGGGTTCCCCCAAATATCCATACCAGGCCCTTCAGATCTGGCATGGATTTTAAGGGGAACTCCACCCCAAATGTAAAAAAAAATGGCGTGGAGTCCCCCCAAAAATCCATACCAGACCCTTATCCGAGCACACAACCTGGCCGGCCGCAGGGGAAGAGGGGGGGACGAGAGAGCGCCCCCCCCTCCCTCCTGAACCGTACCAGGCCACATGCCCTCAACATGGGGAGGATGTCCCCATGTTGATGGGGACAAGGGCCTCATCCCCACAACCCTTGCCCGGTGGTTGTGGGGGTCTGCGGGCGGGGGGCTTATCGTGTGTTTTTTTTTTTACATTTTTTTACGCTTTCTTCGTGAAATGGTAGGGGTACAATGTACCCCTTACCAATTCACATAGGGGGGGCGGGATCTGGGGGTCCCCTTTGTTAAAGGGGTCTTCCAGATTCCGATAAGCCCCCCGCCCGCAGAACCCCACAACCACCGGGCAAGGGTTGTGGGGATGAGGCCCTTGTCCCCATCAACATGGGGACATCTTCCCCATGTTGAGGGCATGTGGCCTGGTACGGTTCAGGAGGGGGGGCACTCTCGTCCCCCGCTTTTCCCCTGCGGCGGGCCAGGTTGTGTGCTCGGATAAGGGTCTGGTATGGATTTTTGCGGGGACTCCACGCCATTTTTTTTAAATTTGGGGTGGAGTTCCCCATAAAATCCATGCCAGATCTGAAGGGCCTGGTATGGATATTTAGGGGGAACCCCACACTTTTTTTTTTTTTTTATTTGCTGCGGGGATCCCCTTAATATCCATTCCAGACCTGAAGGGCCTGGTAATTGAATTCTGGGGGACCCCCACGCTTTTTTTTTTATATCAATGACTTTTGTATGTATTGATAAAAGCCGACAATTCATTAATAGCCGCGAGTGAGTTTTAAATGACTTTTTTTCCTTCAAAAATGACACTTTGTGCAGAGACAGTTCTAAGCACGGGAAACATGCACCACTTTACATGCATATCATACACACCCCCCAGGTACGAAATTTAAAGGAATATTTCACTTTTATTTTTTCATTTTAAGCATTATTAAAATCACTGCTCCCAAAAAACGTTTTTTTAAAATCTCTTTTTGCATTGATACATGTCCCCTGGGGCAGGACCCGGGTCCCCAAACACTTTTTAGGACAATAACTTGCATATTAGCCTTTATAATTAACACTTTAGATTTCGAACGTTCGAGTCCATTGTATTTAATAGGGTTCTAAAGTTCACACGAACATTTTGTCTGTTCGCAGGTTCTGGTGCAAACCGAACAGGGGGGTGTTCGGCTCATCCCTGGTGGCAACCCTAGGCATGCAGTGTGGAATTATACAGACCCTTCTTATACTATATTTAATCATGTGCTTCTAAAAAAATAAAAAATAAAAAAAACATTAAAATACATGCATCCAGCACCCTGTATGGAGGTTAGGGGCCAGGCGCATAGATTAGAGGGGGCGGCACCCCTGCGCCCCTATTGAGCGGGCCACCACTGATAGATAGATATGTGGAAGGATAGATAGATAGAGATAGATGGATAGATAGATAGATAGACAAATGGAAGGATAGGTAGAAAATGGAGAGCCTGAGCCAGCTGCCGGTCAGGCATCTGGGTGGATCCCAACATTATTATCAGGATACAGCCAGAGACTGGAACTGCTCTGTGACATCAGTTGCCAATGAACTTTAGCCCTCTGTTGGGTGATTCTGGGTTCAGGCAGGGCCAACCCTACCATGGGTCCCAGTGGGTCCATCGGACCCAGGCAGCACTTTAAGAGGGGCAGCAAATTGAACCACGGCTGCCTCTCCTTCTCTTCTATTCACCCAGCAAATTACTGCCCAATATTTTTTTTCCAGCAGTTTTGTGTGTGTGATGACAACTTCCCCGCGTGCCGCTCTGCCTGCCCCTATACTATCCTAGCCCACCACTATACTGCCCTAGCCTGTCCATATACTACCCTAGCTTGTCTATATACTACCCTAGCCTTCCCTATACTGTCTTAGCCTGTCCATATACTACCCTAGCCTGTCTATTTACTACGGTACACTAGCCTGTCCATGTACTACCCTAGCCTATCTATATACTACCCTAGCCCACCCCTATACTCCCCTAGCCCACATACCATTGAATATAATAAAGGTATGTCATATAATTTTGCATATAGACTAGGTGCTGTTACATGTAAATCTGACGTCCTGATAAATGTAATTTTAGTTTTAATTATCATGATATAAAATAATGGATGTGGGGCCCTTTTGGTGGGCATGATTTTTTTTTTGTTTGGGGGGGGCAGCATTTCATTCTGGCACAATGTCTTGGTCCAGCCCTGGGTACAGGAATGTGAAAGCAAGTATACTCCTGTGACCCACAAGAGAAGTATGACTATAAAAGCTTTGGACATACTTCTTAAGCCCTGTACACACGATCTGATTTCTTATGGATTTTTCCATCGGAAATCCGATGAAGCTGACTTCCATCAGTCTTGCCTACACATCATCAGTCAAAAATCTGACCGTCCCAAACGCCGTGACGTAAAACACTCCAACGAGCCGAGAAAAATTAAAGGATCAGTAAAGGAATATTTTTTTTTTTTTTTAAATAACAAACATGTTATACTTCCCTCCACTGTGCAGCTCATTTTGCGCACAGTGGCCCCGATCCTGGTCTTCTGGGGTCCCTCGGCGGCTGTCTCGGCTCCTCCCCGCAAGGACTCCACACCTTTATGTGAGCAAGCTTGCATGGTGTGGAGTTATTACGGGCGCGCTCCCGTGATACAGCCATAGCCGCCGACTGTATCACTCGGCCCCGCCCCCCGCAGCGCCGTGTCATTGGATGTGATTGACAGCAGCGCCAGCCAATGGCTGCGCTGCTTTCAATCCATCCAGTGTAGCCAATCGACGGCCAGGCTGAGAGCCGAGGAGGATGACGGAGACGAGCGCGGGACTTTCGAGGGGTCAGGTAAGTAAAACAGGGGCTCGGGGGGGGGGGGCGGTACTGTCGGATGTTTTTTTCACCTTAAAGCGGAAGTAAACCCATCGATTTAACAGTTTCAAAAAGCAGTTACATTCCCGGCATGCCGGGAATTCTAACTGTCACATTGGTTGTGCTCTCAACCAAACTGTCAAACCATCCAATGGCTGGTGTCATAACTGATCACATGTGCAGCATCATGGCAGTTGAAGATTAACCACTTCAATACCATGCACTTATACAGCTTCCTGCCCAAGCCAATTTTGAGCTTTCAGCACTGTCGCAATTTGAATGACAATTGCGCGGTCATGCTACACTGTACCCAAACAAATTTTTTATCATTTTGTTCCCACAAATAGAGCTTTCTTTCGGTGGTATTTGATCGCCTCTGCGATTTTTAGTTTTTTGCACAAAAAATAAAAAAGAGCGATTTTTTTTAAAAAAACTATGTTTTTCTTTGTTTCTGTTAATTTTTTTTGTAAATAAGTACCTTTTCTACTTCAATGACGGGCACTGATAAGGTGGCACTGAAGGGCACTGATAAGGCGACACTGATGGGCACCGATGAGGTGGCACCAATGAGGTGGCACTGATGAGGTGGCACTGATGAGGTGGCACTGATGGGCACTGATGATGGGCACTGATAGGCGGCACTGATGGGCACTGATATGTGGCACTGGTATGCGGCACTGATGGGCACTCATAGGCGGCATTGATTGGCACTCATAGGCGGCACTGATTGGCACTCATAGGCGGCACTGATTGGCACTCATAGGCGGCACTGATGGGCACTCATGGGTGGCACTGATGGGCACTTATGGGTGGCACTGATAGGTGGCATGGACGGGCACTGATAGGTGGGCACAGATTGGCACGGATGGGCACTGATAGGTGGCACTGATGGACACTAGTAGGTGGCATTGGTGGCACTGGTGCCCAGCAATGCCAGCCACCACACATTGTGAAAGTGCCAGTCAGTGCCCATTTGTGGGCACTGATTGGCATATTTTTTTTAATGTTTTTATTTATTTATTTTTACTACATTTGGATGGCCATGGGGGCCATCCACATGATTGGGGCTTCCCTGGTGGTCCTGGGGGGCTTCCCTGGTGGTCTAGTGTGGGTATCCGAGGGGGGGCTGCGCTGATAAACAATCAGCGCGAACCCCCCCTGTCAGGAGAGCCGCCGATCGGCTCTCCTCTACTCGTGTCTGTCAGACGCGAGTGAGGAAGAGCCGATCAACGGCTCTTCCTGTTTACATTGTGATCAGCCGTGATTGGACACGGCTGATCACGTGGTAAAAAGCCTCCGACGGAGGCTTCTTACCGAGATCAGTGTAGCGGTGGGTCAGACTGACCCACCGCTCCACCGATCGCCGCGATGCGCGCCCCCCCCGGGCGCGCGGCGGCTGTTATCCCGCAGGACGTCATATGACGTCCAGGGTGGATAACAGAACCACTTCCCGGACGTCAATCTGCTATTGACTGGGCGGGAAGTGGTTAAACAGAGGCCAAGATGGCAGCTTCCTTGCCTGAAAATGATAGGAGGGTTTACTTCCACTTTAATGCATAGGATGCATTAAGGTGAAAAAACATTTACCTTTACAACCCCCTTTAAGTTCAATGCTTCTGAGCATGCGTCGACTTGATTCTGAGCATGCGTGGGTTTTTTTCTCCGATAGAGTTCCACACAGACGATCAGAATTTGCTATTGCTTTTTTTCCATCGGATAAATATAAAACCTGTTCTAATTTTTCTCACCGATGGAAAAAAGACCGATGGGTCCCATACACGATCGGTTTGTCCGATGAAAAAAGTCCATCGGACTGTTTTCATTGGTAAAACCGATCGTGTGTACACGGCTTAAGTCCCATAGGACCTCAGCACGGCTTCACAGGCCGCACAAATGGGAATATCCATCGCTGGCTTTAATACATTCCTAAAGTTCTGTAACGTGTTAGACGTTCTGTAATACAGAACATTTGAGTGATACCCTTGATTGGCTAACTGGAGATATTATTAGGTCCCATCTTCAAGCTTCATACAATTGAATGATAGTATAAAGTATAGAGACAACTGACAGGCAACATTTTCAGAAGGAACCGTGTAGTAGTCACCCTTGTGTTTCTTCCATGACAGGTATACTTTAAGGACCATCCTACCACCGCAAACTGCACATTTGAAAAGTAGAACTCTTGAAAATGAAGTCTTTCTTCTGCACAGTCTTTGACTTTAATGACTGGTTTCACCACGAGAAAATATCTCTTCCATCCCTCTGAGAACAAGATGTCTGCTGGATAATATACGCAGATCTTGCGGTGTTATTGAAAAATTGGAGAGCTTTAACATTTTGAAAAAGAACCGTCTCACCACTCGGAATATAATTACTTTCCGGGGCGGAAGAGTAGTTTAATGTCTTTATTAGTTTTCATTCCTTAATAAGTGGGATGATAAATAGGCTCCGGCTAATCGATCAGTATGAAAAACAAGTAATTAAGAAACTATTACACAATCGCAGTTTGGAGAGCGCATCTTTGGGGAACGATCGGGAAAGGGCCGGCGAGCTCTGTGCATTAATATGCCGGAGAGTCGTTTCGAGGGACGCAGCCCATAAATAAGGAGATGATTTTGTCTGAAAGTAATATGGCAATTTACCTATAGTGCTACAAAAATTAATACCGAGGCAGTAAATTTATTTCACAAACTCTTGTGGCTGTCACAAGCTCCGGGATTTCCGGATGGCAATCTTCCCCTCCCAGTTTATTAGTGTTCCTATTATTAAGAAAATAACTGGCTTTAAATTAAGACTGAGAAAAGGCGGCCGTGTGATATTATGTGTATTAATATGTGATATGTCTGCGTGTCTGACATTTTTTTGGAAAAGTAGTTGGCCCAAAAAATTGGGTATTTATGGTCAATTGAGGATTTTACGAGATCTGTACTCACTTGAATACCAGGCCTTTTCTGGAACTTTTTGTTTACAGTTTAAATTAATATTTTTTTGCTAGAACATTACTTAGAACCCCCCCCAAACATTATATATATATATATTTTGGCAGAGACCTTAGAGAATAAAATGTCGATTTCTGCAATATTTTATGTCACAGTATTTGCGCAGCGGTTTTTCCAACGCATTTTTTTGGGAAAAAATACACTTTATTGAATAAAAAAAAAAAAAAAAAAACACAAAGTAGTTACCCCAATTTTTGTATATTGTGAAAGATGATGTTGCGCTGAGTAAATTGATACCCAACATGTCACACTTTAAAATTGCGCTTGCTTGTGGAATGGCGACAAACGACGGTACTTAAAAATCTCCATAGTCAACACTTTAAAAATTTTATAGAGGTTAAATGTTTAGAGTTACAGAAAAGGTCTAGTGCTAGAATTATTTCTCTCACTCAAATGATCGCGGTAATGCCTCACATTTGTGGTTTGAACACCGTTTAAATACACATACCTTTACGCCAGAGATTGAGGTGAGAACATTGGTAATTGGTATCGGTGAGCAGATCAGTAATTGGTATCTGTGAGCAGATCGGTAATTGGTATTGGTGAGTACATCGGTAATTGTTATCGGTGAGCACATCAGTAATTGGTATCGGTGAGTACATCGGTAATTGGTATCAGTGAGCAGATCGGTAGTTGGTATCAGTGAGAACATTGGTAATTGGTATCGGTGAGAACATCGGTAATTGGTATCAGTTAGCAGATCGGTAGTTGGTATCAGTGAGCAGATCGGTAATTGGTATCGGTGAGAACATTGGTAATTGTTATCGGTGAGCACATCAGTAATTGGTATCAGTGAGTACATCGGTAATTGGTATCGGTGAGAACATTGGTAATTGGTATCGGTGAGCAGATCGGTAATTGGTATCGGTGAGAACATCGGTAATTGGCATCTGTGAGAACATCAGTAATTGGCATCGGTGAGAACATTGGTAATTGGCATCTGTGAGCAGATCAGTAATTGGTATCGGTGAGCACATCGGTAATTGGTATCGGTGAGCACATCGGTAATTGGTATCGGTGAGAACATCGGTAATTGGTATCAGTGAGCACATTGGTAATTGATATCGGTGAGCACATCGGTAATTGGTATCGGTGAGCACATCGGTAATTGGCATCGGTGAGAACATCGGTAATTGGCATCGGTGAGAACATCGGTAATTGGCATCGGTGAGAACATCGGTAATTGGCATCGGTGAGCACATCGGTAATTGGTATCGGTGACAGATCGGTAATTGGTATCGGTGAGCAGATCGGTAATTGGTATCGGTGAGAACATCGGTAATTGGTATCGGTGAGAACATCGGTAATTGGCATCTGTGAGATCATCAGTAATTGGCATTGGTGAGAACATTGGTAATTGGCATCTGTGAGCAGATCAGTAATTGGTATCGGTGAGCACATCGGTAATTGGTATCGGTGAGCACATCGGTAATTGGTATCGGTGAGCACATCGGTAATTGATATCGGTGAGCACATCGGTAATTGATATCGGTGAGCACATCGGTAATTGGTATCGGTGAGCACATCGGTAATTGGCATCGGTGAGAACATCGGTAATTGGCATCGGTGAGAACATCGGTAATTGGCATCGTGAGAACATCGGTAATTGGCATCGTGAGAACATCGGTAATTGGCATCGGTGAGAACATCGGTAATTGGTATCTGTGAGCAGATCGGTAATTGGTATCGGTGAGCACATCGGTAATTGTTATCAGTGAGCACATCGGTAATTGTTATCGGTGAGCACATCGGTAATTGGTATCGGTGAGCACTTCGGAAATTGATATCAGTGAGCACATCGGAAATTGATATCGGTGAGCACATCGGAAATTGATATCGGTGAGCACATCGGAAATTGGTATCGGTGAGCACATCGGTAATTGATATCGGTGAGCACATCGGTAATTGATATCGGTGAGCACATCGGAAATTGGTATCGGTGAGCACATTGGTAATTGATATCGGTGAGCACATCGGTAATTGATATCGGTGAGCACATCGGTAATTGGTATCGGTGAGCACATCGGTAATTGGTATCTGTGAGCAGATTGGTATCGGTGAGCACATCGGTAATTGGTATCGGTGAGCACATCGGTAATTGGTATCGGTGAGCACATCGGTAATTGGTATCTGTGAGCAGATTGGTATCGGTGAGCACATCGGTAATTGGTATCGGTGAGCACATCGGTAATTGGTATCGGTGAGCACATTGGTAATTGGTATCGACGAGCACTTGAGAAAAAGTATCGGTACTCATACTTGGTCTTAAAAAAACTGGTATCGGTGCATCTCTAGTCCTTTAAAAAAAAATTACATTTGGTTTTAACTCTTCTTTAAGTTTCCTAAAACTTAGCAGGTAGAAAACTTTTGATTACTTTATTTCTCTTACAAACTTAATGATGTGTTATGTTTACTTGGGACCTAACATAATGATTACCTTTCCTACTTTCACACTTACCGCTGACCCCATGAAGGCTCTTAACCAACAAATCCTTGATCAGTTCATTGTTGGACTTCCTTGCCTTCAGCCACTCTCATGATTAAATATCACATCTACCTTACCTACAAAACATAGCCTATGAATAAAAAGGACTTAATGGTAATTGCTGCTTTAAAATTTGACTTTTTTTTCTCTCCTAAACACAAAAATTGTGGCCACACAGTTCTGATTACAGGAAGTTTCTGCAGAAAGGAAAAGTTTCTCATTGTATTACTGCACAGATCTGGAAGAAATACACAAAGCACCAGTGGCGGTTGTGGTTTTTATTTTGGGGGGGCGGCAAACAAACACCCCCCGGGTGGCCAGCGGCACCTCCCCCGCCCGCTAGCTGTCTGCTGGTCGGTCTGGCACTTACCCCATATAGGTGGCGGGCATCGGGCAGATGCCAATGGCTCTTGCGTCCTCTTCTCCATCACAGCGGCTTCCGCCGTGCATCTCCTCCCCTCCTCCTAGGTGTCCAATAGGATCGCCTGTCCTTTCAGCCAATTGGGTGATGGGTCTCAAGGAGGAGGAGGTTCAGTATTACAAATAGTGAATATTCTTTCGCTATTTTAACACACCTAGGTGGGCTCGTTTGCACTCTATACGCCCCGAGCCCACCCTATTTTGAAGCCTATTAGAACCTCTGGCTCAAATTAGGTGCTTCAAAACCCCCCCCCCCCCCCGTTGGAATACATGCGTCCGGCATCCTGCATAGGGGGCCGGACGCATGGATAGGGGGACGGCGCCTGTGCGCCCTTAGTGGACGGGCCGCCCCTCGAAAGCACACCAAGATTCAAGGAAGAATGCACATGAGGAATGGATTTAGCTCATCCCAGAGTTTACAGTAAAACCTTGGTTTGAGAGTAACTTGGTTTGAGAGCGTTTTAAAGACAAGCAAAATGTTAAAAAAAAAATTTGACTTGATATACAAGCAACGTCTTGATATACAAGTAGGGTCATGTCACAACGTAGTATAAAAGAGAAGAGAGGCACAGGTACAACATTTAGCAACATATTGCTACACTTAGAAGCGCCTCTCTTCTCTTTTATACTCTGTAGCTCCTGCTGGATTTTGCTTCTAATCCCCTTGTGGAGGCTTCCATTTGTGGATGGACATTTTATGGTTACACAACCAATCACATTGCTATAATCTTTTTATATGGACTATAAACGGAAGGACCTATGAATAAATGGTTGTGGAACAAATCATTTGAGTTTCCATTATTTTTTAGGATGAAATGCGCTTTGATATACAAGTGCTTTGGATTACAAGCATGTTTCTGGAACAAATAATGCTCGCAATCCAAGGTTTTACTGTACTTTTTTTTTTTCAGTAAGCCATTAGAAATAATCTGGGTTCATGTAAACATCTAAATAAAGGCTCCATTCACACCTGTACGTCTCCAAAGTTGCACCGACTTTGGAGTGCAACATTGGTGCAACTTTGACGCAACTTAGGTGTGACTTTCATGCTTTCATGGGTTAACATTGAAGTCTATGGCCCTCAAGTTGCATGGAAGTCAGACAAAAGTAGTGCATGAACTACTTCGAAGTTGCTGCAACTTTAAGTCCTGCATATATGAATGGGTATCATCGGAAAACATGGAGAATGACTTGTTATGCAACTTTGATGTCCAAAGTTGCCTGGCAAGTGGGAATGGAGCTTAAAGTAGATTTTTACTTTCTCCAGCAACTCATCCTCCACAGCCATTGCCATTTGTATCAATTCTCCCCGTAGATGGTAAGCTCTCACAAACAGGATCCTATGAATCCTCAGACAAATGGCTAAAACAGAAGAGGGAGCGCACCAGCCTTGTGCAAAAACAAAAAAAAAAGCAAATCCAATATACTCATAAAAAAAAGCAAATAAAGGCATATCGAGTAAAGATGCTCCAGTGATGCCCATCAACAGGAAGTAAGTCTTACGTGTTTTGAGGACAGTGCCCTCTTCATCAGTGGCTCTGCAGAAAGCTGTAGTAAACCGCACCTTTAAACGCTTGTGGAGCACCCACCATAGATATACTGCGGCAGGGTGGCTGCTCTGTGCCGGATCACGTACCTAATATGTGATCTGACACTTACAGGTCTGGGGCTCGCATGTGCACCACCGGCGACCAGCTCCCGCAGTGATTGGACACAGCGGGAGCCAATCAGCAGGTCAGACGGATGCAATGTCCACCGGGACCCGCCGATCGTTGGGGAGACAGGCATAATTGTGATCTGTCTATGTAAACAAGGCAGATCGCCGTTCTGTGAGCGGGGAATGTACTGATCCTGTGTTTCTGCTAAGCAGGAACACAAATCTTTACCTTCCCCCAGTCAAAGCACCTCCCCCACACAGTTAGCAAGCTCTTCCTAGGAACACATTTAACCCTTTGATCGCCCCTGACGTTAACCCCTTCCCTGCCAGTGTCATTGGTTCACTGTATTAAGCCCTGTACACACAATCGGTTTTACCGATGAAAACAGTCCGATGGACTTTTTTCATCTGACAAACCAATCGCGTGTGGGACCCATCGGTCTTTTTTCCATCGGTTTTAAAAAATAGAACATGTTTTAAATTTTTCCGATGGATCAAAAACCGATAGCAAATTCCGATCGTCTATGGGCAAGTCCCTCGGATAAAAAACCCACGCATGCTCAGAATCAAGTCGACGCATGCTCAGAAGCATTAAACTTAATTTTTCTCGGCTCATCTGAGTGTTTTACGTCACAGCGTTTGGAATGGTCGGTTTTTTGACTGATGGTGTGTGGGCAAGACTGATGGAAGTCAACTTCATCGGATTTCCGATGAACAAAACCATCGGACTAGAATCCATAGGATATCCGATCGTGTGTACGAGGCTTTAGTGTCACTGATCCCCAAAAAGTGTCAGTTAGTGTCAGATTTGTCCGTCGCAATATCACAGTCCCGCTATAAGTCGCTAATCGCCACCATTACTAGTAAAAAAGGAAAAAAAAAGAAAGGAAAATATCTCATAGTTTGTAGACGCAATAATTTTTTTTTTTCGCAAACCAATCAATATACACTTATTGGGATTTTTTTTTTTTAAACAAAAATATGTAGCAGAATACATATTGGCCTAAACTGATGAAGAAATTATTTTTTTATTTTTTTATTTAATTGGATATGTTTTATAGCAGAAAGTAAATATATATATTTTTTTCTCCAAATTGATGCTCTTTTTTTGTTTATAGCGCAAAAAAAATAAAAACTGCAGAGGTGATCAAATACCACCAAAAGAAAGCTCTATTTGTGGGAGAAAAAGGACGTCAATTTTATTAGGGTACAGCGTCACACGACCGCGCAATTGTTAGTTAAAATAACGCAGTGCCGTATCGCAAAAAATGGCCTGATCATGAAGGGGGGGGTGGGGTAAATCTTCTGGTTAACACAATTAAATTCAGCAACCCAGAAAAAAAGTATGAAAATCTGGATAGTCGAACAAACATCCAAGGGGTTAAAATGTTCAGATTCACCGTGATTTTTGTGTCACAATTTACAGTTTTTATAATATTTCCTTTTTTAATAATATTATTATTGACAGTGCTGTCAGCTCTTTTATCAATCCTTGTTGTTATCTCTCGTTCCAGAAAAGACTTTATTATTTTATCAACTTTTTTTTTTTTTTTCTCAAATTTCTATATTAAATTTTGGGTAGATTTTTCATTTTTCATAATAATACATTTTAGAAGATGGAAGTCAAATTTATCTGGCTGTACGGAGCTGAAGAAATGTCATTCCTGATATATTCCTAGTAATGTGAGTTCGTGTCAGCTAAACTGAGTTCTATGAACAAAAGCCTGCCTTTATTAATATTAATACGGATGCCGTTCCAACTGTAAGGATAGTTCATAAAAAGTGTGATCGCCTGAATTATGTTAATGCGGCATTTATGAGCGCAAAGGTAAACGCACATGTTGGGAATCGTGTTGCTTGTTTGGAATTTACAGCCCTTGGGAGGTTTCAGATGGGATAAGAAGTAAAAAAAAAAAAAAAGAAGGAAAGTCGTTCTTTAACCACTTAAGCCCCGG
This sequence comes from Rana muscosa, assembly GCA_029206835.1. NCBI lineage: Eukaryota > Metazoa > Chordata > Amphibia > Anura > Ranidae > Rana > Rana muscosa. Next base: position 368,994,498 of record CM055125.1, read on the forward strand.
ACCATTTTGTTGCTAAAGGACCAGGCCACTTTTTGCGGTTCGACACTGCTTCGCTTTAACTGACAATTGCGCGGTCGTGCGACGTGGCTCCCAAACAAAATTGACGTCCTTTTTTCCCCACAAATAGAGCTTTCTTTTGGTGGTATTTGATCACCTCTGCGGTTTTTATTTTTTGCGCTATAAACAAAAATAGAGCGACAATTTTGAAAAAAAAAATAAATAAATTTACTTTTTGCTTTAATAAATATCCCCAAAAAATATAAAAAAAAACATTTTTTTTCCTCAGTTTAGGCCGATACGTATTCTTCTACATATTTTTGGTTTAAAAAAATTGCAATAAGCGTTCATTGATTGGTTTGCGCAAAATTTATAGCTTCTACAAAATAGGGGATAGTTTTATGGCATTTTTATTCATATTTTTTTTTTTTTTTACTAGTTATGGCGGCGATCAGGGATTTTTATCGTGACTGCGACATTATGGCGGACACATCGGACACTTTTGACACATTTTTGACACCATTGTAATTTTTACAGAGATCAGTGCTATAAAAATGCACTGATTACTGTGAAAACTACACTGGCAGTGAAGGGGTTAACCACTAGGTGGCGCTGCAGGGGTTACGTTTTTCCTAAGGAGTGATTCTTACTGTTAGGGGGCGTGGCTACATGTGACACGTCACTGATGACCGTTCCCGATCACGGGGAACGGTCATCAGTGACAGTGTCACTAGGCAGAATAGAGGAATGCCTTGTTTACAAAGGTCCTGTTCTGCTCTTGCCGACCGCAATCGCGGGCCACCCGGGAACATCGAGTACGCCCATCTGCCTGCCCCTGCCATTCTAGAGACATACATCAGCGTGCGGTGGTCGGCGAGTGGCTAAAATAGGCTTTTATGTACCATAAAGTGTGTTGTAATGCATTACAACCACTTTAAAATACAGCCAATGCATGTCGGGGGTCAAAGGAACTTCCCATTTATCAGGGCTTCAGTTAAAAAATAAGAACCTCGAGTGGTTCCACTCCATTCAAGTCAAAGTAAGGCTTGCTGGATTAGGATTCCTGGCCAGTAGTATCTGCATCAGCAGTCAAAATGTTGGTGAGGACAAGGGCCTCTTCCCCACAACCCTGGCCATTGGTTGTGGGAATCGTCAAAGTAGGAGGAGGAGAATCTGGAAACCCCCTTTAATACTCCACAATGTGAATATGGGGTACATACTCCTACTCATTTCCAAAAAAAAAAGATGTATTAGATTAATTTAATTTAATTTAGAAATAAAGACAAGCAAATGTTAGACAAGACCTGTATTTAAAAAATAAAAAATAAATAAAAAAAAAAACCCCGAAAAAGTCTCTAGTTGTAAATTCATCATCTGCTGACTGGTCGATTCCCCCCCGATGACCCAGCACATACAGTCAATCCCAGACCTGTCACCAGCTATATATGAAAATGGATGGGACAGCGGTGACATAATTGTCCAAATTTGGCCAATGTGACTGCTCAAAACACAAATATGGCCAATGGCAGTGATGTCACTGCTGTCCACGCCCCTTTGGTTACCTGGTCAGGCAGAGGCGTAGCTTGAAGCTTGTGGGCCCCGATGCAAAAGTCGACCTGGGCCCCCTCCAACTACCACCCACCACTTCCACCATGCGCGCAGATACACCCACCGTGCGCCAAGAAACTCAAAGTGGCTTAAGAGTTTTGTGTTCCCAGAGTTCCTCCTTACATCAGAGGACAGGGATCACCACTGGAGAATCAGATAACAGGGACCCCTGGCAGGTCACTTGGCAGAGTTTTTTTCCCATCCCAGCACTGTATACAGCTCCTCCCCCCTCACACTACACAGGACTGAAATCAGTGCTAGACATGCCGAAAAATTTGTTTGGTTTCGTTCATTTTTGTCTTTTTTTTTTGTTTTCGAGTCATTCGTTATGATCGCAATTCGTAAATTTGAAAATTCAAAAATCCGAAAATCTGAAAAAATCTGAAAAATCAAAAGAATAACTAACTGACTAATAATAACTAACTATTAAATAATAGGTATTGAAATTTCCTTTCAAATTTAGCTGTTGGTGAACATAATAAATACGAATTTATCCAAAGTTACGAATTATCCGAAAAAACGAATGCCTCATCTAAACAAATGGACCGGAACGAATTAATAATAAATAATAATAATAATAACAATAATAAAACATTTTTATTATTATTGTTATTTATTATTATTATTAATTTGTTTCATTCCATTCGTTTAGATATGGCATTTGTTATTTCGGATAATTCATAACTTCGGATAAATTCGTGTTTGTTACGTTCACTAACAGCCAAAATTTGAAAGGAAATTCCAATACCTATTATTTAATAGTTAGTAATAGTTAAGTTATTATTTCAGATTTTTGAATTTTTGGGCTTTCGAATTTAAATTTTTTACCAGTTTTCGATTATTCGAATTTACGAATATTCGGAAAAATGTGTTAAACGGGTTTTCGGATATTTACAAATGAATGAATTTGTCGAAATTTGTAAACTAATTTGGAACAAAACAAATTGCACATGTCTAGAAATCACATTCCTTTACACACAGTCTGTCAGCCTTCACAGGGTGTATCTGTTTTTTTTGTTGCCGTTCTGACCTGTGAAATTCTCTGGTCGGACGGGCAGTGTAGTTGCAGTAGGCAGATACACCCTGTGCAGATCGTGGCTGACTGGCTGTTTTGTAAAGGAATGTGATTTCAGCCCTGCGGAGGAGGAGCAGTATAGAGTACCGTAACGGGAAAGGAGCTCAGCAGCCGGGCATAGCATCCAGGGCGGAGAGGGTGGTCAGAGGGCGCAACTTAGATCTGGGGGGGCAAAGCCATGTGACACAATCTGGAGCCTGCAGCCCCACAGGGGCCCCTCAGGAGGTGTTAGGGGATTTATTTTAGCAATTTCTGAAGATTTCTCTATCAATGTTGGCAGGTGTTGGGGGAAGGTCACCTCCCAGAGGTGTGGGTCTTTTCCCAAGTTGTCAGGGAAGTGGAGTAAGCAGACATCAGCTGGTGACTAGGAGACACTGAGCGGTGTCTTACCTCCACAGTGACATCGGTCAAATCGTGGCTACAGGATGGCACTCTCCTCCTCTTAACTCGCTAAGCTCGGTTACCAATCCATGTTGCCAGCACACAGCACAGACACTTCCCCATCCTGGGCTGTTCTCACCCCGTGCTCCTTTCCATTCAGGAAATGTCTCACAGCACAATGAGAACAGAGGGGTGTGGACTGTGGAAGGCAAAGTGGAAGCCTAGTACTGGAGCATGGCTGTGGGGCCCTAGGGCAGATCAGAGCTGGACTTTGTGGAGGATATGATAATATGACAGGGAGGCTGCAGGGGCCCCCTGGAGCTAGGGGCGGGGTTGCGATTGTGACCCCTGCAACCCCTTATGCTACGCCCATGTGGTCAGGGATTCCCTGTGATGTCAGAGGTTCCTAAGGAACCAACCTCCCCCTTCATCAAGGGCTTGAAAGTAACTTGTCACTTAAAGATATTATCGAGGTGTAATTTTCATTTAGAAAAATAAAAAAAATTCATCATAAAGGGAGATCACTTTTTGCAACATGCTGGCTTTCTTCTGCAATGTTTGCTGCAATTTTTGTGAGTATATTTATATATATTTATATATACACACAGTATGTCGGAGTCTCTTTTTCTTTACATTCCAGTAGCTCCGTAGCATCAGGCTGCTGCACAATCTTTTGTGCCGAGAATAGTTATTTGTGAAACAATCTTGACCTGCGAGTGTGGTTTAGCTCTGGTTTGATGGGATCCCAGCAGGCAGTAGAAATAGGTTATTTCAGGGTAAGACAATTAAAAACTTTGTTTTTATTTTTTATTTTTTCTAGTGTTCTTTTCCCTTTTTTTTTTTTCCCCCTCCCGTGAACCTGGAGCGGTTTTTTTGCATTTGCAATTCAAGCGGCCTTGGCTTTCGGCGACATTTGCATATTGTGAAGCATTTCAACACATTTTTGTTCCACGTGAACTTGTTTTGTTCTAAAATAACATTTGCAACGCTGCGTTTGCCACCTCTGAACACTGCACTGTGCCGTCTACGGGGCTCCGGCTCTGCTTGGAGCACCGGCATCCATTTGATCAGATCGCCTCTGCGCTTTGAACACCGGGCTGCACTGCAATGCTCAGCTAATGTCTTTATTTATCTTCTCCTGCCTCAGCGTGATAGCGGCATCCCTCGTGACTGGCAGCCTATACGCCACTATTTTTAGGAAATCTGGATATCGTCCTGTCTCTGACTCTCCGCCTGGCCTAACATCCCCCCCCCTTTTTTTTTTCTTATGCATATTATTATTATTGTTATTATTATCATAGTATTCTCTATATAGGTATGTATGTATGTATATACTGTATATCAGTGTTTATCAACTCCAGTCCTCAAGGCGCCCCAACAGGTCAGGTTTTCAGGCTTTCCATTATTTTGCACAGGTGATTTGATCAGTTTCACTGCCTCATGCCCCATACACACAATCATTTTTAATGTCATTTTTAAAACTGACGTTTTTCTCGTCATTTTTTTTCTTGTTTCCTCTCAAGCCTGTCTTGCGTACACACCATCATTTTAAAAAATGTTCAAGAAAAGCGCAGTGACGTACACCACGTACGACGGCACTATAAAGGGGAAGTTCCGTTCGAATGGCGCCACCCTTCATGTTAGTAAAGTTTGTTGAGAGACGATTCGCTCTTTTCAGTCTAGTGCTTTTCAGTCCGTTACAGCATGACGAATGTGCTATCTCCATTACGAACGCTAGTTTTACCAGAACGAGCGCTCCCGTCTCATACTTGATTCTGAGCATGTGCATTTTTTTGAAAAAAGAGAGCATGTTCGAAATTTTTAATGCCCGTTTTTCACGTCGTTAAAAATGCTCTGGGGGGGGCGTGGCTTGGCGCGCAATGGCGACGGCAGCTTAACAGAGGAGCTCCGCCGACTTCCCAGCCAACAGCTCGTCTTTCTGCACGCTATCCCCGCAGGATGCACAGGAGATCTCACGGCACCCCGCAGACGAGATCACGCCGCTCTCTGGCAGCCTGCAAAGGACGGGACATAGCGGACATATTCAGAGTCCACTCGGCCGCACGAAACAACGAGGCCCGGGGCAAGATGGCGCGGATACACGCGGAGGAAGAATGCAGTGAGGACTCCCAGTCTGCCACAGAGGAGATCAGTAAAGGTACCCCTCGCACTAATCGCCCCATAACGTTTGGGGAAATGACTAGCATTGCAGCGGACATTAAGTCCACGTTCTCGGTTGCGATTACAGACCTGAAATCGAACCTCCTGGTGCTTAATGAAAAGATGGAGGGAGCAGAGGCCGCAGGGAGACATAGGGACAAGGAGCTGCGCAGGCTGGAGAAGGTCACAGCTTCACACTCCTCACACCTCATTGAGGTTAATAGGCATTTAGAGGACCTGGACAATCGGGGAAGGAGGTGCAACATTAGGGTCCGGGGGATACCGGAGACGGTAGAAGCAGACCAGATAATGATGGCTCTACAGAGGGTATTCAACAGCCTGTTAGATAGGCCCGAGGACACGGTTATAGATTTCGTCAGGGCGCACAGAGCACTTCGAGCCAGAGGGCCTGAATCCCAACCCCCACGGGACATAATTTGCTGCCTTCAAAACTTTAACCTGAAGGAGGACATTATGAAAAAAGCGTGCAGACAAGAGCGCATAATTTTTAATGGAGAAACTATCATGCTTTTCCAGGACCTCTCCCAGATAACCTTAAAGAACCGCAGGGCACTGCGCCCCCTTCTGGACAAGCTCAGAGACAGGGAGCTCAAGTACACTTGGAGGTTTCCGTTTGCTCTTATGGTGAACCACAATGGTAAGCAACACCTGCTAAGATCATGGGAAGACTTACCGGATTTCTGCCATGCTTTGCAGCTTGACATGATTGAGATCCCGGAGTGGTACCAGGAATTTCGTCTGCCACCACTGGAGAAAAGCCCGCCTAACTCCCCGCTCTCCTCCCCTGACAACAGGATCGCCAAGAAGCTGAAGACAGGCCGCCGAGGAGGCTCACACGCTGGGTCACAGGCTGGAACACCGAGCTTCAAACCGCACTCATCCAGGGCTCTGGATGGGTATTGAGGGGATGCGGACGGTTTCTCCTCCTCCTTACTTATCTGTGAGCAGCTTTAACCCTCACAAGTATTCACCCCCTTTACATGCAGGAGCCCGTCCAGTTGAATTCCATCCTTTCAGCAAGTCCTGACAACAGATACGCTTCGCTGATCCTCTAAACGAATGGACTACCCTAAACCGGCCCTCTTCCCAGACCCCCAATTCCCCCCCCCCCTTTTTTTTTTTTTTTCATGCTCTAAGTCCTAACCGTCCGGTTGGTAGTAAGTTTAACATTCACCCTCGAACCATCGGGTCATACTTCATGTAGACTGCACCACATGATCCCGGTAGGTCACATTTGTGGCCACTCGGAGGATGAGAACCGAACACTCAGGACTCATACTGCTATCTTGCCCCCTGATCCTCACTTCAGAGTAGGGACAAGTTCCTGTTACTGACACAACTCAAGGAGGGAGGTTCCTGGATGGCCCTTGGACCAGTTGCTATTAATGCACCCATTCCTGAACATAGTCAGTGTACCTGAGATGACTATGGGGAGATCGCTTCCCATCCCCCGGGGGGTGGAGGGAGGAGGATGTCCGCATCCTTTTTTCTTTTTCTTATTTTTATTGAGTTCCATCAATATAGTTGACGTTATTACTCAGCTTTGTTATTACTTCTATGTCCCAGGTCTTCATGACCCATGAACAAGGAGGCACAGGCGGGAGTCCTGTTAATCTTGTTGATGTTTTCCTCTCTGTTTGAGGACACCCGCATGTGTCTCATGTACCTCATAGCGTGCAGAAATGATTCATTATCACCTTTTTCATGCATTCCACATGGCTGGGAGGCGGGCACCTCAGGTTTCACTACCCCTAGATCCATCTTAACTCAGCGATTGTTCTTCCCCTGAAGATCTGTCGTGTTGCCGCCTTCCTATCCCCCACATAGTGCACCCTGGGTGGTCTCACTGGCTACCCAGGATTCACTACCTATAGCTCCTTGGGGCATTGACGCCCCAAGGAAGATTACCATATCTCCTCTCTTTGACCCTTCACTTACCTCTCCTAAACCTTTTCCAACTATTCTCAGTCTTACTTTCCCCTCTGCACCCCCCCCCCTGCTTCCCCACCTCTTCAACCTTCCCTTGGGCTCTTCTCTAACGGTACTTGACCATTTGTGATAGATCTGTAGTACAATATTCACATTGATCTCTTGTAATTTTGTCTCGATTGTTCTTCCTATTAGACGTAGACCACCAGCTCTCTCTGAACATACATCATGGTATACTTATCTCTTGGCCGCCACCCGACTGTAATTTCGCACAACGCTAAGGGACTAAACATCCCAGAAAAACGCACGACACTCTTGAGAGAACTCAAAAAAGGTAAGCCACAGTTTGTCTTCTTGCAGGAGACGCACTTTAAGACCTCACGGGTCCCCAGGCTCACTGACTCCTACTTTACCGAAGCTTTCCATGCCACTAATGATCTGGCCAAAACCAAGGGTGTGTCTATCTTGATAAGTAAAAACGCCCCCTTTGAAGTCACCGACAAACTTATAGACCCTGAGGGAAGGTATGTCTTCTTGAGGGGGACTTGCGGGGGTAGGCCCCTAACCTTAGCAAATGTATACTTCCCCAACACAGCCCACCTCTCCTTCTGCAGGCGTATGGTGTCACAGTTGAAGGGCTTTGGCTCTGGATACATGATTGTGGGAGGGGATTTTAACATTCCACTGAACCCCTTAGTCGACACCTCTACGGGTAGATCCCATATCACATACAAGATCCTTAAACAAATTAAAACCCTTCTGAGCTCCTTGCAGTTGATAGATTCCTGGCGTCTCTTGCACCCTGACGACAAGGATTATACGTTCCATTCCATTCCCCATAATAAGTATTCACGAATAGACTACATCTTTACGTCACAAAGAGACCTCAATCTGATTACGGAAGCCAATATAGGGATCCAGTCCATTTCCGACCACGCGCCTATATCACTCTCCTTAGACCTGACTAGGCCACCCCCCAAACCCAACACCTGGAGACTGAACTCAACACTCCTTACAGATCCGCAGAGGCTCCCTGGAATTTCCAAAACCATCAAAGAATTTTTTTCTCAAAATGTGACCCCTGAGATGGACCCCATGATGATTTGGGAGGCACACAAATGCACCATAAGAGGGGAGTTGATCCAATTGGGAGCCCACTGTAAGAGGGAAAAGGAAAAAGTGATCAGGCAGCTGACAGACAAAATTCACGCCCTAGAAACGCTACATAAAAAATCCCTATCGGAAAGATCAGCGAGCGCCCTTCTGGACACTAGGAAAACCCTCCAACACATTCTAGACGCAAAAGCCAAAAGATTTCTTTTCTTTAAAAAGAAGATCTATTACGAGCATGGAGACAAGACTGGAAGGTTCCTAGCCAAGGCCCTAAAAGATGCCACATCACACCAGAACATTCTAGGAATTAGAAATAATAAGGGCAAAGTAGATGTTACCACTGAGGGAATTAGCAAACACTTCCATGAATATTACTCCAACCTCTACAATTTACCTTCACAGGGAAACTCCCCTCCCTCCCCAAGGTCTAGATTGCAATTAATCCGGGACTACTTAAAAGACTCCAAACTTCCTACCCTAACAGGTGAGAATGCCCAGCTATTAGAATGTCCCATTGACAAATCTGAAATTTTGCAATCCATTAAAGACTTAAAAGCGGGTAAAAGCCCAGGTCCGGACGGTTTCACTTCCATTTACTACAAGACCTTTACTGACCTGCTCCTTGACCCACTACATAAAGCGCTGAACGCCCTCTCAGCACCCAGAACGGTGCCATCGTCATTCCTCGCTGCCCATATAACTGTCATACCAAAACAGAATAAAGACCCCCAATTATGTGCCAGCTACAGACCGATATCTCTCCTTAATATAGACGTTAAGCTCCTAGCTAAAATAATTGCCAACAGACTTAGACCATTGCTGCATGATATCATTGGTCCTGACCAGGCTGGCTTTATGCCGGGCAGGGAGACCAGAGATTGCGTAACTAAAGCACTCAACCTAATTTATGCAGCACGAACACAGAAGATCGAGGGCTTTCTCCTGTCCACGGACGCAGAGAAGGCCTTCGATCGTGTGGCATGGGACTATATGCTGGAGACATGCCAACATATTGGTCTGGGCTCTTGCGTGATGTCATGGATCGGGTCACTATACTCAAACCCATCAGCTCAAGTCAAGATTAATGGTTCCCTGTCAGACAAAGTCCATATCAACAACGGGACGAGACAGGGCTGCCCCCTCTCACCCATCTTATTTATACTCTCATTGGAACCGTTCATTAGAAAAGTCATTGCAGAAGAAGCCATACAAGGATTTGCAGTTGCTGGTCGGGAATTTAAAATAGCGGCGTATGCAGACGACCTACTCTTTTTCCTAACCAACCCCCATATCACTTTACCCTCCTTACTACGCAAATTCTCCATCTTTGGCAAGTTATCTAATCTTAAAATAAATTTCTCGAAATCGGAAGCCCTAAATATAAACTTACCCGCAGCCCCACTGAACAGACTCAAAGCTAATTGCCCCTTTAAGTGGGAATCTTCAGCTCTTCATTACTTAGGAGTCTGGCTGACCCCTAACATTGCTCAAATCTTTGACCGAAACTTCCCGCCTATTCTTAAAACTGTAGACCAGGATCTTAAAAAATGGCACACGCGTAACTTCTCATGGTTCGGCCGAGCGGCCATATGCAAAATGGTCATTCTGCCAAAGCTCCTATACCTCTTCCGCAATTTACCAGTTAGGATCCCCCAGAGTTTTTTCAAAACGATCTCCAGCTTGCAGTCAAGGTTTATATGGGCCCACAAACCACCCAGAATAAAAGCCCAACTCCTGACGAAGCCCAAACTTAAAGGGGGAATGGGTATACCGGATTTTAGAATATACTATTATGCTGCCCACGTCACCAGAATTATTGATTGGCACTGCCATCACTCACAAAAGGATTGGATCCAACTAGAGAACAGTCTCAGCCCCTTAGCCCTACGATTCTCCCCATGGATACCATGGTCTAAGTATCCAGCGACCCTCAAAACACACCCCTTTATAGGTACATCACTTGGAGTCTTCCATAAATTGACCAAACAAACAGACCTCTCTTCCCCACTGGGTCCCTTGACGCCCTTGTTCAATAACCCAGACTTTCTCCCCGGAGTGGGCAACCGCTTACTGCACTCCCGACATACTTCCACACCGCTGCTCGCCCAGGACTGCTTTCATAAAGGTAGCTTTAAAGATTTCGAACAGCTCACTGCAGGGATGGACATGCCCTCCATCCCATTATGGACGTATTTTCAGATCAGACACTACCTAAACCAACCCCATAGGAGAGACTCTTTTGGGAGGGATCTGACGGACCTGGAGTCAGTGTGCCTGGAGGGCAACCTAGTGCGGAAGGCTACCTCAATTTCATACGCTTGGCTACGAGACCAACCCATGCAAGGAGAAGACAGATTCAGAGAGAGCTGGTCACGGGCCCTGAAGAGGCCTATCTCGGCCAATCAGTGGCAGAGAGCGTGTGTATTTACACATAAATGTTCCCTTAGCTCAAGAACACAGGAGACATCCTACAAACTCATGACTCATTGGTACACCACGCCGGCCAAGATACATAGCTGGTTCCCGCAGACTCCAGACACGTGCTGGAGATGTGGGAAGGAAGGGGGTGATCTACTCCATATTTGGTGGCATTGCCCTGGGATCGCCCCCTTCTGGAAGGCTGTGTGTGAGAAAATTCGGACGATCACTGAGACCTTAATTAATCTAGACGTGGCGTGCTGTCTGCTTCACATCACAGAGGTATCTTACAAAAGATACAACAATTCTCTGACCAAACACTTATTAAATGCGGCAAAAGCTCTAATTCCTCTATATTGGAAATCCACCAGAACCCCCTCACTCAGGGAATGGTTCCAGAGAGTTTCTGAGACTTGTGATATGGAGGAGACGGTGGCCCAGTCCACAGACAACCATGATAAATTTTTTAATACCTGGTCCCCCTGGATTCAATACAAATTTTCACAAGCTTATGGGGACTCAACAGCAGTGGACCTGGCCACCTAACTCCTCGGGACAGGTGCTGGAAACCCGGGCCTACATGTGAGTTCACTGACCCCATGAAGGGCAGGACAGGGGAGGGTGCCTGACAATGCCCCTCCCAAATAGGTACACCCTGTAACAACTGATCTAGAACTATATTAGTTTCATTAACTGGCCTTTTACCTATAAGTGATTAAATATTTTACTTTATAGAGACTTCCTAACAAGATCTCACCACGTATAAGATTATGCCCATACCGTTCATCTACCCCTTTTCGAGATTCTTTCTTTTACTTCTCTCTCACTGTTCCTTTCTCTCACTGTTCCTTTCTACACTTCTCGGAGCGATGTTGCTCCCAATGCCCGCAGTACTTCCTTTTTATTACAACTCCTGATTTCATTGTTGGATAACCACTTACAGCCGTTCTTAACCGAGGATTACAGGTTATCCTAGACATTACTTCTAGACTAACTGTTTGATTATTCTATTAACAATACTGTGCTGACGGCAAAGGGGGAGCTGCATCTCCCCTTGTAGATTTAATTTGTATCTCTTTTCAATAAACTTGATGTTATAAAAAAAAAAAATGCTCTGGAGCATACACACGATCATTTTTAATGGCCATTTTTTTTAATGGCATTTTTAACGGCATGAAAAATGATCGTGTGTATGGGGCATTAGTAATTACCACAGCCATTTCATCTGAGGGAAATCCTGAAAACATGACCTGTTGTGGCGCCTTGAGGACTGGAGTTGAGAAACACTGCCATATATATATATATATATATATATATATATATATATATATATATATATATTTAGTATATGGACAACATACAGAAAGTGGACCTACTAGCAATAGTTAGATCATTTTAATAATATTATTATTAACAATAATAATAACAAATATTATTAGTATTATTATAATCATATAAATATATATATATATATATATATATATATATATATATATTAAAGAGAGAGAGGATTGCTGCACAAATATAAAAACAAAAAAAAATTTGTAAACTATAACAAGTGAACTTGTCAATTACTTAGTGCTTAGTGGTCATAATAAATATGACAACTCTATCATATGGAAGTCCATAAGAGCCCATTCACACAGGGGCGGCACGACTTGTGCCGCGACTGTGCAAGGCGATCTGCAGACGACTTCAAAGGAGACTTCCAAAATGACTTCTGTATTGAAGTCAATGGAAGTCGCCTTGAAGTCGTCTTGAAGTAGTACAGGAACCTTTTTCTAAGTCGGAGCGACTTGAGTCGCTCCGCTTAGAACGGTTCCATTGTACAGAACGGGACGCGACTTGTCAGGCGGCTGAGATGCCTGACGAGTCGCCCCTGTGTGAATGGGGTCTTAGAGTGAATCAAGAAATAAATAAATAAAACTCTATATGTATATAAAGCCGCTCAATAGAGTTCTGGTAGCATGGATAATAATGTCCCAACTGATAAAGGGGTGGTCTGTGAAGCCTGATAAGCTTCTTATCTCGCTGCAGCTTCCACTGTATTAACAGCCCCACAATCCTCCTTCCTTATAAGAGTTGCCCCTTAGGGGTTCCTACTCACCAGATGGCTGAAAAAAACAGGCGCTGTAAATCAATCATCCGATCGACCTCCTCCTTTCTGTCACTCCGGACCATCCAACGCTTCTCCTTACAGCTGGGCAGGTAGATCTCCCGCTACTCACACTGGGTACTCCCCCTTACACAGCAGGGCTGGGGGCAGCAGGGCTGAATGGCTGCACAAATATACCTGGTACCTGATGTCATTTTTTCCAAATAAATTCAATTTTTTGTGCGGCAATCCTCTCTCTTTTTGCTATAGTATGGTCCCTGGGAAGGACTAGATTGCTGGCACAGCATTCGCGGAGACCGTTCAGTGCACCTCACCCATTGAACTTTTTTTATATATATATTTTTTTTTCTTTCTTTAAATAATAATATGAGTTATTATTGTAATATTATTCTTTATATACAGTTGCTCAAAAGTTTGCATACCCTGGCAGAAATTGTGAAATTTTGACATTATGGCTAGTCGGCTACTTTCACACGGGGGCGTCGGTGGTAAAGTGCCACTATTTTTAGCGGCGCTTTATTGTTGTTTTTGTGACGCTTTTCGCCCGCTAGTGGGGCGCTTTTAACCCCCCCGCTAACAGCCGAAAAAGGGTTAAGGATTTTGCGACGCTGCCCATTGATTTTAATGGGCAGCGGCGCTGTAGGAGCAGTGCATACACCTCTCCTACAGCGCCTCAAAGGTGTTCTTTGCCGGATATTTTTTAGCGTCCCGCCAGCGCACCGCTCCAGCACTCGGGCTTTCACACTGGAGTGAGAGGAGAGGTGCTTTACAGGAGCTTTACAGGCGCTCTGCAGTTGCTATTTTTAGCGCTATAGCGCCTGTAAAGCACACACGATCGGAATTTCCGACAACAAATGTCCGATGTGAGCTTTTGGTCGGATATGTGTAGGCTCCATCGGACATTTGCTGTCGGAATTTCCGACAACAAATGTTTGAGAGCAGGTTCTCTATTTTTCCGACAACAAAAGTTCTTGTCGGAAATTTCGATCGTGTGTATCCAATTCCGACGCACAAAAATCATACGCATGCTCGGAATCAATTCAAACGCATGCTCGGAATCATTGTACTTCATTTTTCTCGGCTCGTCGTAGTGTTGAACGTCTCCGCGTTCTTGACGTTCGGAATTTGCGACCAACATTTGTGCGACCGTGTGTGTGCAAGACAAGTTTGAGCCAACATCCGTCGGAAAAAAAATCCACGGCTTTGTTGTCGCAAATTCCGATCGTGTGTACGCGGCATTAGAGATCACTGCTATTATAGCCCCTTTACAAACCAGTGCTTTCAGATTTCAACAACAAACTACCAGCTGTAGAGGCCCTGAGGGCCTCGCAATACGTTCCAAAGTGCCACATGTGGCTCCTGAGCTGAACGTTGGACATCATGTGCCACCTTCCTGCCCCACAGACAATGCCCCCCCCCCATTTATTGCAGTGAGGGGAAATCTTCTCGATGGAGTCATGGAAAAAAAACAGAAACCTGCCAGAAATGTTAAAGCTCAACTCAAGGCAGATATAAAAGACATACCGTATATACTCGAGTATAAGCCGACCCGAATATAAGCCGAGGCACCTAATTTTACCACAAAAACTGGGAAAAAATATTGACTGGAGTATAAGCCTAGGGTGTCCATCTGCATGCCTCACTGTGCCTCACTGTGTCCATTTGCATGCCTCACTGTGTCCATGCCTCACTGTGTCCATGCCTCACTGTGCCCATGCTTCACTGTGCCCATGCTTCACTGTGCCCATGCCTCACTGTGCCCATGCCTCACTGTGCCCATGCCTCACTGTGTCCATGCCTCACTGTGCCCATGCCTCACTGTGCCCATGCCTCACTGTGTCCATGCCTCACTGTGTCCATGCCTCACTGTGTCCATGCCTCACTGTGTCCATGCCTCACTGTGTCCATGCCTCACTGTGTCCCATGCCTCACTGTGTCCATGCCTCACTGTGTCCCTGCCTCACTGTGTCCATGACTAGACTGACGTTTAACATGGGAGTCTATGGAAGGGGTGTCCGGATTTGAAAAATCGGTGCTCCCCGGCCGTAGGTTTCCTAGACAAAAAACTTTGCACACTTATAGAGGATTAATGGGGCTACATGTCTGCCAAGTTTTGGGTCCAGGGGACCTACGACTAGCCAGTACCGGGTCCCCAAAATCACCAGAGAAATGGCCATTTAACATGGGAGTCTATGGAAGGGGTGTCCGGCTTTGAAAAATCGGTGCTCCCCGGCCGTAGGTCCCCCAGACAACAAACTTTGCACACTTGTAGAGGAAGAGTGAGGCTACATGTGTGCCAAGTTCCAGTATGGTCGGTACCGGGTCCCCAAAGTCCGGGAGATCAGGCGCAAAAAGGTGACTCGAGTATAAGCCGAGGGGGGCATTTTCAGCACAAAAAAATGTGCTGAAAAACTCGGCTTATACTCAAGTATATACAGTATACATGTTGGGGTGCCTTGGGGGGATTCGGAGATGCTACAAAATGCCTTCAACATTACAGAACAAATCCATTTCAATGTGATGACCTACTGCTAGCGCTACAGATGTGGTTTACGTGCATTGAGGTGCACCACCACCAGCTTGTGTTTGTGGGATCCACCATTTCCCATTGAACTCAATGAACTTTTAAGCCTGGAGGGGGTTTCTTTTCTTTAAAGTATTTTTTTTTTCTCAGATTTAATATTTTTCCTGCTTTTTTTTTCTTTTTTTTTTTCCGCTTCTCACATTCCTGGAATTTAGAGCAAATAGAGTTGAAGGTAGCCGTACGCACAGCCAGAGCTGGCCTTTTGATGTGCGTTGTCTGCCAGTGCATTCGATGGCTCTTTCCACCTTGTCTGAGGGAATAATAGATCAAAATAGATGACTTCAATTCCGTGTCTCAGTAACACAACAATCCGGAGCATCTATCACCCGCATAATGCCCTGGATTCAACCTGAGCATGAATCGCCGCTCTGTCCTGAATGATGTTGATTCTTGTGAAAATTATGATAGAGGATTGCTGTATTCTCAGCTAAGGAATCACTCTAGACTTGCCCGCGGGTCAAAGTCGGAGCTGGAAAACGAAACTCCCGGCACAAAAAAATAAAAAAAAGTAATATGGTTACGTATAATGCGGCGCACACACGACCGTTTTTCATGACGAGAAAAATGCCATTTTTAAAAATGGTCGTGAAAAACGGTCGTGTGTAGGCTCCAGAGCATTTTTCTCGATTAGAATCTGCTCTATTTTTTCTCGTTGTTTTTCACGTCGTTCTTTTTAGCGTCGTGAAAAACGGTCGTGTGTAGGCTTTTACGAGGGGAAAAAAAAAAACGCGCATGCTCAGAATCAAGTAGGAGACGGGAGCGCTCGTTCTGGTAAAACTAGCGTTCGTAATGGAGATAGAACATTCGTCACGCTGTAACGGACTGAAAAGCACGAAGACTGAAAAGCGCGAATCGTCTCTCACCAAACTTTATTAACACGAGGATCAGCAAAAGTAGCCCAAAGGGTGGCGCCATTCGAATGGACCTTCCCCTTTAGGCTTCATGCCCACAGACGTTTTTACAGCTGCGTTTTTTTACAGCTTAAAAACGCCTGTCCATGTTATTGTAAATTTTTTTTTTTTTTTTTTAGAAAAAAAAAACGTTGGAGCTAAAAAAACGCGATCGCGGCGTTTTCCCACGGTTTTGTGCGTTTTTTGACGCTTCGCGTTTTTTTATGCCTAATGCCGACGCTGAGGAACGCACTGGTCCTGGGTTTTTTTTTACAGCTTAAAAACGTCTATGCTATTTGCAGCTCAAAAACGTCTAGGTGGGCATGAAGCTATAGACTAACATGGACAGGCGTTTTTAAGCTGTAAAAAACGCTCAAAAACGCTGCTGTAAAAACGTCCGTGGGCCTTATACTGCCATTGTACGTGTTGTACGTCACTGCGCTTTGCTCAAGCGTTTTTTTTTTTTCATGAACGTGTGTAGGCAAGGCAGGCTTGAGAGGAAACACAAAAAATCACGTTGAGAAAAACAACTTTTATTTCCATGACATGAATAACAGTCGTGTGTACCCGACATTAGTTGTCCTATCTTGGCCATTTTTTTTTTCCATCGCCCTGGTTATTTTCAGCTATGAATCCATTTATTATGGGATTATTTTATTTTTCCCAGGACTTATCATTCGGAATGAGCGCAGTGATTTTGCGGCAAAAGTTTGACTGATTCCACTTTGTGTTTTATGTAGCAAGGTCTCCGGCCTTGTCCAGTCTAATGAGGACCTCCAAAGTCAAAGATAGCTGACATCCTTCGATATCTGGTGGGTTGTAAGGCACAGTGGGTGCAAAGATGGTGAAAGTCATTGGGCGCCAGACACTTCTTGGATGTAAAAGAGGTTTTATTTCTTTTGACAGTCCTTTTTGCATTTTTGGGGGAAAGAGGGTTAGGGCCAGGACACCCTTAACCACTTAAGCCCCGGACCAATATGCAGCATAACGACCAGGCCCCTTTTTTGCGATTCGGCACTGCGTCGCTTTAGCTGACAATTGCGCGGTCGTGCGACGTGGCTCCCAAACAAAATTGGCATCCTTTTATTCCCACAAATAGAGCTTTCTTTTAGTGGTATTTGATCACCTCTGCGTTTTTTATTTTTTGCGCTATAAACAAAAATAGAGCGAAAATTTTGAAAAAAATGACATTTTTTACTTTTTGCTATAATAAATATCCCCAAAAAATATATAAAAAAACATTTTTTTTTCCTCAGTTTAGGCTGATACGTATTCTTCTACATATTTTTGGTAAAAAAAATTGCAATTGGCGATTATTGATTGCTTTGCGCAAAAATTATAGCGTTTACAAAATAGGGGATAGTTTTAAGGCATTTTTATTAATAATAATATAATTATTATTATTAATAATAATAACCTAATTAATTAATAATAATTATTTATTAATAATAATATTAGTAATGGCGGCGATCAGCCGTTTTTTTTTTCGTGACTGCGACATTATGGCGGACACATCGGACACTTTTGACACATTTTTTGGACCATTGTCATTTTTACAGCGATCAGTGCAATAAAAATGCACTGGTTACTGTAAAAATGACACTTGCAGTGAAGGGATTAACCACTAGGGGCGCTGGAGGGGTTAAGTGTGCCTAGGGGTGTGTTTCTAACTGAGGGGGGGGCGTGGCTACGAGTGACACGTCACCGATCTCCGCTCTGATTAAACAGAACGGAGATCGCTGACATTGTCAGTAGGGGAGCGGGGAGATGTTGTGTTTACACTAACATCTCCCCGCTCCATGCCTCCGTGAGACGATCGCGGGGATCCCCACGGCGATCGAGTCCGCGGGACCCGCGGTCCGACTCACGGGGAAGGCAGGGGGCGCGCGCCGCCCGGCGGCACGAGCGCGACGTCGGCAGTTAAAGGGCCACGTACAGGTACGTGATTGTGCCTGTACGAGCCATTCTGACGACGTGTATATATACAGTGAGGGGTCCTTAAGTGGTTAAACTGGAGTTCCAGCCTAAAAAATAAAAATAAAAAAATACACCAAAATCCTGCAAAAAAATAGAAAAAAAAAATTTGAAAAAAATAAAAATAAATTTACTTACCAGAAATTGCGGTTGCTATGCGGATGTTCCTAATCTGCCTCTTCCGAGTCCGAGGCAGGTCTTCTTCCTCTTCCTCCTCGCGTTGTCTTCTGGTGAATAGGGCGCCCTGCTTTTTGGGAACTATGTGTATCCCAGAGAGCAGCCGCCCATTCATACAGCGCCGCGCGACTCGCGCATGCGCAGTAGGAAACGGGCAGTGAAGCCGCAAGGCTGCACTGCCTGTTTCCCTTAGTGAGGATGGCGGTGTCGGGAGCTGCCAGGATCGAGGGATCGGCCTCGGGGGACCGATATCGCGGGCGCCTAGGACAGGTAAGTGTCCTTATTAAAAGTCAGCAGCTACAGTGTTTGTAGCTGCTGACTTTTAAAAAAAAGAAAAAATTGCGGGTGGGACCCCGCTTTAAGTAATTATAGATTTAATTGGCAGACTCCGAGACTTCAATAGGAGGATATCGGTGCAGGGAAAAGCCCTAGCGAGGCGCCACTTCTGCAGATGCAGAAATGCTGTCTCTTATGGCAACAGTCATTTAACAGTTCCTAACTCAAAGGTAACAGTTCTTTCAGCTCCGCTACAACTGCCTCTTCTAGTTCTTCAACACTGAGTTCCTGGCCTCTCACTAGACCCTCTGATTCACTGAATCCCTTGAGCTCCTCCAAGGTTTGCGGTGGTATCTCCCTCAAGCGTCACCTATGCTTCCCTGCGGGGTCCCTAGCTTGGCACTCCAGATACTTCTCAAGCTTCACCCCTGCTGACCGGCGAGGTCCCTGGCTTGACCCACAAGGCTGCCCTACAATAGGGTGACCACGTGTCCCGGATTGCCCGGGACAGGCTCGCATTTTGCAGGTCTGTCCCGGGCACCTTCATTCCAGGACAATACAGTGTCCCGGAATAAAACTGACACAACCACCCCCCGGGCCAATCTGATGCCCCCAAAAAAGGCCGTCACATCACCGCTTTACTCACTGACAGTACTTGTCCTGCCCGGGAATGCCTGGAGGAGCACAATCCCATCCCCTGCTTGTGATTGGAGAAATCATAAATCCCGCCTCTTGTGTCATCACTGTGCTGTGATTCCTTACAGCACAAGCTGATTTTTGGGAAGGGAGGGTGTCCCTGAATGGTAGTTTGGAAATGTGGTCACCCTACCCTACAAGCGTCTCCTCCGCTGGTTGGGTCCCTGACTTGATCACCGCCTGAAGTTTCCAGATTCTCCACCGTACCCGTTCGGTGAGAATATGGTTCCGGTACTTTCTTTAGTTACTCACTGTGGTCCCTGGTAAAGGTGGTTGGTCCCTTTGTGGCGACAGCTTCCCTTTTACCTCCAGCCACTGACAGGTTCTCTGGCCGACAGAACCGTCACTTTCGGTCAACCCTGTGCTGCCCTCTTACTTCTGGATAGGCCCCTCACACAGCCTGGTAGCCAAATGCCCCCGGTATGGGCCCAATCTCTGGCCTAGCAGCCCAGGGCATACGGCACAGGTCCTACCAGACAGCCGTCCAGGTGGCACAGTACACAGATCACCTGACCTCACCCAAATATATAGGTTCTCCCAGCAGGCCAAGGGATTCAAGAAAACCCCTGTCCATTGGCTGAGATACCCCATATACCAATAACCTGACCTTGGGTTTCCCATTTTCATATCTAGTACCACCAAGTTTCCGGACACCTAGCGATAAAAGAGAAAAGTGCAACAAGGCCAAACTTAGGGAAAAATCAAGAGATCTCTATCAATCGAACCAAGATGACTACTCTTGGCAAGTAATAATGGAGCTGTTTACATCCAGTTAACCGGAAGTGATGTCACTTCCTGTTTCCTATACCACAGAGATCATGGGGGTCCCCATGATCTCTGTGGTATAGGAAACAGGAAGTGACATCATTTTCAGTTTACTGGATGTAAACATCTCCATTTTTAAATGGGCAAAGCATCTAAACACACCGATCTTTTGTGTGATTAGATGCTTTTAGAGCAAAAGAAAGATCAGGGGTCTAATGGCTTCTCTAGCATTGCATGTATGTAAGGGGCAAGGAGTGCTTGGGATATGCTGGAGGATCTATTGATGTTAGCTGCTAGTAGGGTTGCCACCTCATCTCTTTAAACCCGAACACATATTAATTACACAGGTTCTGTGGCTAATTAAGGTGGTAATTAAACTCGGTGCCTTACCTGTATTTAATTAGCCCCAGAACCTGAGTAATTCAAAGATGTTCGGGTTTAAAGGGATGAGGTGGCAACCCTGGCTGCTGGGGGATCTATTGTCACTGGAAGGGGTTTATAGTTGGGGGGGTCTGTTGTGGCTGATAGGGGATTATTGTTGCTGGGGGATATACTGTTGCTGGGGCATCTACTGTTGACGGAGGGATCTATTGTTGCTGGGGGGTCTACTGTTAAGTGGGGGGTCTATTTTTGCTGGCTTGTGAAGGGTCTATTGGTGTTGGCGCCTAGGAGATATACTGTATTTTTTCTGGGAGGGGGGAGGAGGGTCTTTTGTTGCTAAAGTGGATCTATTGTATTGATGGGGTCATCTATTGTGGCTGGTGGGGTCTGTGATTACTGGAGGCATCTATTTTACTACTTTTCTTGTAATAATTACCACATTTTATACAAATGATTTAGCACCAGAAAAAAAAAAAATCTTAGTTGTGTATTCTCTAAAAGGGGCAGTACTGGGAGGTGGGTAGGGGGCGGTACCAAGGGGTGTGCTCAAAGGTGGGTAGGGGGCGTAGAAAAGGGGAACCGGCACCTATTTAAAAAAAATCCAGCGATGTGCCCGTCTGTCTCTGTTCCTCTCCTCACAGGACACAGAGGCATAGGCACCTGCTGCTGTCAATCAAACCTTGTGTGGGGCGGGGCTGAGTCACACTGTGTGTATCTATGGACACACATAGCTCAGGAGCAAGCTCGCAGGTATGCCCCAGAGCAAGCGGCACACACAGAAAAGGAGGAACCTAGAGCCAGTGGGGGACCCCAGAAGAGGAGGTTTGGGACCACACTGTGCAATACTTTTGCACCAAGCACACCATTTTTATTATTTTAAGAAATTAAAAAAAATTAAAAAGCCCCCACTTTAATGGTTATTGTAATATAATTATTATCATTTTTTTTTAATGGTGTTTCAGAATAAAGGTTGAAAGTCATAAATAAGTCAGACGTGTAATTACCTGGAGGTTGGAAGGGTCCCATGAAGGAACTGAACAATAACGAGGCGAAGTACGAAGTGAAAATTGTATTTGTTAGTGGAGACAGACGGTGCAGAAGTCTGTGATGGTGACACGCCAGCCTTGTAATTAAACGGCATAACGGCTCCTTCTTCAGAATGATGGAAAATCTTAAAAACGCGTTTGTGCAGCAAAGTTTAACACAGAATTCATTCAGGCGCCGATATGATTCACACTGGAACCACGAATATAAATCCGCCATTCGGGGAGAGAGAAGAATGCTAACCGCCTGGCTGTAATGCTGATCCTGAGAATGCTTGTTAGCTGGCTGTCGTGCTGATCTATTGCTTCGATACTTAGACAGTGTTCCAGAAAAGGTGTAGGTAGAGCAACACTGCAAAGCCTGATCTACAAAGTTATCCTTGGTCAGGGATTTATTCAAGCCAAAGGATTAGCATAGCTGCCAGGCAACTAGAAGCTTCAGTAAGTCAGCAGACTATGGATTTCTTTAAAGCACTATTCCTCCCACTAATACCAATAATGGGGCACTATTCCTCCCACTGACACTAATAATGGGGCACTATTCCGCCCACTGACACCAATAATGGGGCTCTATTCCTCCCACTGAAACCAACAATGGGACACTATTCCTCCTACTGATACCAACGATGGGACACTATTCCTCCCACTGATACCAATGACGGGGCACTATTCCTCCCACTGACACCAATAATGGGGCACTTTTCCTCCCACTGATACCAATAATGGGACACTATTCCTCCCACTGATACCAATGATGGGACACTATTCCTCCCACTGACACCAATAATGGGACACTGTTCCTCCCACTGATACCAATAATGGGAAACTATTCCTCCCACTGATACCAATGATGAGGCACTATTCCTCCCACTGATACCAACGATGGGACACTATTCCTCCCACTGATACCAATAATGGGACACTATTCCTCCCACTGATACCAATAATGGGACACTATTCCTCCCACTGATACCAATGATGGGGCGTTATTCCTCCCACTGATACCAATGATGGGGCACTTTTCCTCCCACTGATGCCAATGATGGGACACTATTCCTCCCACCGATACCAATGATGGGGCACTCTTCCTCCCACTGATACCAATAATGGGACACTATTCCTCCCACTGATACCAATAATGGGACACCATTCCTCCCACTGATACCAATAATGGGGCACTATTACTCCCACTGATACCAATAATAGGACACTATTCCTCCCACTGATACCAATGATGGGGCGTTATTCCTCCCACTGATACCAATGATGGGGCACTATTGCTCCCACTGATACCAATGATGTGGCACTCTTCCTCCCACTGATACCAATGATGGGGCACTATTACTCCCACTGATACCAATGATGGGGCACTATTACTCCCACTGATACCAATGATGGGGCACTATTCCTCCCACTGATACCAATGATGGGGCACTATTACTCCCACTGATACCAATGATGGGGCACTATTACTCCCACTGATACCAATGATGGGGCACTATTAATCCCACTGATACCAATGATGGGGCACTTTTCATCCCACTGATACCAATGATGGGGCACTTTTCCTCCCACTGATACCAATGATGGGGCTCTTTTCCTCCCACTGATACCAATGATGGGGCACTTTTCCTCCCACTGATACCAATGATGGGACACTATTCCTCCCAATGATGGCCCACTATTCCTCCCACTGATACCAATGATGGGGCACTATTACTCCCACCGATACCAATGATGGGGCGTTATTCCTCCCACTGATACCAATGATGGGGCTTTATTGCTCCCACTGATACCAATGATGGGGCACTATTCCTCCCACTGATACCAATGATGGGGCGTTATTCCTCCCACTGATACCAATGATGAGGCACTATTGCTCCCACTGATACCAATGATGGGGCACTATTCTTCCCACTGATACCAATGATGGGGCGTTATTCCTCCCACTGATACCAATGATGGCCCACTATTCCTCCCACTGATACCAATGATGGGGCACTATTACTCCCACCGATACCAATGATGGAACACTATTCCTCCCACTGATACCAATGATGGGGCACTATTCCTCCCACTGATACCAATGATGGCCCACTATTCCTCCCACTGATACCAATGATGGGGCACTATTGCTCCCACTGATACCAATGATGGGGCACTATTCTTCCCACTGATACCAATGAGGGGACACTATTCCTCCCACTGATACCAATGATGGGACACTATTCCTCCCACTGATTCCAATGATGGGGCACTATTTCCCCCATTAATACCAATGATTGGACACTATTCTTCCTACTGATACCAATGATGGGGCACTATCAGACAACCCCCCCCCCCCCTAATAACAAAGAGAGGTAATTTTTTACTCCCACTATTGCCAGGAATTTGTTTTCTACTCCCTATGGCCACGATCTGACCCTCCTAAACTGGTCATTTGTTTAGAAAGTTTGGAGACCCCTGTTTTCGGGGGACCCTCCAGGTATGGCACATACATACGGTACTTCCATTGGTCCAAGTTGGATCAATGTAGCTATGTAAACATTGTCATACCAGCTATAAGGATGCTCCTGTATGTAATTTCCAGTAGCCTTTGCATGAGAAGCTATCATTTAATAGAGAAGTCTACAGGAAAGTGATGTACGATAGGGTTAAAAAAAAAACAAAATGGCTGCCACATAACGTGATTCCCATATTCCTGCTTAATTTTTATTGCTCGCCAAGTAAGTTGAAAGTCTACAGTCATTAATTCTTGCTTCTAATTTAGCGCCATCAAGGTTAAAAAGGGTATGACGGCCATTAGGGCTGAAATGATTTCATGTATGAAGTCAGAACAATGAGCTCCATCAATAACCACTTCCCCGTCTAATGGTCCTGATAGAGTTAGTGCGTCCGCGCGGTAATGAGTCTTTGTCGCTGCGGTGTAATGGGAACCGGTGCGGTGATAATGGGAGTTGTATCACATTTTATCTATGTATCATCGGCTCTCATTTTCACATACATCAAAACTCTAATCAAGATCTCCCTCAGATTAAATGTTTGATTGCGATGAACACGGCTTGGAAAGGGGAGAAGCCTAAGAGTTGTCATGAAGGCGGCGTGTTAAAGAGCACCTGTAGTGTTGGGGAAAAATGATATGCTTCAAAGGAAACATGGATGGGGAATGTGCGTATATAACCCAAACCATCCGGAGTCTAAAATTTTACCAAAAAACTGCCACTTTACTCCTCTCAGGCCTCGTACACACGACCGTTTTTCTCGGCAAGGAAACTGCTGGGAGAGCTTTTTGCCGAGAAAACCGTACGTGTGTATGATTTCTCGACAGGAAAACTGCCGGTGTCTTGTCGAGCTGGTTCCCCTATCGATATGGTTCCCCCCCTTGACTGCGCAGGCGCTGCCGAACAGCTGTTAAAGCTCAGAGATTTCTGTCGGCTCGGCTTGCGCCTGCACAGTCAAGAGGGAACCAGATCGATAGGAGGAACCATAGGCTCGGCAGCTGTGGACGCGCTCGCCCCCGATGCTTCATTACACACGACGCTTTCTTCTTCATGCCACTCTATACAGCATGGGGGCGGATCAGATGTGATATTGAGCAGTGCTATTTGTTTGTTTATACACGACGCTCTATATAGCCCCTTGCTGTATAGAGCGGCGTGTATAAACAAACAAATCACACTGCTCAATATTATCACATCTTATCCGCCCCTTGCTGTATACAGCGGCATGAAGAAGAAAGCGGCGTGTGTAACTAAGCAACGGGAGCGAGCGCGTCTGCAGCTGCCGAACAGCTGTTAAACCTCAGAGATTTCTGTCGCCTCGGATTGCGCCTGCGCAGTCAAGGGGGGGGAACCATATCGATAGGAGGAACCAGCTCGTCAGAACACCGGGACTCTCGACGAGAAAAAGAGAAAACCTGCTCTCTATTTTCTCGTCGGGATTCTCGGCAGAGTGTTTCCTGCCGAGAAACCCGGTCGTCTGTATGCTTACCTGTCCAGGGAATCCCGCGCATGATCGATGAGACTTCGACGCATGCGCGGTAGCATACAGGGGTAGTGTAGGGTGTAGCAAGATGGCGGCGATGGCATCGAATGTGATGAGCGCCGGCTTGTCGTAGTCGATGACGTCACCGCGTTCTTGCCATTCAAGAGAACGGCGGTTCTTTTGAATGGCGCGTGTGTACACAGGGCTTGGCAAGACAAGCTTGCCAGGAATCCCGTCGAGAAAACCAACGTTTTTTTTTCGACCGGATTCCCGCCCGTGTGTATGAGTCTTCAGTTGTGCTTCTTAGTTATCCAGGTCATGGTATAGCTCAGGGGTAAGCAACCTTGGTGCTCCAACTGTTGTAAAACTACAGGTCCCTTAGGGCACTGCAGCACTCTGACCAGTGGCGGCCGGTGGTAATTTTTTTTGGAGGGGCGGCAAAAGGACCGAACTGGGATAAAAAAACAGCCCTGGAAAAAATGTCATACCAGGCCATAGCATTATTATACCAGCCCAGCATCATAACGTCAATATTTCCTTGTTCATGAAAGGGAAAACCATGCATTTTAAAGCACATTTATATATATATATATAAGCAAATTCCAGTTAAAAGTGGTAAAATTGGTCCATCATCAAGGGGCACCCCAGGAACGTGGGGGGGGGGGACTCTGGTTTCCAGAGACCACCTTCCGCAGAAAGAATGGGGGGCGGGGCATTACTGATATAAGGGGGAAACTTATATATCAGTGCCCCCTTATATTATTGTATTTACTCCCCCCTTACATCAGTAATGGAGAATGGCATGGATAGAGGGAGTGGCACCTGGGCGCCACCAATGGATGGGCCAGCCACAATCCTGACTCCCCAAGGCAGAGGCATGATGGAATTTGTAGTTTCAGCACAGCTGGAGTGTCAGTGTTGCCTTCCTCTGGTATAGCTAGTAGTAGTTAGACACGTACAACTGGACTTATTCTATAATGTTGAAGCCATTTCACAGATTATCCAAGCCACCTCTTATGAGCATCTGGAACATACCCCAACGTTTGTGGCCATTTTGCACCAACACCTTAGTCCAATCACCATGGAAGGCAGATGTTGAGTGTTCAAGAACAGGACGTGGGGTGTGAAGGATGTTGATCCCCCACCCCCTGTTCTTATTACATAATTCCATTCTTGGTGTCAATCATTCTAGTCACACGGCTAAAGGTGTGAATTATTGTCAAATTGCTGGGTAGAGATAACGGAGAATTGTATGTGGAAGATAGATGATGTTGAAGACAGTTTTTTTTCCAGTTTGATGTAGATGGCTTCTTGGGAACCATTCCTTGGAGTCATAAAGTCTGCATATGTGTTAATTATTTCAATCACATAGCCGACAATAATTCACACATTTAGCCATGTGAATCAAGGGATTAACACCTAGTGTCTGCAGACCTGAACATTTCTGTCCTCACTGGTAGCACAGAAACCTCAATCCAATCACCATGGAATGTGTCAAAACAGATGCTGAATGTCCAAGCAAAGGATGGGGGTGTGAAAGTTGTAGTACCACCCTGTTCTTGGACTAACACCTGATATATACATTCCTTGGTGTCAGGAAGTCTGCATGTTTTTAATCCTTTGATTCACATGATATGATGACATGATCTGGTTCACATAATACAAGACATTTCAGAGACTTTTCAAGCCACCTCTAATGAGCGTCCAGAACATACCCTAACATTTCTATCCACTTGTCACCAACACCTTAGTCCAATCGCCATGAAATGTGTCAAGGCAGATGTTGATTGTCCAAAAACACGATGGGGGTGTGAATGGTGGTGTGCCACCCCATTCTAAATACGTAATCCAGTTCCTTAGTGTCATTAGGTTGGCATATGTGTTAATACTTTGAGTCACATGGCTGATGATAATATATGATAATATACTGCATGTCTTCAGCCATAAGAATCAAAGGATTAACAACTAGCGTATTCACACCCCAACATTTATATCCATACGGAGAGCACAGAAACCCCCAATCGATTCACCATGGAATGTGTCAAGTAGTGATGAGCCGAACACCCCCGGGTTCGGTTCGCACCAGAACCCGCGAACGGACCGAAAGTTCGAACGAACATTAGAACCCTATTAAATACAATGGATGCGAACGTTCGAATTCTAAAGTGCTAATTATAAAAACTATTATGCATGTTATTGTCCTAAAAAGGGTTTGGGAACCCGGGTTCTGCACCAGGGGACATGTATCAATGCAAAAATAAGTTTTAAAAACGGTCGTTTTCCGGGAGCAGTCATTTTAATGATGCATAAAGTGAAAAAAAAAAAGTCAAATATTCCTTTAAATATCGTACCTGGGGGGTGTCTAAAGTATGCCTGTGAAGTGCCACGTGTTTCCCGTGTTTAGAACTGTCCCTGCACAAAATGACACTTCTAAAGGAAAAAAAAGCCATTTAAAACTGCTTGCGGCTTTAATGTAATGTCTGGTCCCGGTAATATGGATGAAAATCTTTAAGAAAAATGGCATAGCTACCCCATGACCCCCCCCCTACCCCAGCCCATTACCAGCCCCTTTGGGTCTTGTATGGATATTAAGGGGAACCCCGCACATAAAATAAAAAAGGCCCTATATACTCAGAACAGCCGTATACAGGCGGTGCATACAAGACAGGGACTGTAGGTTTGTTCTTATGTAGAATCTGTTTGTAATTTTGAACAGGTACATTGTTGAAGTGTAGCTCCAGACCAAAAATCTATTTTTAAACTTTTTGGAAAACATAGGTAAGGGTTATCACCCCTGTAACATTTGTTTTGCTGTCTGTGCCCCTGTTCAGAACATTTCACCTCACTTTCCGTCCTAATGACAACTGTTTTTGAAATGTGGTGTTTTTCTTGAAACAAGGATTGCTGATAAAGCATCAGTACAGAGGAGACACCTTTCTCCCATATTTATTCTTACAGGAGAGAATTTTCCTTCCTAGTGGTAGATTTCCTCTCACTTCCTGTTGTCTTCTTGCGTTTGCAAGTAGGAGTCGTTTGTAAGTTGGATGTTTGAAAGTAGGGACCTGCCGTATATACTCTGCAGAAATAGGCCCCTTAGTTGTTGGTGTTGGCACAACACTGTAAGCACTCACAGTTACTCTTGGTTGGTGCTGGAACGCCCTGCTGTCAACTATTATATCAGGAATTTTAATTACATATAATTGTTGAACAGTGGTAGTAAAAATTGGGCCTTTGATGGTGGTGCTGGTGCCACAACACTGTAAGCCCTGACAGTTACTCTTGGTGGGTGCAGCAATGGGCCCTGCTGTGAATTATTAGATCAAGAATTGTAATTACATGCCCCTGTTGAACAGGGGCTGAAAAATTGGGCCTTAGGCACTGGTGGCACAACACTGCAACCCTTCACAGATACTGTACTTGGAGCACAGCAATGAGCCCTGTTGCAAAGTATTGCTTCAAAAATTGTAATGACACGCCCCTGTTAAACAGGGGCTGAAAAATTGGGCCTTAGGCACTGGTGGCACAACACTGCAACTCCTCACAGATACTGTACTTGGAGCACAGCAATGAGCCCTGTTGCAAAGTATTGCTTCAAAAATTGTAATTACACGCCCCTGTTAAACAGGGGCTGAAAAATTGGGCGTTAGGCACTGGTGGCGGCACCCATAAACAAAAATGATCTTCCAAGCTATCATCATCAATCGTATCATTGAGGACTCGGAGGAGGAGGATAGCCAGTCAACATAACAGCACAGGCACTCAGCATCAGCATCAGTCTTGAAGGGATGTGACATTTTAAAATCAATTAGTCTGTTATATCAGCATCAGGTGTGTGGTAGCTGGTGGTGATCCAAGACTGGTTCATCTTGATGAAAGTCAGTCGATCAACCGAGTCGGTGGACAGGCGCACCCTGTGATCCGTGACAAATCCTCCAGCAGCACTGAATGTGCGTTCCGAAAGAACGCTGGATGCAGGACAGGCCAGTAGCTCAATTGCATACTGTGCAAGCTCTGGCCAGTGATCCATCCTCAAGACCCAGTAAGCCAGAGGATTTTCGGTGGGGAAGGTGTCCAAGTCTGACCTTGCCCCTAGATATTCCTGCACCATGTTTATCAGACGCTGGCGATGGTTGCTGGAACCGATCATACTTTGGGGCTGCGGACTAAAGAATTGTCTGAACGCATCGGTCAGACGGCCACCTTCCCCACCGCTCCTTCTTTGACTGGCCGAAGCCTCAGCAACTCGTTGTCCAGGACCAGGAGTTTGCAACCTCCCAGTCTCTGGGAACGCGTTGCACAGACCTTTCTGCAAGGCCTCCCGGAGTTGTCTCATCCTCTGCTCCCTCTGCGACGGTAACATAAGGTCCGCAACCTTACCCTTGTACCGTGGATCAAGGAGAGTGGCCAGCCAGTAATGGTCCCTCTCCTTGATCCGAAGAATACGAGGATCCTTCCGCAGACTTTGCAGGATCAGGGAGGCCATGCAGCGTAGGTTTGCTGAGGCATTCGCTCCGGAGTCCTCTGGGTCACTAAGGACGACATGATCCGCAGCCACCTCCTCCCAGCCACGTACAAGTCCACTGGTTTCTTGGGACTGTAAATCATCCCTAAAAGACTGCTGCTGATGATGCTGAGTGCCAGCCTCCACCTCCATGCTGACACAATCCTCCTCCTCCTCCTCCTCCTCCTCCTCCTCCTCTTCCTGTGCGATGGGTGGGACAGAAGGAACACTGTCTGGGTAAAGGGGGCCTTGAGAGGCAAGGAAGTCCTCCTCTTCCTGCCTCTGTTCTGCCTCAAGTGCCCTGTCCATTATTCCACGCAGCGTGTGCTCCAACAGGTGGACAAGAGGTACAGTGTCACTGATGCATGCACTGTCACTGCTCACCATCCTCGTGGCCTCCTCAAATGGTGCCAGGACAGTGCATGCATCCCTGATCATGCCCCACTGGCGTGGAGAAAAAAAACCAAGCTCCCCTGACCCTGTCCTGGTGCCGTAGTCGCACAGGTACTCATTGATGGCCCTCTGCTGCGTGTGCAGCCGCTGCAGCATGGCCAACGTTGAGTTCCACCTGGTGGGCATGTCACATATAAGGCGGTTCTTGGGCAGGTTCAACTCCTTTTGCAGCTCAGCCAGGCGAGCACTGGCATTATAAGATCTGCGGAAATGCACACAGACTTTCCTGGCCTGCCTCAGGACATCCTGTAAGCCCGGGTACCTGCCCAAGAAGCGCTGCACCACCAGGTTAAGGACGTGAGCCACACAGGGCACATGGGTCAGTTGTCCCTGTCGGAGGGCGGAGAGGAGGTTGGTGCCATTGTCGCAAACCACCATTCCTGGCTTAAGCTGGCGTGGCGTCAACCACCTCTCGGCCTGGCCCTGCAGAGCAGACAGGACCTCTGCCCCAGTGTGGCTTCTGTCCCCCAAACACACCAGCGCAAGCACGGCATGGCATCTTTTTGCCTGCGTACTTGCGTAGCCCCGTGAACGGCTACGGAGCACCGCTGGTTCATAGGACAAACCACAGGAAGAGGCCATGGAGGAAGAAGAAGAGGAGGGGGTGGAGGAGAGAGGTGTGTCACAACCAGTAGTAGCATTTTGGAGGCGTGGCGGTGGGACAACCTCCAACACTACTGCACCTTGTCCTGAATCCTTCCCAGCTGCCAAAAGAGTGACCCAATGGGCCGTGAAAGAAAGGTAACGTCCCTGTCCATGCCTGCTGGACCATGAGTCAGCGGTAATATGCACCTTACCGCTGACCGCCCTGTCCAGCGAGGCCAAGACATTGCCTTCCACATGCCGGTAGAGAGCCGGAATAGCCTTCCGTGAGAAAAAGTGGCGTTTGGGAACCTGCCACTGAGGAACCGCACATTGCACAAACTCACGGAAGGGGGCCGAGTCTACCAACTGAAAAGGCAGCAGTTGAAGCGCTAGCAATTTAGCCAAGCTAGCATTCAACCGCTGGGCATGTGGATGGCTGGGAGTGAACTTCTTTCGACGGTCCAGCAGCTGGGGCAGGGAAATTTGCCTGCTAGAATCGGACGTCGGTGTACTGCTAGCAGAGTGGGCGCAAGTACTTGGCTGTGACACACCTAATTCTACACCTTCATTCCTCTCAGTGCATGTTTCAGAGAGGACTGAAGTTATAGTGGGGTTGGAGATCCCAGCTGATGCGGTGCAAGGAGAGGTCCGCTTGGTTCTTTGGTGTGGGTCTTTGAGGTAGGCTTGCCAACGAGCTGCATGGCAGGTCAACATATGTCTGGTCAGGCATGTGGTACCCAAGCGGCTGATGTTTTGGCCACGCGATATACGCTTGAGACATATGTTGCAAACAGCAGCTGTGCGATCTGATGCACTAGCCTCAAAAAAGGCCCACACCAAAGAACTTTTTGAATGACGGGCAGAGGCAGCGCCCTGCACAGGCGGAGCTCTGCGGTGTGATTCCGTCGGTGTACTGCCCTTACGCTGGCCACCAAAGGGCATCCTGCCTCGTTGGAGATGTGCCTCCTCCTCATCCTCCTCCTCCTCCTCTCTCCTATTAGGCACCCACGTGGAGTCATTGACCTCATCATCCCCTCCCTCCTCATCACTGGAGCCAATCTGGCAGTATGCTGCAGCTGCTGGAACATGACTGCCAGATTGGTGTCCTTCTTGAGCATCCCCTCTGTCTGCTCTCACGCTACTGCCTTCCTCTAGCTGGGTTTCATCATCAGACCCTTCGAAACGCTGGGCATCCTCCTGGAGCATGTACCCAACACTGTGCTGAAACAGTTCGGGGGACTCCTCAGGAGGAGGACATGGTGGGTCTAGGGAAGGAGTGACTGATGATTTGTCTGACATTGATACCAGGGAAGACGACGCTTTGGCAGCTGCTTTTCCAGTACCCTGAGCCTGGGTGAGAGAGGATGAGGAGGAGGAGGAGGGCTTGGTCATCCACTCTACCAAGTCTTCGGCATGATGTGGCTCAACATGTCCAGCTGCCGAAAAGAAGGACAAGCGTGTCCCATGGCCATGTGCTGATGACAATGCACCGCGTCCACGACCAGCACTGTTGCCCCCAGACACAGAGCCTGCTTGCCCTCTTTTATTGCCTCCTGACTGTCTGCCTCTCCTTGTTTGCCTTCCAGACATTCTAATAGATGGCCTGCAGGGAGATGGGAAAAAAGCAATAAGGGCTACCTTCAGGTGTCCTTCTCTGTCCCTTGAAACAAGGACTTTCACAGTGAAAGAAACTGACACTGTCCCTACCTAGAGTTTTCTGTCCCTAGAATAAATGTTTTTTTTAATCACAATATAGCACAAGGACAATTCACTCAATGTCTCTCCAGGTCCCTGGAAACAAGGACTTGCAGAGTGAAAGAAACTGACACTGTCCCTACCTAGAGTTTTCTGTCCCTAGAATAAATGTTTTTTTTAAGCACAATATAGCACAAGGACAATTAACTCACTGTCCTTACAGGTCCCTGGAAACAAGGACTTGCAGAGTGAAAAAAAAAAAAACACTCTCCCTACCTACAGTTTTCTGTCCCTAGAAAAAATGTTTTTTTTAAGCACAATATAGCACAAGGACAATTAACTCACTGTCCTTACAGGTCCCTGGAAACAAGGACTTGCAGAGTGAAAGAAAAAAAACACTCTCCCTACCTACAGTTTTCTGTCCCTAGAAAAAATGTTTTTTTTAATCACAATATAGCACAAGGAAAATTAACTCACTGTCCTTACAGGTCCCTGGAAACAAGGACTTGCAGAGTGAAAGAAAAAAAACACTCTCCCTACCTACAGTTTTCTGTCCCTAGAAAAAATGTTTTTTTTAATCACAATATAGCACAAGGAAAATTAACTCACTGTCCTTACAGGTCCCTGGAAACAAGGACTTGCAGAGTGAAAGAAACTGACACTGTCCCTACCTAGAGTTTTCTGTCCCTAGAATAAATGTTTTTTTTAAGCACAATATAGCACAAGGACAATTAACTCACTGTCCTTACAGGTCCCTGGAAACAAGGACTTGCAGAGTGAAAGAAAAAAAACACTCTCCCTACCTACAGTTTTCTGTCCCTAGAAAAAATGTTTTTTTTAATCACAATATAGCACAAGGAAAATTAACTCACTGTCCTTACAGGTCCCTGGAAACAAGGACTTGCAGAGTGAAAGAAAAAAAACACTCTCCCTACCTACAGTTTTCTGTCCCTAGAAAAAATGTTTTTTTTAATCACAATATAGCACAAGGAAAATTAACTCACTGTCCTTACAGGTCCCTGGAAACAAGGACTTGCAGAGTGAAAGAAACTGACACTGTCCCTACCTAGAGTTTTCTGTCCCTAGAATAAATGTTTTTTTTAAGCACAATATAGCACAAGGAAAATTAACTCACTGTCCTTACAGGTCCCTGGAAACAAGGACTTGCAGAGTGAAAGAAACTGACACTGTCCCTACCTAGAGTTTTCTGTCCCTAGAATAAATGTTTTTTTTAAGCACAATATAGCACAAGGACAATTAACTCACTGTCCTTACAGGTCCCTGGAAACAAGGACTTGCAGAGTGAAAGAAAAAAAACACTCTCCCTACCTACAGTTTTCTGTCCCTAGAAAAAATGTTTTTTTTAATCACAATATAGCACAAGGAAAATTAACTCACTGTCCTTACAGGTCCCTGGAAACAAGGACTTGCAGAGTGAAAGAAACTGACACTGTCCCTACCTAGAGTTTTCTGTCCCTAGAATAAATGTTTTTTTTAATCACAATATAGCACAAGGAAAATTAACTCACTGTCCTTACAGGTCCCTGGAAACAAGGACTTGCAGAGTGAAAGAAACTGACACTGTCCCTACCTAGAGTTTTCTGTCCCTAGAATAAATGTTTTTTTTAAGCACAATATAGCACAAGGACAATTAACTCACTGTCCTTACAGGTCCCTGGAAACAAGGACTTGCAGAGTGAAAGAAAAAAAACACTCTCCCTACCTACAGTTTTCTGTCCCTAGAAAAAATGTTTTTTTTAATCACAATATAGCACAAGGAAAATTAACTCACTGTCCTTACAGGTCCCTGGAAACAAGGACTTGCAGAGTGAAAGAAACTGACACTGTCCCTACCTAGAGTTTTCTGTCCCTAGAATAAATGTTTTTTTTAATCACAATATAGCACAAGGACAATTAACTCACTGTCCTTACAGGTCCCTGGAAACAAGGACTTGCAGAGTGAAAGAAACTGACACTGTCCCTACCTAGAGTTTTCTGTCCCTAGAATAAATGTTTTTTTTAAGCACAATATAGCACAAGGACAATTAACTCACTGTCCTTACAGGTCCCTGGAAACAAGGACTTGCAGAGTGAAAGAAAAAAAACACTCTCCCTACCTACAGTTTTCTGTCCCTAGAAAAAATGTTTTTTTTAATCACAATATAGCACAAGGAAAATTAACTCACTGTCCTTACAGGTCCCTGGAAACAAGGACTTGCAGAGTGAAAGAAACTGACACTGTCCCTACCTAGAGTTTTCTGTCCCTAGAATAAATGTTTTTTTTTAATCACAATATAGCACAAGGACAATTAACTCACTGTCCTTACAGGTCCCTGGAAACAAGGACTTGCAGAGTGAAAGAAACTGACACTGTCCCTACCTAGAGTTTTCTGTCCCTAGAATAAATGTTTTTTTTAAGCACAATATAGCACAAGGACAATTAACTCACTGTCCTTACAGGTCCCTGGAAACAAGGACTTGCAGAGTGAAAGAAAAAAAACACTCTCCCTACCTACAGTTTTCTGTCCCTAGAAAAAATGTTTTTTTTAATCACAATATAGCACAAGGAAAATTAACTCACTGTCCTTACAGGTCCCTGGAAACAAGGACTTGCAGAGTGAAAGAAACTGACACTGTCCCTACCTAGAGTTTTCTGTCCCTAGAATAAATGTTTTTTTTAATCACAATATAGCACAAGGACAATTAACTCACTGTCCTTACAGGTCCCTGGAAACAAGGACTTGCAGAGTGAAAGAAACTGACACTGTCCCTACCTAGAGTTTTCTGTCCCTAGAATAAATGTTTTTTTTAATCACAATATAGCACAAGGACAATTAACTCACTGTCCTTACAGGTCCCTGGAAACAAGGACTTGCAGAGTGAAAGAAACTGACACTGTCCCTACCTAGAGTTTTCTGTCCCTAGAATAAATGTTTTTTTTAAGCACACTATAGCAGAAGCACAAAACACACTGACACTCTCCCTACCTATCCTTCTCTTTCCCTAAACTAAAGGAATCCAGGTTAAGCAAGAAAGAAATAACAGTCACTGTCCCTGCCTATGCTACTCTATCCCTGCTCCGGAACACACTACACTAGGCCGCCGTGCTGGCGGCCTTTTATAGTGTGGGGCGTGTACTAAACACCCTCAGCAATAATTGGCCACAGGCATCCTGCCTGTGGCCAATCATTGCTCTCCTCGCTGCCGGCGCTGTGATTGGCCAAGCATGCGGGGTCACAGTGCATGCTTGGCCAATCACAGCGCCTGGATGACACTGCGATGGCGTAGTGCATTGTGGGCCGTTCGCGTCACTCGAATTTGGCGCGAACGGCCCAAATCGTTCGATCTTCGTCGAACGATCGAACAGCCAATGTTCGAGTCGAACGTATGTTCGACTCGAACACGAAGCTCATCCCTAGTGTCAAGGCAGATATTGTCCAAGAAAAGGATGAGGGGGGGTGAAAGTTGTGGTACTACTCTGTTCTAGTTGTATAATCCCATCCTTGGTGCCATAAATTCTGCATATGTGTTAATCCTTCGACTCACATAGATGACAATAATTCATGTCTCCAGCCATGTGAATCAAAGGTTTAACTCCTAATGTATGCAGTCTTCCTGATTCCAAGGACAACATTACGTAACTAGAACAACTTTATTAAGTGTAATCTGCGCTCCAAAACTTAGCTCTTACAGTGAAACCTCGGATTGCGAGTAACGCGGTTAACGAGCGTCTCGCAATACGAGCACTGTTTTGTAAAAATCCTGACTCGGTTTGAGAGTGTTGTCTCGCAAAACAAGCAGGATTCAAGCCACAGCTGTGTGCAGTACCGCGTTTGACCTGAGGTGGGGGGGGGGCGCCGGAGCCGATCAGAGCCTTTCGGAGCCGTACGGAAATACCCGGAAAAACTCAGTTCCCGAGCCTTTCCAAGGTTTTCCGAGTTCAGCCGAGCTGTCCCCAGGCCTTTCAGAGTGTTTCAGAGGCTCTCCGGCACCCCCCCACCTCTGGCCACATGTGGTATTGCATGCCATAGAAGTCAATGTGTAACAAAATTATTTTCATTTCCATTGAATTCTATGGGGAAACTCACTTTGGTATGTGAGTGCTTTGGAGTACGAGCATTGTCCTGGAACAGATTATGCAGGTTCCACTGTATTTCTATATTTATTATTATTATTTTTTTAACGCATACATTTATGTCTCCACCCAAAACAACCTTTCTTTACGCGTTTCACTTATTCTGTCTTGCTCACAAGGATAGGGGAAGTTTCTGTTAGAACAGCCTTATAGCACGTTACCCGGGGGCTTAATTGTGTAGTTTCTGAGGCCACAGAAAGTAGACGTTGGCCCTGGATGATGCCTGAAAAAAGATGGTGCTATGCTTCTGTAGAGAACCAGTACATTGTTGCAAATACAAAAAAAAATAATCTATAAACAAATAATAAATGTAGGTAGGGGTTATTCATAAAGCAATGAGAACACATGAGCTGGCCTGTTTTAATGTTGTAATATTGTCTTCCCACCAAGCTCCATCTTTCACAATTATAATTTAGCACATGAAACATTTCTGTTCCTGCGAATGCAACTTTTTTTTTTTTTTTTTTTATGTGTGATTTATTTTCTCCTTTTAAAAATTTAATACAGAGTGTTCTTAATGATCGGATAGTTTATTCACTTATAAATTAGCCTTTCATCAAGCGGTTGTTTTGCTTCTGTGTTGTCAGATAATAATACCACTTCCCTGCCTTTTAATGAAACATGCATGGGCACCACAAAGATCAAACGCCTGTGTTTTACTTGTTAACTAAAAGACCTATAATGTTTTGCCAAGCTGGTGAGTGCCTGTCATCTCCTCATTTGAATAAAAAAAAAAAGCATTGTGTACCTTGCAAAGCTTTTAACTCGGTTATTTAACATTGCGCGCAGGCTGCTGTTTTTGAAGTTTTTATGAGTTGCAAACTTTGAGCTAAATAGGGATTAGCGAATGTTCAAAAAGTTTTGGGGCTTACCTAAAGAGGATATAAATGATTAGACTTGTGCACAACGGAAACATTTGTTTAGTTTCGGTTCGTTTCTTTTTGGTCCTGTTGATTCGTAATCATTCATAATTTTGCTAGACGGGATTTTTCGTGTTCGGACTAATTCGTATTTTCGCAAGCGACATTTTTCGTTGAATTTTTAGTTGATTTATAATTCGTACTTTCGGTAGAGTACATTGTTTTTCGTTGATTCTGGACACAACTCCTACTTTCATAACTTTTTTTGGGTTCGTTGATTCGTAATTTTCTGTGTCTCTCTCAGAATGGCGCTGCCTATTATGCCTAATGTGCTTCAAATGGATTTGTACTTTTCTAAATACATATCGGTTATTTGTAACGATTCAAAATTACATGCGGCTATAGCCTCCGCCCCTGTACACCATTTTGAGAGAGTTCAGCACGGTGAAGGAGAAGCAGAGAGCAGAGCAGAGTGTTATTGTGCTTCGTATGGATTCGTACATTCGTAACTTTTTTCATAACGAATTATGCCGAAGACATTCGGGCATTCGCTATTTGCGGTATAATTTATTTCGGATTCGGTTTTATACGTAATTGCTTTGTTCGGAAATTCGAATGCTCCCGAACGTCCGAAAGTTGCTAAATTCGGACGAATTTCGATTTGTTACAAAACAAATTGCACAAGCCTATAAATGATATCTAGAGTTAGGGAGGGGTTACGGACCTCCTTGCTCTCTAACTCTCTCTTCAACTCCTCCCATGCTCGCCTCCAGGATTTCTCAATAGCCTTTATTGTCCTCTGGAACTCCATACCCCAATCTGTCCAGCTATCTCCTACTCTATCTCCCTTTAAAACTCTTCTGACAATCCAATCACTCCTGTATCTAACAACTCATCTTTTACTTTATCCATCATCTCATCCCCGTACAATTGTTACCTTTTTGTATTACTTTCCCCTCTGTTTTAGATTGTAAGCTCTCATGATTAACTTTTTTTTCTTGGTTTTGGATATCATAGGGAAAGTTTAGAGTCACAAGACCTTCTTATCTTCACAAGACCACCTGCTCTCTAGCTCCTTGCCACCTCCTCTTATGCTCACCTCCAGGATCTCTTCAAAGCCTTTCCCGACCTTTGGAACTCTCTACGAATCTATCCAGCCATCTCCTATGACCACTTTTAGGTGATCCTTGAAAGCTCTTCAGAGAATCCCATCCCTTCCTTACCGTACAACTGAGATTTTACTTTCTCCATCATCACACACCTGTACAATTGTTACCTTTTGTACCACGTTCCCCTTATTTTTAGATTGTAAGCTCTTATGCTCACCTCCAGGATCTCTTCAAAGCCTCTCCCATCTCCCAATTGTTATCCTTTTGTATTACTTTCCCCTTCATTTTAGATTGTAAGCTCTCATGATTATTATTTTTTCTTGGTTTTGGATAGTGTAGGGAAAGGTTAGAGTCGCCAGACCACCTGCTCTCTAGTTCCTTGTCACCTCCTCTTATGCTCCCCTCCAGGATCTCTTAAAAGCCTTTCCTAACCTTTGTCACTCTCTACCAATCTGTCCAGCCATCTCCTATGTCCACCTTTAGGTGATCCTTGCTTCAGAGAATCCTATCCCTTCTCTACCGTACAGCTGATCTTTTACTTTCTCCACCATCTCATCCCTGTACAAGTGTTTCCTTTTTTGTGTTACTTACCCCTCCCTTTTAGATTGTAAGCTCACCTAATTTCTTAGCTGAAGGATGTCCAGCATCTTCCAGCACTTTCCTGCCTAACTTGACTGTCTCTGGCCTGCCAGTTTCACATAATGTAATTCCCACTCCTCCAGACTGACATCCACCCATCAAGGCATTTTGATATTTGTATAACTCTTCCCAGGGTCAGCCTACTGCTTACATCAGGACTGGGGGCTCTTGAGAGAAGTTTTGAGACAGGGTTCTGCCCCACCAACCAGTCATGATTGGCCTGACACAAGGCATAACGGTTCGATGCACATGCTTAGAATATGCAATCCTGCAAACTCCATCTCCTGTCCGCTCTTTGTGCTCTTTCTAAAGGTCACCACACTGGTGACACCCATCCTGGAAGCCATAAAGAAGATGGTCTCCCATGGGACTTTAATGAATTAAAGTCCCATGGGAGACAATCTTCATTGTAATGTAGTCAAGGAACGTTGTAACCTTTTAAATCATGGGTGTATCACCCATTTTCCCCATCCTAGAAGATTACCCAAGCATTTCCCCTTCCTACTTATCAGCATACAAATAAGACACTCCCACTGAAAGTCTGATTTTAGAGAAGATGGGCATACCTTTGATATTCTGCAAGTTTATAACTTGTTTTCCCTTAAATTAAGTTTCTCTTTAA
The DNA here is from genome assembly GCA_029206835.1 of Rana muscosa. NCBI lineage: Eukaryota > Metazoa > Chordata > Amphibia > Anura > Ranidae > Rana > Rana muscosa. Next base: position 369,034,685 of record CM055125.1, read on the forward strand.
CTCCCCAAGTAAGCGTTAAATCAGGACAGCACTGCAGACTTCCAACCACCGGCAGAGTTTGGTAACTAGTCACCATAACATTTTGCTGTGTTTGATAACATAAGCGTCTTATAGACACAGATAAGGGTGATCTCTACCCAGCTGTGTTCAAACGCGATATAGATACTCTTGACTGTTGGCTCGGTCCGGTGACCTTTACCCCCTGCCGCTATAAGACGCCTGCCTTCCCAAGATAAGACCACCTGTATTAGGGCTTTTATCCCCCACCTTTCCCTTATTATGACTTCTAAGGGAATAAACCAGGCCTTGAAGATTTGCCGGATCCTCTAAATAGCTTAGTGAAATAAAACGTCTATTTGAAGGTGCATGAAATTGACGTGACATCCACTGTTGTTCCAATTCCTCAGTTTTCTTGCCAAACAAGTGTATAACAGCACAGAGCACATTTAGCTACGGATCTGACTCCCTACCGCAGCTCTCACAAATGTAATGAACATCCTCGTGCACAAATCTAATCAAAATACAAGGGTTCTGCTCTTTAATAGTAAAGTAGGCCTATAGTCAAATACTGAACTTGATGTGCACCTGTGGTTTGCTCATGTGGTTCATAGGTATCTTTCCTTCGAAGCCCCACTGCGCCATTTGGTCTACCATAACCAAACATAAGAAGACTTTGTAAGCTCTGCTTTGAGAATAAGATCATACCTAAATATGTATCTAGACCAGCAAATTTGGTTGTTGCACAACGTCCCTAATAATTTAGTAAGAATACCACTGAAAACACATTTTGGAACTTTTCAAGTGCTGCAATGACATATAACACACATGTGGTTTGTTGGAACTAAGGACCATGCTGGACTGGGTGGGTTGTTCTTAGTCTGTATTGGGTGGTTCCGCGGATAAGTCTTGGTGTTTGACTCCACTTGGAGGTGTGCTGTCGCCATCAGGAATTTTGGGGCCCCTTACACAGCTTCAGGCATGGGCCCCCTGGAGCAGAGGAGAACCGGGGGGGGGTTGCTACGAATTGAGAAGCGGGGGGGGGTGCTGCTCAATTGTTGGTTGAGGTCGGGGGGGCTTTGGGTGCTGGCAAACGAAAAAAAAGGGGGTTGCCATCCGGGGCCCTGGGGACCTCTTGGCCCCTTACAAAAAAAAAAAAAAAAATTATAAGAAAAAATAATTATGATTTTTTTTTTTTAATAAAAATAAATAAAAAAAGGGGGGGGGTTGCCATCCTGGGCCCCTTACAAAAAAATAAAAAAAAATAATAATAAAAAAATAAAAATAAAAGGGGGGTTGCCATCCAGGGCCCTGGCTGTATAAATAAATAAATAAATAAATAAAAAAAGAAATAAAAAAGGGGGCATCCGGGCCCCTGGGGACCTCCGGGCCCCTTACAGGTGTACTGCCTGTACCCACTGATGGTGGCCCTGGCTGTCGTATCAGTGATAAAGATAAAGAGGAGCACCCAATGTCTAGAGTAATACCACACTGATGCATGAATGAAAGAGAGAACTTACACTGGATAGACTTCAGGAAGCAGACCCACCGAACCCACATGTAAGGCAGTCTCTGGAATCTGGATACAGTGAATTTAGCACGGCTGTGGCATTTGCTGGATAAAATGACCTGCTCACTCACTACTTCCACTCATTCCTTGGGATTGCTCTTTACATTCCTGTTTTCAGAAAACGTCAAAGTTCTGTTCTACACAATATCAGTATCAGAATACTACTTGGATGTATAAAACATTCAGAGGGTTCCATAAAATATAGATGAGAAGAAAACGAATGTCATTATTTTATTTTTTTTGCTTCATTTGCATCTTGCTACCCAGAATGCCTCGGTGAAAGCTTACCACAGTGTGACAAGTGAGCCAATTAAATGGAAGTAACTGTGCTGGAAGTACATCCATACTCTAGAGTATTTTGACATTGCTTAGGATGCAACGAGAGTCTGGGAAAAAAAGAAAGGAATAAAATTGATCTTTGAGACCTGATGCCATCTGCAACATTTTGTATAAGACCAGCAGTTTTTGTGGTGTTCCAGGGACAGATTAGGAATATACTGAGATAAAAATAGCATTTGCGGTTTGCCTTGGGAATGCAGCTGCCAGTAAAGCAATTAACATTTACATTATGGATCACAACTTTTGTGGAATAATAGGTTTCATGGATTGTAGAGCATTGGATGTAACTTAGCAGATGTTGGGAAATGCTGTTCTGTATCAAAACTGATTCTTGAACATCCAAAAACTGAGGATGGTACAGCCAATGAACAAGCACAAGGTTTTCTTTAATTAAAAAAAAAAAAAATACCTGCCAGTTAATTTTTTCTTACAAAAGTAAGTAGTGGGATTCTTATTGGTACCTGCCCATGAAGAACTTGAGCTGTGCATTAAAATTGCTTCCCCACAAGGAACAACGCCCATTTATATTCGTGCCTGTCCATGCGGAACTTGAATGAGTTCATATTGGTGTCTATCCACAAGAGCCATTTATGTTGGTGCCTGCCCTTGAGGAACTTTTCCTATTAGCGCCTGCTTGTGAGGTACTTTCATTATCAATTCAATATAAGTACCTGCTCATGAAGAATTGGAACCATTCATATCAGTACCTGCCCACATGGAACCTGAACAGCTTAAAACTGTCTATTCACAAGAAACTTTTATGAACCATTCATAAATTTGCCAGCCTCTAAGGAACTTGAGCGATTGATATTATTATCTGCTTATGAGGAACTTTAGTCATTTGTATAAGTACCTGACCATGAGGAATTAGAACCATTCATATTAGTGCCTGCCCACATGGAACCTGAACATGTTAATACTATTCACAAAAAGCTTGAACCTTTTATATTAGTGCCTGCCTTTGAGGAACCATTAAAAAAAAAGTGGCTGCCTCTAAGGAACTTGAGCCATTGATATTAGTATGAGGAACTTTAGTCATTCGTTATAACTACTTGCCCATGAGGAACTAGAACCATTCATATTAGAGCCTGTCCACATGGAACCTGAACAAAACAATATTAATGTATATTCAAAAGAAACTTGATTCATTCATATTAGTTCCTGTCTATAAGAAAGTTGAGTCATTCACATTAGTGTCTGCTTATGAGGAATCTGAACCATTTATATTAGTATTTGCTTATGAGGGACTTTAGCCATTTATATAAAAACCTGTTCATTAAAATTGCTTCCCTACAAGGAACAACACCCATTTATATTAGTGCCTGCCCATGTGGAACTTGAATGAGTTCATATTGGTGTCTATCCACGAGAGCCATTTATGTTGGTGCTTGCCCTTGGGGAGCTTGAAAAATTCCTATTAGTGCCTGCTTGTGAGGTACTTTATCCATTCAATATAAGTACTTGCCCATGGAAAATTGGAACCATTCATATCAGTACCTGCCCACATGGAACCTGAACAGCTTAAAGCGGAGTTCCACCCACATTTTTCACTTTTCACCATGCAGCACTAATGTGCATCCTTAATATGAATTGGCAATTTATTTATTTTACTTCCTCCTCTAGGGGGCCGCGGAACTGTGCATCATTTCTGGTTTTGCATTGGCTCCTGGGAAATCTTGATCAGCTTGGCATGGTGTCTATGGAAATTCTTGGCCAGCTTGGCATCGCACGGCTCCAGTAACATTAAACATTGGCGTCTATGGAAAATCTTACTCAGCTTGGCATAAAAACCTGCCCTTGAAGAGCTAAACCATATCATATTAGTTATATTATCATATTAGTGTCTACGCATATGGAACCTGAACACATTAATATAATTGCCTATTCACAATAAACTTGAACCATTCATATTTGTGCCTGCTCTCAAGGAACCATTCATTCCTGCTTAAGTGTCTGCTTAAATGAGCCATTGATGTTAGTATCCACTTATGAGGAACTTTAGCCATTTGTAGAAGTACCTGCCCACGAGGAACTACAACCATTCATATTAGTGCATGAAACCACATGAAACCTAAATACGTCAATATTAATGTCTGTTCAAATGAAACTTGAATCATTTATTTTGGTGCCTGTCTATAAGAAAGTTGAGTTATTCATATTAGTGTCTGTTTATGAAGAAGTTTAACCATTTATATAAATACCTGCCCATGAAGAACTAAACCATTTATATTAATGTTTATCCACATGGAAACTGAATATGTTCATATAATTGAATATTCACAATAATCTTGAACTATTAATATTAGTGCCTGCCCTCGAGAAATCTCAACCATTCATATATGTGTATGCCTATTAGGAATTTAAAGTGATTGTAAAGTCTTGTTTTTTTTCTCTATTAAACTTTCCTGCCCTGTGCAGTGGTTTTGCACAGGGCAGCCCAGATCCTCCTCTTCTCTGGTCCCTCTTCAGCTCTCCTGGCCCCTCCCTCCTGTCGAGTGCCCCCACAGCAAGCAGCTTGCTATGGGGGCACCTGAATCACAGCTCCCTGTGTCCATTCAGACCCAGAGTCCCCGTTTGGTCCGCCCCCTCTCTCTCCTGATTGGCTAACTGACTTTGATTGACAGCAACAGGAGCCAAATAGGAGGAGAGTCCCGGACGGCTGAGGCACTCGTGGACATCGCTGGAGAGTGATGGGGCTCAGGTAAGTATTAGGGGGTGCTGAGGGAGGCTGCTGCACACATAAGGTTTTCTATCTTAATGCATAGAATGCATTAAGATAAAAAACCTTCTGACTTTACAACCACTTTAAGCCATTCATATTAGTGCCTGCCCACACGGAATCTGGACACATTATTTATGTCTATTCAGAAGAAGCTTAAACCATCCATTTAGTGCCTGCCTATGAGAAACATTCTCCATTCTTATAAGTGCCTGCCCATGAGGTACTTTATTCATTCTTATAAGTGCCTGCCCATGAGGAACTGTATTCATTCTTATAAGTGCCTACCCATGAGGAACTGTATTCATTCTTATAAGTGCCTGCCCATGAGAAACTTTATCCACTGTTATATGTGCCTGCCCATGAGGAGTGTGAGACATTTAAATTAGCGTCTGCCCATGAGGAACTTGCCAAATACATGTACACAATATGCGCACTATGACAGTGATGCAGGACTTTAATTTGATTGCAGTTAGTTTAGATGACCACTGTTCATAGTATTTGCTGATTTCTTTTGCTGGGCTAGAAAATGTAAATTATAGCAAATATATTACCTATTATTTGTAAATATAATATAAACACAGATTCAGCTTGTCCCTCTAACAATGAAAGAATCCTTCTGAACCCAGATCTCTTTAGCCCTCTTTTGTCAACAAATATCTCTCCTCTGAAGTAGACTGAAGCTCAAAGTTTAGCGTTGATGTCTTTTATCAAAGAAAATTACTGTATATACTCGAGTATAAGCCGAGTTTTTCAGCACATTTTTTTGTGCTGAAAATGCCCCCCCCCCCCCCCCCTCGGCTTATACTCGAGTTACCTTTTTGCGCCTGATCTCCCGGATTTTGGGGACCCGGTACCGGCCGAACGTAGGTCCCCTGGACCCTAAGCTTGGCACACATATAGACCCCCTCTTCCTCTACAAGTGTGCAAAGTTTGTTGTCCGGAGGACCTACGGTCGGGGAGCACCCATTTTTTAAAGCCGGTCACCCCTTCCATAGACTCCCATGTTAAACTGTAATTTCTCCAGTAAATTTGGGGACCCGGCACTGACCGGCCGTAGCTCCCTTGGACCCGAAACTTGGCACACATGTAGCCCCAGTTCTCCTCTATAAGTGTTTTCTATCTGGGGAACCTACGGCCGGGAAACATAGTTTTTTCAAAGCCAGGCACCCCTTCCATATACTCTCATGTTAAATGTAATTCTAGTCATGGGCACAGTGAGGCATGGACACAGTGAGGCATGCAGATAGACACCCTAGGCTTATACTCGAGTCAATACGTTTTCCCAGTTTCTTGTGGTAAAGTTAGGTGCCTCGGCTTATATTCGGGTCGGCTTATACTCGAGTATATACGGTAGGTAGTGGCATTAGAATGCTGTGAAGTTAACTTGCCTGGTGCACACAGTATACTAGAGCAGCAGCAACAGCTCAGTCCAGGAAGTAGATAGATGATGCGTAAACAAATATGGCTCCGTTATTCTGGAGATAAAAGCAGATGAAGGCCTTGTCTGTGGGAGGTAATAAATTCCTGGAATGGTTACATTGACATGTTACTTAGCATGCATGCATTTAACATGACAAATATGCAACATGGTCAAAAGTATTGAGATGCCTGCCTTTACATGATCTTTAATGGCTTCCCAGTCTTAGTCCGTAGAGTTCAATATTGAGTTGGCCCACCCTTTGCAGCTATAACAGCTTCAACTCTTCTGGGAAGGCTGTCCCCAAGGTTTAGGAGTGTCTCTATGGGAATGTTTGACCATTCTTCCAGAAGCACATTTGTGAGGTCAGGCACTGATGTTGGACGAGAAAGCCTGACTCGCAGTCTCCACTCTAATTCATCCCAAAGGTGTTCTATGGGGTTAAGGTCAGGACTCTGTACAGGGCAGTCAAGTTCCTCCACCCCAAACTCGCTCATCCATGTCTTTATGGACCTTGCTTTGTGCACTGGTCCAAATCATTTGGTGGAGGGGGGATTATGGTGTGGGGTTGTTTTTCAGGGGTTGGGCTTGGCCCCTTAGTTCCAGTAAAGGGAACTCTTAAGGTGTCAGCATACCAAGACATTTTGGACAATTTCATGCTCCCAACTTTGTGGGAACAGTTTGGGGTTTCCTGTTCCAACATGACTGCGCACCAGTGCACAAAGCAAGGTCCATAAAGGGCTTGGCAAGACAAGCTTGCCAAGAATCCCATCGAGAAAACCGGCGTGGTTTTTTTTTTCGACGGCATTCCTGCTCGTGTGTACAGGGCTGAAGGCAAAAAACCCCAGCAGAGCATGATCCAATTTGCTACAGCAGGGGAAAAAATTCCTTCCTGATCCCCCGAGAGGCAATCAAATTTTCCCTGGATAAACTTTATCTATAAATGTCAGTACCCAGTTATATTATGTACATTTAGGTAAGAATCCAGACCTTTTTTTTTTTTAACCAATCTACATCATGTATGTGTAAAGTCAGGCGTCCCAATACTTTTGACAATATGGTGTAGATGCGTGAACAAATATGGCTCCGTTATACTGGAGATGAAAGCAGATGAAGGAATTGTCTGCGGGAGGCAGTAGTGTATTTAGGTTTTGTGCTGCCCTAGGCCTGACTGAACTTGTGCACGCCCTAATTTGAATATGACACACCCCTTCCTGTCAAGGCCACACCCCTTTCTGTTTAAGATCCACCCTGAAATTTTCAAGTGGGGACACTAGTTCTGAGGGCCTGGGGGGAGGGATTCCCTTAATTTGCATAGATTTCCTCTCACTTCCTGTTTGGCTATGGGGCAGGAAGTGAAGGGAAATCTCTGCAATGGGACAGGGATTGTAAAAAATAAACTGACATGGGCTCTAACCCTCCCTAATGCCCCGTACACACGATCCGAATATCGTACGACAGATCGTACGACTTTTTTCGCTTAATAGTCGCAAGTAAAATTAAATAGGTTACTAAAGTCATGAAAATTCTCGTAAAAAAAAAAGGGAAGTGATGTCGATGTGTTGTAATGTATTTGTATTATATTTTCGGAAGACAACTGTACTGACAAAATGAAAATCGTACCATTAGGTATCGTACGAGGAAAATTTTCGTGCTTGTCCGATAAAATAATATCGGATGAACTGTCATAATCGGCTCTCGAAGCTCTGTACTAACGATCCGATTATCGCACGATTCTTCCTCGGACGACATTTTTCGTACGATTTTCGGATCGTGTGTACGGGGCTTTACTCCATCCAAAATGAAAAAAAAAAAAAAAAGTGTTGCCTATAGTTCTACTTTAACCACCTCCCTACTGTGCACGAAAACCCCCTTCCTGCCCAAGCCATTTTTCAGCTTTCAGCGCTGTCACACTTTGAATGACAATTGCGCGGTCGTGCGACGTGGCTCCCAAACGAAATTTGTGTCCTTTTTTTCCCACAAATAGAGCTTTCTTTTGGTGGTATTTGATCACCTCTGCGGTTTTTATTTTTTGCGCTATAAACAAAAGAAGAGCGTCCAGTTTGGAAAAAAAACACTATTTTTTACTTTTTGCTATAATAAATACCCATATTTTTTTTTAAATAAAATTTTCCTCAGTTTAGGCCGATACGTATTCTTCTACATATTTTTGGTAAAAAAAATAAATCGCAATAAGCGCGTATTGATTGGTTTGCGCAAAAGTTATAGCGTCTACAAAATAGGGGATAGATTTATAGCATTTTAATTTTTTTATTATTTTATTAGTAATGGCGGCGATCTGCGATTTTTTATTGTGACTGCGATATTGCGGCGGACACATCGGACACTTTTGACACATTTTTGGGACCATTCACATTTATACAGCGATCCCTACTATAAAAATGCATTGATTACTGTATAAATGTGATTGGCAGGGAAGGGGTTAACCACTAGGGGGCGGGAAGGGGTTAAATATGTTCCCTCAAAGTGTTCTTACTGTGGGGGGAGGGGACTGACTGGGGGAGGTGACCGATGGTTGTCCCTATGTACAAGGGACACACCATCGGTCCCCTCTCCCTCACAGGACGTGGATCTCTGTGTTTACACACAGAGATCCACTTTCCTGCTCGTTTCCCGGGCAATCGCGGGTGCCCGGCGGCAATCGTGGCTGCCGGGCACGCGCACCGGGGCCTTGTGAACGCGGCGGGCGCGCGCGCGCCTCCTAGCTCGTTTTAAAGGGAGGACGTCATATGACGTCCTCCCAGAACGAGAGTATCCTCCGCCCGCCGTCAATTGACAGTGGGCGGGGGACAAGTGGTTAAGCACATTTAGAATAATTTTATGGAGAGGACTAAGAAGATATAACCATGCCAATGGTGCATCAGAAAACATATAGCACAGTGAGCAGGGCCGCCATCAGGGGGGTACAGGCAGTACACCTGTAAGGGGCCTGGAGGTGACCAGGGGCCCTAAAAAAAAATTGTATTTATTTTTTGTAAGGGGCCCAGTGGTCCCCAGGGGCCCGGAGTTCCCCAGGGCCCCGAATGTCAACCCCCCTTTTTTTATAATTTATTTTTTTATAATTTTTTTTTATTTATTTATGTTATTTTTAATGTTTTTTTTGTAAGGGGCCCAGAGGTCCCCAGAGGCCCGGATGGCAACCTCCCTTTTCTTTATAATTTTTTTTAATTTTTTTTGTATTAATTGTATTAATTTTTTTTATTTAATTTTTTATTTATTTATGTTGTTACCCCCCCCCGCTTCTCAATTCGTGGCACCCCCCGCTTCTCAATTTGCGGCAGCCCCCCCCGCTTCTTAATTCGCGGTGGCAGCACCCCCCCCCGTTCTCCTCTGCTCCAGGGGGCCCATGCCTGAAGCTGTGTAAGGGGCCCCAAAATTCCTGATGGCGGCCCTGACCGTGAGGAAGGTTTGTGGTCCAGAATGATAGGACAGTCAAAATTAGAAGCAGATTGCTTTACACAAAAGCCCTGTACACACGATCGGATTTCCTATGGATTCTAATCCGATGGATTTTTCCATCGGAAATCCGATGAAGCTGACTTCCATCAGTCTTGCCTACACACCATCAGTCAAAATCCGACCGTCCCAAACGCCGTGACGTAAAACACTCCGACAAGCCGACAAAATTAAGTTCAATGCTTCTGAGCATGCGTTGACTTGATTCTGAGCATGCGTGGGTTTTTTGTCCGATGGAGTTCCACGCAGACGATCGGAATTTGCTATTGGTTTTTTTGGGGCCCATACATGATCGGTTTGTCCGATGAGAAAAGTCCATCGGACTGTTTTCATCGGTAAAACCGATCATGTGTACACGGCATAACAGTGTAGCTCAAGCCGGCAGGGGACTGCTCCCCCCCCCCCCTGCAAAGTGCTGCCCTAGGCCTGGGCCTTGTTGGCCTAGGCCAGGATACAGCGTTGGCGGGAGGTAATAAATACCTGGAATGGTTACATTGACACGTTACTCAGCATGCGTGCATTTAACATGACAAATATATCCAGATAATAGGCGTACTATGTATCATTTACTAACGCAGATGGTTGCAGTTGCTAGAAATGCAAAAGACGCGGATAAGCTACAGAAGCCGCCGCTCCAAAAAAAAAAGAAATTGTTTTTCTGCTCTTTGATTGCAAAAATGCCCAAGAAAAAAAAAAAAAAAATGTATTTTTGTTGCTTCTTAGAAACAGCCAGCTGTTTAATGATCTGTTCCATTCATCATGAATGACAAAAAGAAAGTCACAGGGAGCTCACCCAGCCTGACAAGCTGTAAGGGGAGAGATGGGAAGAACGTGTCCGCTGGGAATCATTGATCTCCCGTTCCTGTCCCATGGGGCCTAGAGCATTGTATGCCACACAAGTAAAAAATTCACTTTTTTTTTTTTTTCTTTCTGGAAGCTGTATCAGCCAAAACAAGTGACTTATGGAAAAATGTAACTGACAAAAAAAACAGTTTTTTTAAGAGACTGCTGGAGCGCCAGCTTAAACCTTTCTTAAAAAAAAGACGAGATGTTGTGCAGACGTAGGGCTCCCTGCATGGAGAGTTTTATTAACCACTTGAGACCCGCGCTATAGACGAAAGACGTCTGTAGCGCGGCTCTCAAGTGACGGGTGGACGTCCTGCTGTTTACATTCCCCCCCCCGCGCGCGCCGCCACAGCTGTGCCCACCGTGTCGCGTGTTGCCGATGCGCGTGCCTGGCGGTCTGCGATGTCCGCCAGTTACCCGCGATCGGCTGTTACGGAGGCAGGACGTGGATCTCTGTGTGTAAACACAGAGATCCATGTCCTGTCAGGGAGAGAGGAGACCGATGGTGTGTCCCTTGTACATAGGGACAATAGGGTGACCACGTGTCCCAGATTGCCCGGGACAGTCCCGCATTTTGCAGGTCTGTCCCGGGCACTTTAATTCCAGGACAATACAGTGTCCCCGAATGAAATTGACACAGCCACCCCCCCTGGCCAATCTGATGGTGTGTCCCTTGTACATAGGGACAATAGGGTGACCACGTGTCCCGGATTGCCCGGGACAGTCCCGCATTTTGCAGATCTGTCCCGGGCACCTTCATTCCAGGACAATACAGCGTCCCGGAATAAAACTGACACAGCCACCCCCCGGGCCAATCTGATGCCCCCAAAAAAAGGCCGCCACATCACCGCTTTACTCACTGACAGTACTTGTCCTGGCCGGGAATGCCTGGAGGAGCACAATCCCCGCCCCCTGCTTGTGATTGGAGAAATCATAAACCCTGCCTCTTGTGTCCAATCACTGTGTTGTGATTTTTTACAGCACAAGCTGATTTTTGGGAAGGGAGGGTGTCCCTGAATCAGAGGCGGCTCTGTAATTAGGCAAATTAGGCGGTCGCCTAAGGCCTCGCACTCACAGGGGCCTCGCGGCTGCCTAATTTGCCTGTGATCAATACTAATGTCGGCGTCATCGGATCTCTCTATTACCCCTCTCTCTTTATCACCTCCCCCTCTCTCCCCCCTCTTGCTTTGGCTGAATATGTCTGATGGGTGAGGAGGGTGCCCTGGAAGTGGTGATGATCACCTGTGTGCTAGATCTGTGCATTTTCTGCAGCCATTTTTTTTGCTTGAATTATTTTTCCCATTATGGGCGTGAGTGGTGCCTCATGTCTAAGTTTTTCCTAAGGCCTTACAAAGCCTAGAGCCACCTCTGCCCTGAATGGGAGTTTGGAAATGTGGTCACCCTAAGGGACAACCATCAGTGTCACCTCCCCCAGTCAGTCCCCCCCCCCCCCCCACACAGTTAGAATCACTCCCTAGGAAACTCATTTAACCCCTTGATCGCCCCCTAGTGTTAACCCCTTCCATGCCAGTCACATTTATACAGTAATTAGTGTATATTTATAGCGCTGTTCGCTGTATAAATGTGAATTGTCCCAAAAATGTGTCAAAAGTGTCCAATGTGTCCGCTGCAATGTCGCAGTCCTGCCAAAAATCGCAGATAACCGCCATTACTAGTAAAAAAAAAATTTTTTTAAAAAAAGTCAGACTTCTATCCCCTATTTTGTAGACGCTATAACTTTTGCGCAAACCAATCACTATAGGCTTATTGCAATTTTTTTTTTACCAAAAATATGTAGAAGAATACGTATCGGCCTAAACTGAGGAATAAATTCGTTTTTTTATATATTTTTTGGGAAATGTATTATAGCAGAAAGTAAAAAAAGTTTTTTTTTTTTTTTTTCAAAATAGTTTTTTTTTTTTGTTTATAGCGCAAAAAATAAAAACCGCAGAGGTGATCAAATACCGCCAAAAGAAAGCTCTATTTGTGGGAAAAAAATGATAAAAATTATCATTTGGGTACAGCGTTTTATGACCGCGCAATTGTCATTCAAAGTGCGTCAGCGCTGAAAGCTGGTCTGGGTACGAAGGGGGTTTAAGTGCCCAGTAAGCAAAGTGGTTAAAGGAGGCGCCTCTATCCTGACTTTAGTTGGGCGCGCTCCTTAGTCTAGATCGCAGTGGGCTGGCGACCATCGATCGGGAACCCGCATGCTTGAAAGGAAGACCAGAATGCTCTTTTTTTTTCCATCCCAGCTTCTCTTTCGATTCTCATTCATACCTCTTATTTGCCTCTGGAGCACATCTAGACATAGAAGACACGGGGGGGATACGGCATGCAGAGAGCCCTTTGGCAGCAGATGACTTTACAAAGGTAACAAAGGAAATCTAAGCTGGCGGGACCCTTGATGATTGAAAGCCCAGCTAAACTTTTAGTTTAAATCCTCAAAATACATTCCAGGTGCAGCCAAAGGAAAAGCTGTGCAAAGTCTGAGTGTTTTCTTTAGAAAGTAGCCACAGCCTGAGCAGAAAAGCCTGTGTTCCGTGCCAGCCTGCTGCAGAGATTGACCTTTCCATCTCAGTGTGGAAGCAGTGGTCTCCCTGCTGTGTTCCGACACGCCTTCTGCTGATGGATTGCCTAGGCCAGTGGTCTCCAAACTGGGGATCGGGGGCCAGATGCGGCCCTCTGCTTGCCTTTATCCGGCCATTGGAGCACTATTCCTCCCACTGATACCAATGATGGGGCACTATTCCTTCCACTGATACCAATGATGGGGCACTATTCCTCCCACTGATACCAATGATGGGGCACTATTCTTCCCACTGATACCAATGATGAGGCACTATTCTTCCCACTGATACCAATGATGGGGCACTATTCCTCCCACTGATACCAATGATGGGGCACTATTCCTTCCACTGATACCAATGATGGGGCACTATTCCTCCCACTGATACCAATGATGGGGCACTATTCCTCCCACTGACACCAATGATGAGGCACTATTCTTCCCACTGATACCAATGATGGGGCACTATTCCTCCCACTGATACCAATGATGGGGCACTATTCCTTCCACTGATACCAATGATGGGGCACTATTCCTCCCACTGATACCAATGATGGGGCACTATTCCTCCCACTGACACCAATGATGAGGCACTATTCTTCCCACTGATACCAATGATGGGGCACTATTCCTCCCACTAATACCAATGATGGGACACTATTCCTCCCACTGATACCAATGATGGGGCACTATTCCTCCCACTGATACCAATGATGGGGCACTATTCCTCCCACTGATACCAATGATGAGGCACTATTCCTCCCACTGATACCAATGATGAGGCACTATTCCCCCCACTGATACCAATGATGGGGCACTATTCCTCCCACTGATACCAATGATGGGGCACTATTCCTCCCACTGACACCAATGATGGGGCACTATTCCTCCCACTGATACCAATGATGAGGCACTATTCCTCCCATTGATACCAATGATGGGGCACTATTCCTCCCACTGATACCAATGATGGGCACTATTCATCCCGCTGATACCAATGATGGGGCACTATTCCTCCCACTGATACCAATGATGGGGCACTATTCCTCCCACTGATACCAATGATGGGGCACTATTCCTCCCACTGACACCAATGATGGGGCACTATTCCTCCCACTAATACCAATGATGGGACACTATTCCTCCCACTGATACCAATGATGGGGCACTATTCCTCCCATTGATACCAATGATGGGGCACTATTCCTCCCACTGATACCAATGATGAGGCACTATTCCTCCCACTGATACCAATGATGAGGCACTATTCCTCCCACTGATACCAATGATGGGGCACTATTCCTCCCACTGATACCAATGATGGGTCACTATTCCTCCCACTGACACCAATGATGGGGCACTATTCCTCCCACTGATACCAATGATGAGGCACTATTACTCCCACTGATACCAATGATGGGCACTATTCATCCCGCTGATACCAATGATGGGGCACTATTCCTCCCACTGATACCAATGATGGGGCACTATTCATCCCAACTGATACCAATGATGGGGCACTATTGCTCCCACTGATACCAATGATGGGGCACTATTCTTCCCACTGATACCAATGATGGGGCACTATTCCTCCCACTGATACCAATGATGGGGCACTATTCTTTCCACTGATACCAATGATGGGGCACTATTCTTCCCACTGATACCAATGATGGGGCACTATTACTCCCACTGACACCAATGATGGGGCACTATTCATTCCACTGATACCAATGATGGGCACTATTCATCCCACTGATACCAATGATGGGGCACTATTCCCCCAACTGATAACAATGATGGGGCACTATTCCTCCCACTGATACCAATGATGGGGCACTATTCCTCCCACTGATACCAATGATGGGGCACTATTCTTCCCACTGATACCAATGATGGGGCACTATTCCTCCCACTGATACCAATGATGGGGCACTATTACTCTCAATAACACCAATAATGGGGCACTATTCTTCCCACTGATACCAATGATGAGGCACTATTCCTCCAACTGATACCAAAGATGGGGCACTATTCCCCCCACTGACACCAATGATGGGACACTATTCCTCCCACTGATACCAATGATGGGGCACTATTCTTTCCACTGATACCAATGATGAGACACTATTCCTCCCAATAACACCAATGATGGGGCACTATTCCCCCACTGATACCAATGATGAGGCACTATTCCTCCAACCGATACCAACAGTGGCGGCCGCCCCCCCCCCCCCCAGTTGTAACCAATAGGAAAGTGATTAAAAGAACTATTTATTTTTAAATAAATGATAATATGACTAACATTTTTCAAACATCTTAAAGTTAAAAAAAATGATAATCATATGATTTATTTAAAAATAAAAAAAATCGTTCTGTGCGGGGCGCCAGACTAATAGAAGTCTAATAGGTCTGACATTTTTAAACAAGCATGTGATTAGAGCCTGAGGCTCTTATTGGCTTGTTTAACAGTGCTCTGTGCCCCAAACCCTCCCACTTTTGACTATAGCGAATCAGAATTTGCCAGTGTGTCACTTCCGGTTATGCGTCACTTCCGGTTACGCGTCACTTCCGGCTCCGTGTCACTTCCGGTTCTGCGTCACTTTCGGTTCCGCGCCACTTCTGATTCTGCGTCACTTTCGGTTCCGCGCCACTTCCGGTTCTGCGTCACTTTCGGTTTTGCGTCCTGGTCAATCAGGAGGCTGAAAATTGAACATGGAAGCTGCCGGGAGGAGTTTGCCCCCCCCCCCAAAATGTTTCTATTACCAGCCTCCACTGGATACCAGTGATGGGACACTACTCCTCCCCTAATACTTAAACAAAGATCACTATTTCTCCCACTGGAGCTGGGACATTTTTCTACTCCCACTGGCTACAGTCTGGCCCGCCCTAAGGTCTGAACGACTGTAAAGTGGCCCTTTGTTTAGAAAGATTGGAGCCCCCTGGCCTTGGCAATCTGAGCAAAAGTTTACCCCCCCACCCTTTGCCTGCAGCCCTCTGGGACACCTTACAGGACCCAGTTTAGGGATGAGACCCTCCACTGGCACTATTCTGTAGTTTGAACCATCCCCACACACATAGAATATTTACACGTCATCTGGCAGAACACATCAACGCCGTTCTGACTGCAAAGCAGGGACTAGGATCCATGTCTTCCCCTAGTATAAGCACTTCACACAGTACACTAAAACACTGGTCAGGCACACATTTAACCCTTTGATCGCCCCTAATGTTAACCCCTTCCCAGCCAGTGTCATTAGTACAGTGACAGTGCATATTTTTAGCACTGATCACTGTATTAGGGTCACTGGTCCCCAAAGTAGTGTCAGAATGTATGCCGCAGTCCTGCTATAAGTCGCTGATCGCCGCCATTACTAGTATATAAAAAAAAAAAGATTTCCATAGTTTGTAGACATATAACTTTTGCACAAACCAATCAGTATACGCTTATAGGGATTTTTTTTTTTTTTACCAAAAATATGTAGCAGAATACATAATGGTACCTAAATTTATTACCAGTAAAAACAATAAAAAAAAAAAAAGAAAAGTCCCTAAAACTATCCCATATTTTGTAGATGCTATAATTGTTGCACAAGCCAATCAATATTCACTTATTGTAATTTTTTTTTTTACCAAAAATATGTAAAAATTGAGAAAGACATTTTTTTTGAGGATATTTATTATGGCAGAAAGTAAAAAATATATATATATTTTTTTTTTTTCAGAATTGTTGGTCTTTTTTTTTTACCAAAAATATGTAGAAGAATGTACATCGGCCTAAACTGATGAAGACATTTTTTATTTATTTTTGGGATATTTATTATAGTAAAAAGTAAATAAGTATTGTTTTTTTTTTTTCAGAATTGTTGGTCTTTCTTTTTTTTTACCAAAAATATGTAGAAGAATACACATTGGCCTAAACTGATGAATATTTTTTTTTTTTTGGGGGGGGGGGGGGGGGGGTTTATTATAGCAAAAAGTAAAAAATATTGTTATTTTTTTCAGAATTGTTGGTCTTTTTTTTACCAAAAATATGTAGAAGAATACATATTGGTCTAACCTGATGAAGAATTTTTTTATTTATTTTTTTGGGATATTTATTATAACAAAAAGTAAAAAAAATATTTTTTTCTTGTTCATACATCACGGGACACAGAGCAGCATAGTCATTACTATGTGGGTTATATAGAATTACCTTCAGGTGCTGGCACTGGCAACTTCCAAAACAGGAAGTACCCTCCCCTATATAAGCCCCTCCCATCCGGGAGCACCTCAGTTTTTTGCCAGTGTCTAAGGTGTTGGCCAAGGTTAACATGTATTCATCTGGGCTTGTGTACAGGTTCTCTGGGCCTTAGCAAGCTATTCCGGATCCGACCAAAAAAGCTTCATAGCTAAACGGTCGGTACCCGGGCCTTGCAGAGAAGAGCAGGGTTTTGCCTGTAATGCCTCTCTTAGGAGGGCTGGACCCTGGGATCCAGAGCTCTGGTCATACCCAAAACCAAGAGGCTATCTGTGCAGGGTGCTATACAGGTCCAGGGGAGTGGAATCCTTGGGAACCCGGTCCCTGAAGGTCTAGTACAATGCCTGCCGTGAGAGGTGAAGTTTGGGCTTCTGTGGACCAAACAAAGTCCTGCGGCGGGGAAAAGGTAAGTGGGGGCCCCTCAGGAACTTGGTTCTATTGAGGGGACCCCCAAGCCTAATATGTCTTTCTGCCTGTTACCTAAAGGTATTCCCGCTAATAGCTGTATATGCCTAAGAAATCCTAGAAATGTCTTTTCATAAAGGAAGTTTTAAAAACTGTAAACCTAGAAATGTTTTTCATAAAGGAGGTTTTAAAAAAAAAAAGACAAAAGTGCGGTACCTGTGTTTGTCCACTAGAGGCCGCTGTGGAACGTCTTTTTTTTTTCTTGGGACTATTCCTTCCATGGTGAAAGTTCAGGCAGATGAGTGAGCTCTCTATCAGGGAAGCTGCATTCCTCTGTCATGCTGCCAAGTAGTTTCCTTCCATCCCCAAGTCCTGGTGAAACAGGGACCCTGGCTCCTCTCCCTACATGGCGCCAAGAGCGCACACGTGCACGCGCGCGCGCGCGCGCACACACGCTTTCTTTTTATAAGATTTAGCTTCAAAAAAGGGGGCGGAGCCTGGCGGGGGACGCGCTCTGTGCGCCCAGCGCTTCTGTGCATGTGCGGGCGTCCCAGCAAGATAAAAGGACTCAGTCCACGCTGCTTGCTATGGACACAGAGCATGAAAAGGAGCTGGTAGCATGGTATAGGGGCTTACAGCGGGCGGTTGATACAGGCATCCCCAGAAAGACGCATTGGTAGACACCCACTGATGTACATAGCAGCAAATTGCATTAGACTATTTCAGTAAAGGGGTGTATTGCGGCTGGAATACCTCAGCTTTGAACTAAGGAATATGCCGCCTAAAAAACTCCGAGATATACCTCTCAGGAAGTGTAGGGGGTCTCCATCGGGCTCTGAGGATCTGGAGCAGTCATCTGCACCTTCCTCCCCTGAGAAATCAGAGGTTAATACCCATAAGGAACCCCCGGGAGTGCCAGGTACTGCGGCTGTCCTCAGTCCACCTGCTCCTGCATATATAACAGAGGAGGTTTTTGCCTCAACTCTGGAGGGATTAGAGCAGAGATTGGCAGCATTGATCGCTTCTTCTCTACAGGAAATAAAGCACGCCAGATCTCCATCACCTCCATCAGAGTGCCTGTTGGCAGAGCAACAGTCCCAGGAAGGGACTGACCCACCTGAAGGGGATCAGGAGGAGGTTAACTCTGTTTTTGAGGAATCGACAGTAGATGAACCATTTTCAGCATCACAGACTGAAAAATTGTGGGTCCAGACCCTAACTGACATGGTTCGATCTGCATTTAAAATGCCTCTTGTTGAACCATCAACTACTACTGTCTCCTCGTTGGGGTCGCTAAAAGCTCCCCAGATTAATTGCTCCTTTCCAATTCATCCATTATTGGAAGGACTTATATACCAGGATTGGGAACATTCTGATAAACTATTTGTTCCACCTAAGACTTCAGTTGTTCACAGAGACCTGGCGGGAGACGATCAAAGACAGATGGGTGCTCTCCGCAGTAACTCTGGGATACAAGTTGGAGTTAAAAGAGTCTCCTCCGTCCCATTTTATGTGGTCAGGCATGCCAAAAGACCCTCTGAAAAGAAGGTGTCTCCTAGTGCCGTTAGAACAACTATTGCTCCAAGGAGTAATTATGGAGGTTCCTATGGAAGAGTGGGGGTTGAGTTTCTACTCAAACCTTTTCACAGTCCCGAAACCAAACGGGGACATAAGACCCATATTGGACCTAAAGAGTCTAAACAAATTTCTAAACGTCCGGTCCTTCCGGATGGAGTCGATCCGATCGGTCACCGCTGCCCTACAGGGGGAGGAATGGTTAGCCTCGATCGACATCAAAGATGCTTACTTGCATGTTCCCATCTTTCCAGGTCATCAAAAATTTCTACGCTTTGCAGTAGAAGGGCGCCATTTTCAGTTCAGAGCCTTACCATTCGGTCTGGCCACAGCACCACGAGTGTTCACAAAAATTCTGGCCCCACTGTTGGCCGATCTAAGAACATGAGGTGTAATGATAATGGCATACCTACACGACCTGTTGTTGATGGACCACTCAGTTGCCAAGCTAGAAGTGGTAATTGTCGATACAATCAAGTATCTAGAATCTCAGGGTTGGGTCATCAACCTGGACAAGTCAGCCCTGCAGCCAGTGAAAAACCTGGTATATCTAGGGCTACGGCTGGATTCAGACCAGAGGAAGATTTTCTTACCTCTAGACAAGGTATCCTCTTTGAGGGGCTTGGTCCGTCTGCTTTGTGCAAAAAGACAGCCGTCCATACGCCTGTGCATGAGGCTGCTAGGAAAGATGGTAGCATCATTCGAAGCTGTGCCATACGCCCAATTCCACTCAAGGAATTTACAGAGGGCCATATTGTCAGCCTGGAACGGAAAAATTCAGGCTCTAGACTTCCCGATGGCTTTGTCCCCTTCCGTTCGGAAGAGTCTCTGCTGGTGGTTGATCCCCCAGAATCTCCAGAAGGGAAAACCCTTCAGTCCGATATCCTGGAAGGTGGTCACTACAGATGCCAGCCTTATAGGCTGGGGGGCAGTACTGGAGCAATGGTCTCTCCAGGGCAAATGGTCAAATGTAGTAAAAACCCTGCCCATCAATCTCTTAGAGATACGAGCAGCCCGGTATGCCCTAGTAGCCTGGGCATCCAGACTCCAAGGGTCCCCTGTCAGAATTCAATCAGACAATGCCACAGCAGTGGCATATATCAATCATCAGGGAGGCACCAGGAGGCGTGCAGTCCAGAGGGAATTAAGTCACATCCTGGAATGGGCAGAAAAGCATGTCCCATGTATATCAGCTGTCTTCATTCCAGGGGTGGAGAATTGGAAGGCGGACTTTCTAAGTCGCCAACAGTTATGCCCAGGGGAATGGTCCCTTCATCCCGAGGTCTTCCGAGCAATATGTCAGCGGTGGGGAACACCGGATGTAGATCTGCTAGCATCCAGATTCAACGCAAAGGTGGACAGATTTGTCTCCCGGACAAGGGATCCCCTCGCTTGCGGCTCGGATGCTCTGGTGTTCCCTTGGAATCAGTTCAGACTGATATGCATTCCCTCCGCTACAATTGTTGCCTCGACTCCTTCGCAGAGTCAGGTTGGAAAAGAAGCCGGTGATCTTGGTGGCTCCAGCGTGGCCCCGAAGGGCCTGGTACGCGGAGATCATCAAAATGTCTGTGGGGAGTCCTTGGACCCTTCCACGTCGTCCGTACCTGCTTTCGCAAGGGCCGATATACCACCCTTCCTTACTAACTCTAAGTTTAACGGCCTGGCTATTGAATCCCACATCCTAAAGAAGAGAGGTCTCTCTAACTCTGTGGTATCAACTATAATCAATGCCAGGAAGCCTGTATCCAGGCAGATCTACTATAGAGTTTGGAAGGCGTACATCACTTGGTGCGAGGCCAGAAAGTGGCATCCACGTAAGTACGTTATAGGCAGAATTCTGGACTTCCTACAGTGGGCTGTAGACAGGAAGTTTGCCTTAAGTACTATCAGGGGTCAGGTTTCGGCCTTATCAATACTATTTCAAAGGCCCCTGGCTATGCATTCACTTGTCAAATCCTTTATGCAGGGGGTGACTCGTATTATTCCACCGATTAAAGCTCCCATATGTCCATGGGATCTAAATTTGGTTCTGTCGGTTCTGCAGAAGCAGCCATTTGAACCTTTGCGGCACATTTCCTTGGTTCTACTCACCAGAAAATTGATATTTTTAGTAGCCATATGCTCGGCTAGAAGAGTGTCGGAATTAGCCGCCATGTCCTGTAAAGAGCCATATCTGGTTATCCATAAGGACAGAGTAGTATTACGTCCTCACCCAGCCTTTCTTCCTAAGGTGGTATCGAGGTTTCACTTGAACCAGGATGTGGTTCTTCCTTCTTTTCCCCAAACCGAGCTCGGTAGAGGAAAAGTTATTGCATTCTTTGAATGTAGTAAGAGCAGTTAAAGCTTATCTAAAAGCCACTGCTCAGATTCGTAGAACGGATTCTTTGTTTATTCTGCCGGAAGGCCCCAGAAAGGGTCAGGCAGCGTCAAAATCTACTTTAGCCAAGTGGATTCGACAGGTCATAATACAAGCCTATGGCTTGAGAAGTAGACCGCCTCCGTTCAAAGTTAGGGCGCACTCCACGAGAGCAGTTGGAACTTCATGGGCAGTGCATCACCAGGCCTCCCTGGCTCAAATTTGTAAGGCCGCAACATGGTCTTCAGTACACACGTTTACTAGATTCTACCAGGTGGACGTTAGAAGTCAGGAGGATGTCGCCTTTGGGCGCAGTGTGTTGCAGGCCGCAAAAGATCCTCATGCCTGATGGCGCCCAGCTTATGTATGGTGTATCCCCCCCCCTCATTTGGCATTGCTTTGGGACGTCCCACATAGTAATGACTATGCTGCTCTGTGTCCCGTGATGTATGAACAAGAAAGTAGGATTTTTAAAACAGCTTACCTGTAAAATCCTTTTCTTGGAGTACATCACGGGACACAGAGCTCCCACCCCTCTTTTGGGGACACGTATTGCTTTGCTACAAAACTGAGGTGCTCCCGGATGGGAGGGGCTTATATAGGGGAGGGTACTTCCTGTTTTGGAAGTTGCCAGTGCCAGCACCTGAAGGTAATTCTATATAACCCACATAGTAATGACTATGCTGCTCTGTGTCCCGTGATGTACTCCAAGAAAAGGATTTTACAGGTAAGCTGTTTTAAAAATCCTACTTTTTTCTTTCAGAATTGTTGGTCTTTTTTTTTTTTTTTTACCAAAAATATGTAGAAGAATACACATCGGCCTAAACTGATGAAGAATTTTTTTTTGGGGGGGGGGGGATTTTTATTATAGCAAAAAGTAAAAAATATTGTTTTTGTTTTTTCAGAATTGTTGGTCTTTTTTTTTTTTTTTTACCAAAAATATGTAGCAGAATATAGATTGGCCTAAATTTATGAAGACATTTGATGTTTTCAATTTTTTTTATTGCATGTTTTAGAGCAGAAAGTAAAAAATAAATATATATATATATATATATATTTTTTTTTTTTCAAAATTGTCGGTCATTTTTTGTTTATAGCGCAAAAAAATAGAAAACCGCAGAGGTGATCAAATACTACCAAAAGAAAGCTCTATTTGTGGGAAAAAAAAGACGCCAATTTTGTTTGGGAGCCACGTCGTACGACCGCGCAATTGTCAGTTAAAGTAATGCAGTGCCGTATAGTAAAAAATAGCCTGGTCATGAAGAAGGGGGGGGGGGGGGGTTAAATCTTCCGGAGGTCAAGGGGTTAAAGGTCAGCACAGCAGCTATAGTATTTGTAGCTGCTGATTTTTCCTTTTTTTTTTTTTTCTTTCTGGGGAGGGGAGATCCTCTTTAACTTAAAAAAGTTGATGATGGCAATTTTATTTTCTGAAAATTAATCAGTACCTGGGAAAAAATTCTAAGAGCTATTTAACAATCAGTGTGATAATTTGTTCTCACCCTGCTTGCTTGTGAATTAATATCTCTTCTCACCTAATATAAGAAAGCTGCAAATATTGTAATTTCAAGGTGAAGAAGAAGTGTGCAGAAAGTAGGATATTAGGGCACCCAAATGTGAGACATCTGTGCCGGTTACATCGGGTGTCAGCCTTTGTTTAATAAACTTATGAACCATTAAATGGTTGACGATGCCAAGAAAACATTGCACTGTCAGCGGGACTTTGGTTGGTTGTAAACCCTTTACCTATACCCACAGCTCCCAACTGTCCTGGATTTTGCGGGACTGTCCTGGATTTTGCGGGACTGTCCTGGATTTTGCGGGACTGTCCTGGATTTCACGGGACTGTCTTGGATTTCACGGGACTGTCTTGTATTTCGCAGGACTGTCTTGGATTTCGCGGGACTGTCTTGGATTTCGCGGGACTGTCTTGGATTTCGCGGGACTGTCTTGGATTTCGCGGGACTGTCTTGGATTTCGCGGGACTGTCTTGGATTTCGCGGGGCTGTCTTGGATTTCGCGGGGCTGTCTTGGATTTCGCGGGGCTGTCTTGGATTTTGCGGGACTGTCTTGGATTTCACGGGGCTGTCTTGGATTTCGCGGGGGTGTCTTGGATTTCGCGGGGGTGTCTTGGATTTCGCGGAACTGTCTTGGATTTCGCGGGCCTGTCTTGGATTTCGCGGGCCTGTCTTGGATTTCGCGGGACTGTCTTGGATTTCGCGGGACTGTCTTGGATTTCGCGGGACTGTCTTGGATTTCGCGGGGCTGTCTTGGATTTTGCGGGGCTGTCTTGGATTTCGCGGGGCTGTCTTGGATTTCGCGGGGCTGTCTTGGATTTTGCGGGGCTGTCTTGGATTTTGCGGGGCTGTCTTGGATTTCGCGGGGCTGTCTTGGATTTTGCGGGACTGTCTTGGATTTCACGGGGCTGTCTTGGATTTCGCGGGGGTGTCTTGGATTTCGCGGGGGTGTCTTGGATTTCGCGGAACTGTCTTGGATTTCGCGGGCCTGTCTTGGATTTCGCGGGCCTGTCTTGGATTTCGCGGGACTGTCTTGGATTTCGCGGGACTGTCTTGGATTTCGCGGGACTGTCTTGGATTTCGCGGGGCTGTCTTGGATTTTGCGGGGCTGTCTTGGATTTCGCGGGGCTGTCTTGGATTTCGCGGGGCTGTCTTGGATTTTGCGGGGCTGTCTTGGATTTTGCGGGGCTGTCTTGGATTTCGCGGGGCTGTCTTGGATTTCGCGGGACTGTCTTGGATTTCGCGGGACTGTCCCTGATTCGGAACAAACTCCCTCTGTGCCTCTTTCCTCCTCATTTTTCCCTCATTTTGGTCTGATCTGTAGGGTTGTATAAAAAATGCGCTATTTATCTATCAAAATTTTTATTTCAAAAGCCAATATTAAAGTGATACTAAAACTTCACATTTGTATTTATTTTTTTAAATAACAAACATGTCCTACTTACCTCCACTGTGCAGCTCGTTTTGCACAGAGTGGCCCCGAGCCTGGTCTTCTGGGGTCCCTCGGCGGCTGTCTCGGCTCCTCCACGCTTCTGATAACGCCCTCTGGGAATCGCTCTCCCAAAGGGGGGGTTACCTTGCGGGCGCGCTTCCGAAGTCCTGTATTCGGCGTCCATAGCCGCCAACTACAGGACTCGGCCCCGCCCCCCGGCGCGCCGCGTCATTGAAGTTGATTGACAGCAGCGCGAGCCAATGGCTGCGCTGCTATCAATCTATCCAATGAAGAGCCGAGAAGCCCTGGCTGAGAAGCCAGCGCGTTCACGACGCGGGACTTTCGAGGGCTCAGGTAAGTAAACGGGGGGCTGGGGGGTGGGGGGTTGGGGAACCTGTAAGCATCGGATCTTTTTTGACTTAATGCAAAGGATACATTAAGGTGAAAAAACAGGAAGCTTTACAACCCCTTTAAGGAATAGGAGTGGTCTAACCAATCATGTGGTGGAGGGGGGATTATGGTGGGGGTTGTTTTTCAGAGGTTGGGCTTGGCCCCTTATTTCCAGTGAAGGGAACTCTAAAGGCCTCATACACACGATCAGATTTTCCGACGGGAAAAGTGTGATGGCAGGCTGTTGTCGGAAAACCAGACCGTTTGTACGCTCCATCGGACAATTGATGGCGGATTTTCCACCAACAAATGTGGGATAGCATGCTTTAAAATTTTCAGAAAACAAATGTGTGTTCTCGGATTATCCGATCGTGTGTACAGAAGTCAGTCGGGAAAAAAATCCAAAGTGCAAACACGCATGCTCGGAAGCAATGCTAACCATAAGACAACATTAGCAGAAGTTGCTCAAAGGGTGGCGCTAAAGAGCTGAAAACCCACATTGTTTCATGTTTGTTGGCTGACAATTCTTTGCCGTTTGTATGCAAGACAAGTTCATGGCCCACGCCCTTTCGGACAAAAGTCTGATCGTGTGTACGTGTGCGTCAGCATACCAAGACATTTTGGACAATTTCATGCTCCCAGCTTTGTGGGAACAGTTTGGGGACGGCCCCTTCCTGTTCCAACATGACTGCACACCAGTGCACAAAGCAAGGTTCATAAAGACGTGGATGAGCGAGTTTGGGGTGGAGGAACTTGACTGGCCTGCACAGAGTCCTGACCTCAACCCGATAGAAAACCTTTGGGATGAATTAGAGCACAGACTGCGAGCCAGGCCTTCTCATCCAACATCAGTGCCTGACCTCACAAATGCGCTCCTGGAAGAATGGTCAAACATTCCCATAGACACCCTCCTAAACCTTGCGGACAGCTTTCCCAGAAAAGTTGAAGCTGTTTATAGCTGCAAAGGGTGGTGCCAACTCAATATTGAACCCTACGGACTAAGACTGGGATAACATTAAAGTTCATGTGCGTGTAAAGGTGGGCGTCCCAATACTTTTGACAATAAATTGTATGTATATTTTGCAGCAGGTCTTTTTGTATTCTTTAAATTGTTGTATCTCAAGCTTTTTAACTACTTGCTGCCCGCCTACAGAAGGTTTACTACGTGCGGGGCGGTACAGGCAGGCCAGACGCCGGCTTGCTTCCGGGTGTGGGGCACACGTGCACACGTCCCCTGCTGACCCAGGCTGTGATTGGACACAGCACGAGTTTGGCAGCTGTTTTCAGCCAATGAAGTCAGCTGATCAGCTGTAGCCAATCACTCACAGAGTTCTGTGTTTACAAAACTTTACTGTGAACAACGATCTGGCTGTTCCTTCTCCCTGTTTTTTTCTGGATTTTTGGTGGATATTCTCTCTCTCTATCATTTAAAATACATCTATGATGACAATTTTCAATAGTGTTTATTGGTAATTTTGGGAATATAGACCTACAAGGCATTCTACGGGAAATGTGTCTTTACAGTCACTGGGTGCACAATTAACAGCAAGTAATGAAAAAAGCTGATCGCTGGCGGCTGTCAGAGGGACATCGGTCCCGATCAAGGAGAGCAGCCGCCTGCTCATCTGTGTCACCTGTGCAACCTGCCAGTACCACCTACCAGTGCACAAATGTGCCGCCTACCAGTGCCCACAGTGCCACCCATCATTGTCACCAATCAGTGTCACCTACCAGTGCCGCCGATTAGTGTCAACTACCAGTGCCCATCAGTGTCACCTATCAGTGCCACCTATCAGTGCCCATCAGTGCCATCTATCAGTTGAGTTGAGAGGTATCTTAATATAGCGCGGTCTTACCCTGAAGGGTCCCGACGCGCATAGGCAAAGTTCATGGGAAAAGATGACCCAGGAACCAAAAGCAGCACAGAGCGGCATAAAGGGTGGAAGAGAGAGGCTACGCAGGAAAGGCTTGCTTGAAAAGCCAAGTCTTTTACTACCTATCAGTAACAACTAACAGTGTCACCCATCAGTGCCCATCAGTACCATCTTATCAGTGGCCATCAGTGCCGCCTTATCTGTTCCTCTCAGTGCCGCCTTATCTGTGCCGCCTTATCTGTCCCCATCAGTGCCGCCTTATCTGTGCCTATCAGTGCCGCCTTATCTGTCCCCATCAGTGCCGCCTTATCTGTGCCTATCAATGCCGCCTTATCTGTGCCTATCAGTGCCGCCTTATCTGTGCCCATCAGTGCCGCCTTATCTGTGCCCATCAGTGCCGCCTTATCTGTGCCTATCAGTGCCGCCTTTTCTGTGCCCATCAGTACCACCTTATCTGTCCCCATCAGTGCCGCCTTATCTGTCCCCATCAGTGCCGCCTTATCTGTGCCTATCAGTGCCGCCTTATCTGTGCCGCCTTATCTGTCCCCATCAGTGCCGCCTTATCTGTCCCCATCAGTGCCGCCTTATCTGTGCCTATCGGTAGGCTTGTGCAATTCGTTTCGTAACGAATCGAAATTCGTCCGAATTTAGCAACTTTCGGACATTCGGAAGCATTCGAATTTCCGAACAAAGCAATTACGAATAAAACCGAATCCGAAATCAATTATACCGCAAAATAGCGAATGCCCGGATGTCTTTGGCATAATTTGTTATGAAAAATTTACGAATGTACAAATCCATACGAAGCACAATAACACTCTGCTCTGCTCTCTGCTTCTCCCTCACCGTGCTGAACCCTCTCAAAATGGTGTACAGGGGCGGAGCCTATAGCCGCATGTAAAAAACGAAAGTAAAATACGAGATTTCGAATCGTTACAAATAACCGCTATGTATTTAGAAAAGTACAAATCCATTTGAAGCACATTAGGCATAATAGGCAGCGTCGTTGTGAGAGAGACACAGAAAATTACGAATCAACGAACCCAAAAAAAGTTACGAAAGTAGGAATTGTGTCCAGAATCAACGAAAAACAATGTACCCTACCGAAAGTACGAATTATAAAGCAACTAAAAATTCAACGAAAAATTACGCTTGCGAAAATACGAATTAGTCTGAACACGAAAAATCCCGTCTAGCAAAATTACGAATCAACAGGACCGAAAAGAAACGAACCGAAACTAAACAAATTTTTCTGTTGTGCACAAGTCTACCTATCGGTGCCGCCTTATCTGTCCCCATCAGTACCGCCTTATCTGTCCCCATCAGTGCCGCCTTATCTGTGCCCATCAATGCCGCCTTATCTGTCCCCATCAGTGCCGCCTTATCTGTGCCTATCAGTGCCGCCTTATCTGTCCCCATCAGTGCCGCCTTATCTGTGCCCATCAGTACCGCCTTATCTGTCCCCATCAGTGCCGCCTTATCTGTGCCTATCGGTGCCGCCTTATCTGTGCCCATCAGTGCCACCTTATCTGTCCCCATCAGTACCGCCTTATCTGTCCCCATCAGTGCCGCCTTATCTGTCCCCATCAATTCCGCCTTATCTGTCCCC
Source organism: Rana muscosa (assembly GCA_029206835.1). NCBI lineage: Eukaryota > Metazoa > Chordata > Amphibia > Anura > Ranidae > Rana > Rana muscosa. Next base: position 369,063,014 of record CM055125.1, read on the forward strand.
ATCAGTGCCGCCTTATCTGTGCCTATCAGTGCCGCCTTATCTGTCACCATCAGTGCCGCCTTATCTGTCCCCATCAGTGCCGCATTATCTGTCCCCTCAGTGCCGCCTTATCTGTGCCTATCAGTGCCGCCTTATCTGTCCCCATCAGTGCTGCCTTATCTGTGCCCATCAGTGCCGCCTTATCTGTGCCCATCAGTACCGCCTTATCTGTCCCCATCAGTGCCGCCTTATCTGTGCCTATCGGTGCCGCCTTATCTGTGCCCATCAGTGCCACCTTATCTGTCCCCATCAGTACCGCCTTATCTGTCCCCATCAGTGCCGCCTTATCTGTCACCATCAGTGCCGCCTTATCTGTGTCTATCAGTGCCCACCAGTGCAGCCTCATCAGCGCATATCAATGAAGGAGAAAAATTACCTGTTTGCAAAATTTTATAACAAACTGTGAAACATGATTTGTTTTTTTTGTTTTTTTTTTCATTTTCCATTTTTTTGGTTTGTTTAGCAAAAAATAAAAACCTCAGCAGTGATTAAATACCACCAAAAGAAAGCTCTATTTGTGTGAAAAAAAAATGATAAAAATGTAATTTGGGTACAGTGTTGTATGACCGCGCAATTGTCATTCAAAGTGCGTTAGCGCTGAAAATTGGTCTGGGCAGGAGGGGGGTTTAAGTGCCCAGTAAGGAAGTGGTTAATGTGTAATATGTTTGTGTCTGTAAATACATTTTTTTTTTCATAAAATTAATAAAATATATAAAAAAAAAAAATGGCACTGTATGGGAAAAATAAATCTACTTCCGATGATATAATTTTTCTCATTGTTTTCTTCTTCTCTTCTAGTTTCGGCGCAGACTTTAAAATCCAGTCTGGACAGCATGGACCACCAGATAAAACGACTGGAAGGCGACATCAAAAACTTTCCCAAGACGGATAATCCAAACGATAAGTTTGTAGTGAAAATGACGATATCCTTTTTTTAGTCTTTTTTTTTAGGTCATTCTCATTAACAATCAACACTAGTTAAATATTTACACAGCATGAAATTAACAAGTCATTGGCAATCTGTTTTCTCGCGCATGTTAGCGTGTGTAGCGTTACTTGAGATATGCAAAAGCAATTTTTTTTAACACAACGAAGCTGTCTGTCCCTTTCCAAAAACGTGCCTTTGACTACACACAACAATCCGCACCTAGTTCCAGGTGCAACCCCCCCCCCCCCCCCCCAAAAAAAATGCAATGGTAATTCAGCCCAGAATTTAGCTGGCGTTTCAAATCCAAGGCAATGTAGCCTTCATGGAGGACTTGTTCATATTTGGTTGAAGTAGTAGAATGATGGCGCTGAAACCTTTGGTGGATATACTTAGGTGCTAATACTATTTTAGACAAAAACGTATGGGTGGTATCCTAATGGGGTGACTACAGTGCTGGGTTTAAACCTTGTGGGGCCCGGGGCCAGGGCCGCCATCAGGAATTTTGGGGCCCCTTACACAGCTTCAGGCATTGGTCCCCTGGAGCAGAGGAGAACCAGGGGGGCAGCCGCGAATTGAGAAGCGGGGGGTGCCACGAATTGAGAAGCGGGGGGTGCCACAAATTGAGAAGCGGGGGGGGGGTGCTGCCGCCACAAATTGTTGAGGTCGGGGGGGCTTTGGGTGCTGACGAACAAAGAATAAATAAAAATTAAAAAAAATAGTTTTATAAAAAAAAAGGGGCGGTTGCCATTCTGGGACCTTACAAAAAATAAATTAAAATAAATTAAAAAAAAAATATATATATTTTTTTATAAAAAAATATATAAAAAAGGGGGGTTACCATCCAGGGCCCTGGAGACCTCCGAGCCCCTTATATAAAAAAAAATGGGGGTTGCCATCCGGGCCCCTTATATAAACAAAAAAAAGGGGGGTTGCCATCCGGGGCCCTGGGGACCTCCAGGCCTCTGGGGACCTCTGGGCCCCTTACAAAAAAAGTATTTTTTATAAAAAAATAAATTAAAACATTTTTTTTGATAAAAAAAAAAAAGGGGGGGTTGCCATTCGGGGACCTCTGGGCACCTTACAAAAAAACAACAACAAAAAAAAAAAAAAAATTATTTTTATAAAAAATACATAAAAAAGGGGGGTTACCATCCGGGGCCCTGGGGACCTCCGGGCCCCTTATATAAAAAAGAAAAGAAGGGGGTTGCCATCCGGGCCCCTGGGGACCTCCGGGCTTCTTACAGGTGTACTGCCTGTACCCCCCTGATGGCGGCCCTGCCCGGGGCACATCAATTTCGGAGGCCCCATCAACATAGAAATGAAATTATATGACAAATAAAAAAGTGAAATGAAATGAATGAACAAATACATTCGCCGGCCACTTTATTCGGGGTACCTGTTCAATTGCTTGGTAACATAAATTTCTATCAGCCAATCACATGGCAGCAACTCAATGCATTTAGGCATCTATATGTGGTGAAGACGACTTGCTGAAGTTCGAACTGACCCTCAGAATGGGGAAGAAAGGGGATTTAACCACGTCAGCCCCGGAAGAATTTACCCCCTTCCTGACCAGAGCACTTTTTGCGATTTGGCACTGCGTCGCTTTAACTGACAATTGCGCGGTTAATTTTCTATTGTCCAATTTTGGTGATCCTGTGCCAATTGTAGCCTCAATATCCTGTTCTTAGCTGACAGGAGTGGCACCCGGTGTGGTCTTCTGCTGCTGTAGCCCATCTGCTTCAAGGTTGGATGTCTTGTGTGTTCAGAGATGATATTCTGCATACCTTGGAGGTAACGAGGGGTTATTTGAGCTACTGTTGCCTTCTTATCATCTGGAACCAGTCTGCCCATTCTCCTCTGACCTCTGACATCAACAAGGCATTTTCCTCCACACAACTTCCGCTCACTGGATATTTTCTCTTTTTCTGACCATTCTCTGTAAACCTGAGAGATGGTTGTGTGTGAAAATCCCAGTAGATCAGCAGTTGTTGAAATCCTCAGACCAGCCTGTCTGGCACCAACAACCATACCACATTCAAAGTCACTTGAATCCCCTTTCTTCCCCATTCTGATGCTCAGTTTGAACTTCAGAAAGTCGTCTTCACCACGTCTAGATTTCTAAATGCATTGAGTTGCGATTGGCTGATTAGCAATTTGTGTTACCAAGCAATTGAACAGGTGTACCTAATAAAGTGTACTGAGTATATATCTGATACTAATGCCCTGTACACACCATCGGATTTTCCGATGAGATAAAATCCGATGGAATTTTCCATCGGAATTCGGTTCAAGCTGTCTTCCATCAGTCTTGCCTACACACTGTCAGTCCAAATTCCGACCGTCCAAAACGCGGTGACGTACAACAACACTACGACGAGCCGAGAAAAAGGAAGTTCAATGCTTCCGAGCATGCGTCGACTTGATTCTGAGCATGCGTGGGGTTTTTTCTCCGTCGGAGTTCCACACAGACGATAGGAATTTCCTATCGTTTTTTTTTTTTCCATCGAATAAAAAAAAAAACATGTTCTATTTCTAAACACCGACGGGAAAAAATCCGATGGTGCCCACACACGATCGGAATTTTCCTGATGGAAAAAAGTCCATCTGACTTTTTTCATCAGAAAATCCGATCGTGTGTACAGGGCATAAGTCAGTTGTAAGTCATGTGATTTGATAGTCGTGGTGTCAGATCTCCTCTCTGTATCTCGGTGGAGGTCTGAGCGGTCTGAGCAGAGTATAAATCAGGTTGAGGAGCCCGCGTAGAATCCTTTCTTTATACCAACAATAGCAAAAAAGGCATTTAAACATTTTTTTTTTTCCTCTTACAGTTTTGCCGTCCTCTGGCGGTTATGATCTGCTTGGGAGCATTTAAATACGTCTTATGGACTGCTTTACTGTGTCATAAGAAGTCCGATACTGGAGCAGCAAAACTATTCATGCTCTGACTTGCGCGCTGAATCTCGGCCTTCCTGCCGCTGTACGCCATCTTGACAAATGGCCACTTTCCCCGCGCCGCCTTCCTTACACGAAGCGTGAGAGCGCACGGCCTTATTTTATGCCGGAAAGTGTCTCCCAAGATTAAGTGGGAGCTCCGGTCCAAACACTTTCCTCGTTCGGGGGAATATATTATTTTTCAGAACTATTTCTTTATTTTCTGTAGAATAATGTTTCTTATTTTTGTTAGTTTCGGTTTAATTTTGCATTTTCTTGTTGATTATGGATGTTCGTTTTTCACTGTGGTCTTATATTTTGTCTTTCCTGGTTCAACCCTGCCCCCCAAGTCAACATGCGATTACTTATTTATTTTTACTTTTTTAATACAAACTTTATGTTTTAATGCTGTACCTTATTTTAGAGCCAGCAATGTCATCACAGGGTCTCTGTGCTTCTCTATGCAGTGCAGGTGGGAGAGGTCGGCATTACATTACAGCGCCATGCCTCAGTACGCCTCTCAAAAGACCTCGGCCTCGATGCAACTCCTTGGGAGGAGATATGCAAATATCAAAATGCTCTGAAGATCGGGTGTCAGGCTAGAAGAGCGGGTGTTCCCAGGCAGGTTGTAATTGCATTCAAACCAATCTCTAGGTAACACCTACATGTGATGCTGAGGCTCCAAGGTTGAAAAATTATATTGGTGGGAGGAAAAGTGCCCCCATGATGTCCGTGGAAGATGCCCCATTGTTGGTGTCGGTGGAAGGAATAATGCTCCATCATTGTTGTCCATGGAAGTAATAGTACCCCATTGTTGTTATCAGTGGAAAAAAAGTGCACAATCATATGCAGAACATCAGTGGGAGTAATTATGCCCCATCATTGGTGACAGTGGAAGGAATCAGGCTCCATTGTTGGTGTCAATTGAAGGAATAGCGCCTCATCGTTGATGTCAGTGGGAGAAATAGTGTGCCAAGGGCGGATAAAGGCAAGCAAATGGAGACCACTGCTCTATAGTTATGCCCACGTACACACGATCCGAATATCGTACGACAGATCGTACGACTTTTTTCGCTTAATAGTCGCAAGAAAAATGAAATAGGTTCTTAAAGTCACGAAAATTCTCGTACGACAGAAAAAAAAATCGGAAGTGATGTCATGTGTTGTAATGTATTTGTATTGTTTTTTCGGTAGACAACTGTACTGACTAAACGAAAATCATACTAGCTGGTATCGTACGAGGAAAATTTTCATGCATGTCCGATAAAATAATATCGGATGAACTGTCATGATCGGCTCTCGAAGCTCTGTACTAACGATCCGATTATCGCACGATTCTTCATCGGACGACATTTGTGTACGATATTCGGATCGTGTGTACGGGGCTTAACTCTTCTTTATTCCTTCCTACTTCTTCTTACTTCTTCTTTCTTCTTCTTTCACCTCCCTCTTCCTTCATTATTTTCTTGTTCCTTCTTCTGCTTCCTTCTCCCTCCTTTCTCTTTCTTCTTCCTTCTTCTCCTTTCTTCCTTCTTCCTTCTTCCTTCTTCCTTCTTCTTTCTTCTTCTTTCTTCTTCTTTCTTCGTCTTTCTTCGTCTTCTTTCTTCTTCTTCACCTCCTTCTTCTTCCTCCTTCTTCTTCCTCCTCCTTCTTCTTATTTCTTGTTTTTGTTCTTTCTTCCTCCTCCTTCTTCTTCTTCTTTCACCTTCTTTCCTTTCCTTTCTTTACCTCTTTCTTCTTTCCTTTTTCTTTCTTTACCTCTTTCTTCTTCCTCCTCCTTCTTTTTCCTTCTTCTTTCTTTATATATTTATCTCATTTTTCCTCCTTCTTTTATCCTCTATCTTATTCCTTCTTTTTCATTTGTCTTCCTTCTCCTTCTTCCTTCCTCTTTCTTCTTCCTTTTTCTTCTTCTTTCTTCCCTTTCCTTCTTTTTCTTCTTCTTTCTCTTCCTCCTTTATCTTTCTCCTTCTTTCTTCACCTCCTTCTTCTTCCTCCTGCTTCATCTTCCCCCTCCTCCTTCTTATTTCTTGTTTTTGTTCTTTCTTCTTCTTCTTCCTCCTCCTTCTTCTTCCTCCTCCTTCTTCTTCTTTCACCTTCTTCCCTATTCTTTCTTTACCTCTTTCTTCTTCCTCCTCCTCCTACTTTTTCTTTCTTCTTTCTTTATATTTTATCTCCCTTTTCCTCCTGCTTTTATCTTCTATCTTATTCCTTCTTTTTCATTTGTTTTCCTTCTCCTTCTTCCTTCCTCTTCTTCCTTCCTCTTTCTTCTTCCTTTGTCTTCTTCTTCCTTTGTCTTCTTCTTTCTTCCCTTTCCTTCTTTTTCTTCTTCTTTCTCTTCCTCTTTCCTCCTTTATCTTTCTTCTTCTTTCTTCACCTCCTTCTTCTACCTCCTCATTCTTTTTTCTTCTTTCTTCACCTCCTTTTTCTTATTCCTCCTTCTGTTTCCTTATTTTTTTTTTTTCTTCTTCATTCTTTTTCCTTCTTCTTCCTTCTCCCTCTTTCTTCTTCAACCAAAAGCAACGTGTCGTCATTGAGATCTTGATGATTGAGAGGTGCAGACTGTTGATCCTCCACAGCAGACTACAGGATGTTTAGAAGATAACACCATTGACAAGAGTCACCAATGTATACAAAGAGAATATGATCTGGTGTTGCCAGTGACACACCTCCACCCCCAAATTAAATACAACAACAAACAATAGCGCCCGTGGGACTTTCAATGAAGTGAGCACAAAATGGTGCTCACCTCATTTGAAGTTCCCACGGGCGCTATTCTTTGTTGTTAAGAGTCACCAATGGCAAGACATGGCTCTTGCCAATGGTGTCATCTCCGTAAACTTTCTGTAGCCTTCTGTAGATATCAGACAGCCTACACCCCTCTTTTGTCAAGACCTCAATGACGGCACGTTGCTTCTGCTTGGAATCCATTAATAACCTGCAATGAAACAGAAGAAGAAGTTACTATAGGATTAAAGCCTCGTACACACAACTTGGTTTCTCGGCAAGAAAACTGCTGGGAGAGCTTTTTGCAGAGAAAAACGTGTATGGTTTCTCGGCAGGAAAACTGCCGGGAATCTCGACGAGAAAAATAGAGAACCTGCTCTCTATTTTTCTCGTCGGGATTATCGGCAGAGTGTTTCCTGATGAGAAACCCGTTCGTAAGTATGCTTACCTGTCCCAGGTAAGCCCGCGCATGCTCGATGAGACTTCGATGCATGCGCGGTAGCGTACAAGGGTAGTGTAGGGTGTAGCAAAGATGGCGGCGACGGCGACGGCATCGAATGTGACGAGCGCCGGCTCGTCGGAAAGTCAATGACGTCACCGCGTTCTTGCCATTCAAAAGAACGGCGGTTCTTTTGAATGGCCGTCTGTACACAGGGCTTGGCAAGACAAGCTTGCCAGGAATCCCATCGAGAAAACCAACGTTTTTTTTTTGGACGAGATTCCCACCCGTGTGTACAGGGCTTTTCTCTACCAATATGTGAAATATGAACAACCTATTTAAGTGAATAAAAAAGTTATTCCCTATTTTTTATTACTTTCAGTACAGCCTTCGTATATAAAGTGTAGCACACGGCCCTCTTTCTCCCGTCTTTGGCTCACTCACAGGAGAAAAAGGCACACCATGCCACGATGCCCGTACCCTCTGGTATAAGTGGTTAAGCACACTTTTTAACTTACGGGTCCTGCAGCAAGGTTCTCCTTAAAGTTGGTTCCGGTCTTTAGAATGTAAGGACAAAGTCTCTATACCCCCGAGTAACTCCAAGGTCCACACCAGTAGCAAACTCCAACGTAGAGTTTATTTTCTTTATGCACAAATAATCAGAAGGTTGAGAAGAGAGAAAGGTGTTAGAGAGACAGATCAGATTCAGGCACCTCTGGCTTCTTCGCCACTCAATCCCGAGTGGGCACAGCTCACCCGGATAGTCACCCAATGGCACTAGCAGCCGGCATGTAGCTCAAACAGTTAATCAGATTCCTTAATAGATGTGATCGGGAGATCCCCTGCCACAGAATCTATAGTGTCCCGAACCTCCTAACGGTTGCGTTATTAGGCCCCTTTTCGGATTGATGACATCCCTCCAGAGAGTTACTGGGCCCCTTCCTTCACTGTGATCTCTCACCAATCCTTCAGAACGGTCCTCCCCCAGCCTCCTCTTCCGGATGCGGGTCCCCTCGCAAGGCGGCACCCTGGGATTCTTCTTCCCCGAAGTGGGCTCCAGCTAAAGGTGCTGAGCCCAGGGCTGAAGCCGCAGTCCCAGGACTAAAGGTGCCTGGGAATGAGGCGCACGTGGCCCCATGGCCTGGAGGGCCAGGCACTTGAACTTGGACCCCAGAAAGCACACCGGGCAATGGCGTCTGCCCCTTATGTACCCTCTCCCAGCATGCACCGCAGGCCAAACACGCCCACTGCACAGCTGCCGAGAGAGGACACCCAATCGCCACTCCATCACTTGTGGTTTAACCCCGAGTATAAGTGACAGCGCCACCCATACCTCAAAGGGGAACTGCACACCAGGTGAAACAGCAGCAAGGCAGAGTCCAACAAAATAGAAGCTCCGAGCCAACTACCACTCGAATCACCCTTAAATTTGGGTGTAACAACCCCCTAATTTGGGACCCCCGCTACAAAAGTAATGGACAAGGTTTAGCAAATTGACCCCAAACGTGGCTGCAGAGCTCCTTCTGGGTTCTCATTTTCACTGATGAGTGTTTCCGATAATCCTCTGACCCAAAAACTCAAAACTGGGGGGAGGGGGCGTTCGGTTCCTGCGTCCAAAGGTGAGAACAATCATCTCTGTGCTAAGTCGCTAAGTAACTCTCGATGTTAAATAATGGCACAATTTCCCTGGACTTGGAAGTTATTTTCCTACGTAATAAAAAAGGTACAGAACTGTACTTTTTTTTTTTTCCCCTCGCTAGACATTTCTTTAGGAACGTCTTTAAACTTCTTTCATTTTCAAAAATGAGCCTAAATTAGATTTTTGACTGACAAGCAGTACAGTCTGACATTTTTCCATTTTTTTCTCCATTGTAATGCAAATTTTAAGTTTTTCTAAACCACAAGAAAGGCTTTTCGCTAGCTTTGAATTACCAGATTGCCTTCATGTCTGGGGGGACTTTGATGCTTGGGAAAACTGTGCCGCGATCTATCGGCGGGGGCAGGCGTTATGGCGGGCACCCACGTATAAAATGCATAGGACATGCAGACGCCATGCATTATTCATCGCTTGTATATCACATGATCCAAAAGAGAAATTAATTGCTTGCCGATCATCGTTTTTCTATTGACGTCCTTTGTCTCGTAATTTGTTTATTTTTCTATTGAAATGCGCAAGCGTCCGGTTAGGCTACGTTCGCCGTGGCTGGGAATGGAATGAGGTCGTAGCATTTTGCAGGTTTTCTGGCAGCCCCCCCCCCCCCCTCCTCATTTGAACTCCGCGCACATACGTGTTTTGTTGTATGGATGCACCGTGAGATTTACACGTTGTGGCATTTCATGGACTGTTTCTGAATGCAGGAAGGGTGTCTTGGGAAGCATCGGGGGCTGCAGGTGTCAAACCATTAATCATTCCCTGTAGGGTAAACTCCAGCCCATGCTCCAGCCTCTATACATAGACAAGCCACATAAACACGCACCATGGCCGGGTGACAAGGCTGAGCGTTTCGCAAGATCACATTGGCATGATAAAGTCGTCTGCTAAGGGCCAAAGTCAACTCGGTGATATATATTCAGGCTGGAGGGGAATAAATCTGCTAAATAAATTAAACCTGAATAGTGGCGAAAAAAAACCCGCAGTTTTCCCTTATTTATAGGACACAATAAATCTATTGTTAAAGTGTACCTGTCATCAGCAGTGGTGGCAGCCATGTCTCTGGAAGCTATGTACAACCTATGGGATTAGAGATTTTACTCCATGGCTGTTATTACGGTGGATTTTTATTTTGTTATTTTTATACATTTTTTATGTAATGTATTTAATGAATTTAATTTGCATGTGCTTGCAATTTTGATAAGCAGGTCCTGGCTTAGTGAAATCCTATTTTTTTTTCTTTTTATTAATTTATTTTGGTTTTAAATATAATTTTTGTAATGTATTTATTTAATTTAATTTATTTCAGAGCATTTGATGCCATACCGATAAACAGGTCCTGGCTTTGTGAAACCCTACTTTTTTATATATATTTTTTTGGTAATATTTTTAGTTAATTTATTTTAAAGAATGTGCTGTAATCAACAGGTAAACAGGTCCTGGCTTAGTGAAATCCTACTTTTCTTTTTTCCTTTTATTTATTTATTTTTTACTCTTTTTTATCTGTATTTTTTATTTTTACTTTTTTTTCTGTTCCTGGCTTTGTAAAAGCCTATTTTTTTAAATATATTTTCATTTTTGGTAATGTTTTTATAAATGTAATTTATTTCAGAGCATGTGATGCAATACCGATAAACAGGTCCTGGCTTAGTGAAATCCTACTTTTTTTTTTCCTTTATTTTTTATTTTTTTTACTCTTTCTTATCTGTATTTTTTATTTTTCCTTTTTTTTTTCCTGGTCCTGGCTTAGTGAAATCCTATTTATATATATATATATATGTATATATATATATTAATACAGGTAAACAGGTCCTGAAATCCTATTTTATATATATATATATATATATATATATATATATATATATATATATATATTGGTAATGTTTTTAGTTAATTTATTTTAAAGTATGTGCTGTAATCAACAGGTAAACAGGTCCTGGCTTAGTGAGATCCTACTACTTTCCTTTTATTTATTTATTTTTTTCCATTTTTATTTTTTTTATTGAAGTCAGAAAGATAAGTGCATACATATAAAACTTTGCACAGTATTATACATTATAAATCCATGGCATGCAAATACGCCATGTACCATCGCTGCCACCCAGGCCACAGAGTATAGAAGGAATAACAATACATTAAGTCCGGGTAATATATAAACAGAATTATTTTATTAGTAGAAAAAATTCTACGTTTATTCATACAGCAATGCACATTTTGTTCTGCCCCACTATGATTACTTAGTTCATGAAGTTCAATCAAATCCTTATATAGGAGTATGTTGAAAATTTAGAAAGAAAATAGAGAGAGAAGAGAGGGAGGAAAATTTAAAAATAAAAAAGGGGGGGGGAGGGTAGGGATAGGGGTCGGAGGGGAAAGGAAAGGAGTAATTGTTTATACCTGCTCCCTTCTCCCTGTCCAGAGATTGGATGTGGGCTTTATTCACAACATGTTTGCATATATAAGTCTTGGAATCGTACAATTGTAACTTCCTTTATTTTTTATTTTTACTTTTTTTTTTTTTTTTTTTTTTTTTTTACTTTTATTTTACTTTTTTTTTTTTTTACTTTTACTTTTTTTTCTGGTCCTGGCTTAGTGAAATCCTATTTTATTTTGGTAATGTTTTTAGTTAATTTATTTTAAAGTATGTGCTGTAATCAACAGATAAAACAGGTCCTGGCTTAGTGAAATCCTACTCCTTTCCTTTTATTTATTAATTTTTTTCCATATTTTTTTTTTTTTTATCGAAGTCAGAAAGATAAGTGCATACATATCAAACTTTGCACAGTATTATAAATCCATGGCATGCAAATACGTCATGTACCATCGCTGGCACCCAAGCCACAGAGTACAGCCAGAATAACAAGACATTAAGTCCGGGGATTTATGAAAGGAAAAAATTATTTGTTTAGTAGAAAAATGAGAAGCTTTATATAAACAGAATTATTTGTTTAGTTGAAAACTTCAAAGCTTATTCATACCGCAATGCACATTTTGTTCTGTCCCACTATGCTTAGTTCATAACGTTTCAATAGAATTCTAAGGCCCGGTTCTCACAGGGGCGGCACGACTTCGGGGGCGACTTGGCGGCGCGATCTCAAGACGACTTGAGACGCCCGCCTGAGGCGATTTGCATAATGACTTCTGTATAGAAGTCAATGCAAGTCGCCCCGAGTCGCCCCCAAAAGTAGTACAGGAACCTTTTTCTAAGTCGGAGCGACTCAGGTATCTCCTATTAGAACGGTTCCATAGCACAGACCGGAACGCGACTCCTCAGGTGACCGAGCCGCCTGAGGAGTCGCCCCTATGTGAACCGGGCCTTATATAGGAGTATGTTGAAAATTTAGAACGTAAAAAGAGAGAGAAGAGAGGGAGAAAAATAAAAAAGGGGGGGGGGGAAGTAGGGATAGGGGTTGGAGGGGAAGCTCTATTTGTGGGAAAAAAAGGACATCAATTTTGTTTGGGAGCCACGTCGCACGACCGCGCAATTGTCAGTTAAAGCAACGCAGTGCCAAATCGCAAAAAGTGGCCCCGGTCTTTGACCAGAAAAATGGTCCGGGGCTTAAGTGGTTAAGGAACCCCTAGCAACCTCAGGAGGAACTCTAGAGTTCCATGGAACCCTGCTTGAGAATGGCTACTGTAAACTGTCTGCTGCAGGATTACAGGGCCACTTTAAATTACAGTCTTCCATGGCCACCATCATAACATGCAGTAAGTTTATTAGCAAACTATTCTTATTGCTTGGCTTTTGTTGTTGTTGGCTCTGCTATGTGGCGTTTGACCTGGAACTGCACCGTCACCATGGGATGGGAGGTCAATCGGCCAGAGACCAAGAAACACATAGTCACCTGTGGAGGAACCTTAGGTTTCCATGGAACCCTGGTTGAGAATAGCTGTTGTAAATTGTCTGCTGGAGAATGACAGGGTCACTTTAAGGTACAGTCTTCCATGGCCACCATCATGATATGCCGTAAGTTCATTTGCAAACAATTGTTATCACTTGGCCCTTGTTCTTGCTGGCTTAGCTATGTGGCATTTGACCTGGAACCCTACAGTCACCATGGGATGGGAGGTCAATCAGCCACAGCTCAAGAAACCCCTAGTGACCTCTGGAGGGACCCTGGGGCTCCATGGAACATTGGTTGAGAATGGATATTGTAAACTGTCTGCTGGAGGATGACAGAGGCCACTTTACAGTACAGTCTTCCATGGGCACCATCATGATATGCCGTAAGCTTATTATCAAACATATATCAACTATATAACAATATCAAATATTCTTATCGCTTGGCCATTGTTGTTGTTGGCTCTGCTATGTGGCGTTTGACCTGGAACTGCACAGTCACCATGGGATGGGAGGTCAATAAGCCGTACCTCAAGGAACTCTAAAGCCTCGTACACATGGCCGAGAATCTCGTCAGGAAAAAAACATGTTGTTTTTCCTGACGAGATTCTTGAACAAGAATCTTGTCCCGGCCAAGTGTACACACGTACGATTCAAAAGAACCGGCGTTGTTTTGAATGGCACAAACACGGTGACGTCATCGACTACGACGAGCGTGCGCTCGTCACATTCGATGCCATCGCTGACATCTTGCTACATCCTACCTATTCCTAGGAAGCTACCGTGCATTCGTCAAAGTAATTTCGAGCATGCGCAGGTTTCCACAGCGACAGGTAAGTGTACACACACTCGGGTTTCTTGTCAGGAAACAGGCCGACGAGAATCCCGACGAGAAAATAGAGAGCAGGTTCTCTATTTTTCTCGTCGAGATTTTGGCCTGTTTTCCTGACGAGAAACCTGAAAGCCTCGTACACACGGCCGGTTTTCTCGGCAAGAAAGCTCTTCCGGCAGTTTTCTTGTCGTTTCTTGACGAGAAAACCGTCCGTTTATGGGAGGCTTTAGAGACCTCTGGAAGAACCCTGGTTAAGAAAGGCTGTTGTAAATTGTCTGCTGGAGAATGACAAGGGCACTTTAAGGTACAGTCTTGCATGGCCACCATTATGATATGCTGCAAGTTTATTATCAAACTATTCTTATTGCTTGGCCTCTGTTATTGCTGACTCTGCTACGTGGCATTTGACCTGGAACTTCACAGTCACCATGGAATAAAAGTTCAATCAGCCACAGCTCAAGAAACCCCTAATCAACATCTGGGGAAACCCTAGCGTTCCATGAAACCTTAGTTGAGAATGGCAGTTGTACATTGTTTGCTGGAGAATGACAGGGGCACTTTAAGGTACAGTCTTCCATGGCCACCATCATGATATTCCGTACGTTTATTAGCGAACAATTCTTATTGTGTGGCCTTTATTGTTGTTGCCTCTGCCTAGGATCTGGTTTGGGCTGGAGACCACGCTGGACTGACTAGAGAAGTTATGGTCATGGGTGGGTGGTTGTGTGGGGATATAAGGAAGAAATCTCTTCCAGTAGGAAAATTGTGGTGGTGGACCTTCTTGGGGACTTAGGCTACTACCTTTCCGATATGGCCTTATGTTACTTTCAGTAAAAAGACTTGGGTAGGAAGGAAGGAGCTTCCAGTGTCCAGGAAATTGCAACTTTTAATGGACAACTTTCTGTACACCGGGTGCTCCTTCCTTCCTACCCAAGGCTCTGCTATGTGGCATTGGCCCTGGAACTGCACAGTCGCCATGGGATGGCAGGTCAATCAGCCACAGCTCATGGAACCCTTACCGACCTCTGGAGGAACCCTGATGCCCCGTACACACGACCGGTTTTCCTGACATGCCAAAACCCGATGTTTTTCCCAACGTGATTCCTCTCAAGCCTGCCTTGCATACACACGTACATTAAAAAAAACGCTCGACCAAAGCGCGGTGACATCCAACACGTACAACGGCACTATAAAGGGGACATTCCATTCAAATGGCACCACCCTTTGGGCTGCTTTTGCTGATCTCGTGTTATTAAAAGTTTGGTGAGAGACCATTCGCGCTTTTCAGCCTTGTGCTTTTCAGTTCGTTACAGCGCGACGAATGTGATATCTCCATTACGAACGCTAGTTTTACCAGAACGAGCGATCCCGTCTTATACTTGATTCTGAGCATGCACGTTTTTTTTACCCTCGGAAAAGCATACACGACCGGTTTTCGCAACGAGAAAAAGAACGACGGGAAATACGACGGGAAAAAATAGAGCAGGTTCTACATTTTTTGTGGGCAGTTTTCTCGTTGGGAAAACTGCTATGGAGCGTACACACGACCGGTTTTCCCGACCAATCTAAAAATTGGCAGTTTTCTCGTCTGGAAAACCGGTCGTGTGTACGGGGCATAAAGCCCCATACACACGGTCTGACTTTTTGCCAACAAACTTAATTTTGAGCAAGTTTGACAAAAAATCCGACCGTGTGTACGCTCCATCGGACAAACTTTTTTGGTTTTCATCGGACAAATGTTCGGTCTGCAAACGGACAAACTTTTCGCCAACAAAAGTCCGATGGAGCAAAGTCCGACCGTGTGTACAGAAATCCATCGGACTTTTGTCCGATGGACAAAACAAATAATGTTAAAATCGACCAAAAATAGCAGAAGTTGACCAAAGGGTGGCGGTAAAGAGCAGAAAAGAGCAGAAAAAGCACGTGATGTTGGAAAAGTTTTGGGAAAGTTTGCAGAAAAGTCAGAGCGTGTGTAAGGTATGGGTGTTCCCGACCAACTCCCTTTGGACAAAAATCCACGGAAAAGTTTGTTTGAAGTCCGACCGTGTGTACGAGGCTTTAGACTCCATGGAACCCTGGTTGAGAATGTCTATTGTAAATTGTCTGCTGGAGGACAACAGGGCCACTTTAATGTATGGTCTTTCATGGCCACCATCATGATATGCCATACGTTTATTAGCAAAACAATTCTTATTGCTTGGCCTTTGCTAGTGAGACACGGAAAGCACCGTCCTCTAAAACTGCAATTTAATATGTTATCTGTGGTACATTATGCAGATTAGCAGAGATTTAATCTGCAGAACTGACAGTCTTTTGTGTTGCAGTCTGCAGCAGCAACTTATCAAAAGGCAATTTACTGTATAGTGGAGAGCTAGGGAGTCATTTTAGCGATTGCAGATTAATTAGTGATCAATATTCTGTCAAATAGCGGATACAGTAATGCACCAAGAACTGGGAAGAAGGAACTTTCTATATGAGGAAAAGTCTATCATTTACAATATTTACTGCTCCTCCCCATGGCTCCTAATTGCCCTCATTTACATCTGCTTCGTGTATCAATTACCTTTCTGTAAAACTCGAAGCTTTGGAAGGTTCTCAGATAACGGCGATAGAACAAAGCCATCCACAACTGTCCAATAAAGGGGAGCCGTAGCTCTATAATACATTTGGTTTTAGATAATATATATATATATATATATATATATATATATATATATACAGTATATTTGAGGAAAGAGACAAAAACTGAACGAATAAAGTCCAGATTACATTTTATTCAGAATCCAATATCGTTAAGAACCAACGCGTTTCAGGGACCTTTTCCCACTGGATACACTTTACTGTTGGGAATGGTTAAATGCAGGGCTTTTTTTCAGGGGGAACGCAGTTCCGGCACCTCCTGGACTGACTGTATGTAATGGCAAGGGGTGCTGGGGTGTGCTGCAGGGTATTATTGCTCACTGCTGTGGATCGTTTTTTGCAGGGGGGTCTATTGTTGCTGAGGAGGGTCTTATGTTGCTGGGGGATCAGTTGTTGCTGAAAGAGATCTACTGTTGGGAAGGGGGTCTATTGTTGATGGCAGCCAGAGAGTCTATTAATGCTGGCTGTGCAGAGATCTGTTGATGCTGCTGGGAGTCTATTGTTGCTGGGGGGGATGTTGGTGTGGGTGGTCCATTGTTGTTAGGGGGATCTATTGTTGCTGGCTGCAGGGGATCGTTTTTACTTTTTTTCTTGATATCATTACCAAATTCAATACAAATTACTTAGCACCACAACATGATACTTGGTTCTATATTGTCTAAAAGGGGCGGTACTGGGAGGTGGGTAGGGGCAGAGAAAAGGGGTGACTTGGAAAGGGGAGTTCCTGCACCGTTTGTCTGAGAAAAAAAGCCCTGGTTAAATGGCATCTGGAGTGATCATAATAGGATTTTTATAACAGCTTACCTGTAAAATCCTTTTCTTGGAGTACATCACGGGACACAGAGCGACATAGTCATTACTAATGGGTTATATAGATACCGTCAGGTGCTGGCACTGGCAACTTCCAAAACCGGAAGTACCCTCCCCTATATAAGCCCCTCCCATCCGGGAGCACCTCAGTTTTGTAGCAAAGCAATAAGTGTCCCTAAAGAGGGGCGGGAGCTCTGTGTCCCGTGATGTACTCCAAGAAAAGGATTTTACAGGTAAGCTGTTATAAAAATCCTATTTTCTTTCTCGTACATCACGGGACACAGAGCGACATAGTCATTACTAATGGGATGTCCTAAAGCAATGCCAAATGAGGGGGGGGATACACCATATATAAGCTGAGCGCTATCAGACATGAGGATCTTTTGCGGCCTGCAACACACTGCGCCCAAAGGCGACATCCTCCTGACTTCTAACGTCCACCTGGTAGGACCTAGTAAACGTGTGTACCGAAGACCATGTTGCGGCCTTACAGATTTGAGCCAGGGAGGCCTGGTGATGCACTGCCCATGAAGTTCCAACTGCTCTCGTGGAGTGCGCTCTAACTTTGAACGGAGGCGGTCTCCTTCTCAAGCCATAAGCTTGCATAATGACCTGTCGAATCCACTTGGCTAAAGTAGATTTTGACGCTGCCTGACCCTTTCTGGGGCCTTCCGGCAGAATAAACAAAGTATCCGTTCTGCGAATCTGAGCAGTGGCTTTTAGATAAGCTTTAACTGCTCTTACTACATCCAAAGAATGCAATAACTTTTCCTCTACCGAAGTAGGTTTGGGGAAAAAAGAAGGAAGAACCACATCTTGGTTCAAATGAAACCTCGATACCACCTTAGGAAGAAAGGCTGGATGAGGACGTAACACTACTCTGTCCTTATGGATAACCAGATATGGCTCCTTACAGGACATAGCTGCTAATTCCGATACTCTTTTAGCCGAACAAATGGCTACTAGAAAAATCTATTTCCTGGTGAGAAGCACCAAGGAAATATGCTGTAATGGTTCAAATGGTTGTTTCTGTAGAACCGACAGAACCAAGTTTAGATCCCATGGACATATGGGAATATTAACTGGAGGCCTAATACGCATCACTCCTTGTATAAAGGCTTTGACTAGTGAATGCGAAGCCAAGGGCCTTTGAAAAAATATTGACAAGGCCGAAATCTGACCCTTGATAGTACTCAAGGCAAGCTTCCTATCTACAGCCCACTGTAGGAAGTCCAGAATCCTACCTATTACGTACTTATGTGGATGCCATTTCTTGGCCTCACACCACGCGATGTACGCCTTCCAGATTCTATAGTAGATCTGCCTGGATACCGGCTTCCTGGCATTGATCATGGTAGATACCACAGCATTAGAGAGCCCTCTCTTTTTTAGAATGTGGGCTTCAATAGCCAGGCCGTCAAACCTAGGGCTGGTAAGGAAGGGTGGTATATCGGTCCTTGCGAAAGCCGGACGACGTGGGAGAGTCCAAGGACTCCCCACTGAAATTTTACAATCTCCGCGTACCACGCTCTTCAGGGCCCCGCTGGAGCCACCGGAATCACTGGTTTCTTTTCTACCCTGATTCTGCGGAGTAATCGAGGTAACCATTGTGGCGGTGTGAATGCATATATCAGCTTGAACTGATCCCCAGGGAACACTAGGGCATCCGAGCCGCAAGCTAGGGGATCCCTTGTCCGAGAGACAAACCTGTCCCCCTTTGCGTTGAATCTGGATGCTAGAAGATCTACATCCGATGTTCCCCACCGCTGACATATTGTCCAGAAAACCTCGGGGTGAAGGGACCCTTCCTCTGGGCCTAATTGCTGGCGACTTAGAAAGTCCGCCTTCCAATTCTCCACTCCTGGAATGAATACCGCAGATATGGCTGGGACATATTTTTCTGCCCATTTCAGGATGTAATTTACTTCCCTCTGGGCTGCACGACTCCTGGTGCCCCCCTGATGATTGATATATGCCACTGCTGTGGCATTGTCTGATTGAATTCTGACAGGGGACCCTTGGAGTTTGGATGTCCATGCTACTAGGGCATACCGGGCTGCTCGTATCTCTAAGAGATTGATGGGCAGGGCCTTTTCTGCATCCGACCATCTTCCCTGGAGAGACTATTGCTCCAGTACTGCTCCCCAGCCTATAAGGCTGGCATCTGTAGTGACCACCTTCCAAGAAATCGGACTGAAGGATTTCCTTTTTTCCAGATTCTGGGGAACCCACCACCAACGGAGGCTCTTGCGAACGGAAGGGGACAAGGACATTGTAAGTCTAGGACCTGAACTTTTTTGTTCCAGGCTGACAGTATGGCCCCTTGCAAATTCCTTGAATGGAATTGACCGTAGGGTACTGCTTCGAATGATGCCACCATTTTTCCCAGCAGCCTCATATACAGGCGTATGGACGGCTGTCTTTTTTGTACCCACTAAGTGGATCAAATCTTTCAAAGACAACACCTTTCCTCGAGGCAAGAATATTTTTCTCTGGCCTGAATCCAACCTTAGCCCCAAGTATTCCAGACTTTTGACTGGTTTTTAGGGCTGACTTGTCTCGGTTGATAATCCAACCGTGAGATTCCAGATACTTGATCGTCTTGTGAACGACCACGTCTAGTTTTTTCACTGAGTGGTCTATCAGCAACAAGTCATCCAGATATGCCATTATCATTACACCTTGTGTTCTTAGATTGGCCAATAAAGGGCCAGAATTTTTGTAAACACTCGTGGTGCTGTGGCCAAACCGAAGGGTAAGGCTCTGAACTGAAAATGGCGCCCTTCTACTGCAAAGCGTAGAAATTTTTGGTGGACTGGAAAGATGGGAATGTGCAAATAAGCATCTTTGATGTCGATCGTGGCTAACCAATCCTCCCCTTGTAGGGCAGTGGCCACCGATCGGATCGACTCCATCGGAAAGTCCTGATATACAGGAATTTGTATAGCCCTTTTAGAATTAATATGGGCCTCCCGACCGCGTTTGCTTCGGGACTGTAAAGAGGTTTGAGTAAAACCCGAACCCTCATTCTTCCAGGGGAACCTCCATAATTACTCCTTGGAGCAATAGTTGTTCTAGTGCCAACAGGAGGGACTCTCTCTTCCGGGGATCCCTTGGCACGTTTGACCTCAAAAATGGGAAGGAGGAGAGTCTTTTAACTCCAAACTGTATCCCAAACCTACTGCGGAGAGCACCTATCTGTCTTGATCGTGTCCCGCCAGGTCTCTTGCGAACAACTGGAGTCCTCCCCCCACCCGACTGAGTGGGGGCTTCAATGAATTTAACTTTGGGGGAGGTTTTGTACCTCCCCTGACCCAGGGTTTCTCATTACCCTGCTACTGTCCCTGTTTTTTACCCCCGGGATTTGACCGAGGAGGCCGTCGGAACTGTTACACAGCCGGTGCCCCAGGGACTGGAGAAGCAGGCCTCTTAAAGAGGGACCTCTAACTCTGCTTTTAACCGGCAAGAGCGTATTTTTACCGCTGGAAATTTTCTGGATATATTTGTCCAGGTTTTCCCTGAATAAGCGTTCACCATGAAATGGGACGCTAACCAGCCATTCTTTACAGGGAGCTTCAGAAGACCAGTTTTTGAGCCATAGGAGCCTACGCATATGTACTATAGACAGCGTAAGGCGGGAGGCCTGATGGACTGAATCCTCTATGGCGTCAACCGCAAAGCCTAAGGCTCTAGGTAGATCAGCTAGGGCAAAGCCTGCTGATCTTGTCAAGTCCCTCAAGACCTGTTTCAACTGATCCTTCACTGCTTAGCAGACCCCAATAGCTGCTACTGCTGGTTGTATCACCAAGCAGATTTTCATAAGGACTCCAATCTTTTATCTATTGGGTTCTTGAACATTTGGACATTATCCACTGGACATGTCAGTGATTTATACATACAAGAGATGGCTGCGTCCACTGTAGGGACCTTCCATTTTTTTTTTTTTTTTTTTTGATGAACTTATCCTCCATGGGATAGACCACCGGAAATCTCTTGGGGGAATAAATATTTTCTCAGGACGTTCCCAATCCTGGTAAATGAGCCCTTTCAGTAAAGGGTGAAGTGGAAAAGAACAAACAGTCTGGGGGCTTCTAGCGACCCCAACGAGGATACAGTAGTGGTTGATGGTTCCGCAAGGTGCATTTTTAAATGCTGATCGGACCATGTTAGTCAGAGACTGAACCCATAATCTTTCAGCTTAAGATGCTGAGAAAAGGTTCCCCCACTGTTGATTCCTCTATAACAGAATCAACCTCATCCTGATCCCCTTCAGGCAGGTCGATCCCTGTATGGGACTGTTGCTCTGCTAACAGGCACTCTGAAGGAGGAGACGGAGATCGGGCGTGCTTTCCCTGACAGGGAGGCAGCGATAAATGTTGACAATCTCTCTCTAATCCTCCCAGAGCTGAGGAAAAAACCTCCTCTGTTACATACACAGGAGCAGGTGAACTGAGGACAGCCACAGTACCAAGTACCCCTGCGGGGTCTCTACGGTCACTTACCTCTGAACTTCAGGGGAGACTGGTGCAGCAGGAGTATGCCCAAGATCCTCCGAGCCCGATGAGACCCCCTTCGCTTCCTGGAAGATTCAGTTCCGGAGCTTCTGGACGGCATATTCCTAAGCCTAAAGCTGAGGTATTCCAGCCGTAATACACCACTTTTACTGAGAATAGTCTAGCACAATTGCTGCTATATCACAGTTGGTGTCTACTAATGTGCCTTTCTAGGGGATGCCTGTATCAACCGCTTGCTGTATGCCTTTAAATGTTGCCAGCTCTGTCTCTGTACTTCATAGCCAGCTCACTACAATATTGTGTTTTTTTTAAACTGCTGGGACGCCCGCACATGCGCAGAAGCGCTGCGGCGCGCACAGAGCGTCATCCCCCAGGCTCCGCCCCCTTTCCCGGCTCACCTCTATATATAGAGGCGCGTGCACGCGCACGCGCGCGGGCACGTGCGCCTTCGGCGCTAATTTCAAATATGGTAACAAGGGACAGGAGCCAGGGCCCCTCTTTGCCGCAGGCCGGGGGATGGACGAGCACTGCAACATGGCAGAGGAAGCAGTTTCCTATAAGAGAACTCACCATCTGCCTGGACTTTGCTCTGCTGAGAAGAAGCTAGTCCACATGACAAGAAAACATTCCACAGCGGCCTCTAGTGGACAAACACAGGTACCGCAGTCTAATATATTAAATATATATAAAAAAAAATATTTTTTTTTTTTTTCTTGACCACCATTAAAAATTATTACATTTTTTTAGTAGTTACAGGCATGCACAGAATTTTGCGGGAATACCATTAGGTAACGGACAGAAAGACAAATTAGGCTTGGGGGTCCCCCAATAGAACCAAGTTCCTGGGGGCCCCCACTTACCTGTTCCCCGCCGCAGGACTTTGTTTGGTCCACAAAAGCCCAAACTTCACCTATCACGGCAGGCATTGTAATCAAACCTTCAGGGACCGGGTTCCCAAGGATTCCACTCCCCTGGACCTGTATAGCACCCTGCACAGAAAACATCTTGGTCGTGGGTATGACCAGAGCTCTGGATCCCAGGGTCCAGCTCTCCTAAGAGAAGCATTACAGGCAAAACCTTGCTCTTCTCTGCAAGGCCCGGGTACCGACCGTTTAGCTATGAAGCTTTTTTGGTCGGATCCGGAATAGCTTACTGAGGCCCAAAAGAACCTGTACGCAAGCTCAGTGAAAAACACATGTTTCTTCTTGGCCAACACCTTAGACACTGGCAAAAAACTGAGGTGCTCCCGGATGGGAGGGGCTTATATAGGGGAGGGTACTTCCGGTTTTGGAAGTTGCCAGTGCCAGCACCTGACGGTATCTATATAACCCATTAGTAATGACTATGTCGCTCTGTGTCCCGTGATGTACGAGAAAGAAAATATTTACCCATCAGGATCCGTCCAAATTTTATCAGTCCAATACACACTTTATTCAACAGCATAAAGCCCTGATAAAGGGGGGACCCTTGGAACCTCTGAAACACGTTGGGTTTGTTTTATTATAATTCCTATAGTGCGTTTCTCTCTGGAGACTCAAAGTGCCTTATCTGCTGTTGGGACCAATGGTAAGG
The DNA here is from genome assembly GCA_029206835.1 of Rana muscosa. NCBI lineage: Eukaryota > Metazoa > Chordata > Amphibia > Anura > Ranidae > Rana > Rana muscosa. Next base: position 369,085,938 of record CM055125.1, read on the forward strand.
CAGCAATCATTAGGCCATGGAAGGCTGCCAGCACTGCAGCCAATAGAATCCTAGGCACTCTCTTAAAGGGCCAGGCAACACACTTCTGAGCGATCAAGCATCCTATCGCTCAGTACCTCCCTTGGGCTCCTAAGTATTTCCTGTGTTCCAGCAGCTGCATGCCTTGTGTATTTATAGAGCACTTTCAAAGTTTCTGCACCTGTGCTCCCAGCACTCCCGGTGCTCCCAAAGACTCACTCCTGTGTTCCTTAGATCCCAGCACCCCAGTGTTCCCAGAGACTCCCTCCTGTGTTCCAGTGATCCCAGCACCCCAGTATTCCCAGAGACTCCCTAATGTGTTCCAGTGATCCCAGCACCCCAGTATTCCCAGAGACTCCCTCCTGTGTTCCAGTGATCCCAGTGTTCCCAGAGACTCCCTCCTGTGTTCCAGTGATCCCAGCACCCCAGTGTTCCCAGAGACTCCCTCCTGTGTTCCAGTGATCCCAGCACCCCAGTATTCCCAGAGACTCCCTCCTGTGTTCCAGTGATCCCAGCACCCCAGTATTCCCAGAGACTCCCTCCTGTGTTCCAGTTATCCCAGCACCCCAGTGTTCCCAGAGACACCCTCCTGTGTTCCAGTGATCCCAGCACCCCAGTGTTCCCAGAGACACCCTCCTGTTTTCTAGTGATCCCAGCACCCCAGTATTCCCAGAGACTCCCTCCTGTGTTCCAGTGATTCCAGCACCCCAGTGTTCCCAGAGACTCCCTCCTGTGTTCCAGTGATCCCAGTATTCCCAGAGACTCCCTCCTGTGTTCCAGTGATCCCAGCGCCCCTGTGTTCCCAGAGACTCCCTCCTGTGTTCCAGTGATCCCAGTATTCCCAGAGACTCCCTCCTGTATTCCAGTGATCCCAGCACCCCAGTGTTCCCAGAGACGTTCTCATGTGTTCCAGTGATCCCAGCACCCCATTGTTCCAAGAGACGTTCTCATGTGTTCCAGTGATTTCAGCACCCCAGTGTTCCCAGAGACGTTCTCATGTGTTCCAGTGATTTCAGCACCCCATTGTTTCAAGAGACGTTCTCATGTGTTTCTGTGATCCCAGCACCCCAGTGTTCCCAGAGACGTTCTCATGTGTTCCAGTGATTTCAGCACTCCAGTGTTCCCAGAGACCTTCTCATGTGTTCCAGTGATTTCAGCATTCCAGTGTTCCCAGAGACCTTCTCATGTGTTCCAGTGATTTCAGCACCCCATTGTTCCCAGAGACGTTCTCATGTGTTTCTGTGATTTCAGCATTCCAGTGTTCCCAGAGACCTTCTCATGTGTTCCAGTGATTTCAGCACCCCATTGTTCCCAGAGACGTTCTCATGTGTTTCTGTGATTTCAGCACTCCAGTGTTCCCAGAGACGTTCTCATGTGTTCCAGTGATTTCAGCACTCCAGTGTTCCCAGAGACCTTCTCATGTGTTCCAGTGATTTCAGCACCCCATTGTTCCCAGAGACGTTCTCATGTGTTTCTGTGATTTCAGCACTCCAGTGTTCCCAGAGACGTTCTCATGTGTTTCTGTGATCCCAGCACCCCGGTGTTCCCAGAGATGTTCTCATGTGTTCCAGTGATTTCAGCACTCCAGTGTTCCCAGAGACCTTCTCATGTGTTCCAGTGATTTCAGCACCCCATTGTTCCCAGAGACGTTCTCATGTGTTTCTGTGATTTCAGCACCCCATTGTTCCCAGAGACGTTCTCATGTGTTTCTGTGATTTCAGCACTCCAGTGTTCCCAGAGACGTTCTCATGTGTTTCTGTGATCCCAGCACCCCAGTGTTCCCAGAGACGTTCTCATGTGTTCCAGTGATCCCAGCACCCCAGTGTTCCCAGAGACGTTCTCATGTGTTTCTGTGATTTCAGCACTCCAGTGTTCCCAGAGACGTTCTCATGTGTTCCAGTGATTTCAGCACCCCGGTGTTCCCAGAGACGTTCTCATGTGTTTCTGTGATCCCAGCACCCCAGTGTTCCCAGAGACGTTCTCATGCGTTCCAGTGATTTCAGCACCCCATTGTTCCCAGAGACCTTCTCATGTGTTCCAGTGATTTCAGCACCCCGGTGTTCCCAGAGACGTTCTCATGTGTTTCTGTGATTTCAGCACCCCGGTGTTCCCAGAGACGTTCTCATGTGTTTCTGTGATTTCAGCACCCCGGTGTTCCCAGAGACGTTCTCATGTGTTCCAGTGATTTCAGCACCCCATTGTTCCCAGAGACGTTTTCATGTGTTCCAGTGATTTCAGCACCCCGGTGTTCCCAGAGACGTTCTCATGTGTTTCTGTGATCCCAGCACCCCGGTGTTCCCAGAGACGTTCTCATGTGTTCCAGTGATTTCAGCACCCCGGTGTTCCCAGAGACCTTCTCATGTGTTCCAGTGATTTCAGCACCCCGGTGTTCCCAGAGACGTTCTCATGTGTTCCAGTGATTTCAGCACCCCATTGTTCCCAGAGACGTTTTCATGTGTTCCAGTGATTTCAGCACCCCGGTGTTCCCAGAGACGTTCTCATGTGTTCCAGTGATTTCAGCACCCCGGTGTTCCCAGAGACCTTCTCATGTGTTCCAGTGATTTCAGCACCCCAGTGTTCCCAGAGACGTTTTCATGTGTTCCAGTGATTTCAGCACCCCGGTGTTCCCAGAGACGTTCTCATGTGTTCCAGTGATTTCAGCACCCCATTGTTCCCAGAGACGTTCTCATGTGTTTCTGTAATCCCTGCACCTCAGTGTTCCTAGAGACTGGCGCCTGTGTTCCAATGATCCCAGCCCTGTAGTACCACAGTACCCCTCACTCATTACTTGTTGCTTTCTGCTCAGTTGCTGCCTGTCCAGTAAGTCAGAAGGCCTCAACCTAGGACCTGCCCTGCAATAAAGCCCATCACCCCTTGTGAGAACGAATGCCAAGGTGGTTCCTTAGACCTTGCACCTCAGTCCTTCTCAGTACTCTCACTTCCCCCAGAATCTCTGGAGTATCCTTTTTCCTCGGTATCCCATGTCGCACCTGGTCCTAGAATTAGTCCGTCACCTCATGGCCCACACTTCCAGTGACCCTCTGGGAACCAATGCCTCTCACTCTCAGCTCTTGGGCCTGTCCCTCCACATAGCCCCCGATACAACCACCTAATTCCTGGTCAGCCTGTTCATAGTGGATATGGGCTATTGCCCACTATCATCTGGTGTGGCAGAGCTGCTTAAGGCTTTGGAAGTATCCCAACAATATTGTAGAGCAGATAGCTGGATGTAATCTGAGACCTGAGTGGAGGGAAAGGACACACCCCCTCCACATGGTTTCATAGGATAACATGCACAACTGAGGCTGTCAATCAGCCCCTGTGTGCTAGAGGGGGGAGAGTCCATCTCCTGGGATTGTCTGGTGTTAGGAAGGGACTCATGCAGATAGCAGAGAAATGAGCAGGGAGACCGGAATCGCACTAAGTGCGTTGGATAGGGGCAGGTACACACTATAGAAGGATATGTTTTGTTAATTTTTAATGAAAAAGGGTTTACAACTTTTTGATATATTTGTTGGATTGCATATCACCAGCAATTTCCTAACTTATTACGCCAAACGCCAAATCCGGCACTCCCATTATTGACTACTTTGTGGCATTAGTCCTACTACTGAATGACAGGGGCACCGGCCGTGTTGGTTTTTGTCCAGCCGTATTTTGGGAACGGCTTCTAAATCAAATCACATCGCTTGCTTAATGATAAATAGACAGCATCTCGTAGTATTTCGGTCACGCGCGGCCGCACGGCGCCGCGCTGCCGTGCAACGCTTAAAACATCGCCTCCTGGCTTCTCCAGCCCAGACAGCTCAGCCTGTCCGCTCTGTGAATTCAGGGCCCATCGATGAATATTCATCCAGGACTTCGGAATACTTGATTAAGCCATCATGTTTATTCACGGAGATCTCCGGCTGATGAATCACATTCCCCTGCGCTGTAAATAATATTAATGGTGCCGCCGAAGATGGATAAACGCTGCAATATGACAAATCCACCTTCATTTACCAAGATAGACAGTGTTAACCTCTCAGCCTGCATTGCCTTGTCAATCACTGTCCGACAGGGCGGCTTTTACGGGGGAAGCAGGCGAACTGGGAACATGTCTGTGGCTGGAGGGCAAAGCGCATAACCAGAAGCAAGACTAGCATCAGATATATGTATATTAAGTGTGATATGCCAAGTAATGAATCAGTGTAACATATCCCTGTATTTATTACCTCTCTCATAGTGCTTCCCGCAATAATGCCTTCATCGCCCCCCCCATAAGGATGGCAACATCTTTGCTTGGGCATCATCCACTTAATGGACTGAGATGCCGGCTCAGAGATGACACAGTTATGTCTTGGTGTTCTTGGTGTCTGTGCAGTTCTTAGTCTGTTCATGCACACAGTGTGTGACGGGTGTTCTTGGGCACACCCTAATCACCCAGTGCAGCACACGTACCCCCTTCTGCCTGGGGCCCCTGTGCCATTAAGTAATCGGTACCAATCACTCACTGTGTTCATTCATAACTGAAGCATAATAAACAGTTTTTTCTATGCTTCAGTTTGTGAATGAACAGGAAGCTGCTCAGCACAGACCACTTCCCATTTATTGACTGTCCAGTGCAGCTGAGGCTGCAGAGAAATGGACTCTGGAATCTCTGTCCTTCGTCCCTTTCTCTGTCTCAAAAGTGGGATATCAAAGGTCTGTTTAGACTAGGGTGACCACGTGTCCCGGATTGCCCGGGACAGTCCCGCATTTTGCAGGTCTGTCCGGGGCACCTTCATTCCAGGACAATACAGTGTCTCGGGATGAAACTGACACAGCCACCACCCCCCGGGCCAATCTGATGCCCCCAAAAAAGGGCGCCACATCACCGCTTTACTCACTGACAGTACTTGTCCTGGCCGGGAATGCCTGGAGGAGCACAATCCCCGCCCCCTCCATGTGATTGGAGAAATCATAAATCCCGCCTCTTGTGTCCAATCACTGGGCTGTGATTCGTTACAGCACAAGCTGATTTTTGGGAAGGGGGGGTGTCCCTGAATGGTAGTTTGGAAATGTGGTCATCCTAGTTTAGACCCCTGATATTTCACAAAAGTCCTCCCACCAGGGCTCCTAAAAAAATTGTAAATTTATAATTAAAAATAATATTGTAAAAAGTAATAAAATAAAAAAACTACTGACGCATCCACTGCCCTACTGACACCAATCTCTGTCTTAATGACACTACTAACCTTTGCCCTACTGACACGTCCATGTTTTAACACATTTTTAAATGTTTGTTTACATTCATGTATAAGACTTTGTGTGTGTATATATATATATATATATATATATTGTGAGGGAGTTAGCTCGGCAGCGGGTGTGTGTGACCCCCGAGATGGGCTCCCCACACAAAAACCGGCCCAGCAAACGGAGGTTGTGGTTTTCAAAATCAAAAAGGTGCGGTTTATTTTCTATTTACAGTGACAAAACACAGCAAAGCAAAAGAAACATAAACAAAATAAATCCTGGTCAACTTGACCTCTGACTAAACATACAGGTTTCCTAACTAACAACTGGGATCAGCCTAGTGCTGTCCTAGTCCCTAAGTCCCTGGTTTTAAATGTCCAAGCAAATAGCCACACAGGCTTTGTCTCACCGCACAGGGGTTCACTCTCCCTAGACAGTCCACACAGGTCTGGTTCCAGGCATGAGCTAACATCTAATGAAGCTGGGAGTTCTTATAGAGGCCTAAATGAGCTGACAAGCTTCAGCTGGTCTCATCAACTCCCTGTCTGTATGACGCCCCACACTCTCCCTAGAGGTATGAGTCATCCATGAGCCCACTAGCCTTATACAACTCTCCACCTAGTTGTATAAGTCGGCGTAAAGCCTGAATCTGGGCGAAATATATCTACCCCCCTGGATGCAACCAGGTGACTTTACCTTCCTGCTGTCACAATATATATATATATATATATATATATATATATATATATATATATATATGTATATACACACATGCATGTGTCTTTGAGCTTTGGGGTGCACGCCCCCTAGTGCAGTAGGCTGTGCACACCTATGCTCGTGTTCATGTAAGCTCTTCTGAGCAGGGCCCTCTTAATCCTCTTGTATTTTATTGTATTTGCTCCCTTTTATATTGTAGAGCGCTGCGTAAACTGTTAGTGCTATATAAATCCTGTATAATAATAATAATAATGTCTGATACAGGTCACCCCTTGCTGAAGCCTCTCCTCTTGAGTAATGCCGGCCATACACGGTTCGAATTTCGAAAGAATGTTCTTTCGAAAATCGTATCAAAGAATTTTCGTACGAATTTCGCACCGTTAGTGGGCTGCAGCAACAGCCGATTTTCGTGCGGCAATCATATTTGAGGAATCGGACATGTTGGAAATTTTTTAGAAAAACAAACGATTTTCTAATCAATGATGGGAGAATTGTGCGAGAAATGTTATAGAAAAAAAAAATGCACATGTGCAAGGAAAGAAAATTTCCGGAGAGAAAAGAAGATTCCCGGCCACAAAAATTATTTTCTGTAGCAACATGAAGGCTTGGTCAGCCGAATTTCGAAAATCAATGGTGGCGTCATCGGATCACATAAAAAACAAACTTTCTGATTTTGAAAAGAAAATCAGTTTGAAATTCGACCCGTGTTGCAGTCTGTTCACCATGGAAGAGACTGAGGAAATGCTCAGTATTTGGTCACATGATCTCTACTGCAGCCTCTCATCCTGTGACATATTACAGTAGGGTGACCAGACATCCCCGGTTTCAGGGGACAGTCCCCGGATTGAGGACACTGTCCCCGGACCAAGTCTGTCCCCGGTTTTGTCCCCGGATTGGATTTGAACAGGGGCTGGGACAATTTCAAAGACAGTCGGTGCAGAATTAAAAAACAGAAATCTGAATTACACACCCCCACTCTGACGCTCCTACAAGCTTAGGGGGGTGTATTTTTTACATTATCTGTGCCCCTTTCTGATGATCATGTGCTGGTCGGAGCGGAGGGAATATTTCTTCAGTTTCGGGTGTATCCCCATTCAGCTCCGCTCGCATGTTCTTCTGCCTTGGCTCAAGTCCCGGCCAGCCGCCTGCCTGCTTATCTCCTTGCCTTCCCTGGCGGAGTGATCTTCCTCCGCTCCCCACCCAGTAGTAGCCGGGACCTGGAGAGTAAGACATGACAGGCTGTGAGGCGGGCGGTGGCAGCGAGGGGCAGAGAGTCGCTGATTGCCGCCATTACTAGTAAAAAAAAAAAAATGTCCCCGGATTTAATTTAAAAAATCTGGTCACTTTCTATTAGAGTTACAAAGTTGCAGTCTGATCATCACTGGGGAAGAGACTGAGGGCCAGTTTACACCAGAACATGGTGCCCGGAAACCTGCGTTCCATGTGTGTTCCCCCACCAATTCCGATCTACAACAGGGCTCAGTGTTTATTTAATGACACCCCAAATACAGGTAGTAAACGCAGTAAAGTAGTGCAATGCAATCCGGTTGTAGGCAGGTACAGTCTGTTTTCTCCTTTTGCAGCTGGCACTCAACCACAGTGGCATTGCAGAGGTAGAAGAAGTCTATTCTGTCGTACGAGAATTTTCGTGGCTTTAGTAGACTCATCAGATACGACGTGAGATTAGCATGCAAAAAAAAAAAACGGACGATCATTCGTCCGATAATCGGATCGTGTGCACCGGGCATTAGAAATGGCTTTGAAACCCTTCCTAGACTGGTACATTACTTTGTTTCTAACCTGTTCTTTATTTTTTTTAGATTGTGGCATGATGTGTGGCTTTTTGTGATCTGTTAGCGTGCTTCACTTTGTCAGACAGCTTCTATTTATGTGATTTCTTGATTCAACAGGTCTGGCAGTAATCAGGCCTGCGTGTGGCAAGTGAAATTTAACTCAGTTTTCCCAAAAATTGTGGTTAATCACAGTTCATTCATGATTCAGCATGGGAGGGGGCAATTACTTTTTTTAGGGCCAGGCAGGTTTGAACAGATTTTTTCCCTTAATAAATTAAATAATAATTTAAAAACGGCATCTTGGAATTACTCGGGTTATCTTTGTGTAATAAAAAAATTTGTTTGACGATCTCAATCATTTAAATGTGAGAAATATGAAAAAAAATAAAAATCAGGAAGGGGGCAAATACTTTTTCTAAGCACTGTATGTTATATGAATCTGTTAATAATTGCTAGATCACTGGATGGTTTTAACCACTTACGGACCGCCCGCCGCAGAAATACATTGCTACTTTGAAGAGGAATACTGTTGTTATGGTAGCAGCTAGCTGCCATAACCCCAGTACCCTCTTCAAGAGCGGGCGGTCCGCTTTAAGATAAAAGTGGTCTCTGTGGCGGATACGCCGCAAGATCACTTTTATCGGCGGCGGGAGAGTCGTCCCCCCCTTCCCGCCGCTCTCCGGTGCCCTTGGATCGGATCCTCTCCCTAGCCTGACATGGAGACGAGTGAGGGGAAGATGGCCCCCACCCATCTCCATATCACTGCAGGATGGAAGCGACGTCAAAAAGTCACTTCCGCCCAAAGCTCTTAAAGGGACATTTTTAATTTTTTTTTAACCACTTCAGCCCCGAACCATTTTGGCTGGTTAAAAACCAGGCCCCTTTTTGCGATTCGCGTTGCTTTAACTGACAATTGCGCGGTCGTGCGACGTGGCTCCCAAACAAAATTGACGTCCTTTTTTTCCCACAAATAGAGCTTTCTTTTGGTGGTATTTGATCACCTCTGCGGTTTTTATTTTTTGCGCTGTAAACAAAAATAGAGCGAAAATTTTGAAAAAAATTCTATATTTTTAACTTTTTGCTATAATAAATATCCCCAAAAAATATATAATTTTTTTTTTCCTCAGTTTAGTCCGATACGTATTCTTCTACATATTTTTGGTAAAAAAAATCTCAATAAGCGTTTATTGATTGGTTTGCGCAAAAGTTATAGCGTTTACAAAATAGGGGATAGTTTTATGGCATTTTTTTTTTTTTTTTACTAGCAATGACCCCGGATCTCATATTTAAGAGGACCTGTCATGCTTTTTTTCTATTACAAGGGATGTTTACATTCCTTGTAATAGGAATAAAAGTGACCCATCAAAAAAATAAATAAAATAAAGTTAAATAAATACGATTTTTTTTTAAAGCGCCCTGTCCCGACTAGCTCGCGTGCAGAAGCGAACGCATACGTGAGCAGCGCCCGCATATGAAAACGGTGTTCAAACCACACATGTGAGGTATCGCCGCGATCGGTAGATTGAGAGCAATAATTCTAGATCTATACCCCCTCTGTAACTCAAAACATGCAACCTGTAGAATTTTTTAAATGTCGCCTATAGAGATTTTTAAGGGTAAAAGTTTGTTGCCATTCCACGAACGGGCTCAACTTTGGAACGTGACATGTTGGGTATCAATTTATACACTGGGCAATATTTGGGTTTAAAGTCACTGGTTAGAGTGTGGTATTGGAGCACTCGCATTCCCGGTAAAGGATTATTTCACTCTTAAGACCAGTGCCACACCTACTACCTCCGCTCATTATTCCCCTTTAAAATAAGATCAATGCTTTTGAATGACTTTTGCAGATGCAGAATTAACTAATGAGGTAGTCAGCTTGACAGACAGCTTATGACAAGCACCAGCTACATGTTTAAACTCACCGGCTTAATGACGGAGGTTTGTGTTGAAGCAAAAAATCATTCCAATTTTTTTTTTTTATACTTTTCACTTAAATTTGAGCTGAACCCATTCATGCGATTTTTTTAAAGCCTAAAGATAAATGGCACCTTCATTTAAAGTGAACGTTTTCTGATGAGAAGGAAATCATCTACTCCGCGCCAATAAAATAAAGTAGGTCACCAGGTTTTTATTGAGCTTGTCTCCATTGTTAGCTGCTTCTGTGTTGCCGGTACTGAGACACGTCCTAAAGCAGAACTCAAATATTGTCTAAATGTATTGGTCATCTGTATTCTTTCTTAAATCTCAGTGTGTTTTGTGTATTTCTTCCAGATCTGCGCAGTAATCCGGTGTGAGACTTCCTGTAATAAAGACCGCTCACTTCTCTCTCTCTCCTTGTGCAGGGGGACTGGTCTTGTCTCCGCCCCCTCCTGTAGTTATCTACAGGCAGCATGTAGAGGGTGGAGCCTGCTCTCTCTCTCTTCTTGTGCAGAAAACCTGGTCTTGTCTCCGCCCCCTCCTGTATTTTTTGCAGGCAGCATGTAGTGGGTGGGGCCTGCTGGGCCCCTCCCACAGCTCTGATCTCTCTCTCCTTGTGCAGGGTAACTGGTCTTGTCTCCGCCCCTCCTGTTGTTTTCTGCAGGCAGCATGTAGTGGGTGGGGCCTGCTGGGCCCTTCCCACAGCTCTGATCTGTGGGCACTGATTGGCACATATTTGGCATGTTTTTGAACATGTGGAAGGCCATGGGGGATGTACTTGGCCATCCACATGTTTAAGGCTTCCCTGGTGGTCCAGTGTGGCTATCTGAGGGGGGGGCTGCGCTGATGTACAATCAGCGCGAACCCCCCCCTGTCAGGAGAGCCGCCGATCGGCTCTCCTCTACTCGCGTCTGACAGACGCGAGTGAGGAAGAGCCGATCAATGGCTCTTCCTGTTTGCATCGTGATCAGCCGTGATTGGACACGGCTGATCACGTGGTAAAGAGCGTCCGCCGGAGGCTCTTTACCGAGATCGGTATAGCGGTGTGTCAGACTGACACACCGCACCACCGATCGTCGCGATGCACGCCCCCACGGGCGTGCGGCGGCTGTTATCCTGCTGGACGTCATATGACGCCCAGTCAGGATAACGAAACCACTGACATTCTGCTATAGGCCGGGCGGGAAGTGGTTAACCAATCTTGTTTTTTTGTACAATTCTCCTTTAAGGGGGCGTGACCAGGGGCGTGTCCTATGGCTACACAGGGGCGTATCCTATGGCTACACAGGGGCGTGTCCTATGCCTACATACTTTTGCTGATACGTGTCCCTCTTTCCCATCTCAAAAATTTGAGAGGTATGGTGACTGGTCTGGTCTCCGCCCTCTCCTGTAGTTTTCTGCAGGCATCCTGTAGTGGGTGGAGCCTGCTGACCCCTCCCACAGCTCTGCTCTCTCTCCTTACACGCTCTACTTTTTGTGTTTAAAATTAATGTGCTGTCAAATACCAAATGCAGAAATGTGCGCATTCAGATGTGAACCGGCCCTTAAAATGCGGTCAACTGTTGTCTCCATCACGAAACCCACTCTGGGAAATGTCACGCAGTCATCGCTGGAGTTCATGTAAACATGAAGTGGCTGCAAAAGGGCTGGAGAAGATCAGCAGAACTGAGTTACAATAAAGGATAAGGAAATGTCTTTAGACACCATTTCGTTTTTACCCGAAATAGGTGGCAATGCCCTAGGCCCAGGGTCTCCAAACTTTCTAAATAAAGTGCCAGCTTACTGTCCCTCAGACTTAATGGGGCCCAGACTGTGGCCAGTAGGAGTAGAAAACAATGTCATCAGTGGGAGCAGCCAATGACCCATCTTTGTTATTGGGTGGGAGGAATAGTGCCCCATCATTGGTGTCAGTAGGAGGAATAGTGCCCCATTATTGGTATCAGTGGGGGAAATTGTATCCCATCATTGGTGTCAATGGGAGGAATTTTGCCCCATCATTGGTATCAGTGGGAGGAATAGTGCCCCGTCATTGGTGCCAGTTATGAAACAGTGCCCAGTCATTGGTGCCAGTGGTAGGAATGGTGCCCCACCATTGGTGCCAGTGGGAGGACTAGTGCCCCATCACTGGTATCAGTGGAAGGAATTGTGCCCCATCATTGGTGTCAGTGGGAGAAATTGTACTCCATCATTGGTGTCAGTGGGAGGAATTTTGCCCCATCATTGGTGTCAGTGGGAAGAAATTTGCCCCATCATTGGTGTCAGTGGGAGGAATTTTGCCCCATCATTGGTATCAGTAGAAGGAATGGTGCCCCATCATTGGTGCCAGTGGGAAGAATAGTGCCCCATCATTGGTGTCAGTTATGGAACAGTGCCCAGTCATTGGTGCCAATGGTAGGAATGGTGCCCCACCATTGGTGCCAGTGGGAGGACTAGTGCCCCATCATTGGTATCGGTGGAAGGAATTGTGCCCCATCATTGGTGTCAGTGGGAGAAATTGTACTCCATCATTGGTGTCAGTGGGAGGAATTTTGCCCCATCATTGGTATCAGGAGGAGGAATGGTGCCCCATCATTTGTGTCAGTGGGAAGAAGAGTGCCCCAAGGGCCAGATATAGTTTGGAGACCATTGCCCTAGGCTAAGACCACACAGTAAAAATGATGTGCTACCTGCCCACATCTTGCATTTCCAAATTTAATGGACAGCTTCAACTAGCCAATAGGATGGATTGTGTGTTGGCAAGTTGCAGAGTTGCGGGATCAGTTGGTTAAACTCTCTGCAAGTTCCCTGTACAGTAATCCAAAGATGGAAAGGTCCATCCAGCAAAATATTTAGGCCATAAAACAACAAATATCCTTCTGTCTTTTCTAGTCTTGATCCTGTTTTAATAATTTAAGTATTACAATTTAAAACGGCGATAATTCATGGAGCGTCTCGATGTCCGTTCAGGCGTAATGGATACAAAGCATCTCTTTTGTGCGAAAAAGTGTTATCTCCTTGCGCTGAATGATGAATTCACGCTTTAATGCTTTTGTTGCGTCGTTGTTCATTCCTTAATATTTTATGAGTAACACCTTGTCAAATAGCTTAAGCAACTTCTGCAGCGGTGCGAATAGAAGTCTCTTTAGCACTAGTCGTTTTCCTGGGAGGTGATACAAAAGAGCCATTTGTAATCTGTCTGCTTTTGGGGAAAATAGTGAAAGGTTTCTTTTGTGGTAAATAGAACAATGTCTTCTTAAGAATAAATGTGTTTAAAACATCCTTATTATCGGAGTCGGGTGAGTATAAGAAGCCGTTCATCTGCTGTAATAAAACAACCTTACAGCAGTCACTACATTACAGAAAATACTCCCTATAAAAAGAAGCAATATAGTATAATTTTATATCCTCCATGACTCTTATATGCAATAGTTGGGGGGATTAGCAAAGATAATACTTAAAGCCTGTGCCACTCCTTTAAATTTAGCAGGTTCTGCTCCTAAATAAGCCCCTTTGCTAGTTAAGAACAAGCAGAGGGAGCTGGAGCAAGCAATGGGGTGGGCAGACGAAGCTGCAGCAAGTAGCGGAGCTGGCAGAGAGAGCCAGAGTAAATAGCAGGGCTAGCAGAGGGAGTAGGAGCAAGCAGCAAGGCTGGCAAAGGGAGCTGGAGCAAGCAGTAGGGCTGGCAGAGGGAGGTGGAGCAAGCAGCAAGGCTGGGAAAGGGAGCTGGAGCAAGCAGTAGGGCTGGCAGAGGGAGGTGGAGCAAGCAGCAAGGCTGGGAAAGGGAGCTGGAGCAAGCAGTAGGGCTGGCAGAGGGAGGTGGAGCAAACAGTGGGGCTAGCTGAGGGAACACGAGCATGTAGCAGGGCTAGCAGAGGGATTGGGGGCAAGCAGTTAGACTGGTAAAGGGAACTGGAGCAGGCAGTGGGGCTGCAAGAGGAAGCTTGAGCAACAGTAGGACTATCATAGGGACCTGGAGCAAGCAGCAAGGCTGGCAGAGAAAGCCTGAGTAAGCAGCAGGGCTGGTAGAGGGAGCGGAGCAAGCAACAGGGCTGGTAGAGGGAGAGGAGCAAGCAGCAGGGCTGGCACAGGAAGCTGGAGCAAGCAGCAGATCAGGCAGAGGGAGCTGGAGCTAGGGTGACCACGTGTCCCGGATTGCCCGGGACAGTCCCGCATTTTGCAGATCTGTCCCGGGCACATTCATTTCAGGACAATACAGTGTCCCGGAATGAAACTGACACAGCCACCCCCTGGGCCAATCTGATGCCCCAAAAAAAGGCTGCCACATCACCGCTTTACTCACTGACAGTACTCGTCCTGGCTGGGAATGCCTGGAGGAGCACAATCCCTGCCCCCCTGCTTGTGAATGGAGAAATCATAAATCCCACCTCTTGTGTCTAATCACTGTGCTGTGATTCGTTACAGCACAGGCTGATTTTTGGGAAGGGGGGTGGGGGTGTCCCTGAATGGTAGTTTAAATATGTGGTCACCCTAGCTGGAGCAAGTGGCAGGGTTGGCAGAGGAATCCAGAACAAGCAGCAGGGCACAGAGGGAGTCAGAGTAAGCAGCAGGGTGGGGAGGGAGCTGGAGCAAGCGGTGGAGTTGGCCGAGGGGAGTTGGAACAGGCAGCAGGGTTAGCAGAGTGAGTCAGGGCCATCAGAGGGATCCGGAGCAAGCAAGGGGGCTGGCAGAGGGAACCCGAGCAAGCAGGGGGGCTGGCAGAAGGAGTCAGGGTAAGCAGCAGGGTTGGGAGGAAGCTGGAGCAAGCATTGGAGTTGGCAGAGGAAGTTGGAACAGGAACAAGCAGCAGGGCTAGTACAGTGGTCCAAAGCAGGGGGACTGGCAGAAGGAGCCGGAGCAACCAGCAAGGTTGGCAGAGAGAGCTGAGAAAGCAGCAAGGCTGGCAGAGGGAGCCAGAGCAAGCAGAATGTTGTGGACACAGGGAGCCAGAGCAAGCAGCAGGTCTGGCAGAAGGAGCCGGCGCAAGCATCGGGGCTGGCAAAGACTGCTTGCTCTGGCTCCCTCTGCCCATCCCTGACCCTCCAGATCAACTGAGAGCAAGAGGGAGCAGAATGGCTTCTGACCCTGCATTTGCTGGGGTTAACAGTGTGTTCATTGCATGGATAGAGAGAACCCTTAATGTGAGTGACCAAGAGTGTTTAAATGCATTGGTGAAAAGTGAGGTCACTGACTTGGTTATTTTGTACCTTTTTATTATTTTTATTAATGTAATTGCATCTGACAATTACAGTGTTAAATAGATGGCGCTGCAGATCTCACTGTAACCTGAAGGTGGCAGTGTTTTTGTGCAGGTTGAAGGCTTATTTTTGCTCCAGTCTGCATGTGATCACTTATGTCATAGGTGACAGTAGTGACATGATTGGAAACCACTCTGACTGGTTGTAGAGCAGAGCCTTCAGAGACTGAGAGCCACCAACCATGCAATGTGTGAGCTGATTGCTCTCAAGGGATGGATTTGTATAAACATATTCCCAGCATGGTACTGGAGATACAATACCATACAGATGCAATGATTTGTATCGTGCTGATTTATTTTAAATGTACACTATATTACCAAAAGTATTGGGACGCCTGCCTTTACACACACATGAACTTTAATGGCATCCCAGTCTTGGTCCATAGGATTTAATGTTGAGTTGGCCCACCCTTTGCAACTAGAACAGCTTAAATTCGTCTGGGAAGGCTGTCCACAAGGTTTAGGAGTGTTTCTATGGGAATGTTTGACCATTCTCCCAGAAGCGCATTTGTGAGGTCAGGCACTGATGTTGGACGAGAAGGCCGGGCTCGTAGTCTCCGCTCTAATTCATCCCAAAGGTGTTCTATCGGGTTATGGTTAGGACTCAACTGCAGGCCAGTCAAGTTCCTCCACCCCAAACTCACTCATCCATGTCTTTATGGACCTTGCTTTGTGCACTAGTCCAAATCATTTGGTGGAGGGGGGATTATGGTGTGGGGGGGTTGTTTTTCAGGGGTTGGGTTTGGCCCCTTAGTTCCAGTGAAGGGAACTCTTAAGTCGTCAGCATACCAAGACATTTTGGACAATTTCATGCTCCCAACTTTATGGGAACAGTTTGGGGATGGCCCCTTCCTGTTCCAACATCAATGCACACCAGTGCACAAAGCAAGGTCCATAAAGACATGGATGAGCGAGTTTGGGGTGGAGGAACTTGACTGGCCTGCACAGAGCCCTGACCTCAACCCGATAGAACACCTTTGGGATGAATTAGAGCTCAGGCCTTCTCATCAACATCAGTGCCTGACCTCACAAATGCGCTTCTGGAAGAATTCCCATAGACACACTCCTAAACCTTGTGGACAGCCTTCTCAGAAGAGTTGAAGCTGCTATAGCTGCAAAAGGTGGGCCAACTCAATACTGAACCCTACGGACTAAGACTGGGATGCCATTAAAGTTCATATGTGTGTAAAGACAGGTGTCCCAATACTTTTGGTAATATAGTGTATGTCTGAGGGATCACTGGAAAGACTGTACATTCCCTTTAAAACTTCCCTTTGCGTAGCAAGAAAAAAACTGATATTTTCATTGAATCGTCAATAAAAAGTCAAACATTTGTTGCAGCCACATAATCTGTATTCCTAAACTCGGAATTAATTACCGGAGTGCCTAAGCTGTTTTCTGACTTCCAGCTATAATCCCTCTGAGCCTTTACCCCACTGAGCCTGTAGAATTTTTGTTCCCGAAAAGCGTGGGAATTGAGGAGCGGCGGCATGCGCGCTCACCTGTCGATCTCTCAATATGACTTATTCGCTAATTAATCCTCCTGTGTTTAACACGTGTGAGCACACAGTGTGTTCTGGCTCTAGGCCAGTCTTCAAATCTGCCCGCACCCTCCTCCCACCGATCGTTTATGATGCAGCTCTGATGATTTGTATCCCCTATACGATATATCTATTGGCATCTCCGAGGAAGGCAGCGGTCGCAGTTTCATCTGTTGCCATTTGTTACAGCTACATTAAACCTACCGAATGCAGGAAGATGTGTGATCGGAATGAAACAACTAAAAATTACTGCTTAGAATTTTTCTGTTTTCACAAATTTTTATTGAGATAAAAAAAAAAAACTATTTGAATCATCAGACCTTTTATCCCTAAATCCCCTAAATTTTTTTCATTTTTTTTTGTTCTGGCGACGTCCTGGTTTTCCACATCATATACATTATATATATATATATATATATATATATATATATATATATATATATATTGTGACAGCAGGAAGGTAAAGTCACCTGGTTGCATCCAGGGGGGTAGATATATTTCGCCCAGATTCAGGCTTTACGCCGACTTATACAACTAGGTGGAGAGTTGTATAAGGCTAGTGGGCTCATGGATGACTCATACCTCTAGGGAGAGGGCTGGGCGTCGTGCAGACAGGGAGTTGATGAGACCAGCTGAAGCTTGTCAGCTCATTTAGGCCTCTATAAGAACTCCCAGCTTCATTAGATGTTAGCTCATGCCTGGAACCAGACCTGTGTGGACTGTCTAGGGAGAGTGAACCCCTGTGCGGTGAGACAAAGCCTGTGTGGCTATTTGCTTGGACATTTAAAACCAGGGACTTAGGGACTAGGACAGCACTAGGCTGATCCCAGTTGTTAGTTAGGAAACCTGTATGTTTAGTCAGAGGTCAACTTGACCAGGATTTATTTTGGTTATGTTTCTTTTGCTTTGCTGTGTTTTGTCACTGTAAATAGAAAATAAACCGCACCTTTTTGATTTTGAAAACCACAACCTCCGTTTGCTGGGCCTGTTTTGTGTGGGGAGCCCATCCCGGGGGTCACACACACCCGCTGCCGAGCTAACCCCCTCACAGTTGGTGGAGAATGCAGGCAGTTTTTTTTTAAGCCAGCATGGAGGAGATACTGAAACAGCTGGCTCTAGCAAATGCCAATCAACAGCAGACAAATGCAGGTTTGCAAAGGAGCCTTGCAGCCCAGCAGCAAGCTCATCAACAGAGCCTTGAGTCTGGAAGCTCAGCAACAAGCCCAGCAGCAATCTGAGGCCCGCTTCATAGACCTGTTACAGAAGCAAGAGCAGAGACTACAACAAATGGAAGCAGTAATGCAGCAACGTCCGCAGACCAGTGAGGAAAGCCGTCCCACTAATACCGCGTCCTTTGGGGTCGTTTATTGACAAAAATGACTGGAGAGGATGATCCAGAGGTATTTTTGACCACATTTGAAAGGACCGCTGAAAGAGAAAAGTGGCCTGAGGAGCAGTGGGCTGGACTGGTGGCTCCTCTGTTAACTGGTGAATCGCAGAAAGCTTACTATGACCTAGAGCCTAACCAAGCAAAAGACTATGTGATGCTAAAAGCTGAAATTTTGGCAAGGCTGGGTGTCACCCAGGCTGTCCGGGCTCAGCGTGTGCATAACTGGACTTTCCAGCTTGGAAAACCCCCCAGGTCTCAAATGTATGATCTCATTCACCTGAGCAGAAAGTGGCTACAGCCAGAGACTTTGTCCGCACCAAAGATTGTGGAACGTGTTGTAATGGATCGGTTTTTGAGAGCTCTTCCTACTGCCATCCAAAAGTGGGTAAGCCATGGAGACCCAGAGACGGCCGATGGTCTTGTGGATCGTGTGGAGAAATACTTGGCTACAGAGAACCTGACGGCCTCTTCCAGAGACACTCGGACTTTCCACCCTAAGACCAGACCATCCCCAGGGGCGGATAAGAGGATTCCAAGGGGTGAGGGTGGAGAGAGTGAGAGGGTGGGAGCTCTACCCCAAGTTTGGCGAGAACAGCCTGGGAAATCAGCGGCTCAAGAGGCGGCAAGAAGGATCGTTTGCTACCGCTGCCGGCAAGCGGGACATATTGCAGCCAATTGCCCGGTTGTGGAGGAACCCATGCAGTGTGACTTTCTGACGGGCAGACGTCAGTCGCTGTGTGCGACAGTCGCATGCACTGCCATTCGAGGAACTGAGAAACATTTATGCAAAATGTGTGTTAATGGTAGAAATGTTGTGGTATTGCTGGATTCAGGTAGCCTTGTGACCCTGATAAAGGCTGAGTTAGTTAAAACAGAGGTCTCTGGGAATAGCAAGGTAGCTGTTATTTGTGTGCATGGGGACACCCGAGAGTATCCAGTGACTACAGTGTGTTTCGAGACCCCCAAAGGTACCCTCTCTCATCCAGTGGGCTTAGTATCTCAGTTACCGCATGACGCCATTGTGGGAAGGGATTTTCCGAAGTTCTGGGAACTGTGGGATGATCCTGAGCCCCTCACTGGTGCCCCTATGTACCAGGAATGTGATAGCCAGAACTCCCCTGAGAGTGGTGAGGACTCTCCGGAATTTCCCTTATCAGTATTGGCAGGGGAGACTCAAGAAACTGGAGAGGAGCCCACCTCCTCAGACGAAAACCTACCGTCTGTGGAGTTTTCTGATCTTGAGGTTCACAGGGAAAACTTTGCCACAGAACAGTTGAAAGACCCCGCCCTAATAAAGGCACGGGAAAACGTAGTGAAAATAGATGGCGAGTTAGTGAACCCAGATAATACCTGCACTTACCCATACTTCAGCGTAGAGAAGGACCTACTGTATCGGGTGGCAAAAAGGGCAGAAGAAACCGTTGAGCAGCTTGTGGTGCCCAAACCTTACAGGAAGTTGGTGTTGGAGTTGGCCCATGGGCACATTCTTGGAGGTCATCTGGGGACAGAGAAAACCCGAGAGAGGGTATTACAGAGATTCTATTGGCCGGGGGTGATGAAGGACGTAGAAAATTATTGTTCCTCCTGCCCTGTGTGTCAGAGGTTGGCCCCGATGCCACATTTCCGTAGCCCGCTGGTCCCTCTACCCATCATTGAGGTCCCGTTTGAGAGGATCGCCATGGATTTGGTAGGTCCTATAATCAAGTCCGCTAGGGGGCACCAGTACATATTAGTTATAATGGACTATGCCACCCGTTATCCAGAAGCGATCCCTCTCCGAAATACCTCGGCCAAAACCATAGCCAAAGAGCTATCTCTTGTTTTTAGCCGGGTGGGTATTTGTAAAGAACTGCTTACGGACCAAGGTACACCCTTTATGTCCCGGGTTATGAAAGAGCTGTGTAAATTGTTCAAAGTGACGCAATTGCGTACGTCTGTGTATCACCCCCAAACCGATGGGCTGGTTGAAAGATTCAACAAAACCCTAAAACAAATGTTGAAGAAAGTGGTGGATAGAGATGGAAAGGATTGGGACTGTTTACTTCCTTATTTGATGTTTGCTATTAGGGAGGTGCCCCAATCCTCTACGGGATTCTCCCCCTTTGAGTTACTGTATGGGAGACACCCAAGAGGGCTGTTGGATATTGCCAAGGAAACTTGGGAAAGTGAGAGTTCTCCCCACAGGAGTGTGATTGAGCATGTCGCCCTGATGCAAGATCGAATTGCACAGGTAATGCCCATCGTGAAGGAACATTTGGCCCAAGCGCAGTTGGCACAGCAGAGAGTGTACAACCGTGGAGCCAAGACCCGTACCTTTTCCCCGGGGGATAGGATATTGGTACTTGTCCCTACGGTTGAAAGTAAATTCCTTGCCAAATGGCAAGGCCCCTACGAGATAATGGAAAAAGTGAGCGAAGTGAATTACAAGGTCAGACAACCAGGAAGGCGAAAGCCCGAACAGATCTATCACGTTAATCTGTTGAAAGCCTGGAGGGATAGAGAGTCCCTAGTCGCAGACACTTGGTCACCAGCTCAAACTGGTTGCGTGATTCCTGAGGTTGGAATAGCAGCCACCTTGTCACAACCCCAACAGCAGGAGGTTAAGGAGTTTGTGCTTCGCAACAAGGAGGTATTCTCTGAGCTGCCGGGACAAACATCTGGGGTAGAGCATGACATCATTACCCCGCCCGGTGAAAGGGTGAAGTTAAAACCCTATCGGATCCCAGAGGCTCGACGGGAGGCAATACGGGAGGAAGTACAGAAAATGCTGAACTTAGGGGTGATAGAGGAGTCCCAAAGTGATTGGTCTAGTCCCATCGTGTTGGTGCCTAAACCGGATGGGAGCTGGCGATTTTGTAACGATTTTCGTCAGTTGAACAAAGTTACAAAATTTGACACCTACCCCATGCCACGTATAGATGAGTTGATCGACCGGCTGGGAACAGCCCGATACATGACGACTCTTGACCTCACAAAAGGGTATTGGCAAATCCCCCTGGCCAAGTCGGCCAAAGAGAAAACCGCATTTGTAACCCCAGACGGGGAGTTCCAATATAAAAGAATGCCGTTCGGGTTACAGAATGCGCCGGCCACATTCCAGCGGAAAATGGACCAGATGCTGAGGCCCCATCGGAAGTATGCTGCGGCTTACCTGGATGACGTAATTGTCCATAGCACAGATTGGGCCTCACATCTGCCAAAAGTGCAAGCAGTCCTGGACTCTGTTCGGGAAGCGGGGTTTACGGCTAACCCCAAGAAGTGTACCATTGGGCAGGAGGAGGCCAAATATCTTGGGTACACCATTGGGAGGGGAGTAATAAAACCCCAACTCAACAAAGTCGAGGCCATCCAGAGTTGGCCACGTCCCAACAGCAAGAAGCAGGTACGAGCCTTTCTGGGAATCGCTGGGTATTATCGGCGATTCATTCCCCACTTTGCTTCTAAGGCTGTGCCCCTAACCAACCTGACGAAGGGGAAAGGGTCGGTCATGATTAAATGGACCCCCGAGGCTGAGGCAGCATTCCAATTCTTGAAACAAGCCTTATGTAGCCAGCCAGTGTTGTACTCACCCGACTTCTCTAAAGACTTTGTCGTACAAAGTGATGCGTCAGATGTGGGGTTAGGAGCAGTATTGTCCCAGGTCTGGAACGGGGAAGAGCACCCAGTCATTTACCTCAGCAGGAAGTTGAAGTCCCATGAGGTAAATTACGCCACCGTTGAAAAGGAGTGTTTAGCGGTGAAGTGGGCTCTAGATTCCCTTCGGTACTACCTGCTAGGTAGGCACTTTGACATGGTTACGGATCACGCTCCGTTAAAGTGGATGGCTCAAAACAAGGAAACAAATAGAAGAGTGAATAGGTGGTTCCTGGCCCTCCAGGAATTCAACTTCACAGTAAAGCATCGCCCTGGCGTTCAAATGGGGAATGTGGATGCTTTGTCTCGAGTACATGAATGCCTGATTGCTGGTGTTCCAACCCCGAGGTTAAAACAAGAGGGGGGGTATGTGACAGCAGGAAGGTAAAGTCACCTGGTTGCATCCAGGGGGGTAGATATATTTCGCCCAGATTCAGGCTTTACGCCGACTTATACAACTAGGTGGAGAGTTGTATAAGGCTAGTGGGCTCATGGATGACTCATACCTCTAGGGAGAGGGCTGGGCGTCGTGCAGACAGGGAGTTGATGAGACCAGCTGAAGCTTGTCAGCTCATTTAGGCCTCTATAAGAACTCCCAGCTTCATTAGATGTTAGCTCATGCCTGGAACCAGACCTGTGTGGACTGTCTAGGGAGCGTGAACCCCTGTGCGGTGAGACAAAGCCTGTGTGGCTATTTGCTTGGACATTTAAAACCAGGGACTTAGGGACTAGGACAGCACTAGGCTGATCCCAGTTGTTAGTTAGGAAACCTGTATGTTTAGTCAGAGGTCAACTTGACCAGGATTTATTTTGGTTATGTTTCTTTTGCTTTGCTGTGTTTTGTCACTGTAAATAGAAAATAAACCGCACCTTTTTGATTTTGAAAACCACAACCTCCGTTTGCTGGGCCTGTTTTGTGTGGGGAGCCCATCCCGGGGGTCACACACACCCGCTGCCGAGCTAACCCCCTCACAATATATACACAGTTGAACCTTGGATTACATTAATCCAAAGCACTCGCATATCAAAGCGAGTTTCCCCATAGAAGTCAATGGAAACAAGGATAACTTGTTCTGCATAGACTTCTATTGCATGCAATACCGCATGTGGCCAGAGGTGTGGGGGGGTGCCGGAGAGCATTGGAAATACTCGGGGACAGCGCGGCTGATCTCAGAAACCCTTGTAAAGGTTCGGAAACACTCGGAAACATAGTGATTCCGAGCATTTCCGAACGGCTCGGAACGGCTCCGAACCGTTCCGAGTGTCACCGGCGCCCCCTACTCATTTTCTCCCACCCACTCCTCTCCCCCCCCCCCCCCCAGCTTTCAGCGCTCTCGCATTTTCAATACCAATTGCGCGGTAATGCTGCGCTGTACCCAAATGAAATTTTTATCATTTTGTTCGCACAAATACAGCTTTCTTTTGGTGGTATTTATTCACGGCTCTGTTTTTTATTTTTTGCGATATGAGCGAAAAAAGAGCAGAAATTTGGAAAATAAAATATATATATATATTTTCTTCTTTCTGTTTTAAAATAAATCCAATAAAATCGAATTTTGTCATAAATTTAAGCCAAAATGTATTCTGCTACATGTCTTTGGTAAAAAAAATCCCGTTAGGTGTATAATAATTGGTTTGTGTGATCACCGACAGATGTACGCAGATGATCATGTACAGATGTACGCAGATGATCATGTACAGATGTGTGCAGGTGATCATGTACAGATGTACGCAGATGATCATGTACAGATGTGTGCAGATGATCATGTACAGATGTGTGCAGATGATCATGTACAGATGTGTGCAGGTGATCATGTACAGATGTGCGCAGGTGATCACAGACATATGTGCGCAGATGATCATGTACAGATGTGCGCAGATGATCATGTACTGATGTACGCAGATGATCATGTACAGATGTACGCAGATGATCATGTACAGATGTACGCAGATGATCATGTACAGATGTGTGCAGATGATCATGTACAGATGTACGCAGATGATCATGTACAGATGTGTGCAGGTGATCATGTACAGATGTACGCAGATGATCATGTACAGATGTGTGCAGGTGATCATGTACAGATGTGCGCAGGTGATCACAGACATATGTGTGCAGATGATCTTTGGGACATGTGATTTTACTGTTATGTGGGGGACAGCTGTTTTTACTGTGTGGGGACATGTGTGTGGTGATACTATTTTGGGGACTTTGTGTGTTTACATTGTGTGGGGACATTAGGCTGGTGATCAGTGTGTAAAAAGCTGTAAAAAACAGCTCATACTCACTGATTACCAGCCGGCTGCAGAGATCCGCTCCCCTCTCCTCACTGACAACTTCCATGTGAGGAGAGGAGAGCTGATCACCTAGCAACCGGCTCTCTATTTAAATCACATGACGGCTGTGATTGGACAAAGCCATCATGTGATCAGGAGGGCCAATCACAGAGCCCTCCTGCCGATCAGAGATGCACCGTGTCCGGGTGACACGAGCGCATCGGGATCGCGCCGCTGCGCGGGCACGCGCGCGCGATCCTTCTCCTTCTGAGGGACGTTCCTGAACGTCCACTCAGAAGGAGGAAGCGCCCACCCGGCCGTGTATGTGCAGGGTGGGAAGTGGTTAACCAACTTTTTGCAATTAGTCCTTTTGCGGCATTCAACAATATTGGAATTAGTGTTTTCCTGTAATGCTTGTTTGAGTCTTGTAGTCCATGAATTAAACATATCTGAGGACTGTTAACCATCTTTTCTCCAGGTATCTCTTCTGTGTATTCCAAAATTTCCTGCCAATATTCCTTTATTCTTGGGCAATCCCACCAGATGTGTGACGTTGTACCCCTTTGTTTGCATTCCCTCCAACACTGTGGGGATTTGTCTGGCTGGTATTTATGGATTTTATCTGGAGTCAAATACCATCTTACGAGGAACTAATGCCCCGTACACACGACTGGTTTTCCCGACGAGAAAACTGCCATTATTTAGATTGGTCGGGAAAACCGGTCGTGTGTATGCTCCATAGCAGTTTTCCCAACGAGAAAACTGCCCGCAAAAATTTTAGAACCTGCTTTTTTTTTTTCCCGTCGTGTTTCCCGTCAGTCTTTTTCTCGTCGTGAAAACCGGTCGTGTGTATGCTTTTATGAGGGGCAAAAAAATGCGCATGCTCAGAGTCAAGTATGAGACGGGAGCGCTCTTTCTGGTTAAACTAGCGTTCGTAATGGAGATATCACATTCATCACGCTGTAACTGACTGAAAAGCACGAGGCTGAAATGTGCGAATCGTCTCTCATCAAACTTTTACTAACACGAGGATCAGCAAAAGCAGCCCAAAGGTTGGCGCCATTTGAATGGAACTTCCCCTTTATAGTGCCGTCGTACGTGTTGTACGCCACTGCGCTTTGGTCAAGCGTTTTTTTGAGAGGAATCACGTCGGGAAAAACTTTGGGTTTTGGCATGTCAGGAAAACCGGTCGTGTCTACGGGGCATTATAGTTCATTTCTATTGTTTTTTTATCTGTTGTGTGGTTGTGTACTGATCCTGTCATTCTCTCGACTCGTTGTTCCTCTAATTTTGTTCCCATTTCTTTTTCCAAATTTCCTATGTAGGAGGGTATCTCTTGTCCTTCCAAGTCTGTCAAAATTCCATATACTTTTGATATCCCATGTTTCAATGGGGTTTGTATACCGCAGAGTTTTTCCAGTGCATTTAGATTATCTCCGTCTCTAATTGGTTGTGTATTTATCAAATGTTTTAATTGAAAATATTCCCATTGACTTATCTTCCCCCCCTTTTATTTCTTTTAAATCCTGTAGTGTCCTCATCTTTCCGTGTAGCGTGATGTCCCTTAAAGGGGTTGTAAAGGTACATGTTTTTTCACCTTAATGCATCCTATGCATTAAGGTGATAAAACATTCCACAATGCCACCCCCAGCCCCCGTTTTACTTACCTGGCCCCTCGAAAGTCCCGCACTCGCTCCCGTCATCCTCCGAGTTCCTGAGCCCGGCTGTTGATTGGCTACACTGGATGGATTGAAAGCAGCGCAGCCATTGGCTGGCGCTGCTGTCAATCACATCAAATGACGCGGCACGCCGGGGGGCGGGGCCGAGTGATACAGTTGGCGGCTATGGCCGCCGCTGTATCACGGGAGCGCGCCCGCAGTAACTCCACACCATGCTCGCTCGCTCGCATTATGGTGTGGAATCCTTGCGGGGAGGAGCTGAAACAGCCGCCGAGGGACCCCAGAAGACCAGGATCGGGGCCACTGTGTGCAAAACGAGCTGCACAGTGGAGGTAAGTATAACATGTTTGTTGTTTTAAAATAAAAAAAACGGAACCTTTAGTGTTCCTTTAATTGTGCATTCCCCATTCTAGCACCAAATAGTGTCCCCTTCCCTGGGCAAAAACAATTGGTTCCTGTGAGTGCAATTAATGGTGAATTATACCTCCGTTTTATTTTTTGGCGGTATATTGCGTCCCAAATTTTAAATACATTTTTAGTTAAAGCGGAGGTCCACCCAAAAAAAAATAATATTAAAAGCGACAGCTACAAATACTGCAGCTGCTGACGTTTAATAAATGGACACTTACTTGTCTAGGGTGCCCGCGATGTCGGAAGCTGAAGCCGAGCAATCGCTCGTCTCTCGGCTGCCCCCGCCACCATCCTCGGTGAGGGAATCAGGAAGTGAAGCTTTGCGGCTTCACTGCCTGGGTTCCCTACTGCGCATGCGCGAGTAGCGGCGGCGCGTTCTCAGTGGTCCCCGCTGTCTCCTGGGATTAGTATGTTTCCCAGAAGACAGCGTGGGGGGTGGGAAGTGGAGTGACTCCCGTGGGAGTCTATTCCCAGAAGTGGGTGCAAATACCTGTATTATACAGGTATCTGCACCCCCCTCCCCCCTGAAAGGTGCCAAATGTGACACCAGAGGAGGGGGAGGGTTCCGAAAAGCGGAGGTTCACTTTTAGTGTGGACCTCCGCTTTAAATCGTGTATTTACAAATCGAATATTCTTTACTTTCGTGGTACCCAGATATTTTTGTGGAGGGGTGATCTATTTAAGGTGTTTTCGATCCTGATCCATTTTTTTTTTTTCACTATTTTCATTAACCCATTCTACCAGTCGTGAAATAATAACTGACTTATAATATCTTTTTATGTCTGGTACGGTTAAACCTCCGTGTTTTTTTTTTTTTTTTCCTAGTGATTAGTGCAAATTTTACTCTCTGCTTTTTATTTTGCCATATATATTTTTATCATCAACGTTTATGTTATTCTAAAAAAAAAAACTCTGCGGTATAGCTATTGGTAGCATCTGGAATTTATATATGATTTTTGGGAGACAAAAAAAAAAACACAATAACCATAATAATGTCTCCCAAAATAATTATTTATTTTTAAATAATCAAAAAAAATAAAAGTTTTTCTAAAACTTTTACGTAATTTATGCACCTCCTCATTTCTAACACCTCCTATTCTTTGGATATTTATCCCAAAATATAATCCGCAAAGTCTGCTTATTAACAAAGTAAACACATGCATTTTACTTTAGGAGAGCTTTATTCCCCTTTTGACGCTACATTCTGGAAGACGCAGAGGTGGGGGGGGGGGGGGATAGATTACATAAATTGTTAGTCTAACATTTAGATAAGATTAAGTCGGGTTGACAATTGACAAGGGCACAAATTAGCACGATGGTGACTTTTCCACAGGTTTGCGATCGGTAAAAATGTGAATGACATTGGGTTCACATTGGATGCTTGCACAGAGAACGCAAATGTCATCCCGATTATCCAACGTTATTGGTGTGGTGGGGGGGATTTCACTGGAGAGGGAATATTTTGTATTTATTTTTAGGATATACAGATATATAGAGTATATATT
Source organism: Rana muscosa (assembly GCA_029206835.1). Taxonomy (NCBI): domain Eukaryota; kingdom Metazoa; phylum Chordata; class Amphibia; order Anura; family Ranidae; genus Rana; species Rana muscosa. The sequence goes on from CM055125.1 coordinate 369,113,269, forward strand.
TATTTAGTTTTATTTTTTTGTGCTGCGCGTCAACACTTCCTCCTTTCTCACCTAGGTGAGAATTACATTGCACCCGATCCACACGCGTGCTGAAGGGTTCTGCCCTTCCTCCCTCTTCAACTTGGAAATGAAAGTTTTAAATACAATTATGTTTTCATTACCTACCATGTTTTAAACTAAGAGATAAGCAAACAGGTGTGTGGGGTCCAGCGGCGGTGCGTCCATAAAAGGCACAGGAGCGCCGCCCCCCTCTCTTGCACCGCTCTAATTACCATAGATAGATTCATGCATTGCATGAATCTATCTATGGTCGCTGCTGACACTCCCTATTCAGGTGTCCGACCCCTTTTCGGTCACCGGGCACCTGAATTACAGCGGTGGGGGTGTTTTTTGGAAGCACCTGATTAGAGCTATTGGGTCTAATAGGCGTCCAAAAATGTGAGAAGCGGGTGCAACGCTGTGCATTCGCTTCTCACTCAACTGTATGTTAGCAAAACGAAGGAATTCGCTTTGCTAGCATTGAACCCCCTTTCAGACAATAAGGTGCGCCGGGTCTGTGTTACTTGTCACCTGATTGGCTGAAATGACAAGCGCTGTGTTTGGATGCCTATCAGGCATCCAATCATAGCAGAGAAGAAGTGGGCGGGAGAAAACATCGGGTCGGGGAAGAAATGGAGGACACCGGACACCACTCGCGGCCTGCCGCCGTCACCCGCTGCCCACCCGAGACAAGGTAAGTGCCAGGCAAACGGAGGGCACAGTGGCAACATTTAATGGGCACAGTGGCAGCGTTTGGGCACAGTGGCAGCATTTGGGGCACAGTGGCAACATTTGATGGGCAAAGTGGCAACATTTGGGGCACAGTAGCAACATTTGATGGGCACAGTGGCAGCATTTGGGGCACAGTGGCAGCGTTTGGGCACAGTAACAACATTAAATGGGCACAGTGGCAGCATTTGAGGCACAGTGGCAGCGTTTGGGCACAGTGGCAGCATTTGGGGCACAGTGGCAGCGTTTGGGCACAGTGGCAGCATTTGGGGCACAGTGGCAGCGTTTGGGCACAGTGGCAGCATTTGGGGCTCAGTGGCAGCATTTGGGGCACAGTGGCAAAGTTTGATGGGCAAAGTGTCTGTGTTTGATGGCAAAGTGGCTGTGTTTGGTACAGTGGCTGTGTTTGGTACAGTGGCTGTGTTTGGGCACAGTGAGGCTGCAATTGATGGGTGTTTTTTTTTTTCAAAATTTGTGCCCCCCAAAAAATTTGAGCACCAGCTGCCACTGGTGGGGTCCCAGTTAGAATACACTGTAACATTTATTAATAAATAAACAAAGCACACTTATATCTGAGTGGCAGCAGAGACTGGGGTAAGGCATCAGAGAGGCTGTGCACAGCAGTGGTTGCTTAGGATCCCTCATCTGGCTCAGAGGGACCCACCTGGTTAGTGGTTGCTTAGGATATCTTTCAGCCGGCTCAGAGGGACCCGCTTGGTATTACACCACAGTGTTCACCACTACCATAGAGCCTCCTTGTCAGGGGGCAGTAACGCATTCTGAAGGGAAAAACCTTCTTTGTCAAAACCTTTTTCCCTTCGAAACGCTTTACCACCGGATAAGTGTGCTTTGTTTATTAATAAATGTTAGTTTATTCTAACTGAGATCCCGCGTTCATGTTTGTTTATCTATTGATCTATGGTGGATCTGCCTGGATCTGAAAAGGGAACTGCAGACTCCTGGGAATACAGACTATTTGGAAATTACCTCTTTGTACCCCTGGGGCGTAGCCCCTGACCAACATACTACAGTGGACACTCTGAAGCTGGGACTTGTTGTGTGCTTTATGCTGTTTGTTCTTTTTATTTTAGACCAAGGGATGAGATCCAGTGGTGTCACTAGGGTTGGTGTCACATGGTGTGGTGAAACATGGTGTCACACAAACCCCCATCAGGCTCTCTTCTGTTTCATCACCACCACTCACCCCCCTCTATCGGGCTCTCTCCTGTCTCACCCCCACCCCCCCCATTGGGTTCTCTCCTGTCTTACCCCCCCATCAGCCTCTCTCCTGTCTCACCCCACCCCCTCCATCGGGCTCTCTCCTGTCTGTATGTGGAAAAAAGATTACGCAAATGAAACACATAAAAAAAAAAATATATATCATGAACAAGGGCCATCATGTATAATAAACTTAAGAAGTGATTACTCTGAAAAAAACACACAACACAGTGTCCTAAAACAAACTTGCAATATAAAAACTTGCAATGTAACCTCTGAGAATAAAAATATATGAATAAAGTCCCAACATCAAAAAAAATATAAAAATTGAGCAATGAAGCCAATTTTTAACTGCTTCCCCCGGGGTTCTTGACAGTTGAAATTGCAAAAAACTTGATTTCCAAACCAAGGTAGGGATAAATAAAAAAGACCAGATGGCCCCTTACCGACTGCGGTGGATCCCAGATTATAGGGATCAAACACGCCTGATATCGACTCTCAGCTGCGATGATCACCCAGGCTCACTCCCAAGACATCCACAGGGTATTTCCTTAGTTGGAGATCACTGAAGTGGTGTGCTGATATCCACAGCAATTCACCTATCCTCTGGACGATTTCACTCGATATTTGTCTGGTAAAGTTCACCGTTTAGGACGATGCTTGTTACAGGGAAACGCGTCGGTTGGAGAAGATCTTGTGACGTCACCACGTACCAGCCGGCATCTTGATAACATGTATAGCTGTGTACTCTTTTTTTCTTCGCTGTGCTGAGGAAGTTTTGTGATAAAAAAAATAAAAATAAAAATAAAAATTACCGCACTATCGAGTCCCCCTCTTCTCTTTTCCTAAACGTTGGACTTTACCGGACAAATGTTGAGTGAAATCGCCCAGAGGATAGGTAAATTGCTGTGGATATCAGCGCACCACTTCAGTGCGTTCATGATATATTTTTTTTTTTTATGTGTTTCATTTGCGCAATCTTTTTTCCACATATCAGTCTGAGAATTTAGTATTTAATTCTTTTAGATAGCAGCATTCAAACACAATATACAGTCAGGTCCATAAATATTGGGACATCGAAACAAGTCTAATCTTTTTGGCTCTATACACCACCACAATGGATTTGAAATAAAACAAACAAGATGTGCTTTAACTTCAGACTTTCAGCTTTAATTTGAGGGTATTTACATCCAAATCAGGTGAACGGTGTAGGAATTACAACAGTTTGTATATGTGCCTCCCACTTTTTAAGGGACCAAAAGTAATGAGACAGATTAACAAACATAAATCAAACTTTCACATTTTAATACTTGGTTGCAAATCCTTTGCAGTCAATTACAGCCTGAAGTGTGGAACGCGATGACATCACCAGATGCTGGGTTTCATCCCTAGTGATGCTCTGCCAGGCCTCTACTGCAACTGTCTTCAGTTCCTGCTTGTTCTTGGGGCATTTTGCCTTCAGTTTTGTGAAAAGCATGCTCAATCAGATTCAGATCAGGTAATTGACTAGGCCATTGCATAACATTCCACTTCTTTTACTTAAAAAACTATTTGGTTGCTTTCGCAGTATGCTTCGGGTCATTGTCCATCTGCACTGTGAAGCGCCGTCCAATGAGTTCTGAAGCAGTTGGCTGAATATGAGCCGATAATAATATTTCCCGAAACACTTCAGAATTCATCCTGCTGCTTTTGTCAGCAGTCACATCATCAATAAATGCAAGAGAACCAGTTCCATTGGCTGCCATACATGCCCACACCATGACACTACCACCACCATGCTTCACTGATGAGGTGGTATGCTTTGGATCATGAGCAGTTCCTTTCCTTCTCCATACTCTTCTCTTCCCATCACTCTGGTACAAGTTGATCTTGGTCTCATCTGTCCATAGGATGTTGTTCCAGAACTGTGAAGGCTTTTTTAGATGTTGTTTAGCAAACTCTAATATGGCCTTCCTGTTTTTGAGGCTCACCAATGGTTTCCTACCTCCTGGAGAGTGTTCTTCATCTGACACACACACACCTACCTCCTGGAGAGTGTTCTTGATCTGGCCAACTGTTGTGAAGGGTGTTTTCTTCACCAGGGAAAGAATTCTTCGGTCATCCGCCACAATAATTTTCCGTGGTCTTCCAGGTCTTTTGGTGTTGTTGAGCTCACCGGTGCATTCTTTCTTTTTAAGGATGTTCCAAACAGTTGATTTGGCCACACCTAATGTTTTTGCTATCTCTCTGATGGGTTTGTTTTGTTTTTTTCAGCCTAATGATGGCTTGCTTCACTGATAGTGACAGCTCTTTGGATCTCATATTGAGAGTTGACAGAAACAGATTCCAAATGCAAATAGCACACTTGAAATTAACTCTGGACCTTTTATCTGCTCCTTGTAAATGGGATAATAAGGGCATAACACACACCTGGCCATGGGACAGCTGAGCAGCCAATTGTCCCATTACTTTTGGTCCCTTAAAAGTGGGAGGCACATATACAAACTGTTGTAATTCCTACACCGTTCACCTGATTTGGATGTAAATACTAGGGATGAGCTTCGAGTTCGAGTCGAACTCATGTTCGACTCGAACATTGCCTGTTCGCCCGTTCGCCGAACAGCGAACAAATTAGGGTGTTCGTGGCAAATTCGAAAAATCTATGGGAGAAATCTAAAGTGCTAATTATAAAGGCTTATATGCAAGTTATTGTCCTAAAAAGTGTTTGGGGACCGGGGTCCTGCCCCAGGGGACATGTATCAATGCAAAAATAAGTTTTAAAAACGGCCGTTTTTTCGTGAGCAGTAATTTTAATAATGCTTAAAATGAAAAAAATAAAAGTGAAATATTCCTTTATATTTCGTACCTGGGGGGTGTGTATGATATGCATGTAAAGTGGCGCATGTTTCCCGTGCTTAGAACTGTCCCTGCAAAAAATGTCATTTTTGAAAGAAAAAAAGTCATTTAAAACTGACTCGCGGCTATTAATGAATTGTCGGCTCCCGGCAATACATTCAAAAGTCATTGATAAAAAAAAAAAAAGCGTGGAGGTTCCCCAGAATTCTATTACCAGGCCCTTCAGGTCTGGAATGTATATTAAGGGGAACCCCGCCGCAAATTTAAAAAAAAATTGACGTGGGGTTCCCCCAAATATCCATTCCAGGCCCTTCAGATCTGGCATGGATTTTAAGGGGAACTCTACCCCAAATTAAAAAAAAATGGCGTGGAGTCCCCCTAAAAATCCATACCAGACCCCTTATCCGAGCACGCAACCTGGCCGGCCGCAGGGGAAAAGGGGGGGACCCTCCTGAACCGTACCAGGCCACATGCCCTCAACATGGGGAGGATGTCCCCATGTTGATGGGGACAAGGGCCTCATCCCCACAACCCTTGCCCGGTGGTTGTGGGGGTCTGCGGGCGGGGGGCTTATCGGAATCTGGAAGACCCCTTTAACAAAGGGGACCCCCAGATCCCGGCCCCCCCCTATGTGAATTGGTAAGGGGTACATTGTACCCCTACCATTTCACGAAGAAAGCGTAAAAAAATGTTTAAAAAAACACACAAACACCTTGAAAAAGTCCTTTATTTAAAAAACAAAAAAAACAAAAACATTCCAGCGGTGAAATCCAGTGTCCAGCGCTGTCCTTCATTGGTTGTGCCTGAGCGGACCTGATCGGGAACTCCCTCTCAGTATTTTAAATGTATAGACCCGCCCCTTCTAAAGTTCCCCATCAGGTCCGCTCAGCGGACCAGATGCGGAACATGAGAAGGGGCGGGTCTATACATGTATTACCAAAGTGAAAGCAGTTCCCCATCAGGTCCGCCCCCTCGGTATGTCGGATCCGCCTACGTCATTGGCTTGAGCGGGGAACTTCCTTCACTGTGTAATTTAAATTTTTTGCAGGGACAGTTCTAAGCACGGGAAACATGCGCCACTTTACATGCATATCATACACACCCCCCAGGTACGAAATTTAAAGGAATATTTCACTTTTATTTTTTTCATTTTAAGCATTATTAAAATCACTGCTCCCGTAAAAACGGCCGTTTTTAAAACTTTTTTTTGCATTGATACATGTCCCCTCGGGCAGGACCCGGGTCCCCAAACACTTTTTAGGACAATAACTTGCATATTAGCCTTTATAATTAACACTTTAGATTTCGAACGTTCAAGTCCATTTAATAGGGTTCTAAAGTTCACACGAACATTTTGTCTGTTCGCAGGTTCTGGTGCGAACCGAACAGGGGGGTGTTCGGCTCATCCCTGGTAAATAACCTCAAATTAAAGCTGAAAGTCTGCAGGTAAAGCACATCTTGTTTGTTTCATTTCAAATCCATTGTGGTGGTGTATAGAGCCAAAAAGATTAGAATTGTGTCGATGTCCCAATATTTATGGACCTGACTGTACATATAATTTTCACTATAAATCCTTGATTTTTTCACTTCATAACACATTCATTTTTAGTATGTTTTTTGATTTACATATATATTTACAGTAATTAATTCACATGTGAGGTGAGGGCAGAATTATTATTTTATACATGCTCTCTCCTGTCTCGTCACCTTCTCCCCACATCGGGCTCTCTCCTGTCTCGCCACCTACCCCCCCATCGGGCTCTCTCCTGTCTCGCCACCTACCCCCCCCCTCCATCGGGCTCTCTCCTGTTTCACCACCCCATCAGGTTCTTTCCTGTCTCACCACCCGCCCCCCATCGGGCTCTCTCCGGTCTCACGACCCCATCAGGCTCTCTTCTGTCTCACCCCTGCCCACCTAGGGGGTTCTCTACTGTCTCACCCCCATCACCCCATCAGACTCTTTTCTGCCTCACCCCTACCTCCCCTTTGGGCTTAGCCCTGTCTCACCACCCAACCCCCCATCGGGTTCTCTTCCGTCACACGCCCTCATCAGGCTCTCACCTATCTCACCTCTGCCTCCCCCTCATCAGGCTCTCTCCTGTCTCACCCCTGCATCCCCCCCTATTGAGCTCTCTGCTGTCTCACCTCTTCCCCCCCACCCCATCAGGCTCTCTTCTGTCTCACATGCACCCCCATTCCCGTGGGCACACTCCTGTCTACTTTTGGGCTGGTCATTGACACTACTACTGTGCTACTTGTTGGTGTCACCCGGGAGCGATCCGCACCCCCATAGAAGTGCCATTGATGCCAGATGCCTCTGTGCTTCCCTACACAATAAAGGCAGATTATGGCTGGTGGGAGAGCCTGGCGGGGGCTGTACATAGCTTCCTGAAAACATTGCAGCACCCTGCATCAGTACTCCTCTCAAGAGTCCTCAGCCTTGATGTAAGAAGTGGGCTGGCTCTTGGGAGGAGTTATGCAAATATCCAAATGCCTTGATAGGTGGGTGTCAGTCTGGAAGAGTAAGAGTTCCAAGACAGGCTGCATTTTCATGTAGACCACCCCACCCGCCATCATGTAATGCTGAGCCTGCATGATTGAAAGATCTAAAATCCAGTAAATGAAAGTAGCGGGCCAGAGACAGACTGGAGAGGAAAGGGTAGAGGAGGTTGGATGTCCTTAACCACTTAACGACTGCCTCCAGTAGATATACGTCGGCAGAATGGCATGGACAGGCACATCAACATACCTGTACGTCCCCTTTAACTGCCCGACATGGGGGTCACGCGCGCACCGCCGGTGGCGCACTCGCAACCCCGCTACCTTACCCATGAGTCAGACCACAGGTCCCGCGGACTCGATCGCCGCGGGGATCCCCGCGATCGTCTCAGGGAGGGATGGAGCGGGGCGACACAACATCTCCCCGCTCGCCTACTGACACTGTCACCGATTTCCGCTCTGTGTAATCAGAGCGGAGATCGGTGACGTGTCACTCATAGCCACGCCCCTTAACAGTAGTAATCACTCTCTTAGGCACACTTAACCACTTCAGCGCCCCTAGTGGTTAACCCCTTCACTGCCAGTGTATTTTTTACAGTAACAGTGCATTTTTATAGCACTGATCGCTGTAAAAATTACAATGGTCCCAAAAATGTGTCAAAAGTGTCCGATGTGTCCGCCATAATGTCGCAGTCATGAAAAAAATCGCTGATCGCCGCCATTACTAGTGAAAAAAATAAAAAAATAATAAAAATGCCATAAAACGATCTCCTATTTTGTAAACGCTATAACTTTTGCGCAAACCAATCAATAAATGCTGATTGCAATTTTTTTTAACAAAAATATGTAGAAGAATACGTATCGGCCTAAACTGAGGAAAAAAAATGTTTTTTATATATTTTTTGGGGATATTTATTATAGCGAAAAGTAAAAAATATTGCATGTTTTTCAAAATTGTCGCTCTTTTTTTGTTTATAGCGCAAAAAATAAAAACCGCAGAGGTGATCAAATACCACCAAAAGAAAACTCTATTTGTGGGAAAAAAAGGACGTCAATTTTGTTTGGGAGCCACGTCGCACGACCGCGCAATTGTCAGTTAAAGCGACGCAGTGCCGAATCGCAAAAAAGGGCCTGGTCTTTATGCTGCATATTGGTCTGGGGCTTTAGGCTGGATTCACACCTATGCAGTTTTAGTGCTTTTTGCATTTTGCGGATTTGCACTACAGAACGTGTTCCATAGGAAACCATGGTAAATGGACTGAAGTGCAAATCTGCAAAATGCAAAAAGCACTAAAACTGCATAGGTGTGAATCCAGCCTAAGTGATTAAGCAAGGAAATGAGACAAGCTCTATCTGACTTGCTGTAGCTTTTAATGCACATTGTGAAAAACTTGCAGTGTAGAGTGAAATCAGAGTACGCAATTTCAGTCCAGGAGAGGAGGCAGTACAACTGAGCAAGACTGAAGGGAAGGCCGGAGTTCAACTTTAACCCTCCAGCACCTTCCAAAAACTGAAAGGTCTTCTTTTTTTTGGCTGAACCAATAAAGAAAGTTGTTGGTCTTTTTTCCAGGAGGAACTTTTGGGCAGTCAGGCAACTTAATAAAAAAAAAAAAAACAGAGTAACATATAACAAAACCTGTCTCTCTCGCTCTTTTTTTTTAAAGACTTTAAGCCATTGGATTATTTATTACCGAGGTGATGAATTCACAGTTAGCCCTAAACCATCACAATTTGTAATTCTGTCATAATCTCGACAGCCGAAGGCTTGGCGGTTTTGCTATTTTCATACATTATTCCTTCTCGGCTGCACTTTGATTTAGAATTCAGGTGTAGAGCCCTTTCCTGTGTCGAGATTGAAAGCCGATCCGGAGAAGAGTGCTCCGGGAGGAGCGAGAGTGTCGAGATTCTTTTTGGCACCAGAGATTTCAAAATCGTTTTTGGAAGGCTCTCGCCAGGAGAGGAGCCAGGATGCATTGAGAATGAGGCTCGTTGTGTACCACATCCTGACAACTTGTTGAAGGTAGCTGGGAAGATGTGTGGACTTTTCTTCTCTCTGTTTATTCTTTCTGAATTCACAATTGTTTTAATACAAGCTTTTTCTGTTTTTATCCTTGTAAAATGTTTCTGATACCTTAAAGGAACTCTAGAGTGGTTTTTGGTCACTTGGATCTTACCTGCTTAATACCTTCTTCGTAGGTTTATTAACTTATCTTAATGTTGTTTTTGCATTACCTTATTTTGGCAATAAACACCTAATGCAAAGTGTTCACATGATGATGTGTTTGCCTAGAATTCTGGGATTTCTGATAACAAAAGCCCAGCACTACCTCCTTACTTTTTAACTGCCTCTAGCCCAAAATCCCCTTGGTTCTGTATAAGCTAATAGGGGTTTCTGTTACATTATTTCTCATTGCTTGATTCATCCTTTCTGTGTGCTTTTTCAGTGCCCATGCCTGATCATTGCCTTTTGGCTATGCCCAGCTGCATGTGTGGGCATGTTGGTGCAGGTATATTGGTGTGCACCCTGGTGCGGGGTGTACACATAAGCTAAGAAGGGTATTTAAATTCCTTGCCTATCTGCTTTGACTCCTTCCTGTTACCTTGTTTGTGAGATTACCTCTGTTCTGCCTTGCTCGTTACTGCCCCAAATTGCCAGATTTTGCCATTTTTTTTTTCTGCCCCCATTGCCAACCATGATTGTTCCTGCTTACTCTTGATTGCTGAATGCCTCAACCTTGCCTGGACTTTGAATTCTCTTGCCTGCCTCCTGCATTAACCTCTACGTGGACTTTGACATACACATAGAAAATAAGTGCAAAAAATAAACTTTTATGTAGTGACTTCCCTTCATTAGTTGGTGAGGATGGGCACAGACACCACATGGCTTCCCACCACCAACCCCCAGGGATCGTAAAGCATAGATAACAAATTTTTGTGTGTTTGTTGGGAGATCAGCTAAATTGACATTTTCACATTTCAAGATTGAAACCGCTCCACCACAAGAAACTATAGAAAAGTTTTTGATTAGACAGGAGTCCTTCAAGTGTTAGGAAGTAGCACTGAAAATATATTTTGGAATGATATAACGTTGACAAGTTCTGCTTGACTTCATAGTTGCGGGAAGTGTATAGTGCAGCAGATGCCGAGATAAAGAGCTACTGAGCGTCTTATGGGAGGCTGATGGAAGCTCTAGCAATTGCTGAGAGCCACATGAAGCTGCCAAGCTGCCAACAAAACCCCCACATCCACTGCAGGATATTGTACAGAATAGCAAACTTTTGTCTTTTTATTCAAATGTCATGACAACTTCTACCAGCTATGCCGGGAAGGTATTACCAACTCTTTGAAGAAGGTATCCCCAACACTGACAAAAAAAAGTACCATTTACAAAAAGTACCCTCCTGACATGTCCATGAAGGTATCCCTCCCCCCCCCAAAAAAAAGAGATAACTCTCTTGGGTTATGCATGTGTAGGAAAGTATCCCTGACTCTTCCACGAATAAATGACTTACGTTAAAGAGTATCCCCAACTCTTCCAAGAGGGTTTCCCCCACAATTCCAGCAACATATCCCTGACACTTGCTTCCGTGAAAGTATCCTCCACACTGCCAGGAAAGTATCTCACACTATTCCATGAAGGTTTCCCCTACGCTGAAAGAAAAGTATCCCTGACTTTCCAGGCGGGTGTACCCTACACTTTCTGGAAAGTATTCCTAACTGTTCCAGGATGGTACCCCCCACGTTGCCAGGAAATTATTCTGACACTTTCAGGATGGTATCTTCAATATGTTGTACCGTCATGGAAAAGTCAGGAATACTTTCTTGTCAGTGTGGGAGATACACTTCTGGCAGATTATGGGATAACTTCCTGGAAGAGTCAGAAATACTTTCCTGAGAGTGTGGGAGACACCTTTGTGGAATGGTCAGGGAATACGTTCCTGGCAGTGAAGGGAATACCTTCCTGGAAGATTTAGGGTAAATTGCTGGGAGTGTTTCAGAATACATTCATAAAGGAAGTCAAGGATATCGCCAAGGGTATCACCAGCACTGCCAGGAAAGTATTCCTGACTCTTACATGCAGGTATCCCCAACACTTCCAGGAGCATAGCCTGACATTTCCAGGAAGGTATCCCCAACACTACCAAGAAAGTATCCCTGACTCTTTCATGAAGGTATTCCCAACACTGCCAGGAACATACCCTGACTCTTCCAGAAAGGTATCCCAAACGCTGCCAGGAATGTACCCTGACTCTTCCAGGATTGTATCCCCAACACTGCCAGGAATGTACCCTAGCTCTTCCAAGATTGTATCCACAACCCTGCCAACAAAGTATCCCTGACTCTTTGATGAAGGTATCCCCAACACTTCCGGGAACATACCCTGACTTTTCCAGGAAGGTATCACCAACACTACCAAGAAAGTATCCCTGCCTCTTCCATGAAGGTATTCCCAACACTGCCAGGAACATACCCTGACTCTTCCAGGATCGGACCCCCAACACTACCAGAAAAGTATCCCTGACTCTTTCATGAAGGTATCCCCAACACCACCAGAAACATACCGTGACTCTTCCAGAATAGTATCCCAAAAACTCTGCCAGGAATGTACCCTGACTCTTCTAGAATGGTATCCCCAACACTGCCAGGAAAGTATCTCCAATTCTTTTATGAAGGTATCCCCAACACTGGCAGAAATGTACCCTGGCTCTTCTAGGAAGGTGTCCCTTCACTGCCAGGAAAGCATCCCTCACCCTTCCACAAAGGTTTCTCCTACACTGTAAGAAACAGGGTCTCTAATTCTTCCAGGAAGGTGTCCCCTGCACTGCCAGGAAATGATCCCTGACTCTTCCAGAAGGGTATCCCCCACACTGACAGGAAAGTATCCCTCACCCTCCCAGGAAAGTACCCCTGACTTTTCCATGAATATACACCATATACTGTATAATACATATCCAGTTCAGTGCATTTTTTCTTTGTGCACAGAGAAAGAAATATTATTTAAAAATAAAAATTGATGTCATTAAAAACATTAATTATAATGAGTTATATTTAATAACATTTAATTTCTTATCCTACTATAATGTATTAAACCATTACTAATAAATTACCTTAATTGTCATAAAAACAATGCACAAATTATATAGTCAAATGATTATATTGTCTAGATCAGTGTTTTTTCAACTCGTGTCCTCGAGGCGCCCCAACAGGTCGTGTTTTCAGGATTTCCCTCTGATGAAAAGGCTGTGGTAGTTACAGGCAGTGAAACTGATCAAATCACCTGTGCAAAATAATGGATAGCCTGAAAACATGACCTGTTGGGGCGCCTTGAGGACTGAAGTTGAGAAACCCTGGTCTAGATAACCGTCATATACTGACGTCGCCAAATTTGGTGTGGACATCTAATCAGCAATGACCCCCTGACCATGAAAGGGTTAAAAATAACAATTCTGCTGCTTCTCACAGCAAGATATAATTCTGCAACCTCCCGACCCTCAACTCAGCCAGCTTTGGGTTGCAAATATTTACTTTGTACTATTTATCTGACTTATGGCTGCTTCATTTTGGCTCCTTAAGATGCTCAGGGCGAAAAACAGTAACAAAAAATTCCAAACTAACTATATCACTGTTTGCGTTCCTAAATTCATTTGAAAACTGGATATTGAGATGCGCTGGGTTTCTTGCGAATTGATTGAACAGGCAGCTGACACAGTGGAGAAAAGATGCAAGTAACTCCCGCGTCTCTTAAAATATTTTTTTTTTTTTTTCTGACCTTTCATCAGTTTTAGCTATTGATCTCGGTGTGGCATGTTTCCTTGTATTTGCCTTGTCGTCTGACGGGCATCACAACATATGTTGTCAGGGAGCTCTGAAAATGTTATAGGTATAATTATGCTATATTGCATAGTGAATTTAACATGTCATGCCCAATAAGAGGAACCGTCGGCGGGAAGAACCTTATCTTGGCTCCTCGCTGGAGAAAAAGTGACAGCAGTACATGGATTTCCCCAGGTGTATAGAGGAGAAGATTGTAACTGGAGTCAGATGACGACACTTATAGAGATGGAATTATAACAGGTGAAAGCGCATTTTCTGAAACGGATGAAAATGCTGCACCGGGCCTGAATTTTTACGTTATATATATTTTTTTTTTTGTGGTTAATGGCTATAAAAACAAACCTGAATCTGGAAATTGTTTGGTTTGAACACTAAACCTATTAACCACCTCCGGAATATTTACACGCCTTCATGACCAGGCCATTTTTTAGCGATACATCACTGCGTTACTTTAACTGACATTTGCGTGGTCATGCAACCCTGTACCCAAATACAATTAAAATTTTTTTTGTTCCCACAAAAATAGCTTTCTTTTGGTGGTATTTGATCATGTTACGTACCAGGTGCTGGAGACCAATGGAGAGAGGGCTTTCCTTGAGCTATGTTCCCCTGAAGGTGAAAAAGGAGGAGTCGGGCTCAAAGTAGCACAGGTCGCCTACGGGGTTGCTTGCAGAAGAATTCAGGAATACTGCTGGTGTGCTGAGTGGTGGCTGCAGGCAGGTGGCGAATGAGAGACGTGACCAGTCTGTGGTATCACTGAGACAGAAGGATAGTCAGTTCAAAGTCAGGATCCGGAGCCAGGTGGGTAACAGAGCAGATTAGGTCAGGTGGGTAGCCGAGGTCAAACACAGGAGAGAAAGAAGAGGAGATCCATAAGAAAAGCCGAGGTCAAGGTCAGAAGGCAGGCAGGAGACGGGTCAAGGTCAAGCCGGGTCGGTAGCAGAGAATGCATAATTGTGTGCCAGTGCGCACCAAGACACACCTGCAGGCAAGGCACATCCATACACGCTCCTGAGCATTCGGGCAGCCATGTAAGGTACTGGCGGAGATGTCAGACATTCGAGCCAAAGCTGTACTTCTCCTGTAGATTACAGAAGTGCAGTTTGTTCTGCACTCCTGTGACTCATTTTCATCAGACAGCGGGCTGAAGTCTGCTGTCGGCTAACGTCACAGAGCCAGTCCAGGCTCGGGCACGATCGCAACATTATGGTTGGGATCCATCCTTATGCCTGGACCGGCAAAGACTTCTGTGTGCATGAGGCCTTAAAGTTGGTTGCAACTCGTGGGGCACCGAAATGAAGATGTTGGTGCCGTCCTCTCCACATTTTCTAGTTTCGTTTCTTCCCTTTTCTTCTGTCTGCTCTCACTTCTTCTTGATATCCTCCCTACCGGGTTTTTACTGTTCCCCTTTCTTTTCATATTGGTTTAGGATTATTCTAATCTGAGTTTTTGACCATAAATAGTCACTAGTTTTTAGGTCTATCAGGTCACCTATGACCATTGAGTCGGATCATTAGGGACCATATACTATATGTATTTTTTTTATGGTTGTAGGCTCAGCATAATACTGGTATACTCTGATTCACACAAACTTTCTACATCCAGCGATGTGCACAATAGGCTCAGCTGTCCGGGACTCTCCCTCCTGAGATACACAGCGGGCGCTATTGACTCCCGCTGCTGTGAATCAAAGTCAGTGAGCCAATAAGGAGAGAGAGAGAAGGTCGGGGCGGAACCGCGGCTTCATGTCTGAATGGACATACAGAGCAGAGGCTGGGCTCAGGTGCCTCCCATATCAAGCTGCTTGCTGTGGGGGCACTCGGCAGGAGGGAGGGGCCAGAAGCATTGGCAATGGACCAGAGAAGGGGAGGATCGGGGCTGTTCTATGCAAAACCACTGCACAGAGCAGGTACTGTAAGTACGACATGTTATTTTTAAACAAAAAAAAACATGACTTTAGTATCACTTTAATGTACCATTTCCGACGGTGCAATCCATCACAACACACGGTGGTGCATTACTACATGTTGTGGTTTGCTATAGCACTTGGGCATCAGAGCTGCATTGGCTTAGTACAGGGATGTCCAACCTTTTGATCTTTCTGGGCCACATTGGGAAAAGAGGAATTGTCTTGGGCTGCACATAAAATACACTTAAGCCTCGTACACACGACCGATTTTCTCGGCAGTAAATCGGTCGTGTGTACGCGGCTTTCAGGTTTCTCGTCAAGAAAACAGGCAAGAATCTCGAAGAGAAAAATAGAGAACCTGCTCTCTATTTTCTCGTTGGGATTCTCGTCTGCCTGTTTCTCCACGAGAAACCCGAGTGTGTGTACACTTACCTGTCGCCGTGGAAACCCGCGCATGCTCAAAATGACTGACGCATGTGCGGTAGCTTCCTAGGCATAGGTTGTGTGTAACAAGATGGCGGCGGACGGCATCGAATGTGACGAGCGCACGCTCGTCGTAGTCTATGACGTCACCTCGTTCGTTCCATTCAAAAGAACGGCGGTTCTTTTGAAAGGTACGTGTGTACACTCGGCCGGGACAAGATTCTTGTCCATGAATCTCGTCAGAAAAAATTACAAGTTTTTTCCTGACGAGATTCTCGGCCGTGTGTACGAGGCTTCACAATCAGAATAGCTGATGGGCAGATCGCAAGTTAACGATCACTAATACAGATAATGTACCTATCTGAGTAATAAAACGTATTTTTTTTTTTTTATATTTTTTATTATAAAACTAAAAGAGGGCAATATAAATCTAGAGCAATATTTTACACTGTTTTTGATAAAAAAAAAATCATCAGTATCTGGTTGGATGGATGTAGTAGCAATTCTCAATAAATCCTCAAGGTGCTCATCTGATATTTTCGTTCTATATTTGCCCTTCGTGTTCTTCATCCTTGAAAATTGTTTGCCCAAGAATATAGGTGCTACTGAAAATTGATGACATGAATAAGGCCTGATTGTGAAGAGTGGGATATTTTTCCTTAGGTAGATAAAACTTCTTAAAGTCCAGTAAATTTTTCTTTGACTGCATGTCGACACCCCTGGCTTAGTACCATTCAGAATGAATGTGTTGCGGTTCCTGCGTTACCATAATGCACCACACTGAGAATGGGCCTTTCAGATCTAACATAAAATTCATTATTGACCCAGCCTAGGTATCCGATTTCAACTTATGTACTTTGCTGGAAACGTTTTCCTAAAATGATGCTTTCGGCATCAGATAAATTGAAGACAGGCTTGCTGCTTTATAAGATTAGAGACATAGAAATGAATTGTTCCTTGAAGTAGCCATCTTTATCTATATCCTCCTAATAATTTCTCCCTGTAACATCTCAGATATTTGTGTTCCGCTGACTCGTTGGCGGACCCCGGCGCTCCCTGCTCTATGATCATAATATTACACCTGATATCTCCTCCACTTCACACTGCAGAGATACAATTTTAATCTGGGGAAAGGCAATGAGGAGCAAGCAATTAAAATGAGGTAAGAATACATTTCGTTAACACCTATCACGGGATGTCACTTGCTGATATTGTTATTCTAAATGCATTCCGTGTAAATTACAATACATCAGCCCCTGGAAAGAGCTGCTTGGCATATTACTACTCATGAAAATATGGAGGGGTTTGTCACAGTTATCATGTAAGGTGCAATGGCGGGAAATGTACTGCATAGTTGAGTTCCCTTTTTATGGAGACAGCTTGCTGGAGTTGTGTTGTCTAGACATTTGACAAGGTTAGTCGATTTTTGGGTCTGGAAAGCAGCTGAAGGTGATAATTAAAATTAATTTGCAGTTGGCAGATCACTCCTCAGATCTGGTAAGGTCAAGCCAGTTTTTATGTCCCAGACAGAGGTAGATCATCTGTTTCTCCAAAACGTGATAGAAGTCATCCACGGAGGTGCAGGCTCCAGAACTGTCTGGTCCTCACCAGAGCTGCCGATGGTGTAGATAAAACTTGGCAACTCCTAGGATTTAATTGTTCAGTAGCGTCAATTACCTGGACAAGCCATAGGTCAGGGCAGGAAAAAAAACATGATTAAGGATCAAACAGAAGATTGGATGAGAGGTGTTAGATATGGAATTGGACTCAAGCCTCGTACACACGACCGTTTTTCTCGACAAGAAATCTGCTGGGAGAGCTTTTTGCAGTGAAAACGGTTCGTGTGTATGCTTTCTCGTCGTGAAAACTGCCGGGAATCCCGGCGAGAAAAATAGAGAACCTGCTCTCTATTTTCTCGTCGTGATTCCCGTCAAAATATTTCCCGTTGTGAAAACCGGTCATGTGTATGCTTGTTCGAGGGGAAAAAAACTGTGCATGCTCAGAATCAAGTATGAGACAGGAGCGCTCTTTCTGGTAAAACTAGCGTTCATAATGGAGATAGCACATTCATCACGCTGTAACAGACTGAAAAGCACAAGGCTGAAAAGCGCGAATCGTCTCTCACCAAACTTTTACTAACACGAGATCAGCAAAAGCAAGCCCAAAGGGTGGCACCATTGGAATGGAACTTCCCCTTTATAGTGCCGTCATATGTGTTGTACGTCACCGCACTTTAGAACGACAGGATTTTGAATGTCAGTGTGTACGCAAGACAAGCTTGGCAGAATCCTGTCAAGCTTGGCAGGAATCCCGTCGGGAAAACCTCTGAAGAAATCTAGGGGTTGAGTGGTGAGCACCAATAAAATATAAGTTCCCAGTATTGTGAATCCAGCAATATTAAGCCAGTGCATTTTGGGATAGAAAAATAAAAGTGCAGTGCTAATTAATAGATCAAAACAGTGCAGTATCATCAACTCCAGAGTGAGTTAAAAGTGTGCAAACACCAAGAAAACAGTTTATTCATTGTCCTCCTACAGACTCCAAAGGTGGTGAATCATGTCAAACAGGCTGGAAAGTGTCCTCCACCATCAGCCTGACAACGTCTTATGATGACGAAACACATTAGGTGGAGCCACAGTATGTGATGGCATCACATACTGAAATAGACGGTGGACATCTTGTTGGTTTGAAACATAGGATTAGCGCTGTACTTTTTTTGTTCTATACCAGTTTAAATTTGTTGCCTACAAATTGCGCCAGCTGCTTGTATTTATCCATCTATAGATTGTGCCCTAGCGTGAGGAATTCTTATTTATTTTCAATGCATTTTGGGAACCAAGCTGTGTGTTCCTTCGTCAGGGAAAGATGACATAAACCATTGAATATAAACTTAATTTTATTAGGTATTTTCTAAGGGTGTGTGTTATTTTAAACCC
The DNA here is from genome assembly GCA_029206835.1 of Rana muscosa. Classification (NCBI taxonomy): domain Eukaryota; kingdom Metazoa; phylum Chordata; class Amphibia; order Anura; family Ranidae; genus Rana; species Rana muscosa. The sequence goes on from CM055125.1 coordinate 369,131,692, forward strand.
TAATGAATGGGGCTTCTTTTGTCTTGGTTTAAAACTCTTTGGACTATATCTTAAGGTGGGGTGCTTTTGTTCACCCCTTGTGAATCTAAATATCAAACCGGTCAGACAAATAAAGAAACTAATGTTCAGTTAATGATCAAAGGTAGCAGATGTGAGATAAGTCCAGTTTTCACCCAAAAACAGATACCATATTAAAACCAAGTCCCTTCCAAGCGAAGCTGTTTAGACAGCTATAGATAAAGCTTTCCTGGTTGAGACACCTGTGTTGAGGCACTGGGCTAGTGCAATGAGACAGATTAAAGATGTCTTTTGGCTGAGTCTGACTGTGGCATGACCTTACCACAGTTCTGAATATTTGCCAACAGGTAGGATTGTAACTTAAGCTTAAAAACTGCATGGGTTCATTCAAGAAAAGCATGTGCTACAGGAAAGGCCAGGAAGTGTGTCACCTGCAAATGGCGAGCAGTTACTATACCTCAGGCTAATTGCTATTTCACCATAAACTGACCATTATGTAATATTGTACACTGCACCTAGATTCCAGGAAGCTCTCACAGATGCCTTTAGGTAGGTTAACAGAGGGATTAGAAATTCATGGCCTGCAGTTTAAATATAGTTTATTTGATTTAAATGTCATTCCAGATTAACCATTTCCCTACCGGGCACAAAAACCCCCTTCCTGCCCAAGCCATTTTTCAGCTTTCGGCACTATCACGCTTTGAATGACAATTGCGCGGTCGTGCGACGTGGCTCCCAAACGAAATTTGCGTCCTTTTTTTCCCACAAATAGAGCTTTCTTTTGGTGGTATTTGATCACCTCTGCGGTTTTTATTTTTTGCGCTATAAACAAAAGAAGAGCGTCCAGTTTGGAAAAAAACACAATATTTTTTACTTTTTGCTATAATAAATACCCTTTTTTTTTTCAATTACAATTTTCCTCAGTTTAGGCTGATACGTATTCTTCTACATATTTTTGGTAAAAAAAATTTGCAATAAGCGCGTATTGATTGGTTTGCGCAAAAGTTATAGCGTCTACAAAATAGGGGATAGATTTATAGCATTTTTTTTTTATTAGTAATGGCGGCGATCAGGGATTTTTATTGTGACTGCGATATTGCGTCGGACACATCGGACACTTTTGACACATTTTTGGGATCATTCACATTTATACAGCGATCCCTGCTATAAAAATGCACTGATTACTGTATAAATGTGACTGGCAGGGAAGGGGTTAACCACTAGGGGGCGGGAAGGGGTTAAATATGTTCCCTCAATGTGTTCTAACTGTGGGGGGAGGGGACTGACTGGGGGAGGTGACCGATGGTTGTCCCTATGTACAAGGGACACACCATCGGCCCCCTCTCCCTCACAGGACGTGGATCTCTGTGTTTACACACACAGATCCACTTTCCTGCTCGGTTCCCGGGCAATCGCGGGCCCCCTAGCTCGTTTTAAAGGCAGGACATCATATGACGTCCTGTCAGAACGAGAGTGTCCTCCGCCCGCCGTCCATTGACAGTGGGCGGTGGACAAGTGGTTAATGCCAAAATGCAGTTTTAAAGTCCTGTTACCAGACAATTTCAACTATTTCTGAATTCTCAACAGAAAAAACATGCTTTAAATTAAGCTCTCACTGACCTTTGCAGCTGCAGGCACTGTGGAGTAATTAATTGTTAAAGTTCACAAATGATTCGGTAAAGTCGGGTCTCCTATGTAGTGATGAGCCGAACACCCCCGGGTTCGGTTCGCACCAGAACCCGCGAACGGACCGAAAGTTCGTACGAACATTAGAACCCTATTAAATACAATGGATGCGAACGTTCGAATTCTAAAGTGCTAATTATAACAACTATTATGCATGTTATTGTCCTAAAAAGGGTTTGGGAACCCGGGTTCTGCACCAGGGGACATGTATCAATGCAAAAAGAAGTTTTAAAAACGGTCGTTTTTCGGGAGCAGTCATTTTAATGATGCATAAAGTGAAAAAAAAAAAGTCAAATATTCCTTTAAATATCGTACCTGGGGGGTGTCTAAAGTATGCCTGTGAAGTGCCACGTGTTTCCCGTGTTTAGAACTGTCCCTGCACAAAATGACACTTCTAAAGGAAAAAAAAGCCATTTAAAACTGCTTGCGGCTTTAATGTAATGTCTGGTCCCGGTAATATGGATGAAAATCTTTAAGAAAAATGGCATAGCTACCCCATGACCCCCCCCCCTACCCCAGCCCATTACCAGCCCCTTTGGGTCTTGTATGGATATTAAGGGGAACCCCGCACATAAAATAAAAAAGGCCCTATATACTCTGAACAGCCGTATACAGGCGGTGCATACAAGACAGGGACTGTAGGTTTGTTCTTATGTAGAATCTGTTTGTAATTTTGAACAGGTACATTGTTTAAGTGTAGCTCCAGCCCAAAAATCTATTTTTAAACTTTTTGGAAAACATAGGTAAGGGTTATCACCCCTGTAACATTTGTTTTGCTGTCTGTGCCCCTGTTCAGAACATTTCACCTCACTTTCCGTCCCAATGACAACTGTTTTTGAAATGTGGTGTTTTTCTTGAAACAAGGATTGCTGATAAAGCATCAGTACAGAGGAGACACCTTTCTCCCATATTAATTCTTACAGGAGAGAATTTTCCTTCCTAGGGGTAGATTTCCTCTCACTTCCTGTTGTCTTCTTGCGTTTGCAAGTAGGAGTCGTTTGTAAGTTGGATGTTTGAAAGTAGGGACCTGCCGTAGATACTCTGCAGAAATAGGCCCCTTAGTTGTTGGTGTTGGCACAACACTGTAAGCACTCACAGTTACTCTTGGTTGGTGCTGGAACGCCCTGCTGTCAACTATTATATCAGGAATTGTAATTACATATAATTGTTGAACAGTGGTAGTAAAAATTGGGCCTTTGATGGTGGTGCTGGTGCCACAACACTGTAAGCCCTGACAGTTACTCTTGGTGGGTGCAGCAATGGGCCCTGCTGTGAATTATTAGATCAAGAATTGTAATTGCATGCCCCTGTTGAACAGGGGCTGAAAAATTGGGCCTTTGGTGGTGGTGGTGGTGTTGACACAACACTGTAAGCCCTCAGAGTTACTCTTGGTGGGTGCAGGAATGGGCCCTGCTGTGAATTATTAGATCAAGAATTGTAATTACATGCCCCTGTTGAACAGGGGCTGAAAAATTGGGCCTTAGGCACTGGTGGCACAACACTACAACCCCTCACAGATACTGTACTTGGAGCACAGCAATGAGCCCTGTTGCAAAGTATTGCTTCAAAAATTGTAATGACACGCCCCTGTTAAACAGGGGCTGAAAAATTGGGCCTTAGGCACTGGTGCCACAACACTCCAACCCCTCACAGATACTGTACTTGGAGCACAGCAATGAGCCCTATGGCAAATTATTGCTAAAAAAATTGTAATTACACGCCCCTGTAAAACAGGGGCTGAAAAATTGGGCCTTAGCCACTGGTGGCGGCACCCATAAACAAAAATGATCTTCCAAGCTATCATCATCAATCGTATCATTGAGGACTCGGAGGAGGAGGATAGCCAGTCAACATAACAGCACAGACACTCAGCATCAGCATCAGTCTTGAAGGGATGTGACATGTTAAAATCAATTAGTCTGTTATATCAGCATCAGGTGTGTGGTAGCTGGTGGTGATCCAAGACTGGTTCATCTTGATGAAAGTCAGTCGATCAACCGAGTCGGTGGACAGGCGCACCCTGTGATCCGTGACAAATCCTCCAGCAGCACTGAATGTGCGTTCCGAAAGAACGCTGGATGCAGGACAGGCCAGTAGCTCAATTGCATACTGTGCAAGCTCTGGCCAGTGATCCATCCTCAAGACCCAGTAAGCCAGAGGATTTTCGGTGGGGAAGGTGTCCAAGTCTGACCTTGCCCCTAGATATTCCTGCACCATGTTTATCAGACGCTGGCGATGGTTGCTGGAACCAATCATACTTTGGGGCTGCGGACTAAAGAATTGTCTAAACGCATCGGTCAGACGGCCACCTTCCCCACCGCTCCTTCTTTGACTGGCCGAAGCCTCAGCAACTCGTTGTCCTGGACCAGGAGTTTGTAACCTCCCAGTCTCTGGGAACGCGTTGCACAGACCTTTCTGCAAGGCCTCCCGGAGTTGTCTCATCCTCTGCTCCCTCTGCGACGGTAACATAAGGTCCGCAACCTTACCCTTGTACCGTGGATCAAGGAGAGTGGCCAGCCAGTAATGGTCCCTCTCCTTGATCCGAAGAATACGAGGATCCTTCCGCAGACTTTGCAGGATCAGGGAGGCCATGCAGCGTAGGTTTGCTGAGGCATTCGCTCCGGAGTCCTCTGGGTCACTAAGGACGACATGATCCGCAGTCACCTCCTCCCAGCCACGTACAAGTCCACTGGTTTCTTGGGACTGTAAATCATCCCTAAAAGACTGCTGCTGATGATGCTGAGTGCCAGCCTCCACCTCCATGCTGACACAATCCTCCTCCTCCTCCTCCTCCTCTTCCTCTTCCTGTGCGATGGGTGGGACAGAAGGAACACTGTCTGGGTAAAGGGGGCCTTGAGAGGCAAGGAAGTCCTCCTCTTCCTGCCTCTGTTCTGCCTCAAGTGCCCTGTCCATTATTCCACGCAGCGTGTGCTCCAACAGGTGGACAAGAGGTACAGTGTCACTGATGCATGCACTGTCACTGCTCACCATCCTCGTGGCCTCCTCAAATGGTGCCAGGACAGTGCATGCATCCCTGATCATGCCCCACTGGCGTGGAGAAAAAAACCAAGCTCCCCTGACCCTGTCCTGGTGCCGTAGTCGCACAGGTACTCATTGATGGCCCTCTGCTGCGTGTGCAGCCGCTGCAGCATGGCCAACGTTGAGTTCCACCTGGTGGGCATTTCACATATAAGGCGGTTCTTGGGCAGGTTCAACTCCTTTTGCAGCTCAGCCAGGCGAGCACTGGCATTATAAGATCTGCGGAAATGCACACAGACTTTCCTGGCCTGCCTCAGGACATCCTGTAAGCCCGGGTACCTGCCCAAGAACCGCTGCACCACCAGGTTAAGGACGTGAGCCACACAGGGCACATGGGTCAGTTGTCCCTGACGGAGGGCGGAGAGGAGGTTGGTGCCATTGTCGCAAACCACCATTCCTGGCTTAAGCTGGCGTGGCGTCAACCACCTCTCGGCCTGGCCCTGCAGAGCAGACAGGACCTCTGCCCCAGTGTGGCTTCTGTCCCCCAAACACACCAGCGCAAGCACGGCATGGCATCTTTTTGCCTGCGTACTTGCGTAGCCCCGTGAACGGCTACGGAGCACCGCTGGTTCATAGGACAAACCACAGGAAGAGGCCATGGAGGAAGAAGAAGAGGAGGGGGTGGAGGAGAGAGGTGTGTCACAACCAGTAGTAGCATTTTGGAGGCGTGGCGGTGGGACAACCTCCAACACTACTGCACCTTGTCCTGCATCCTTCCCAGCTGCCAAAAGAGTGACCCAATGGGCCGTGAAAGAAAGGTAACGTCCCTGTCCATGCCTGCTGGACCATGAGTCAGCGGTAATATGCACCTTACCGCTGACCGCCCTGTCCAGCGAGGCCAAGACATTGCCTTCCACATGCCGGTAGAGAGCCGGAATAGCCTTCCGTGAGAAAAAGTGGCGTTTGGGAACCTGCCACTGAGGAACCGCACATTGCACAAACTCACGGAAGGGGGCCGAGTCTACCAACTGAAAAGGCAGCAGTTGAAGCGCTAGCAATTTAGCCAAGCTAGCATTCAACCGCTGGGCATGTGGATGGCTGGGAGTGAACTTCTTTCGACGGTCCAGCAGCTGGGGCAGGGAAATTTGCCTGCTAGAATCGGACGTCGGTGTACTGCTAGCAGAGTGGCCGCAAGTACTTGGCTGTGACACACCTAATTCTACACCTTCATTCCTCTCAGTGCATGTTTCAGAGAGGACTGAAGTTATAGTGGGGTTGGAAATCCCAGCTGATGCGGTGCAAGGAGAGGTCCGCTTTGTTCTTTGGTGTTGGTCTTTGAGGTAGGCTTGCCAACGAGCTGCATGGCAGGTCAACATATGTCTGGTCAGGCATGTGGTACCCAAGCGGCTGATGTTTTGGCCACGCGATATACGCTTGAGACATATGTTGCAAACAGCAGCTGTGCGATCTGATGCACTAGCCTCAAAAAAGGCCCACACCAAGGAACCTTTTGAATGACGGGCAGAGGCAGCGCCCTGCACAGGCGGAGCTCTGCGGTGTGATTCCGTCGGTGTACTGCCCTTACGCTGGCCACCAAAGGGCATCCTGTCTCGTTGGAGATGTGCCTCCTCCTCATCCTCCTCCTCCTCCTCTCTCCTATTAGGCACCCACGTGGAGTCAGTGACCTCATCATCCCCTCCCTCCTCATCACTGGAGCCAATCTGGCAGTATGCTGCAGCTGCTGGAACATGACTGCCAGATTGGTGTCCTTCTTGAGCATCCCCTCTGTCTGCTCTCACCCTACTGCCTTCCTGTAGCTGGGTTTCATCATCAGACCCTTCGAAACGCTGGGCATCCTCCTGGAGCATGTACCCAACACTGTGCTCAAACAGTTCGGGGGACTCCTCAGGAGGAGGACATGGTGGGTCTAGGGAAGGAGTGACTGATGATGAGTCTGACATTGATACCAGGGAAGAGGACGCTTTGGCAGCTGCTTTGCCAGTACCCTGAGCCTGGGTGAGAGAGGATGAGGAGGAGGAGGAGGGCTTGGTCATCCACTCTACCAAGTCTTCGGCATGATGTGGCTCAACATGTCCAGCTGCGGAAAAGAAGGACAAGCGTGTCCCATGGCCATGTGCTGATGACAATGCACCGCGTCCACGACCAGCACTGTTGCCCCCAGACACAGAGCCTGCTTGCCCTCTTTTATTGCCCCCTGACTGTCTGCCTCTCCTTGTTTGCCTTCCAGACATTCTAATAGATGGCCTGCAGGGAGATGGGAAAAAAGCAATAAGGGCTACCTTCAGGTGTCCTTCTCTGTCCCTTGAAACAAGGACTTGCACAGTGAAAGAAACTGACACTCTCCCTACCTACAGTTTTCTGTCCCTAGAAAAAATGTTTTTTTTAAGCACAATATAGCACAAGGAGAATTCACTCACTGTCCTTCCAGGTCCCTAGAAACAAGGACTTACACAGTGAAAGAAACTGACACTCTCCCTACCTACAGTTTTCTGTCCCTAGAAAAAATGTTTTTTTTAAGCACAATATAGCACAAGGAGAATTCACTCACTGTCCTTCCAGGTCCCTGGAAACAAGGACTTGCACAGTGAAAGAAACTGACACTCTCCCTACCTACAGTTTTCTGTCCCTAGAAAAAATGTTTTTTTTAAGCACAATAAAGCACAAGGAGAATTCACTCACTGTCCTTCCAGGTCCCTAGAAACAAGGACTTACACAGTGAAAGAAACTGACACTCTCCCTACCTACAGTTTTCTGTCCCTAGAAAAAATGTTTTTTTTTAAGCACAATATAGCACAAGGAGAATTCACTCACTGTCCTTCCAGGTCCCTAGAAACAAGGACTTACACAGTGAAAGAAACTGACACTCTCCCTACCTACAGTTTTCTGTCCCTAGAAAAAATGTTTTTTTTAAGCACAATATAGCACAAGGAGAATTCACTCACTGTCCTTCCAGGTCCCTGGAAACAAGGACTTGCACAGTGAAAGAAACTGACACTCTCCCTACCTACAGTTTTCTGTCCCTAGAAAAAATGTTTTTTTTAAGCACAATATAGCACAAGGAGAATTCACTCACTGTCCTTCCAGGTCCCTAGAAACAAGGACTTACACAGTGAAAGAAACTGACACTCTCCCTACCTACAGTTTTCTGTCCCTAGAAAAAATGTTTTTTTTAAGCACACTATAGCACAAGCACAAAACACACTGACACTCTCCCTACCTATCCTTCTCTTTCCCTAAACTAAAGGAATCCAGGTTAAGCAAGAAAGAAATAAAAGTCACTGTCCCTGCCTATGCTGCTCTATCCCTGCTCCGGAACACACTACACTAGGCCGCCGTGCTGGCGGCCTTTTATAGTGTGGGGCGTGTACTAAACACCCTCAGCAATAATTGGCCACAGGCATGCTGCCTGTGGCCAATCATTGCTCTCCTCGCTGCCGGCGCTGTGATTGGCCAAGCATGCGGGGTCACAGTGCATGCTTGGCCAATCACAGCGCCTGGATGACACTGCGATGGCGTAGTGCATTGTGGGCCGTTCGCGTCACTCGAATTTGGCGCGAACGGCCCAAATCGTTCGATCTTCGTCGAACGATCGAACAGCCGATGTTCGAGTCGAACGTATGTTCGATTCGAACACGAAGCTCATCCCTACTCCTATGCAACCAGCTTTGTGTTTTTACTTTTCAAATTAGAAGGCTGTCAACTCATGTAAGGGAGCTTGGAACAAAACCATCCAGTGAAGGAAAGGAAATGTGAAAATACCTTTTCTCAGAACTTTGAGGATGCTTAACTTTACAGTGTCAGCAGGTACAGAGGTCAGTGGGCGCTTGTGAGTAAAGTGTTCATAGCCTGCCCACTATTCTGTTCTAAGTGGTTGGGTTGTTCTTACACTTTAGTGATACTGGCCACATTGGTGTGCATGATCCATTGCTCTGTTTTCCTCTGTTATATTGGAGCTTTAAAGTTTGCTAATAATTCCATAATGTATCATATAGAGTCTCCCTGTTTTCCATTGTGTTTTTGTGGCATCTGGTTCAATATTATCGGTTGTTGTCAGTGATTCAGTTGGCCTAGAAAGACTAGAGGGGTTGGGATATTATCTACTCCATGTGACCCGAAAAGGCCCAAGGTGTGAGCCACTCAGGCTTCAAAAGGGGTGCAATTCCTCGGTATCCACCAATGTGAGTGCTGGCTTAGGAGGGAGCTCGTTCTGGCTCCTGTTAACACTGAAAATTAAACAAGTCGCACATCAGAATGATCCCATCAATCAGTAATGTGTGGCAACCTCAACCATGGCTCCAACCAGGGCACGCTCCGATGCATTTCGGCTTGCCCCTCAATTAAGCTCTGAGGGGCGAAACGTGTGTAGCTACAGGGAGACTTTCTTCAATATTCATTATATGTACACCATGCCACGTTTTAGCACTCTTTGTGAACCAACTTTCTGTTTGAATTCCTGCTCTTTGTCTTGAGATTTGGTCACAGTAAGGGACTCAGATCACTAGATAGGAAAATTCTACAAACAAAAAGGCAAACTAATAAAGGAATTACATCTAAGTGTTGGTATGCTGCAATATAATAAATGTTTGCTTTTGGGTTTAATGCCGCTTTAAGTCACATTCCATGGTAAAGTTCGTAGATCAGGTCAGTGACTCAAGCCAGAGGATTGAATTGCCCAATTTACCTCAAAGGTCAATGTCAAAGAAGACCTGCCAAGAAAAAGAGGTGGTCTGGCCTTGCTAGCCTCCTTTATAAAGAAATTGCTACTTATCTGGCTGTCATGTTGTGTCCTCTTGCTTCTATACTTAGAGTCACTGGACACAAGCGGGTACACAGATCAGGAATTCTAACGTCATTGGTTACATGCTTGTTTCAAGGCACTGTGTTATGGTTTCCCATGGCAGATGGTAGGTTTCCCCCAGAGCTCCTGAAGTTGAAGATGGACCAGAGATCATAGTGGTCTTAGTTTACTTCACTGAAGACTGTCACCAGGTTGTGTCCCTCGGGATCGCTTCCACCAGGGGGAATGCACAAACAGAATGACTGTGATGTGGACACTAAACACTAAGCAGGAGAATTGTGAGATCCAGGCAGGGGTCAAGGCAGGTAGAAAGTAAAATTGTAGTCAGGTAAAGGCAAGGGTCTTGGCTGGTGGCAAATGAGAGAATAGTTCAGTCCAGGCAGAGGTTGAAGGTAGGCGGCAAACGAGGAAGTAGTCAAGTCCATCCAGGTCGGCATTGGTCAGGCAATATCACAGGTAAACTTTGTAGTACTTTGCACAAGGGTACCTGGCAATAAGACTCAGAACTAGCCACTTCAAAAGCTGGAGTTGAAATATGCTTTTGGTCAGAGGACATGACCATCATCATTTCGGGGAACTCTGGAAGTCCTAACAGGTTTTCTGCAATTAAAATTGGAAGTCCTAGTAGGGATTCTGCAAGTACTATTGGAGGTCTTGGCAGGGATTCTACAAGTACCATTGGAGGTCTTGGCAGGGATTCTGCTGGTATCATTGGAAGTCACAGTGGGAATTCTCAGAGTAGGAGTTCTGAAAGTCCTGGCAGGGATTCTACAAATACCATTGGAAGTCTTGGCAGGGATTCTGAGAGCATCATTGTAAGTCATGGTAGGAATTATCCGAGTATCACTGGAAATCATAGTAGGGATTCCAAGAGTAGGAGTTCCGGAAGTCCTGGCAAGGAGAGTCAGGCAGGATGAAATTTCAGAAACAGGTCCCCAACCTAAGGACCTGGAGTCATAAAACATGTCTTTGGTTTGTGATTGTGTGTTAAAGAAGGTTTGTGCAGGTAAAGGAAGAGGGCCAAGGGGGTACCACCAGGGTTGCCAACTTTCAGAAAATATACAGTTTGTAAAATCTGTACTTTTTGCATCTGTCCTTGAATGTCCATTGCGAACATGTAGGCTGCATGTCCGTAACTGACATTCATGGACAGATGAAACAATTATGGATTTTACAAACTGTTTGTAAATTTACTGAAAGTTGGCAACCCTGGGTACCACATCCATATGAACTGTCAATTGAAAAAAGTAGGACTTTTAGGGGCGGACTTTAAAGGTACCAGAAAAGGAAATCACAAAATAGAAAAAATAATATTTTTAATATACAAATTGATAAAAAAGATTTACAAAATTAGTATTTAAAACACATAGATTTTTGACTCTCCATAGGAGTCATACAATAAATGACAATTCCCTATTGATATATCTAAGACAAAATTGGTCTATGTTTCGCTTGTTGCTTCATCAGGACTTATTGTCAAATATCAGAGAAAAGGGAATCTGTGTAAAGAAGAAAAATAATAATCAAATGCATATTAAGACAGTGGGCATATATGTGTATATTCTAAGGGCAAGGATCATATTAGATGGTAAAGTGCATTTTTTTCTGGAGTGAGCTCATCATTTCATACACCGGCCAATGAGAGTTGGTATGAGGCATGTCGCGCATTTGAAGGATTCCGCTAATTTCAGTAGGTGGTCTCCTTTGTCAGGGTCACCTGTGGCCAGGTGACAGATGCACACCGTAGGGGGACAGGAGTGCACCGCGAGGTAGTGAACCCTATGGCTGGCTTCTGCGGATAGGAAACTGGGTGGTTGTGGAAAGCGGGACCAGAGGAGCACAACCGGGATCCAAACGGAAGCTAGAGCCAAGATTCCCCAGGGCGCGGAGTCTAAGACCCAGCTGGTCTTCTCCAGGGCCTCTAGTGGTGAGGATGTTAGCTGCAGGCTGGGACCAGGTCGCGGCCCCTGGAGTTTCCTAGCTCACGCCCCGTAGGATAAGGGGAAAAGAGGGGAAGCAGCAGCACACGATAAGAGAGAACCGAATAACAAGCTGAAGGTCAGGGGCCACAAGCAGACAAGGATAACGAAGAACGAGCCGAAGGTCAAGGGTCACGAGCAGACAGGGATAGTCGGGGACAAGCCAATAACGTAACAGAGAGACAGACGTAGCACACGGCAGGCAGAAACCCAAACACACAATGCCTAACAAACACGTTGATCAGCAAAGCAGGCTTGCAGTGCACAGGTTAATATAGTGTTCAGTGATAGGGCCTGGGGTGGAGTCAGGCTGGGAGGAGATTATAAAGGAAGCCAGGTGAAGGAGGTCTGGTCTCTAGATGAACACATGAGGAGGAAGGTAAGATGGCAGACAAACACTACTGCATATCCATGACATCCTTTTTATATGCACTTTACCATTTATTGTATGACTCCTATGGGGAGTCAAAAAACTATGTGTTTTTAATACTACTTTTGTAAATCTTTTTTATCAATTTGTATATTAAAAATATAATTTTTTCTATTTTCTGATTTCCTTTTCTGGTACCTTTTTAAAGTCCGCCCATAAAAGTCCTACTTTTTCAATTGAAGGTTTGTGCAGGGTTTGAGATTTGATGGCCCACATTTGAAATGGGAACCTCCTTTTCCCATCATCCTACATGAAGACAATGTAAACTGTCTGTTGGCGTAGCGTGAAATCATCTGGTGAAAGGCGCGACAATGAACCGCCACCAACACAATGCAGCCATTATTTTATACACCTGTTATGTATACAAATCAATGGCTATAATATCCCAGTTATGTCACAGAGTGAAGCCGTTATGTGGGGATAAAATTGTTCTGCATCGAAATCAATACGCAACAACTTTTACTTGCGCATAACAAGGTCAGAGTCAGCCATCCATCCGGCAAGCTTCTCTCCTGGCGACAGAAATTGCAGCAATATACTGAAGAATATAATAGTTGACGGGGCAGCCATGGCAGGGGGCGCGCCGGTTTTTCGAGGAGTGGAAACATTTCTGCCTTCTCTAGAGATTTTATCCTGTGTTATGGATGGTCAGATATTTCATTATCCCGCATACAGTTCTGCCCTACAAGGTGGAATAAAATGCAATGAAATAGCTGTCACTGGCAAATCACCGAAGGCTTATTTAGGTTACTCATCTTTCAAGAGATATTTTATGTTTGTTTTTAAAGGGATGGCTCCTTTCCTTTTGTGGCCAAACAGAAATAGGGTGATGAGCAACTGCGGTTGCTTTAAGGCGCATTTAGCTTGCATTTGAGATCAGTTTGAGAAGCTTATAAATTCAATCTGGGATCCATTACAGGTGCATTTGACCTCGTTCTAAGCCGCATGAAACTGCTTCAGAATTCCTATTGACTTGTATAAAAACAAAATCACAATGGCTTTACACCATGCTAGCGGTAGAAACACCAAACCACAACTTTTGACCACTAGTCTGGTGCAACACCTCATTGACTGGGACAGCGAGGAGCAGGGTTATAGGAGAAGATGAGCTGAACCTCAAGCTGGCCATGGAAAAAAGCTAATTATGGCTGATTCCAGCTGCATCAGCCAAAATGTGTAATGTGGTTGGCATGGTCGGCACCACCCAGCTCAACAAAAGTTAATTTTCCCAACTTTTGTAGAAGAGGCGAGGTGGAAAATTCTCGGCCGAACAGAACCTGCATTCAATCAGATGTTGGAGTATTTTGACAGATGTGTCCATCCATGCTGTTTAGCATGGATAGGGAAAATCAGTGATTTCTCTAGGTCAACCCATGGGTGTTAACAAAAGAAATCCTAATGTGTATGGCCAGCTTTATTGATTCTGCAATTTAAGAGACATCACCAGTGAGAGAATCGCTATCATTAACCCCTTCCTGCCTGCCCCATCATCACTTTAACCCCGTCCCACCGACCGCCTCCTGGCCCTTTAAGGGTTCTAAAAGCCGGGAGATGGAGGCGGGCATTTGGGTAATGTGACCTCTGTGATTGGCAGTCACAGCGGTCACATGATTGGAACGTTCCTGATCGCTAGTATGTATTGGGAGCTTTAAGGTACCCGTCGGCTACTGTGCAGAGAGTAGCTTTAGCTTTGATGCAGATGTGTGTGGCCCCGCCGTCATTCGTTTAATCTACCACCATGGCATAGGGACTCATAGGGGTTGATTTACTAAAGCCAAAAGGGCTGTGCACATGCAGTTAGTTCCAGAGCTTAGTAAATGAGTTAAGCTTTAGACCCCTTTCACACTGAGGCGTTTTTAAGGCGCTTTTGAGCTAAAAATAGCGCCTGTAAAGCGCCTGAAAAATGCCTCCCCTGCAGTCCCAGTGTGAAAGCCAGCGCAGTGAAAGCCAGCGCAGCGCCCCAGTGTGAAAGCCAGAGAGCTTTCACACTGGGGCGCTGCGCTGGCAGGACAAAAAAAAAAGTCCTGCAAGCAGCTTCTTTGGGTGCTTTCATCTGGGGCGTCGGCGGTAAAGCACCGATATTTTTAAGTGACACTTCAGTATGAAAGTGGCCTAACTTTGCAAAAAGTACCCAATCACGTGCATTTTTGCTTGCACATGATTGGATGATGGAAGTTAGCAGAGCTTTTGCCCATTTACTGGAGCATACAAGAAAAGGAGGCGCCTCTGGGTGCAGACTGTATAACAGATTTTAATGAATCACACATTTGAATGATAACAACTCAAATTTTTGCAGTGATAAACAGGCATGGTATGATCCCATACAAGGGGGGTCTTCTGTGATATCAGTCCCTTGGAAGCCTGTAGGTGTGCTCTCTCTCTTTACTCGTCTCGGGAACCGCTGGGTGGTGCTCGGCCGGCTGCGGTGGATGGGCGTCAGAACGAGGCTTGAGAAGCAAGCTGGAATCCAGGCGAAGGGGGATGATGTCACTAGCATTTCACATCATCCCCCTTCGCCTTGATGGTTTCTGTCCCCCCCCCCGGATGGCTGCCGTGAGCGTGGACTTCATCCCCTCTCCCCCCTCCCCCATCACTGTCACCTGTAGTGTTACTGTACATAATTGTGCCTGTATTGCCATTGTGCACATTTTATGGACTTCCTTACAATCATAAACCATACAGGGCGGACTTGAAGTCCCTTTTTGCATATATAATTTATGCTTATTCAGCACCTTGTTCTTCATAATTATATATTGGATGTACTGTTTCAGCATTTGCGCCATTTACTTGTACGATGTACTGGAGCAACTGCTCTTGCAGAGTGCAATTGCACTTTGCAAAGTTTACAGTCTATTTGCCTTAAGACCCCTTTCACACCGAGGCGCTTTTCAGGCACGTTCACGCTAAAAAAAAGTGCCTGAAAAGCTCATGAAAACCTATTTTCATTAAAATCAATGAATGCTTTCACACTGGGGCAGTGCGCTGGCAGGGCTGTGAAAAAATGTCCCTCTCCATTAAAATAATGGAAAGCTCTTCAAAAGCGCCTGAAAAGCTCTTCAAAAGCGCCCATGTGTTTTACTGGCAGTTTAGAAGGGCCTCAGTGTGAAAGGGGCCTTAGTGAATCAACCCCATAGTTCCCAGTGGAGCACAAGTACAGTACTGTAGTCTCTTTAACCGCTTTAAGGACTGCCTCCTGCACATATACGTTGGCAGAATGGCACGGACAGTCATATCAACGTACCTGTACGTCCCCTTTAAATGCCTGTCCGTGTGGTCGCGCACTCGCCGCCGCCGGCGCACTCGCAACCCTGCCGCCATCCCCGTGAGTCGGACCGCGGGTCCCTTGGACTCAATCGCCGCGGGGATCCCCGCGACCATCTCACGGAGGTATAGAGCGGGGAGATGCTTGTGTAAACAAGCATCTCCCCGCTCTGACTAGTGACAATGACACTGATCTCGGCTCCGTGTACTCGGAGCAGAAATCGGTGTCATGTGACACAGAGCCCATCCCCCCTACAGTAAGAAACACTATGCAGGGAACACTTAACCCCTACAGCGCCACCTAGTGGTTAACCCCTTCACTGCCAGTGTAATTTTCACAGTAATCGGTGCATTTTTATAGCACTGATCGCTGTGAAAATGACAATGATCCCACAAATGTGTCAAAATTGTCCGATGTGTCCGCCATAATGTCGCAGTCATGAAAAAAAATCACTGATCGCTGCCATTACTAGCAAAAAAATAATAATAGTAAATGCCATAAAACGATCCCCTATTTTGTAAACGCTATAACGTTTGCGCAAACCAATCAATAAACGCTTATTGTGATTTTTTTTTTACCAAAAATATGTAGAAGAATACGTATCGGCCTAAACTGAGGAAAAATAATGTTTTTTTTATATATTTTTTGGGGATATTTATTATAGTAAAAAATATAGATTTTTTTTCAAAATTGTCACTCTGTTTTTGTTTATAGCACAAAAAATAAAAACCGCAGAGGTGATCAAATACCACCAAAAGAAAGCTCTATTTGTGGGAAAAAAAGGACGTCAATTTTGTTTGGGAGCCCCGTTGCACGACCGCGCAATTGTCAGTTAAAGCGACGCAGTGCAGAATCGCAAAAAGTGGCCTGGTCCGTTAGCTGCAAAATGGTCCGGGGCTTAAGTGGTTAAGTAGTCCATCAATACTTCCACCAACCTAGTGTAGCACCCTCCAAGTGAAAGATGCTAGGACATTTTTTTTTTTTCTCCTTCTGTAATTAAGCGAGCAGTGATCGTTTGTCCTGGTCTGTTCAGGGTTTCGCAGGCTGGGAGTTTGATTGCTTCCCTTTGCCTCTCGAAGAAGCTTCTAGAGTTTAGGGACAGTTTAATTTAGGGCAGGAGTCTCCAAACTTTGGCCCTCCAGTTCAAAGAGCAAAAAAATCCCAGACGGCCGCACTCCGATATAAAGGAATCTATAGTCAATCTAGATTGGCCCTAAGGACGTGTTTCATTCATAAAAGTGAGATACGTCCCACTCAAAGTTAAGGCCTGCTGGTTTTCTGGTATTTAAATTGAAGATCCAGTAAACTTATTTTTTACACAAAATTCTGAATTTGTCGCCACCACTGGGTGGCTTAACTATTTTTTTCCTTACCCTGGATGACCAAACTCGACACATCTTTATAGTGGTGGTCATTCCAATGATTGCGCAAAGGGGTGGTCTTGATAAAATTCTTATAATTGGCCATTTACCCCTATTTATATGCACAGACAAACAATACCACATTGGCTATGATTAAGCACCGACCTACGACGTGAAACGTGTTCGCTATTGCCCCTTAACAGGAAAAACCCAAGGAGAGAGGCGCCTCTGGGTGTAGCAGTATTAAAACAATTTATTTAGGCAGTGAACAAAAGCCACTCACATTTTGTTGGTAAAAAACAAGCATGTAGAACTTCCCAATCAGGGGAAAGGAGGGATCATCAGATGTGTCAGTCCACTTCTCTTCCTGCTGGGGCGCTAGGGTGCTCTGGATTCGCTCGCACCCCTGACAGATGTATAGAAGAGGCTAGCTGTGATGGAGGAGGAAATCCAAAGGGAGGCTTGGAGCGCGATGGTGTAGCAGGCGAGGGGTGCTGACGTCACTGGAATGCAACACGTTTCGTGAGGTACAGGCTGCGAGTGATGTGGCAGCCGCACTCCTTTATCAAGCTATAGCTATCAAGCTATAGCTATAGCTATCAAGCTATCAAGCTAGATAGCTTGATAAAGGAGTGCGGCTGCCACGTCACTCGCAGCCTGTACCTCACGAAACACGTTGCATTCCAGTGACGTCAGCACCCCTCGCCTGCTACACCATCGCGCTCCAAGCCTCGCTTTGGATTTCCTCCTCCATCGCAGATAGCCTCTTCTATATACATCTGTCAGCGGTGCGAGCGAATCCAGAGCACCCTAGCGCCCCAGCAGGAAGAGAAGTGGACTGACACATCTGATGATCCCTCCTTTCCCCTGATTGGGAAGTTCTACATGCTTGTTTTTTACCAACAAAATGGCCAAAGTGGCTTTTGTTCACTGCCTAAATAAATTGTTTTAATACTGCTACACCCAGAGGCGCCTCTCTCCTTGTGTTTTTCCTGCAGAACTGGAACATGGTCTCTGTTCCCCTTTGACGGCGGCCCTGGGAGTGTAGCTTTAACCCCTGATATACCCTTCACCTCCAGTACTTGGACTTTCAACTAACTTTTCACCTAAAGCCTTGTACACACGACCGAGTTTTTCATCGAAAAATGACAATAAACTTGCTGGCAGAGAGGTCTTGCCGAGTAAATTGGTCGTGTGTACGCGGCTATCAGGTTTCTCGTCAAGAAAACCGACAAGAATCTCGACAAGAAAAATAGAGAACCTGCTCTCTATTTTCTCGTCGAGATTCTTGTCAGCCTGTTTCTCGATGAGAAAAGTGTGTGTGTGTACACTTACCTGTCCGCCGGGAAACCCGCGCATGCTCGAAATGACTTAGACGCATGCGCTGTAGCTTCCTAGGCATAGGTAGGGTGTAGCAAGATGGTGGCGACAGCATCGAATGTGAGGAGCGCACGCTCGTCGTAGTCAATTACGTCACCGCGTTCGCTCCATTCAAAGAACCGCGGGTTCTTTGAAAGGAGCGTCTGTACACTCGGCCGGGACAAGTTTCTTGTCCAAGAATCTCGTCAAGAAAAACGACGTGTTTTTTCTTGACGAGATTTTCGGTCGTGTGTACGAGGCTTTAGTCTACTTAGCTGTGTCTATCACTATGTACACTTAGTTACTACCATATTGTTTGGATATTTGAGTCTCTGGTATTTTTGCACATTTTTACTTGTATAGTCTTGCCCCTTAACCTCTGCATAGCATGGACTGACTGTTTTGGATTTTATATTTACACAATGAAGGTGTTGTATTGGTGTGCTGCCATCCATGATTTTGTTTTTCTCTTTGATCCATTGCAGAACCTGCACCTGTTTGCCCCAACAGGGCGTGTGTTTCATGGAACTTCTGCCTAGAGCGGCATTTTTCTTCCTGTGGCCCTCCTGTTGTTTAGGAACCACAATACCCATCACGCCTAGTCATGTCTGTGAAGGTCAAAGTTTTACAATGCCTCGTGGGATGTGTAGCTCCTCAACAGCTGGAGAGCCGTAGTTAGGAGATCCCTGGTGTAGAGCCAGAACATTCCACCGATCACAGTTGCAATGCTTTGCAGGCTTCAATGCAAAAAAATAAAATAAATAAAAAATGATATTAATAATAAATGCATAATTTGTTTAATCAATATGGGTGCATATGCATTTTTTATTAGTAAATGGAGTTAGCCTTTAAAGGTTTTTAAAGATTTTGCAACCTGTAAGTTCTGGAGCTCTCCTTTTAAGATGTCATGCAAGCAGCAGGGTAGAATTGGTCATGAAAAGAACATAATGGCGGACACCGCCACATCTAGAAGGATTCCAGCGGTGAGGAGGTTAGCAGGCCTTCTCTCTCACCGCCTCCAATCCTCTCATTGATCTTGCAGCCAGCTACATTTGTGTCAGAACATGGATCTGTGATAAGAGGGTCTGTTTTCTCCCCTGCCTCTCTGTACATCACATTAAGTGAGCCTTTCAGGTCATCCATCCAGCCGTGCTTCCAGGGGAAGGAGGCACAAATCTATCGGAATTAGCTCAACTACAAAGTAGCAAATTATTCCAATTGCTTTACAGGGCTAATTAAAAAAAAAAAAAAAAAAACACCACCCGTGACATTGCAGGTGAACAGAACACACATGAGGCCATGAATCTGATTGTCTGTAAGTAGAAGTTACAGGCTTGATGGTATCTAGTTGAAGTATAGGTCTTTCAAAGTGTGTGGGGTGGTAAAAGCTGTTTTATGTTTTATTTATTCTGCTTTACGTTTACAGGAAAGTCAACCGATCGTTTCTACAGCATATAGATATACTCCTGTCTTGTATATGGATTCCAGGCAAATATCTAGATTTACAGATGAAATAAAACATATACGTGTGTGTGTATATATATATATACCTGTGTGTGTGTGTGTGTGTGTGTGTGTGTGTATATATGTAGCGGGGTCCTCAAATTGATGGGATACACCTGGGGAATAGTGTGACCCAGGTGTATAATTGTGTTAGGGTTCAGACCCCTTTTTGTTTCGTGGAGGATTGGAGGATGTAGTATTCTCCTTTGCCTGTGGGTGACGGGGTACCCACAGGCTTCAGGTAGAATCATCTCCTGCAGTGCTCCCTGTTTTGTCCCTTCCCGGAGATGGTATGGCTAGGGCGGGGAACCCGCCGGGCCGTTGATGGGAGGAGATAAAAGGGGGAGACGCCCGTACCACGAAGTCTTGCGGAGAAGGAGGTCCTCGGAGGAGGAGGGTTGCGGTCCGCACCCAGGCCCCTCAGGCCTGGGTGCTGGAGATCCAGGAGTCTGGTCCAGGTGCCCATGGCCTGGTCCGGAGTCATGTTGGCGTCCATCCCAGGCACCTTTAGCCTGGGGTGAGGTACTATCAAGGAGGCCTGGGGCCCAGTACCTTCGACTGGGTCCCGCTAGGGTGGACTGTCCGAGGGTCCCTGAGCGGAGGGACTCGTATCTGAGGTGAGGAGGCCAGAGAGGTTACCCACTGGAGACCCGGAGCAGCACCAACCCGGTGACAGTGGGCCTCTGGGAACTCTCTTGGGAGGACACATCCCCCTGATAGGGGCCACAGCGTATCGAAGAGGGCTCCATTGCTGTTCATAGGGGTTGCTGGAAGAGACCCCATCTTTCCTGTTCTGTAACAGCCGGATTGGCTTAGGCGCCGCTGGTCATAGTACAGTGGCATAGAACTTAAACTTTAGGAAGTGCCTCGATCTGCTCGCCACACCGTTGGCAAGGTTATAGGTCCCAACCAGTTTGCTGCAAAAGAACTGTTTATTGTGCTTTGCTTATTGGAGTGTCAATTAAACAAGTGTTGGACCTTTCTCCGGTGTGTGAACTCCAGTTACTGGAAGCAAAGGGGAGGCTGGTGAGCTTGCAATTACAGACTCAGTGCATTCACAGAACACACCGGCCCGAGGAAACATCAGTAAGTGGCCTTCACCTCCCTACTACAATGGGGAGGACATGGGCCGTGGCGCATCTCACTCTCACAACCCAGGAACCCCTAGACATGAGTTGGTGTGCAACCGATAAAGATGGAGAGAGAGTGGGGCCGCTACACGTGGGGGCTCGTGAGTCCGGGATAGAGTGTGTTCTAAAGATGGACTTGAGAATGTCTACATTTGAACTTTGCTGCCCAGAGGAGTTCCGAGCAGATCGGCCATATTACTGGCCAAAGTGCGTCCCTGCTCGGAGTTGTGGAAATGACCCTAACACGGGAAAGGCCCATGCGGAGGAGCGGAAAAAGGGAGAGGTCCAGCCGTGTGACGTACTGCACGTGGGGACTGTTAACGCACTGCGCCACGAGGCACCCCATGGCGACATCGTTTGTGGGCGGAGTCAAGAGGAAGCCCGCGAAAATGTACAGCTCATGGGAGGAGTCTGGCCAAGTGTGGGGATACACGTGGAGACTCCGGTGCGGGGTCAGTGCATGATGGAGCAGCAGATGGTCGGGATGACCTCAAGTGCCCCGTGGATTATGGTTCCTCACCCCACGAGAATGACTTCCTTTGCTGCCCCCATCACAGACACGGGGATAAGACTTAGGCCCCGAGGGCGGTTGGCTCTGTACACTTGCAGAGACACGGAGGCCCTCGGTGTGATCTGTCCCGGCTGCTTGGGACTGGTGGTCACCCTGAAGCCATTCGGGCGATGTGAGTGCAGAGAATTCCTTTTCGAGGTCGAGTCGTCCACAGCAAGGCCCCGGGCCCTTCGCCTCAACCACCTCACGGGTACCGCTACTCCGGAAGGGGAGATCAAGGCCTTTGTCGAGGTTCCCGTGCGCGCTGACCAGGGCGATGGACTGCCCAACAGAGAAAAATCCGAGGATGCTGCCTCGGTCGCCACAAGTTCTCTGCTCCCACCCCCGAAGAGGAAAGTTGGCCTAGTACAGGCATCCTATGGACGTGGTCGAGCTTCACCCCGCTGCTTGCCTGGCCTGGATGGCGCCGGTCGAGAAGGAAGTCCCGGACATCCCAGTCCTCTACAAGGGTCAGGTGAGCCAGGGGCTGGGACTGTGGTGGTGGTTGGAGGTGTCGGGGGCCCATTGGAGGTGGAGCCCCCCAGGGAGGATGGTTCTGTGTCCACCGGAAGATATCTGCCTGCGGAGATGTATGACACCTCCGACCTAGAGTCGCTGTCTGACTGCGGAGATGATGGCGAGATAGACGAACTGTTCAGCCGCAAGGGCTGGGATAGAATGCCACTTCTTGCTTCCCGTGCGGTACGGGATTCACCTATGTACACAGGAGACAGCACACCTCGGGTGGAAGACCCGCAGCTTACGAGGGAACCTACCCCTCCACCGGTGTCCTCACCTACTGTTACCTCACCTGCTTTGGTTGTGGGGACACCCCGTGCTTCTCTGAGAGCACCGAAAGTCAGTTTCAGGGAGCTGGTAAAGGCACCTCGGCATCCGGAAGCTATTGTGCTGCCTGGAACTGGAGAAAAAGCCACTATGCCACCTTTGGCCCGCTTGCAGAGACTGTTTTGCCACAAAGTAGCTCGGGAATATGGGTGGGAGTACCCGTATCTGCCCCGGGACTTGCTGTTTGAGGTGGAAGTCTGGAGAGCAAGATGGTATGACGAGTTTGTGTGGGACAAGTTGAAGGTGCCTCATGCTCGCAGGTACCTGGAATGTGTGCCGGCAGTGTCTAAGAGGTTTGAGGACTGCAGAGCTGAATGGAAATTGGGGCGCCATATCCATGCTGACAAGGTAGTCATTTGCAGAAGAGAAGGAGAAGATGTCGAGTATTCGATAGAGGCATTTGACAAACACCTGAAACCCCTGTATCTGCCGGATCCAAAGTTTTACTTATAGGAGAAAAGAACTCCTGTTTATTTCCTTTGTGCACTTGAACTTTCTGGAAGAGCCATTCCCAGACACCCAGGACTGCGCCCTGCTTTTGTTTTTATTTGGGCTTTTCTTTTTCTCATCGGAGACTTGGGGCTGTTGTGTTTTTTTTTTGTGTTCCCCTTTTCTTCATGTGCCAAAGGCAAGGACATTTGGGAATAGTGGCAGAGTAGGGAAAAGCTGGAAGAACGAAGACTCGTTGAGTGTCATGACCGCGGCGTTGTCACCAGGTGGCAGTGTTGCGCAACAAATGTTTGAAAATGTTTCACACACACATCACCTTGCTTGTTGGAGTGAGTGGGTCTCTCGGCTGACGGGCCCACTCATGCCAAATGACAAGAAATTATGTTAGGATGTTGTTTTTTCTTTCCCCTGCAGGAGAATCGTCAATCAAGACCATTGAGAGTGGGTGGCTCTTAGACAGTGTGGGAGAGGGGTTGTGATTATGTAGATGTTTAAAGTGTTTTATTACATAAGTTGTTTTATATGTTCCCCATTCCCTGAGCAGGTCTTGGCACTTGGGAAAAAATTTAGAGGAACTGCCTCAGGGGTTTCACTCCATGTCACCACTTTATGGGGGGCATGGGTGTGCACCTGACACTGGGGACCAGCGTCCAATCACAGGGGGGAATGTGTAGCGGGGTCCTCAAATTGATGGGATACACCTGGGGAATAGTGTGACCCAGGTGTATAATTGTGTTAGGGTTCAGACCCCTTTTTGTTTCGTGGAGGATTGGAGGATGTAGTATTCTCCTTTGCCTGTGGGTGGCGGGGTACCCACAGGCTTCAGGTAGAATCATCTCCTGCAGTGCTCCCTGTTTTGTCCCTTCCCGGAGATGGTATGGCTGGGGCGGGGAACCCGCCGGGCCGTTGATGGGAGGAGATAAAAGGGGGAGACGCCCGTACCACAAAGTCTTGCGGAGAAGGAGGTCCTCGGAGGAGGAGGGTTGCGGTCCGCACCCAGGCCCCTCAGGCCTGGGTGCTGGAGATCCAGGAGTCTGGTCCAGGTGCCCATGGCCTGGTCCGGAGTCATGTTGGCGTCCATCCCAGGCACCTTTAGCCTGGGGTGAGGTACTATCAAGGAGGCCTGGGGCCCAGTACCTTCGACTGGGTCCCGCTAGGGTGGACTGTCCGAGGGTCCCTGAGCGGAGGGACTCGTATCTGAGGTGAGGAGGCCAGAGAGGTTACCCACTGGAGACCCGGAGCAGCACCAACCCGGTGACAGTGGGCCTCTGGGAACTCTCTTGGGAGGACACATCCCCCTGATAGGGGCCACAGCGTATCGAAGAGGGCTCCATTGCTGTTCATAGGGGTTGCTGGAAGAGACCCCATCTTTCCTGTTCTGTAACAGCCAGATTGGCTTAGGCGCCGCTGGTCATAGTACATTGGCATAGAACTTAAACTTTAGGAAGTGCCTCGATCTGCTCGCCACACCGTTGGCAAGGTTATAGGTCCCAACCAGTTTGCTGCAAAAGAACTGTTTATTGTGCTTTGCTTATTGGAGTGTCAATTAAACAAGTGTTGGACCTTTCTCCGGTGTGTGAACTCCAGTTACTGGAAGCAAAGGGGAGGCTGGTGAGCTTGCAATTACAGACTCAGTGCATTCACAGAACACACCGGCCCGAGGAAACATCAGTTGGCCTTCACCTCCCTACTACAATGGGGAGGACATGGGCCGTGGCGCATCTCACTCTCACAACCCAGGAACCCCTAGACATGAGTTGGTGTGCAACCGATAAAGATGGAGAGAGAGTGGGGCCGCTACATATATATATATATATATATATATATATATATATATATATATATATATATATATATATTAGGGCTGTTACTGATTAAAATTTTCGTGTTCGATTAATCAATTTTTTTTTTTTAAATCGATTAATCAACTAATTTTGATTAATTATAACGCACATACAGATCCAACTACTTTTAGCTGATCTCCTTGCAAGCCGATTCCCAGTGCAGCTACCAACCACTGGAAAAATGGATAGCAGGATACAAAAAACACAAAGGCAGCGCTCGATGGGAATAGCATTAAAACTTTTATAGTCTTCAAGTAGGTAACAAAATAAATATTTCTCTGGAGATAAAATCAATGTAGCTACATAAACTGTAAAAATGGTGCGAGTAAAACGGTAGCAAAAGCAGTCATAAAAACATGTAGCTAAGTATGATACTGGTATAAAAATGTGTACAACGATACCACTGCTGAATCCAGATGAGAAGGGGCTAACATCAGTCCGTCGGCATGTAGATGTCCCGTGAAGGGAACTATCAAAACTCCCAGTGGATGGCTGTAGAATCCCAGGTTGATAGAGTTAAGTGTAACAGCCCTTGCGTGTGGCAGATAGTAAGATCCCGCCGGCATGCAGATATGAAGGCACAGCAAAGGAGCCCTTCAGATGGACACGGCAAGCCCAAAGAATTTTGATCGATCAAAACAATTAATCGATTAATCGAGGAATTAATAGTTAATTTCCACAGCCCTAATATATATATATATATATATATATATATATATATATATATATATATATACACCTGTGTGTGTGTGTATATATATATATATATATATATATATATATAGATATATAGATATAGATATAGATGTATGACATTTTAATTAAGAAATTTCTATTTTCATTACATACCGTATATACTCGAATATAAGCCGAGGCACTTAATTTTACCACAAAAAACTGGGAAAACATATTGACTCGAGTATAAGCCTAGGGTGTCCATCTGCATGCTTCACTGTGCCTGACTTTGCCTCAATGTGTCCGTGTGCATGCCTCACTGTGCCCATGCCTCACTGTGCTCATGCCTCACTGTGCTCATGCCTCACTGTGTCCATGCCTCACTGTGTCCATGCCTCACTGTGTCCATGCCTCACGGTGTCCATGCCTCACTGTGTCCATGCCTCACTGTGTCCATGCCTCACGGTGTCCATGCCTCACGGTGTCCATGCCTCACTGTGTCCATGCCCCACAGTGTCCATGCCCCACAGTGTCCCTGCCTCACTGTGTCCATGCCTCACTGTGTCCATGCCTCACTGTGCTCATGCCTCACTGTGCTCATGCCTCACTGTGTCCATGCCTCACTGTGTCCATGCCTCACTGTGTCCATGCCTCACGGTGTCCATGCCTCACTGTGCCCATGCCTCACTGTGTCCATGCCTCACGGTGTCCATGCCTCACGGTGTCCATGCCTCACGGTGTCCATGCCTCACTGTGTCCATGCCCCACAGTGTCCATGCCCCACAGTGTCCCTGCCTCACTGTGTCCATGCCTCACTGTGTCCATGCCTTACTGTGCCCATGCCTCACTGTGCCCATGCCTCACTGTGCTCATGCCTCACTGTGCCCATGCCCCACAGTGTCCATGCCTCACTGTGCCCATGCATCACTGTGTCCATGACTAGACTGACGGTTAACATGGGAGTCTATGGAAGGGGTGCCAGGCTTTGAAAAAAAGTTTCTCCCCGGCAGTAGGTCCCCCAGACAACAAACTTTACAAACTTGTAGAGGAGAAATGGAGCTACATGTGTGCTAAGTTTAGGGTCCAGGGGACCTACGACCGGCCGGTACCGGGGCCCCCAAATCATCAAAGAAATTACTGTATAACATGGGAATCCATGGAAAAGGTGCCCGGCTTTGAAAAATCGGTGCTCCCGGCCGTAGGTCCCCTGGACAACAAACTTTGTACACTTATAGAGGAAGAGTGGGGCTACATGTGTGCCAAGTTTGGGGTCCAGGGGACCTACAGCCGGCCAGTACCGGGTCCCCAAATTCTGGGAGATCAGGCACAAAAAGGTGACTCGAGTATAAGCCGAGGGGGGCATTTTCAGCACAAAAAAAATGTGCTGAAAAACCCGGCTTATACTCGAGTATATACGGTACCTTATTTTAGACCCAGTGACATCATCACTGGGTCTCTGTGCTTCTCTATGCAATTTAGCCAGCCCATTGCTGGTGGGAGAAGCCAGCAGGGTGTTGTACATCATTTTATAAAAACATTGCAGCACCCTACCCCAGTACTCCTCTCAAGAGCCATGATGTAAGCAGTGGGCTGGCTCTTGGGAGGAGTTATGCAAATATCCAAATGCCTTGATGGATGGGTGTCAGTCTGGTATGTGCATGAAGACCATCCTATCCTAATGAAAGGAGTGGGTCCATGTACATTAAAGCTGGGGAGGACAAGGCTGGATGACCCTGGAGGCCGCAGCTTCTAATGCACATTGTGAGAAGCTCACAGTGTGCAGTGAAATCGGGGAAAACAGGAAAGGAGTCTGTAGAACTGTGCAAGACTCAAGGGAAAGGCTGGAGGTTATTTTTAAATGTCTAGGACAAGCCCCTAGAGTGCAGATAGGTTCAGTACCAAGCAGCCTGGAATGAAGTTCTTGAATGAATAAATATATATATTTAAAAAAATATATAAAAATATAAAATATATTTAATAATAATATAAACAATGTGTGTGTGTATATATATATATATTGTTCTACATCTATAGACATATACGGTGCTTTTAAATATATTCCTTGAGGAAGCCCATGGTTATCGTTTAGAAGGTGACAATAAAGGGATTTTTATAACAGCTTACCTGTAAAATCCTTTTCTTGGAGTACATCACGGGACACAGAGCGACTTAGTCATTACTAATGGGTTATATAGTTTACCTTCAGGTGTTGGCACTGGCCAATTCCAAACCGGAAGTACCCTCCCCTATATAAGCCCCTCCCACCCGGGAGCACCTCAGTTTTGTAGCCAAGCAATAAGTGTCCCAAAAAGAGGGGTGGGAGCTCTGTGTCCCGTGATGTACTCCAAGAAAAGGATTTTACAGGTAAGCTGTTATAAAAATCCCTTTTTCTTTTTCGTACATCACGGGACACAGAGCGACTTAGTCATTACTAATGGGACGTCCCAAAGCAATGCCAAATGAGGGGGGGGGTACATAAGCTGGGCGCCATCAGGCATGAGGATCTTTTGCGGCCTGCAACACACTGCGCCCAAAGGCGACATCCTCCTGACTTCTAACGTCTACCTGATAGAATCTAGTAAACGTGTGTACCGAAGACCATGTTGCGGCCTTACACACTTGAGCCAGGGAGGCCTGGTGATGCACCGCCCATGAAGTTCCAACCGCTCTTGTGGAGTGCGCCCTAACTTTGAACGGAGGCGGTCTCTTTCTCAAGCCATAGGCTTGTATTATGACCTGTCGAATCCACTTGGCTAAAGTAGATTTTGATGCTGCCTGACCCCTTCTGGGGCCTTCCGGCAGAACAAACAAAGAATCCGTTCTGCGAATCTGAGCAGTGGCTTCTAGATAAGCTTTAACTGCTCTTACCACATCCAAAGAATGTAATAACTTTTCCTCTACTGAGCTAGGTTTGGGGAAAAAAGAAGGAAGAACCACATCTTGGTTCAAATGAAACCTCGATACCACCTTAGGAAGAAAGGCTGGATGAGGACGTAATACTACTCTGTCCTTATGGATAACCAGATATGGCTCCTTACAGGACATAGCTGCTAATTCCGACACTCTTTTAGCCGAACAAATGGCTACTAAGAAAACCAATTTCCTGGTGAGAAGAACCAAGGAAATGTGTTGTAATGGTTCAAACGGTTGTTTCTGTAGAACCGACAGAACCAGGTTTAAGTCCCAAGGACATATGGGAATACTAACCGGAGGGCTAATACGCATCACTCCTTGTATAAAGGCTTTGACTAGTGAATGCGAAGCCAAGGGCCTTTGAAAAAATATTGACAAGGCCGAAATCTGACCCTTGATAGTACTCAAGGCCAGCTTCCTATCTACAGCCCACTGTAGGAAGTCCAGAATCCTCCCTATCATGTACTTACGTGGATGCCATTTCTTGGTCTCACACCACGTAATGTACGCTTTCCAGATCCTATAATAGATCTGCCTGGATACCGGTTTCCTGGCATTGATCATGGTAGATACCACAGAATTAGAGAGCCCTCTCTTTTTCAGAATGTGGGCTTCAATAGCCAGGCCGTCAAACCTAGGGCTGGTAAGGAAGGGTGGTATATCGGTCCTTGCGACAGCAGGTCCGGACGAAGTGGGAGGGTCCACGGACTCCTCACTGACATTTTTACAATCTCCGCGTACCATGCCCTTCGGGGCCACGCTGGAGCCACCAGAATCACTGGTTTCTTTTCTACCCTGATTCTGCGGAGTAATCGCGATAACAATTGTGGCGGTGGGAATGCATATATCAGCTTGAACCAATCCCAAGGGAACACTAGGGCATCCGAGCCGCAAGCTAGGGGATCCCTTGTGCGAGACACAAACCTGTCCACCTTTGCGTTGAATCTGGATGCTAGCAGATCTACATCCGGTGTTCCCCACCGCTGGCATATTGCCTGGAAAACCTCGGGGTGAAGAGACCATTCCCCCGGGCATAATTGTTGGCGACTTAGAAAGTCCGCTCTCCAATTTTCCACTCCTGGGATGAAAACCGCGGATATGGCTGGGACATATCTTTCTGCCCACTCCAGGATGCAATTTGCTTCCTTCTGGGCTGCACGACTTTTGGTGCCACCCTGATGATTGATATATGCCACTGCCGTGGCATTGTCTGATTGAATTCTGACAGGGGACCCCTGGAGTTTGGATGTCCATGCTACTAGGGCATACCGGGCTGCTCGTATCTCTAAGAGATTGATGGGCAGGGCCTTTTCTGCTTCTGACCACCTGCCCTGGAGAGACCATTGCTCCAGCACTGCCCCCCAGCCGATGAGGCTGGCATCTGTAGTGACCACCTTCCAAGAAACCGGACTGAAGGGTTTCCCTCTTTCCAGATTCTGGGGCACCAACCACCAATGGAGGCTCTTGCGAACGGAAGGGGACAGGGACATTGGTAAGTCTAAAGCCTGAACTTTTTTGTTCCAGGCTGACAGTATGGCCCTTTGCAAATTCCTTGAATGGAATTGACCGTAGGGTACCGCTTCGAATGAAGCCACCATCTTTCCCAGCAGCCTCATGCAGAGACGTATGGATGGTTTTCTTTTTGTACCCACTAAGTGGGTCAAATTTCTTAAAGACGACACCTTCTCTGGAGGTAAGAAAATCTTTCTCTGATTTGAATCCAGCCTTAGCCCTAAGTATTCCAGACTTTTGACTGGTCTTAGAGCTGACTTGTCCCGGTTGATAATCCAACCGTGATATTCCAGATACTCGATTGTCTTGTGAATAGCTACTTCCAGCTTTTCCACTGAGTGGTCTATTAGTAGCAGGTCGTCTAGATATGCCATTATCGTTACACCCTGTGTTCTTAGATTGGCCAATAATGGGGCCAGAATTTTTGTGAACACTCGTGGTGCTGTGGCCAGACCGAAAGGTAAGGCTCTGAACTGAAAATGGCGCCCTTCTACTGCAAAGCGTAGAAATTTCTGATGGGCCGGAAAGATGGGAATATGCAGATAAGCATCCCTTATGTCGATCGAGGCTAGCCATTCCTGCCCTTGTAGGGCGGTGGCCACTGATCGGATCGACTCCATCCGAAAAGTCCTGATATTTAGGAACTTGTTTAGCCCTTTTAGATTTAATATGGGCCTCACGTCCCCATTTGGTTTGGGGACTGTGAAAAGGTTCGAGTAAAACCCGAATCCGCTTTCTTCCAGGGGAACCTTCATGATTACCCCTTGGAGCAATAGTTGTTCTAGTGCCAGAAGGAGGGATCCTCTCTTTTGGGGATCTCTTGGCACGTTTGACCTCATAAATTGGGCAGGAGGAGTGCCTTTTAACTCCAGCTTGTATCCCAGACTTACTGCGGAGAGCACCCATCTGTCTCTGATGGTGTCCCGCCAGGTCTCTGTGAACAACTGAAGTCTTCCCCCCACCCGATTGAGCGGGGGCAATACTTCATGCCTTAGGGGGAGGTTTTGTACCTCTTTTGATCCAGGGCTTCTTGTTACCCTGTGATTGTCCCTGATTTCTGCCCCCTGAATTTGACCGCGGAGGCCGTCGGAACTGCTTCACAGCCGATGTGCCCGGGACTGGAGAGGTAGGCCTCTTAAAAGAAGGACTTCTACCCTTGTTCTTAACCGGTAAGAGTGAACTTTTACCGGCAGAAATTTTCTGGATATATTTGTCCAGATCTTCTCCAAATAAGCGTTCTCCATGAAATGGGAAGCTAACCAGCAGTTTTTTACAGGGAGCTTCAGCAGACCAGTTTTTGAGCCACAGAAGCCTACGCATATGTACTATAGACAGCGTAAAGCGGGAGGCCTGTTGGATTGTATCCTTTATGGCGTCCACCGCAAAACACAAGGCTCTAGGCAGGTCAGCTAGGGCATGAGCCTGCTGATCTGGTAAGTCCCTTAAGACTTGTTTCAACTGATCTTTCACTGCTTGGCAGACTCCAATCGCTGCTACCGCAGGTTGTGTCACCATACTTGCTGTAGAGAAAGCAGATTTTAGTAAAGACTCCAATTTTTTATCTATTGGGTCTTTGAACATTGGAACATTATCTACTGGACATGTCAGTGATTTGTTAACAGAAGAGATGGCTGCGTCCACTATAGGGACCCTCCATTTTCTTATGAACTTATCCTCCATGGGATAGATCACCGGAAATCTCTTGGGGGGAGCAAATATTTTATCAGGATGCTCCCAATCCTGGTAAATAAGCCCTTCTAATAAAGGGTGGATTGGGAAGGAACAGACCGCCTGGGGAGCTTTTAGCGACCCCAGCGAGGAAACCGTAGTGGATGGTGGTTCCGCCAGAGGCATTTTAAATGCTGATCGGACCATGTTAGTCAGAGACTGAACCCATAATCTTTCAGCCTGAGAAGCTGAGAAAGGTTCTTCCACTGTTGATTCCTCTATAAGTGAATCAACCTCATCCTGATCCCCTTCAGGTAGGTCGATCTCTGTGTGGGGCTGTTCCTCCACTAACAGGCACTCTGAAGGAGGAGACGGAGATCGGACGCGCTTTCCCTGAGATAGGGAAGCAGCGATCAATGCTGTTAATCTCTCTTCTAATCCTCCCAGAGTTGAGGATAAAACCTCCTCTGTTATATATACAGGAGCAGGTGGACTGGGGACAGCCGCAGCACCAGGCATTCCTGCGGGGTTTCTACGGCTACTGACCTCTGCATTCTCAGGGGAGATTGGTGCAGTGCAAGCATGCCCAATATCCTCAGAGCCCGATGGAGACCCCTTTGGCTTCCTGGAAGATTTATTTCCGGAGCGTCTGGACGACATATCCTTTAAGCACAAAGCTGAGGTATTCCCGTCGTCATACACCAATTTTTGCTGGTAATAGTCTAACACAGGTGCTGCTATATACCAGCTGGTGTCCACTAAAGTGCCTTTCTATGGGGATGCCTGCATCAACCGCCTCTGTGTGCCACTGTTTGTTGCTAGCTCTGTTTGCATGCAGCTGACACTTGTACTGTGTCTTTTAACCATGCTGGGACGCCCGCACATGCGCAGAAGCGCCGCGGCGCGCATCGAGCGTCATCCACCCGCCCCGCCCCTTTTTTTTCATAGGAGGCGCGTGCACGCGCCCGTGCGCGCGCCCGTGCGCCAACGGCGCCCTTTTCGAAAACCAACAGAGGACTAGGAGCCAGGGCCCTTTTTGCCGGAGGGCCTGTGCGGTGGATGAACGCAGCAACAGGGCAGAGGAAGTGGATTCCCACAGAGAAACTTACCAGCTGCCTGGACCTTTTGAGTTGAGAAAACCAAAGATCCACATTACAAGAAAAATGGACTACAGCGGCCTCTAGTGGTTTAACACAGGTACCGCGGTCCCTGTTTTTTTTTTTTTTTTTCTTGACTACTATTAAAATTTTACATTTTCAGTAGTTATAGGCAAACACAGATATTTAGCGGGAATACCGTTAGGTAACAGACAGAAAGACAAATTAGGCTTGGGGGTCCCCCAATAGAACCAAGTTCCTGGGGGCCCCCACTTACCTGATCCCCGCCGCAGGACTTTGTTTGGTCCACAAAAGTCCAAACTTCACCTATCACGGCAGGCATTGTAATTAAACCTTCAGGGACCGGGTTCCCAAGGATTCCACTCCCCTGGACCTGTATAGCACCCTGCACAGACAGCGTCTTGGTCGTGGGTATGACCAGAGCTCTGGATCCCAGGGTCCAGCCCTCCTAAGAGAAGCATTACAGGCAAAACCTTGCTCTTCTGCTGCAAGGCCCGGGTACCGACCGTTTAGCTATGAAGCTTTTTTGGTGGGATCCGGAACAGCTTACTAAGGCCCAAAAGAACCTGTACGCAAGCCCAGTGAAAACACATGTTACTCTTTGGCCAACACCTTAGACACTGGCAAAAAACTGAGGTGCTCCCGGGTGGGAGGGGCTTATATAGGGGAGGGTACTTCCGGTTTGGAATTGGCCAGTGCCAACACCTGAAGGTAAACTATATAACCCATTAGTAATGACTAAGTCGCTCTGTGTCCCGTGATGTACGAAAAAGAAATTGAGGTTATCCCGACATGTTTCGCCCAGGGATAACCTCAATATCGCCACCTTTTAAACAATAAGATATAATATAAATATAAAATATATTTAATAATAATATAAAAAAAGTGTGAATGTCTGTTTATGAATATATATATATATATATATATATATATATATATATATATAGCGCACCCACCCCAGACTTTACCTACTTTTTTTAATTTGGCTCCTCTGCAGGAAAGACTGAGGCACACCGCACTACATGCACGTACCCTCCTGGATGGGGAGGTTGAGCGGTGTTAGTTTTCTCGGGCCTGCCTGCGGCGGGTGTTAGAATCCTCCCGAGCTGCTCTCACTTCTGCCTTGGCCAGAAACAAGTCCTTAATTCTCCCCAGTAAAGTAACTGTCCACACCAACTGAAAGTCCAACTTCTGTATTTATTTCACATAGATAATAAATAGTCCCTTTAAGAGCAGACAGGTTGAGACGAGACACAGGTCAGAGAAGGTGGGAGAGAGGTCCAGGCACAAACTCAAATCTTGGTTCTCTTACTGTTCTGATATGCGCAAACAGGTTTGGCGTACGATCTTTGTCACAGATCTAATGAATATGAAAGCCACTGCCACTGACTTGTTGAGGATGGTCACTGCCACTGACCGGGTGAATAGGGCCTTGCCCTATTTGGTCACTGCCACTGACCTGGTGTGCGTAGAGTCACTGCCACTATGACCTACAAAACATTCACTGCCTTCTTTAAGAACTTGGCCCATGTCAAAGAGAAAAACGTCCCTCCGGAGAGTTACCAGAGGCCCTACTGTCACCATGACTCTGTGCTGGGTCTTCTGAAAGGGTCACCTCCCTGGCCTCCTCGATCCAAGATACGGGTCCCCTCGCAAGGTGGTACCCTGGGAGCTCTCGATCCTTAGCGGACCCCAGCCGAAGGTTGCTGTGCCCCAGGCCTCCTATTTAGTACCTCACCCCAGACTGAAGGTGTCTGGGATGGAACAGCAACTCCGCCTTCGGGCCTAGGGCACCCGGAGGCGACACACACCCAGGCATAAGGTGCCTGAGCGCGACCCTGAACCATTACACAACTGGAAGATGGCCGCCCCCTTTTATAACCTCTCCTGAAAGGCACAGCAGGTTCCCCGCCCCGCCACACTGCTATCAAGAGGGTATAAGAAAAGGAACAACCCCGTACTGTGGTTCAATCCAGGCCCATATCACCATCCCTCCTTCCATATAGATCTATATCTATATCTACTGTTTAAAAAAAAAGTATGTGAACCCTTTTGGAATGATATGGATTTCTGCACAAATTGGTCATAAAATGTGATCTGATCTTCATCTAAGTCACAACAATAGACAACCACAGTCTTCTGCTTAAACTAATAAAACACAAAGAATTCAATGTTACCATGTTTTTATTGAACACACCATGTAAACATTCACAGTGCAGGTGGAAAAAGTATGTGAACCCTTGGATTTTATAACTGGTTGAACCTCCTTTGGCAGCAATAACTTCAACCAAACGTTTCCTGTAGTTGCAGATCAGACGTGCACAACGGTCAGGGGTAGTTCTTGACCATTCCTCTTTACAGAACGGTTTCAGTTCAGCAATATTCTTGGAATGTCTGGTGTGATTCGCTTTCTTGAGGTCACACCACAGCATCTCAATCGGGTTGAGGTCAGGACTCTGACTGAGCCACTCCAGAAGGCGTATTTTCTTCTGTTTAAGCCATTCTGTTGTTGATTTACTTCTATGCTTTGGGTCTTTGTCCTGTTGCAACATCCATCTTCTGTTGAGCTTCAGCTGGTGGACAGATGGCCTTAAGTTCTCCTGCAAAATGTCTTGATAAAATTGGGAATGAATTTTTCCTTCGATGATAGCAATCCGTCGAGGCCCTGACGCAGCAAAGCAGCCCCAAACCATGATGCCCCCACCACCATACTTCACAGTTGGGATGAGGTTTTGATGTTGGTGTGCTGTGCCTCTTTTTCTCCACACATAGTGTTGTGTGTTTCTTCCAAACAACTCAACTTTGGTTTCATCTGTCTACAGAATATTTTGCCAGTACTGCTGTGGAACATCCGGGTGCTCTTGTGCAAACTGTAAACGTGCAGCAATGTTTTTTTTGGACAGCAGTGGCTTCCTCTGTGGTATCCTCCCATGAAATCCATTCTTGTTTAGTGTTTTACGTATTGTAGACTCGCTAACAGGGATGTTAGCATATGCCAGAGACTTTTGTAAGTCTTTAGCTGACACTCTAGGATTCTTCTTCACCTCATTGAGCAGTCTGCGCTGTGCTCTTGCAGTCATCTTTACAGGACGCCCACTCCTAGGGAGAGTAGCAGCAGTGCTGAACTTTCTCCATTTATAGACAATCTATCTTACCGTGGACTGATGAACAGCAAGGCTTTTGGAGATACTTTTATAACCCTTTCCAGCTTAATGCAAGTCAACAATTCTTAATCGTAGGTCTTCTGAGAGCTCTTTTGTGCAAGGCATCATTCACATCAGGCAATGCTTCTTGTGAAAAGCAAACCCAGAACTGGTGTGTGTTTTTTTTATAGGGCAGGGCAGCTCTAACCAACACCTCCAATCTCATCGATTGGACTCCAGTTGGCTGACACCTCACTCCAATTAGCTCTTGGAGATCTCATTAGTCTAGGGGTTCACATACGTTTTCCACCCGCACTGTGAATGTTTACATGGTCTGTTCAATAAAAACATGGTAACATTTAATTATTTGTGTGTTATTAGTTTAAGCAGACTGTGATTGTCTTTTGTTGTGACTTAGATGAAGATCAGATCACATTTTATGACCAATTTGTGCAGAAATCCATATCATTCCAAAAGGGTTCACATACTTTTTTTTGCAACTTTATATAGATATATATCTATCTATATAGATATATATCTATATATACAGTATATAGATAGATATTTTAATAATATAATACAATAATATTTTAAAATAATATAATTTTTTATAATTTATAATTGTTTTATTTTTATATTACTTTTTTTAATATTTTTTTTATAACTCGGCGCTGTTGATATGTATGGCTCCATGATCATCCGTGCTGTGGTATGTGTGAAATTTATAGTTCCCTGGCTCTTGGAATTCTTCCTCTTGTTTGATAAATTAAATATGTCATGTACATAAGCAAGTCCCTTAACTGCAGCCAAGATCAATGCGCATCCTGGATATGAAAGCTTTAAAGGAACCTTTTTTTTTTAAATATACCCCGCGCCTCGTTAACTTGCATTTGGCTGTCAAGTCATTAAGTGATGGGAGTCGGTGAAAACTTCCTCATAGAAAACCCATTGATCCGGCTACGCAGGAAGCTTTCGCCGAGGCTCACCTAGTGTTGATTTGTAGAGTGCATTAACTAGCAATAGCCAATTATTGACTATCCAATCTGGCTATGCACGCATTAAGAATCTGTATGCCGTCCCAGCCTCAGCACCAGCAATAAGACGTACATCTCGGGCTTGTAATGGGGCGCATCCGCTCCATCCTATGCTGCAGTAAATGTTGCTCAGTGTTACCATCTGTATTCCTGTTTGTTTTTTTTTGTGAATTAATTCATCTGTTCTAGAGCCAGGGTGGGGGATTCAACTGTTTCCATTTCTTTTTTTCCTCTGCCATAAATAGATAATCAGAGTCAGATCATCTTCTATCTGTCATCGCCGGGTCTAAGCGCGGATGTTTGGCCTAAAAAGCTGTGATGGAAGCTATTGACGGGTTCGTAAATAAAACATCGCAGGCTGGGTGATGGCTTTGTATTCCGCACACTGTTAAGTGCACACTCCTCTGGCCGCTAAAGCCTCCCTGATTGTGACTGTCACAGTGGCAGATGTATTTTGGCAGGTGATAAAACAATGAATAGGGAATTATTTACTCCATTCTAAACTGTCCCTGTATTAAAGGAAGCTTTGAAACAGGAACAATGGAGGTTTCTACTGCATGGGATTTAAAAGCTCTTTACCTAGGGTAATTTTTGACTTCTAGTAAAACTGTAAACCTGTTAACTAGTAAAAATTATTAAAGTTGACACAATTGTTCATATAAATAAATATAATATATATAGGTATTGTGATATGAGGGTTGGTTAGCTCAGTGGTGGTGAGCAATTCCACATCACTCCGAACTTGAGTTTACCCCCTTTGCACCAGTGCCTCCCAGCCCTTTAAGAGGTTTCAGATGCCAGGAGGTGGGGCGGGGTTTGTAATCTTGTGACCACTGTGATTGGCTGTCACAGCAATCACATGATCTGAAAGCTTTCTGTAAGCCGCCTGTAAATGTGTTGGGAGCGCGCAGGGCACATGCTCTTGGCACAGCTGTGTCTGCTAATTGGTACGCAAATATGCAGCCCCTTAGAGCCAAGGCCCACCTGCTGAGAGGCTGCATATTTGCGTGTAGAGTTGGGCGAACGGTTCGGCCAGAGCATTGACTGTTCGCATATTTGACGAACACCCAAATTATCAGGGCGTTTGTTCGGCCCGCCGAACGACCACAATGCAATGCACCGATGCACAGTGCATTGGAAGTAGGGGTGCAACGGATCAAAAAACTCACCGTTGGGATCGTTCCTCGGATCAGAGTCACGGATCGGATCATATAATATATTACAGTGGGGAGATGTGGATATTACAGTGGGGGAGATGTGGATATTACAGTGTAATATCCACATCTCCCCCACTGTAATATCCACATCTCCCCACATCTCCACCACTGTATATACGATTGTCTGCTTGCTTACCACTACACAAGCAGGCAGATCCACGAGCAGTTGAGGCCGGTGATGATGTCAGCGTGCCGCTCACCTAGGCCGCCGACGGGTGTACCAAGATGGCCTCCGCTCTGGAGCTAGGCCAAAGCCGCGGCCTTTCCTATGGCCGAGGAGCGGAGCTCAACCCTCGGATCGCGTGGTGTGCCGATCTGAACAAGTTGACCTGTTCGGATCACGGATCAATGACGATCCGTTGCACCACTAATTGGAAGCCCTGATTGGCTGAAGCAATGAAAGCTTTGCCCAATCAGGGCACAGAACACTGTCAGAGCCTTGATTGGAGAAAGTAATGATGACTCTGTTCTTAGTTCCGCCCCACACTATAAAAATATTCTCCCCAGAGTAGCCATTTGTAGTGTGATAGCTGCGTGGAGAGAGATAGAACAGGGCTCTGTTCAGTGCTGCTAGCGAGTTAGTGTGCTATTGTGCTTCTATTGTCAGTGTACAATATCAGTTTAGTGTGAATCTAGTGATAGTTCAGTGTGGGTGTTGTCTGACCATTAATTTTTACTTTAGTTTAATTTTAATTTAATTTTAATTTAGTTTAATTTGTCAGGGCAGGTTTCTGTGCGTTACTGCACGTTTAATGCAGAATATATCAGTGTGTTACTGTACGTTTAGCGCAGTATGTAGCGGTGGAGAAGGGGGCTGCCTCAGTGATGCCTTTTTTTTTTTAAATGTAGTCCTCGGCACCCAGGGCTGTCAGCTTCCACATCCCATTGGCAGCGTCTTCATCA
This sequence comes from Rana muscosa, assembly GCA_029206835.1. Taxonomy (NCBI): domain Eukaryota; kingdom Metazoa; phylum Chordata; class Amphibia; order Anura; family Ranidae; genus Rana; species Rana muscosa. The sequence goes on from CM055125.1 coordinate 369,170,091, forward strand.
TATGGTGGGAGATTATCTAGGGGCGAAAACAGATAGAGAGCTTTCCAGTTGATGATACACTGGGTTACTGGGTCATGAGAATAAACCACTGGCCAGAACTTGCCCAGTATGCAATAGAGCTGCTGGGCTGCCCTGCGTCCAACATGCTTTCCGAATGGGCATTATTCAGTGCCTTTTTGTGACAGATAAGAGAGCGCGTCTGTCCACAGACCCCGTGGATCGGCTGATATTTATCAAAATGAATCAGTCCCGGATTAGCAGCAACTATCAAGCCCTTGATGCCGATGTCGCTGATTAAGTGCTTTCTGGATCTCGAATCTCTGAAAGACTGTCTAGGCTACCTAGCTTTGTGGGTGTTGATTTCATCTGGAAATTTTTTTTGCTATTGGGTTGATGAACACAATTATCACCCAAGGACCAATTTTTGTTTGACAGGTGCATATCATTGCACTTTTTGACAGCAAGGCCAATTCTTGTTTTCATCAAGAGTACCTTGATAGGGTTATGGTGTGAAGGCGTCACCGACACCCAAAGGCCAATTTCTTTCTCGTACATCACGGGACACAGAGCGACATAGTCATTACTAATGGGTTATATAGTTACCGTCAGGTGCTGGCACTGGCAACTTCCAAAACCGGAAGTACCCTCCCCTATATAAGCCCCTCCCGTCCGGGAGCACCTCAGTTTTTTGCCAGTGTCTAAGGTGTTGGCCAAGAAGAAACATGTGTTTTTCACTGAGCTTGCGTACAGGTTCTTTTGGGCCTCAGTAAGCTATTCCGGATCCGACCAAAAAAGCTTCATAGCTAAACGGTCGGTACCCGGGCCTTGCAAAGACAAGAGCAAGGTTCTGCCTGTAATGCTTCTCTTAGGAGAGCTGGACCCTGGGATCCAGAGCTCTGGTCATACCCACGACCAAGATGTTTTCTGTGCAGGGTGCTATACAGGTCCAGGGGAGTGGAATCCTTGGGAACCCGGTCCCTGAAGGTTTGATTACAATGCCTGCCGTGATAGGTGAAGTTTGGGCTTTTGTGGACCAAACAAAGTCCTGCGGCGAGGAACAGGTAAGTGGGGGCCCCCAGGAACTTGGTTCTATTGGGGGACCCCCAAGCCTAATTTGTCTTTCTGTCTGTTACCTAATGGTATTCCCGCAAGATTCTGTGCATGCCTGTAACTACTAAAAAAAATGTAATAATTTTTAATGGTGGTCAAGAAAAAAAAAAAAAAAAATGTTTTTTTATATATATTTAGTATATTAGACTGCGGTACCTGTGTTTGTCCACTAGAGGCCGCTGTGGAATGTTTTCTTGTCATGTGGACTAGTCTCTTCTCAGAGAGCAAAGTCCAGGCAGTTGGTGAGTTCTCCTATAGGAAACTGCTTCCTCTGCCATGTTGCAGTGCTCGTCCATCCCCCGGCCTGCGGCAAAGAGGGGCCCTGGCTCCTGTCCCTGGTTTCCATGTTTGAAATTAGCGCCGAGGGCGCACGTGGCCGCGCGCGTGCGCGTGCACGCGCCTCTATATATAGAGGTGAGCCGGGAAAGGGGGCGGAGCCTGGGGGATGACACTATGTGCGCGCCGCAGCGCTTCTGCGCATGTGCGGGCGTCCCAGCAGGTTTTAAAAAGCCACAATATTGTAGTAAGCTGGCTATGAAGTACAGAGACAGAGCTGGCAACATTTAAAGGCATACAGCAAGCGGTTGATACAGGCATCCCCTAGAAAGGCACATTAGTAGACACCAACTGTTTATTATAGCAGCATTTATGCTAGACTATTATCAGTAACTGGTGTATTTCGGCTGGAATACCTCAGCTTTGTGGCTTAGGAATATGCCGTCTAAAAACTCCGGGACTAGAAATTCCAGGAGGAATAGGGGGTCTCCATCGGGCTCTGAGGATCTTGGGCATGCTTTGGCTGCACCAGTCTCCCCTGAAGAATCAGAGGTTAGTGACCGTAGGGCACCCCCAGGAGTACCTGGTACTGTGGCTGTCCTCAGTTCACCTGCTCCTGTGTATGTAACAGAGGAGGTTTTTTCCTCAGCTCTGGGAGGACTGGAAGAGAGATTGTCAGCATTAATCGCTGCTTCCCTGTCACAGGAGAAAAGCGCTCGATCTCCGTCTCCTCCCTCAGAGTGCCTGTTAACAGAGCAACAGTCCCATACAGAGGTCGACCTACCTGAGGGGGATCAGGATGAGGTTGATTCGGTTGTAGAGGAATCAACAGTGGAAGAGCCGTTCTCAGCATCACATGCTGAGAGGTTATGGGTTCAGTCCCTGACTAATATGGTCCGATCAGCATTTAAAATGCTACTTGCGGAGCCATCCTCCACTTCTGTCTCCTCGTTGGGGTCGCTAAAAGCTCCCCAGACTGTTTGTTCCTTTCCGATCCATCCTTTACTGGAGGGGCTCATTTACCAGGACTGGGAGCATCCTGACAAAATATTTACTCCCCCCAAGAGATTTCCGGTGGTCTATCCCATGGAGGATAGGTTCATCAGAAAATGGAAGGTCCCTACAGTGGACGCAGCCATCTCTTGTGTGAATAAATCACTGACATGTCCGGTGGAAAATGTCCAAATGTTCAAGGACCCAATAGATAAAAAATTGGAGTCATTATTGAAATCTGCTTTTTCTACAGCAGGATTGGTGACACAACCAGCAGTGGCAGCTATAGGGGTCTGCCAAGCAGTGAAGGATCAGTTGAAACAGGTCTTAAGAGACTTGCCGGATCAGCAGGCTCTTGCCCTAGCTGATCTACCTAGAGCCTTATGCTTTGCGGTGGACGCTATAAAGGATTCAATCCATCAGGCCTCCCGCCTTACGCTGTCTGTAGTACATATGCGCAGGCTTCTATGGCTCAAAAACTGGTCTGCTGAAGCTCCCTGTAAAAAATTGCTGGTCAGCTTCCCATTTCATGGGGAGCGCTTATTCGGGGAAGACCTGGACAAGTATATCCAGAGAATTTCCAGCGGTAAAAGTACACTTTTGCCGGTTAAAAATAGAGTTAGAGGTCCCTCCTTTAAGAGGCCGGCTTCTCCAGTCCCTAGGACATCGGCTGTGAAACAGTTCCGACGGCCTCCCCGGTCAAATCCCGGAGGTAAAAATCAGGGACAGTTGCAGGGTAACAAGAAGCCCTGAAGCAGGAGAGGTACAAAACCTCCCCCAAAGTCAAATGCATGAAGGGTTGCCCCCACCCAATCGGGTGGGGGGAAGACTTCAGTTGTTCACAGAAACCTGGCGGGACACGATCCGAGACAGATGGGTGCTCTCCGCAGTAAATCTGGGATACAAATTGGAGTTAAAAAACTCCCCTCCTTCCCGCTTTATAAGGTCAAACATGCCAAGGGATCCCCAGAAGAGAGGATCCCTCCTGTTGGCACTGGAACAATTATTGCTTCAAGCAGTAATTATAGAGGTTCCCCTGGAAGAATGGGGGTTCGGGTTTTACTCAAACCTCTTTAAAGTTCCGAAGCCAAACGGGGACGTGAGGCCCATATTAAATCTAAAAGGGCTAAACAAATTCCTACATATCAGGACTTTCCGGATGGAGTCGATCCGATCGGTAGCCACTGCCCTACAAGGGGAGGAATAGTTAGCCTCGATCGACATCAAAGATGCTTATTTGCACATCCCCATCTTTCCAGCCCACCAAAAATTTCTACGCTTTGCGGTAGAAGGGCGCCATTTTCAGTTCAGAGCCTTACCCTTCGGTCTGGCCACAGCACCAAGAGTGTTCACAAAAATTCTGGCCCCATTATTGGCCAATCTAAGAACACGAGGTGTAACGATAATGGCATATCTAGACGACTTGTTGCTGATAGACCACTCAGTGGAAAAACTAGAAGTGGTTGTTCACGAGACAATCAAGTATCTGGAATATCACGGTTGGATTATCAACCGAGACAAGTCAGCCCTAAAACCAGTCAAAAGTCTGGAATACTTGGGGCTAAGGCTGGATTCAGACCAGAGAAAGATTTTCTTGCCTCAAGAAAAGGGGTCGTCTTTGAGAGATTTGATCCACTTAGTGGGTTCAAAAAGACAGCCATCCATACGCCTGTGCATGAGGCTGCTGGGAAAAATGGTGGCATCATTCGAAGCAGTACCCTACGGTCAATTCCATTCAAGGAAGTTGCAAAGGGCCATACTGTCAGCCTGGAACAAAAAAGTTCAGGCTCTGGACTTACCAATGTCCTTGTCCCCTTCCGTTCGCAGGAGCCTCCGCTGGTGGTTGGTTCCCCAGAATCTGGAAAGAGGGAAATCCTTCAGTCCGATTTCCTGGAAGGTGGTCACTACAGATGCCAGCCTTATAGGCTGGGGAGCAGTACTGGAGCAATGGTCTCTCCAGGGCAGATGGTCGGATGCGGAAAAGGCCCTGCCCATCAATCTCTTAGAGATACGAGCAGCCCGGTATGCCCTAGTAGCATGGACATCCAAACTCCAAGGGTCCCCTGTCAGAGTTCAGTCAGACAATGCCACAGCAGTGGCATATATCAATCGTCAGGGGGGCACCAGGAGTCGTGCAGCCCAAAGGGAAGTAAATTACATCCTGAGATGGGCAGAAAGATATGTCCCAGCCATATCTGCGGTATTCATTCCAGGGGTGGAGAATTGGAAGGCGGACTTTCTAAGTCGCCAACAATTATGCCCAGGGGAATGGTCCCTTCATCCCGAGGTTTTCCGGACAATATGTCAGCGGTGGGGAACACCGGATGTAGATCTGCTAGCATCCAGATTCAACACAAAAGTGGACAGGTTTGTCTCTTGGGCAAGGGATCCCCTAGCGTGCGGCTCGGATGCCCTAGTGTTCCCTTGGGATCAGTTCAAGCTGATATATGCATTCCCACCGCCACAATTGTTACCTCGATTACTCCGCAGAATCAGGGTAGAAAAGAAACCAGTGATTCTGGTGGCTCCAGCGTGGCCCCGAAGAGCATGGTACGCGGAGATTGTAAAAATGTCTGTGGGGAGTCCTTGGACCCTCCCACATCGTCCGGACCTGCTTTCGCAGGGACCGATATACCACCCTTCCTTACCAGCCCTAGGTTTGACGGCCTGGCTATTGAAGCCCACATTCTAAAAAAGAGAGGGCTCTCTAATGCTGTGGTATCTACCATGATCAATGCCAGGAAGCCGGTATCCAGGCAGATCTACTATAGAATCTGGAAGGCGTACATCGCCTGGTGTGAAGCCAAGAAATGGCATCCATGTAAATACGTAATAGGTAGGATTCTGGACTTCCTACAATGGGCTGTAGATAGGAAGCTTGCCTTGAGTACTATCAAGGGTCAGATTTCGGCCTTGTCAATATTTTTTCAAAGGCCCTTGGCTTCGCATTCACTAGTCAAAGCCTTTATACAAGGAGTGATGCGTATTAGTCCTCCGGTTAATATTCCCATATGTCCATGGGATCTAAACTTGGTTCTGTCGGTTCTACAGAAACAACCATTTGAACCATTACAGCATATTTCCTTAGTGCTTCTCACCAGGAAATTGATTTTTCTAGTAGCCATTTGTTCGGCTAAAAGAGTATCGGAATTAGCAGCTATGTCCTGTAAGGAGCCATATCTGGTTATCCATAAGGACAGAGTAGTGTTACGTCCTCATCCAGCCTTTCTTCCTAAGGTGGTATTGAGTTTTCATTTGAACCAAGATGTGGTTCTTCCTTCTTTTTTCCCCAAGCCTACTTCGGTAGAGGAAAAGTTATTGCATTCTTTGGATGTAGTAAGAGCAGTTAAAGCTTATCTAAAAGCCACTGCTCAGATTCGCAGAACGGATACTTTATTTATTCTGCCGGAAGGCCCCAGAAAGGGTCAGGCAGCGTCAAAATCTACTTTAGCCAAGTGGATTCGACAGGTCATAATACAAGCCTATAGCTTGAGAAGTAGACCGCCTCCGTTCAAAGTTAGGGCGCACTCCACGAGAGCAGTTGGAACTTCATGGGCAGTGCATCACCAGGCCTCCCTGGCTCAAATCTGTAAGGCCGCAACATGGTCTTCGGTACACACGTTTACTAGGTTCTACCAGGTGGACGTTAGAAGTCAGGAGGATGTCGCCTTTGGGCGCAGTGTGTTGCAGGCCGCAAAAGATCCTCATGTCTGATAGCGCTCAGCTTATATATGGTGTATCCCCCCCCTCATTTGGCATTGCTTTAGGACATCCCATTAGTAATGACTATGTCGCTCTGTGTCCCGTGATGTACGAGAAAGAAAATAGGATTTTTATAACAGCTTACCTGTAAAATCCTTTTCTTGGAGTACATCACGGGACACAGAGCTCCCGCCCCTCTTTGGGGACACTTATTGCTTTGCTACAAAACTGAGGTGCTCCCGGATGGGAGGGGCTTATATAGGGGAGGGTACTTCCGGTTTTGGAAGTTGCCAGTGCCAGCACCTGACGGTAACTATATAACCCATTAGTAATGACTATGTCGCTCTGTGTCCCGTGATGTACTCCAAGAAAAGGATTTTACAGGTAAGCTGTTATAAAAATCCTATTTTTTTCGCACCTGTTACTTCTATCCAAAGTCTGCGAAAGAGACACCAGCATGTATCCAAAAATAGTTTTAATCTTGTTCTGAGTGCACTAAATTGTGGCCTCATCATACAGACTGGCTCCCCAAGCCATTGTTTATAAAAATAAAGAAAGCTTGAATGGAAAATGTTTTGTTTTTTTTTGTTGGCTTTATAAATGTCATTATTGCTGCAGCAGGCTCTATGCACAGTACATGTGTGCCACATTACAGGGGACCCCCTAGGCACTATATTTAAAGGATTTTTTCATTTTTATTTTTATTTCTCCTTTTGATGGTTTCACTTTAAGCATCAGTAAATCACTGTTCATTCAAAAATTATGTTTTTTACAAACATTTTTTTCATTGATACATGTTCCTCAGCGCAGTACCCGGACCCCCATAACCATTGTATGCCCAATTACTTGCATATAAGCCATCAAAATTGGCACTTTTGATTTTTCCAGTTTGCGTCCCATAGACTTCAATGGGGTTCGTTATTCGGTTCTGAACTTTTGAGATGTTTGAAAGTTCTGGTGCAACCCGAACAGGGGGTCATTTCGGTCCATCTCTATTTGCGTGCTGTCGGCGCCTAGGGGTTAAAGGCATGCCAGCCCACTATTATCATTTTACTTTATCCACTTCATTTTCAGAAGATTTTACCCCCTTCATGACCAGAGCATTTTTTTCTATTCAGCAGTGCGCTACTTTGACTGGCAATTGCGCAGTCATGCAACGCTGTACACAAATGAAATGTATGTCATTTTTTTTCACACAAGTATAGCTTTGTTTTGGTGGTATTTGATCACCTCTGGGTTTTTTGGGTTGTTTTGTTTGCGCTATGAACTAAAACAAGACCTAAAATGTTGAAAATCAAAACAATATTTTTTTACTTATTGCTATAAAATATTTTCATATATATGTAAAAAAAAAAAAATTCTTCATAAACTTAGGCCCAAATGTGTTTTTCTACATATCTTTGGTAAAAAAAAATCCCAATAAGTGTATATTAACTGGTTTGCGTGAAAGTTATAGCGTCAAGAAATGGAGGTATATTTACTGGAATTTTTTCTTTTTACTTTTTATACTAGTAATGGCGGCGATTAGCAACTTATAGTGGGACTGTGATAGTGCGGAGAGCAATCTGACAATAATCTGACAATAACTGACACTGAGTGGGGACTGCCTCCAGTGACACTAATACAGTGATTAGTGGTATAATAAGCACTGTCACTGTACTAATGACACTGGGTAGGAAGGGGTTCACATCTGGGGAAATCAATGGGTTAACTGTGTGCCTAGCACTGTGTAAAGTATTTACTATGTGGTGGTTTTACTAAGGGATGTGAAGGTTTTTATTACCTGCTTTGCATGGAGCCAAAAACCTGCACATGCCCACTGTCAGTAGAGAGATCTGTGTTTTTTACCAACACTAGTCCTGTCATTTGCTCCGCCAATCGGCATGCCCCCCTGCCATAAATTATTGTCTGGGACCTGCTGATCGGCATGTGCTGGAGCCAGTGACAGTGACATCCCCGTGACTTTAGCAGCCACCATTTGATGAAACTTTATGCATTTAAATTGTAATTCGATGCACCCAGGTGGTGGATGTGGTGGATTATGAAGTCTGGATGGAGTGACCATATCCTAGCAAGGACTAGACTGAGAGTCATGATACAGCACTAGGGTAAGTCCTGAAGGAGAATGCCATGTAGGCAAGATGAAAGGAGGTCAATACAAGGGTCAAACCAGCCAATCAGATACAATGCCAATGGCTTAATCAAAAGCATAGTGTCAGGGCTATGCCAGGTACCCAAAGATCTACTAAACCTAGTGTCAGGACAAGGAAGAGGGACAGAGTTTTGGATTGAAATGAGGTTCAGAACTTTTATGGCCAAGGTGAGCAACATTAAGCCTAGAGATACATTGGCAATTAAGTCTTTACTACGGAGAGATTTAATTGCCTGGTGACAGTCCTCTCATTTGCAGAGCACTGAAATCAATTGGATGCTATTGAGATAACTTTCGGGGAGCAGTTAATTATCTCTCAGAGTACTGTAGACCTTGGCTATATCTGCATAATGCACTAAGGAAGGACACAAAATATTCATGAGAAGATTGCCCTTTTACAAACTGTCCAATTAGCCTATCAGCACTCTGGTGCAAGCCCACATGTTCCAATGCATGTGCTTCCAAGAACCTGACTGCATAAATAGCTCTTGGTACTTGGATATAGGGATGCTGCTTAGGCATGATGAATGTACAGAGGTCTAGATATAGTGGGTGATGCTGGGGCAGCCATTCCCATCCAGAGTTCCTCCAGAGGTGCAAGGGGTCCTTTAAGCTGTGGCTGTTGAATCTATCATCTAATGGTGCCTGCATAATTATTTATCCAATGCCACTAGGCAGAGTCAATGACATGACACCCAATATTTGTTTTAGTTATCTCTATGAGGGGCATTCTTCCCATTGACCACAAATGTATCAGGTGTTTTCCCAATGACCTTTGATGAATTGATTTAGCAGGGGTCTCCAAAAGCCTGAAAATTATTTCAAGGGTTCCTTAGGGGTAAAAAGGTTGAGAGAGGTTGTGCTAGTGAGCAGCCAGTTGAACCCACAGCCATTGCAGATGGCCAACCAAGCTTCAAAGCAGAGATGCGGATGACGCTTAAGCTTCTTACACAAATCATTCAGATCTCTGAACACCAGTGGATTTATTCTGCCAATTTATGTATCTCCCGTGGATCCCTGAGTAAGATCTATCACTTGGAATTACCAAGTCTAGACCCTGCTAAAGCCAAGGAATTGAATCGTTAAGTATAACTAAAGGCAAACCATTTTTTTTTTAAAGTTTTGGATAGAGGGGGGAAATATTACAACATCTGTCAGTTTTCATTGCTGTCTGTGCCCCCATTAAGGAGATTCGTCCTCTCTATTTGTCCCATTTACCATTATCATTGAAAGTGAAAGTAAATCCCATATTTTGGGTTGTCCCCATAAAAGTAATAGAGGGGAAATCTTCCATTGGGGACACTATTTCTGGTGAGCTGGAGGTCCCCAAGAAATTCCCTTTGCAGGAATATTATATCACTTCCTGTTTGGCTATGGGACAGGAAGTGAAGGGAATTCTCCCCGATGGGACAAAGATTGCAGAAATAAACCTTATAGGGGTTATAACCCTTCCTTGCTCTATCCAAAAAAAAAAAAAAAAGCGTTGCCTATAGTTCTACTTGAATCTGTCTGTTGTATTTTCTGTAAAATAATAGTCACAAAAAGTGAGGTCCCTTCCCAAGGCTGCGAGTGGTGGACAGACAAAGGAACTCGGAGGCCCTCTTCTTTCCTTGAGAGTTTGTATAATGCTAAAAATAGCCAGTGCATTATTTAGCATGCTGGTATCCACCTACAACTAAAAATATCAGGACGGATCCTTTAAAAGTCTTCTAGACAAGGACTTTTGATCTTTGCTATACAATGCCATCAACTTTAAGCGCAAGGTCATATGAAAGATTTTCTCCCGGCTGTTTGATGTTCTGAAAATTCTCAAATGTATTTGGATTTTCACTACTAGCACTTTCCTTTGGTCATATAGAGTAATGATGAACAGCTGTGATTTTGTAAACTTCTTGGTTCATAAAAAGGAATTTCTGAGAGATATGCTACAATATGGCTTTTGTAGTTGTGATGTTAGTTCCCAGACTAGAGATTCAGAAGAAGAATTTTGCTTTCCAGCTCAGCATCATTGCTTGAAATTGCTAAAGTAAAGTGGTTACTTGAAACACAACAACATTTCGATTGATGAGAGACAAATACACAAAACTTCTGTAGTTTTTAACGAATGAACTGTTTCATAGGAACTTCTTTGAAGGCACTTCCACTTATAGAATGTGTACTGTATAGTGATTTTTTTTCTCTTCTAAGCTGAATCCTCCCTCTCTGCCTCAAGATCACTAGGTCCAGGTGGCAAGTGGAGCTGTGGTTTGCTTTGTCTCTTTTAAGGTCACTTTGCGGTAAAGCAAGGAAGCATTAAAAACCCCTGTAGTGTATTAATGTGCTCTACTAAACAAAATGCTGTACATACATTTGTAGGAAAAACAAAACAAGACATACAAAGTATTGCATAATATACATACAATATACACATGCACAAGCTATCTATCCTTCCTAGCAAATGGGCATGGGCAAAGTATGTGAAAAGGATACACTAAACAGTTACCACAGATTCCTCCAAAAACTAGTTGTGCTTCTATGTCTTCAGCACTTGGCTGAGTTCAAGTTTTTTCTTCCTTCCCCCTACTTGCTGCGACATCACTTCCTGTTGCGTGAGCTCCATGAACCAGCAAAATGTGTTCATTAGCATATGAATAGGGGAAGCCCAGCTTCTAAAACCGATTCATGGTAACCAAAATGCACCACTCCATATATGTATGCAATAAAAAAAAAATCACTAAAATAGTATAGCCATAGCAACACAAGCTGTCTGTGCTTCAAACACATAAAGAGAAAAAAAAGAGCCACCACACACCACTGACATCACATTAGTCCATGTTTATTTGCACAAGCAGCCACTAAAACATTCCCCACCTATGGAACCTTCCCACTAACGTGTTTTACTCAACAGGGCATCTCTTTTCTTCCTCTATATGCATTCCCACTGTCTAGAACAGCATTGGTACACTTTCAAGGCTTAAGCCCTGTACACACGATCGGATATCCTATGGATTCTAATCCGATGGATTTTTCCATCGGAAATCCGATGAAACTGTTTTCCATCAGTCAAAAAACCGACCGCACCAAAACGACGTGACGTACAATGGCACTATAAAGGGGAAGTTAAAATCTAATGTCGCCACCCTTTGGGCTGCTTTTGCTGATTTTGTGTTACTGCGTGTTAGTAAAAGTTTGGTGAGAGCCGATTCGCGCTTTTCAGCCTCCGTGCTTTTCAGTCCGTTACAGCATGACAAATGTGCCATCTCCATTACGAACGCTAGTTTTACCAGAACAAGCGCTCCCGTCTCATAATTCAGTCTGAGCATGCGTGAGTTTTTTAACCAATGGACTTGCCCATAGAGGATCAGAATTTGCTATCGGTTTTTTATCCATCGGAAAAATTTAAAACATGTTCTATTTTTTCACACCGATGGAAAAAAGACCGATGGGGCCTATACACGATCGGTTTGTCCAATGAAAACAGTCCGTTTACAGACTGTTTTCATCTGTAAAACCGATCGTGTGTACAGGGCTTTAGGGGTCCTCAAGTGCAGCCTTGAAGGTCACCACTTAATATTCATGTAATGCAATGCTACATAAAACTGTCAGAGACTATGGGTACACAGGTGAACAGCTGAGAGGATCTCAGGGCTGGTACCCACAGGTGGGTGGATAAAGATACAGGACCACCCCACTTAAAGTGTAGTACTCTTGTGGCATTTGGAGTAGTACTCCACACAGTAGCTGGGTCTTCCATAGAAGCTGCATGCTATTGGGCTCAACATGTGAGAACCCTACATCTAGCTGCAGGACACATGCCCAGCCACCTCTAGCTCATCATGTGCCGTCTCTCTGAGCTTTTGAGCAATGGAAACAAGGAAACTTATATCCACTGGCCATGTAAAGGAGTTTGTGGGAACCCAGGGGGTTGTGGGACCCAAGAGGTTGTTGGAAAATTAGTTAAAAGAGCTAACACCTGCATATGAGCATGGTGAGTCATGGGGCACTCTTCAACTTATAGTGCATGGTAATATACCTGTAGATATAATTATTAGATGTAGATATACTTATTAGCAGAGGTTCTCTTAGGCCTGAAGGTTATTTCAAGGATTCCTTTGTGCTAAAAAGGTTCAGAAAGGCTGTTTTAATTTGTTTATATATTTATATGCATATGCTTCTCACCAGTCATGATGTTGACATAAACATCTTGCTGCTATTAAAAAATTAAATAAAATGCAAATAAAATATTTTAATACCCTCAACCCCTCTCTGTATAGAACTCTGTCTTAAGTCAGTGGCTAAATAATTTTATCTGGTGTAAAGATGAACCTGTTTACAAGCCACTGATGTAAAAGAGGATTTTCTCGGGAGAATAACTGACTCTAGGAAATGTGTCCAGAATCAATTTATTTTGCATACAAGTCCCTTCCTTGATCAGGAATCGGTAATGGGTTGTGACATACCATGCTTCATACTTAGGTCTGGATGCTTGGGCAGGTTGTAGAAGATTGGCATAGACAGGGAGTTGCTTGGGAGACTGTCCTCTTCTCTTGCCACCTATCAATATCAATTTAGATTCTCTGAGTTGGCCACAAACATCATCAGGCAAAGCAGGCTGAATCCTGCAGGGTCAAGCCGCTTTTTAAACTTTGAAATAGAAAAGGTAGATTATGTTAACTAGCCAATGATTGAACTGAATCAGTACATTATGACAACCTACAGACATGAAATAACGATCTGGAGGAACAAGAAATTTTGAGTCAAATGTTTGGTCATCTAAGAAACCTCATTAGAAGTAAAAGATCTCTCTGAAGAGACTGCTGACGGGAAAGTTAACCTGCTGAGAAAGGATTTTCATTTTTTATTTTTTTTAAGCCGATCACTCAGTTGTACACAAGAGGCACAAATAGTTTCCGTGCTTGGTAGCATTATATATATATATATATATATATATATATATATATATATATATATATTTGCCCCAGATATTTGTCATTGTGTCTGTAATTATTATGAAATCACAATATTCTATGCTAGGGTATAACCAGTAAAACAAGACGATTCTCTGTGTATAAAGGTCGGCCTGGGCTGATTTGGGCATCACAAGTTGCATGGCTATAGTAGCCCTTCTCAACTAGAGTTCTTCTTGGTCCTTTAGAAGTGATGGATTGATCCCCTGCATTATTTGGAATCAAGCCAGACTTTGAAAATTGGGCAAAATGATACCAATTTGCTGGCTACCATTGAGCAGGACAACTGGTTTGCCTTCCATTACTTTCCCTTAGATTTGTGCTGCTGTGGGCACTACCAGTTGTTTGTCTATAGCAGCCATTCTCAATGAGAGTTCTTCTTGTTAGTGGCTCCTTTAGCAGTGATGGATGGACTTCCTGCATTGTTAGGAAACAAGCCTATATTAGCAAAATTGGGCAAAGGGGTACCAATCACCAAGAGTCATCAGAGGGTTGCTTTGACCATCACAAGTTGCGTGGCTATAGTAGCCAATCTCAACTAGTTCTTCTTGTTAGAGGTTCCATTAGCTGTGATGGACTGACCTCCTGTGTTATTAGAAAGCAAGCCAGGATTAGCAAAATTAGGCAATGCGGTACTGAACTGCAAGGTACAGTTAGTCAGGACAACTGGTTTGCCTTTCATTGCTTTCCCTTAGGTTTTTGCTGCTGTGGGCACTACCAGTTGTTTGCCTATAGCAGCCATTCTCAACTAGGGTTTCTCTTGTTAGGGGTTCCTTTAGCAGTGATGGGGGAATCTCCTGCATTATTCGGAAATAAGCCAGTATTAGTAGAATTGGGCATTATGGTAGAAATCAGCAAGCATCGTTAGAGGGTTGCTTGGGTCACCACAAGTTGTTTGGTTATAGCAGCCATTCTCAAATAGAGTTCTTCTTGTTAGGGGTTCCTTTAGCAGTGATGGATTTCCTGCATTAAAATTAAACAAGCCTATATTAGCAAAATAGGGCAAAATGGCACCAATCAGCAAACATCATCAGAGAATTGCTTTGGGCACCACAAGTTGCATGGCTATAGTAGCCAATGTCAACTAGAGTTCTTCCTGTTAGAGGTTCCCTTAGCAGCAATGGTTTGATCTCCTGCGTTATTAGGAACCAAGCCAGGATTGGCAAAATTGGGCAATGTGGCACCAATCTCCAAGGCATAGTTGGGTAGGACAACTAGTTTGCCTTCCATCGATTTGTGATACCTCCCCTTAGATTTGTGCTGCTTTGGACACTACTAGTTTGCCTATAGCAGCCATTCTCAATGAGAGTTCTTCTTGTTAGGGGTTCCTATGGAAGGATTGCCTGCATTATTAGTAAATAATCCTGTATTAGCAAAATTGGGCAAAGTGGTACCAATCAGGAAGAGTTCTCAGGGATGTAATAGTCAAGATTAAGTGTGGGTCATGTGGAAAGCGTGGTTAGTTGGTAGAGAGGAAATCAAACATAAAGGTAGCAGGTTAGGGGACAGAGCATACGGCTGAAGACCATTGAACACTGATGCCGCGTACACACGACCATTTTTAATGACGAGAATTTTTTTTTTTTTTAAATGGTCATTAAAAATTATCGTGTGTGGGCTTCAGAGCATTTTTTATGACGTGAAAAATGGGCATGAAAAAATTGGAACATGCTCTAATTTTTCTCGTAGTTTTTCACCACGTCGTTTTTCTCGTCATGAAAAACGGCCGTGTGTAGGCTTTAACGACGTGAAAAAAAATGCGCATGCTCAGAATCAAGTATGAGACGGGAGCGCTCGTTCTGGTAAAACTAGCGTTCGTAATGGAGATAGCACATTCGTCACGCTGTAATGGACTGAAAAGCACGAGGCTGAAAAGCGCGAATCGTCTCTCAACAAACTTTACTAACACGAGGATCAGCAAAAGCAGCCCAAAGGGTGGCGCCATCCAAATGGAACTTCCCCTTTATAGTGCCGTTGTACGTCACAGCGCTTTACTCGAGCATTTTTTTCCACGATAGTGTGTAGGCAAGGCAGGCTTGAGAAGAATCACGTTGAGAAAAACGCATTAAAAACGGTCGTGTGTACGTGGCATGAGTCTATGCAGAGCTCAATTTTAAGTAGCTGGTTTCATGCCAATGCCTGCAGTGGCAGTGTGCGTATCCACACATATGTCATGAAACACACATGTTAGAGGGCCACCTACTGGTGCATATGCCAAAATACCAGCTTGTGGACTAGTATATAATGTGATTTCAAATTAATAAAATAGTAGCGCTGTATTTACACAATTAGATGAATAAACCTAAATATATATAAACCAAACAATCACCCCGTGAACAAAGTGACCACTGTTATATATAAATGATGCCAAAAGTGTCCATAACGTTCAAAAAATTATCAAAATCAAGTCCATGAATAATTGTGTTAATCCAAGTGATTAAACTTAAAAATAAACAGATAATCTTCTTAAAGTGACGTGAAAAAAACTTCCACCACACCATATGTGTTCAGTGCCTCCACTCCCTTAAGAAATGCACTCACCAATAAGTCATGCCTTGCACTCTCATGCTCGGCAATATCGCTTAGTAAACCCCCCCCAGGGGTATCAAACGAATCCAACGGTGCTCATCAAGCAATGGCACTCCACATGTAAGGACAAAAAGTGCTTCCAATAGTGAAGTATAGTAAAACTATTTATTTAAAACAGCACACAAAATCTTCAATTATTGCACTCACATCCTTCAAATCAAATAAAGGCACTTCAACATAAAACTTTCCAAAGTGGGGAGCTTGCAGTGGTAATGCGGTCTCGGTGGACCCAAAGTAAACCTCTGAATCTCACCCTCCACTCTGCTCGCTCTCCTCTCCACTCCAAAGCAACTGCACACTCGGTGGCCGGTAGCTCCGAACATCAAACAACACTGATGGTTGCTGTGTAACCACGCCCCTTGTGAACTATATAGCCTTCCAGAATAGGTGTAATAACACAAATAGCAAGTTGGTGGGCACAGGATATGTGAAAGACTATTGAGCACCAAGCCAGCCTATGTAGAGTTGAGTGTGCTACAAGGTCTCTTAATATTCCGGTACCTACTGTACGTCCCAATGGTTTGGCTTTGAATATCTGGTTTAATATCACTGCCTGTAGTGTGCAAATGGCGATAACTCTACATAGGCCATGTATTGATGCATGTACCAACGTGCCACCTTGCAGAATAGTATGACCTTTCAAGGAAGGGGTAGTAATACTTGTATTACACACAGCAGGGATAGTAATGCTCAGAGATCTATATAGAGCAGTAGTAGTGGTCTGTACTTACATGTAGACATGTGCAATTCGTTTAGTTATGAATTTGTTATTCGTCAAAATTCATTATATTCGTTAATTCGTAAACATACGAATAAACGAACGGTTTACTAAAATTACCAACGAAAAACTAATTATCGAAAAGAACGAATATGGAAAACAATGAAAATATGAAATTATTAAATTAGAAACAGCGAAAATACGAAAGAGCGAAAAAACGAAAACATAGAAACAACGAAAATATCGAACAAAGATTCAAAATAACAAAAATCAAAATGAACAAAAACTCGAAATTATGAATATTCGGAAAACGGAAATCAAAACAACGAAAATACCCAACAAAGATTCAAAATAACGAAAATCAAAATGAACGAAAAAACAAACAAACAACGAAATCACGAATATTCGGAAAACGGAAATCAAAACAGCAAATTTGTTAGTTCTGAAATATTTCTGGACGTTGGCCAATAAGCTTGTCCCTTCCCCTGAAGAGGTTGTCCCTTCCCCTGAAGAGGTTGTCCCTTCCCCTGAAGAGGTTGTCCCTTCCCCTGAAGAGGTTGTCCCTTCCCCCAATGAGCTTGTTTCTTATTCCCTTGTGTGTTTTTCTGTGTTGGACTGCAGTGCATTCCATCCAGAGTCCAGATAGGGTGTGGTTGGGTAGGTGGCACTGTTTTGGTGGATTTGTGAGTTAAGTTGTGACTTGCGAGAGAGAAATTCTTTGTTTCTTAAGCATACTCTGTCTAGAATCTAGTTTCTATATTACGAATTATCCCCCAATTACGAATCTACGAAAACAATGATACGAAAGTACGAATAAATGAGCCGGTCAATCTCACGAAAGTACGAATTACAAAATTACGACAAGTAGTGTTTTGAATAAACGGAAAATGTATTCTAACGAAAGTACAAATGTAATTAAATCTACAAAAGTACAATTTTCCAATCAACGGAAATTAGACACGGAAATAGGAATCATTGCAAATCAACGAAAATATAGTTCTTACGAAAATACAAACGCGGCCGAATATAAAATATAATGAAAAATACGAATTTTGAATCAACAAAAATTAGACTAACGGAAAAACGAATCAACGGAAAAATAACCCTTACTGAAATACGAAAGAGTCCGAAAATGATAACCCACGTCTTACGAAATTACGAATCATTACAAATCAACGAAAACTAACAGAAACGAAACCAAACTAAACAAATTTTTATGTTGTGCACATGTTTACTTACATGCCACCTACAACATCCACTACATTCACCATGCAGTTGCCAATTGGGCAATATAACTGGTCTGCCTCCCCTCACCTTCCCTTAAGCCCCGTACACATGGTCGGACTTTTGGCCAACAAACTTCATTTTGAGCAAGTTGGACCAACAATCCGACCGTGTGTACGCTCCATCGGACAAACTTTTTTTTTTTTTTTGTGTTTTCATCGGACAAAAGTTGGGTCTGCAAACGGACAAACTTTTGGCCAACAAAAGTCCGATGGAGCAAAGTCCGACCGTGTGTACAGAAAACCATAGGACTTTTGTCCGATGGACAAAACAACTAATGTTAAAATCAACCAACAATAGCAGAAGTTGACCAAAGGGTGGCGGTAAAGAGCGGAAAAGAGCAGAAAAACTACGTGATGTTGCAAAAAGTTTTGGGAAAGTTTGCAGAAAAGTCCTGTGGTGTGTATGCTATGGGTGTGTCCGGCCAACTCCGTTCGGACAAAAATCCAGGGAAAAGTCTGATGGAAGTCCGACCGTGTGTATGGGGCTTTAGATTGGTGATTACAGGGCTCGGCTCAGTCTTACTGTTCTCCCTCACCCTCCAAGGGAGAGCTGTGTCTATTTGTTTGTATCTCGGAGCCTCCTGTCGCAGGGATAATTAATTAAGTAGCTTCCAGCAGAAGTGGGCCAGTTCCTGACACCAGTTTCTTTGTTTTTTTTTTCTGTCTTTGGATGTACAGTCTTCACAAGAACAGATCTGCAGATTTCTTCCTCTTTTTTTTTTTTTTTTTTGGTGCACAAAAAGGAGGCACAGATGGTTTTTGTGGATATTTTTTCAATTTGTTTTGTGCAACCGATATAAAACGTTCCTAGTGAAAAAGAACAGATTGCGCCGGCTTTGTTTCAAGAAGAAATGTGTGTGTTGGATGAATATACATTGAGCTGGCTCTGTATAGGTTTTATGTATGCACACTTGCAGAAACCTACCCACACACACGGCTCTCTGAGTTTTTTTTTTTTGCTGCAGTACATATGTATAAGTCTCATCAAGATTCTGGCAGGCTTTGCCTAATGTATGTTGGAGAATGGGCTTCTTTTGTGCTGGTCATACACTGCTGGTGTTCTTTGTATGTAATATCCACCTATTTGGATAAATTGCCCCAATCTCACTTCTTAGGGTGCTTACAAATACTTGTGAATGAAATCTGAAACTTGACAGTGTACATAACAGATCATTCAGTTTACGCATCACAGTTTCCATGAAAGTACAATCAGTAACATTGGTTAACCACTTAAGCCCCGGACCATTTTGTTGCTAAAGGATCAGGCCCCTTTTTGCGATTCGGCACTGCGTCGCTTTAACTGACAATTGCGCGGTCGTGCGACGTGGCTCCCAAACAAAATTGACGTCCTTTTTTTCCCACAAATAGAGATTTCTTTTGGTGGTATTAAATCACCTCTGCGGTTTTTATTTTTTGCGCTATAAACCAAAATAGAGCAACAATTTTGAAAAAAAATTCAATATTTTTAACTTTTTGCTATAATAAATATCCCCAAAAAATAGATTAAAAAATATTTTTTTTCCTCAGTTTAGGCCGATAAGTATTCTTCTACATATTTTTGTTAAAAAAAAAATCACAATAAGCGTTTGATTGGTTTGAGCAAAAGTTATAGCGTCTACAAAATAAGGGATAGTTTTATGGCATTTTTATTAATAATTTTTTTTTTACTAGTAATGGTGACGATCAGCGATTTTTATCGTGACTGCGAGATTATGGCAGACACATCGGGCACTTTTGACACTATTTTGGGACCATTGTCATTTTTACAGCGATCAGTGCTATAAAAATGAACTGATTACTGTGAAAATTACACTTGAAGTGAAGGGGTTGAACTGTAGGGGGCGCAGAAGGGGGTTAAGTGTTTCCTAGGGAGTGATTCTTACTGTGTGGGGGCGTGGCTTAGCGTGTGACGTCACTGATCGTCGTTCCCTATGACAGGGAACAGACGATCAGTGACAGTCTCACTAGGAAGCACGAGGAGAGGTTTGTTTACACTTACCTCTCCCCGTTCTTCAGCTCTGTGACCCGATCGTGGGACACCGGCAGCAATCGGGTCTGCGGGTCCTGCGTGCGCGGAGTCCCCGACAGGGTCATGAGCGTGCCGTCGGCGGCACGTGCGTGACCCACGGCCGCGCACATTAAAGGAGACGTACCTGTACGCCAATGTGCCTAGCCGTGCCATTCTGTCGACGTATATTGTCATGCGGCGGTCGGCAAGAGGTTAAACATTAAAGTAGAATTCCAGGTTAAACCTAACTAGTGTTCCCTCCCCTCTTCTATTTCCTAGGCTGACCAACCTTTGTAGTAAAGAAGTATATACTTACTTATTCTCAGCCTGCTTTGGTGCGGTCACGTGCCTTGGCTCCCCTGTGTCAGACAGCGGCAGCTGCAGCTGCAGGGGAGAGGAGGGAGCGCTGATGATGGATGGACCATGAGAGCCTATGGGTGACTTTACCACTCTAAACTTTTCCAGCCGTTGTTGAGCACTCTCGCCTCTCCCTTGCAGTTGCCGCTGGCTGACGCAGGTAATCACATGACTGAACCAGAGCAGGTTAAAAATAGGTAAGTATATACATCTTACACACGTTAGTCAGTGTAGGTGTTAGGAAGGGAAAGGGCATTTTTGAGACTAGTAAGGTTTAGCATGGAATTCTACTTTAGGTGTTAAGCCTTGTACACATGTTCGGAATTTCCGATGAAAAAAGTCTAACGGAATTTTTTCATCGGATATTCCGACCGTGTGTGGGCCCCATCTGACTTTTTTCCGTCGGAGTTTAGAAATAGAACACGTTTTATTTTTTTCCGATGGGAAAAAAATCCTATCGGAAATTCTGATCGTCTGTGTGGAACTCCGACGGAGAAAAAAACACGTATGCTCAGAATCAAGTCGACGCATGCTCGGAAGCATTGAACTTCATTTTTTTGGCTCGTCGTAGTGTTGTACGTCACCGCGTTCTTGATGGTCGGAATTTGGTCTGACAGTGTGTATGCAAGACAGCTTGAACGGAATTCCGACAGAAAATTCCATTGGATTTTATCCCATCGGAAATTCCGATCGTGTGTACAGGGCATTAGAGTAAGCTGAATGATACCGGTTCATTTTGAGGGTTAAGTTGAAGCAGCCTTTCTCAACCTCAACCTCAGGACTTCTCCAGCGCCTCTCCCATCCTCTGGAATGCTCTACCCCAATCTGTCCGACTTTCTCCTACTTTGTCCACTTTCAGACGATCCCTGAAAACTCATCTCTTCAGAGAAGCCTATCTGGCTCCTACCTAACAACTGTACATTTATTTTCTCCATCAGCACATCCCCCACAGTTATTGCCTCTTGTATCTCTTGACCTTCCCTCTTAGATTGTAAGTTCTAAGGAGCAGGGCCCTCTGATTCCTACTGTATTAAAGTGTATTGTATTTGTACTGTCTACCCTCACGTTGTAAAGCACTGCGTAAACTGTTGGCGCTATATAAATCCTGTATAATAATAATAGTAACCTTTTCAACACAGAGGAACCCTTGATATAACATTCCGGTTCCACTAAACCCCTGCTAAAAATTACTATATCTACAACTCCTGATACATTAGTTTGATGGTCAGTGGGAAGAATACTCCTTATGCCCTGTACACACGGTAGTTTTTTTTCGATTAAAAAAAGTCCGATGGACTTTTTTCATCGGAAAAAACGATCGTGTGTGCGCCCCATCGGACTTTTTTCCATTGGTGTTAAAAAATAGAACATGTTTTAAATTTTTCCGATGGAAAAAAAAACGATAGGAAATTCTGATCGTCTGTGTGGAACTCCAACGGAGAAAAAACCCACGCATGCTCAGAATCAAGTCGACGCATGCTCAGAAGCATTGAACTTCATTTTTCTCGGCTCGTCAGAGTGTTTTACGTCACAGCGTTTTGGACTGTCGGAATTTTGTCTGATGGTGTGTAGGCAAGACTGACGAAAGTCAGCTTCATTGGAATTCCGACGGAAAATTCCATCGGATTTTATTTAATCGGAAATCAGATCGTGTGTACAGGGCATTACACTTGAGGTCATTGGGAAGAATTACCCCTTCACATATAAGTAAAAAGATCAATGGTGTCATTGGGAACTTATCTGAGAAGCAGAAACTGCTCATTGCTCAAGGAACTCCTAGAAAGCTCTTGAGGAACCCTGGTTGAGAAACCCTGGATTAGAGGGAGGTTAGGTGTTCATTTGAGAAGAAGAGAAAGTGTCACGGTGACTGTTGCCATAAGGTGATAGCTGGCTGGGGGAGGAGTCAAGGGTGCTTAGTGTGCTGATTACATTTGTTTATATAGATATGGGAATGCCTGAGCATCACCAGTATGAGCCTCCAAACCCATGAACAATACTATGGAGTTGGCTCCCCTTTTGTGGCTATAACAGCTTTGACTTATATGGGAAGGTTTTCCACAAAATGTTATACAGTGTATGTGGAAATTTGTGACCATTCAGCCAAAAGAGCATTTTCGAGGTCTGATACTGGTGTTGGAGGAGAGGACCTCATAATTGGCATTCAAATTCATCTCAAAGGTGTTCAGTAGGGTTGAGGTCAAGGCTCTGTGTAGGCCACTTTGTTCCTCCACACCAAACTCATCAATCCATGTCTTTATGGAGCTGGCTCAGTCATGTTGGAATGGAAAAGGGTAGTCACCAAATTGTCCCCCAATTTGATTTTGATTACGGCGTATTGCCGAAGCTCGTAAGTCACTGTACTTTGCAAACTCCACTCAATGTAATAAAGTTACTTTTCGGAAGGACGAGTTGCCGTCTCTTCACCTTATACCACCAAATTTTTCCCACAAGGTTGGAAGCCCACAACAGTCTAATATGTCTTTGTATGCTGTAGCATTATCTGTACCCTTCACTGGAAACCCAGAACTCAATCAATTGGGGGATGTCCACTTATGTAGATATATGTGTTTGTGTGTATTGTGGGAAAATGCTACTAACACTTTCAACCAGAAGAGACTAGAGACCCATCTCTGCAAACAACATTTTTTGTCAATAGAAGATGCTAAAATGGCACCTGGGAGTTTTTGAGAAATTACTGTACATCATGGGTCCTCAACCTGTGGCCCCCCAGCTGTTGCAGAACTACAATTTCCATTGTATTGCCCTACTTCTGTTGGGTAGACGCTATGTGTTAAATTTAGCTATCTGAGCTGTAGCTCAGCTCAGAGGGAATTATGTAAATTGTTGGCTCTGTTTCAGTCTGGCTGGGCTGCACGTTTTCCACCTGACAGTAGGTGTCACTGTCACCACAAGTCAGGGTTGGAAATGCAGCAGGCTGGGTGTATTGGGTATTCCTTTCCCAGAAGTGGCTCAGGGGGCGTGGTCAACCCGCTGTGCATTCTGGGAAGGAGGTACTTAAGAGGCAGAGACCGCTGTATCGGGGTTCGTTGCCAGGGGTCGTTGCCGGATCCTGACCTGAGGGCCCTCCTGGCCTCAGGGATGTGCAAGACATTTTTGGCCTCGGGGCCTGCTGGCACGAGGCTCTGCAACTGAGAAGTAGGCCCTGGAGTTGCTGGGGCCTACTAGTCCAGGGATGGTCCTACGCGGTCTTGCTTGCGGGAAGAAGCGGAACAATTAGGGACTCAATTGGGGGACGCATCCTGGCCAGTTTGCCTCACGGTGCTGCTGGACGGCTGAAAGATTCTGGCACTGTGAAGCTATGTACTCTTCAAGGAACTTTTTGCAAAGTGTCAGTGTGGTTACACGATCTTGTGGAGGAAGATTGTGGAATGACTTGACGGCACTCATCAAGTCTGTGGCAGAGACTTTGAACAAGCTTTGCACCGGTTGCTATGCCAGTGAGAGTAGGCCTATCCGGTGGTTGCTGAATCCAGCGTGGAACTGTTTTGTCCTCTGGATATAGGATTGTGCCCGTGATCAGCAAAGTAAAGTACCTGAAACTCCCCTCTCCCTCTATCCCTCTATCCCTCTGTTGGAACTGGTAAAATAAAGCATCTTGAAGGAAACGTATCCAGGTGTTGGTGTGAACATTTATAAAGTTCTACAAGGAGGATCCCTGACACGAGTGCGGTGAACAGAAAAGGTAACGGTAGGCCCAAAACTTTAAAACAGCAGCTCCTATGGGGGTAGTGCTACACCATCATGCTTCTGCTTTTGGGAGTCATGCTTGTAACTGTTTAGGCTTGCAATGCCTCATGGGACTTGTAGTTTCCCAACAGCTGGAGGGCCACAGGCTGAGCACTCATGTTGTACATGAAGGCTGACCCCCTTCATTTGAACTATTCTTCAGTGTAATATGCACCTAGAATACATCCACTTAGGTGTTTATGTACAGTATCTCAATTTCTTTCTCTCTTTCTGGATTGCCATAAAGTGCACAGTAAAAGCACACAAATCCACGACACCACTCCAAAACTTCACCTCTTAATGCTCACAGATTGATGGGATTTACTCACAAGGATAGAGCAGATAAAAATGCGTATAGGGAGTGTGGTTCTCTCGGTGGAGACCACATGTATGAAGCTATTCTATGGTGTGTGGTATATAGCATCAAGGTAAGGTAATGATGGAGCGTGGCTCTCCTTTTTTTACCATTACTAAAAAATGGGTTTTAATTAGAGATGAGAAAACCTTTGAGCTAAACTTGCAAAAAATGGGCAAAACTCTGAAATTTTCAAACTTCCGAAATGGAAGTCCCTTTGAAATGAATAGAAATCTCTGAATCAGGTTCCAAAAAATTATTTACTGTACTTCAGAGCACTAAAATTTTGCAGAATGGTTTGGGAAGCTCTTGGTTGCCCAGACAGATGAGATGATGGGGCCAAAAACCTTTCCCCCCAGAAGCCTTTTGGGCATCCAAATAATAACACTGGTATTAGACATGTGCAATTCGTTTTGGTTCCGAATTAGTTTTTCAACTAAATTCTGCAAATTTGGAAATTCAGAAATATTTGAATCAATGAAAACGAAAATTTGTAAATTTAAAAAATTCGAAAATTCGAGAATCCGAAGATAAAAATGAAAATCCGAAAATTCTAAAGAAATAAAATCTGAAAATTTGAAAACCTGAAAATCCAAAATAATAACTAACTAATAATAATAACTATTTCTAACTATTAAATTATAGGCATTGGAATGTCCTTTTAAATTTGTCTGTTAGTGAATATAAAACAAATATGAATTTATCCAAAGTTACGAATGATCTGATATAACGAATGCCGCATCTAAACGAATGGAACGTAACAAATTAATAATAATAATAAATAATAATAATAAAAACGTTTTATTATTTATTATTATTATTATTTGTTACGTTCCATTCATTTAGATGCGGCATTTGTTATTTGTAACTTCGGATACATTTGTATTCGTCACGTTCATAAACAGCCAAATTTGAAAGAAAATTCCAATAATTATAATTTAATAGTTATTATTAATTAGTTATTTATTATTTCAGATTTTAGAATTTTCGGATTTTCAAATTTACAAATACCGCATCTAACCGAATGGAACATAACTAATTCAAATTTTTCTGAAGTTACAAATTTATTCAAAATCACGAATTTCAATCATAACGAATGACCTAAAAAAAAAAAGTGAATGAAACGAAAATTAAGATATTTTTCGGCAGTTCACATGTCTTACTGCTATGTGAATTCAGCCTGGGACATCCAAATATATACAATTCGATTTGGTTCAAACTTAATTTAAGAATCCCCTCTGGTTTGTAATTTTTTAAATATAGTCATGTTGTCGGTACTACATTTAAAGTACCGTATAGACCCGAGTATAAGCCGAGGTACCTAATTTTACCACAAAAAACTGAGAAAACGTATTGACTCGAGTATAAGCCGAGGGTGAGAATGCAGCAGCTACTGTAAGCGGAAAAGAGGGTCAACAATGCCCATTTGCAGCCTCACTGTGCCCATTGCAAGCCTCACTGTGCCATACCTCACTGTGCCCATTGCAGTCTCACTGTGCCATACCTCACTGTGCCCATTGCAGTCTCACTGTGCCATACCTCACTGTGCCCATTGCAGTCTCACTGTGCCATACGGTACTCACTGTGCCCATTGCAGTCTCACTGTGCCATACGGTACTCACTGTGCCCATTGCAGTCTCACTGTGCCATACGGTACTCCCTGTGCCCATTGCAGTCTCACTGTGCCATACGGTACTCACTGTGCCTATTGCAGTCTCACTGTACCATACGGTACTCACTGTGCCCATTGCAGTCTCACTGTGCCCGAGTACCTGCATTCTTGACAGGCGTCCATTTTTTAAAAGTCGCGGCTTTCTCCTGGCGTTCCATTCCGTGATAGGCATTTGACACTGTGTTCCGCCTATCACGGAAGTCCTCTCATCCTTGGACTCAGTTTGCCAGCAGACACTGTGTTAAGTGTTCCGCCAATCATGGACATTCTTTCCTCCTCGAACAAGAGGACATCCGTGATTGGCGGAACACTGAACACAGTGTCTGCTGGGAAACTGTGTGAGGATGAGAGGACCTCCATGATAGGTGGAACACAGTGTCAAATGCCTATCACGGAACGGAATGCCAAAAGGAAGTAGCGACTTTTAAAAAAATGGACGCCTGGCAAGAATTCAGGTACTGACTCGAGTATAAGCCGAGGGTGGTATTTTCAGCCCTAAAAAAAGGCTGAAAAACTCGGCTTATACTCGAATATATACGGTAATGGTTATCTGTCTATAAAGATGAAGTTAGCATAGTGATTACATTACTCTGTGTATATACATAATGTAATATTTCATAATGCCTCATAATTATACAGCACCACTTATACCCCAGAGAAATGCTTTAATGAATGCATCCTTTTCAGCAAACAAGTATTAAACGGGGGGGGGGGTGGGGAGACACACAACAACATGTTTAATGTCAAGTATCTCTTTGTCGATGCTTTATACAACACCTGAAACATTCAGAGCATGCAGGGGATTGGCTCATTTTGATTTAATTAAGAGTTTAGCCAGACTGTGCAATTGGAGATGTTGATTTTTTTTTTTTTTTTTTTAGTAATGGTTTGACAAGCAGATTTCAACAAACAAGGCATTTGGAGGTGGGTAATGGTCCCCAAGGCCTCATCAATATGGATTATATGGCTCCCCTGAAAGATACAGCACAGCAAATCCTGCGTGCAATTAAAACAAGGACGTTTCATTGCCTAGCTCTAAGCTTAGCTTGGCGTTCACTCAGAACTGGTCTTGGTGAAAAGTGCGTGGAGATTTCCAGGCTGAACTTTGACACTTGGGAATCTCCATTTCAGATCTTCAGGGACTTGTGGCCTTATAGTCCTCTTTGTGAGCTTCCATTAAGGCTCGGTTCACATGTGAGCCGCATGGGTCCGGCGCGTGCTGGTTCACTGTTTCAGGTCCGATTTCAGCCTGAAATTTGGGCCAAAAGGCGCACCGGACCTGCTGCAAAGATATGTGAACTGATATTCGCCCCTTTTTAACAAATGAAACCACCAAGCTCCTCATTCACTCCCTCGTTATCTCTCGCCTTGACTATTGCAACTCCCTTCTCATTGGCCTGCCTCTCCATAGGCTATCCTCTCTTCAGTCTATCATGAATGCTTCTGCCAGGCTTATCCACCTTACCAACCGCTCAGTGTCTGCCACCCCTCTCCTCCAATCCCTACACTGGCTCCCAATCACCCAGGGAATTAAATTCAAAATACTAATCACAACATACAAAGCCATTCACAACTCTGGCTCCATAGAGAGCTGGTCAAAATCTCCTGCCATTCCGAATTGGATGTGGGGAATCCCAATGGTGTGAACCAAGCCTAAATGTTTTTCCACCAATGAAACGAACGTTACAAAATAAAAGGTCGGTCCACTTAAACCCACTTGTATCTTATATCTCTTTTAGGACTTATATACACCAGATGTGATCCACACACTTTGCTGTGTTTTGTCGACACATTTGCAGGCAATGTGTGCTCTACTAAACCTACTGAAGTCAATGGTGCCCCTGACATGCAATTATTTTTTTTTAAGTGCATTAAATGGAGACCTTCACAAGTAGTTGGTGCTTTAAAACATAAATTTAGCTGTCTTAATTTCCCAGATCTCCCAAACCCCCTGAGGCTAGTAGAGATCACTGCTATTACCCTAATCAATGTTCCCACTACAGAATACTGAGGTCTAAGGGCCACACATCATTTACCAAGGTTTCAGGCCACAGGTTGGGCACCAGGGACCTGAGGGATAGGGTCACCAGACATCCCCGGTTTCCGGGGACAGTCCCTGGATTCAGGACACTGTCCCCGGTTTTGTCCCCGGATTGGATTTGAACAGGGGCTGGGGCAATTTCAAAGACAGTCAATGCAGAATTAAAAATACAATTTCTGAATTACACACCCCCGCTCTGCCGCTCCTACTAGCTTAGGGGGGTGTATTTTTTTCCATTATCTGTGCCCCTTTCTGATGATCATGAGCTGGATGGAGCGGAGGGAATATTTCTTCCGTTTCGGGTGCATGCCCATTCAGCTCCGCTCGCATGTTCTTCTGCCTTGGCTCAAGTCCCGACCAGCCGCCTGCTTATCTCCTTGCCTTTCCTGGAGGAGTGACCTTCATCCGCTCCCCACCCAGTAGTAGCCGGGGCCCGGAGAGTAAAACTTTACAGGCTGTGAGGCGGGCGGCGGTGGTGACGGGCAGAGAGTCGCTGATTGCCGCCATTACTAGTAAAAAAAAAAGATGTCCCCGTATTTAATTTAAAAAATCTGGTCACCTTACTATGGGATGGATATAATAGTTCTATTTTTGTAGGGTCCTGCAGTTTGAATTTGTTTAGGTAGCCAATTGTGTCTCTCTTAGGTCCCTTTCACACTGAGGCGCTTTGTAGGTGCTATTGCGCTAAAAATAGCGCCTGCAATGCGCCCCAAAAAAGCCACTCAATTGTATCCAGTGTGAAAGCCCAAGGGCTTTCACACTGGAGCGTTGCGCTTGCAGGAGGGTCAAAAAACTCCTGCAAGCTGCATCTTTGAGGCGCGATAGGAGCGGTAAAAATACCGCTCCTATAGCACCCCTGCCCATTGAAATCAATGGAGTAGCGCCTCCAAAACGCCCGCAAAACATTGCAAAGAGGCGTTATTGCGGTCGTCTTTAACCCATTTTCGGCTGCTAGCGGGGGTCAAAATTGCCCGCAAATCGTGGCAAAAAATACGGTATAGCGGCGCTAAAAATAGCGGCGCTATACCGCCAGCACATCCAGCGCCTCAGTGTGAAAGTAGCCTTAATGTGACTGGTGGTGGCCACATTGAACAATGAAGCAAGGAAGGGGGGAAGAACCCAACTCAACTCTTCCAGAAGTAGTTTGCAATTGAAAACATAACTTCAATTATCTAAATTTCCCAAGTCAAAACGTATTTCTGTATTTTAATATTTTTTTCATTATAGGCTATGCTTGAATTGCCCTGACCATTTACCGTTAACAATTGATTTGTTTCAAGATAAATGATACAACTCTAATGCCGCGTACACACGATCATTTTTCCCGTTGGGGAAAAATTGAATTTTTTCCTTTGGACGAGAAAAACGATCGTCTGTGGGCTTTTTGCAGTTTTTCCCGACGGGAAAAACTGCATTAATCACGATGAGAAAAATTAGAACATGCTCTAATTTTTCTCGTCGTGATTCCTGTCATTTTTTTCCGCGGCAGTTTTCCCATAGGGAAACACTGCCGCGGAGCCTACACACAGTCGTTTCTCTCGTCAAGAGAAAAAATGACGGGAAAAACGGCCGTGTGTGGGGGAACAAGCCGTTCCCTCGTTTTTCCTGTCGTGATTCACGGCAGTGTTTTCACCGCCGTGAATCACGATCGTGTGTACGCGGCATTAGAAAGTGTAGAAGTTTCAGGACACCCCATGCAAGGTGCTAAACAAGGTTTTTTTTTTTTTTTTTTTTTGTGCTGGTAATAAAATAACTTTTTACTTTTTATATAATAAAATATGTTTCTTTAACTTAAGCTACCTCAACATGGTTTCTATTATTCACAATTTTTTTCAAGGAAAATGGAATACTAAGGGAATTAAAGAAATTGTGTTTGCATTCTAGCTTATTAGCAGATAAAGGTTATTGCATAAATTACTGTTCTGTGGACACGTTAAAGGGCTTTTTTTTTCTCTCTTGGAGAATTAGTGAACAAAAAAAAAGGGCTTGTTCAACCAATGAGTAAAACATAAAAATCCACAAAACGGAAAAAGCAAATGTAATTAGTCAAACCTTGACTCCGGCGATAAATCATAAAGTATTATACATTTTTAACTGTAAAAGCCTTTGTAGGCAAGATCCATAAAACAATAATTTGCAGGTTACTTTATCTGCTTGAGTTATTGATTTCTCTTAACTGTTTCTTTCCAAAAATAAAGAAAAAAACAAAACGTCTTGAGGAATTAAGCAGAATTAGCACTAGGTAAAAGGAACTTAAGACATTAAATCTTTCCTAACATTTTTCCGTTACTGTTAAGGAGCGCAGAGTGGTAGGCTTCTACACGAAAGCTCCTACACTTTGCAGCTGTCCAGGTAAAAATAATGCTAGTTCCAAAAAAAGAAAAACACGTTTCGAAGTGGAGACTTTCTGGGTACAAAAGTACACAATACCCCCAGTTATGAGGGATTTTATCCAAAATAATGGATTCCTAAAATAATTTTACATGGAGTCACAACAGAAAAAATGGTCCACAGAGTTTTTATTTCCTTTA
This sequence comes from Rana muscosa, assembly GCA_029206835.1. Lineage (NCBI taxonomy): Eukaryota > Metazoa > Chordata > Amphibia > Anura > Ranidae > Rana > Rana muscosa. The sequence goes on from CM055125.1 coordinate 369,200,574, forward strand.
ATTTAAATTTTAGTTTTGTACCTTTTTATCTGGGTATATATCTATGTTTATCCCAAGAATATTTAAACTCACTTGCTGTTGACTGACTCGCTACCTCTGCTGCAAGTCCATTCCACACATCAGCTACTCTTTTGTAAAATAATACTTCCTCTGGTCCATTTTGAACTTTCCTTCTGCTAGTATAAGATCATGTTCTTGTGTTCCTGATCTTAGCTCCATATTGAAATTACTGCCATTTTCTAAACCTTATTTACACCCTTCATTATATTTAAAGATTTCATTCATTCTCCCCCTTTCCCTTTATTTCATCAAGGCTTTACATATTAAGTTCCTTGATTCTCTCCTAAAATGTTTTATCCCTCAGACTCTTCACCTTTTTTTTTTTTGACCGTCTCTGGTCTCAACTTCCATAAACAGTATTGGGTCCAAGGCTCCTGTGGTCTAGAGCTGCAGTCTCCAAACTGCGGTTTGCATGGCAGATATGGCCATTTGCTTTCCTTTATCCAGCCTTTGGGGCATCATTCCTACCATTGAAATGAGGCATTATTCCTCCTACTCACAGCACTGACCTTCCACTGACACCATCGGCAGGGCATAATTCCTCCCACTTACACTATTCAACAGTAAGGCACCATTACGTCTATTGACACCAACAATGGGACAAAACTTTTCCTGTTGACACCAATGATGGGGCACTATTACTCTAATTGACACCAGTGATGGGGAACTATTCCTCCCACTCATACCAACGATGGAGCACCATTCTTCCCATTGATTGAGTACTATTTCTCCAAATGACACCTACAATGGGGCGCTTTTCCTCCCACTTATGGTAATAATGGGGCACTATTCCTTCCATTGACATCAATAATGGGGCACTATTGTTCCCATTGACCCCAAATATGGGGCACTGTTCCTCCCACTGACAACAACAGTGAGGCACTACTTTGTCCACTATTAAAAATGATGGGGCACTATTTCTGGTCCTTCTGACCATATATGCCATGTATTTGTTTTAACTGACCACCAAGCCTGATGTATTGTTGCTCCCACTGACACCAAGGCACTTCTACTCCCACTGGACACAGTCCAGTCCCCCTAAAGTCTCAAAGACTAAACTGGCCCTTTGTTTAGAAAATTTGAAGACCCCTGGTCAAGAATCACCTAGTGGCTATAAACTAAACCATCCCCAAACACCAATGAAACCTAATTAATGTGACCACTATAGATTTAATCAATTATGTTGTTGTTTCGACTGACTGATTAGTAGGGATGAGTTCAGGCGGGTTTGGCTCTTAGTGCGAACCCGCCTGAGTTATCCCATGAGGAAGCTATCACTGTGGACTGCCCATCATAAGCAACCTTGGCCACTTTAAATTGGTGGTGCATAGTGACCGCTTCCTGAAGGGATAGCTAAGGCGGGTTTGGACTTTGTATCCAAACGCACCTGAGTTCATCCCTGCTGATGAGGCTTTTTTTTAAAAAAGTGGACCCATTCTCTAGTGTTAACAAAATCTGAAAGTGTAGTTGATGCTTGGAACAGACTTCCAGCATAGGTAGCAAGTCGGTCAAGAGTTAGGCATTGTGTATATGTGCGGCAGTCTGTACCACCGTCGGGAGAGTGTAACGCCCCTGCTCCATCCTAGCTGCTTGTTCCAACATCCTGGTTTTGGCTATGATGCATTCTCCCTGTCTGTCCACCTGTGAGGTGATAGATGTAGTCAGTCTCTGGGTGGAGATCAAACCTGATTTAAGCCAGCCAAGCCTGTCTCATGATTGTGGTATTGTGTGTAATAAATGCTCAAGCTCTCTGTCTGTCCCGCTCTGCTGTTTGGATCCCCTTGTTTATATCCTCGGATTGGATATTAAGTATTCTCTGAACTCTGTCTGCCTTTTAACTATGGATTTGACCCTGACTACTCTGAACCTTGCCTGGCTTGTACCTGGACTGTCATTGAACAATTCTGCCTGTCTGCCAACCGCAAGTACGTGTTTATTTTGCTCAATTTGCGTCTGTATAAGACCTGGGTGCAACCGAGTACCGGTAGGCCTACTTACCTTATGGGAAAAGGAGCTGTTATAGGTGAAGAACACAGAAGCCAGCGTAAATAGGCGGGGTGATTAGACTCTAGTGGTGCATGCGATTTCCAGAAAACATGCCCCTCCAGACTTAGTTTTTTAAGGGCATGGCAGCCCACTTTTATTTTAAAGGAACATAAATTTCAGCATAAACAGTAATTTCCCTTGGAGGGAGTACCACCATCACTGCATATATACACACACACACACACACACACACTGCTTCAGCCGGAGGCTTACTCACTAGCCACATGGCTGCTTCAGGCCTCACGCCTAGGCCTTAGGTCTGCTCCTCAGACCCACTCTTTTCTTCTTAGGCAAGCTCCCTCATGTACCTTACCTTGTCAGCTTCGTGCTGCTTGGTCACGGGCCACATCTGCCTCATGCAGAGATGCATGCTTAGGTTGCCACCTGCAGCCTAAAGCCTCGTACACACGATAATATAATTGGCAGGGGATTGTCTGTTGACAGACTGTTGTCCTGAAATCTTACCATTAGTACGCTCCTTTTGACAATTGTTGTCCAACTTTCGGCCAACAAATGTTGGATGACATGCTAGTAAATTTTTGGCAGGTAACGGTTTGACATCTGATTTTTGTATGGTCAGTACACAAATCCGTCACGTAAAAGTCGAAAGTACAAACACATATGCTCGGAACCAATGCTCACCAAACACGAAATTAGCAGAAGGGGCCCAAAGGGTGGCGCTCAAGAGCTGAAATCCCTTGTAGTACGTCACTACGTTCGTGTTTGTGGCACGACAATTGTGTACCGTTAGTATGCAAGACAAGATCCTAGCACACACCCTTGTGACAAAAATCAGACGCTTGGTTGGCCAACAATCGTACTGTGTGTTTCTCTCTCATTGAGCTGTCTCCTACTGGGACTGGGATTAAAGGCCAGATCTCCTGTCTGCTGGGCGGAGTTGTCTCCAAGTGTGAGCTCTAAAGCCTCGTACACACGACCGGTTTTCTCGGCAAGAACCAGCAAGAAAATTCCCGGCAGAGCTTTCTTGCCGAGTAAACCGGCCGTGTGTACGAGGCTTTCAGGTTTCTCGTCAAGAAAACTGACCAGAATCTCAACGAGAAAAAAAGAGAACCTGCTCTCTATTTTCTCATCGGGATTCTCGTTGGCCTGTTTCCAGACGAGAAACCTGACAGTGTTTACGCTTACCTGTCGCCGTGGAAACCCGTGCATGCTCGAAAATGACTTTGACGCATGCGCAGTAGCTTCCTAGGCATAGGTTGGGTGTAGCAAGATGGCGGCGACGGCATCGAATGTGACGAGCGCACGCTCGTCGTAGTCGATTACATCACCACGTTCGCTCCATTCAAAAGAACGGCGGTTCTTTTGAATCAAGCGTGTTTACACTCGGCCGGGACAAGCTTCTTGTCAAGAATCTCGTCAGGGAAAAACGACGGGTTTTTTCCTGACGAGATTCTCGGTCGTGTTTACTCGGCTTAACTCTGGGAAGACTATGAATCTAGCCCACAGGTGTGCAATTAGCATGCCTGCCTCTAATAAAATCAGGTGTATCAGTGGTCGATCATCTTTATTACGTGGTAGAGTAGTGCCTTTCCAGATGTTCCAGAGATAGTACTGCCATCTTCTGAAATGTTTTTGGTTGTTTTATCGGTTTGAGCCAAAGGGGCATTTTTGCATTTACATTCTATGGTTCACCTGCGAGACAGTTGCGGCATGGTCCCTTCGACTTAAATGGGCTAGTTTGACAGGTGGTGCTGTGAATCCCCAGGAAGAAAAGTGCTATAGAAATATGAATTCATAAATTTAAAAAAAAATCGAATTAGTTGCTTGCAGCACTTTCTGCACTTTGCTCTTTGCTGCATTGAGTTAGGCAGCCGTTCTCCAATCCATCACTCCGAACTTTGCTAAAACTTTTTCTGAAAACTTGCGATGCCATAATTCTCCTCCCCCTTCCCTTTTCAAGATATGCTTAGGGCATCCATCTGTGCGTGTTTAAGGCTTGTCATCTCTGTTTAATGCCGAATATATTTTATTGTCTTCCTGTAAGGAGCAACATCAAATCTTTTTGATGAAATATACGGGCTTTTAGAGCCACAAGTAACAATACATATCTGTGATTTAAAGATTGGAGAAGACCAGTGATTGATGCTTGCCTGAAATCATTATTTATTTATTTATTTTTTCACTTCACATACATATGTATTCCAAAGCCGATGTAAGGATTCTAATCGCCCATGGCAGGCCAAAGGGAGTTTAGCGGTGTCATTGGCCCTGTTCCCTGGTGACAGCAAGTATTCATATATGGGGATAATCAGCATTTTCGCATGCATTTCCATCCTTCTTCCCTGATAAGGAAAACACTTCCATATGGATTACAGTGAAGTCTTGGCAGGGTCTTAGCATGCCGGTTAGAGGCCATTTTTTTTATTATTTTTTTTTGGAAAGAAGAAGTTCGGTGATGGATCATGTTGAATTTATGAACATATATGTAAAGTTAAAGTGTATATATAATGTAAGAGAGGCAGGCACCACTGGTAATAGTAGCAGTAAGCTATGCACAGGATGGGGAAACTCAGAAACAGTCCGGTCAGGTTTGTCCTGCACTTTTGTTCAGCAATGCAGCAAAGTTTCAATGCAGGATAGCTTTGTACAGCAAGTCCCTAGCATAAAAAAAAAAAAAAAACATCTGCTCAATCCAATAACTATACTCAGGTCAGTTCTTAACAGGGTCCCCCCCCCCTTCCTATGGGTTCCCCAAAGCATACAGGGGGCTCTTTTTCATTTTCTGCTAGCAGTCAGCCTTTTCACCCAGCAGCAGACTCCCACAGCAAAGAGAGTGCCTTGAACAACAGTCAGATCACATACACCATATAACCAAAAGTATTGGGACGCTTGCCTTTACACACACATGAACTTTAATGGCATCCCAGTCTGAAGCCTCGTACACACAGCCGGTTTTCTCAGCAAGAAAACTGCTGGGAGAGCTTTTTGCAGAGAAAACCGGTCGTGTGTACAGTTTCTTGTTGGGAAAACTGCCGTGAATCTCGACGAGAAAAACAGAGAACCTGCTCTCTATTTTCTCGTCGGGTTTCTCGTCGCCCTGTTTCCCGACGAGAAAACCGTGCGTGTGTATTCTTACCTGTCTCCAGGTAAACCCGCCAATACTCGAAAAGTCTTTGACGCATGCACGGCAGCATACAAGGGTAGTGTAGGGTGTAGCAAGATGGCGGCGACGGCATCGAATGTCGGCATGCTCGTCGTGGTCGATGACATCACCGTCTTCTTGCCATTCAAAAGAACAGTGGTTCTTTTGAATGTGCATGTGTTCACAGGGCTTGGCAGGAATCCGTAGAGAAAACCAACGTTTTTTTTTTTCAACGGGATTCTCACCCGTGTGTACAAGGCATAAGTCTGTAGGGTTCTATATTGAGTTGGCCCACCTTTTTCAGCTATAACAGCTTCAACTCTTCTGAGAAGGCCGTCCACAAGGTTTAGGAGTGTGTCTATGGGAATGTTTGACCATTCTTTCAGAAGCGCATTTGTGAGGTCAGGCACTGATGTTGGACGGGAAGGTCTGGCTTGCAGACTCCACTCTAATTTATCCCAAATGTGTTCTATCGGGTTGAGTTCAGGGCTCTGTGCAAGCCAGTCAATTTCCTTCAACCCAAACTCGCTTTGTGTACTGGTGCGCAGTCATGTTGGAATAGGAAGGGGACATCCCCAAACTGTTCCCACAAAGTTGGGAGCATGAAATTGTCCAAAATGTCTTGATATGCTGACGCCTTAAGAGTTCCCTTCACTGGAACTAAGGGGAAAATCCCAACCCTGAAAAACAACCCCACACCATAATCCCCCCTCCACCAAGGATCAAGGATAACTAAAGGTTCAGGTTTTTTTTTTTTTTAAACAAACATGTCATACTTACCTCCTCTGTGCAGTTGGTTTTGCACAGAGTTGCCCCAATCCTCCTCTTCTGGGGTCCCTCAGTGGCGCTCCTGGCTCCTCCTCTTCTTGAGTTGGAGAGCCGCTCTCCCTTGGGGCAGTCGTGCGGGCGCGCTTCCGTGTCCTGCTGCTGCGTCTATTGACAGAGACAGCAGAACTCGGCCCCGCCCCCCAGCTTCCACGTCCTTGTGTTTGATTGACAGCAGCAGGAGCTAATGGCTGCGCTGCTATCAATCTTTCCAATCAGAACCCGAGACACCGGCTGGAGCTGGTGTACTCGTCCCTGTCCCTGTCAAGACGGGGTTCAGGTAAGTAAAAGGGGGGCTCTGGGGAGGGGAGGGGCTGCTGCAGCACAAGAGGTTTTTCACTGTAATGCATAGTGTATTAAGGTGAAAAACCTTAAGGGTTTACAACCCCTTTAACCACTTCAGCCCCGGACCATTTTGGCTAGTTAATGACCAGGCCACTTTTTGCGATTCGGCACTGCGTCACTTTAACTGACAATTGCGCGGTCGTGCGACGTGGCTCCCAAACAAAATTGACAATTTTTTTTCCCCACAAATAGAGCTTTCTTTTGGTGGTATTTGATCACCTCTGCGGTTTTTATTTTTTGCGCTATAAACAAAAATAGAGCGACAATTTTGAAAAAAAATTCAATATTTTTTACTTTTTGCTATAATAATTATCCCCAAAAAATATATAAAAAACATATTTTTTCCTCAATTTAGGCCGATACGTATTCTTCTACATAATTTTGGTAAAAAAAATTGCGATCAGCGTTTATTATTTATTTTAATATGGTTTGCACAAAAGTTATAGCGTCTACAAAACAGGGGATAGTTTTATGGCATTTTTATTATTTTATTTATTTTTTACTAGTAATGGCGGCGATCAGCAATTTTTTTCATGACTGCAACATTATGGCGGTCACATCGGACACTTTTGACACATTTTTGGGACCATTGTCATTTTTACAGCGATCAGTGCTATAAAAATGCACTGGTAACTGTAAAAATGACACTGGCAGTGAAGGGGTTAACCACTATGGGCGCTGAAGGGGTTAAGTGTGCCTAAGGGAGTGATTACTACTGTGAGGGGGCGTGGCTACGAGTGACACGTCACCGATCTCCGCTCTGATTACACAGAGCGGAAATCAGTGACAGTGTCAGTAGGCGAGCCGGGAGATGTTGTGTTTACACTAACATCTCCCCGCTCCATCCCTCCGTGAGACGATCGCGGGGATCCCCCGCGGCGATCGAGTCCTTGGGACCCGCGGTCCGACTCACGGGGATGACGGCAGGATCGCGAGCGCGCCGCCGGCGGCGTGCGCGCGACCACACGACAGGCAGTTAAAGGGGACGTACAGGTACGTGATTGTGCCTGTACGAACCATTCTGCCGACGTTGATATGCCGTGGCCGGTCGTTAAGTGGTTAACGAAAAAAAAAACGGAAAAAAAAAAAAAGTTCTACGTTTCTGGAAAGTAAAAAATATTGTTGTTTTTTTTCCCCAAATTTTCGGTCATGCTTATTTTGCAAAAAAAATAACAAAAATAAAAAAACCAGAGATGATCAAATACCACCAAAAGAAAGCTCTATTTCTTTGAAAAAAAAATGATATAAATTAAATTTGGATACCGCATTGCATGACCGCGCAATTGTGAGTTAAAGTAACGCAGTGCCGTATAGCAAAAAATGGCCTGGTCATAAAGGGGAGGGGGGTAAAACCTTCCAGAGCTCAAGTGGTTAAATTACCATCTTATTGACCGATTTCCAAAGCTCAGTTTCTGGAATCTTCCCTGAAGTCGGGTGTCTTAATGCTGATTTCATCTCTCCGATGTCCTGTTACAGCTCACTTCTCGAAAAGGTACCCCATATTCAAGATCCGGCCTAAATATATTATGTTGTAATGGACTATGCAATATATACTATATAAATCCCGAATGATTATAATGATGGTAGTAATAATGATGATAATATTCCTAATATATACTATATTTGAGGTGTGTGTGTGTTTAGTCTGATGCGCAGTCACATCATTTTGAACCCTGCTGCAGAGCGTTACCTTCATTTAACCCTGGGTGGAAAAATCGTAATAACAATATATGTGATATTTTCCCCCTGTGGAAATTGCACTGCTTGCGGCAAATCACCATTGCTGGAAATTGCCCTCGTTTTCACAGTACGCACTATCAGGTAGAAAAAAAAATAAAAAATCATATATTATTATAGGCAAGCGCCATGGTGACCGGCGTTGCCGGGATTTGACTGTAATTTTTTTATCAGCTACAGTGAATTTCAATTTAAAGCCGACCGTCAGGCAGTTATAAAACAGATAAATGAATGAAGCTCTGTATTCATTAATACATCATTAAAGTAAAAACTTGTCCCTACTCTTTTATTATGGTGCCACAAGCAAGAGTCTAATTGGGATCAGGTGTGCATAAAGCACAGAGTACAGAGCGTAGGGGTCAGTAATGCACAGAGCGCAGGGGCCAGTAATGCACAGAGCGCAGGGGTCAGGGTTACAAAAAATGCAGGGGTCAGTAATGTGCAGAGCGCAGGGATCAGGAGTGCATAAAGCACAGAGTACAGGGGACACTAACGCACAAAGTGCAGGGGCCAGGAGTGCATAAAGCACAGAGTGCAGGGGTCAGTAATGCACAGAGCACAGGGGTCAGTGATGTACAGAGTGCAGGGGTTAGGAGTGCATAAAGCACAGAGTACAGGGTTCAGTAATATACAGACCACAGGGGTCAGTAATGCACAGAGCACATAGGTCAGTAATGCACAGAGCACAGGGGTCAGTAATTCACAGAGCGCAGGGGTCAGGAGTATATAGTGCAAAGAATTCAGGGGTCAGTAATGTACAGAGTGCAGGGGTCAGTAATGCACAGAGCGCAGGGGTCAGAAGTGCATAAAGCACAGGGTACAGAGGTCAGGACTGTGTAGTGCACAGAGCGCAGGGGTTAGGAGTGTGTAATGCACAGAGTGCATGGGTCAGAAGTGCAAAAAGCACAGAGTACAGGGGTCAATAACGCACAGAGCGCAGGGTCAGGAGAGCATAACACACAAATTGCAGGGGTTAGTAATGCACAGAGCGCAACGGTCAGGAGTGCATCAAGAACAGAGTGCAGAAGTAAGTAGTGCACATAGTACAGGGGTCAGGCGTATATAACTCACAGAGTCCAGGGGTCAGGAGTGTGTAATGTAAAGGTCAGTAGACAGAAAGAAAGCTTCCTTCTCTGTGAACTGAATTCTGACTGGCTCAGGAGCTGCATCTGCAGGGCTGCAGGTTCCACCCAATGCCAGTGCTCACTGTGGCCTTTTGAATGCTCTGAGGGTGTTCGATCCCCCTATCCCCCCCTTTCTCTACGCCCCTTCCTGTAACTGTTACTGAAATGAAAAATCTGTTGCCCTGGCCTTGTGCTGTATGATAGAGCTGTGGACAGAATACAAATCCTTCAGCTAGTAAAACATCTTCTATGTATTTATTGTGTATTTGGTATTTTGCCTTTTAAGGGAAAATTGTGTTAACTGTGGTTAGTGCTTTCAAATTCTTGATTTTAGGGAAAATGTGTAAAAATATGTTGTATGTATAGCAATATGTGAATCTCACAGTTTGCTTTCCGGTAAGAAGGAATTCCCCAGGCAGACATACTTTCTGTGTGTATTTTATGTAGCACAGTGGAATATTATACAGCACAGCTTTGTAACATTTCTCTGTATATTAACCCAGTTCAGGAGTTGGATTTTCCTTTTTCTTTTGTTATTTTCCTTCTTAAAGGGTCTGTCTGCTTGAAAGTGATATTTTATTGATACGTGGAGTCTGGAGTCCCTGGCTTCCTATAGGTTTTGCATATTACAATAACAAATTCCCATAATTGCCAACTCTGTTCCTGTCCGTCAGGGTATTTTGTGTGTTTCAGGTCCTCCTGTTATATTACTATTAAACCTGAAGGATCTAGTTATTAAAAAAAATGTGTATATATATATATATATATATATATATATATATATACACATATGTATATTTAGCTATTCATCCAGTGAATCTGCATGTACAGGCTGTGCCAAAATTTGGATGTTGTTTAGATAATTTTCTCTTCTGAACAATTCTTAAAAAAATAATGTATTATGGCCAATAGATGGAGTTGAGGAGAAATACATGTCTTTTTAAAAAAAGATACAATGTAACAAGAGGAAATCAAAAAATAAATATAAATATATTAACCCCTTGCTTACTAGGCACATAAACCCCCTTCCTGCCCAGGCGAAATTTCAGATTTCGGCACTGCGTCGCTTTGAATGACAATTGCGCGGACGTGCGACGTGGCTCCCAAACAAAATTTACGTCCTTTTTTTTCCACAAATAGAGCTTTCTTTTGGTGGCATTTGATCACCACTGCGGTTTTTATTTTTTGCGCTATAAACAAAAAAAGAGCGACAATTTTGAAAAAAAACACAATATTTTTTGATTTTTGCTATAATAAATATCCCAATTTTTAAAAAAATAAATAAATGTTTTTCTTAGTTTAGGCGGATACGTATTCTTCTACATATTTTTTGTTAAAAAAAATCCCAATAAGCGTATAGTGATTGGTTTGCGCAAAAGTTAAAGCGTCTACAAAATAGGGGATAGAATTCTGACATTTTTTATATTATTTTTTTTTTACTAGTAATTGCGGCGATCTGCGATTTTTGTCAGGACTGCGATATTGCGGCGGACACATCGGACAATTTTGACACATTTTTGGGACCATTCACATTTATACAGCGAACAGTGCTATAAATATGCACTGATTACTGTATAAATGTGACTGGCAGGGAAGGTGTTAACACTAGGGGGCGAGGAAGGGGTTAAATGTATTCCCTATGAATGATTCTTACTGTGGGGGGGAGGGGACTGACTGGGGGAGGTGACCGATCTGTGTCCCTATGTACAAGGGACACAGCATCGGTCTCCTCTCTCCCTGACAGATCCATGTCCTTGTCTGTGCACCGGCCGATCGCGGGTACCTAGCGGACATCGCGGCCGCCAGGCACGCGCATCAGCATCTCAGTGATGCGCCGCGCGCGCGCCCCCCAGTGGCCGGAGGAGCAGAGGCCGTATAATGACGGCCTCCCGGCATTTAAGAACCACTTTGCGGCCGTCATTAGTCGTACGTCAGGCGCGAAGTGGTTAAACATATGAAGGATCTGACTAGTTCCCTCAAGAGTGTGAACTCCAAATTCCAAACTGTTTGGTTTTACTGGATAGATTATTCAATCAAAGTGGAATAGAAGCAACTCCTGTGTGGTTCAACTCTACCCAACTCTTCCCAGGCACCCTCCACCTCCAGCAATGCCTAACCGTCTATTCAATACAATCTCTCAAACTTCTTAGTAGACTTGCGCACAACGGAAACATTTGTTTAGTTTCGGTTCGTTTCTTTTCGGTCCTGTTGATTCGTAATCGTTCGTAATTTTGCTAGATGGGATTTTTCTTGTTCGGACTAATTCGTATTTTCGCAAGCGACATTTTTCGTTGAATCGGAATGATTCGTATTAATGTGAGCCTTATTTTTAGTTGATTTATAATTCATACTTTCGGTAGGGTACATTGTTTTTCGTTGATTCTGGACACAACTCCTACTTTCGTAACTTTTTTGGGGTTCGTTGATTCGTAATTTTCCGTGTCTCTCTCACAACGACTCTGCCTATTATGCCTAATGTGCTTCAAATGGATTTGTACTTTTCTGAATACATAGCGGTTATTTATAACGATTCAAAATCTCGTATTTTACTTTTGTTTTTTACATGCGGCTATAGCCTCCGCTCCTGTACACCATTTTGAGAGGGAGTTCAGCATGGTGAGGGAGAAGCATAGATCAGAGCAGAGTGTTATTGTGCTTCGAATGGATTCGTACATTCGTAACTTTTTTCATAACGAATTATGCCGAAGACATTCGGGCAATCGCTATTTGCGATATAATTTATTTCGGATTCGGTTTTATTCGTAATTGCTTTATTCGGAAATTCGAATGCTTCCGAATGTCCGAAAGTTGCTAAATTCGGACGAATTTCGATTCGTTACGAAACGAATTGCACAAGCCTACTTCTTAGGCCCCTTTCACACAAGAGGTCCGGTCGGGTCCGCCTGTCCAAATTTTAAGCGGACCCGATTGGACCCTCCATTCTCCTCAATGGGCAGTCAGATGTAATGGACTTGTGTGAGTTTACACCCGGCTACCTCTGATCCAGCAAAAACATGGACCTGTCATCCAGCCGCTCTGCCCAGCTCAGCAGGAGATCAGCAGATGCATTCCTGCTAAGAAAAAAAATCATCCTTGTTCGCATTTTCTTAAGCCATCCCCCATCCTTGGCTCCATTCCCTATACTCAACCTATCCTACTCTCCCATTGTTCCCAATACTCCTTCCCCTTCCCAATACTCCTTCCCCCTACCTTAAGGTGAGGAATATGGCTACTTCCTCCCATCTGGCATTTCCCACACATTATTCCTCTTGCCTCTTCCTTGACCTAACCACTTTGTCCTACCCCTTTTATCTCTAGCCTACCTATCCATAACCAGACTTCCCAGTAGATTAGCCTTGTAGATTTCAGTTCCTATCCCCATTCTTTCTTTATATAAAATGTGAGAAAATCTAGCATCAGGCATTACCAAAACCCACTTTGGTTCACACTTGAATGGCTTTTGCTTGTTTCACACCCTACCATGTTATCTGAATGTGATGGTCTGACCCAAATGAAAGCTACAGTTTGTACTCATCTGATTACTTATGGAATACCTTTGGCTATCTTCTCAAATGTTGCCTCCAAATTTGTTGCTTATGGTCATTATAGTTGATGCACATTGTACGAGGGCTGTACTAAAACGAATCCAAATGTTTTCTTAACTTTTTCCTATGAATTAATATAGGTTGTTTAAATTTTACATGTTGGTAGAGTAACTCTTTCTCTAGAGCAGAGGTAGGCCATCTTTGAGAGGTGGAGATCTACTTCAACAACATGAAAGAGACCAAAGATCACCGAGTTGTAGCACCCGTTTTTTTAAGAAATTAACTAGCAAGGTCTAACTAAATAGAAAGGAAATCTTAGAAAAATATAATAAAATAAATGTCATTATAAAAATATAAACTTAGCCTAACTTTAGGCTGGGTTCACACTGCTGTACGGAGCGGCTCACAGCAGCGGTCCTGTGCGTCCCTGTTCACCAGTTCAGGTCCAAATTTCGGTCTGAATTTTTGGCTAAATTCGGACCTGAAACAGACCAGAGGACGCACAGGACTCCCGTACAATTTGTTTCGTTGCCGCTCAGGAGATGTGTGAATCCACTCCATTGAGAGCCAGGTCACAATCTCCTGACATGCGTATTGGATGCGGAGAAATCCGCATTTTATTTGCAATAGTGTGAACCTGGCCTAAAAGTAGACTGTATGAGTAGGGCAGTGAACGGTGTGTGGACAGTGTCAGTAGGGCAGTGGAAGGTGTCAGTATTGCAGTGGATGGTGTCAGTAGGGCAGAGGATGATGTCAGTAGGGCAGTGGACAGTATCAGTAGGGCAGAGGATGGTGTGTGGACAGTATCAGTAGGGCAGTGGGTGGTGTCAGTAGGGCAGTGGATGGTGTCAGGAGGGCAGCGGACAGTGACAGTAGGGCACGGATGGTGTCAGTAGGGCAGTGGATGGTGTGTGGACAGTATCAGTAGGGCAGTGGAGTGTGTCAGTAGGGCATTGGATGCTGTCCGTAGAGCAGTGGATGGTGTCAGGAGGGCAGTGGACAATATCAGTAGGGCAGTGGATGGTGTCAGGAGGGCAGTGGACAGTATCAGTAGGGCAGTGGATGGTGTCAGTAGGGCATTGGATGCTGTCAGTAGAGCAGTGGATGGTGTCAGGAGGGCAGCAGACAGTGACAGTAGGGCACGGATGGTGTCAGTAGGGCAGTGGATGGTGTGTGGACAGTATCAGTAGGGCAGTGCTGTGTGTCAGTTGGGCATTGGAGTGTGTCAGTAGGGCATTGGATGCTGTCCGTAGAGCAGTGGATGGTGTCAGGAGGGCAGTGGAAAATATCAGTAGGGCAGTGGATTGTGTCAGGAGGGCAGTGGACAGTATCAGTAGGGCAGTGGACGGTGTCAGTAGGGCAGTGGATGGTGTCAGGAGGGCAGTGGATGATGTCAGTAGGGCAGTGGATGATGTCAGTAGGGCAGTGGATGGTGTCAGTAGGGCAGTGGATGGTGTCAGGAGGGCAGTGGATGGTGTTAGGAGGGCAGTGGATGGTGTTAGGAGGGCAGTGGATGGTGTGAGTAGGGCAGTGGATGGTGTTAGTAGGGCAGTGGATGATGTCAGTAGGGCAGTGGACAATATCAGTAGGGCAGTGGATGGTGTGGACAGTATCAGTAGACCAATGTACAGGGTCAGTAGGACATTAGATGGTGTCAGTAGGGCAGTGGATGGTGTGGACAGTATCAGTAGACCAGTGTTACAGGGTCAGTAGGACATTAGATGGTGTCAGTAGGGCAGTGGATGGTGTGGACAGTATCAGTAGACCAGTGTACAGGGTCAGTAGGACATTAGATGGTGTCAGTAGGGCAGTGGATGTTAAGAGTACGTAGAGCAATGGACAGTGTCAATCAGTAAAGCAGTGGATGGTGTCAGTAAGGCAAAGGATGGTGTCACTAGGGCTGTGGGCAGTGTCAGTATTTTTTTTTTTGTTATTATTTAATTTTTTTATTAATTTTTACAATATCAATCTGCATCTCTGGAGCCTCTGCTGTACAGAATGAATGAAGAGGAAGAGCTCTGCACAGTCACCCTGAAACAAACTGAAACACAATGCTCTATAGCGAAACTACAAGTCCCATCATGCCTCTGCCTGTTGGAGTCCGGCTTGTAACTGTCAGCCTTGCAAAGTCTCATGGGACTTATAGTTTCGCAACAGCTGGAGGGCCACCAGTTTGAGACCCCTGGTCTATAGTAACTCTTAGTCGTCATCTTTTTCATTGCAGGTAAATAATGGACTCCAAGCAGACGCAACGTACCGTCATTGAGTTCTTGACGAAGGAGGGGTGCAGGCTGTCTATCATCTACAGAATGTTTATGGAGATGACACCATTGAGAGGAATCAACAATGACAAGACATTGCTCTTCCCAACAGTGCCATCTCCATAACCATTCTGTACCCTTCTGTAGATGAAGGAGAGCCTGCAGTCCTCCTTCATCAAGAACTCAATGACAGCACATTGCTTCTGCTTGGAATCCATTATTTATCTGCAATGGAAAATAAGAAAAGGAAGCGTATAGCCTCGTACACACGACCGGTTTTCTCGGCAAGAAAACTGCTGGGAGAGCTTTTTGCAGAGAAAACCGTTTGTGTGTATGGTTTCTCGCCAGGAAAACTGCCGGGAATCTCGACGAGAAAAGTAGAGAACCTGCTCTCTATTTTTCTCGTCCGGATTCTCGGCAGAGTTTTCCTGCCGAGAAACCCGTCGTCTGTATTCTTACCTTGTCCAGGTAAACCCGTGCATGCTCGAAAAGACTTTGACGCATGCGCGGTAGCATACAAGGGTAGTGTAGGGTGTAGCAAGATGGCGGCGACGGATGGATGGATGGATGGAGAAAAGGCAGGCTCGTCGTAGTCGATGACCTCACCGTGTTCTTGCCATTCAAAAGAACGGTGGTTCTTTTGAATGGCCGTGTGTACACTCGGCGAGCAAGGCAAACTTGCCGGGAATCCCGTTTGGAAAACCAACATTTTTTTTCCCAACGGGATTCCTGCCCGGCTTTAAGTCTAGTACACACGGCCGAGAATCTCGTCAGGAGAAAACACGTTGTTTTTCCTGACGAGATTCTTGACAAGAATCTTGTCCCGGCCGAGTGTACACACGCTCGATTCAAAAGAACCGCCGTTCTTTTGAATTGAACGAACGCGGTGACGTCATCGACTACGATGAGCGTGCGCTCTTCACATTCGATGCTGCCGCCGCCATCTTGCTACATCCTACCTATGCCTAGGAAGCTACCGCGCATGTGTCAAAGTCATTTCGAGCATGCGCGGGTTTCCACAGCGACAGGTAAGCGTACACACTCTCGGGTTTCTCGTCGGGAAACAGGCCGACGAGAATCTCGACGAGAAACTAGAGAGCAGGTTCTCTATTTTTCTCGTCGAGATTCTGCCCAGTTTTCTTGACGAGAAACCTGAAAGCCTCGTACACGCGCACGGTTTCCTCGGCAAGAAAGCTCTCCTGGCAGTTTTCTTGTAGTTTCTTGACGAGAAAACCGGCCGTGTGTACGAGGCTTTACTCTATTAACTTGTGAAATGTGAAGGACCTACTGTATGTAAGTTAATAAAAAAAAATAATAATACCTACATTTGCACAATTGTTGCAAGTACAGATGATCAACACGAGTGAGACACGGGGGGAGGAGGTAATGAAAGCCTTTGTAAAGTTCTTGTGATAGGTTTCTATTAACCATACGAGATGGATCTGGAAGAAGGAGTTTTATTGGCCTCTCCATCCACCAGCATATAAAATCCTTCACAGATAAACAGGATATTGTGCCTCAGATACAGGCCGGCTTGATTATTCTCCCGCCTTTCACGCACGGCTCCCGATCTTCATGTTTCTCCGGAGAGACGTAGAAAAGTTATCTTTGGGTTTTAGCTGTAATGGGTTTGTTTTATGGCTCGCCAAAAATAAACTTCTCCATGAACTACAGAGGGCCCAAATGCTTTTCTCACCATATGAAAAATGTAGAAGATATTCTTAGGGGGAAAATAAAAAGGAAAAAGGTGCCAGAAATGTATAAATTCTGCAGAGAATTCTACAGGATTTTATTAATTTTTTTAACAAAATCTTGTATTTATTAGGTCACAGTGTCTCGGTTCCCTCGCGGCCAGAGCACTTAAGAGTTTGTCGTGTGGCGCAGTGTTATAAAAAGTGCAAACAGCCAGGGATGGCGACGTACTATGGGGAAGAGACAGTGGATAAAATGATTATTAATGGGTTTTGCTGTGTATTTTGTGTGTAGCTGTGTTTATTGTACTTGTCACTTGGGGGAGTCAATGATGGAGAAAGATCTGGGTGTTCTTGTAGGTCATAGACTTAATAACAGGATGCAATACCAAGCTGTAGATTCTAGAGCGAACAAGATACTGTACCTTTTTTTTATTAAACAAGAGACTCCAGAAAGAGAGAAACCCATGTAAAGCATAAGTAAGACCTCATCTTGAATACACATCTCAGTTTTGAATACCAGCTCACATACACTATATTACCAAAAGTATTGGGACGCCTGCCTTTACACGCACATGAACTTTAATGGCATCCCAGTCTTAGTCCGTAGGGTTCAGTATTGAGCTGGCCCGCCCTTTGCAGCTATAACAGCTTCAACTCTTCTGGGAAGGCTGTCCACAAGGTTTAGGAGTGTGTCTATGGGAATGTTTGACCATTCTTCCAGAAGCGCATTTGTGTTGTCAGGCACAGATGTTGGACGGGAAGGTCTGGCTCGCAGTCTCCGCTCTAATTCATCCCAAAGGTGTTCTATCGGGTTGAGGTCAGGACTCTGTGCAGGTCAGTCAATTCCTTCAACCCAAACTCGCTTTGTGCACTGATGTGCAGTCATGTTGGAACAGGAAGGGGACATCTCCAAACTGTTCCCGCAAAGTTGGGAGCATGAAATTGTCCAAAATGTCTTGGTATGCTGACGCCTTAAGAGTTCCCTTCACTGGAACTAAGGGGCAAAGCCCAACCCCTGAAAAACATTTAATTTCACCAAAAGTATTGGGGCCCCTGCCTTTACACATGAACTTAAATGGCATCCCAGTCTTAGTCCGTAGGGTTCAATATTGAGTTGGCCCACCCTTTGCAGCTATAACAGCTTCAACTCTTCTGGGAAGGCCGTCCACAAGGTTTAGGAGGGTGTCTATGGGAATGTTTGACCATTCTTCCAGAAGCACATTTGTGAGGTCAGGCACTGATGTTGGATGATCCCTCCCTCTCTCTATTCATCCCGCCATCTATTTATACATCTATTCATCCACCCAATCAGCCATTCATCCATCCCTCGCTCTTTCCCTCCCTCCATCCATCAGTCCATTCATTCATTCATTCATTCATTCATTCTTTTCTACCCTCCCATCCCTCCTTTTATCTATCCATCCATCCATCCATCCCTTTCTTCCTCCATCTACCCATCCCTTTCTACTCTCTCTCCCACCATTCATCCATCCTTTTCTACCCTCCCTCCATCCCTCCCTTTCTCCATCCATCCATCCATCTATTCATCCATCCATTCATCCATTTCTCCCTCTATCCTTTTCTACCCTCCCATCCCTCCTTTTCTCTATCCATCCTTTTCTCCATCCATCCATCCATCCCAGGATTCTCTACAAACATTGTTGGTGACTTGTTTAGAACACATGTAAACAAATTAGCATAGATACCATGTGAGGACATGAGGACACATGGGGGTGCACAGGCAACTGGTGGTAAATGACACTGAACTCTGTATAACAACTTCTTTGTTCAGTTGGGAAAAAAATGAACATCTCTCCATATTCATCTTCAGATCGTCCCCCGTGTGTCCAGACAACACTGATTATTTCCTCTTTTATGTACAATAGAAGGCAATGGACCTGTTTCTTTACACTTTGTCAGGAAAAAAAAAGAAAAAGGTTAAAAATGTTTCTGTTGAGTTTAAATCAATGTAGATGTAAACCTTCCGAATGACATTTCCTGTGATAAACCACGGCGGACCCTAAACATGGTGCGTTAGTACTGGGCGTGTTTAACAGAATTCTTTTTTCTATTCTTTATGAGATTTTAGTTTAGGTTCTATTTTACCCTTCAACCAACCCTAATATTCCTACTTTTCAGCCAGTGCCCCCAATAGCAAGCTGCTTACTCTAGGGACACTGGTGCGTGCTCGCTCTCGAGCCCCGCTCTATGCATCCATAAGACACACAGAGCCGTGGCTCGGCCCTGCCAGGACCCCCGCTCTCTCTTTATTGGCTCACTGGCTTTGATTTACAGCAGCAGGAGCCAATGGCTCCCGCTGCTGTCTCAGCCAATGAGGAATGAGAAATCTGTGAGAAGCTCAGCTCTTGTGCACATCACTGGATCGAGAAGGAGCTCAGGTGAGTATTAGTGGGGGCTGGGGATGGTGGAGTGCCATCACAAGGTGCAATGCCATCTAGAGCCCAGTGCGAACATGCCAAACTGCACCCCCCCCCCCAGATGTATGAGTATTATGTGTCAGCAAAGATCCTCCCCCAAAAAACTGAGCACTAATCTGCATGCTTACTCCCTGAACATAAATCTCCCTTGAACCCACTACAAATATTTGCCCCCTCCCATTCCCCGAATCCCCCCAGCACAAATGCCCCTCCCCCCAAGAAAAAAAATCACCCCTCATAGCACAAATCCTCTACCCCTAAAACTTTCCCTCCATATACACATCTTTTCCCCCCACTCCAAATCCCCCCTCCCAGCACAAATACTCCCTCCCATTCCCCCTCCTAGCACAAGTCTTCCTTCCCCCACCCCTCCTCCCAACACAAACCTCCATAAATCACCACCCCATACCCAGATTCCCCCTCCTAGAATAGAAATGTACCCCCTGCTGCCGCCCCAAATCCCCTCCCCCCAGTCTCCTTTCAGTGCCCCCCTCCACCTCATATGATACCACAGTGCCCAGGGCAGCCGCCCCTCCTGCCCAACCCTTGTCCTGGCCCTGCCTTCCTGCAAAGAATGCATGAAGGTTAAAAGCCTTGAGCCTATAAAACCACTTTAAAACGGAGCTCCACCCAAAAGGGGAAGCTCTGCTTGTTTGCTCCCCTCCCCCCTGCTGCCACATTTGGCACCTTTCTGGGGGAGCAGGTACCTGTTTTTGACAGGTACCCATCTCCACTTTTGGGTGACCTTGCCAGAAGTTCTGCTCCCCTCCTCCTTTCCCCGCAGCCGGGCCATTCACAAAGCGCAGTGTGGTTTCTCTTACAAGGAATGGTGGCGGCAGCACCCGAGAGTCGATTGAAAAATCGGCTGGGGTGCCGACATTGTGGGATCCCTGGACAGGTAAGTGTCCTAATATTAAAATTCAGCAGCAACAGTATTTGTAGCTCCTGACTTTAAATTTTTGGTGGGGGGTGCTGGAGCTCCTCTTTAATTAGACAAGCTAATCAGGGGCAGCCTGTCTATTAAGGGCGCACAGGCTCTTGCCCCCCCCCCCCCGTCCATCGCCGCCTCCCCTATACATGCGTCTGGCCACCGATGCATGGATTCATATGCAGAGGGGCTGTTTTTTTTTTCAAGCACCGAATAGAGCCAGAGGCTTTATTAGGCTTCAATATAGAGTTGGCTCGGGTCGCAGAGAGTGCGCTCAGGGCACAACAACAGCACATTAATATTCGCGGTTGTAACACTGATCCTCCTCCCGGCCAATCAGGAAGCTGGTTTTGACACCGGTCACCCAACTGGCTGAAAGGACAGGCGATCCTACTGGATGCCTAGGAAGAGGAGTGAGGAGCCACACGGCAGAAGCCGCTGTGATGCAGAGAGGACACTGGAGCCGCTGCACGCTGCCCATAGGAGCCCGCAACCCACCGCCCGTAGGAGCCCACAACACGCCCATAGGAGCCCACAACCCGCCGCCCGTAGGAGCCCACAACACGCCCATAGGAGCCCACAACCCGCCGCCCGTAGAAGCCCGCAACCCGCCTATAGGAGCCCGCAACCTGCCGCCCGTAAGAGCCCGCAACCCGCCCATAGGAGCCCGCATCCTGGCCCTTGCCCGACGCCCATAGGAGCCCGTCTGCCTGCAACCGATGGGGTAAGTGCCGTGGGGATGCCGTCGCTGACCAACCAACCATGGGGGGGTGGTTGTTCCCCCCCCCCCTAAAAAAAAAATCTCCAGCCGCCACTGAAGCTAATATTAGAA
Source organism: Rana muscosa (assembly GCA_029206835.1). Lineage (NCBI taxonomy): Eukaryota > Metazoa > Chordata > Amphibia > Anura > Ranidae > Rana > Rana muscosa. The sequence continues at coordinate 369,221,512 of CM055125.1, forward strand.
GCTGATTGGCTACCATATTAGAACCCGGGATCAAACTCCCCTAATAGAGTAACAATGTAACAGTTGTTGAGTAGCAAATTTGTAATAAAGTTTCATTACAAATCATTTGTCTAATAATTATGCACGTTACTTTTAACGAGATTGGAGTTCTTCAATTGGCAGCTTTTAAACTCAAAGCTGTGTTGACTTTGACGACGCTCGTCCTTATTGGTCGATAGGGATAAGCGGGGCTCCAGGCTTGACACATGCCGCTTGAAGTAATTGCAATGTTTGACTTTTGCATGTAAAGTCCTTTACACCGAAAGTTCAGACTGCGGCTTCTCATAATCAAGACGGTTCAGTGACAGTTTTTGCACAAGACAGACACTTGCAGGCTCCAGCCAACGAAGATAAATGAACGCCTTTTTATTTTTTTTATATCGTCCCCGAGCTTTCCATTTAATGCCGCTGTCACGTCACATTTGATGCATGGCTAAATGATGGCGTGCGTAAACACCTAAGCGAGGCCTGGCAAGAAAGGGTCACCATCCTTACGGAAAGCAGGTATTAAATCCATCCGCTGGTGAGTTTTGACGGATGGAGGGTGACAGTGAATTATGTCATGTCACTCCTTGACATGATGCGTCACACCAGGGCGTAATGACATTGAGCCTGTATGAATTACTTTAATCAAATTAAACTTCTGTACGAGGGTGTCAAAAATTGCTTCTTGTTCTGTTGCGGCTTTGTCACCACCAGTTATTACACAAATTGTCACAGGAGAGTTCTTGTATCCCTAAGTGGAAATTCACTTCGGAAGGGGCTTGCGGTTTGGTAAAGGGCAAATTCAAGCAAATGGCTAGATACAAACATGAATACATAAATCGCACTTATGACTCCTCTGTCCGACTCAACGAATATGACTTTACGGTATATAGAGAAGGGTAACTGGTCCTGCAGTTTTGAAGGCCTAGGGCCCCAATACTCAACCTGCAGCCCAAAGTGGTTGTGTAGGGCTCGTAGCGTTGCTCAAAGCTGGTGGATGAAAGTTTCCCCTGCTGGTGTTAGAATGGCGAAGCAGGCATCTATCCACCAATCCAGAAGTGTGAGACGTAAAGGTTGCATTCTTTCTACTGGCCACCAATGTAAGAGGCATTGTGTCCATTGACCCCCAATTTACTGGTTTTAGTAAGGGTTCCCCAAGACCTGAAAAATATTTTAGTGGTTCCTCTGGGGGAAAAGGTTGAGAAAGGATGGGCTAGAGTAAGCACCAAAACACAATCTACTTCTCCCCCCCTCAACCAATATAAATGCATGGTATATAGAGAAGGGTAACTGATCCTGCAGTTTTGAAGGCCTAGGGCCCCAGTGCTCAACCTGCAGCCCAAAGTGGTTGTGTATAGAGATGGCCTTGCGGTTCGCCCCGCGGTTGGTTCGCGGCGAACTTTGCGCGTTCGCTATTCGCCAAAACCGGCGGACATATGGCACTATTTGCGGCCGCCATATTCTTTAACATTGTGAAGAACTTTGACCCATGACACATCCATCATGTTGTACAGGACAGCCAATTGAGACATTTCAGCACATGGACATACCCCCTACCTTATAAATAGACCTGATCTGGCTGCCATTTAACATTCTGTCTTTTGTCAGTGTAGGGAGAGGTTGCTGTGTGGAGCAGGGACAGACTGTAGTGACACAAATCACTAGCTATTAGGTCCACAAAAGTCCTTTTAAGGACTGGTATAGGTGTACTATTGTTTGGTGTGCAGTATATAGGGGTGTAATACACTTATAATATACTTTCTAATATAGAAAGCATATTATAGTGCATTTCTATTGTGCAGCATTGTGACTGCTGAGCGGTTCTGCAGCTGTCTTTTGCCAGTATAGGGAGAGGTTGCTGTGTGTCGCAGGGACAGACTGCAGTGACACAAATCGCTAACTAATATAGGTCCACAAAAGTCCTTTTAAGGACTGGTATAGGTGTACTATTGTTTGGTGTGCACTGTGCAGTATTTAGGGGTGTAATACACTTATAATATACTTTCAAATATAGAAAGCATATTATAGTTCATTGTGCAGCATTGTGACTGTTGAGCAGTTCTGCAGCTGTCTTTTGTCAGTGCTTGTCGATCGCAGATTCGCTTAATACTTCTGGTATGTCAGTGTCCATGTTGTGGGACTATGTGTGCACAGCTAGTAAGTATTTGGTGGCTGCAAATATGACCTAGAGGTTTTTCATGTTCGCCTGCCATTAAAATGAATGGGACACGCCGCGAACCTGCGGTTCGCGAACATTTGCGCGCGTTCGCGAACCGTCCCATCAGATGCTCGTCCATCACTAGTTGTGTAGGGCTCGTAGGGTTGCTCAAAGCTGGTGGATGAAAGTTTCCCCTGCCAGTGTTAGAATATCGAATCAGGCATCTATCCACCAATCCAGAAGTGTGAAACGGAAGGGTTGCATTCTTTCTATTGGCCACCAATGTAAGAGGCATTTTGGCCATTGACCCCCCCAATGAACTGGTTTTAGTTGGGGTTCCCCAAGACCTGAAAAATATTTTAGTGGTTCCTCTGGGGAAAAAGTTGAGATAGGATGGGCTACAATAAGCACCAAAACACAATCTACTAACTTCAAGGGTCCTGAAAGTTCTGAAAGGCCTTGGGCTGCAGTAAGATGCCCGCTCAAGCCAACCCGGTGCTCTAGGAAAGTTTGTGATGGTATGTGGCCTCAGCCAGTGTTGCTATGACCACGCCCCCTTACCTCTGTGACCAACCCCATGTTGGCGGGGCTATATGCATCAGAGGGCATAGCCGGAGCAGCGCTGGCTGCCATATACCATCACAAAAATTCCTAGAGCACCGGGTGTACTTAATCTTACTGCAGTCTAAGGTCTTTTAGAATTTGATGTGCGATCTTCAGGGCCCTTAAATTTAGCAGTTTGCATTTTAGTGCTTACTCTAGCCCACTGATGGCGAACCTCGGCACCCCAGATGTTTTGGAACCACATTTCCCATGATGCTGAACTACAATGCAGAGTGCATGAGCATCATGGGAAATGTAGTTCCAAAACATCTGGGGTGCCAAGGTTCGCCATCACTGCTCTAGCCCATCCTTTCTCAACCTTTTTTCCCAGAGGAACACCTTAAAATATTTTTTCAGTTCTCAGGGAACCCTTACTAAAACTAATTCATTGGGGATCAATGGCAAAAATGCCACTTACACTGGTGGTCTATAGAAATAATGAAACCCTTCAGACTATGACTATCTTTTGATGTCACCAATCTCCAACAAAATCCTACATTGTGTTAGCAGTTTCTGAACATCTCTTGCATCACATCTGCTCTCTTTAACCATATCTTCACTCTCTGACCACCACTACTTCCATCTCTGGCCATCTTCTGTAGTATATCTGTAGTCACTGACCAGGTGTAGGTGGGGTACAGCGTGGTGGGGCAGAATAACACACTCAGTCCCAGTGCAATGAAAGAATTTGTACTGAAATAATGCAGAAATGGTTTACAATTAACCTGGTGGGAAGGCAGCCCAACTGGGGAACACTCACAGTTCCAACAACATGTGGAGAGCAGAGTGCAGCTGAGCTTTCAGCATCTGTTCAGAGGGGAAGAATGCATCCTGCCCATCTTGTACCCAACAGGCAGGTGTCCAAACAGGTTGCGAATCGTACACTTTCCATTCTCATAATGAACCTTTCCCTACCACTAGTGCTGTCCATAACAGGCCTGGGTACCTGTCCCTACTCTACCAACTCGCAAATGCACACCAAACCTGGGAGCCAGGTCCTTAAATAGGCTCTGCCTGACCCAAGATGGCTTCAAGAGTCACATGGGGTGGCAGCATCCAATTAGATGCTTCCCCAGTGACCCAGGAAATCATAGAGAAACTATGTTCCTCTTGACTTCCTCTCCACTTGCAGTGCCCCTGTGGAGAGCTCCACCTACAGTAGAGAAAGTAGACTGCATCTGCCTGCATGTCCATAGACACTGACCATCTCTGGTAACCTTAGTCAATGACCTGCCTGCATGTCCATAGACACTGACCATCCCTGGTAAACTTAGTCAATGACCATCTCTTGTAGCATGCCTGTAGTCACTAAATAATGAATGGAAGTAGATAGTGTCTCTGTATAACAGAGGTGGGGGACTTGAGTCACATGACTTGACTCAAGTCAGACTTGAGTCACCTGTTTGAGGACTTGCGACTTGCTTGACAGAATTCAATAAATGATTCGACTTGACTTTGACTTGTCACTAATGACTTGCGACTTGACTTTGACTTGGGCTATATGACTTGCAATGACTTGGCACCACTAACACTAACCGCAAGCCGCCGTCTGCCTACCTGATCAGCGTGTCATGCAGACAGACGGCGGCCATTGCAGTGTTCAAAAGCCGCGCCTCCTCGTCTGTGATAGGCGGAACACTCAATTTCACAGCAGGCAGTGTTCAGCCTATCACGGACATCCTCTTATCCTCGTCTGTGTTATGAGGATGAGCGGATGTCCGTGATAGGCGGAACACTGAATGCTGGGAAATTGAGTGTTCCGCCTATCACAGACGAGGAGGAGGCGCGGCTTTTGAATACTGGAATGGCCGCTGGGATGCCACCGATCAGGTACACGGCTGACGGGCACAGTAAAGCATGGGCACAGTGAGACACGGGCACAATGAGACACGGGCACAGTGAGACACGGACACAGTGAGGCATTGGGCACAGTGAGGCATTGGGCACAGTGTGACACGGGCACAGTGAAGCATGGGCACAGTGAGGCATGGGCACAGTGAAGCATGGGCACAGTGAAGCATGGGCACAGTGAGGCATGGGCACATAACCAATATTATTTATTGTTATCCCTCCTATTATTTTTATACAGTATGGGGTAGATCAGTATTTTGACTTGATTTGTGACTTGACCAAAATAAATGACTTGACTTGACTTGACTTCTAGCAGGGACTCGACTTGACTTGCTTGCTTTTCGTCACAGTAACTTGGGACTTGCTTGAGACTTGAAGGTTAAGACTTGAGACTTGCTTGTGACTTGCACATGTGTGACTTACTCCCATGTCTGTCATAATGTATAATGCTAGGACAAAGATGGCTCTGTCTTTCTGGCGAGAAAAGCAGATGAAGGCATTGTCAGGGGGAGTACTGTGATCTCTGAGAAATCTGCACATTACTTATCATGGATATACAGAACAGGAAAAATCCATGTGATGCTAGGTCCATATTAATGAGGTTGAAGATGGTCAGATGTCAATCCAGTTCAACCTGTCATATCTCTTGCAGCTCTGGGCCAGAGGAAAGAAACGGTGCAGATGTTGCCAGTTTTGCCACTCAGGATGAAAACAATTCCTCCATGACCCCGGGGGTCAGTTGGCTCCATTCCCTTCATCAGTACGTTCCTTCTTTAGCCAAAAAATGACAGGAGCCAGACAGAAAAACATTAAATGAATTCATAGAGATATGGCACCTCAACGGACCTTCCTGGTAGATGAAAGCCCGCTGATTAAAATTATTTAACAGCTTTAACACCTTCATGTCATTTCAAAAGTAATTTTCAATATTCTAAATCCTGCAGTTTTCAAGAAAATCTGGTGATCCTGCCATGATAATCCATGTTCAGGCACTTCCTGTTATAGAGTGACAACTAGGGTGACCACATTTCCAAACTACCATTCAGGGACACCCTCCCTTCCCAAAAATCAGCTTGTGCTGTAACGAATCACAGCACAGTGATTGGACACAAGAGGCGGGATTTATGATTTCTCCAATCACAAGCAGGGGGCGGGATTGTGCTCCTCCAGGCATTCCCGGGCAGGACAAGTACTGTCAGTGAGTAAAGTGGTGATGTGGCGGCCTTTTTTGGGGGCATCAGATTGGCCCGGGGGGTGACTGTGCCAGTTTTATTCCGGGACACTGTATTGTCCTGGAATGAATGTGCCCGGGACAGACCTGCAAAATGTGGGACTGTCCCGGGCAATCCTGGACATGTGGTCACCCTAGTGACAACACCCTGGCCCCATCTCCCAAATTGTTCCTGTGCTGTCATCATGTCTCATGCACCCTGGTGGAGATTAAACAAGGCCATGTTGACACACATTGAGCAGCATGGTCCACTGTTCATTATCATGAAGCCAGATCAGCATTATGATGTGCAGCCAATGTTGGAACAAGAGCATGTGAACAGGGAGTTGGCTGAAGGAGGCTATAAAAGATTAGCAGCAATGAGATAGAAAAAGGATAAAAAAAGGCAAAAATTTTATTTTAAGAAAAAAATTACAAATGTATATTATAATTAGTGATACTTGGTCATTGAGTTTTTTAGTCTAGATACAATTTAAGTCCATAGATGTCAATTGTCCTGGATTTGTCTACATCTTGGACCTCATTCCCGATGATGCTGTGTCCTGGGTGGTGCCCCGAAAGCACAGCGCCACCCTTATTTGAGCTACAGCTCAAGGACTGGCTCGGATTTGGTCAGAACCTGGGTTCAGACTGAACCTGGCAGGAAGAGGTCACTCTTGGTCACTGCTGCACAATCATCATGAGCCTTGTGGTCATATTTGGTCAATGATGTATTGAGAATACCCACCCTTTGGTGTATGTGTTGCTTCGTAGTGGGGAATGCCCTAGCTACAGTTGATTGGGTGACTATATTATTTTGTAACACACCTGATTAATGTATTCATTACGGAAAATCGAGCTGCCGGCTTCCCTTTATCTTCTCGGGTCCACTGTGCCCATCAATAGCAGCCACTGTGCTCATCCATTGCTCTGCACTCGGAGTCCACCCTACACCCCCACCTCTGCAATTCAGGTGCCCGGCATCCTAAAAGGGGCCACTTGAATAGGGGGCGGCCATGGATAGATTCATGATACCCATAAATCTATGCATGATGATAGGGGGTGGCGTGATAGAGGAAGCGGCACCCGTGCGCCCTTAATGTATGTGCCACCACTGCCCCCCCTCTCATTTTTCTTACCTGAGCCCATCCGATCCAGCGATGTGCACGAACGCAGTGGCTCCAGCTGCTGTCTCTCTCATTGGACAGATTGACAGCAGCGGGAGCCATTGGCTGTCAATAAAATCCAGTGACGCGGGAGCCGGGGGGCTGCTGTGTCAATGAACGCAGCAGCAGAACTCAGGGGGCAAGCCAACACAGCAGGTGCCCCCAGGGAAAGCGGCTTTCCGTGGGGGCATCCGATGAAGAGGGGCCTGGAGTGCCGGTGGGGCACCCCAGAATAAAAGGATCTGGGCTGCCCACTTATCACTAATTATTGCTGAGCATTGGGGTCTCATGCACACAAGATCTCAAAGAAGCTGTTCCTACAGGCTGTTGAGCTTTTTTAACTACTTAAATACCAGCCACCGCAGTTGGCTCTATTACGCAAATCGCTGTCGTTATACGCCACTTCGTGTAATGGGTATGGTGGGTGCGCACGCGCCGCCTGAGGCCGTGCGCATGGCCGGCGGGCGCGATGTCCGCCAGTCCACTCGCGATCGCTCCTCACATAGGCAGAACGGGGATCTGTCAGTGTAAACACGGCAGTTCCCCGTTCTGACAGGGGAGCTGAGAGTGATCGTTTGTTCCTAGTGATTAGGAACAGCAATCTGTCTCCTCCTCCAGTCAGCCCAGCCCCCATACAGTTAGAAACACCTCCCAGGGAACACATTTAACCCCTTGATCGCCCCCTGGTGTAAACCCCTTCCCTGCCAGTGACATTTACACAGTAATCAGTGCATTCTTTATAGCACTGATCGCTGTATAAATGTCACTGGTCCCATAAAAGTGTCAAAAGTATTCGATCTGTCCGCCGCAATGTCGCAGTCCCGCTAAAAATCGCAGATTGCCGCCATTACTAGTAAAAAAAGAGGAAGGGCTTGGGGCGCCGGTGGGGCACCCCAGAAGAAGAGGATCAGGGCTGCTCTGTGCAAAACATTTGCACAGAGCAGGAAAGCGTAGTCATGTTTGTTATTTTTATGGAAAAAAAACTAGGGTTTACAACTCCGTTAAATCTTTCCTGTGAAGACTGGAAGTTCAGGGAAGTAGCACTGAGTGAGGGAGAAGGAGCCAACAATTAGAGAACGCATGTTTTCATACATTGCTTCAATGCACTGGGTTCCCCTTCGTTGGACTGTAGAACACTTCCTTCTTATGTTATGGAAAGGAGGAGGGGGGAGATCTTTAGTCTAGTAGAGTAGACCTAATGCCGCGTACACACGGCCGTTTTTAATGTCATTGAAAAAACAACGTTTGGAGATAGCACATTCGTCACGCTGTAACGGACTGAAGAGCACGAGGCTGAAAAGCGCGAATCGTCTCTCACCAAACTTTACTAACATGAGGATCAGCAAAAGCAGCCCAAAGGGTGGCGCCATCCGAATGGAACTTCCCCTTTATAGTGCCGTCGTACGTGTTGTACGTCACCGCGCTTTGCTCGAGCATTTTTTTCACGATAGTGTGTAGGCAAGGCAGGCTTCAGAAGAATCACGTCGAGAAAAATTTAGTTTTTTTCAATGACATTAAAAACGGTCGTGTGTACGCGGCATAAGGGCTTAACACTACTCTTATGTCCTGTACACATGATCGGATTTTCCGATGGCATAAAATCCGATGAAATTTTCCGTCGGAATTCCGTTCAAGCTGTCTTCCATCAGTCTTGCCTACACACTGTCAGTCCAAATTCCGACCGTCCAAAACGCGGTGACGTACAACACTACGACGAGCCGAGAAAAAGGAAGTTCAATGCTTCCGAGCATGCGTCGACTTGATTCTGAGCATGCGGGGGTTTTTTTCTCTGTCGGAGTTCCACACAGACGATAGTTATTTCCTATCGTTTTTTTTTTCCATCTGACTTTTTTCATCGGAAATTCCGATCGTGTGTGGACCCTATCGGATTTTTTTCCGTCAGTGTTTAGAAATAGAACACGTTTTATTTTTTTACGATGGAAAAAAACGATAGGAAGTTCCTATCGGACTTATTTAATCGGAAAGTCAGATCATGTGTGGGCCCCATTGGATTTTTTTCCGTCTGTGTTTAGAAATAGAACATGTTTTATTTATTTCCGATGGAAAAAAAAACGATAGGAAATTCCTATCGGACTTTTTTCATCGGAAATTCCGATCGTGTGTACAAGGCATAAGGTGGAGAAGAAGTAAGCTTTTCCATAGTTCTAAATACTTGTAAAGATTTCCAGTGCCCAACAGGGAATGTTCATGTTCTATTTTGTATAGCACACATATCCCTCTGTAGTCTTTGCATCGTTACGCGAAAAAAGAAGCATTTTCGTTGTACTCTTTTGTCATCCCTTTAGACGCACCTAGGAATAAAAAGTCTTGGTTTCCACCAAGGCAATGACAACATCTTTCTTTACTGTGCTTTTCAAACCTGAAACTAAAAAAAAAAAAAAAAAAGATGAAATATTAAATCCCGCCGATGTCTTACCTGCTGCTTCGGCGTAGAATAAAGGTGAAAAACGTAGACTACCGTAGACGAGGCTTGCTCTTTTAAATGTTTAAAAACCTTGAAAAACGTCTTGAAGGTCTTTTTTTTTTCGTTGCAGCAGGCTGAAGAGCCGGTGCTGGGAGATGACACCTCTGTGGCTTGTAAAATATTCAGAGATGTGTTCGAGCCGAGAGTTGATTGTTGCTAATCAGCGGGGAGGTTGTTTTTGCCGGAGATGTTGATCTGACGAAGGTGGAATCATCCTCAGGAGGGCCGTTTTTTTTTTTTTTTAACAACCAGATATAGTCAACCATATGCAGGAAGAAGAAGCCGAGTTTGCAAACATGGCAATCACGATTCCCCCTAAATGATGAAAAATTTCCAGCTTTGCCTGACGTGAGAGACCTGCCACCCAGTTTGCTGACAAAAACAATCTGAGCGAACCCGGCGCAAATGCGCGGAAATAATGAGTCGGGAGAGTAAATAAATCGTCGCTCGTGTTGTACAAATGTTCGAGGCGTCACCGCTAACCCCGTCAACGTCTGTTATAGTTTACAAAACTCCTGAGCTATTTTTAATGCTTACGGTGTGGACCGGAGTATTTTTCTTTTTGCTTAGTCAGCAAAAATGATAGTTGCGTGAATTTTATTTTTATTTTTTTGCATTATGCTTACAGTAAAAGTAAAACTTTTGGCCACTTATCACTTATTATTGCTGAGCATTAGGGGCTCATGCACACAACATCTCAAAGAAGCTGCTCCTACAGGCTTTTTTTTTAAACTACTTAACCGCTTCCCGACCGCCCCCCCCCTCGTTTGACGGCGGCAGAATGGCTTCCCTGCGCAAATCGCCGTAGCTGTACGGTGGCCGCTTTAAGGGGTATGGGGTAGGGTGACCACGTGTCCCAGGTTGCCCGGGAAAGTCCCGCATTTTACAGGTCTGTCCCGGGCACATTCATTCCAGGACAATACAGTGTCCCGGAATGAAACTGACACAGCTACCCCCTGGGCCAATCTGATGCCCCCAAAAAAGGCCGCCACATCACCGCTTTACTCACTTGACAGTACTTGCCCTGGCCCAGGAATGCCTGGAGGAGCACAATCTCCGCCCCCTGCTTGTGATTGGAGAAATCATAAATCCCGCCTCTTATGTCCAATCACTGTGCTGTGATTCGTTACAGAACAAATTGATTTTTGGAAATGTGGTCACCCTAGTATGGGGGCACGTGGTACTGAGGAGCCGATGCACGTGACTGGCGGCCGCGATGTCCGCCAGGCCACCCGCGATCACTCCACACAGAGGCAGAATGGGGATCTGTCAGTGTAAACACGGCGGATCCCCAATCTGACCGGGGAGCTGAGAGTGATCGTCTGTTTCTAGTGATTAGGAACAGGGATCTCTCTCCTCCTCCAGTCAGCCCAGCCCTCATACACTTAGAAACACCTCCCATGGAACACATTTAACCCGTTGATCGCCCCCTGGTGTTAACCTCTTCCCTGCCAGTGACATTTATACAGTAATCAGTGCATTTTCTTTCTCGTACATCACGGGACACAGAGCGACATAGTCATTACTAATGGGTTATATAGATACCGTCAGGTGCTGGCACTGGCAACTTCCAAAACCGGAAGTACCCTCCCCTATATAAGCCCCTCCCATCCGGGAGCACCTCAGTTTTTTGCCAGTGTCTAAGGTGTTGGCCAAGAAGAAACATGTGTTTTTCACTGAGCTTGCGTACAGGTTCTTTTGGGCCTCAGTAAGCTATTCCGGATCCGACCAAAAAAGCTTCATAGCTAAACGGTCGGTACCCGGGCCTTGCAGAGAAGAGCAAGGTTCTGCCTGTAATGCTTCTCTTAGGAGAGCTGGACCCTGGGATCCAGAGCTCTGGTCATACCCACGACCAAGATGTTTTCTGTGCAGGGTGCTATACAGGTCCAGGGGAGTGGAATCCTTGGGAACCCGGTCCCTGAAGGTTTGATTACAATGCCTGCCGTGATAGGTGAAGTTTGGGCTTTTGTGGACCAAACAAAGTCCTGCGGCGGGGAACAGGTAAGTGGGGGCCCCCAGGAACTTGGTTCTATTGGGGGACCCCCAAGCCTAATTTGTCTTTCTGTCTGTTACCTAATGGTATTCCCGCAAAATTCTGTGCATGCCTGTAACTACTAAAAAAATGTAATAATTTTTAATGGTGGTCAAGAAAAAAAAAAAAAAAAAAAATTTTTTATATATATATTTAATATATTAGACTGCGGTACCTGTGTTTGTCCACTAGAGGCCGCTGTGGAATGTTTTCTTGTCATGTGGACTAGCTTCTTCTCAGCAGAGCAAAGTCCAGGCAGATGGTGAGTTCTCTTATAGGAAACTGCTTCCTCTGCCATGTTGCAGTGCTCGTCCATCCCCCGGCCTGCGGCAAAGAGGGGCCCTGGCTCCTGTCCCTTGTTACCATATTTGAAATTAGCGCCGAAGGCGCATGTGCCCGCGCGCGTGCACGCGCCTCTATATATAGAGGTGAGCCGGGAAAGGGGGCGGAGCCTGGGGGATGACGCTCTGTGCGCGCCGCAGCGCTTCTGCGCATGTGCGGGCGTCCCAGCAGTTTAAAAAAACCACAATATTGTAGTGAGCTGGCTATGAAGTACAGAGACAGAGCTGGCAACATTTAAAGGCATACAGCAAGCGGTTGATACAGGCATCCCCTAGAAAGGCACATTAGTAGACACCAACTATGATATAGCAGCAATTGTGCTAGACTATTCTCAGTAAAAGTGGTGTATTACGGCTGGAATACCTCAGCTTTAGGCTTAGGAATATGCCGTCCAGAAGCTCCGGAACTGAATCTTCCAGGAAGCGAAGGGGGTCTCATCGGGCTCGGAGGATCTTGGGCATACTCCTGCTGCACCAGTCTCCCCTGAAGTTCAGAGGTAAGTGACCGTAGAGACCCCGCAGGGTACTTGGTACTGTGGCTGTCCTCAGTTCACCTGCTCCTGTGTATGTAACAGAGGAGGTTTTTTCCTCAGCTCTGGGAGGATTAGAGAGAGATTGTCAACATTTATCGCTGCCTCCCTGTCAGGGAAAGCACGCCCGATCTCCGTCTCCTCCTTCAGAGTGCCTGTTAGCAGAGCAACAGTCCCATACAGGGATCGACCTGCCTGAAGGGGATCAGGATGAGGTTGATTCTGTTATAGAGGAATCAACAGTGGGGGAACCTTTTCTCAGCATCTTAAGCTGAAAGATTATGGGTTCAGTCTCTGACTAACATGGTCCGATCAGCATTTAAAAATGCACCTTGCGGAACCATCAACCACTACTGTATCCTCGTTGGGGTCGCTAGAAGCCCCCAGACTGTTTGTTCTTTTCCACTTCACCCTTTACTGAAAGGGCTCATTTACCAGGATTGGGAACGTCCTGAGAAAATATTTATTCCCCCAAGAGATTTCCGGTGGTCTATCCCATGGAGGATAAGTTCATCAAAAAAAAAAAAAAAAAATGGAAGGTCCCTACAGTGGACGCAGCCATCTCTTGTATGTATAAATCACTGACATGTCCAGTGGATAATGTCCAAATGTTCAAGAACCCAATAGATAAAAGATTGGAGTCCTTATGAAAATCTGCTTGGTGATACAACCAGCAGTAGCAGCTATTGGGGTCTGCTAAGCAGTGAAGGATCAGTTGAAACAGGTCTTGAGGGACTTGACAGATCAGCAGGCTTTGCCCTAGCTGATCTACCTAGAGCCTTAGGCTTTGCGGTTGACGCCATAGAGGATTCAGTCCATTAGGCCTCCCGCCTTATGCTGTCTATAGTACATATGCGTAGGCTCCTATGGCTCAAAAACTGGTCTGCTGAAGCTCCCTGTAAAGAATGGCTGGTTAGCGTCCCATTTCATGGTGAACGCTTATTCAGGGAAAACCTGGACAAATATATCCAGAAAATTTCCAGCGGTAAAAATACGCTCTTGCCGGTTAAAAGCAGAGTTAGAGGTCCCTCTTTAAGAGGCCTGCTTCTCCAGTCCCTGGGGCATCGGCTGTGTAACAGTTCCGACGGCCTCCTCGGTCAAATCCCGGGGGTAAAAAACAGGGACAGTAGCAGGGTAATGAGAAACCCTGGGTCAGGGGAGGTACAAAACCTCCCCCAAAGTTAAATTCATTGAAGCCCCCACTCAGTCGGGTGGGGGGAGGACTCCAGTTGTTCGCAAGAGACCTGGCGGGACACGATCAAGACAGATAGGTGCTCTCCGCAGTAGGTTTGGGATACAGTTTGGAGTTAAAAGACTCTCCTCCTTCCCATTTTTGAGGTCAAACGTGCCAAGGGATCCCCGGAAGAGAGAGTCCCTCCTGTTGGCACTAGAACAACTATTGCTCCAAGGAGTAATTATGGAGGTTCCCCTGGAAGAATGAGGGTTCGGGTTTTACTCAAACCTCTTTACAGTCCCGAAGCAAACGCGGACGGGAGGCCTATATTAATTCTAAAAGGGCTATACAAATTCCTGTATATCAGGACTTTCCGATGGAGTCGATCCGATCGGTGGCCACTGCCCTACAAGGGGAGGATTGGTTAGCCACGATCGACATCAAAGATGCTTATTTGCACATTCCCATCTTTCCAGTCCACCAAAAATTTCTACGCTTTGCAGTAGAAGGGCGCCATTTTCAGTTCAGAGCCTTACCCTTCGGTTTGGCCACAGCACCACGAGTGTTTACAAAAATTCTGGCCCTTTATTGGCCAATCTAAGAACACAAGGTGTAATGATAATGGCATATCTGGATGACTTGTTGCTGATAGACCACTCAGTGAAAAAACTAGACGTGGTCGTTCACAAGACGATCAAGTATCTGGAATCTCACGGTTGGATTATCAACCGAGACAAGTCAGCCCTAAAAACCAGTCAAAAGTCTGGAATACTTGGGGCTAAGGTTGGATTCAGGCCAGAGAAAAATATTCTTGCCTCGAGGAAAGGTGTTGTCTTTGAAAGATTTGATCCACTTAGTGGGTACAAAAAAGACAGCCGTCCATACGCCTGTATATGAGGCTGCTGGGAAAAATGGTGGCATCATTCGAAGCAGTACCCTACGGTCAATTCCATTCAAGGAATTTGCAAGGGGCCATACTGTCAGCCTGGAACAAAAAAGTTCAGGCCCTAGACTTACAATGTCCTTGTCCCCTTCCGTTCGCAAGAGCCTCCGTTGGTGGTTGGTTCCCCAGAATCTGGAAAAAAGGAAATCCTTCAGTCCGATTTCTTGGAAGGTGGTCACTACAGATGCCAGCCTTATAGGCTGGGGAGCAGTACTGGAGCAATAGTCTCTCCAGGGCAGATGGTCGGATGCAGAAAAGGCCCTGCCCATCAATCTCTTAGAGATACAAGCAGCCCGGTATGCCCTAGTAGCATGGACATCCAAACTCCAAGGGTCCCCTGTCAGAATTCAATCAGACAATGCCACAGCAGTGGCATATATCAATCATCAGGGGGGCACCAGGAGTCGTGCAGCCCAGAGGGAAGTAAATTACATCCTGAAATGGGCAGAAAAATATGTCCCAGCCATATCTGCGGTATTCATTCCAGGAGTGGAGAATTGGAAGGCGGACTTTCTAAGTCGCCAGCAATTAGGCCCAGAGGAAGGGTCCCTTCACCCCGAGGTTTTCTGGACAATATGTCAGCGGTGGGGAACATCGGATGTAGATCTTCTAGCATCCAGATTCAACGCAAAGGGGGACAGGTTTGTCTCTCGGACAAGGGATCCCCTAGCTTGCGGCTCGGATGCCCTAGTGTTCCCTTGGGATCAGTTCAAGCTGATATATGCATTCACACCGCCAATGGTTACCTCGATTACTCCGCAGAATCAGGGTAGAAAAGAAACCAGTGATTCCGGTGGCTCCAGCGTGGCCCCGAAGAGCGTGGTACGCGGAGATTGTAAAATTTCAGTGGGGAGTCCTTGGACTCTCCCACGTCGTCCGGCTTTCGCAAGGACCGATATACCACCCTTCCTTACCAGCCCTAGGTTTGACGGCCTGGCTATTGAAGCCCACATTCTAAAAAAGAGAGGGCTCTCTAATGCTGTGGTATCTACCATGATCAATGCCAGGAAGCCGGTATCCAGGCAGATCTACTATAGAATCTGGAAGGCGTACATCGCGTGGTGTGAGGCCAAGAAATGGCATCCACATAAGTACGTAATAGGTAGGATTCTGGACTTCCTACAGTGGGCTGTAGATAGGAAGCTTGCCTTGAGTACTATCAAGGGTCAGATTTCGGCCTTGTCAATATTTTTTCAAAGGCCCTTGGCTTCGCATTCACTAGTCAAAGCCTTTATACAAGGAGTGATGCGTATTAGTCCTCCGGTTAATATTCCCATATGTCCATGGGATCTAAACTTGGTTCTGTCGGTTCTACAGAAACAACCATTTGAACCATTACAGCATATTTCCTTGGTGCTTCTCACCAGGAAATTGATTTTTCTAGTAGCCATTTGTTCGGCTAAAAGAGTATCGGAATTAGCAGCTATGTCCTGTAAGGAGCCATATCTGGTTATCCATAAGGACAGAGTAGTGTTACGTCCTCATCCAGCCTTTCTTCCTAAGGTGGTATCGAGGTTTCATTTGAACCAAGATGTGGTTCTTCCTTCTTTTTTCCCCAAACCTACTTCGGTAGAGGAAAAGTTATTGCATTCTTTGGATGTAGTAAGAGCAGTTAAAGCTTATCTAAAAGCCACTGCTCAGATTCGCAGAACGGATACTTTGTTTATTCTGCCGGAAGGCCCCAGAAAGGGTCAGGCAGCGTCAAAGTCTACTTTAGCCAAGTGGATTCGACAGGTCATTATGCAAGCTTATGGCTTGAGAAGGAGACCACCTCCGTTCAAAGTTAGAGCGCACTCCACGAGAGCAGTTGGAACTTCATGGGCAGTGCATCACCAGGCCTCCCTGGCTCAAATCTGTAAGGCCGCAACATGGTCTTCGGTACACACGTTTACTAGGTCCTACCAGGTGGACGTTAGAAGTCAGGAGGATGTCGCCTTTGGGCGCAGTGTGTTGCAGGCCGCAAAAGATCCTCATGTCTGATAGCGCTCAGCTTATATATGGTGTATCCCCCCCCTCATTTGGCATTGCTTTAGGACATCCCATTAGTAATGACTATGTCGCTCTGTGTCCCGTGATGTACGAGAAAGAAAATAGGATTTTTATAACAGCTTACCTGTAAAATCCTTTTCTTGGAGTACATCACGGGACACAGAGCTCCCGCCCCTCTTTAGGGACACTTATTGCTTTGCTACAAAACTGAGGTGCTCCCGGATGGGAGGGGCTTATATAGGGGAGGGTACTTCCGGTTTTGGAAGTTGCCAGTGCCAGCACCTGACGGTATCTATATAACCCATTAGTAATGACTATGTCGCTCTGTGTCCCGTGATGTACTCCAAGAAAAGGATTTTACAGGTAAGCTGTTATAAAAATCCTATTTTTATAGCACTGATCACTGTATAAATGTCACTGGTCCCAAAAAAGTGTCAAAAGTGTCCGATCTGTCCGCCAAAATGTCACAGTCCTGCTAAAAATCGCAGATCGCTGCCATAACTAGTATAAAAAAAAAAGAATAATAATAATAAAAATGTCATAAATCTATCCCCTATTTTGTAGACACTATAACTTTTACGCAAACCAATCAATATTACATAGTAGGTGAGGTTGAAAAAAGACACAAGTCCATCGAGTCCAACCAATGTGTGTGATTATATGTCAGTATTACATTGTATATCCCTGTATGTTGTGGTCATTCAGGAGATTATCTAATAGTTTTTTTAAACCATCGATGCTCCCCACTGAGACCACTGCTTATGGAAGGGAATTCCACATTCTTGCCGCTCTTACAGTAAAGAACCCTCTACGTAGTTTAAAGCGTAAACTGTTGGCGCTATATAAATCCTGAATAATAATAATAATTGGTGACAGAAGGGCCAAGGTGGACTGTTCCACTGTAGCGGCCTCTGGATGAAGATCTAATCCTGTGTAGGCTGTGCTCTTTGTTCCTCAAAGTTGAATTGTGACTGAGGTGCGCCTTTAATAAAAAATGATATTTGGAAGCTACTCGAGTTTATCCCTCCTAATTAACATTCCGGATTTATGTGTCTCTCCAGCGAATGGAGAGATGTTTGCTGACTTGTTTAAAGTAGAAGAAATATGGCTCTATTGCAAGTGAGAGGTATTTTATCTAAAAAGCATGTCATATTATCCAACATAAGTGTGATTTAGTTGTAAATAAGAGCTTTGCTGAGCCCGTCATGTCTGTTTTAATGAATACGTTGTCTTGTCATCTTTTCTTTAGTAATGAGATTGCGGTGGCTCCTTCCTGCTAGGATGCAGCCAGAACGCGGCTTTGCGGAGTTATTGAACTTTGGAGAATGGATATGGGGTCCGTTCATTAGCAATGACAGCGGTCTAATGACATTAAACCCCCCTCTAGATTTAATTAATGGCGCTAACTATACGTTGTAATGTACATTACAGGTTGTGTAGTGGAACGTTCCTGAAAATATCACCATGGATGGTTATGTCATTGTATCCGCAGATGGCCCATTCAGTGTAATTCTTTTTTTAAAGGTTCCGTATAGCTATTATATGTGTTGTATGTGTATGAAATCAGTAATAATTCACCTTTGTGCGCTCTTTGGCCAGGTCTAAACTTCTCTACCCAACATCTTAAAGTCCGTTCTAAAATCTTACGTGCTATTACAATGTACTATTGGTCTCATGTATAATGCCTTACTATACACTCCCCCACCCGGCATCCTAATATATACTCTACACAGCCTACCCAGCATCCCTATATATACTGTGCACAGTCCACCCAGCATCCTTATATATACTGTACACAGTCCACCCAGCATCCTTATATATACTGTGCAGAGTCCATCCAGCATCCTTATATATACTGTGCAGAGTCCACCCAGCATCTTTATATATACTGTACACAGCCCACCCAGCATCCTTATATATACTGTGTGCAGCCTACCCAGCATCCCTATATATACTGTGCACAGTCCACCCAGCATCCTTATATATACTGTACACAGTCCACCCAGCATCCTTATATATACTGTGCAGAGTCCATCCAGCATCCTTATATATAATGTACAGAGCCCACCCAGCATCCTTATATATACTGTGTGCAGCCTACCCAGCATCCCTATATATACTGTGCACAGTCCACCCAGCATCCTTATATATACTGTACACAGTCCACCCAGCATCCTTATATATACTGTGCAGAGTCCACCCAGCATCCTTATATATACTGTACACAGCCCACCCAGCATCCTTATATATACTGTACACAGCCCACCCAGCATCCTTATATATACTGTACACAGTCCACCCAGCATCCTTATATATACTGTGCAGAGTCCACCCAGCATCCTTATATATACTGTGTGCAGCCTACCCAGCATCCTTATATATACTGTGTGCAGCCTACCCAGCATCCTTATATATACTGTGTGCAGCCTACCCAGCATCCTTATATATACTGTGTGCAGCCTACCCAGCATCCCTATATATACTGTGCACAGTCCACCCAGCATCCTTATATATACTGTACACAGTCCACCCAGCATCCTTATATATACTGTGCAGAGTCCACCCAGCATCCTTATATATACTGTGTGCAGCCTACCCAGCATCCTTATATATACTGTGCACAGTCCACCCAGCATCCTTATATATACTGTACACAGTCCAACCAGCATCCTTATATATACTGTACACAGCCCACCCAGCATCCTTATATATACTGTGCACAGCCAACCCATCATCCTTATATATACTGTACACAGTCCACCCAGCATCCTTATATATACTGTACACAGCCCACCCAGCATCCTTATATATACTATACACAGCCCACCCAGCATCCTTATATATACTGTGCAGAGTCCACCCAGCATCCTTATATATACTGTACACAGCCCACCCAGCATCCTTATATATACTGTACACAGTCCACCCAGCATCCTTATATATACTGTGCAGAGTCCACCCAGCATCCTTATATATACTGTACACAGTCCACCCAGCATCCTTATATATACTGTACACAGTCCACCCAGCATCCTTATATATACTGTACACAGTCCACCCAGCATCCTTATATATACTGTACACAGCCCACCCAGCATCCTTATATATACTGTGCACAGCCCACCCAGCATCCTTATATATACTGTACACAGTCCACCCAGCATCCGTATATATACTGTACACAGTCCACCCAGCATCCTTATATATACTGTACACAGTCCACCCAGCATCCTTATATATACTGTACACAGCCCACCCAGCATCCTTATATATACTGTGCACAGCCCACCCAGCATCCTTATATATACTGTACACAGTCCACCCAGCATCCTTATATATACTGTACACAGCCCACCCAGCATCCTTATATATACTGTACACAGTCCACCCAGCATCCTTATATATACTGTACACAGCCCACCCAGCATCCTTATATATACTGTGCACAGCCCACCCAGCATCCTTATATATACTGTACACAGTCCACCCAGCATCCTTATATATACTGTACACAGCCCACCCAGCATCCTTATATATACTGTGTGCAGCCTACCCAGCATCCCTATATATATTGTACACAGCCCACCCAGCAGCTTTATATATACTATACACAGCCCACCCAGCAGCCTTATATATATATATATATATATATTGTATGCAGCCCACCCAGCATCCTTATATACTGTACACAGCCTGCCCAGCAGCCTTATATATACTGTACACAGCCCACCCAGCATCCTTTTATACTGTACACAACCCACCCAGCATCCTTATAATACTGTACACAGCCCGCCCAGCAGCCTTATATATACTGTACACAACCCACCCAGTATCCTTATATACTGTACACAGCCCGCCCAGCAGCCTTATATATACTGTACACAGCCCACTCAGCATCCTTTTATACTGTGCACAGCCCACCCAGCATCCTTTTATACTGTACACAGCCCTCCCAACATCCATTATACTGTTCACAGCCCACCCAGCAGCCTTATATATACTATACACAGCCCACCCAGCAGCCTTACATATATACTGTACACAGCCGACCCAGCATCCTTATATACTGTATACAGCCCACCCAGCATCCTTATATACTGTACATAGACCACCCATCATTCTTATATATACTCTTCACAGCCCACCCATCATTCTTATATATACTGTACACAGCCCACCCAGCATCCTTTTATACTGTACACAGCCCACTAAGGCAGCCTTATATATACTGTGCACAGCCCACCCAGCATCCTTGTATACTGTACACAGCCCACCCATTAGCCTTATATATACTGTGGGCAGCCCACCCAGGAAAACTCTGCCGAGAATTCAGACGAGAAAAATAGGGAGCAGGTTCTCTATTTTTCTCGTTGAGATTCCCGGCAGTTTTCCTGCCGAGAAACCACACACACAAACGTTTTTCTCTGCAAAAAGCTCTCCCAGCAGTTTTCTTGCCGAGAAAAAACGGTCGTGTGTACGAGGCTTTAGTTGTGTTTAAAGGCTCACATACAGCAATCAGAGGCTGTTTAAGAAGAGTTGGCATAGGCATGCGCAAGGGGTGTGCCAGGTGTGCCTGGGCACACCCTAATCACCCTATGCAGCGCAGATTCCCCCTGCAGATATTTCACCAAAACCCCAGCATGGGGCTCCTAAAACATTGTAAGAAATAATCTGAAAATAAATTAATAAAAATAAAACTACTACTACTACAAACTACTGACACGTCCACTGCCCTACTAACACCGTCTATGTTTTAATACATTTTAAAATGTGTTTTTACATTCATTTATAAGAGTGTTTATATATTACGCATACATACATACATACACACACACACGCACACGCATGTTTGAGCTTTGGGGTGCACACCCTAATGCAAAAGGCTGCGCACACCTATGGGAGTTGGGGATGCCAAAGCTTCCACCAACCCCCCCCCCCCCCAGAAGACACATTCCATCTGCATGATGAACCGTCATTCGTATCCTTTATCCTTCAGTCTCCAGGTTTACTCTGCAAGTGCCAAATTTATGGTCAAAGAGTCCTGAAAGAGTTTTTTTTTTTTTTTAAATAATCAGTAGATTACCCTATCACTTCATCAGTGCTTGTGTACTATCGTGGGATCTCAAACATGGCTGGACTTGACTGCATGAATTCTTAAAGATCCCCGAAAACTCTCCTTATAACATAAAATACCCCCCACCCCAGCACATCATAGCCATAATACAGAAATGCTAGGAGATGCAGAGCTTAGAAGACAAGGGGTGAGAAAATATTGCTGTATGAGGGGCAGCTGCAATGTTTCCCAGATAAAAGTATACTTATAATTATCACCGCAGAAAGTTTGGAGTTTAAGTGATACTCTTTATTGGCTAAGTTAAGTTATTAAAGATGCAAGCTTACGGAATAGCTTAGATCCTTTTGTCAGGCTTTATACTGCTCCTAATTATCCCCAAAATAGAGAAGTAAATATAAGCACTTATGAGATCTGTGTGCCTGCCAATGAAATATGCATAAATATCCAGAAAGTGAAGATGTATAACAAAGTATCTAATTCTAAGTATCTAATAAGTAGAAAAGGCATTTTAGTAACTTGTTAGAAGAATGTTGCTACTTCCCAATCCCCAGACTGGTTTATCATAACAGGAGCTTTCTCAAGGAGGAACACCCATAGCGTTGTGCTTTAATCCTACCTGAACAGGTGACCTGCCAATAGTAAATGTTATGCCCCGTACACACGACCGGTTTTCCTGACATGCAAAAAACCAACATTTTTCCCGACATGATTCAGCTCAAGCCTGCCTTGCCTACACACGTTCATTAAAAAAAAAAACACTCGACCAAAGCGGCACGTACGACGGCACTATAAAGGGGACGTTCCGTTCAAATGGCGCCACCCTTTGGGCTGCTTTTGCTGATCTCGTGTTAGTAAAAGTTTGGGGACAGACGATTTTTCAGCCTCGTGCTTTTCAGTCCGTTACAGCGTGACGAATGTGCTATCTCCATTACGAACGCTAGTTTTACCAGAATGAGCGCTCCCGTCTCATCACTTGATTCTGAGCATGGGCGTTTTTTTTCCCTTCAGAAAAGCATACACACGAGATGAGAAAAAGACTGACGGGAAACACGACGGGAAAAAATAGAACAGGTTTAAATTTTTTTGCGGGTAGTTTTTTTTTGTTGTGAAAACTGCTATGGAGCATACACACGACCGGTTTTCCCGACCAATCTAAAAAATGGCAGTTTTCTCGGCGGGAAAACCGGTCGTGTGTACGGGGTATAACAATTTTTTATCAGTTTAGTGAACATTCATGGCCAGATACAGTTTCTCTTTTGGGATAGTTACATACTGTAGTTAGTCTGGTTGAAAAAATAGACATCTAGTTCAACCAATAAAAAGGGGGAAAAGCATACAATCCCAGAATCCTATACCCACAGTTGATCCAGAGGAAGGCAAAAAAAAAACACATGGTAAAATTCCTTCCTGATCCCCCAGAGGCAATGAGGTATTCCCTGGATCAACTTTACCCATAAATGTCAGTACCCAGTTATATTATGTACATTTAGGAAAGAATCCAGGCATTTTTTAAAGCAATCTACTGAGTTGCCCAGAATTGCCTCTGGAGGTAGTCTATTCCACATTTTTACGGCTGTGAAGAAACCTTTCCGTATTTGGAGATTCAATTTCTTTTCCTCTAGACGTAAAGAGTGCCTCATTGTCCTCTGTGATGACCGTAAAGTGAATAACTCAACACCAAGATCACTATATGGGACACTAATGTTTTATACATTGTGATCATATCTCCCCCTTAATCTCCTATTCTCAAGAGAAAATAAAATCAGTTCCTCTAATCTTTCCTCATAGCTGCTCCTCCTCCTCTTCAATGCCTCTTATCCGTTTAGTTGCCCTTCTCTGCACTTTCTCCAGTTCCCCCGATATCCTTTTTGAGAACTGGGGCCCAAAACTGAACTCCATACCTCTCTTAATACAAGGAAGGACTTTGCTCGCTTTGTAGACCGTAGCTTGGCACTGCAGGCCATTATTGAGCTTATGATCTACCAAAACCCCCAGATCCTTCTCCTCTATGGATTCCCCCAGTTGTACTCCCCCTAGTATGTATGATGCATTCATATTCTTAGCCCCCAAGTGCAGAACTTTACATTTATCAACATTTAGGCCTCATGCCCACGGACGTTTTTACAGCCGTGTTTTTGAGCGTTTTTTACAGCTTAAAAACGCCTGTCCATGTTAGTCTATAGCTTCATGCCCACCTAGACGTTTTTGAGCTGCAAATAGCATAGGCGTTTTTAAGCTGTAAAAAAAAAAAAACATGACCAGTGCGTTCCTCTGCGTCGGCGTTATGCATAAAAAAACGCGCCAAATTGCGCAAAAAAGTTTAAGACATCCTGTAAGGATGTTATTCCACTCCATAGCTTGGTGAGATACAGGGTTCACTGGTCTCCTGGAGTGAGCAGGTGGACTTTTGAAGAATTAGAATCTTTGTCGTACATCTGTTATTGAAACATTGCTTCACTTTCCTCAAGGCCCCTTGAGCTTAAATAAATAGGAGCCTTGGCTGCTGGAAACATCTGGGAGGCTCTAGAGCAGAGTCTCCAAACTCTGTAAACAAAAAGCCAGTTTACTGTCCTTTAGACAACCAGAGTGTAGCCAGTGGAAGTAGAAAATGTGTTGGCATCACTGGGAGTAAAAAATGCCTTGGGCCTGGTGGTCAATGAGAGTAAAAAATGACATAGCGTCAGCGGTCAGTAGGAAGAGCAATAGAGCCCCATCATTGGTATTAGTGGGAGGAAATGTGCTCCATTGTTGGTATCGATGGGAGGAATAGTGCCCCATCCTTTGTGGCTTTGCTTCATACCCCTCATGTGCTTTACTGATCATTTTCTTTTATATGTCAGGAACCATCATGTACCCCTTTGAATGACTTCAGACCAGGCTTGAGGCAGTTTGACAACTTTTACTGAACTTTTCATGGCAGAACAAATAACAGGCATAACATAATCCAGACCCTAAACTAACGGAGATGGCTGCCCAGGCATACCTTTACAGGTGTTTGTCTATGACTGGTGAACTTCAACACTGGTAGTGTCCATTGGAACCCCACAATCTTATTTTTTTTTATTTTTTTTAATCTTTTATTTAGTCAGAGAGGGTGATCTAAGGACACATAACATAGTATAAACATAACATCATATTTTACAGTACAATCCATTGTTGTTAAAGAAACTTTAATATTGAACACAAACCAAGAAGTACATTGTTCAGTATGGTGAGTCCAAATCATTTTCAAACTTTTATAAAAAAAAAAAAAGCACCCTTGAGCCGTGGGTACATGTAACAAATGAGAAGACAGAAGATATTAAGGAAGTAGAAAGAAGAAAAAGAAGATGAAGTAAGAGAACAGGGCGAGGATAAGAGGAGCAGGGCTGGTGCAAGGATTTTTGACACCCTAGGCGAAACCTCATTTTGGCACTCCACCCCTGACTCCCCCCACTTTTCCCTGCCCATGTAAACCCCACCTTTAATGAAGCGTCCATCAAATGCAGCCCACCACCGCCCATCAAAGCAGCCTCACCAGCGCCCATCAAATGCAGCCTCACCAGCGCCCATCAAATGCAGCCTCACCAGTGCCCATCAATGCAGCCTCACCAGCGCCCATCAAATGCAGCCTCACCAGCGCCCATCAAATGCACCCTTACCAGCGCCCATCAAATGCACCCTTACCAGCGCCCATCAAATGCAGCCTCACCAGTGCCCATCAAAGCAGCCTCACCAGCACCCATCAAATGCAGCCTCACAAGTGCCCATCAATGCAGCCTACCAGCGTCCATCAATGCAGCCTCACCAGCACCCATTAATGTAGCCTCACCAGCACCCATCAAATGCAGCCCACCAGCACCCATCAAATGCAGCCTCACCAGCACCCATTAATGTAGCCTCACCAGCACCCATTAATGTAGCCTCACCAGCACCCATCAAATGCAGCCCACCACCGCCCATCAAATGCACCCTTACCAGCGCCCATCAAATGCAGCCTCACCAGTGCCCATCAATGCAGCCTCACCAGCGCCCATCAAATGCAGCCTCACCAGCGCCCATCAAATGCACCCTTACCAGCGCCCATCAAATGCACCCTTACCAGCGCCCATCAAATGCAGCCTCACCAGTGCCCATCAAAGCAGCCTCACCAGCACCCATCAAATGCAGCCTCACAAGTGCCCATCAATGCAGCCTACCAGCGTCCATCAATGCAGCCTCACCAGCACCCATTAATGTAGCCTCACCAGCACCCATCAAATGCAGCCCACCAGCACCCATCAAATGCAGCCTCACCAGCACCCATTAATGTAGCCTCACCAGCACCCAATAATGTAGCCTCACCAGCACCCATCAAATGCAGCCCACCACCGCCCATCAAATGCACCCTTACCAGCGCCCATCAAATGCACCCTTACCAGCGCCCATCAAATGCAGCCTCACCAGTGCCCATCAAAGCAGCCTCACCAGCACCCATCAAATGCAGCCTCACAAGTGCCCATCAATGCAGCCTACCAGCGTCCATCAATGCAGCCTCACCAGCACCCATCAAATGCAGCCCACCAGCGCCCATCAAATGCAGCCTCACCAGCACCCATCAAATGCAGCTCACCAGCGCCCATCAAATGCACCCTTACCAACGCCCATCAAATGCAGCCTCACCAGTGCCCATCAATGCAGCCTACCAGCGTCCATCAATGCAGCCTCACCAGCACCCATCAAATGCAGCCTACCATCACCCATCAATGCAGCCTCACCAGCGCCCATCAATGAATGCTTGCTTGCTTCCATTCATTCGGGAGTCGGGACACAGACACAGTCCTCCGCCGCCGCTGCGCCTCTGACACTATGTGCGAATGGAGCGGTGGCTGCCTGCTGATGCTGAGACTTAGTTGCTTGCTGCAGAGAGAAAAAAAGTAGGATCCTCAGTGGCTGGGCGCACTAGGCAGGAGAAGAGGAGGGTGAGGGAAGGAGGGAGAATGGGATGGGTGTATGAACAGATGCAAAATGGGGTGTCGCGAATCACATAGACAATATTCGAGTGGCGGAACCCCACAATCTTATGGGGTTACACGCTGGCTATCGAACTCAAAGCTCCATGTCCTTGGTGCGTTCTCCCCTCAGCTCTCACTCTCAATCTCCTGCGAAGCAGCCCTGCAAACCAGACTTTCCCCCTATTTATGTATCACGCAAAGTGGAAGGCTGACCCAAGGACAAAAGGCCAGGGAACTGAGGTCCTGGAGGTTTAACCCTTTCCCTAGCTCTGGCAAGCCAACTACCTTGAAAACTCACACTGTGGGCAACCTGACTACAAGCTGTAATAAAGAACGTGTTCAGAATTAAAAAAAAAAAAACATTTTTAGTTCTGCAGCTTAATGGGTTTTACAAATTAGTGCCCTGTGGTTCTGGTTGGCAGAAGACAGATTGTGATTGGCTGTGATGGGTTTTGCTTTTGTCCTTTGAATGAATAAAGATGGTGTCAGAGGTGTCATGTGTTTGCTTTTGTTTCTTGAAAGCATGGAAATCAGGCTTTTTTTTCTTTTTCTAAAGGATTATTTTACTTTTGTAGCCTACAGAGTTGGAACTCTTTGGCCCTGCCGATTCTCTAGTGACACTAAAGGATCACCAAGCTTTCCATCTCAGTCCGACTTTCCCTTTTGATCGTCATTCCCTGCGTATGCCGTGGCAGTCGAAAAAGCACCTTCTGTTTTTCTCTTCTGACTGCGCTACTAGGACATGAGAATGGCTTGGCAGCTTCCATTAAAGACAAGTGTCTTTCTATTCTCTGTTGATGTGATATAATACAATGAGATGTGTTTCATTTTCAGCATGTGCAGCTGGGGTCTAACATGCAAGTATTGTACTACACAGGGTGAGTGATTTTCTCAGATTGCAAGCGCCGCGTGTGCCTGTAATACTACTACTAAAGGGTATGTAAACCCAAACAATGAACTTCTGATTTTGATCCTTATTGGCTTTGTAAAGCATTTCATGTTTTTTTTTAAATCTATTTAATAAGTTAAAAAAAAAATACCTGTTGCTACTGCCAGAAATACAGTTGATAAATTCCTTTGCTAAATGTTGGGATGGCATTGACAGATACCTCTTCACTTCAAGCTGCTCCTTCCTGCTGTCACTCAAACACCTGGTGCTGGGAATCAAGCTGAGCTGTCCATGCTCATAACTCGTGCATCATTGAAATCCATGTTTATCGTGCAAAACAACCACAAGCATTACAATGACAGTCCCCACCTTAGGACCACCCCTTTGATGCATTTCGCCCAATAGGACTAAGTCTATGACTATGGCCTTTGGGGTGAAATGCGTTGGTGGGGGCGGGCCTCAGACAGGGACGATCAGTGTAGCGGTCCTAGGTTGGAGACTGTCATTGTAGTGCATGTGATTCTTTTATGCATAAAAAGTGGAATTCAATGACATCACGGGTGTGTGGTGATATCTAATTCTTCCATGTGCTAAATGTTATCATTTAGCATTGTTCTAAGCAGGGGCGGTCCGTCCATTTAGGGGCGCACGGGCGTCGCCCCCCCCATCCATGCGTCCGGCCCCTTTCAGGACATCGGCGCATGGATTCCAATGCGGGGGGGCTGTTTTTTTTTGAAGCACCGATTAGAGCCAGAGGCTCTAAAAGGCTTCAATATAGGGTGGGCTCGGGTTGCAGAGAGTGCGAAACTATCCCATCCAGGTGTGTTACAACAGCGAATGAATATTCGCTGTTGTAACACTGATCCTCCTCCAGGCCAATAAGGAAGCCAGTTTTGACACCGGTTACCCGATTGGCTGAAAGGACAGGCGATCCTATTGGATGCCTAGGAGGAGGAGGGGAGGAGCTGGAAGCCACCATGGAGGAGAGGACACGGAGCCGCTGCACTACGCTGCCTGCCACCCACCGCCGCCACCGATGGAAGTAAGAGCCAGACCAACCGGGGGGGTGGGTGATGCTCGAGGGGGGTGGTGGTGCCACTTTGGGGGGGGGGGATGAGTGCCACTGGAGGGGGTGGTTGTTTGTGGCCCCCCCCCCGAAAAAATACCAGCCGCCATTGGTTCTAAGCTCTCCCTATGGTCTACAGAACACCTCTTTCCCATGCTGTGGAAAGGCTGAGATTCCTGTTCAGCAATTCCGTCCTAGGATGACAACACTTACTCACCATTCTGTATAAATAAAGAAAGAGCTTTGTCGCTCTATGACATGGGTGTTCAACCTTTGGCCCTCCAGCTGTTGCAGAACTACAAGTCCTATGGGGAATTGCAAGGCTGACAGTTACAAACATGACTCCCAAAGACTAAGGCATGATGGGATCTGTAGTTCTGCAGCAGCTGGAGGGCCATAGGTTGAGCATCCATGCTCTAGGACAGGGGTCTCCAAACTTTCTAAACAAAGGGCCACCTTACTGTCCTTTAAACTTTTGGGGGGCCGGATTGTGGTCAGTGGGGGGTAAAAAAAGATTCCAACATCAGTGGGGAAAAAAACAGTGCTTCCTCTTTGGTGTTGTTGGGAGGAATTGTGCCCTTTCATTGGGGTTAATGGGATTGGGGGGGAGGGGATAATGCCTTATTGTTGGTATCAGTGGATAAAACAGAGCCCCCAAGGGCCAGGTAAAAGGAAGAAAAGGGCCACAGTTTGGAGACCCCTGCTCTAGGACAAGACTACATAAACCCTTCCTTTATTTTATGAAAATGAGGAGTGTTGTGACTGTAGGACAGGGAGTGTGTTATGGACTGATGGTAAGGTTGTAACACATGACATTTCTGTTCTGCTGATCTCCACCAGCCTGCTTCTGTCTCTTCCTGTTTAGATGTATGCACTTCAGGGTCAGTAGCACGTCACTGCTCTGTACTGGCTTCCTGATGGCAACAATGGTGGACCATGGACTCCACTACTTGGAGTCACCACAGGTGGACATAATGACAAAACAGGAGCATATATATTGGCAGACAGTTGTCACCCCGACAACAAGTGCCTAAACCAGATCCCTCACTGGAGAGATTTCCCATTATTTCCTGTCTTAAAGTGAGAGGAAATCTCCTCAATGTGGACTGAGGCACTGATCCTTCAGCCTCTTTATCAAAAAAAATAAATAAAAAGTTTTGTTGGAGTTTGGCTTTTTTTTGTTTGCTTAGTGATTTTTCTCTTTAACCACTTAAGGACCGGCCAAGTAGATTTAGGTCGGCAGAATGGCAAGGACAGGCATAATCCTGTACCTGTACGTTGCCCTTTAAATGTCTGCTGTGTGGTCGCGCGCGCGCGGCATCGACTGCGCGCTCGCGACCCTGCCGCCTTCCCTGTGAGTCGGACTGCGGGTCCTGTGGACTCGATCGCCGCGGGGATCCCTGCGATAGTCTCACGGAGGTATAGAGCGGGGAGATGCTTGTGTAAACAATGACACTGATCTCCGCTCCGTGTACTCGGAGCGAAGATCAGAGTCATGTGAGACACAGCCCATCCCCCCTACAGTAAGAAACATTCAATAGGGAACACTTAACCCCTACAGCGCCACCTAGTGGTTAACCCCTTCACTGCCAGTGTCATTTTCACAGTAATCAGTGAATTTTATATAGCACTGATCGCTGTAAAAATGACAATGGTCCCAAAAATGTGCCAAAAGAGTCTGATGTGTCCGCCATAATGTCGCAGTCACGATAAAAATCGCTGATCGCCGCCATTACTAGTAAAAAAAAAAATGTATTAATAAAAATGCCATAAAACTATCCCCTATTTTGTAGATGCCATAACTTTTGCGCAAACCAATCAATAAACGCTTATTGCAATTTTTCTTTACCAAACATATGTAGAAGAATACGTATCGGCCTAAACTGAGGGGGAAAAAATTATATATTTTTGGGGGATATTTATTATAGCAAAAAGTAAAAAATATTGAATTTTTTTCAAAATTGTTGCTCTATTTTTGTTTATAGCGCAAAAAATAAAAACCGCAGAGGTGATCAAATACCACGAAAAGAAAGCTCTATTTGTGGGAAAAAAAGGACGCCAATTTTGTTTGGGAGCCACGTCGCACGACCGCGCAATTGTCAGTTAAAGCGACACAGTGCCGAATCGCAAAAAGGGGCCTGGTCCTTTAGCTGCAAAATGGTCCGGGGCTGAAGTGGTTAATAAATTCTTATTACGCATGAATATTTAATATATGAATTATTAATTAAACCAAGTGTGAGTTGGTGAATTCACTAGGTGCGAACAGCTGATTATCATGTGGTAACAATGTGCAAAAATTACCAAAAAGTATAATTTAAAGTTATTATATAAAAGTATGAACACTCACACATGCGTATCTTTAAATGTACAGATATATATTTTTATAAAAGTCTATAGTATTTGGCTGTATCTGTGCTCTAAACCAGCCGGTCTGGATGCAGAGTTGACCCAGGGGTACAAAGGAACTCCATGGCTCCACCAATCCTAAAATAAGGAATAAACCCTTTATTTTTGGGGTTTGTGATGGACACGATTAAGACATTATTTTTTAAGGATTCTACTGTGCTTCAGATTCTGTAGAAGGTTTTTTGGTTCCTTGCAGCCAACCTCACCATAACCTGTCTAATTATACTTTCTTGTCTCTTCTAACTTTTAATCTGGCCATACGCCAGTAGAGTTTTGTTTGAATATTTCATACGAAAATTCCCCCCCCCCCCAAAAAGTAACCATTCGATCTGGCTATCATTGAGTTCACTAATTTAGTTTAAAAACCTTTAAAAAAAAATTCCAGACATGCTACTTGTTCGGAACCCCAGATCTAATAAGTAGCTTCAATTTATTCGCATTACAATATGTACGATTTTTCCTAAAGGAAAACCACATACACATGTTACAATGTTAGAATTTTATTTGAGAAAAATATTTATTTAATTTGAGAAAAATAAATCAACCGGCCCCCAAATCCCCTCCCCCCCTTGAGCCAAAGCACCCCCTGCATGTTGAGGGCATGTGGCCTGGTATGGTTCAGAAGGGCCTGCCAGGCGGCATGCTAGGATAAGGGTCTGGTATGGATTGCGGTGCATTTTTGTTTTACATTTTTCTATTGTCGGCAATGACCTGCAGTCAGAAAAATGTATTTAACCACTTAAGGACCGCTCACTGTATATATACGTGGGCAGAATGGCTCGTACAGGCACAATCACGTACCTGTGCGTCCCCTTTAACTGCCCGACGTCGGGGTTCCGCGCGCACCGCCGGCGGCGCGCTCGCGACCCCCCCTGCCTTCCCCGTGAGTCGGACCGCGGGTCCCGCGGACTCGTTTACCGCGGGGGTCCCCGCCATCGTCTCACGGAGGTATGGAGTGGGGAGATGTTAGTGTAAACACAACATCTCCCCGCTCCCCTACTGACAATGTCAGCGATCTCCGCTCTGTGTAATCAGAGCGGAGATCGGTGGCGTGTCAGTCGTAGCCATGCCCCCTAACAGTAGTAATCACTCCCCTAGGCACACTTAACCCCTTCAGCGCCCCTAGTGGTTAACCCCTTCACTGCCAGTGTCATTTTCACAGTAGCCAGTGCATTTTTATAGCACTGATCGCTGTGAAAATGACAATGGTCCCAAAAATGTGTCAAAAGTGTCCGATGTGTCCGCCATAATGTCGCAGTCATGAAAAAAATCGCCGATCGCCGCCATTACTAGTAAAAATAATTTATAAAAATGCCATAAAACTATCCCCTATTTTGTAAACGTTATAACTGTTGCGCAAACCAATAAAACGCCGATTGCGTTTTTTTTTTTACCAAAAATATGTAGAAGAATACGTATCGGCCTAAACTGAGGAAAAATTATATATATATTTTTTGGGGATATTTATTATAGCAAAAGTAAAAAATATTGCATTTTTTTTCAAAATTGTCGCTCTATTTTTGTTTATAGCGCAAAAAAAAAAATCGCATAGGTGATCAAATACCACCAAAAGAAAGCTCTATTTGTGGGAAAAAAAGGATGTCAATTTTGTTTGGGAGCCATGTCGCACGACCGCGCAATTGTCAGTTAAAGCGACGCAGTGCCGAATCGCAAAAAGGGGCCTGGTCTTTATGCTGCGTATTGGTCCGGGGCTAAAGATATTGTCCGGGTACTAAGTGGTTAAATTTAAAAAAATTTCTATATATATTTGTCAGTTTTGCTGCAGCAGGTTCTATACACTGTACATATGCACCACTTTACAGGCAGACTAAGGATGTTTAAAGGAAATTTTTATTGTTTCACTTTAAGCATCATTAAAATTCCTGCTCCTGTAATAACGTTTTTTTTTTTTTTTTTTTAATATGTTGCTGTGATACCTGTCCCCCAGGGCAGGACCAGGGCCCCCATACCCTTTTTATAGCCAATAACTTGCATATAAGCCTTCAAAATGGGGACTTTTAGATTTTTCATGTTCGAGTCCCATAGACTTTAATAGGGTTCGTGGCTCGGGTGCAAACTTTTTCCATGTTCGGGAGATTTGATGCGAACCGAACCGGGGGGTGCTTGGCCCAACTCTACAGTTGAAAACGATCAACAATTTGACCCCATTAACCATTAGAAAATCAAACGAATGTTCCGAAAATTTATTAAAAAAAAAAAAAAAATTATAGTATATGACCAGCTTAACCCAAACTATTGTTTCTAAGAACTGCATTGATGATTGTCAAGCTGGAAGAAATTTTTATATCTGGCCAAAAGGCCTAACTTTTTTTATACATTTTTTTTATACATGGCAATTTTTATTATACAATTAACATCAAGGATTTTTTACTCTATGAGAGGGTAAAGGATTTTGGACCTACCCTGTTATATTTAACGT
Source organism: Rana muscosa (assembly GCA_029206835.1). Lineage (NCBI taxonomy): Eukaryota > Metazoa > Chordata > Amphibia > Anura > Ranidae > Rana > Rana muscosa. Next base: position 369,254,866 of record CM055125.1, read on the forward strand.
TGGTATTGTTCCTTCCGCCTTGAGAGTTTCCATTCGTGGGAGCCCCAACAAAGTACTTGGTGGATCTGCTTCAACATTTTCCTTTCACTTGCCATTATATCTGACAGCCATCAAATCAACAGGAAGTGAGAAGATTTTCCCTGGTTTCCAGTTCTGACATTGATTAAATAGAAAATATAAGGGAGATTTCCTTTTCTAACCCTTTCTTTCTCTTCTAGAAAATATGTTTTATCACTGTGTCCCTGCAGGGGATGGAGAGTTCCCCCTCACTTCCTGTTTTATGTGATACTCGTCAGTAGACAGGAAGTAGGGAGACTTTTACCCATTTCCTATTATTTGTGACACCCATAAATAGACATGAATTAGGGTTACTTTCTCTTATTTCCTGTTCTGTGTGAAACCTGCCAAATAAACTACAAGTAGGTAGATCTTCCCTCACTTCCTGTTCTGTCTAACATTTGTCAAATAGACAAGAAGTCGGTAGATACACCCTCATTTCCTGTTCTGTCTGACACCTGTGAAATAGATTGAGACAAAATATGTTCATGACTCACAAGCCCATCACAGTGGGTGAACATCTTCGGTTGGCTATGTGCTATGAACTGAGCAGGAGTTCATTCTATGTCCTGAATTGCTAGTGAGTCCCAAAAAGAAAAAGCCACTCAATGGCACTCCTTTAAAATTCCATGCAAATGTAGCTTTTTTCTTCCAAGTGTAGCACTACCCCCACAGGAGCTGCTGGTTTTGTTTTGGGCCTTTGCACGGTACCTTACTGTTCCACCGTCCGTCATAGGGGTCCCATTGAAGAGTTGCTCACAGATGTCAGCACCAACACATAGTCTTTTCTTCAATGGTTTTATTCAACAAAGTCAGTTAGAGGGATGGAGGGTTAGGGGAGATTCAGGTACCTTGTATTTGCGGATCACGGGTACTTCTCTTGATCCAGAGGACAAACAGTTTCCACACTGGATCTAGTAACCACCGGATAGGCCTCTCTAACTGACCTAGCAGCCGGTGCGGTGCTCGGTCATAGTCTCTGCCACAGACTTGAAGAATATACATAGTCTCTGCACAATCCTCTGCCACAGAATTGTATGATCCAGAACTTTTGCAAAGTCTAAGTAAAGTCACACAGTACCAGTTTCTTTCAGCCAATCCGGCAACACTGTGAGCTAGATGGGCCGGGATGCATCCTCCAATTGAGTCTCCAATTGTTCGGCTTCTTCCCGAAGGCAAGACAGCACGGGACCACCCCTGGACCAGTAGGCCCCAGAAACTTCTGGGCCTACTATCAGTAATGAGGCCTCGGGCCTGCCAGCCCTGAGGCAGGACAGCTGCTTCGACACACCTTAGGCCCGGAGGGCCATCAGGCCAGAGAGAGACCCGGAAAACGGCATATGTCCCTTAAGTACCCTCTCCCAGAATGCACAGCGGGGGGACTACTCCCGCTGGGCGGCTTCTGGGCAAAGAATACCCAATACACCCAGCCTGCTGAATTTCCAACCTTAACCTGTGGTGACAGCGACACCTACAGCCAAGTGGAAAAAGCGCAACACAACTGGACTGGAACAGAAACCAGTAATTTAATACAATCTTTCTAAGCCAAACTACAGCTCAGATAACTTATAATTTAAACATAGCACCTACTCAATAGGAGCAGGGCGCTACACAAGCAAACATGAAGTTCCACCTTGGACGGTGAGTGATTGGTTTCATCAAAACTTGGCTTAATCATAGAGACCAGCAGAGGCAGGAAGGGAGAGGTATTTATGCAGTCATAGAACTAGCAAATGTAGAGTTAGGGAGGTTTGCCTTCATTTCTTGTTCAGTTGGACTCCGGTAAAAAGAGAGATCTTCCTTCATTTCTCCACATGTCTGACAACTTGAAAATAGACAAAAAGTAGGTAGATGTTCCCTCATTTGCTGTTCTGTCTAAAACCTGGTCTTGAAATTTACCATTTGCTATCACATCGCAGTGGAATATTGTCTTTGGCTGACTAGGTGCCAAGGACCAAGCAGGAGGTCACCCTAAGCCTCAAATTGCCAGTGAGTCCCAAAAAGAAAAAGCCACTCTATGGAACTCCAATAAAATTCCATGCAAATGGGGCTGTGTTCTTTTAGGTAACCACAAAGCCCTACCTTGGACATCCAGTGATGCTTTTTGCCCCTCAACTGGGCTTAATCATAGAGACAAGCAGGGGCAGGAAGGGAAAGTTATTTATGCAGTCATAGAACTAGCAAATAGTTGAATAAGGGAGGTTTTCCTTTATTTCTAGTTTATCTGGACACCGGTCAAGTGAGATTTTCCCTCGACTCCTGTTGTGTCCGAAACCTGGCAGATAGTAGGTAGAGGTTCCCTTATTTCCTGTTCTGTCAGATACTTGTCAAATCAATCTGGAAAACAATATTTACCACTCATAGTGGATCATCGACGTTGGCTCACTCGAATTGCCAGTGAGTCCCAAAAAGAAAAATCCACTCCATGGCACTCCAGTAAAATTCTATTTAAATCTAGCTTTACTGTTCCAGACAATTAAACATAAAGCCTTCCCATTGGACCTCCATTTCACCCAAAAAAATGGCCATGGAACTGGTATATAGTAAATTTAGGAAGATTTCCCTTTAATTTTTATTCTGTTGACATCCAGGATTGGGGAGGTTTTTCCTTATTCATTGTTCAAAAACTGGGCTTTGCTACGTTGGTTCTGAATATGACCATGAATGGGATTTCCATGTTACACTATAATATCTATTAGACATGTGCACACTGAAATATTTCGTTTCGGAATTTCGTTTTCGTCCAAAAAATAAATTTATTTAGTTACTCCCGAAATTCGTTTTTATTTATTTCGTTTTTCGTTAAAAATTGCATTCGTCCGAAAATCTGAATTAATTAAGGTCGAATCTGTCATTGAAGGCTTATGGTGTCTGTCGAATGTTCAAAGAAGATTCGACGGAGCAGCGAAACTGTACGACTCTGCAATCATACATTTCCGGTCGAATGTTCCGCCCACAAGCAGTGATCTTTTCTCTCTATGTCGAATCTTTTCTCTCTATAATGTCGAATCTTTTCTCTCCTATGTCGAATCTTTTCTCTCTATAATGTCAAATCTTTTCTCTCTATAATGTCAAATCTTTTCTCTCTATAATGTCAAATCTTTTCTCTATAATGTCGAATCTTTTCTCTCTATAATGTCGAATCTTTTCTCTCCTATGTCGAATCTTTCCTCTCCTATGTCGAATCTTTCCTCTCCTATGTCGAATCTTTCCTCTCCTATGTCGAATCTTTCCTCTCCTATGTCGAATCTTTCCTCTCCTATGTCGAATCTTTCCTCTCCTATGTCGAATCTTTTCTCTCTATAATGTCGAATCTTTCCTCTCCTATGTCGAATCTTTCCTCTCCTATGTCGAATCTTTCCTCTCCTATGTCGAATCTTTTCTCTCTATAATGTCGAATCTTTTCTCTCCTATGTCGAATCTTTCCTCTCCTATGTCGAATCTTTCCTCTCCTATGTCGAATCTTTCCTCTCCTATGTCGAATCTTTCCTCTCCTATGTCGAATCTTTCCTCTCCTATGTCGAATCTTTTCTCTCTATAATGTCGAATCTTTTCTCTCCTATGTAGAATAATCTTGGACTAATAGAGTTAAGGTTAGGCACATTCGACCACAGATTCGATAGACACAGATTGTTATTGTCAGCGTCACGTCGAATCTCCTATCTATATCGAACTGTTGTAGCAACGAAAACGAAAATAAAGCATTTGTTTATGTCGGATCTTTCGGTTTTCGGATACTGTGCTTTCGTTTTCGTTTGTTAAAACGATAACGAAAATAGCTGAAATTCGGACGAAAATGCATTCGGACGAAAACGAATGCACATGTCTAATATCTATGTGCATTTCAATTTAAAATCCATCTCTTTAGCTGGTTTGCATAAATTAGTGCTTTTCTTCAAGACTTTTCTTGGTAAATTTGGAACACATAAAGTTTCCGATCTTTAATCCACATGATAGGTGTTTATGTTGGCATGGCGAGGCCTGGCATTATATTAAAGGCGCACTTGTTCCTCGGCCTCCCATAATGCTGACTTTGATGTCTCTCTCACACATAATACTGCAACATTTTGTGTTTTCTCCTTCTTCCCGATGCCCTCAAGGGTGACTTCCTTTGGATTGGCTTTAATTAGATGTGTACTTGGAGAGTGTGAATGCGGAATTGGATCTGTACCTTAAAGGACTTTCGCTTTATGAAAAGGAGATTAAAAAAGGGAAAAAAGAAAAAGAAAAGGAGATGGAACTATAGTTATTTATGTGTTACAAATGCAGTTGTTGAATCGGTAGCTGTAAAGGTCAGGCTTTGGAAAAACTGTTCATGCAGCTTTTTTACGGAATGCATCCGAACTGAATGGAGAGATAAGTATTAAGAGGCACGAGAGCTCAGGGCAGCAATCCAATGAGACCAGTACAAGGAAAACAAAATGGGTTTTCTCCAATGTTGTTGTCGCGTGAAGATGTTCAATCTGAAAAAAAAAAGTAGAGCTTTGTGAAAAGATTTAGGGGATCAGTAGCGGCCGGTGGTAATTTTTTTAAGGGGGGCGGTAAACAGTGCCACCCCCACCCAAACCCCCCCCATCGGTCGGTCGGTCAGCCGGCGGGTCAGGTGCACTTACCCCATCTATGCAGCGCTTCACCGGCGGCTTCCCTTGCTCCCCGGCGGCAGCGGAGTCGACGGCTCTCCCTTCCCCTGCTCTCCACGGGCATCAGCAGCTTCCGTTTCCTCCCTCCTCCTCAGCGGCCAATTGGTACTCCTTTCTTTTCGGCCAATTGGAAAACGAGTCTCAGACCTGCTTCTGATTGACTGGATTGAGGATCAGTGTTACAAAAGCATTCATTCGCTGTTGTAACACCTGGGTGGGCTCAGGGCGCAATGCTCTGCGCTCCGAGCCCATCCTATTTTGAAGCCTATTAGAGCCTATGGCTCTAATCAGGTGCTTCAAAAAAATATCCCCACTGCTGTACTTCAAGCCCCCGTCCTCTTGAAATTGGCCGGACGCCTGAAATGGGGGTGGCCGTGGCGGACAAGGATAGATTTATGCCATGCATGAATCTATCCATTATTCATATAGGGAGTGGCCTGGAGAGAGGGGCGGAGCCCTGGCGCCCCTAATGGACGGGCCGCTACTGTAGGTGAAATCTGGTATCAAGGCCGCTATAAGAAGTCCTGGGGCCCTGTAGGACCTACCTGACAGACCCCTTCTAGTGTCTTCCCATTAACTTTAGGCGGCCCCCGTGCCTAGTGTCTCCTCATACCCCCAGCTGGTTTTGTTCACACAGCCCAGCATTCCTGGCCTGGGGCACAAACCCTGGGCCCTTTCACTCCTCAATAGAAAAAAGTGACTTCTCTTGGGTGAGTGGCTCTTTCGGCAGTTCCCTGGAAATTCTCACCCCATAACGCACCTGTGGTTGTCTTGTGAAGTGTCCAATAGAAGCTTTCACAACATGCACTTCCCTCTCTCTCCACCACTGCCAATCAATGGCATAGGGAGGGGGAGGTAGGCTCAAAGAAAGGGTAAGGGCATAGTAAGTAGAGCGGCTATTTAGACTGACTCTGGAATTACGCTGCATTGGGGTCACCCATTGGCAGGCCCTGGCACCTTTGCTGACCCAGACGTAATACAGGAGTATTGACTGTACCCAATAATTGGTGGACTTGTCTGGTATAATGCAGAATGTACTGTATGTATTATTTAACCATTCAAAAAGAGGTCAATTCTGAAACTAAAAACAAAAACAAAAAAATCACTGCGCTTAGGAGAACAAATCAAGCAAACACAAGCTGCCAGCACAAAAATTAGTGATACCAAATCTAGAAATCAATATTAGTGCAGTGCAGCACTAATGTTCAAAAACCATCATATGAATAAAATTAGAAAGATAACCTTTAAATAATATCACTAGTTTGTCAAATCTTTAAAGATTCAAACAAGTTATACATGAAAATATCACACATACAATATATAGAATAATTGGTGCAAATAATTCAAATATTCCGTGCTAATAGCCCACATGTAAGGCAATCTATAATGCAGCGTAATTCCAGCGGAGTGCAAGAGAACAGTCCAGAGTCAGTCTAAATCTATTATTTGTGTCACTGTATAATGTCCATAAAATGTCCACACAAAACCTTATTTCTCCAATCTTCGAACACCTGTACAGAAAAAGCAATAAATGTTCACTCATAAACACACACTCCAGCCTCTTATCAGTTTGTATTGACCATTACATAAAGAAATGGTCAATCAGCACATAACGGGTGAATGCATCCCAATTAGAATTCGCCATCCCGAGCACATAGCCAGAGAGCTTATGAATCACCTCTTAGTAAAAACAGAGGACGGAGACACAGGACATCCCCATAGCATAATCTTCTATGAAATGCCCTCTTACATATGTAGAATCTAAAAAATCAATATTGCTCAAAAAATCTCCAATGAGCAAACAGTTTGGTCCCAGTTGATTGCTGGCTAGTGTGTGTGATGACCACAGGCGCCCCATCCATAAGGGGAGCCGCCCCCATAATCTCTATGCGCCAGCCCCTAATCTTCATGCAGGGGGGCTACGAATGCCTAGAGTTCTACATAGTTTTTTTTTTTTTTGTGAAGCACATGATTAGAACCAGAGGCTCTAATAGGCTTCAAAAGGTTGGGCCTTGAGCCCATCCACTTGTGACAATAGCCAATCAACATTCACTATCATCTTCCTGCTTCTCCTTCTGGCCAATCAGGACAGGAAGCGGGTCCTAAGACCGGATTTGCTGGGAGGAGAAACCTCCCGCGACCTAGATGGGGTAAGGGCAGGGCTGGCGGGCGGGCTTGGGGGTGGGGGTTTTGTTTGCCGCCCCCCACAAAAAATGGAGCACCAGCCACCACTGGTAATGACATTATTCCTGTAGGCCAAGTTCTACGCATTTCGTCACAGATGATGTTATAAGGGGACAGGCTGAGACACAGGACAGGTCAGGATGAACTGTTTGCCCATTGGAGATTTACTGAGCAATATTGATTTTGTAGAAAGCATAATTTCTCTGGAACGACTTATTAGAAACGGCGGACTGTGCTTGTGCAATCAGTGTCAACATGACAGTTTGTAGCCTCCACAAGGGCGCATATGCCAGGGTGACAATGCAGGAGCGCAACTAGGGGCACAGTTGTCACTCTAGAACAGGAAGTGCCCAAATAAGGACCTTCATAGTACCAGGTTTTCTTTGAATAAAATGTGCTCTGGCTTCTGATAGGAGCTCTGACAGCAGGCAATATAAAGACAGATATAAAGATGTGGGACAATGCTTCCCACTCTGTTTACATTGGAAGTGAAATGAGGTCACAGCACTTCCTGTTAGAATGGATGTTTGGGTAGAGATGAAGCAGGCCTGTCCTGACTCTTTCTATAGAAACAGATCATTGCTTTAGTGATCTATTGCTGGCTGAATGCTGACAACAGCTAGATCACTATTGGGGGCTGGATCGGGTCTCAGTGGTGCAAAGGTTACCAGGCATTAGAGTAATGCATTGAAATACATAAGTTTTACAGTGCATTAACGCAAAACAGATTTATGAAAACTAAACCATTTTGCGGTTCTTTTAGCATATAAAAGGGTTACACCAGTGGCCTCCTATATTTATTGAGTTGGCCACCAATGTTTTAAACCCTACATAATTCAAGGCTCAGATAAGTCTGCTTTTAGGTTGCATGGGTATTTGTAAGGGAGCAGAGTCTTAGATTAAGAACATTTAGGAGTTGATTTACTAAAACGTTAGGGCTTATTTACACTTGCTTCGGCTTCAACACATATTAACGGCTAGTTTACACTTTCTTCAAAACAAGGCTTCAGACACCCTTTGCTAAAGCTCTCTAAACGCTAGTCAAAGCTCCTGTCACTAAATAAAATGGTTAGCTTACAGTCCCAGCTTTTGCTTTGCTTTGCTTCGGCTTTGCTTCAAAAAGTATACCCCATGTAGCTTTAGTGGTGCTTCAAAGCGTCTTCAAAGCCTCCATAGAAGTCTATGGCAAAGCTCGCTAGAAGTCTATGGCAAAGCTCTCTTGAAGCTTCACCACAGGCTCCACTAAAGCCTCATTGAAGCCCCATCAAAGCTCCACCAAAGCCCCACAAAGCCTCACCAAACCCCCACCAAAGGTTTATCGAAGCTACACCAAAGCCTCATTGAAGCCCCACCGAAGCCTAATTAAAGCACCAAGCAAAAGCAAGGTGTAAACAGGATTGTAAGCTAACCATTTTATTTAGTGACGGGAGCTTTGTCTGGTGTTTTGAAGGAAGTGTAAACAAGCCCTTAGAGTGCAAAATCTGGTGCAGCGCTGCATAGAAACCAATCGGCTTCCAAGTTTTTTTTTATCAAAACTTAATTGACCATATTGAAGATAGAAGCTGATTGGCTACCATGCAAAGTTGCACCAGATTTTGCACTCTCCAGTTTTAGTAAATCAACCCCATATGATTTTTTGGTTAGTCACTTAAAAAATAAAGGACTGTTGGACACCATGTTATTATAAAATGATATTTAAAAATAGAATTACATTTTTCTATATTATATTGCACATTCCTCCTACCACAGTAAAATGTTCTTGTTCCCTGAAACGCGTAAGAAAGTTCCTGCGTTCTGAGAAACAATGGTTCTGTCAGATTATCTGGACGCCGGTGACTTATATGTGATTCTACGGCTTTCTGCAGTTCTGATTGATCCTGACATTTCCATTTTGACAAGGAAATGTAATAGTGAGATTTGTCAGCCCACCAGGGCTTTCCCTGCTTAACTAAGATGTGCTAAGAGCTACAAATTATGGCCGATGCCCTCTGAATATCAGTATCCTGAATTATTAATGTGCCATAAGGTGTTCATTCTTGTATCTGGACTTCATTATCTCTCGGCAGAATTCTGCAGGAGAGAGGATTATTCTTTTTTTTCTTGTGTGTATTTGTAATAATCGTAAAGCTTCCAGTAAGGCCAAAAATATGTCAAGCCAAAAACATACTCTGATGGTGCTGGGTTCAGTTAAGTGGGCCAATAAAAAAATTTCAAGACCGGTGATTTTCAACTACTGGGCCACTGTCTCCCCAACCTCTCTAGACTCGGACAGGCCATTTGGAGGACTGAGATATCTTCAGCTGGCCCTTCCCATTGCATCAAAGCCAGGGTCCTATTACTGCTTTTTAAAATGAATGTACCTTGGCTAAAATTACTCCCATGGGGGGATCGCTCTGCACCTGACAGACCAGAAATAGTTATTCTTGCACACAGAAACATATGAATTGAAGAAGCAGTGGTGGGCACGTGGTCTCACTAAGGTTGAGGACTCCTGCTTTTCAGGCTAGATCAGTGTTTTCAAGCTGTGGCCCATGGGAAGTTTGTGGGAGGAGCAAATAGTTCAAAGTTCTCCGGTAACAAGGTACAAGGTAAGATAGTCCAAGGAATTGTCCAGGGAGCTGTCCAGCATCTCAGGTGGCTCAGCAAGAAGAGATACTGTCAGACACAGCAGAGGTTGTGGGTTTAGATCCGGGTCCTGACATCACCTGTTTTTCATTTGATAATGATGGATTTTTCTTGCGTACCTTCCTAACATGTTAGTTTACCCTAAAGCCTCGTACACACAACCGGTTTTCTCTGCAAGAAACGACAAGAAAAAAGTTGGGAGAGCTTTCTTGCCGAGAAAACCGTTCGTGTGTATGGTTTCTCGTCGAGAAAACTGTTGTGAATCTCGACGAGAAAAAAGAAAACCTGCTTTCTTTTTTTCTCGTCGGGAGTCTCAGTTTTCTCGTCGTGATTCTCGTCAGACTGTTTTTGGACGAGAAGACCGTTCGTGTGTATGCTTTTCTGAGTCTTCAAAAACCGTGCATGGTCAGAATCAAGTATGAGACGGGAGCGCACCTTCTTGTAAAACTAGTGTTCGTAATGGAGATAGCACATTCGTCACGCTGTAACGAACTGAAAGCATGAAGACTGAAAAGCGCGAATCGTCTCTCACTAAACTTTTACTAACACGCAGTAACACGAGATTAGCAAAAGCGGCCCAAGGGGTGGTGCCATGAGAATGGAACTTCCCCTTTATACTGCTGTTGTACGTGTTGTACGTCACTGCGCTTTAGACTGACGAGATTTTGGATTGACAGTGTGTATGCAAGGAAAGCTTGACAAGAAACCCGTCGAGAAAAACAACGTTTTTTTTTGCGACGAGATTCTCGGCCGTGTGTACTAGGCTTGACTCTAAGATGCATAGCACCATGTTTGACTTCTGTCTTCCTCTGATGTTATTGTTCTGCTCCCTATGCTGTCTCTGGCTTGTGATTGCAAAGCATGACTGAAAAAAAAAAAATTGTGTCTTAATGTCATCAAGGGCATATTTAGCAAAAGAGGGCTTAATAGACACCATGAGTTGTATGGTGTCATTGGTAAATATCCTTAATTTCCAATGCTCAATGCTGGACAACCGAGGAAAAAACATGCTATGTCTGTTATATCAAGACATGTATATGTGTGTTTTAACGCTCATAGAGAATTTCTAGGGCGAACTTTCACTGTATGTATGATTTCATAAACTGCTTTTTTCCCTGTAGCCCTTTGTACGTCACGCTTCTCTCTCGAACAGCTTCCTCTCGGAAAATAAGTCATTCAGGCTTCTCTCAGATGGCTTTTGCTTCAATACCTTCAATACCTTTGAGCCCCATTTTCCTCAACAATATAGATCCTGTCCAGTAACAAACAGGAATAAAGTTTAGTTTGCTTAAAGCGAGATATCTCATTCGTGGAATAATTCAACAAAACATTCCCGGTTTGTGTTTAAGAATCAGAACGCTTCTTGAAGAGTGGACGACCTGTCAGAGATGTCTCCTTTGCTTCTTTTAGCCGAAGCGTGCCGAAAGCTTTTTTTTCTCTTTTCTTTTCATTTCCTTTTGCTTGGGGTTTATTCTACCTATTGGCTGAAAGATCAGTCAGGTTTTCCTGTCTATTTTCCATCTGTGAGTCTACGAAATTCCTTCCTAATCCCAGTCTATCTGCTAAATCTCTTGGCCTTTTGTTAGGGTTGACCATGTGACTATGAGCATAGTTGTGCTAGCTTTCAGCTACAATTATAAGTTGCCTATTGTATCCTTTGTATCCTATAAATGGAAACCATTTTTACTGACTTGACTTCTGTTCAAACCAGCCTAGGTGAGCACTACGCTAATGTACACATCCATACTTGTTTTGTAAAATTCCCATAACTTCTAATCAGGAAACCTCATATTAAGGGATTCCATTTTAAATCACAAGATCCAGTTATTGTCCATTTAAACCATGTTCAGTATATTTGACTCCATACTTTGTAAGGAGGAGTAAGAAAGCTTCTCAGGTTCTTATTAGGGTAATGGATAGGTAGTGCTGGAACCCTAAGGCTGCCCTTTTTGGGGGAAATGCTGGAACTCTGAGGTTGCCGTTTGAGGGGAAGTTCTGGAACCCTTAGGTTGCCCTTTGGAGAAAGCACTGGAACCCTGGGGTTGTCCTTCAGCTTCTACACAACAAAAGTTGTGTAAATATGGATTGAATTGATAATGATGCACCCTAAAATCCCACAGGGTAATCCCTTAGTGTGTATATATGGTTTGGTTAGAGGGATTAGCGATGTGGCATGTTTAATGTTTATGGCATCCATAATATACATATTTTATAGGTGGTGATGTCACTACCTCCATCAAGTGACAATGCTCGGGAACGATGATGTCACTTCCTCCATCATATAACAGTGCTCAGACTTATGCCTCGTACACACGACCGATTTTCCTGACATGCCAAAAACCGACGTTTTTCCAGACGTGATTCCTCTCAAGCCTGCCTTGCATACACACGTTCAGGCAAAAAAACGTTCGACCAAATCGCGGTGACGTACAACACGTACGATGGCACTATAAAGGGGAAGTTCTATTCAAATGGCGCCACCGTTTGGGCTACTTTTGCTGATCCTCGTGTTAGTGAAAGTTGGTGAGAGACGATTCGCGCTTTTCAGCCTTGTGCTTTTCAGTCCGTTACAGCGTGACGAATGTGATATCTCCATTACGAACGCTAGTTTTACCAGAACGAGCGCTCCCGTCTCATACTTGATTCTGAGCATGCACGTTTTTTTTCCCCTCAGAAAAGCATACACACGAGCGTTTTTCGCGATGAGAAAAAGACCGACGGGAAAAAAGAGAGCAGGTTCTAATTTTTTTGCATCAGGAAAACTGCTATGGAGCATACACATGACCGGTTTTTCCAACCAATCTAAAAAATTGCAGTTTTCTCGTCGGGAAAACCGGTCGTGTGTACGAGGCATCAGTGATACATCATGGGAGGAGGTCACCTGCCCCCACCAAAAACAGAAGCACCTCAAAGGGAAGTGTCTTACCATTCTAAGCTAGGACATTGCTCTGTGCTGGGAGTTCTATACTGAAATCTACTAGTACCGAGTTCCCAACACTAAAAGTTAACAAATCACCTACCTATACTCTAAATGTCTACACCCATATTTGTGATGGTATGTCTTGGTCTTGGTTCTTGGTCAGTCGCCCTACCTGGCTGGGAAGAAGGGAATCCCCTCATTGCAGGGGTGGGCTGACATTACCCCAGGGTGGATCCATGGCCATAGTGGAAAGTCACAACAATGAAGTGCACCAGTTATGTCTTTCTCAAACATTTATGGCTCACAAGTAGAGAGGGTTGGGTCTTCAGATGCCTCCAACAGCCAGAGTTACAGACTTTTCCACACTTTTGCTTTACCCAAGGGAGTGCGAGGATCCTCTTGAGCAGACTCCATTCCCTCTCCAGCAGGACTTCCTTCTTCTGGTTCCAGCTTCCCTCCTACCCTCCTTGTCCAGACAAGACAGCTTGAGTACTCTGAGTTAGGCCCAAACAGGCTTCTGGCCAAATCATTACAAACCATTGAACACCCCTTCCCAGGCCGCAGCCAGGGGAGAACAAAAGTTCACAAGGCCACTCCTAAACATCCCCCCCAGCATGCACCACCGACCATGATTCTTCTAGTGGCTGCTAGAGAGGACATAAATATTCAAAAACCCCAAATTGTTACTGCCCCATGACTTTTGCCCTAAGTACCAGTGACACCCAGTGGCAGCAGCAGGGAACAGCAGCAATACTGAACTTATAGGAGAACCAAGTGAAAACCTTAACCACTTCTTTACCGGGCCATAGTAATAGGACGCCGGCAGGAACCTTCTCTCTTTCCGGGTGGACGTCATATGACGTTCGCGCTTCCTGGCCGTCTAGGGGGCGCGCGCAATGTGCAATGCGCGATGTGTCCGCCGCAATGTCACGGTCACAATAAAAATCACAGATCGCCGCCATTACTAGTAAAAAAAAAAAAAAATGCCATAAATCTATCCCCTTTTGCGCAAACCAATCAATATACGCTTATTGCGATTTTTTTGTACCAAAACTATGTAGAAGAATACATATCGGTCTAAACTGAGGAAAAAAAACATTTTTTTTTAAAAAGAAATTGTGATATTTTTTAAATTAAAAAGTAAAAAATATTGTGTTTTTTTCAAAATTGTCGCTCTTCTTTTGTTTATAGCACAAAAAATTAAAACCGCAGAGGTGATCAAATACCACCAAACGAAAGCTCTATATGTGGGGAAAAAAACATAAAGATGCCATTTGGGTACAGTGTTGCATGACCGCGCAATTGTCATTCAAAGTGTGACAGCACTAAAAACTAAAAATTGGTCTGGGCAGGAAGGGGGTGAAAATGCCCTGTATTGAAGCTGTTAAATTGGCCTGGGTAAATTACTACCCAGCAAACTAAATTTAACAACCTGACCTCAGAAAGATTTTGCCTCCTTTATGACCAGGGCATTGGCTCCCGCTGCTATCAGTCAAATCCAGTGACAAGGGAACATAGGGCGGGGCCGAGTCCCGCTGTCTTTGTCAATTGACGCAGCAGCAGGACTCGGGAGCGAGCCTGCACAGGTGCACAGGTTCCCTCAGGAAAAGTAGCTTTCCCTGGGTGCACCCCGATTTAAAAGGGGCCTGGAGTGCCGGCGGGAGACCCCAGAAGAGGAGGTAAGTATAGACATGTTTGTTTTTTTTATTAAAAAAAGAGGGTTTAAAACCCCTTTAAATGTACCTAACTAGTAAATACAAGTGTATATGTGGTGCTTATACTCACACAGAATCTCGCTGGCTTCTTCCCTGAATGAAAAGAGCTCAGGGACGATGAAATCAGCCAGATTCCATGTGTTCTGTTTACAAACACACAGATCTTTGTGCTGTGATTAGCCACATACAATCAGCAGGTATACAGCCAAAATCATTGGCTGTAACCTGCTGACAGACTTGTGCTGTAGCCAATTACAGCACAGATCAGCCGGGGGTGTGCACAGTACTCCCGAAAACCAGGAAGTAAGCCGCAACGTACCCGTACACCGCTTAGCCTGGAGCTCCCGCCACCCACAGTAAATGTAAAGCCTCGTACACACGCACGGTTTTCTCGGCAAGAAAACTGCTGGGAGAGCTTTTTGCCGTGAAAACCGTTCATGTGTATGCTTTCTCGGCAAGAAAACTGCCGGGAATCCCGAGGAGAAAAATAGAGAACCTGCTCTCTATTTCTCTCGTCGGGATTCTCGGCAGAGTGTTTCCTGACGAGAAAACCGTGAGTGTGTATGCTTACCTGTCCCCAGGTAAACCCGCGCATGCTCGAAACGACTTCGACGTATGCGCGGTAGCATACAAGGGTAGTGTAGGGTGTAGCAAGATGGCAGCGACGGCATCAAATGTGATGAGCGCATGCTCGTCATAGTCGATGAAGTCACCGCGTTCTTGCCATTCAAAAGAACGGCGGTTCTTTTGAATGGCCATCTGTATGCACGGCTTGGCAAGGAAAGCTTGCCAGGAATCCCGTCAAGAAAACCAACGTTTTTTTCCTGACGGGATTCCCGGCCGCGTGTACGAGGCTTTAAGGTGGTTAACTAGTCACTTCTGATTACGACAAAGTGGCTACAATTACAATCGTAAAAAAAACGTAAAAACTTACTTACTGGTAGATCGGTTGCAACCCAGAATTAATTCCACCAGTGGCGCCTGGTGCTAAAAAAAATTTGGGGGGCCGCAAACCTGGCTACCTCACTCCCCCCCCCCCAGTCCCTTGATTGATTGCTGCTTCACTCGCCCGTTGCCCCGCCCGTCGCCCACCCACCAGCCCTGCACTTACCCTATCCAGGTCACGGCGGCGGCTTCCCCCAGCATTTCCTCCTTAGTCCCAGAGGTCGCTTTTCCTCCTAGTCCCAGCCAATCAGGTTTTAGGACTCCAGGCCAATCGGGTCTCAGGACCCGCTTCCTGATTGGCCAGTGGTTGAAGCAGGAAGACATTAGCGAATATTAATTTGCTAATGTCACACAGGTGGGTGGGCTCGGGGCGCAGTGCTCTGCGCCCCGAGCCCACCCTTTTTTTAAGCCAATTAGAGCCTTAGGCTCTAATCCTGTGCTTCAAAAAAAAAAAAAAACTCCATTGAAATCCATGCATCCGGCGCCCTGCATAGAGATTAGGGGCAGGGCGCATGAATTATGGGGGTGGTCGCCATTGATTTGCACTATGCATTTACGACTGTACAAAAAACATTGGAGTGCGATCTTTTCCAGGGGCGGGAACTGGTGTGAAGTTTTTTGTACAGCGCCAAATCGATATAAATAAATACTGTATTTGATTGTAGTTTGTTAAGCATCAACCTGTTTAATTAGCGAAATGAGGTTTTGCAACATAGATGTCGCTATCAAATTAGGGAATTTTTTTTCTTTTACTGTAACGTCTGTCAGTAAAGTGTTCAATCTCTTCCTGTAGCTGTTAGCGCCATACGTCCTTAATTGACGGAGTGAAGGCGCTGATACGATTAGCATCCCGTGTTAGCAGTCATAACCTCCAAAGAGCGTAACAGATGTTCTCAGTCTCAAGGACTTCAGGGCATTTATCACAGAATCCAGGTTGCAGATTTAGAAGAGGAGAAAAAATAAATAAAAAAATCAAGCGCATTCGTCGGTGGAAAAAACAGACTCAATTATCTTTAGAGGTGTTTTGTACATAGTTGGCTGAGATTTGCAAACTGAGGGATCGTGGAGGTAAAACAAAATCCATGTCAAGTGTTTTTCCTATTTGTTAAGAGTTTGTGTGCTTGGTGTAGCCGTCTTCCAGCCAATAAAGGTTGGAGGCCACCTTCAGATCTATTCATGGCGGTAATGTGTGATAAAATGCCCAATATTGTATGGCACTTTCTGCAGCGTGCTATGATGCCACTCACACAAGCTCTCTCTGATTTCCTTCAGCTTCTAATACAAGTCAATAGTAAAAATAATACACCGCTCCAGGTCAGTCTGCCTCCTCTAGCCCCATTCCAAGGTGCTGGTCGAGTTCACATGTATGCAGGTGCAGTCTATTTTCTCCACTGCAGGTGACGCTCCTCTGCAGCAGTAATGCAGGTGCAGGAGGAAGTCGAGAGGAACCTAGTTCCTCTATGGCACATAGACACATAGGCCGAATACGGCCCTCCAGACAATTTAATGTGGCCCTCACACCTCTCCTGTAGCTGCAGTACCCCTCTTATGCTGCCATGGAGAGGCTCATCTCTGCTCTCCCGTCTCAGCAGTCAATAGCTGAGAGGAGGACGGAACTCCTCCTACAGATCCTGCACCTCTCTGTGCAGCCGCAGCACCTCATTGTCTCTGCCTCCCCTGATCTCAGCATGCAGCTCTTCTCTGGTCCTTTTTCCAGACCCTGCACTTTCTGCTTCCCAGCTGTGCCCCTAGCTTCTTCCCAAGGTAAGGGTGGTGCACTGGGATGTAAGGGAGGGTCCAGACTCTTGACTTCTGATGCTGGGGGGGCTCTTGACATCTGATGTAAGGGGGGGGGGGGGTTAGGGTTCTCTGGACATCTAGGCTTACAGATACAACTGGCCCTTTGAGGGCAACCATAATACTAATGTGGCCCGCAATGAAATAGTTTCACACCCCTGCTCTATGGTTTTCTCAATCTCAGGGAGGCTGCTATCTGATTGGATGTTGGCACCCTATGTGACTATGGTGGCCATCTTGGGCCAGTTAGAGTCTGTTTAAGACCCTTGCTCCCAGGTTTGATGCACATTTTATGAGTGGCAAGTAGGGACAGGTCACCTGTCTGTCAGGGACAGAGCTTAAAGGGGTTGTAAAGGTTCGTTTTTTATTTTCTAAATAGGTTCCTTTAAGCTAGTTCACTTACCTTTTCCTTTGATTTACCTTCTAAATGTTTTTTTTCTTTGTTTTCTTTGTCTGAATTTCTCACTTCCTGTTCCTCCTCAGTAAGCTGTTCAGTAAGCTGTTCTGGCTGACTCCACACCACTCGGATGATGGTGTGAAGTTTAGTGAGGAGAAACAGGAAGTGAGAAATTCAGACAAAGAAAAAAAACATTTAGAAGGTAAATCAAAGGAAAAGGTAAGTGAACCAACAATGCACGAGCTTAAAGGAACCTATTTCGAAAATAAAAAACGAACCTTTACAACCCCTTTAACATCAGGGAAAGGTTCTGGAGGAGTAGGGAAAGTACAAGAACATGGCACCTTTCCTAGAAGCCTTTCCATTTGGGTGAAGACTGGCTAGGCCCCATTCAGCCCCCGAGATAGATGCTGTCAGCACCTCTGGTCCACCACTCTACTGTCGCTTTGCTGCTACAACTTGTGAATGCTCTTGATTGTGTTGCCTTCCTGCTAGGCCTGTTTGTTTTGCTGGACTTCTGTTACAATATATTCCTATTATTGCACCCGGACTTTGTTGTCTTCTGTCGTATCACTCTGCACCTTCCTTCATGCAGCCGCAGAGACTTAACCTCTTGGCGCCGACACCTTCTGGCCATTTAAGAGGTTAAGGATGCAGGGAGGCAGGGTGCGGGGAGGCGGGGTTTGTTTGGCAGTCACGGCAGTCACATGATCGGAAAGCTCCCGGTCACAAGTAGCGATCGGGAACTTTCCATTAGCCGCTGGTAACTTTGTCAGGAGCACACAGGGCACATGCTCTCGGCACAGCTGTATACCAATTCACGCAAATATGCGGGCGCTTGGCACCAGTGGCGGCTGATGCTCAACATTTTGATGGAGCGGCAAACAAACTTGCCCCCCCTCACTTACACTAACGCCACCCCCCCCCCCCTGCGTGAGCCAGGCGGCAATCAGTAGACAAGCCCCCCGGTCGGCGGCGGTCAGTGACCCTACCTTAGGAGGCTGATGCTGCTCCTTGCTCCAGCTTACCAAGAGAAGAGCCGGGGTCGTTGCTTCTCCTCTCGGCTGAACAGGAAGTGGATCCTGACACTCGATTGGCCGGGGGTCCTAAGACACCCTGGTCAATCAGGTCTCAGGTCCCGCTTCCTGATTGGTCAGGAGGAAAATCAGGGCGATATTAGCGAATATTAATTCACTATTGTCACACAATTAGGAGGGCTCAGGGCACAGTGCTCTGCGCCCCTGAGCCCATCCTTTTTTGATGCCAAGTAGAGCCTCAGGCTCTTATCACGTGCTTAAAAAAAAAACATTGAAATCCATGTGTCCGGCATCCTGCATGTAGATTAGGGGCTGGGCGCATGGATTAGGGGGGCCACTGCCCACCCACTGAGAGGCCGAATATTTGCGTATGGCCAGCGCCAAGGGGTTAAAGAGGAGCTCCGCCCAAAGAGGAAGCTCCTCTTGTTTGCACCCTCCCCCTGTCCACTGCCACATTTGGCACATTTTGGGGGGGGGGGTGTTTTGACAGGTACCCGCTTTCACTTCCTGCTCAGATCACTGTGACGATCTACGACAATGTCCTGCCCCTCCTCTATCCCCCCACAGCCTTCTGGGATACTCACAGGTCCCAGAAGACTGCGGGACCATTCAGAAAGCGCAGCACCTCTCAAGCATGCGCAGTTGGAAACCGGCAGTGAAGCCAGAAGGCTTCACTGCTGGGTTTCCTTATCTAAGATGCCCCGGCGCCTGCACCCGAAGCCAATTGAAGAATCGGCTCATGTGCCAACATTGCTGGATCCCTGGATAGGCAAGTGTCCTTATATTAAAGGTCAGCAGCTTCAGTACTTGCATCTGCTGACTTTAAATTTTTTGAGGGGGAGTCTAGAGCTCCTCTTTAAGTAAGAAAGGGTGGATGACTTCACACTAGCTCCTGGAACTTCCAAAAAATTTTTATTAAAATAAACCATTGATAAAAACATCACAGCCACTCAAAGATGGGAGCAAATGTTGACGTGTTTTACGTTAAGAGCACTTAATCATAATTATGATTAAAACTTTGTAAGTAGAACAGTTACAGTATTGCGACATTGCAGCAAGGGTACGGTGCCCTCCTATTTTACCCTCTCGTATTTACATTCTGTCAGAAGAAGGGTGCAGCACCAAATAAGTAAATTTATGGTAATGTTACCGTGAGACATTGGAAAGGTTATTTTTAATAATACGGGTACTATGTAAATCACTTGTACCAGGTAAGGGACACCTGCCGTCTGCCGCTGTTCTCGCTACAGTGTGACCGCCTTTTATCTTAAAAGAACACATTAAAAAGGGGAAGAAAATAATGGCGTGTTTTTAATTCCTAGAAAACCCCCCGCTGGGCTGACGATGTAAGGAGAGGAGGCTTGTGGATGGTTGCATTGTAGTGGAAAATGTATATACAGTATCTCACAAAAGTAAGTACACCCCTCACAGTTTTGTAAATATTTTATTCTAACTTTTCATGTGACAACACTGAAGAAATGACACTTTGCTACAAATAAGTAGTGAGTGTACAGCTTGTATAACAGTGTAAATTTGCTGTCCCCTCAAAATAACTCAACACACAGCCAATAATGTCTAAACTGCTGGCAACAAAAGTGAGTACACCCCTAAGTGAAAATGTCCAATTTGGGCCCAAAGTGTCAATATTTTGTGTGGCCACCATTATTTTCCAGCACTTTCTTAACCAGCTTGGGCATGGAGTTCACCAGAGCTTCACAGGTTGCCACTGGAGTCCTCTTCCCCTCCTCCATGACGACATCACAGAGCTGGTGGATGTTAGAGACCTTGCGCTCCTCCACCTTCCGTTTGAGGATGCCCCACAGATGCTCAATAGGGTTTAGGTCTGGAGACATGCTTGGCCAGTCCATCACCTTTACCCTCAGATTCTTTAGCAAGGCAGTGGTGGTCTTGGAGGTGTGTTTGGGGTCGTTATCATGCTGGAATACTGCCCTGCGGCCCAGTCTCTGAAGGGAGGGGATCATGCTCTGCTTCAGTATGTCACAGTACATGTTGGCATTCATGGTTCCCTCAATGATCTGTAGCTCCCCAGTGCCGGCAGCACTCATGCAGCCCCAGACCATGACACTCCCACTACTGTAGGCAAGACACACTTGTCTTTGTACTCCTCACCTGGTTGCTGCCACACACACTTGACACCATCTGAACCAAATACGTTTATCTTGGTCTCATCGAACCACAGGTCATGGTTCCAGTAATCCATGTCCTTAGTCTGCTTGTCTTCAGCAAACTGTTTGCTGGCTTTCTTGTGCATCATCTTTAGAAGAGGATTCCTTCTGGGACGACAGACATGCAGACCAATTTAATGCAGTGTGCAGTGTATGGTCTGAGCACTGACAGGCTGACCCCCCACCCCTTCAACCTCTGCAGCAATTCCAGCAGCACTCATATGTCTATTTCCCAAAGACAACCTCTGGATATGACGCTGAGCACGTGCACTCAACTTCTTTGGTCGACCATGGCAAGGCCTGTTCTAAGTGGAACCTGTCCTGGTCTTGGCCATTGTGCTGCAGCTCAGTTTCAGAGTCTTGGCAATTTTCTTATAGCCTAGGCCATCTTTATGTAGAGCAAAAAGGTGCCATGTGGAACTTCCAGTGATCAGTATGAAAGAGTGAGAGTGATAACACCAAGTTTAACACACCTGCTCCCCATTCACACCTGAGACCTTCTAACACTAACGAGTCACATGAGACAGGGGAGGGAAAATGGCTAATTGGGCCCAATTTGGACATTGTCACTTAGGGGTGTACTTACTTTTGTTGCCAGCGGTTTAGACACTAATGGCTGTGTGTTGAGTTATTTTGAGGGGACAGCAAATTTACACTGTTAGAGCCCATTCACACAGGGGCGTCTTTGGATCCGACTCCAAATCGCCCCAGGTCGCCTCAGGTCGCGCTGGCTGAAGAAATCAATGTAAGTTAATGGAGCCGTCCTTATGCACACTACTGCAGTTGCTCCGACTTCAAAAAAGGTCCCTGTACTACTTCAATCCGACTCCTAGGCGACCTGTAACCATTCATTTCAATGGGAGTCGCCTCTCACTGTCTTAATAGGAGCAACTCTCCAGGAAGAAAACATACATTTATCAGGCAAACTTCTCCCTCCCCCCTCCCTCCCACAGAGCTGATTCTTGTTTGATTGGTCACTGGAATGTCTCCTGTCCTGCAGGCAACTTGGAGTTGCCTTGTAAGTAGCTCCAGGTCGTGCTGTGATTCATTCTCAAGTCGTGTCTGAGTTGCCTCATAAAATCGCGCTGGAAGTCGTGTTGCCCCTGTGTGAATGGGCTCTTATACAAGCTGTACACTCACTACTTTACATTGTAGCAAAGTGTCAATTATTCAGTGTTGTCACATGAAAAGATATAATAAAATATTTACAAAAATGTGAGGGGTGTACCCACTTTTGTGAGATACTGTATGGCCAACCGCCCATCAGTGAGAAAGGAAGGCCACATTGTGATATATTTATGTTTGCAGACTACAAAGTCAAGAAGGTGATGCTACTTTCTTTGTAAGGAGGTAAAGCTGAACTTCTGGTTTAAGATAAAAAATCTGAACATCTGCTCTCTTTCTTTTTTGTATTTTTTATTTATTTAGATGGTACTTTTTTTGGGGGGTGCTTTTAGTATTTTGTGTTGAGTTGAATCTCAAGACTTGTAATGAGTTAATGTTCGGCCCGAATCCAGAGGAAAATGTCATATGCTATCAGGTTGCAGGCCAAATGAGCTGCAGGCATGGGGTTCCTTGCCCCACAGCTGCACATTACAAAGGAATGGCAATTTCGGTGATATCATTGACCTAACATGGTGATATTTGGTCAATGACTTGTCCAAATATAGCCATGCGGCCATATTAGGTTGGTGATGTCACCAGCATCCCTGCAGCCGCACATAATGAAGACATTATCACTGCTCTTATGACCATATCTGACAACAATGTAATATAATTATGTTAGGCAGACTACATAGCCAAGAAGGCAACGCTACTTTCTTTGTAAGATGTTAAATCTGAACTTCTGGTTTAAGCTAAAAAATCTGAATGACTGCTCTCTTTTTCTTTCTTTTTTTTTTTTTTTTTTTTTTTTTTAGAGGGTACATTTTTTTGGGGGTACTTTTAGAATTGTTGTGTTGAGTTGAATCTCAAGACTTATGATGAGTTAAGGTTTGGCCGGAATCCACAGGATCCAAGTGTCATATGATAGCAGGTTGCAGGCCAAATGAGCTGCAGGCAAGGGGTTCCTTGCCCCACAGCTGCACCTAACAAAGAGATGGCAATGCTGGTGACATCATTGACCTAACATGGCCATGTGACCATGTTAGTTCAATGATGTCACCAGCATGCACACCCCACGGCCACACATAACAAAGGGTGACAAAATCGACCTAACATGGCCATATTTGGTCAATGCCATTGTCCAAATATGTCCATTTGGCCATATTTGGTCAATGATGTTACCAGCATCCCCACATAACAAAGGGATGGTAATGCTGGTGACATAATTGCCCTAACACAATCGCATGGCCATATTTGGTCAATTATATTTTCCAAATATAGCCAATGTTAGGTCAATGATGTCACCAGCATCCCGGCCCCATGGCCGCACATAACAAAGTGATGGTAACGCTGGTGACATCATTGACCTAACATGGCCATATTAAAAAAAAAATTGTATAGGAGAAACTAATAATGAGTTTGAGTTAATCCTGTGATTTCCTACCACATCCCAAATTGTAGAAAGAAAGAGGAGAGCCCCAGGGGATTGTACGGGCAGGAAGCCAAAACAGGATAACAGAAGGTGAAAAATTTGTATAAAAAAATACAATTTGAATAAGAAAAAATATATTTAAAGAGATATGTGGTAAACAACAGTCATGGAATACACAACATGATACGAGAATACAGCTGCTCAATGGTCGCAATACACAATATACTGATAACAATCAGAAAAAAGTGATTACGGCAACAACCCTACATGTTTCAGAAAAGCATAAAAGGCATATTGTTCCTATTATGATGGGTATACTTCCTTCTTCAGGGGTTTTGAATGTGAGCTTGCTGGTATATTTCTATAGAGATAAATATAGATATACACAAATAAGTAAACAAAGTAGTTAGATGATAATGAAAATCCCAACCAATAGGGATAAATAAACAAAAAAAAAAAGAGAAAAAGAAAGAAAGACGAAAAAAGAAAAGAAAAAGAAAAGGAGAAAAAAAGGGAGAAAAAGAGGAGAAAAAAAGAAAAGGGAAGAAAAAGGGAAGAAACATGGCCATATTTGGTCAATGACATTGTCCAAATGTGGCCATATAAGGTCAGTGATGTCACCAGCATTCCTACAGCCGCACATAACAAAGGGACGGTAATGCTGGGGACATAATTACCCTAACATGGTCGCATGGCCATATTTGGTCAATGATCTTTTCTAAATATGGCCATGTGGACATATTAGTTCAATGATGTCACTGGCATCTTAACATAACAAAAGAACGGTAATGCTGGTGACAATATCAATCTAACATGGCCACATGGCCATATTTGGTCAATGACATTGTCCAAATATGGCCTGGTGACCATATTAGGTTAATGATCTCACGGCATCCTGCCATGCAGCCACACATAACGAAGGAGTGGTAGTGCTGGTGACATCATTAACCTAACATGGCCACATGGCCATATTTGGTCAATGACATTGTCCAATAATGGCCAGGGGGCCATACTAGGTCAATTAGTCGCCGATATCCCTGCCATGCAGCTACATGTCAAAAAGGCATGGTAGTGCTGGTAACATCATTGGGCTAACATGGCCACATGGCCATATTTGGTCAATGACATTGTCCAAATGTGGCCATATAAGGTCAGTGATGTCACCAGCATTCCTGCAGCCGCACATAACAAAGGGACAGTAATGCTGGGGACATAATTGCCCTAACATGGTCACATGGCCATATTTGGTTAATGATCTTTTCCAAATATGGCACTGTGGACATATTAGTTCAATGATGTCACCGGCATCCCCACATAAAGAACGGTAATGCTGGTGACAATATTAATCTCACATGGCCATATTTGGTCAATGACATTGTCCAAATATGACCTGGTGACCATATTAGGTTAATGATCCCACTGCATCCTGCCATGCAGCCGCACATAACGGAGGAATGGTAGTGCTGGTGACATCATTAACCTAACATGGCCACATAGCCATATTTGGTCAATGACATTGTCCAATAATGGCCAGGTGGCCATACTAGGTCAATTATGTCGCAGATATCCCTGCCATGCAGCTACATGTCAAAAAG
The DNA here is from genome assembly GCA_029206835.1 of Rana muscosa. Classification (NCBI taxonomy): domain Eukaryota; kingdom Metazoa; phylum Chordata; class Amphibia; order Anura; family Ranidae; genus Rana; species Rana muscosa. The sequence goes on from CM055125.1 coordinate 369,279,500, forward strand.
GCATGGTAGTACTGGTAACATCATTGGGCTAACATGGCCACATGGCCATATTTGGTGAATGACATTGTCCATTGATTTTTTCATGGTCCATTGTCCATGGTCACTGATGTCACTGACATCCCCATCCCTTTATGTTATGTTTGTCTGCCCAGCAGGGAATTCCATTGTCGTAGCTGTTTGAGTCAGTGGCTTGCTATTATTTTTCCCTTAGCTCATCCTTTTTCAGGACTGGAAAGACAGAAATACAAATCCTTTGGCAAGTAAAACATCTCCTATATGTATTTTTATCTGTGTATTTAGCTGTTTGCCTGAAGTTCAGCTTTAATAAACCTCATAAACAACCAGAAAGGGTGACTTACTCTTTATAATATCAGCAGAAAGGGATTTGTGGTTTTTCTGTCTCTTCTATGGCTTAGCATCCGTCTTCCTGGTGCACCCTCTGCCTTTTGTGGATGGAAAAGTATATTTAAAGTACATAAAAGAGGTTCATAAAACATGAACTAAGCAGATAATGACAAGATCATTTTAGACCCAAAAGTCTGATTTATCAAGCTCTCAGGATCGGGAATATTATACAGATTAGTGTTGTAAGGAGGAAGAAGGCTTTTGAAGCTAAGCTGATTAATACAACATTATTTTGTCTAATGTTTTTTCATGTGTTGGATAGATAAAGTTAATGGATAAGGGACCTCTAAAACGGGTTCTCATAACCGTCAGCATTTACAAGCCAAAACTTGAGCTTTTTTTTTTTTATTATTTTTTTCATCCGCTCTTTGGAGGTGAAGCATTTTCTGCGGATTTTCAGACGTCATTTTCTCTAGGCCTCTGTATGATTAATTGTTCTTTCTGCAACATTAATTATAGGCTGTCGAGTCTTCGAACCTTTTCAGGGACTCTACAAGCCTACGAGGCATTTCAATGCGTAAGGATTTCCAAGATTTGTATAATTTTGTTTTATCATCTTTCTAGGTATGCAAGGAAATAACAGATTGGTCACAGTTGAGCTTGGTTAGGGGCAATGAAAGTTGTGCAATATATTAGTGTCATTCTGTCTGTGTTTTGGGGAATGTTCATTTTGCTTTTGTATGTTCTTGTTAAATTAAAGTGTACGCAAAGCCAAAACTTTTTTTGGGATAGAGTAAGAAAGGATTAGAAACCCTGTCCTAACCAGCATCTGTAAAATAGAGAATGGATGAGAGCACCACAAGACTAGTGTGAGTCCAGTAGGTTTTTATTGTACAAGACATGTAGCATAAGCCATGGCGATCTTTCCATGATGAAGGTTTTTCTCTTTCGCTCATGGACGGACACAGCCTTAATCTTGACAAAGTGGGTATTAGCCTTCTTTCAGGAGTGACTAGGCAGAAAGTGTTAACTTCAAAGCTAAACAGCCCCGCCCAGGGGGCGGTCCTACTGGCTATATCCCCTCAGCCTGCACTAAGCAGATCAGTTTTTTTCTGCCTAGCTAAGGAGAAGACATGGCTCCCTTTGGGCCCATAGGCCTGGAGGTTTTTGATTCTAAGCGTCGGTTTCCCAGGTGTGTAAGGCGGCGACCTGGTCGTCCGTTCACACTTTCACTAAACTTTACAAGTTGATGTGTGTGCATCTTCGGATGCTTCTTTCGGCCGCAAGGTATTACTCTGTTTAGAGTTGCAACTCCTCCGTTGAGGAGCTCTGTTTTGTTTTGGGGTGAAGTTGTTTTAATGCTGTTCCCACCCCTCGTTTTTGACACTGCTTTGGGATGTCCCACTTTGTCAAGATTAAGGCTGTGTCCGTCCATGAACGAAAGAGAAAATAGGATTTTTATACTCACCGTAAAATCCTTTTCTCTGAGTTCATGGACGGACACAGCACCCACCCTTCCTTTTTAAGTTTGTACTGCTTTTTGACAAACTGATCTGCTTAGTGCAGGCTGAGGGGATATAGCCAATAGGACCGCTCCCTGGGCAGGGCTGTTCAGCTTTGAAGTTAACACTTTCTGCCTAGTCACTCCTGAAGGAAGGCTAATACCCACTTTGTCAAGTTTAATGCCGTGTACACACGACCGTTTTTCTCGTCGAGAAAAACGTCATTTTTTCCATTTGACGAGAAAAACGATCGTCTGTGGGCATTTTGTCGTTTTTCATGACGAGAAAAACGGCATTAAAAACGACGGGAAAAATTAGAACATGTTCTAATTTTTCTCGTCGTTTTTTCTGACATTTTTTCCGCGGCAGTTTTCCCATAGGGAAACACTGCCGCGAAGCCCACAGACGGTCGTTTTTCTCGCCAAGAGAAAAAATGTCGTGAAAAACGACCGTGTGTGGGGAACAAGCCGTTCCCTCGTTTTTAATGTCATTATTCACAGCGTTTTTTTAACCGCTGTGAATAATGATCGTGTGTACGCGGCATTAGACTGTGTCCGTCCATGAACTCAGAGAAAAGGATTTTACGTGAGTATAAAAATCCTATTTTTTTAAGCCCCCTGAAACGTGTTGGTTCTTGACCAGTGTAGTCCAGATGTACCCAACCTTCCTTCACTGCTTAACCACTCATACTCCCCAATCCCCTTTTCTTACCATTCGAATGATGAGACCACACTTGTATAAATGGCCATAGCAGCCTCTTTATTAACACAATATTAAATAATTCCCAATTTTTAACATATAACATCTGTAACAACTTTTTAATCACAGTCTGTTGGTCTTTTACGGCACCCCGAACTTAAACACATATTGCACCACTACACTGCGGGACCTTTTTCTCCATGATAGGCCTCCAGCCATACCACCAGCTTGGAGACAACCCCCTTCCTGCAGTGCAACCATTCCAGCTAACCGTTCTACTGCAATACACCAGAGGGGCACATACCACGATGAGCCCCCCAACACTTCCATCACGTATGTTTACTGCCACCATCAAAGAGCAACAAAACACCGCCATTACACAGCTGCTATGACGACCCGATTCCACTGCATCTGAAATGAAAGAAACAAACAGACAAACACACAAAAACACAATACAGGGAGGGGGGGAGGGAAAACTACCTCCTCCTTTCTTTCCCCCCCAGCTTCTGTTGCCCAGAAGTCCGGCCTCCTCCTTAAATACTGCCCCTCCCTCTCAGACTCTTCACGCTGTAACCTCCCCTCCTGTTGACCCCTTCTGTTGTCTCCCCTTTACACACTGTCATGCCTGGCCCTGCACTACTTTTCCTTCTACTCTTTTCTGTTCCGGGCCTCACTTTTCTTATTGTGTACAGTAAAGACGTTCTGAGCTTACACTAGTCTTGTGGCGCTCTCTTTTTAATTTAAATTGTTTATTTATTTCAGAAAGAGAATCTCAAGACATCTTTTGTGCTTCATCAAAATAACATAATAACATGATAAACATACCCCACCAACAAAACAGTGGTTACATTTCAAATCTTAAAGTGGTTGTAAACCCACTCTTGCAACTAGATTAAGGCTTACCTGTAGGTGTTTGCAATATCTCCTAAACCTACACGGTTTAGAAGATATTTGCCACAAAGAATGCACCGTTGTCTAAGGCGCATGCATGCCGTAGACAACGGCACAGGCGCACTGACAATGCTGGTTTTAGCAATGGATAATGCCGGCTTTGACGGCTCCCACGTGCATTCACGGAGTGACGTCATCGCCGCTCCGGCCAATTAGAGTGCCGGATACCCGGAAGTAACCTTCTGGAGCAATGTCTGCGGCCGGAGGGGGAGACGAGGACGGCTTTGGGGGCTTCGATTTAAGGTAAGTAATGCATAATGAGCTAGTATGCTAGTCATACTAGCTCATTATGGCTTTGTCTTTCAGGTTATTTTATTTTTAAATATAATTTGGGGTTTACAACCACTTTAGGTTCATTTTGTTCATAAACACAATAAACCACTTATTTTTCCAGGTATTCATCTCCCTTTGGTTATGTATTTAAGGAGTCTAGTAAGATATCCATAGTACGGTATCTATCTCTTACCTTCCCTTTCAGTTACCCCAACCAACAAACATATGACAAGACAAAGACAGAGACACACAAAATAAGAAGAAAAAAAAAAAAAAAAAAAAGAAAAATCCTCCCCACTCCATAGCGTCCCCCCTTCCCCCCCCCCCACCCCTGGTAACACTCTTCTGATCTAATCAAATTTTCCGCCTCCTCCATCTCCCTTCTCAACTGTTGGGGCCCTCATCCATGAGAGTCCCTCCCTCTTCTGAATTTATGAAGAGGTTCCATGCAGACCATGTTTTCAGATAGGTCTCTCGTTTCTGTCGAGCTGTCCATATCAGGTCTTCCATTTGATTCAGCTCCTCTACACTCTTAAGCCAGAGTCCCACTTGTGGCACTCTCATACTTTCCTCATTCTACTCTGCCAATTTCCAAGGATACTGATGTTGACAGAGAGCAGCCTTTCAGAATTGGACTTTAGGCCCTACCATTTCCATTTTTGGGTCTAGCACTCTACCAAGACTTTTACTGTCTAACCACCATCTGGATGGATCATACTTATACCCTTTGTGATCCCTCCAATTATACCAATCCAGTACACACTCCCTTAACCATTACAAACCCTGATGAAAGGCGACTCTTTGAACCACAGACACACATTTACTTTTTTGATATAAGATTGTAAATTAAATTGAATCCCGACTTTGCACACTCTGGTTCTAGTGCTTTCCTTTTTTCACTTCTAGAGCTCACTTGAGTAACATTCAGCAACCAATCCTGGTAGACCTGCCTAACTATTCCCTCTACAAGACTTGACTGGGAATATGAATTTCTGTATGAGATCCATACAATTTTTTTAGGTTTTTGTGGGTCCTCACAGCAATAACAATTTTACATAGGTTCCAAGCTTTCCTCATGCCAGTCAAAGCTACTGGGCTTACACTAGTCTTGTGGCACTTTGATCCTTTCTACATTCTTCACACTACTCTGGTGATTTCCAAGGATACCCTGTTTGACAGAAAGCAGCTTTTCAAAATGGGACCTCAGGCCCTACCTTTTCTATTCCTAGGCCCAACACTCTACCAGTACGTTTATTGTCTAACCAGCATCTGGAGCGAACATACTCATACCCTTTGACATGCCTCCAATTATACCAATCCAGTACATGCTCCCTTAACCATTACCCAACCCTGATTAAAGGAGACCATATAAACCCCAGAAAAGTGGTGACTTTTTTGATACAAGATTGTAAATGTAATGAAATCTAGACTTTGCACATTCTGGTTCTTTCCTTCTTTCACTTCTAGACCTTACTTGAGTTAAGTGCCAATGTTCAGCCTCCAATCCTGGTAGAGCTGCCTAAGGGTAACCTGCCCCCTCTACACTACTACTTGTCTTGGTGGCCATTGTCACTGCGAAGGAAAACCCAAAAAATGTAGGTTGTTAAGGGAACAGGAATATCTAATGGGGGAAGTGCTGGAACAGGTTCGTCTAGCGTCCAGGGCTAGGATGCAAAACTTGCGTCCCCTATCTCACTGTTAATGCATGCCATAAAATGTGTTTACTGCCCTGTGTCCATTCTCAGCCCTCTTACTCTGCTGTGCCCAGGGAAGCTTCCCCTCCTGCCCACCCCTTGTCCCAGCCCTGAATTGGGGTCATTTGTACTGGGGACAACTGTCTAAGGTGGTATTTCCCTCCCTTTGGAGAGATTTCCTCTTGCTTCCTTATCTGGCGTGTCTACGTGATGAGAAAATAAATCACCCCAAATGGACACAGACTTGAACAAAAGATGATTTTAATTCTTCTTTAACCACATCCTCCACCGTAGGACATCATATGACATCCTTGAGTTGAAGTGGTTATATTGGGCTGATGCATGCAGCTGCAGGCATCATTCTGGTATCAAAATTTTCAGGAGGTGATTGTCTTTAATGTAAAAGGGATTCAAGTGGCAATACATCCACTCAATCACTTCTACAGGTGGCAGAAGAGGGTCCCTCCCCCTCCCGACGCCAGCTTTACTGGGCTTTCCCGTCCAATCAGAGAGTCTGGTAATGATTCAAGTGCTTCGGTTGCATTCCCTAGGAAGAGTGGAAGGAACTGAAGTTCTGCCCCTCTCCTGTGATGTCAGAAACTGGAAGCAATGTGGATTTCATCACCTCCTGTTTGTTGACCAGCAGTTACCAGCTTGTTAAGTATCTGATCAAGCCAATCTCAGTTGGATCAGATGCTTTGAAGGCCAGAGGAGAGATATGAGGTTGACTAGAACCCAGATCCTTCCATAACGGCCAATGCTATAACAAGGGATGTTGTATTTAATTTCACGTTTGAAAAACCGCTCCGCATATACTGTGTGACATAAAAAACACCCACCATTTTATTCTCTATGGCATCTGCTTTGGTAGCAAGTGGTTATTTAACTAAAAATAAATGTTTTGGCCTTAGATAACTTAAAAATATTTGGGAGACTGTGGCAGGATTTGGGCTTGGGGGTTCCCCTTGGGCTTACAGTGGTAAATATACTTCCGAATAATGGAACAAACCGTCATCTGTTTTTTTTTTTTTTTCTGGGAGGGGGTCACCGCCATACATTTTATTCCACAATATATTTTCAATACAGCACACCGGCAATCGTAGCTATTCAGGTTAGAGAAAGCAACTTTGTAAAAACTTTTATTTATGCAAATTTGTAAGAAGATCTTTGTTTTCCATATATAAGACTCCAGGAGGCAGGAGGGGGGGGGGGGGGGGTTGCCTTAATGCAATGGCAGATGGTGTTTCAGATGAATCCAGAATTTGCATGCCATGTGCAAAAACATGTTTAAATTGTAGAAATATGTTCACCATGCCAACTCACTTTTCAATATTAATAAGAAGCATAACAGGGAAGTGTTACCATGAAATATATAGATTGTTTTGTAATGAATTAAAATAAGTTGGTGTCACACTATTTGTCAGGATTCCACAGAGGACAATAGAGGCCCAGGTCTATTCACTAATCTGTAGGCGTTATTTTATGTCATGGATATGCAGTAGTGTTTGTCTGCCATCTTACCTTCCTCCTCATGTGTTCATCTAGAGACCAGACCTCCTTCACCTGGCTTCCTTTATAATCTCCTCCCAGCCTGACTCCACCCCAGGCCCTATCACTGAACACTATATTAACCTGTGCACTGCAAGCCTGCTTTGCTGATCAACGTGTTTGTTAGGCATTGTGTGTTTGGGTTCCTGCCTGCCGTGTGCTACGTCTGTCTCTCTGTTACGTTATTGGCTTGTCCCCGACCATCCCTGTCTGCTCGTGACCCTTGACCTTCGGCTCGTTCTTCGTTATCCTTGTCTGCTTGTGGCCCCTGACCTTCGGCTTGTTATTCGGTTCTCTCTATCGTGTGCCGCTGCTTCCCCTTATCCTACGGGGCGTGAGCTAGGAAACTCCAGGGGCCGCGACCTGGTCCCAGCCTGCAGCGTAACATCCTCACCACTAGAGGCCCTGGAGAAGACCAGCTGGGTCTTAGACTCCGCGCCCTGGGGAATCTTGGCTCTCGCTTCCGTTGGGATCCCGGTTGTGCTCCTCTGGTCCCGCTTTCCACAACCACCCAGTTTCCTACCCACAGAAGCCAGCCATAGGGTTCACTACCTCGCGGTGCACTCCTGTCCCCCTACGGTGTGCATCTGTCACCTGGCCACAGGTGACCCTGACAGTTTGATCAGCCATGAACCCGGCTGACATCCCGTTACCCGTGGATGATCCGTTGCAGGGCATAGTTTGCAGACTTGAAACCCAGGAATCGAATCAGACTCAGGTGATGCGATTCCTCCAGGATCTGGCTTCTCGCTTTGAGCAGCTTCAGGCCTCCTTGGGAACCCTGAATCCGCAACCTCAAATACAACCAGCGGCTGCACCTATTGCACCAGTCGCAGCCACACACTCACTACAACTGCCAGCTCCGTCCCGTTTCTCTGGGGACTCCAAGGCTTGCAGGGGGTTCCTTAGTCAATGCACAATTCATTTTGAGCTCCAGCCCCAAAACTTCCTGTCTGATCGGGCTAAGGTAGCCTATATCATTTCCCTCCTCTCTGGTGAAGCTTTAGCCTGGGCAGCCCCTCTGTGGGAACTGAATGATCCAGTGGTTTCTAGCCTGTCTGGCTTCTTGAAACTTTTTCGGAATATCTTCGAAGAACCGGCTCGTGTCTCTTCAGCGGCCAGCACCCTTTTACGTCTCCGCCAAGACTCTGCTTCTGTGGGACAGTATGCCCTTCATTTCCGCATACTGTCGGCTGAGTTGAGCTGTAACAATGAGGCCTTAGTCGCAACCTTTTTGCATGGCCTGTCTGATAGAGTGAAGGATGAATTAGCAGGAAGAACCATCCCCACTGATCTGGCCGGCGTTATCTCCTTGTGTAACCAGATCGATATTCGCTTTCAGGAGAGGACCTTAGAAAAGCAACGCCAGCACTCCTTGGTTCTTAGTCAGCCTGAGCTCCCCTCTCTTCGACCCGTAGAGCATCTCCTACCAGCTGAGGAACCCATGCAGCTGGGTCGGACCAGGCTATCCCCCGAGGAACGTGCTAGGCGCAGAACTCTTGGTCTGTGTCTTTACTGTGGGGGCAAAGGTCATTTTCGTGACACTTGCTCTCTTTGTCCAGAAAAACGTCCGGGTCCACTTCATCTGGAAAGTGGAGTATTGGACCCAGAAATATCACCTTCCCCTTCTCGTCTTCTGCTTTCTGTGTTCCTTCATGTTGGTGCTTCTTCTCATTCGGTCTCAGCATATCTGGATTCCGGAGCCGCTGGTAATTTCATGGACTGGGAAATCGCATCGTCCATGAGACTTACTCTTTTGCCCCTCACCACGCCATTGGTGGTCTTGGCGATTGATGGTACTGTTCTCCCAGGGGGACCTATCCGCTTCCAGACCCTCCCTGTTAAGATGTCGGTGGGTACACTCCACCAGGAGTGGATATCCTTCCTTATCTTACCCAAGGCCTCAACACCTATAATTTTGGGTCTCCCATGGTTACAGCTCCATTCTCCTCATGTGGACTGGACTACTGGACAGATCCTGGCTTGGGGTCCCTCCTGTTCCTCGTCCTGCCTACCCAAGGTTGCCCCCTGTGAATCTGAGCCGGTCATTCATTCCAGGTTGCATAACCATTTACATTTCTCTGTCCCTAACCACCCTTGGACGCACAGCCAGGCTAGCTTGTCTACAAGTCCTGCAGTCGCTACGTCTTGCGATGCGATTCAGGTAGTCGCTACACCTGACTCAGCTATTCACTCTGCCTCTGTACTAGTTATGCCAGTCCAGCCCATACCCAGTGAGCCTCTCACTTTTTCTTGTTCGGGACATTCTGCTTGTCCTTCAGCTATTCAGCTTGACTCCGGCGACATGTCACCTTCTAACCAACCTGACTTCAGGGTTCCACTGACATCTGCCCAGTCTGATGGTCCTGTGCAAGATGACCAGTTCCCCTTTAAGGGTCTAGGGGACCCTCCTCAGATTCCTGTTGATCGTCTCATGCCCTTGCTTATTCCTAGAGAGCCTTTGGTCCTCAATAGATCTTCTTGTCATCTCCCTACCTCGTTTTCAGTCTCTGAGGATAATCTTAAGTACGAGGTTAGACAAGTTCTGGATTCTCGGCTCTGCAGAGGCATTCTTCAGTACCTTGTGCATTGGAGAGGTTTTGGTCCTGAGGAGGCGTCTTGGATCGCTGCATCTGATGTCGCTGCACCTCATCTGTTGAGAAGGTTTCATCAGAGATTTCCCTTTAAGCCTGGGTCCAGGCGGGGGAGGGCCCATAAGAGGGAGGGTACTGTCATGGATATGCAGTAGTGTTTGTCTGCCATCTTACCTTCCTCCTCATGTGTTCATCTAGAGACCAGACCTCCTTCACCTGGCTTCCTTTATAATCTCCTCCCAGCCTGACTCCACCCCAGGCCCTATCACTGAACACTATATTAACCTGTGCACTGCAAGCCTGCTTTGCTGATCAACGTGTTTGTTAGGCATTGTGTGTTTGGGTTCCTGCCTGCCGTGTGCTACGTCTGTCTCTCTGTTACGTTATTGGCTTGTCCCCGACCATCCCTGTCTGCTCGTGACCCTTGACCTTCGGCTCGTTCTTCGTTATCCTTGTCTGCTTGTGGCCCCTGACCTTCGGCTTGTTATTCGGTTCTCTCTATCGTGTGCCGCTGCTTCCCCTTATCCTACGGGGCGTGAGCTAGGAAACTCCAGGGGCCGCGACCTGGTCCCAGCCTGCAGCGTAACATCCTCACCACTAGAGGCCCTGGAGAAGACCAGCTGGGTCTTAGACTCCGCGCCCTGGGGAATCTTGGCTCTCGCTTCCGTTGGGATCCCGGTTGTGCTCCTCTGGTCCCGCTTTCCACAACCACCCAGTTTCCTACCCACAGAAGCCAGCCATAGGGTTCACTACCTCGCGGTGCACTCCTGTCCCCCTACGGTGTGCATCTGTCACCTGGCCACAGGTGACCCTGACATTTTAGCTGTGTTTGTTATTTTGTCTCATGATAGTTTTCTCATCTGTTCAATTCAGGGACATAAATTCAGCAAGAGAATGCCACTGTTGTTTTTTTCACATAAAATTGTTATTTAATTACTGAATCATTTATCTCTCTTGAATTATTTTATCTTGTGAATCATTATCTTATACGGTTCAGTTTTTTGCATTCCTCAATAGACATAAATTTAAAATGAACATCAGCAGGAGCTAGCAGTATTTTAAAACCCTACTCCAAATAGCAGCTGTGGCTGAAATACCTTCATTCTGGAGCTGTCCCTCTTGTATTATTTTCTGTACGCCCCTACATGCTACTAGTCCTCTGGGTAGAATGGCCCACTCCATTCAACCCCTTTCCTGTGACCTCTGGCTGTCATGGACATGCCCCCTGGGGTCAAGTCAGCACACTGGCCTCACAGCACTTTTGTACATTGCAACATTCGCACATCATTAAATCCTTTTTGGGACACTTTTCTTTTTCCTAGCCCCCCACCCCCTTTAATCCATACTAATAGTCTTTCTTCCCAACTTACCTTGTGAAGCAAGATATACTCACCTAAGCCCCCCAACTAAGTCCCACACTGTCGCTGTTTTCAGATGGGGGTACCAATAATCCAGCGCTGCAATGCCCCCTGAGATGAAGTCCTCTTCTATATCCTAAGATAGGGTGACCAGACATCCCCGGTTTCCTGGGGACAGTCCCCGGATTGAGGACACTGTTTCCGGACCAAGTATGTCCCCGGATTGGATTTGAACAGGGGCTGGGGCAATTTCAAAGACAGTCAGTGCAGAATAAAAAAAAAAAATGTGAATTACACACCCCCGCTCCTACTAGCTTAGATGGGTTTATTTTTTTGCATTATCTGTGCCCCTTTCTGATGATCATGTGCTGGTCGGAGCGGAGGGAATATTTCTTTAGTTTCGGGTGCATGCCTATTCAGCTCCGCTCGCATGTTCTTCTGCCTTGGCTCAAGTCCCGGCCAGCCGCCTGCCTGCTTATCTCCTCGCCTTCCTTGGCGGAGTGATCTTCCTCCGCTCCCCACCCAGTAGTAGCCGGGGCCCGGAGAGTAAGACTTGAAAGGCTGTGAGGAGGGCGGCGGCGGCGATGGGCAGAGAGTCGCTGATTGCCGCCATTACTAGTAAGAAAAAAATATGTCCCCGGATTTCATTTAAAAAATCTGGTCACCTTAAGAGGACCCCGCTGCAGCCTCTCCAATAGGAGGTGTCAATGTCAGGCAGGCACTGAGGAAGAATCCAAACCAGGAAGTAAACATAAGAGGAGAAGACTCAGGGCTGGATTGTCACATGACTGCGGTCACATATAAGTAAAAAGGGCTTTTAGATAGCTCTATGTTTTTTTATGTAGCAATTTCTTAGAGTGGGTGGGTGGTAAGAAGGTATTGGCAGGGAGAAACAACACCACCCCGGGTGGTGTAAAAACAGTTGAAATTTATGCACCACGCCACTGCTAAGAGGTCCAGATACAATGTTATTCCATTAAAGGTCAGGTGTACAGATCAAGAATAGCCAATGTGTTTCGGGGGTCTATGTGCCCCCTACATCAGGGGTTGACTGGTAACCAAGTGAATAAACCAGTAGTGAACTTGAACATACAATAGTATTTATTCCAGTGTGAGTTGAAAGCACAGCCCTAATCAGCAGCTTGTTTGGCAGAAACGCTGGGTGGGGCTTTAAGGATCACCCACTACTGCCAGGAAGAGGAGAAATTGCACTTATCCTCATAAACAACATCACTCTCAGGGAAGTCCAAGGTTGCTCTGGTAACACAGGGGAACATCTGGAGGCATCCAAGGCCCAAAGACACAGGGGGACCTAGTAGCAATGGGTGAGGTTCTCCATATAGAAGCTGGGTCTTCTGGGTAAACTGCATGCGATTAGGCTCTGGCTAAGCTGCCCACAAGCCAGTTCTGGCAGTGGAGAGCCTCTCACCTGGCTACAGATCACTTGTCCAGCTACCTCTGTCTCATAAAGTGTGGTCTGTTTGAGCTTCTGAAGAAGGGAAACAGAGAAACCTATCTTTCCTGGATATACATGAACCCAGGGAGTTGTGGAAGGAGGAAAAGGGACCTGTATCTGTGTTCTTATTGTAGAGATCAATCTTCACTTCCTGCCAGGATAGAAAATGAGGGGAGATCTCTCCAACAAAAACACAAACAAAAACATATTTTAGTAAGGGTTAGAACTTTGACAATCTTTATTGAGGCCTGTGCCTTGCTGTCCTGTTGACAACCATTCCTTCATTTGTTGTATGGTCTTGTATGTGTCACATGGTCATGAAGTGAGTTATTCTTTAAGTAAACACAGTATTTATGTGTGGGAAAGTTTTTCCTTGACAACTTAATACATCTTTGCAAAGACCGCCAGGGAGCAGTGCGAGAAGCTGACCACTATGCACAACAACATGAACAAGCTGTACGACAACTTGGGAGAATACTTCACCTTCGATCCCAGAGCGGTGAGCGTCGAGGAGTTCTTTGGGGACCTTGCCAATTTCCGAGCGCTCTTCTTGGTAAGCTCCTTTATAAGTTTTTGTTTTAGAGAAATACTTATGTATTTGTTTATGTGTAGTTTGTGTGTACATGAATCTTGACACATCTTATCAACCTTCCTTTTGTATCTTTGTGGGATTAATTATAATACCAAATCCTAGGTTGCGGTCCACAGATCTAAAGGTGGATTGGATGATGGACATCTCATGTCTATAGAAAGTGGGTTAAAGGTGTTGGAACCCTGGAGTTTTATTATATGTTGATATTGTATTGCTATCATCCAATATGGTATGATGGTGGTATGAGTAGGGAGAATCCAAATATTTGGCTGGCAGCTTTTTGCACCGCAAAGGATTTCCATGATCACCTTGGATTACGATGAGAGCGAGCAAGTCTAGAACTGAACTGCCACACCGTAATGTTCAAGTCCAAATGTAAGTTTATTCCAAAGATAAGTTATGTACAAAAGCCAATGCATTTCTGGGGGGGGGGGGTATACTCAGCCCTTTCATCAGGGTTGGAATGCAACATGAAACATAAAAAGTAGCACTATTTCTTCTTTATGTTACCACATCTTCTAAACCATTGCAAAAGCCTGGAAGAAACCCAACCTTTCCACTCTCGAAACACAACAACTGGTGATACAAGCCATGATCCACTGCAAAATAGATGCTACAATAATGGATCGTATCCCTAAGCAACTAAAAATCTGAAAACCTTGGGTTGTTAATTACCTCCCCCTGAATTTTGACCATTCTTTGCTTGAACCCTTGAACCCTGAACCGGCCCGGTTATTTTGAGCCCAGTTCCCTTAAGTCATAAGGAGTGAAGAGAAATATATAATACTTCCAGCAGGGGGCTCACTCCCCTTCCTCTCACGTGACAGTACTGCTGGTTAGTGCTTGGCTGCTCAAGCACCTAGTGCTGCCATGTTGGGTTGGGAAGAGAGTTTGGGAATACCTGAACAGGCAGGTTGTGCTCTATGTATCCATATCAAGGTTACATTCTAAAGACCTTTGGGAAAGCACTGAGCCCACCACATGATCATATTCATGGAAGAGAAGAATTTAAAAGAAAAGAGTTCTAGGAAGTCTCATACCAAACAGCTGCAAATGGAACTATAGTGGCAAAGGAGATGCATTCAAAATTGTTGGTTTGGCATAATAATATCTGGCAGATTTATTTATTGTTTTTATATATATATACAGTATATCTATCTATATATATATATATATATATATATATATATATATATATATATATATATATAGTTTCTTTTTAATAATATTTAATTATATATTTTGTATCATGAGAGTGGAGTGTTTTGCTTTTCCAAGTATTATTTACGAGTCTTGCTTCCTGCCCTCCATCTGTTCGATGTTCGATGACACTCTCTGCTTAAAAGCCTCATCTACTTCATGCCTCCATTCCAGTCTTTTCTATGTTCAAATATTTATTCAAGCATTTTGTTTGCATTTGAAACATTTCTTTTGTCTGTCTCCATATTGATCTCATTGATTTAATGTTTTGCTATCGTATGAGGCACCAGCAGGTTGTCTGATGACTTAAAATGAGGCCTTTTGTTCCTGAAATAGATATAGAAGCTTCAGCTGCGTCTCGGCAGCCAATCGGCCAAGCATTCCGGAGCCCCGCTATGAAAATGAGGGGAATTGAGTACCACAGAAAAACTTTTCAGACTTCCAAAGTCAACATTAAGCAATACCGAACCGAGAAGGCTCAAAAATTATTGTTGGAACTTGGGGGTGGCGTCCCAGGGGTGCCAGAAAAAAAACAATGGGTTTGGGACCCCACTGAGTTTCACCGGCACTAGGTTACATCACATTTGCTATTCTTGTATGCACTTTTTGGGTGGTCCTTTTGGCTATCTCAGAGCAATCTTTGTGCCTGCCAGAAGATCTGCTATATACTGCACATGGCACCTTTTTATTTATAAATGTATTTATCACACTGCACTTTTGGAATGAAACTCACAGAGATGGAGCGTGCAGGTTTATTAGGGCCTGCCATGGTATCAGGCAGAGGATCTGTGGCCTTTGGGTCTTTTTCCTTTCTCCAACTGGGGGTCTCTCTTCAGGTTAGCCCTCACCATGTATTTGAAGGACCAGCTTTGGCATGTCCCAAAGGAGCAGGGTCCACCGTGCCTTTGGCCTAGGTGGACCAAGAGTACCTTGCCCCTGTCAGGAGCCTTGCACCATGGGGGGTTTAGGAATGCAGACCCTTCCTCCGGGCCTGCCATGATATTGTGGAGAAGATCTGCATCCTTTGTATTTTTTTTTCCTCTATCCAAATGTGGGTCTCTCTTCAGGATAGCCCTCACCATGTACTTTGAGGACCAGCTTTGGCATATCCCAAAGGAGCTGGGTCCATCGTGCCTTTGGCCTAGGTGGACCAAGAGTACCTTGCCCCTGTTGGGATGCCTTGTGCTCCAGGCGATTCAAGGATGGAGGCCCTTACTCTTTGGAGGTTGGTTCTAATATGCAACCTTTGTGTGCTGTGATTTCATGGTTCACTTTTTGTGGTCACAGGGATTACACAAGCACTGCTTTCTAGAACATGGTGATTTTTTGTAACCCTGCACTGGTGTCAGAGGGTAAGGCTTCTGTCTGTAAGCACACACTTGATTTGATGCCACTCATAACTTTCTCAACTTTTTTTTATTGAAATTTTGAGAATTTGAGAGACTGACGTATGGAGTTTAAGGGGTAAGAATAGGAAACTCAACTATAGTATCATACATCAAAGATAAAAGAAATGCACTTGAATGGGTATCTTCTTTATACATTAGAGAACACAGGAAGTACCCAAATGTGAGGATTGTAAGGCTAGGGATGAAAAAGAAGGAGGGGGAGGGGAATATATATATATATATATATATATATATATATTGGGATGTTTGATCAACCTTTTTCTCATTCCCATATTTATAGATGATCATTCCATCTGCCAACAGCTATGACTAAGCACCCCATAGTGGTGTGAAACATGTCAGCTTTTCAATCCTGTGCCTCTGATGTCTTTGTACCAGAAGGATTTTTAAACTGTCTTCAATAAAGGTGTCAACAGAGTTCAGCCATCCAGTCTTTTCTTTGATTCATTACAATAAAATAAAGGTCACTGTGGCACATACAAGCACTGACGTGCAAATTGTGGGGGTGCTATGAGGGTGCTTAAAGATTTCTTGAGGGTCCTTCAGCACACCTAAGCACTTACCTGGCGCCGCCACTGTATCACACCCTTCTCTGTGATGCAACAAGGGAGATAAGGCTTCTGGGAGATGTCCTACAGGAAGTGAATGCTGAGAGAATCTACAGGAAGTGATGGAATCTGAAAACCATAAAAAAATAAAGAATAAACTGTCAAGATTTAAAACCTCCTGTGGATGAGGTAAGTGAGAGAAAAGCACATTGGGATGCAGTGGCGGCTGGTGCTCAAATTTTTTTTGGGGGGGCGCAAACAAACTGAAAAAAAAAATCATCAATTGCCACCACTGTGCCCATTAAACGCAACCACTGTGCCCAAACGCCACCAGTTTTCCCCCTCAAATGCAGCCAGTGTACCCCCTCAAATGAAGCCAGTTTGCCCTCTCAAATGCAGCCAGTTTGTCCCCAAATGCAGCCAGTTTGTCCCCAAATGCAGCCAGTTTGTCCCCAAATACAGCCAGTTTGTCCCCAAATGCAGCCAGTTTGTCCCCAAATCAGTGGCGTACTAAGGGGAGGGGGGGGTGTGCCGCACCAGGTGCCACACACTGGGGGGGTGTCAGGTCGACGCTCCCCCCCTCCACAAATGAAAGGAGACAGCGCTGCGGGTTTAACATCGGCATCGTGTGGTGACAGAACAGACATGGAGTGCCCGAGCAGGTAGTGGCTTTGCAGGGAGGGGGGGCTGCGAGCCGCACCCGAGCCAGACGGCACATCTGGGACCAGCGCAACGATCCCCTTCTCTCACGGCTCTGATCAGTCTCGGGCAGCGGCTGTCAGCCGAGCAGAGTGAACCCGCCTCCCCCTCCTCCTTTATGTCTATACAGTGCTGCAAAGCCACTACATCGGGCTCTCTGTCGGTGGTGTGTGTTCTGCCCTGCACTGTAGTGAGAGGCTTGCACTGTAGAGGGGGCCTGCACTGTAATGGGGGCCTGTACTGTAATGGGGGTCTGTTCTGTAGCAGGGTCTGTACTGTAGCGGGGGCCTGTACTGTAGCAGGGGTTTGTACTGTAGCGGGGGTCTGCACTGTAGGGGGGCCTGTACTGTAGCGGGGGTCTGCACTGTAGGGAGGGGTCTGCACTGTAGGGGGGTCTGTGTAACATGCAGGGGGTCCAGAACTGTTAAAGGGGTGTCTGTGTAACATACCGCCGTTTAGAGGTGCAGGGTACTGTGTAATGTAAAGGGGTCCAGAGCTGTAGGGGGCTGTGTAATTTAATGGGGTTTAGAGGTGCAGAATGCTGTGTAATGTAAAGGGGTGCAGGGTGCTGTGTAATGTAAATAGGCCCTTAGGTGCAAGGTGCCATGTAATGTAAAGGGGTCCAGAGGTGCAAGGGCTGTGTAATGTAAAGGGGTCTAGAGGTACAAGGGCTGTGTAATGTAAAGGGGTCCAGAGGTGCAGAGTGCAGTCTAATGTAAAGGGGTCCAGAGGTGCAGGGTGCAGTGTAATGTAAAGGGGTGCAGGGTGCAGTGTAATGTAAAGGGGTCCAGAGGTGCAGGGTGCTGTGTAATGTAAAGAGGTCCTTAGGTGCAAGGTGCCATGTAATGTAAAGGGGTTCAGAGGTGCAAGGGCTGTGTAATGTAAAGGGGTCCAGAGTTACAAGGGCTGTGTAATGTAAAGGGGTGCAGGGTGCTGTGTAATGTAAAGTGGTCCAGAGGTACAAAAGGGCTGTGTAATGTAAAGGGGTCCAGGGGTGCAGTGTAATGTAAAAGGGTTGAGAGGTGCAGTGAAATGTAAAGGGGTCGAGAGGTGCAGTGAAATGTAAAGGGGTCCAGAGGTGCAGTGAAATGTAAAGGGGTGCAGGGTGTAGTGTAATGTAAAGGGTCCAGAGGTGCAGGGTGCTGTGTAATGTAAAGCGGTCCAGATGTACAAGGGCTATGTAATGTAATAGGGTCCAGAGGTGCAGGGTGCAGTGTAATGTAAAGGGTCCAGAGGTGCAGGGTGCTGTGTAATGTAAAGCGGTCCAGAGGTACAAGGGCTGTGTAATGTAAAGGGGTCCAGAGGTGCAAGGTGCAGTGTAATGTAAAGGGGTCCAGAGTGCTGTGTAATGTAAAAGGGGCCACAGGTACAAGGGCTGTGTAATGTAAAGGGGTCAAGAGGTGCAGGGTGCAGTGTAATGTAAAGGGGTGCAGGGTGCAGTGTAATGTAAAGGGGTCCAGAGGTACAAGGGCTGTGTAATGTAAAGGGGTGCAGTTGGGGAGAGGGGGTACATAGAATTGACAAAAAGATATTGAAGGATGCAGAGGTATGCAGGGGGCACAGTGGGGTGTTTTTACATTTTAAGGTTGGGGGGTGCCAGATATAGTATCCGCCCCGGGTGCCAAATTCTCTAGGTACGCCCCTGCCCCAAATGCAGCCAGTTTGTCCCCAAATGCAGCCAGTTTGTCCCCAAATGCAGCCAGTTTGTCCCCAAATGCAGCCAGTTTGTCCCCAAATGCAGCCAGTATTCCCTCCAAATGCAGCCAGTATTCCCCCCAAATGCAGCCAGTTTGTCCCCAAATGCAGCCAGTTTCCCGCCCAGCCCGCACTTACATTCCTCGGGTCAGCGCCGTCCTTCTTCCATCCTCCATGTCTTCTCCCGCCCTCGATGTCGCTTTAGCCAATCAGGTTACCGGTAACCAGACCCGGTGAACCTGATTGGCTGAGACACGTGTCAGTGTTAACCAAGGAACGCACAGCCCGTGCGTCCCCTGGTTAACTATTTGGAAGCCGATTACAGCCCACAGGCTGTAATCGGGAAGCCTATCAGAGCCGCTGGCTCTGATAGGCACTTCCAAAAACCAACCAGCCGCTGTTATTCAGATGGCCGGCGCTCGCCAGGGGGCCAGCCATCTGAATAGTTGGCGGCAGCGGCGCCTGCGACAATACATAGGTTCATGCAATACATGAACCTATGTATTGTTGACGTGAGTGACGGGCGCAGGAGAGATAGGGGGCGGCGCTCCTGCGCCCACTATGGACGCACCGCCACTGTTGGGATGGCTGGGCCAGAAATTGCATTGGAAAATGCTTCTATTTATTATCAAGAGTGAAATTCTGCCTAAAAAAGGTGAGCTTATCCTTTAACTAGAACTCACAATCTTTGTATGTACGAACATCTCCCCTTGGGCAACTGTACTTCTTCCTTCGTTGCTGATCACGATGTCAGACTACAGGGATCACATGAGTTGTTTCTAACAGTTGTTTCCCTGCAATGTTTTTTTTTTTTTTTGTAAGGCAAGACGTGAGACTGTCTGTCTATTTCTCATCGCTAATGTTCTATCCCCACCCCCTTCTCTCTTTCGTTACAATGTTGAAAAAAAAACAGAAGAATGTGGCCTTGTTTTCACACCCTTGTCCTTTTTTATACCCTCAAGCCCTGTACAATATTTTTTGTAATAGTCTTGAGTTTAAATGAACAAATTACGCAAAATAAATCCAGACAGAAAAAATTGTACTGTCCACTAATATTAGTGTTGAGTAGGGATGAGCTCGGTGTTCGAGTGGAACATAAGTTCGACTCGAACATCGGCTGTTTGCGCGTTCGGCGAACAACGAACGATTTGGGCCGTTCGCGCCAAATTCGAGTGACGCGAACGGCCCACAATACACTGCGCCATTGCAGTGTAATCCCGGCGCTGTGATTGGCCAAGCATGCACTGTGACCCTGCATGCTTGGCCAATCACAGCGCCAGCAGCGAGGAGAGCAATGATTGGCCACAGGCAGAATGCCTGTGGCCAATTATAGCTGAGGGGGTTTAGTACACGCCCCACACTATAAAAGGCCGCCAGCGCGGCGGCCTCGTGTAGTGTGTTCCGGAGCAGGGAAAGTGAAGGATAGGCAGGGACAGTGTCAGATCTATTCTTTGCTAAACCTTGTGTGTAGGGACAGAGAAGGATAGGCAGGGAGAGTGTCAGTGTCATATTCTTTGCTAAACCTTGTGTGTAGGGAGAGAGAAGGATAGGCAGGGAGAGTGGCAGTGTCATATACTTTGATAAACCTTGTGTGCAGGGAGAGAGAAGGATAGGCAGGGGACAGTGTCAGTGTCATATTCTTTGCTAAACCTTGTGTGTAGGGACAGAGAAGGATAGGCAGGGAGAGTGTCAGTGTCATATTCTTTGCTAAACCTTGTGTGTAGGGAGAGAGAAGGATAGGCAGGGAGAGTGTCAGTGTCATATACTTTGATAAACCTTGTGTGCAGGGAGAGAGAAGGATAGGCAGGGGACAGTGTCAGTGTCATTGTTGCTAAGCCTCCTGCACATTATACACCTGAAGTTAGCCCGTATTGCTGCTTTTTCCTGGTGTGTTACACCAACAGGCATTTGCAGCACTTACAGCGGGCGGAGTGTGCCTCCTGATCATATTACACTGAAGTTAGCCTGTATTGCTGCTTTTTCCTGGTGTGTTACACCAACAGGCATTTGCGGCACTAACAGCGGGCGGAGTGTGCCTCCTGATCATATTACACCTGAAGTTAGCCTGTATTGCTGCTTTTTCCTGGTGTGTTACACCAACAGGCATTTGCGGCACTTACAGCGGGCGGAGTGTGCCTCCTGATCATATTACACCTGAAGTTAGCCTGTATTGCTGCTTTTTCCTGGTGTGTTACACCAACAGGCATTTGCGGCACTTACAGCGGGCGGAGTGTGCCTCTTGATCATATTACACCTGAAGTTAGCCTGTATTGCTGCTTTTTCCTGGTGTGTTACACCAACAGGCATTTGCGGCACTTACAGCGGGCGGAGTGTGCCTCCTGATCATATTACACCTGAAGTTAGCCTGTATTGCTGCTTTTTCCTGGTGTGTTACACCAACAGGCATTTGCGGCACTTACAGCTGGCGGAGTGTGCCTCCTGATCATATTACACCTGAAGTTAGCCTGTATTGCTGCTTTTTCCTGGTGTGTTACACCAACAGGCATTTGCGGCACTTACAGCGGGCGGAGTGTGCCTCCTGATCATATTACACCTGAAGTTAGCCTGTATTTCTGCTTTTTCCTGGTGTGTTACACCAACAGGCATTTGCAGCACCTACAGCAGGCGTAGTGTGATTCCTGCAAAATATACTCCTGAAGCTAGGCCTTATTGCTGGTTTTCCCATTTCCCTGCAGGCCATTAGAATGTCTGGAAGGCAAACAAGGAGAGGCAGACAGTCAGGAGCCAATAAAAGAGGGCAAGCAGGCTCTGTGTCTAGAGACAACAGTGCTGGTCGTGGACGCGGTGCATCGCCAAAAACACGTGGCCATGGGACACGCTTGTCCTTCTTTTCGGCAACTGGACGTGTTGAGCCGCATCATGCCGAATACTTGGTAGAGTGGATGACCAAGCCCTCCTCATCCTCCTCATCCTCTCTCACCCAGGCTCAGGGTACTGGCAAAGCAGCTGCCAAAGCGTCCTCTTCCCTGGTATCATTGTCATCATCAGTCACTCCTTCCCTAGACCAACCATGTCCTCCTGAGGAGTCCCCCGAACTGTTTGAGCACAGTGTTGGGTACATGCTCCAGGAGGATGCCCAGCGTTTCGAAGGGTCTGATGATGATACCCAGCTAGAGGAAGGCAGTAGCGTGAGAGCAGAGAGAGGGGATGCTCAAGAAGGACACCAATCTGGCAGTCATGTTCCAGCAGCTGCAGCATACTGCCAGATTGGCTCCAGTGATGAGGAGGGAGGAGATGATGAGGTCACTGACTCCACGTGGGTGCCTAATAGGAGAGAGGAGGAGGAGGATGAGGAGGAGGCACATCTCCAACGAGGCAGGATTGCCTCGGGGGGCCAGCATAAGGGCAGCACACCGACAGAATCACACCGCAGAGCTCCGCCTGTGCAGGGCGCTGCCTCTGCCCGTTATTCAAAAAGTTCTTTGGTGTGGGCCTTTTTTGAGTCAAGTGCATCAGATCACACAGCTGCTGTTTGCAACATATGTCTCAAGCGTATATCGCGTGGCCAAAACATCACCCGCTTGGGCACCACATGCTTGACCAGACATATGTTGACCTGCCATGCAGCTCGTTGGCAAGCCTACCTTAAAGACCCACACCAAAGAACAAAGCGGACCTCTTCTTGCACCGCATCAGCTGGGATCTCCAACCCCACTATACCTTCAGTCCTCTCTGAAACCTGCACTGAGAGGAATGAAGGTGTAGAATTAGGTGTGTCACAGCCAAGTACTTGCGGGCACTCTGCTAGCAGTACACCGACGTCTGATTCTAGCAGGCAAATTTCCCTGCCCCAGCTGCTGGACCGTCGAAAGAAGTTCACTCCCAGCCATCCACATGCCCAGCGGTTGAATGCTAGCTTGGCTAAATTGCTAGCGCTTCAACTGCTGCCTTTTCAGTTGGTAGACTCAGCCCCCTTCCGTGAGTTTGTGCAATGTGCGGTTCCTCAGTGGCAGGTTCCCAAACGCCACTTTTTCTCACGGAAGGCGATTCCGGCTCTCTACCGGTAGTGGAAGGCAATGTCTTGGCCTCGCTGGACACGGCCCATTGGGTCACTCTTTTGGCAGCTGGGAAGGATGCAGGACAAGGTGCAGTAGTGTTGGAGGTTGTTCCACCGCCACGCCTCCAAAATGCTACTACTGGTTGTGACACACCTCTGTCCTCCACCCCCTCCTCTTCTTCTTCCTCCATGGCCTCTTCCTGTGCTTTGTCCTCGGAACCAGCGGTGCTCCGTAGGCGTTCAAGGGGCTACGCAATTACGCAGGCAAAAAGATGCCATGCCGTGCTTGCGCTGGTGTGTTTGGGGGACAGGAGCCACACTGGGGCAGAGGTTCTGTCTGCTCTGCAGGGGCAGGCCGAGAGGTGGTTGACGCCACGCCAGCTTAAGCCAGGAATGGTAGTTTGTGACAATGGCACCAACCTCCTCTCCGCTCTCCGACAGGGACAACTGACCCATGTGCCCTGTGTGGCTCACGTCCTTAACCTGGTGGTGCAGCGGTTCTTGGGCAGGTACCCGGGCTTACAGGATGTCCTGAGGCAGGCCAGGAAAGTCTGTGTGCATTTCCGCAGATCTTATAATGCCAGTGCTCGCCTGGCTGAGCTGCAAAAGGAGTTGAACCTGCACAAGAACTGCATTATATGTGACATGCCCACCAGGTGGAACTCAACGTTGGCCATGCTGCAGCGGCTGCACACGCAGCAGAGGGCCATCAATGAGTACCTGTGCGACTACGGCACCAGGACAGGGTCAGGGGAGCTCGGGTTTTTTTCACCACGCCAGTGGGGCATGATCAGGGATGCATGCACTGTCCTGGCACCATTTGAGGAGGCCACAAGGATGGTGAGCAGTGACAGTGCATGCATCAGTGACACTGTACCTCTTGTCCACCTGTTGGAACATACGCTGCATGGAATAATGGACAGGGCACTTGAGGCAGAACAGAGGCAGGAAGAGAAGGACTTCCTTGCCTCTCAAGGCCCCCTTTACCCAGACAGTGTTCCTTCTGTCCCACCCATCGCACAGGAAGAAGAGGAGGAGGAGGAGGATTGTGTCAGCATGGAGGTGGAGCCTGGCACTCAGCATCATCAGCAGCAGTTTTTTAGAGATGATTTACAGTCCCAAGAAACCAGTGGACTTGTACGTGGCTGGGAGGAGGTGGCTGCGGATCATGTCGTCCTTAGTGACCCAGAGGACTCCGGACCGAATGCCTCAGCTAACCTACGCTGCATGGCCTCCCTGATCCTGCAAAGTCTGCGGAAGGATCCTCGTATTCTTCGGATCAAGGAGAGGGACCATTACTGGCTGGCCACTCTCCTTGATCCACGGTACAAGGGTAAGGTTGCGGACCTTATCGTACCGTCGCAGAGGGAGCAGAGGATGAGACAACTCCGGGAGGCCTTGCAGAAAGGTCTGTGCAACGCGTTCCCAGAGACTGGGAGGTTACAAACTCCTGGTCCTGGACAACGAGTTGCTGAGGCTTCGGTCAGTCAAAGAAGGAGCGGTGGGGAAGGTGGCCGTCTGACCGATGCATTCAGACAATTCTTTAGTCCGCAGCCCCAAGGTATGATCGGTTCCAGCAACCATCGCCAGCGTCTGATATACATGGTGCAGGAATACCTAGGGGCAAGGTCAGACTTGGACACCTTCCCCACCGAAAATCCTCTGGCTTACTGGGTCTTGAGGATGGATCACTGGCCAGAGCTTGCACAGTATGCAATTGAGCTACTGGCCTGTCCTGCATCCAGCGTTCTTTCAGAACGCACATTCAGTGCTGCTGGAGGATTTGTCACGGATCACAGGGTGCGCCTGTCCACCGACTCTGTTGATCGACTGACCTTCATAAAGATGAACCAGTCTTGGATCACCACCAGCTACCAAACACCTGAAGCTGATATAACAGACTAATTTATTTTCAAATGTCACATCCCTTCAAGACTGATGCTGATGCTGAGAGACTGTCCTGTTATGTTGACTGACTATCCTCCTCCTCCTCAATGATCCGATTGATGATGATAGCTTGGAAGAACATTTTTGTTTCTGGGTGCCGCCACCAGTGGCTAAGGCCCAGTTTTTCAGCCCCTGTTTAACAGGGGCATGTAATTACAATTTTTGATGCAATACTTTGCAACAGGGCTCATTGCTGTGCTCCAAGTACAGTATCTGTGAGGGGTTGCAGTGTTGTGGCACCAGTGCCTAAGGCCCAATTTTTCTGCCCCTGTTTAACAGGGGCATGTAATTACAATTCTTGATCTAATAATTCACAGCAGGGCCCATTCCTGCGCCCACCAAGAGTAACTGTGAGGCCTTACAGTGTTGTGTCAACACCACCACCACCAAAGGCCCAATTTTTCAGCCCCTGTTCAACAGGGGCATGCAATTACAATTCTTGATCTAATAATTCACAGCAGGGCCCATTCCTGCGCCCACCAAGAGTAACTGTGAGGCCTTACAGTGTTGTGTCAACATCACCACCACCACCACCAAAGGCCCAATATTTCAGCCCCTGTTCAACAGGGGCATGCAATTACAATTCTTGATCTAATAATTCACAGCAGGGCCCATTCCTGCGCCCACCAAGAGTAACTGTGAGGCCTTACAGTGTTGTGTCAACACCACCACCACCAAAGGCCCAATTTTTCAGCCCCTGTTCAACAGGGGCATGCAATTACAATTCTTGATCTAATAATTCACAGCAGGGCCCATTCCTGTGCCCACCAAGAGTAACTGTGAGGCCTTACAGTGTTGTGTCAACACCACCACCAAAGGCCCAATTTTGGGCATGCAATTACAATTCTTGATCTAATAATTCACAGCAGGGCCCATTCCTGCGCCCACCAAGAGTAACTGTGAGGCCTTACAGTGTTGTGTCAACACCACCACCATCAAAGGCCCAATTTTTCAGCCCCTGTTCAACAGGGGCATGCAATTACAATTCTTGATCTTATAATTCACAGCAGGGCCCATTCATGCACCCACCAAGAGTAACTGTGAGGGCTCACAGTGTTGTGGCAACACCAACATGTAAGGGGCAAATTTCAGCTGAGTATATACGGCAGGCCCCTACTTTCAAACATCCAACTTACAAACGACTCCTCCTTGCAAACGGAAGGATACAACAGGAAGTGAGAGGAAATCTACCCCTAGGAAGGCAAATTCTCTCCTGTAAGAGTTAATATGGGAAAAAAGTGTCTCCTCTCCACTGATTCTTTATCACCAATTCTTGTTTCAATAAAAAAAACAAATTTTCAAAAAACATTTGTCATTAGGACGGAAAGTGAGGTGAACTGTTCTGAACAGGTGCACACTGCACAGACAGCAAAACAAATGTTACAGGGGTGATAACCCTTCCCTATGTTTTCTAAAAAGCTTAAAAATAGATTTTTTGCCTGGAGCTACACTTAAACAATGTACCTGTTAAAAATTACAAACAGATTCTACATAAGAACAAACCTACAGTCCCTGTCTTGTATGCACCGCCTGTATACAGCTGTTCAGAGTATATAGGGCCTTTTTTATTTTGTGTGCGGGGTTCCCCTTAATATCCATACAAGACCCAAAGGGGCTGGTAATGGGCTGGGGTAGGGGGGGGGTGATGGGGTAGCTATGCCATTTTTCATAAAGATTTTCATCCATATTACCGGGACCAGACATTACATTAAAGCCGCAAGCAGTTTTAAAAGGCTTTTTTTCCTTCAGAAATGTCATTTTATGCAGGGACAGTTCTAAACACGGGAAACACGTGGCACTTCACAGGCATACTTTAGACACCCCCCAGGTACGATATTTAAAGGAATATTTGACTTTTTTTTTTCACTTTATGCATCATTAAAATGACAGCTCCCGAAAAACGGCCGTTTTTAAAACTTTTTTTTGGATTGATACATGTCCCCTGGTGCAGAACCCGGGTTCCCAAACCCTTTTTAGGACAATAACATGCATAATAGTCGTTATAATTAGCACTTTAGATTTTGAACGTTCGCATCCATTGTATTTAATAGGGTTCTAAAGTTTGTGCGAACTTTCGGTCCGTTCGCGGGTTCTGGTGCGAACCGAACCCGGGGGTGTTCGGCTCATCACTAGTGTTGAGATTAGATTTGCTCCCTTGCATAGGTGGTCATTTTAGATCATACTGTCTCCAAAGGTCCAAGCCCTACTCCATAGAAGCCATGGTTTCTATATACTTCTATCATGCCTATAAGTCTGTTGGGGTTTAGCATCGGCTGCTCAAACCCTGAAGAAGGAGGAGGCTTTTTCCCTCAAAACGCATTGCCGGTATCTGATGTTCTTAACCAATAAATGTTTCAAAAAGTCCTTCTAATGAGATTAATTTTTGTACCAGGTGCTCCTCAGTACACATCCAAGAATTGATATACAAGTGACCACTGACGGGAGTCTTTACTGCAACAAAGAAATAAAAATGTAAAAGTCACAACTTCTGCTAAAGTAACTGAAAATGCATACTTACCAAAAGTAGATTATAGTGTAGCATTACCCCTGTAGGAGCCACTGGTTAGGGTCCTCTGTTCTCTGCCTTGACCTCAAGCTTTTTCAAGAACCTGCATCCCTCTAACACACCAGGTTGAGTGTACAAACATACGCTATCCCAATAAATCACTGAAAGTAATACTTATGCCCTGTACACACGATCAGTTTTTCCGACAGGAAAACCGTGTTTTGTTTTTTTTTTACAGCAGGAAAACGGCTTAAACTTGTGTTGCATACACACGGTCACACAAATCTTGTCTGAAATTCCGAACGTCAAGAACGCATGAAGTACAACACGTACGACGAGCCGAGAAAAATTAAGTTCAATAGGCAGTTCGGCTCTTCTGTTTGATTCTGAGCATACGTTTTTTTTTTTTTTTTGGCGTCATAATTGCATACAGACAAGCGTGATTCCCGATAGGAATTTTCCCTGTCACGAAAATAGAGAACCTGCTCTCAATCTTTTCTTGGCAGGAATTCTGACAGAAAAAGTGTGATGGAGCATACACATGGTCGGAATTCCTGACAAAAAGCTCACATCACACTTGTCGGGAAAACTGATCGTGTGTACGAGGCATCAGAATCCAATTGTAGTGCTATAGCAAAACAAAAAAAAAATCAGTCACTGAACCAGTTAGTAAAGGCAAATTTAATATATTGTCACCGAATATGGTAAGTATCAAGGCAAGCATAAACTGGATTGACAATGATAACAGCACAATTTAGCATACAAAGTGGTTAACATTAAGAACAAGGCATAAGGTGATATTTGGCAATCAGATCAGCAGAAACAGTAGCAAGGCCATCTCAAGTGCATCAGTGAGCAGTAGTAAACTCTTAATCTACCAGTGATACTAGTCCCAGACAGGGATGAGCCGAACACCCCTCTGTTCGGTTCGCACCAGAACCTGCGAACAGACAAAATGTTCGTGTGAACTTTAGAACCCTATTAAATACAATGGACTCGAACTTTTGAAATCTAAAGTGCTAATTATAAAGGCTAATATGCAAGTTATTGTCCTAAAAGGTGTTTGGGGACCGGGGTCCTGCCCCAGGGGACATGTATCAATGCAAAAAGAAGTTTTAAAAACTGACGTTTTTTCGGGAGCAGTGATTTTAATAATGCTTAAAATTAAAAAATAAAAGTGAAATATTCCTTTAAATTTCGTACCTGGGGGGTGTGTATGATATGCATGTAAAGTGGCGCATGTTTCCCGTGCTTAGAACTGTCCCTGCAAAAAGTGTCATTTTTGAAGGAAAAAAAGTCATTTAAAACTCACTCGCGGCTATTAATGTATTGTCGGCTTTTATCAATACATACAAAAGTCATTGATAAGAAAAAAAAAAAGCGTGGGGGTCCCCCAGAATATAATTACCAGGCCCTTCAGGTCTGGAATGGATATTAAGGGGAACCCCGCCGCAAATTTAAAAAAAAATGGCGTGGGGTTCCCCCTAAATATCCATACCAGGCCCTTCAGATCTGGCATGGATTTTAAGGGGAACTCCACCCCAAATTTAAAAAAAATGGCGTGGAGTCCCCCAAAAATCCATACCAGACCCTTATCTGAGCACACAACCTGGCCGGCCGCAGGGGAAAAGGGGGGGACGAGAGCGCCCCCCCCCCTCCCTCCTGAACCGTACCAGGCCACATGCCCTCAACATGGGGAGGATGTCCCCAAGTTGATGGGGACAAGAGCCTCATCCCCACAACCCTTGCCCGGTGGTTGTGGGGGTCTGCGGGCGGGGGGCTTATCGGAATCTGGAAGACCCCTTTAACAAAGGGGACCCCCAGATCCCGGCCCCCCCCTATGTGAATTGGTAAGGGGTACATTGTACCCCTACCATTTCACGAAGAAAGCGTAAAAAAATGTCAAAAAAAAACACACAAACACCTTGAAAAAGTCCTTAATTAAAAAATAAATAAAAACATTCCAGCGGTGAAATCCAGTGTCCTGCGGCGATCTGATGTCCAGCGCTGTCCGTCATTGGTTGTGCCTGTGCGGACCTGATGGGGAACATCCTCCTCAGTGTTTTAAATGTATAGACCCGCCCCTTCTAAAGTTCCCCATCAGGTCCGCTCAGCGGACCAGATGCGGAACATGACAAGGGGCGGGTCTATACATGTATTACCAAAGTGAGAGAAGTTCCCCATCAGGTCCGCCCCCTCGGTATGTCGGACCCCGCCTACGTCATTGGCCTGAGCGGGGAAACTTCCTTCACTGTGTGACGGACAACGCTGGACATCGGATCGCCGCAGGACACTGGATTTCACCGCTGGAATGTTTTTTTTTTTTTTTAATAAAGGACTTTTTCAAGGTGTTTGTGTGTTTTTTTTTAAAAAAAAATTACGCTTTCTTCGTGAAATGGTAGGGGTACAATGTACCCCTTACCAATTCACATAGGGGGGGGCGGGATCTGGGGGTCGCCTTTGTTAAAGGGGTCTTCCAGATTCCGATAAGCCCCCCGCCCGCAGACCCCCACAACCACCGGGCAAGAGTTGTGGGGATGAGGCCCTTGTCCCCATCAACATGGGGACATCCTCCCCATGTTGAGGGCATGTGGCCTGGTACGATTCAGGAGGGAGGGGGGCCGCTCTTGTCCCCCCCTTTTCCCCTGCGGCCTGCCAGGTTGCTTGCTCGGATAAGGGTCTGGTATGGATTTTTGGGGGGACTCCACACCATTTTTTTTTTTTGCGGCGGGGTTCCCCTTAATATCCATTCCAGACCTGAAGGGCCTGGTAATTGAATTCTGGGGGACCCCCACGCTTTTTTTTTTTTTTATCAATGACTTTTGTATGTATTGATAAAAGCCGACAATTCATTATTAGCCGCGAGTGAGTTTTAAAATTTTATGCAGGGACAGTTCTAAGCACAGGAAACATGCGCCACTTTACATGCATATCATACACACCCCCCAGGTACGAAATTTAAAGGAATATTTCACTTTTATTGTTTCACTTTAAGCATTATTAAAATCACTGCTCCCGAAAAAACGGCCGTTTAAAAAAAAAAAAATTGCATTGATACATGTCCCCTGGGGCAGGACCCGGGTCCCCAAACACTTTTTAGGACAATAACTTGCATATAAGCCTTTATAATTAGCACTTTAGATTTCTCCCATAGACTTTTCGAATTTGCACCCCAATTTGTTCGCTGTTCGGCGAACGGGCGAACAGGCAATGTTCGAGTCGAACATGAGTTTGACTCGAACTCGAAGCTCATCCCTAGTCCCAGACTGACTGGAGAATCTAGATGGGTTTTATAGGAGGAGCAGTCCTTTGAGATGTTCTTCTTCCGGCTGTCGTTGGGGCCCTTTAAAAAGTGTGTATGCACTTATTGACAGTTTATATAAACCAGCATGCAGTATAGATGCAATGCAGTATAGGCTTGGCACAGGTGCAATGTAGATGTGGATCAGATGCAGTAAAGGTTCAGTAGAAGTGCAGTATAGGGTTGGTATAGGTGCGGTATGGGTTGGGTACCCTTGGTGTCCTGATTTAAGTGGCTTAATGCCTGCTAACAGTGTTGATTATGAGCGGATAGCCCTCTCAGCAATCACCAGGATGCTGTTGTGAACTCTTGCGGTAGAAGGGGGCCCCCGTGGTCCTTCCCCAAAAAGCATCCACAATGATCAGAGATGGGAAGCAGAGGGTGAGCAGATGCTCCAGTCCCCCTGTGGCAACAGTGCAAAGGTAGTGATATGATCTGTAATGCGCTGCCTCAGGTGTCTTTACTTTCCATGTCAGTCTCAGGTCCCCATACCGACAGATGTGCTTTCCTCAACTCCTGCGGCACCAAGAGAGCAAAGTTTTCCCAGGCAGTTTAATAAAAGCCATCTCCCCACTTCTCCTACTGCACAGTATAACTTAGGATCTGTAGCGTAAAGGGTCCATTGGCCCCATTATATGGCTACCTTTACGGGCTACAACTCCCATGATTCTCAGCGCTCTGCAAAGAAGTCAAGGGGCTTGCTTGCTATAGCTCTCCCCTGCGGGCCAGAGGAGGATGGTGCAGAATAATAGCAGTATCATAGTATAGGGAGAAAAGAACAAAGGGCAATGTCTCCTTCTCCATCTTGCTGTAGCCCAGTGTCTGGCTACCTTAGTTTCTGTAAAAGATATACAATGCAATGACAGGTCCTCTTAATCAGCCCGAATGTGTCACTAGTAAGATGTACACAGACAAAAATTCCAACAGGCAACATTGTTCCATGAGACGGAATGAGGAATGAGATCTCTCGACAAATACTCTTATCAGGGCAAATCTCGGCTGCGCAGAAGATATCCGAATCGCAAATGAATTTTTTAAAACAACTATCTAACTATTTAGGTGGTTTATCTCCACGTAAAATTGAAGGCTGTCAGGAAAAATGACAATCGTCACGGTGACACTCGGGGGCGACTTCACAAGCCTTTCCTCTTCTCTCATGTTCCAATCTAAAACAATCAGTGTCACTCGCAGAACTCTCTTTTATTCATCAAGCCCCGTTTGGATGGGAAGAAATCTTCACTGGTCCCAATGGAGGCCGTACACTTTCTTCACAAAACATTTTTCAGCAAAATGCTTCTCCGAAAATACCTTGATGTATTATTAGGGCTCGTTCACGAGCATTCGCCACCGTGCTGGAGGAAGAAGAAAAGCACATTATTCTGTTTTTGGCGCCTTTCTTTTTGGCTGTTTTTGTGTGTTTATGTACATTTCCTAAACCACGTAAGAAACAACTGTTATTTATTAGTATTTTTTTTTTTTATATATTTCTGACCAGAAGTCAGAGAGTGGGTAGGTGACTGGAGGTCAGGGAGTAGGTAGGCGTTGTGAGCAGAGGTGAGAGAGTGAGTAGGTATAGTGACCAGAGATCAGGGAATGAATATGCATGGTGACCAGAGGTCAGGGTGTGAGTAGGTATGGTGATCAGAGGTCAGGAAGTGAGTAGGCATAGTAACCAGAGGTCAGGGAGTGGATATTCATGGTGATTGGAGTTCAAGGAGTGAGAATGCATTGTGACTGGAGGTCAGGGAGTAGGTAGACGTGGTGAGCAGAGGTGAGAGAGTGAGTAGGCATGGTGACCAAAGATCAAGGAATGAGAATGCATGGTGACCAGAGGTCAGGGAGTGAGTAGGTATGGTGATCAGAGAATAGGGAGTTAGTAGACAAGGTGAACAGTGGTCAGGGTGTGAATATTCATGCTGACTGGAGGTCAGGAAGTAAGTAGGCATAGTGACCAAAGGTCTAGGAGTGAGTAGGCATAGTGATCAGAGGTCAGGGAGTGAGCATGCATGGTGATTGGAGGTCCAGGAGTAAGTAGACGTAGTGAGAAGAGGTAAGAGAGTGAGTAGGCATGGTGACCAGAGATCAGGGAGTGAGTATGCATGGTGATCAGATGCCAGGGAGTGAGTAGGCATGGTGCCCAGTGGTCAGAGAGTGAAAATGTATGCTGACTGGAGGTTAGAAAGTAAGTAGGCACTGTAAGTGGAGGTAAACAGTGGTCAAGAAGTGAGTAGGCATAGTGACCAGAGGTCAGGGAGTGAGCATGCATGGTGACTGGGAGGTCCAGGAGTAAGTAGATGTGGTGAGCATGGTTACCAGAGGTCAAGGATTGAGTAGGCATAGTGACCATTGATCAGGGAGTAAGTATGCATGGTGACCAGAGGTCAGGGCGTAAGTAGGTATGATAATCAGAGGTCAGGGAGTGAGTAGGCATAGTAACCAGAGGTCAGGGAGTGCATATTCATGGTGAATGGAGGTCAGGAAGTGAGTATGCATGGCGACTGGAGGTCAGGAATTAGGTAGGCATGGTGACCAGAGGCCAAGGAGTGAGTAGGCATAGTGACCAGAGGTCAGGGAGCGAGCATGCATGGTAAATGGAGGTTAGGGAGTAAGTAGGTATGGGGAGCAGAGGTGAAAAAGTGAGTAGGTATGGTGAGCAGTGGTCAGGGAGTGAGCATGCATGGTGACTGGAGGTCCAGGAGTAAGTAGAAGTGGTGAGCATGGTTACCAGAGGTTAAGGAGTGAGTAGGCATAGTGAACATTGATCAGGGAGTAAATATACATGGTGACCAGAGGTCAGGGAGTGAGTAGGTATGATAATCAGATGTCAGGGAATGAGTAGACATTGTAACCAGAGGTCAATCAGTGGTGGTGCGTCCATAGTGGGCGCAGGAGCGCCGCCCCCTCTCACTCCTGCGTCCACTCACAATAACAATACATAGGTTCATGCATTGCATGAACCTATGTATTGTCGTCGCCGCTGCCGCCCACTATTCAGATGGCCGGCCCCCTGTTGAGCGCCGGCCATCTGAATAACAGCGGCTGGTTGGTGTTTGGAAGTGCCTATCAGAGCCAGCGGCTCTGATAGGCTTCCCGATTACAGCCTAAGGGCTGTAATCTGCTTACAAATAGTTAACCAGAGGACGCATGGGGGTGCGGTCCCTGGTAACACTGACAGGCCTTTCAGCCAATCAGGTTCACCGGGTCTGGTTGGCTGAAGCGACATCGAGGGCGGGAGAAGACATCCAGGACGGAAGGACGGCGCTGACCTGAGGAAGGTAAGTGCAGGGCTGGGGGGACAAACTGGCTGTATTTGGGAACAAACTGGCTGTATTTGGGGGGAAAACTGGCTGTATTTGGGGGGAAAACTGGCTGCATTTGGGGACAAACTGGCTGCATTTGGGGACAAACTGGCTGCATTTGATGGGAAACTGGCTGCATTTGATGGGAAACTGGCTGCATTTGATGGGAAACTGGCTGCATTTGATGGGGAAACTGACTGTATTTTGGGGACAAACTGGTGGCGTTTGGGGGGAAACTGGCTGCATTTGAGGGGGCAAACTGGTGGCGTTTGGGCACAGTGGCTGCGTTTAATGGGTACAGTGGCGGCAATTGATGATTTTTTTTTTTCAGTTTGTTTGCGCCCCCCCAAAATTTTGAGCACCAGCCGCCACTGGGTCAGATTGTGAGTAGGCAAGGTGACAAGGTCAGAGAGTGAGCATGCAGAGTAAACAATGGTCAGAGAATGAGCAGGCAGAGTTACCAGAGGTCAGGAAGTGAGTAAGCATGGTCACCAGAGGTCACAGAGCGGGTACACAGGATGACAAGAGGTCAGGGCAAGGTTAGGGAGTCACTATATATAGTTAAAGACTAAATCCACCTGTGCAATGAAAAAAAAGGACAATTTTGTGGGATTTGGAGGGGTCACTTGACCCTAAATAGAGGTGTAACATGTAACGTGTTGCAAAATGAGGAGTTTGTGAAAAGGTGAACTTACTCTTCAAAGTTGATATAAAACCCTAATTGAACGACATTTAGTTTGATAAAGCACTGACATATTTTAGAAAACAAAATGCTAGTTTTCCCCTTTTTTCATCCTTTATAACATCTCCGGCAGCCTCTTTGTATCTACTTTTACATGCACGATGGCTGCATGGCCGTTCTCTGGGACAATAGACCATGTCTGTATAACGGGTGTTGAAATTTGTAGTCTCCATTGGACGCCTATGTGATAGGGTGACAACACAGGAGCACAATTAAGAGACAGGGACAGAGCGTTGTCACTCTATAACAGGAAGTGCCTGAATGAGGTTCTTTATGGCAGGCTCATCAGGTATTATTTTATGAAAGCTGCAGATGTTAAAAATGACTTTAGGAATGACAGTATGCTTTACCTTTAAACCTGTTTTTCTGGTTGCTTCAATGTTAAAGCATCCAGATAAACAAGTTTAATGGCAATAAAGCACAAACTCTTTCTCTAAAAATCTCATAAAGAAAATAAAAACATGAACACTTTCATTTCATTGCAATTTTAGCAGGTAGAAAACACAAACTGAAATGAGGCTAGAAGAACACAAAGTGAAGCCAGTCCTAATGTGGTTCTAAATGTTCTGTCGCCTGATTGGGCGAGACATTAATTAATCTCATTCCATCAGCCAATACTCCAATGTTTAAATGGTATTCCAGTGAAGCTTGGCTGTAAATTGAATTGATTAGATGAATTGTTTTACCCTCTGAAGGACCACACAGAGTTGATTTCAGTTCTGTGCTGTGACGTAGTTTATGGCTCGAAGAAAATCCATTTTTACTGTCGCTAACTGCTGCACGTTAATGGAGTTAAAGTTTTTTTTTCCCGTGATCTCTTCATTGTGCCTCTTAGCCTGAACGGCTAAATTACCTAAAATACTTTGTTGGTATTATATTTCACATCCATCTCCATGTACCAGTTATGGCATGACAACTATTTGATGTGTTCACTTCAGTTTCCCCATTTGGCAAGGTTTTAAGCAAGTGGCCCTGGGAAAGGAATTATATGTTCCTAATGGTATATCACAATACAGGTTGGGTATTTTTTTTTTTTTTTTTTTTTAATAGTAATGGCTATACTAATGTGGTGGGACCTGGAGGACAAGGGTGCTGAAATAGGTTTTTCCATGCTTTTCTGGGGAACACTGCCCCCTTCTGGTTGCACGGTGTAAATAAAGGATGGCTTGAGCCCTTGGGGTTCGGGAAATCACCATGTAGCTGGTTCTCTGCCCCTCAGCTCCCTTTGCAGGAACCCAATCAGGGATCCAAGGGATATGGACTTATGTTGCTAGTCATGAATTTTCTACCCGTTATAGATTGCTACCAACTATGAATTTACTGCCAATAATAGACTCTTGCCATTCAAAGGACTTTTCATGGACTTTATTAACTAAATAAGTTATGACTATTTCATGGGGCACTACAAAAGGGGAACTTAGAAAACTTTGTCAGAAATGTGTGTTGGAGATGTATTGGAGAACTGTTCCTTTGCTACCCTCAACTACTTTAGTAGAAGAACTTTATTTTATCAGTTTAACTGTCTGGTGTGAAACCATTATAGGGGTTCATGCTAGGTGTATCAAAGAGCAGGGCTTATTCAAGGGGACGAGAGAATTTAGAGAAGATGCAGTACAAAGGTCTAACAAGAAGAGAAGCTGACATAAGGAGGCTGTAGTGCCTTTGCTAATGACTCTCGTACTAGTGTCTAGTGCTTAAGCAACCAACCAGCCAGGAAGCAGGTGACATGGCATCGGAGATGGAAACTCTGTTGTTGGAGATGTCTTGGAAAACTATTCCTTGGTTACCCTCAACTATTTTAGTAAAATATCTTCATTGTTCAACTTAACTCAACATCTCCGGAAACTCTGGTAGTAAAGTGAAAGGGTTTGATGCTTGGCCTTTTTTCTGGCAACCAGTTCCCCACATACTGGGACTCTTCTTATGACAGAGTAGGGACCTAGCCTGAGAGTCACAAGAGTTGTAGTGAGACCTTGGGGGAGAACAAGGTATAGGAGAAGTATGCTTCCTGTATCTAATAGTAACATACAGATCATAGTCACTGGGAGTGAGGTGATGGGACTGCTGGGTTGGTGGAGACAAGTACAAGCTCCACGGTACCAGCTCAGAAAGGCTGAACACCTGGGGAGAGGTTGTGTCCATAGTGTATACAGTATGTGTCAAGAGTGTAGGAATTTGCTCGCAAATTACAGTTAACAAGTGTACTCTTGTGGGGAGTCTCACTTTTAATCTAGAGGGCTGCCTTAGTTCTAATTTCACATGAACATAGCCAGCCACTGCCCACCACTGGAGGCAATAGCGAGAGCTTGCTCAGGGTTCACACTACTAGGCGTGTTAAGCCCCACCCACAAGGTGTCCATATTAGCTGTGGCAATGGTGATAGATCAGGTCTGATGGTAATTTTCGTAAGATCATTTATGACATTTTTTTGGGATTCTTATGTAGGCTGCCTTCAAAGACAGGTCTATCCTTGCTGATAGAGGGCCTTAAAATTCTGGGGAGGTCAAGGTTTAAGAGTACACATGTAATAGATTTGGAAACAGGATATTTCTGCTTTTTGTCCCTTAGGACAGGGGTCTCCAAACTTTCCAAACAAAAGGCCAGTTCATTGTACTTCAGACTTATAGAAAGACTGGACTGTGGACAGTGAGAGTAGAAAACGTCTGGCATAGCTTGGTGGTCATTGGGAGTAAAAAAAATCAGTGGCGCATGTGAGCAGTAGGAGAAGGAATAATCATTGGATTTTTTTTTTTTAAGAACTCAAATTTTTAATTCATTTATACAGATTTGTGTACTGTCATTCTATCATGGCTCAAAATTTGTTGGCACCTTTAGTGGATTTTTTTTTTAACTAAGAACTGAAGACTAAAATCTAAATGTCCAGTTTTCAAGCCTTTTACATGGTGGCACTCCTACACTTCAAGACGTTTTGCATAATGAAAATACCTACCTGTTCCTGGTGCAGTGCTACCCCTGTAAAGGCCACTGTCTGATGATGGTCAAAGGCACAGTCACTGTACACTTCCAGCACAGATGATGATGATGACCAGAGTTGTCCCTCACTAATGCACACAGCATCGTCCAGGCACAATGAGCAGACTGGGGGATGACTTTTTGTGTTTTTATTGTTGAGTAACTTGGATGGGGTGTAGGGTAATATGGGATACTCCAGAAACACTAACAGAACAAGAAGACACTCCTCTCTAGGTTGCAAACATTAGCAACAGTTCTACTCAGCTCAGCAAACAATCCTCCCACCCATGAGAGACTAGTAGAGACCAAAGTATGTACCCCTCAAGTGGAGAACTGCTTGACCCAGCTTTCAATGGCAGTCCTCCCACGAGATATTAGAGGAGATTAACGTATGTACCTCTCAGGAGAGTAACTATGAGGCCTAGCAATAGTACACAGTCACTAAGATCATGCAACAAAGCAGTACTTACGAGGCCAGAGGAAACAGCTGTGCCCATTCAGCTCTTTCCAGGTGCCTTCCAGTTAAGCTATGGGGACTGGATCTCTAGATGAAGTTTGAGAGTGTCCAATACCCTCTCAGATCAAAGCCCCTTCGGCTTTACCACAGCCTGGACCTCACTGACCAGCAACTTTAACCAGAAGAATGGCTGTAGCCACACCCCACCTCAACAGGTGGAATCCCTTAACCACTTCAGCCCTGGACCATTTGGCTGCCAAATGATGGGCCACTTTTTGCGATTCATCACTGCTTCGCATTAACTGACAATTGTGTGATGTGGCTCCCAAACAAAATTGACGTCTTTTTTTCCCACAAATTGAACTTTCTTTTGGTGGTATTTGATCACCTCTGCGGTTTTTATTTTTTGCGCTATAAACAAAAATAGAGCGACAATTTTGAAAAAAAATTCAATATTTTTTTACTTTTTGCTATAATAAATATCCCCCAAAAATATATAAAAAAAAAACCTTTTTTTTCCCCTCAGTTTAGGCCGATACGTATTCTTCTACATATTTTTGGTAAAAACAAATCGCAATAAGCGTCTATTGATTGGTTTATGCAAAAGTTATAGCATCTACAAAAATGGGGATAGTTTTATGGCATTTTTATTAATATTATTTTTTTTACTAGTAATGGCGGCGATCAGCGATTTTTTATTGTGACTGCGACATTATGGCTGACATATCGGACACTTTTGAAGCTATTGTGGGACCATTCACATTTATACAGCGATTAGTGCTATAAAAACGCACTGATTACTGTATAAATGTGACTGGCAGTGAAGGAGTTAACCACTAGGGGAAGGGGTTAAGTGTGTCCTAGGGAGTGATTGTAACTGTTAGGGGGCGTGGCCACGAGTGACACGTCACTGATCGCTGCTCCAGATGAGAGGGAGCAGACGATCAGTGACATGTCACTAGGCAGAACGGGGAGATGCTTGTTTACACTTGCCTCTCCCCGTTCTGCAGCTCTGTGACCTGAGCTCGCAGCGGGAATTTCAAAGCGACGTATATATATACGTCACTTTGCCCAGCCGTGCCATTCTGAGTTGAGTTGAGAGGTATCTTAATATAGCGCGGTCTTACCCCGAAGGGTCCCGACGTGCATAGCAGAGTTCCTGGGAAAAGAGGACCCAGGAACCAGAAGCAGCACAGAGCGGCAAAAAGGGTGGAAGAGAGAGGCTACGCAGGACAGGCTTGCGTGAAAAGCCGACGTATTCTGCCGACGTATAAATTTGAGAGAATATTTATGTGCTCTTCAGTAAACCTTCTGGGCACACCTCCCTAGGAATTGGCTGCAGCACCATATATATATATATATTCATGCTGCCCATTTGCCTTGCTCCACTCCTATGTTCCAGAACTTTCTGGATGGTAGGGTAGAGCAATCAAACTTGCAGCCTGTGAAACCCAGAACAGTCAAAATAAATCAACAACTGCTCCAATGATTACAGAGGAGCCAAAATAAATTCAATTGACCTAACTTCTCAGCAACCTACTGTAACTAAAAGTGTGCTACACTGGCCTTCATGGAGAGGGTATTTCAGAGTTGTCTGGTTGGTTGCCAATTACAGTGTGTGACAGCAAAACATTTCAGGTCACAGGTGCTCAAGAATGAGGTTTATTAGACTTGTGCACAATGGAAAATTTGTTTAGTTTAGTTTCTTCTCGGTCCTGTTGATTCGTAATCATTCATAATTTTGCTAAATGGGATTTTTCGTGTTCGGACTAATTCGTATTTTCGCAAGCGTCATTTTTCGTTGAATCGGAATGATTCGTATTAATGTAAGACTTATTTTTAGTTGATTTATAATTCGTACTTTCGGTAGAGTACATTGTTTTTCGTTGATTCTGGACACAACTCCTACTTTCATAACTTTTTTTGGGTTCGTTGATTCGTAATTTTCCGTGTCTCTCTCACAATGGCGCTGCCTAACGTGCTTCGAATGGATTCATACTTTTCTAAATACATTGCAGTTATTTGTAACGATTCAAAATCTCGTATTTTACTGTCGGTTTTGACATTCAGCTATAGCCTCCGCCCCTGTACACCAGAGCAGAGTGTTATTGTTCTTCAAATGGATTCGTACGTTCGTAACTTTTTTTTGGTTCGTTAATTCATAATTTTCCGTTTCTCTCTCACAATGGCGCTGCCTAACGTGCTTCAAACGGATTTGTACATTCGTAACTTTTTTTGGGATTGTTGACTCGTAATTTTCCGTGACGGATTAAAATAAGTCGACTTGCTGTTGCATTAGGCCGCATTAACGCAACAACAAATTATGCCGAAGGCATTCGGGCATTCGCTATTTGCGATATAATTTATTTCGGATTCAGTTTTATTCATAATTGCTTTGTTCGGAAATTCGAATACTTCCGAACGTCCGAAAGTTGCTAAATTCGTAAGAATTTTGATTCGTTACTAAACGAATTGCACAAGCCTAAGGTTTAGAGAAGGCTTGCAGAGATGTAGATGAACATGCAGGACCTCATTAGTTGGGTGATGCTTATTCATACTTCAGTGAGCAGCCTAGAGGTAGGAGTAGGACACAACACAAAAATCTGAAGATCCTAAATCAGCCATTCTCAACCAGGGTTCCTCCAAAGGTGGCTAGGGGTTCCTTGAGCTGTGGCTGGTTTACCTCCTGTTTGATGGTGCCTACCAGGCATGAGCCGAACACCCCCCTGTTCGGTTCGCACAAGAACCTGCGAACAGACAAAATGTTCGTGTAAACTTTAGAACCCTATTAAATACAATGGACTCGAACGTTCGAAATCTAAAGTGTTAATTATAAAGGCTAATATGCAAGTTATTGTCCTAAAAAGTGTTTGGGGACCCGGGTCCTGCCCCAGGGGACATGTATCAATGCAAAAAGAAGTTTTAAAAACGGCCGTTTTTTCGGGAGCAGTGATTTTAATAATGCTTAAAATGAAAAAATAAAAGTGAAATATTCCTTTAAATTTCGTACCTGGGGGGTGTGTATGATATGCATGTGAAGTGGCGCATGTTTCCCGTGCTTAGAACTGTCCCTGCAAAAAATGTCATTTTTGAAAGAAAAAAAATGCATTTAAAACTGACTCGCGGCTATTAATGAATTGTCGGCTCCCGGCAATACATACAAAAGTCATTGAGAAAAAAAAAAAAAAGCGTGGGGGTTCCACAGAATTCAATTACCAGGCCCTTCAGATCTGGCATGGATTTTAAGGGGAACTCCACCCCAAGTTTAAAAAAAAAATGGCGTGGAGTCCCCCTAAAAATCCATACCAGACCCCTTATCCGAGCACGCAACCTGGCCGGCCGCAGGGGAAAAGGGGGGGACGAGAGAGCGGCCCCCCCTCCCTCCTGAACCGTACCAAGCCACATGCCCTCAACATGGGGAGGATGTCCCCATGTTGATGGGGACAAGGGCCTCATCCCCACAACCCTTGCCCGGTGGTTGTGGGGGTCTGCGGGCGGGGGGCTTATCGGAATCTGGAAGACCCCTTTAACAAAGGGGACCCCCAGATCCCGCCCCCCCCATGTGAATTGGTAAGGGGTACATTGTACCCCTACCATTTCACGAAGAAAGCGTAAAAAAAATGTTTAAAAAAACACACAAACACCTTGAAAAAGTCCTTTATTTAAAAAAATAAATAAACATTCCAGCGGTGAAATCCAGTGTCCCGCGGCGATCCCGATGTCCAGCGCTGTCCTTCATTGGTTGTGCCTGAGCGGACCTGATGGGGAACTCCCTCTCAGTATTTTAAATGTATAGACCCGCCCCTTCTAAAGTTCCCCATCAGGTCCGCTCAGCGGACGAGATGCGGAACATGAGAAGGGGCGGGTCTATACATGTATTACCAAAGTGAGAGCAGTTCCCCATCAGGTCCGCCCCCTCGGTATGTCGGACCCGCCTACGTCATTGGCTTGAGCGGGGAACTTCCTTCACTATGTAAATTTAAATTACACAGTGAAGGAAGTTCCCCGCTCAAGCCAATGACGTAGGCGGGTCCGACATACCGAGGGGGCGGACCTGATGGGGAACTGCTCTCACTTTGGCAATACATGTATAGACCCGCCCCTTCTCATGTTCCGCATCTCGTCCGCTGAGCGGACCTGATGGGGAACTTTAGAAGGGGCGGGTCTATACATTTAAAATACTGAGAGGGAGTTCCCCATCAGGTCCGCTCAGGCACAACCAATGAAGGACAGCGCTGGACATCGGGATCGCCGCGGGACACTGGATTTCACCGCTGGAATGTTTTTTTGTTTTTTTTTTAAATAAAGGACTTTTTCAAGGTGTTTGTGTGTTTTTTTAAACATTTTTTTACGCTTTCTTCGTGAAATGGTAGGGGTACAATGTACCCCTTACCAATTCACATAGGGGGGGGGCCGGGATCTGGGAGTCCTCTTTGTTAAAGGGGTCTTCCAGATTCCGATAAGCCCCCCGCCCGCAGACCCCCACAACCACCGGGCAAGGGTTGTGGGGATGAGGCCCTTGTCCCCATCAACATGGGGACATCCTCCCCATGTTGAGGGCATGTGGCTTGGTACGGTTCAGGAGGGAGGGGGGGCCGCTCTCTCGTCCCCCCCTTTTCCCCTGCGGCCGGCCAGGTTGCGTGCTCGGATAAGGGGTCTGGTATGGATTTTTAGGGGGACTCCACGCCATTTTTTTTTTAATTTGGGGTGGAGTTCCCCTTAAAATCCATGCCAGATCTGAAGGGCCTGGAATGGATATTTGGGGGAACCCCACGTCAATTTTTTTTTTATTTGCGGCGGGGTTCCCCTTAATATCCATTCCAGACCTGAAGGGCCTGGTAATTGAATTCTGGGGAACCCCCACGCTTTTTTTTTTTTTTTATCAATGACTTTTGTATGTATTGCCGGGAGCCGACAATTCATTAATAGCCGCGAGTCAGTTTTAAATGCATTTTTTTCTTTCAAAAATGACATTTTTTGCAGGGACAGTTCTAAGCACGGGAAACATGCGCCACTTCACATGCATATCATACACACCCCCCAGGTACGAAATTTAAAGGAATATTTCACTTTTATTTTTTCATTTTAAGCATTATTA
Organism: Rana muscosa; assembly: GCA_029206835.1. NCBI lineage: Eukaryota > Metazoa > Chordata > Amphibia > Anura > Ranidae > Rana > Rana muscosa. Next base: position 369,322,404 of record CM055125.1, read on the forward strand.
AAATCACTGCTCCCGAAAAAACGGCCGTTTTTAAAACTTCTTTTTGCATTGATACATGTCCCCTGGGGCAGGACCCAGGTCCCCAAACACTTTTTAGGACAATAACTTGCATATCAGCCTTTATAATTAACACTTTAGATTTCTCCCATAGATTTTTCGAATTTGCCGCGAACACCCCAATTTGTTCGCTGTTCGGCGAACGGGCGAACAGGCAATGTTCGAGTCGAACATGAGTTCGACTCGAACTCGAAGCTCATCCCTAGTGCCTACATAGTTCTGAGCCAATTCCACTTGGAAGAGCCAGTGGTATGACACCAATGATCTTTATAGCTCTCTGTAAAGGGGGCCATTCTTACCACCACTGTAAAAAAGGGCATTCTTCTCACTGACCACCAAAGTAAGGGGCATAGTTCCCACTGACCCCCAATAAATGGGTTTTATCAGGGGTTCCCCGAGACCTGAAAATTATTTTAAGGGTTCCCCTGGGGTAAAAAGGTTGAGAAAGGCTGTCCTAAATGGTGGGCCTGCCGAAAGACCCTAGATAGTTACCTCTTGGCAGGGCTGTGTTGATCACAAAAGTTGCTGAACAGAATATTGGTAGGTAGAACATTTTATATACAGTATATTTATCTAGTTTTACAGTTTAAGACTAAATGGAATAGACGGAAAACGAGATTTTGTTTTGAATGGCTTTGTCACTTTCCTCCTAATCCTTGCTGAGGATAAGTCACCCTCCGTTATACCTGCATGGCTTTCTTCTGCTCCCATGGGACATTCAACATCATCTCGGGCACCATGTTCAGTGTGATCTCCTTTTCTCCGTTTCCTTTATTAATTATTCACCTGTTGAGATGTTTAGCAGCCACCCTCTGTGCCGAGTTGTGTTTACTTGTCAGAAATTCACATCCGTACACAAAAAGAATGTATTTCAGCCTCATTGGCTGCTTCTGGGCCATTTACTTTTATACTGAAAAAAAAAAAAACCTTCAACATGACAAAGGCTCGCTGTGCTCGCGTCACATTTCATTGTATCGCAGCTTGAGCAAGAAAAACACATAGGGACTGGAGAGGAAAGCTAAATGCTTTTTAATGCTTTATACTACATGACCATAATTGGGTTGGCAGCTTTGGTGCAGTTAGAATTCAACCAGAAAATAGCGATTTAAAGGCTGTTTATTTTTTACATTCGCATCAGTGTCCAAAGTGGTGTTACATAGTTAGTCTGGTTGAAAAAAGACACAAGTCCATCTAGTTCAACCAATAAAAGGGAAAAAAAAAAAAAAACATACAATCCCATATACACAATCCTATACCCACAGTTGACCCAGAGGAAGGCAAAAAAATAACCCAACAGAACATGATCCAATTTGCTCCAGCAGCTGAAAAAATTCCTTCCTGATCCCCCGAGAGGCAATCGGATATTCCCTGGATCAACTTTACCTATAAATGTCAGTACTCAGTTATATTATGTACATTTAGGATATAATCCAGGCCTTTCTTAAAGCAATTTACTGAGCTGGCCAGAACCAGCTCTTGAGGGAGTCTATTCCACATTTTCACAGCTCTTAAGCCCTGTGCACACGATCGGATTTCCTATGGTTTTTTAAACCGATGGATTTTTCCATCGGAAAACCGATGAAGCTGACTTCAATCAGTCTTGCCTACACACCATCAGTCAAAAAACCGACCGTTCCAAACGCGGTGACGTAAAACACTCCGATGAGCCGAGAAAAATTAAGTTCAATGCTTCTAAACATGCGTCGACTTGATTCTGAGCATGCGTGGGTTTTTTATCCGATGGAGTTCCCCACAGACGATAGTAATTTGCTATTGGTTTTTTAACCATCAGATAAATTTAAATCATGTTCTATTTTTAAACACAGATGGAAAAAAGACCGATGGGGCCCATACACGATCGGTTTGTCAGATGAAAAAAGTCCATCGAACTGTTTTCATTGGTAAAACCTATCGTGTGTACACGGCTTAACTGTGAAGAAATCTTTCCGTATTTGGAGATTGAATCTATTTTCCTTTAGATGTGAAGAGTGCCCCCTTGTCCTCTGGGATGACCTTAAAGTGAATAACTCAACACCAAGTTCACTATATGGACTATATCCCTTCGAAACGTGTCAGTCAGCAGTGCTCCTCATGTCCTCTCCTTCATCACCTGGAGACCGTTGTCATCAGACTGATTGCCACCAGTTAAAGACTTTCACATTGTGGTTTTCTTTCACATGCTTGTGAGTCATTTTTAATTCATTTTTTTAATAAACTTATCAAAGGATAATGCACAAGGCTGGTGTGCCATCTTTTCTTTATTTCTTTTCTCACTATATGGACCCCTTATAAATTTGTACATGTTGATCATGTCCCCCTTTATCTCCTCTTCTCAAGAGAGAATTAATTCAGTTCCTTTAATCTTTCCTCATAGCTGAGCTCCTCCATGCCTCTTATCAGTTTGGTTGCCTTTCTCTGCACTTTCTCCAGTTCCCCGATATCCTTTTTGAGAACTGGGGCCCAAAACTGAACTGCATATTCCAGATGAGGTCTTACTAATAATTTGAACAGGGGCAAAATGATATCTCTCTCTCTGGAGTCCATACCTCTCTTAATACAAGAAGGGACTTTGCTCGCTTTGGAAATTGCACGCTGTTATTAAGCTTATGAGCTACCAGAACATCCTTCTCCACTATGGATTCCCCCAGTTGTACCCCCCCCCCCCCCAGTATGTATGATGCATGCATATTCTTAGCCCCCAAGTGCATACCTTTAGAATTATCTGCATTAAACCTCATCTGCCACACAGTTGCCCAATTAAACAGTGCATTGAGGTTGGCTTATAAGTTGGCGACATTCTGTAAGACGTTATTCCACTGCATAGCTTAGTGTCAATGAAAGCCTAAGACCGGTGAAGTTTTAGAACCCACTTTTAGGCTTTTATTGGTGTCTGTATCTCCACCAGCGAGTTTCCCTCTCTTTATTTGTCCCGGTGACCATTGTCAGGTGACTAATATAAAATAAAAAATCTTGTCACTAGAATAGGAATAAAAAAAGGGGGAACTCTTCCACTGGAGATAACTATTTCACTTTAGTGATTTCTCCTCATTTCTTGTCTAAAGAACAGAAAGAATAGGGCAGAGATAAAAAAAATAAACCTTCCAGGGGTTTTAAACCTTCCCTACTATATTAAAAATTATTTTAAAAGGTTTGAGCCTTTGATATACTTTAATTCAGATCTTCATGGCACTACTGGTGTAGAAGTATTAGAACCCCTACTGTTGGGCCAATAAAAATGAGAAAATTAGGACTCACAGTCCAGTCTGTCTCCCATATTCTGTATATTCATCAGGAAAGGCCTTCCATTATCTCAGGCAGAAAATCCTTGCACTGCACATTTCCAGGCCATGCATTAGTTTAATGTAATCAGAACATGCGTGCTATTTACTCTTATCGGACATATGATTACTTATAAATTAATCTCATTTCAATTTGTTTGAATACTGTTCGGCCTCCTGATGACATTAATGTATTATAGATCAATAAAATATTGAAGGGAAATTTTAGAGCCTTTCAGCAGACTGGGGGCTGGCTTGTGCCGCCTTCCTGGGGATGTCAGACCCTGAACTCGTTCCATGGGCTGTAACAGGCGCGCCTGTTATTAGGAGAGTCAGCGTATCAATGGAAAAGACATCTCAGGAATTCTATCCTATTTATATTGCATGTGGTATAAACCACCAAGGCCAGATATTGATTTAACAGATGCTGTTAAACCATCTAATACAAATATTATAGATCAGGGGTGAGCAACCATTGCGTCTCTAGGTGTTGTGGACTCCCAGCGTGCACTGCTCTCACCCTGCATTTTAGCATGCAAAACCCTAACTCAATTTGCAGTCAGGTGTAAAATTAGATAATCTACAATTTTTTTTTGCTTTTTGCAACATTTGTTTGAACGGCGCATAGTGTGCTTATTAGGTACATTTTCTGGCAGTAGATCTTCCTTTTGCTGGTGGGTAAATGTTGGAGAAGTTTTTTCACTTTCTGTTTCTTTATCTCTTCCACTTTATCAGTTTCTCTCTCTCCCTATCCCACCCTCTCTCTCACTCTTTCTCTGTCTCTCTCTCCCATTTTTCCTCTCCCTTTCCCGCTCTCTGTTTCTCTCTTTCACTCTCACTATCTCTCGCCCTCTCTCTCTCTCTCCCCCTCTCAATCCCCTTATCTCTCTCTCCCCTTCTCAATCCCTTTCTCTCTCTCTCCCCTTCTCAATCCCCTTCTCTCTCTCTCCCCTTCTCTCTCCCTCCCCCTTCTCATTCCCCACCTCTCTCTCCCCCTCTCTCTCACCCCTTCTTTCTCCGCTCCTCTCTCTCTCTCCCTCCCCTTCAAGCTCCTCTCCCTCTCCTTCTCTCTCTCTCTCTCTCACTCTCGCTCTCTCCCCCTCTCTTTCTCTCTCGCTCTCTCTCCCCTTCTCAATCCCCTTCTCTCTCTTCCCTTCTCAATCCCTTTCTCTCTCTCTCTCCCCTTCTCAATCCCCTTCTCTCTCTTCCCTTCTCAATCCCTTTCTCTCTCCCCTTCTCTTTCGCCTTCTCTTCCCTCCCCCTTCTCTCTCCCCTCCTCTCTCTCCCCCCTTCTCTCTTTCTTCCCTTCTCTCTCTCCCCTTCTCTCTCTCTCTCTCCCCTTCTCTCTCTCCCCTTCTCTCTCTCCCCTTCTCTCTCTCCCCTTCTCTCTCCCTCCCCCTTCTCTCTCTCCCCTTCTCTCTCCCTCCCCCTTCTGTCTCACCTCCTCTCTCTCCCCTTCTCTCTCCCTCCCTTCCCACTTCCCCATTCTCTCTCCCCTTTCCCATTCTCTCTACCCTTCTTGCTCTCTCTCCCATTCTCTCTCCCCTTCTCGCTCTCCCCCTCTCTCTACCCTTCTCCCTCACCCCCTCTCTCTACCCTTCTCCCTCTCCCCCTCTCTCTACCCTTCTCCCTCTCCCCCACTCTCTACACTTCTCTCTCTCTCTCCCCCTTCTATCTCCCCTCCTCTTTCTCTCTCCCCTTCTCTCTCTCTCCCCCTCGTTCTCGCTCTCTCTCCCTCTCTCCCCCCTTTCTCTCTCCCCTTCTCACTCTCTCTCCCCTTCTCTCTCTCTCCCTCCCCCTTCTCTCTTCCCCCTCTCTCCCCCTTCTCTCTTCCCTCCTCTCTCCCTCCCCCTTCCCTCTTCCCCCTTCTCTCTCCCCTTCTCTTTCTCTCTCCCCTTCTCTCTGTTTCTCTCTCTCCCCTTCTCTCTCTCTCCCTCGTTCTCGTTCTCTCTCCCTCTCTCTCTCCCCCCTTTCTCTCTCCCCTTACTCTCTCTCCCCTTCTGTCTCTCCCCCCTCCCCCTTCGCTCCCCTTCTCTCTCTCTCCCTCCCCCTTCTCTCTCCCCTCCTCTCTCTCTTCCTCCCCCTTCTCTCTCCCCCTTCTCTCTCCCCCTACTCTCTCCCCCTACTCTCTCTCATCTCCTCTCTCTCTCTGCCCTTCACTCTCCCCTCCCCTCTCTCTCCCCCTTCTCTATCTCACTCTCTCTCCCTCTCCCGCTCTCTGTTTCTCTCTCCCTTCCCCCTCTCTCCCCTTCTCGCTCTCTCTCCCCTTCTCTCTCCTCTTATCTCCCCCTTCTATCTCCTCTTCTCGCTCTCTACCCTTTTCTTTCTCTCCCCCTCTCTCTACCCGTCTCTCCCTCTCCCCTCTCTCTACCCTTCTCTATCTCTCCCCCTTCTCTCTCCCCTCTCTCTCTCCCTCTTCTCTCTCCCCCCCTTCTCTCTCCTCCTCTCTCTCCCCCTTCTCTCTCTCCTCCTCTCTCTCTCCCCCCTCCTCTCTCTCCCCTTCCCCCTCTCTCTTCCCCCTCTCTCTCTCCCTCTCTCTCCCCTTTCTCTCTCCCCTTTCTCTCTCCCCTTCTCTCCCGCTCTCTCCCCCCCTTCTCCCTCACTTCCCCCTTCTCCCTCTCCCCCTCTCCCTCTTACTCGCCTTCTCTCTTTCTCCCCCTTCTCTATCTTCCCCTTCTCTCTCCCCATCTCCCCTCTCTCTCCCCTTCCCCCTTCTCCCCCACCTTCTATCTCCCCTTCTCTCTCTCCCCCATCTCCCCTCTCTCTCTTCCTATCCCCCTTCTTCCCCACCTTCTCTCTGCCTCTCCCCCTTCTATGTCTCTCTCCTCTTCTCTCTCTCCCTCCCCCCCTCTCTCTCTCCCTCCCCCTCTCTCTCTCTCCCTCCCCCTCTCTCTCCCTCCCCCTCCCCCTCTCTCTCTCTGCCCTTCCCCTCTTTCCCTCTCTCCCCCTCCCCACCCTTTGTTCTCCCCCTTCTCTCTCTCTCCTCTTCTCTCGCCCTTTCTCTCTCTCTCCCCTTCTCTCTCTCTGCCCCCTCTCTCTCCCCCATTCTCTATCTCCCACCTCCCCCCTCTTTCCTCTCTCTCTCTCTCTCCCTCTCTCTCTCTCCCCCTCTCTCTCTCTCCCTAATTCTCACGGCCTCTTTCTCTCTCTCTCCACCTTCTCTTTTCTCTCTGCCCCCCTCTCTCTTTCTCCCTTTCAGTATAATAATTGACAATGATATTTCTCTTTCCTTGCTGCCTGCATCTCAATGCTGGTTATACACCAGTGATTCATTTGTTGCCAGAGGCCCTCTAAACAAGAGGTCACCAGCAGAGTAGAAATTACTATTTTAATATACACAAGTGTTCATGTTCCATCGGCATGTGCGGGAGTGCGGAGAGGGAGCGGGGTCCTGGGTTTATATCAACTCTACCAGGCGACAGACCACACTGCAGCTGGCTGCCTGACAGCTAAATTTATCATCCAAAATCTACATTGACTTTGCAAGGTGGCATGCATTGCCGCCGCTTGATAACGGGGAGCAGGTTGGAGGACCATTTAAAGAAGCAATTAGTGGAGAAAAGACTGGACACCCGTGGAGGTGTCACCCTTGTCCCTGACCGGTACAACGGCAACACACTGCAAAATAGCCCCCTGTCAATCACCAAGGCCAATTTGTGTATTCAAAATCCCAGAAGAGTGATGTAGCGGCAGCAGGGGAGCCGCCAGGTACAATGCAAGACAGGAATTCATCAAGTTGTTTTTACATGCTACGGGAAGGAAAATAGTGCTGCTGTCATTTGCCTGAAAGCAAAGAATGATTCTATTTGAAGCTTTTTAATAGATGACTGATTGAGGTCAGAAAATGCTTTCCCAACCAACCAACCAACCCTCACCTCCATTTTTTGTGTGTATGCCTCCAGTGTTGGAGAACAATATGTAGCTAATAGGAATTCTCACAGCGGTGCAGAGGATTTCAGGAGAGGAGCGCTCTCATCGTGTGTCACTGAAAGTGCCCGCGACAGTGCCATGATCTAAGGAGGAACAACTTCTGGGTGGTTGGTTAGGAGCGCCTAAAACCAGCTTCACACTAGTACATATTTATTTGTTACTAGCAGGGGTCCCCAAACATTTCATTACAAGGGCCACACCGTATGTTTTACAAATATTGGCGGGCCTGAAAAACATTTTTGTAAATAAATCAAATTTAAATGAAAGGTTGATTTACTCTGAGTTTCTTTTAATCAGCATTATATGGTTTAGAGCAACAGAGAAAAAACTTTGGTAAAACAAAGCCCAGAAATTCTAAATGTGAACCCATCAGAGTCACCCCTTACATCATGGTCCACGTCAGAGTTCCTCTTTACATCAGGGTTTCCATCAGGATCCCTCTCTACATCATGGTCCCCATCAGAGCTCCCCCACCATGTCACATGCCTGATGAAGAGGTCCTGTGTGGCTCTGAAATGTTTCTGTTTGCTGAAACCATGTGATCGCTGAATAAAACTTTGGACCCAATTTTGGAGACCCGTGGTGTGCATCAGAGCTCCCCCTCCTTACATCATGGTCCCCATAAGAGCTCCCCCTCCTTGCATCAGGGACCCCATGAGAGCTCCCCCTCCTTACATCATGGTCCCCATAAGAGCTCCCCCTCCTTGCATCAGGGTCCCCATGAGAGCTCCCCCTCCTTACATCATGGTTCCCATAAGAGCTCCCCCTCCTTACATCCGGGTCCCCATCAAGGTCCCTCCTTACATCATGGTCCCCATTAGAGTTCCCCCTTTTTGCATCAGGGTCCCCATCAGAGCTCCCCCTCCTTACATCATGGTCCCCATAAGAGCTCCCCCTCCTTACATCCGGGTCCCCATCAGGGTCCCTCCTTACATCATGGTCCCCATAAGAGCTCCCCCTCCTTGCATCAGGGTCCCCATGAGAGCTCCCCCTCCTTACATCATGGTCCACATAAGAGCTCCCCCTCCTTACATCCGGGTCCCCATCAGGGTCCCTCCTTACATCATGGTACCAATTAGAGTTCCCCCTCCTTGCATCAGGGTCCCCATCAGGGCTCCCCCTCCTTGCATCAGGGTCCCCATCAGAGCTCCCCGTCCTTGCATCAGGGTCCCCATCAGAGCTCCCCCTCCTTACATCAGGGTCCCCATCAGAGCTCCCCCTCCTTACATCAGGGTCCCCATCAGAGCTCCCCCTCCTTACATCAGGATCCCCATCAGAGCTCCCCCTCCTTACATACAGGTCCCCATCAGAGCTCCCTCTCCTTACATCAGGGTCCTTTTTTACATTATGGCCCCCATCCGAGCTCCCCCTCCTTACATCATGGTCCCCTTAAAAGCTCCCCCTCCTTACATCATGGTCCCCATCAGAGCTCCCCCTCCTTACATCATGGTCCCCATCAGTGCTCCCCCTCCTTACATCATGGTCCCCATCAGTGCTCCCCCTCCTTACATCATGGTCCCCATCAAAGCTTCCCCTCCTTACATCCTGGTCCCCATCAAAGCTCCCCCTCCTTACATCACGGTCCCTATCAAAGCTCCCCCTCCTTACATCATGGTCCCTATCAGAGCTCCCCCTCCTTGCACCAGGGTTCCCATCAGAGCTCCCCCTCCTTACACCAGGGTTCCCATCAGAGCTCCCCCTCCTTACATCAGGGTTCTTATCAGAGCTCCCCCTCCTTACATCAGGGTCCCCAGTCTGTATTTTTCAAATATTCACAAGCCAACATAAAAAATCTGTTTTATCAATAAACAAATTAATCTCTATCAAAGTCCCCCCTTACATCAGAGTTCCCCCTCACATCATGGGTCCCCATCAGAATCCCCTGTTACATCACAGTCTCCACGTATATCAGATATCTGGATACAATATTGTAGTCAGCTGAATTTGGCCCATAGGCCGTAGTTTGGAGACCCCTGGTTAAAAAATTCAGACACATCCAACACATTTCAGGGAAAGGAACACCTTGCTACTTCAGGGCTAACATGTAAGGCTGGCCATAGACGGAGCAAATTTCTTTCCTGCAACCATGTAACTTTCTTTCTCGTACATCATGGGACACAGAGCGGCATAGTCATTACTATGTGGGTTATATAGATACCTTCAGGTGCTGGCACTGGCAACTTCCAAAACCGGAAGTACCCTCCCCTATATAAGCCCCTCCCATCCGGGAGCACCTCAGTTTTTTTGCCAGTGTCTAAGGTGTTGGCCAAGAAGTAACATGTGTTTTTCACTGAGCTTGCGTACAGGTTCTTTTGGGCCTCAGTAAGCTATTCCGGATCCGACCAAAAAAGCTTCATAGCTAAACGGTCGGTACCCGGGCCTTGCAAGAGAAGAGCAAGGTTTTGCCTGTAATGCCTCTCTTAGGAGGGCTGGACCCTGGGATCCAGAGCTCTGGTCATACCCATGACCAAGATGTTTTCTGTGCAGGGTGCTATACAGGTCCAGGGGAGTGGAATCCTTGGGAACCCGGTCCCTGAAGGTTTAATTACAATGCCTGCCGTGATAGGTGAAGTTTGGGCTTCTGTGGACCAAACAGAGTCCTGCGGCGAGGAAAAGGTAAGTGGGGGCCCTCGGGAACTTGGTTCTATTGAGGGACCCCCAAGCCTATTTTGTCTTTCTGCCTGTTACCTAAGGTATTCCCGCTAATATTCTGTGTATGCCTGTTACTACTGAGAAAATGTAAAAATTTTAATAGTAGGCAAGAAAAAAAAAAAAAAATGTAAGACCGCGGTACCTGTGTTAGACACTAGAGGCGATCTGGAAAAAGGGGCGGAGCGGGTGGATGACGCTCGGTGTGCGCCGTGGCGCTACTGCGCATGTGCGGGCGTCCAGCGTGTTTTAAAGCACAATCATAGCTGGCTATTGAAGTGCACAGACAGAGCTAGCAACAGTATAAAGGCACACAGAGGCGGTTGATGCAGGCATCCCCTAGAAAGGCACTTTAGTAGACACCAACTGTTATATAGCAGCAATTGTGCTAGACTATTCTCAGTAAAAGTGGTGTATTACGGCTGGAATATCTCAGCTTTAGGCTTAGGAATATGCCGTCCAGAAGCTCCGGAACTGAATCTTCAAGGAAGCGAAGGGGGTCTCATCGGGCTCTGAGGATCTTGGGCATGCTTCTGCTGCACCAGTCTCCCCTGAAGTTCAGAGGTAAGTGACCGTAGAGACCCCGCAGGCGTACTTGGTACTGTGGCTGTCCTCAGTTCACCTGCTCCTGTGTATGTAACAGAGGAGGTTTTTTCCTCAGCTCTGGGAGGATTAGAGAGAGATTGTCAACATTGATCGCTGCCTCCCTGTCAGGGAAAGCACGCCCGATCTCCGTCTCCTCCTTCAGAGTGCCTGTTAGCAGAGCAACAGTCCCATACAGGGATCGACCTGCCTGAAGGGGATCAGGATGAGGTTGATTCTGTTATAGAGGAATCAACAGTGGAGGAACCTTTTCTCAGCATCTCAAGCTGAAAGATTATGGGTTCAGTCTCTGACTAACATGGTCCGTTCAGCATTTAAAAATGCACCTTGCGGAACCATCAACCACTACTGTATCCTCGTTGGGGTCGCTAGAAGCCCCCAGACTGTCTGTTCTTTTCCACTTCACCCTTTACTGAAAGGGCTCATTTACCAGGTTTGGGAACATCCTGAGAAAATATTTATTCCCCCCAAGAGATTTCCGGTGGTCTATCCCATGGAGGATAAGTTCATCAAAAAATGGAAGGTCCCTACAGTGGACGCAGCCATCTCTTGTGTGTATACATCACTGACATGTCCAGGGATAATGTCCAAATGTTCAAGAACCCAATAGATAAATGATTGGAGTCCTTATGAAAATCTGCTTCTTTCTACAGCAAGCTTGGTGACACAACCAGCAGTGGGGTCTGCTAAGCAGTGAAGGATCAGTTGAAACAGGTCTTGAGGGACTTGACAGATCAGCAGGCCCTTGCCCTAGCTGATCTACCTAGAGCCTTAGGCTTTGCGGTTGACGCCATAAAGGATTCAATCCATCAGGCCTCCCGCCTTACGCTGTCTGTAGTACATATGCGTAGGCTTCTATGGCTAAAAAACTGGTCTGCTGAAGCTCCCTGTAAAGAATGGCTGGTTAGCGTCCCATTTCATGGTGAACGCTTATTCAGGGAAGACCTGGACAAATATATCCAGAAAATTTCCAGCGGTAAAAATACACTCTTGCCGGTTAAATACAGAGTTAGAGGTCCCTCTTGAAGAGGCCTGCTTCTCCAGTCCCTGGGGCATCGGCTGTGTAACAGTTCCGACGGCCTCCTCGGTCAATTCCCGGGGGTAAAAAACAGGGACAATCGCAGGGTAATGAGAAACCCTGGGTCAGGGGAGGTACAAAACCTCCCCCAAAGTTAAATTCATTGAAGGGTTGCCCCCACTCAGTCGGGTGGGGGGAGGACTCCAGTTGTTCGCAAGAGACCTGGCGGGACACGATCAAAACAGATAGGTGCTCTCCGCAGTATGTTTGGGATACAGATTGGAGTTAAAAGACTCTCCTCCTTCCCATTTTTGAGGTCAAACGTGCCAAGGGATCCCCGGAAGAGAGAGTCCCTCCTGTTGGCACTAGAACAACTATTGCTCCAAGGAGTAATTATGGAGGTTCCCCTGGAAGAATGGGGGTTTGGGTTTTACTCAAACCTCTTTACAGTCCCGAAGCAAACGGGGACGGGAGGCCCATATTAATTCTAAAAGGGCTAAACAAATTCCTGTATATCAGGACTTTCCGATGGAGTCGATCCGATCGGTGGCCACTGCCCTACAAGGGAAGGATTGGTTAGCCGCGATCGACATCAAAGATGCTTATTTGCACATTCCCATCTTTCCAGTCCACCAAAAATTTCTACGCTTTGCAGTAGAAGGGCGCCATTTTTAGTTCAGAGCCTTACCCTTCGGTCTGGCCACAGCACCACGAGTGTTTACAAAAATTCTGGCCCTTTATTGGCCAATCTAAGAACACAAGGTGCAATGATAATGGCATATCTAGATGACTTGTTGCTGATAGACCACTCAGTGAAAAAACTAGACGTGGTCGTTCACAAGACAATCAAATATCTGGAATCTCACGGTTGGATTATCAACCGAGACGAGTCAGCCCTAAAAACCAGTCAAAAGTCTGGAATACTTGGGGCTAAGGTTGGATTCAGGCCAGAGAAAAATATTCTTGCCTCGAGGAAAGGTGTTGTCTTTGAAAGATTTGATCCACTTAGTGGGTACAAAAAAGACAGCCGTCCATACACCTGTGCATGAGGCTGCTGGGAAAAATGGTGGCATCATTCGAAGCAGTATCCTACGGTCAATTCCATTCAAGGAATTTGCAAGGGGCCATACTGTCAGCCTGGAACAAAAAAGTTCAGGCCCTAGACTTACAATGTCCGTGTCCCCTTCCGTTCGCAAGAGCCTCCGTTGGTGGTTGGTTCCCCAGAATCTGGAAAAAGGGAAATCCTTCAGTCCGATTTCTTGGAAGGTGGTCACTACAGATGCCAGCCTTATAGGCTGGGGAGCAGTACTGGAGCAATGGTCTCTCCAGGGCAGATGGTCGGATGCAGAAAAGGCCCTGCCCATCAATCTCTTAGAGATACGAGCAGCCCGGTATGCCCTAGTAGCATGGACATCCGAACTCCAAGGGTCCCCTGTCAGAATTCAATCAGACAATGCCACAGCAGTGGCATATATCAATCATCAGGGGGGCACCAGGAGTCGTGCAGCCCAGAGGGAAGTAAATTACATCCTGAAATGGGCAGAAAGATATGTCCCAGCCATATCTGCGGTAGGGATGAGCCGAACACCCCCGGGTTCGGTTCGCACCAGAACCTTCGAACGGACCGAAAGTTCGCGCGAATTTTCGAACCCTATTCGTTATAATGGACGCGAACGTTCGAAATCAAAATTGCTAATTACAATGGCCAATATGCATGTTAATGTTATAAAACAGGTTTGGGGACCCGGGTCCTGCCCCAGGGGACATATATCAATGCAAAAAGAAATTTTAAAAACTAAAGTTTTTTCGGGAGCAGTCATTTTAATGATGCATAAAGTGAAAAAAAAAAAAGTGAAATTTTCCTTTAAATACGGTACCTGGGGGGTGTCTAAAGTATGCCTGTGAAGTGGCATGTGTTTCCCGTGTTTAGAACTGTCCTTGCACAAAATGACATTTGTAAAGGAAAAAAAGAAGCCATTTAAAACCACTTGCGGCTTTAATGTCATGTCTTGTCCTGGCCGCCATATGGCTGAAAATCCTTGAGAAAAATGGCATGGCTACCCCATCACCCCCCCCCCACCCCAGCCCCTTTGGGTCTTGTATGGATACTAAGGGGGACCCCGCACCCAAAATAAAACCCTATACCTACAACCCTATATACTCTGAACAGCAGTATATAGGTGGTGCAAACAAGACATGGACTGTAGGTTTGTTCTTAAGTAGAATCTGAACAGGTACATTATGAAGTGTAGCTACATCCCAAAAAAATCAATTTTTAAGCTTTTTGGAGAACATAGGGAGGGGTTATCACCCCTGTAACATTTGCTGTCTTTGCACATCTGTTCAGAACATGTCACCTCACTTTCCGTCCCAATGACAAATGTTTTTGGAAAAGTGGGGTTTTAATTGAAACAAGGATTGGTGATAAAGCATCAGTAGAGAGGAGATACCTTTTTCCCAAATTAAATCTAACAGGATAGAATTTTCCTTCCTAGGGGTAGATTTCCTCTCACTTCCTGTTTTCTCTTGCCGTTTGCAAGTAGGAGTCGTTTGTAAGTTGGATGTTTGAAAGTAGGGGCCTGCCGTATATACTCTGCAGAAATTTGCCCTATTAGATATTGGTGTAGCCACAAGACTGGTGGGCACAGGAATGGGCCCTGCTGTGAGTTAATAGATCAAGATTTGTACTTGCATGCACCTGTTGAACCGGGCAGAAAAATTGGGCCTTTGGTGGTGGTGGTGGTGGTGGTGGACGGTGTTGCCACAAGACTGTAAGCCCTCACAGTTACTCTTGGTGGGTGCAGGAATGGGCCCTGCTGTGAGTTATTAGATCAAGATTTGTAATTGCATGCACCTGTTGAACAGGGCAGAAAAATTGGGCCTTTGGTGGTGGTGGTGGTGGTGGACGGTGTTGCCACAAGACTGTAGGCCCTCATAGTTACTCTTGGTGGGCGCAGGAATGGGCCCTGCTGTGAACTATTAGATCAAGATTTGTAATTACACGCCCCTGTTAAACAGGGGCTGAAAAATTGTGCCTTAGGCATTGGTGCTGGTGCCACAACACTGCAACCCCTCACAGATACTGTACTTGGAGCACAGCAGTCACACCTGTTGCGAAGCATCTTTTTAAAAAATTGTAATTACACGCCCCTGTTATACAGGGGCTGAAAAATTGTGCCTTAGGCACTGGTGCTGGTGCCACAACACTGCAACCCCTCACAGATACTGTACTCTGAGCACAGCAATGAGACCTGTTGCAAAGCATTGCCTAAAAATTGTAATTACACGCCCCAACAGGGGCTGAAAAATTGTGCCTTAGGCACTGGTGCTGGTGCCACAACACTGCAACCCCTCACAGATACTGTACTCTGAGCACAGCAGTCACACCTGTTGCGAAGCATCTTTTTAAAAAATTGTAATTACACGCCCCTGTTATACAGGGGCTGAAAAATTGTGCCTTAGGCACTGGTGCTGGTGCCACAACACTGCAACCCCTCACAGATACTGTACTCTGAGCACAGCAATGAGACCTGTTGCAAAGCATTGCCTAAAAATTGTAATTACACGCCCCAACAGGGGCTGAAAAATTGTGCCTTAGGCACTGGTGCTGGTGCCACAACACTGCAACCCCTCACAGATACTGTACTCTGAGCACAGCAGTCACACCTGTTGCGAAGCATCTTTTTAAAAAATTGTAATTACACGCCCCTGTTATACAGGGGCTGAAAAATTGTGCCTTAGGCACTGGTGTGGTGGCATGGATCATTGAGGAGGAGGAAGAGGATAGTCAGTGAACATAACAGGACAGTCACTCAGCATCAGCATAGGCAGTCTTGAAGGGATGTGACATTATAAATTATTCCGTTATATCCGCTTCAGGTGTCTGGTAGCTGGTGGTGATCCAAGACTGATTCATTTTTATGAAGGTCAGTCGATCAACCGAGTCGGTGGACAGGCGCACCCTATGATCGGTGACAAATCCTCCAGCAGCACTGAATGTGCGTTCGGAAAGAACGCTGGATGCAGGACAGGCCAGTAGCTCAATTGCATACTGTGCAAGCTCTGGCCAGTGATCCATCCTCAGGACCCAGTAAGCCAGAGGATTTTCGGTGGGAAAGGTGTCCAAGTCTGACCTTGCCCCTAGGTATTCCTGCACCATGTATATCAGACGCTGGCGATGGTTGCTGGAACCGATCATACCTTGGGGCTGCGGACTAAAAAATTGTCTGAACGCATCGGTCAGACGTCCACCTTCCCCACCGCTCCTTCTGCTACTGACCGAAGCCTCAGCAACTCGTCGTCCAGGACCAGGAGTTTGTAACCTCCCAGTTTCTGGGAACGCGTTGCACAGACCTTTCTGCAAGGCCTCCCTGAGATGTCTCATCCTCTGCTCCCTCTGCGACGGCAAGATAAGGTCCGCAACCTTACCCTTGTACCGTGGATCAAGGAGAGTGGCCAGCCAGTAATGGTCACTCTCCTTGATCCGAAGAACACGAGGATCCTTCCGCAGGCTTTGCAGGATCAGGGAGGCCATGCAGCGTAGGTTAGCTGAGGCATTCGGTCCGGAGTCTTCTGGGTCACTGAGGATGACATGATCGCCAGCCACCTCCTCCCAGCCACGTACAAGTCCACTGGTTTGTTGGGACTGTACATCATCCCTAAAAGACTGCTGCTGCTGATGCTGAGTGCCAGGCTCCACCTCCATGCTCACACAATCCTCCTCCTCTTCCTGTGTGATGGGTGGGACAGAAGGAACATTGTCTGGATAAAGGGGGCCTTGAGAGACAAGGAAGTCCTCCTCTTCCTGCCTCTGTTCTGCCTCAAGTGCCCTGTCCATTATCCCACGCAGCGTATGCTCCAACAGGTGGACAAGAGGTACAGTGTCACTGATGCATGCACTGTCACTGCTCACTATCCTCGTGGCCTCCTCAAATGGTGAGAGGACAGTGCATGCATCCCTGATCATGCTCCACTGGCGTGGGGAAAAAAAGCCAAGCTCCCCTGACCCTGTCCTGGTGCCGTAGTCGCAAAGGTACTCATTGATGGCCCTCTGCTGCGTGTGCAGTCGCTGCAGCATGGCCAACGTTGAGTTCCACCTGGTGGGCATGTCACATATTAGGCGGTTCTTGGGCAGGTTCAGCTCCTTTTGCAGCTCAGTCAGCCGAGCACTGGCATTATAAGATCGGCGGAAATGCACACAGACTTTCCTGGCCTGCCTCAGGACATCCTGTAAGCCTGGGAACCTGCCCAAGAACCGCTGCACCACCAGGTTGAGGACGTGAGCCATACAGGGCACATGGGTGAGCTGCCCCTGTCGCAGGGCGGAGAGGAGGTTGGTGCCATTATCAGAAACGACCATTCCTGGCTTAAGCTGGCGTGGCGTCAACCACCTCTCGGCCTGCCCCTGCAGAGCTGCCAGAACCTCTGGCCCAGTGTGGCTCCTGTCCCCCAAACACACCAGCGCAAGCACGGCATGGCATCTTTTTGCCTGCGTACTCGCGTAGCCCCTTGTACGCCTACGGAGCACCGCTGGTTCCGAGGACAGAGCACTCGAAGAGGACATGGAGGAAGAAGAAGAGGAGGGGGTGGAGGAGAGAGGTGTGTCACAACCAGTAGTAGCATTTTGGAGGCGTGGTGGCGGAACAACCTCCAACACTACTGCACCTTGTCCTGCATCCCTCCCAGCTGCCAATAGAGTGACCCAATGGGCCATGAAAGAAAGATAACGTCCCTGTCCATGCCTGCTGGACCATGAGTCAGCGGTAATATGCACCTTACCGCTGACCGCCCTGTCCAGCGAGGCATGGACATTGCCTTCCACATGCCAGTAGAGAGACGGAATTGCCTTCCGTGAGAAAAAGTGGCGTTTGGGAACCTGCCACTGAGGAACCGCACATTGAACAAACTCACGGAAGGGGGCCGAGTCTATCAACTGAAAAGGCAGCAGTTGAAGTGCTAGCAATTTAGCCAAGCTAGCATTCAACCGCTGGGCATGTGGATGGCTGGGAGTATACTTCTTTCGACGGTCCAGCAGCTGGGGCAGGGAAATTTGCCTGCTACAATCGGACGTCGGTGTACTGCAAGTACTTGGTTGTGACACACCTAATTCTACACCTTCAGTCCTCTCAGAGCAGCTTTCAGAGAGGACTGAAGATATAGTGGGGATGGAGATCCCAGCTGATGAGGAGCAAGGAGAGGTCCGCTTTGTTCTTTGGTGTGGGTCTTTTATGTGTGCTTGCCAACGAGCTGCATGGCAGGTCGACATATGTCTGCTCATGCTTGTGGTGCCCAAGCGGCTGATGTTTTGGCCACGCGAGATACGCTTGAGACAAATATTGCAAATAGCAGTGGTGCGATCTGATGCACTCGTCTCAAAAAAGGCCCACACCAAAGAACTTTTGTGATAACGTGCAGAGGCAGCGCCCTGCACAGGCGGAGCTCTGCGGTGTGGTACAGTTGCTGTGCTGGCCTCTAGCTGGCCTCCAGGGGGCATCCTGCCTCGTTGGACATGTGACGCTGCATCCTCCTCCTCCTCCTCCTCTCTCCCTTCAGGCACCCACGTGGAGTCAGTGACCTCATCATCCCCTCCCTCTTCACCACTAGAGCAAACCTGGCAGTAAGCTGCAGCTGGTGGAACACTACTGCCAGATTGCTGTCCTTCAGCATCCCCTTTCTCTGCGCGCACACTACTGACTTCCTCAAGCTGGGTATCATCATCCGAGCCTTCGAATCGTTGGGCATCCTCCTGGAGCATGTACCCAACACTGTGCTCAAACAGTTCGGGGGACTCCTCAGGAGGACATGGTGGGTCTAGGGAAGGGGTGGCTGATGATGCCATTGAGTACGCGTTGGCAGCTGCTCTGCCAGTACCCTGAGCCTGGGTGAGAGAGGATGAGGAGGATGAGGAGGGCTTGGTCATCCATTCTACCAAGCCTTCGGCATGATGCGGCTCCACATGTCCAGCTGCCGAAAACAAAGACAAGCGTGTCCCATGGCCACGTGCTGATGACGATGCACGACCACGTCCACGGCCAGCACTGTTGTCTCTAGAAACAGAGCCTGCCTGCCCTGTGTTCTTGCCTCGGCACGCTCTGCCTCTCCTTGGCGGTCTTCCAGCCATTGTAGTCGGTAGTGTATATAGTATAAAAAATAGAACTCCTATGTGTGCTCACAACACACTGTAGGTCCTATGGGTGCTGACACTAACACACTATAGGTACTATGTGTGCTGCTGACAAGAAAATATAGGAGCTCTGTTTGCTGCCACTAACACACTAGAAGTCCTATGGGTGCTGCTGAGAAGAAAATATAGGAGCTCTGTTTGCTGCCACTAACACACTAGAAGTCCTATGGGTGCTGCTGAGAAGAAAATATAGGAGCTCTGTTTGCTGCCACTAACACACTAGAAGTCCTATGGGTGCTGCTGAGAAGAAAATATAGGAGCTCTGTTTGCTGCCACTAACACACTAGAAGTCCTATGGGTGCTGCTGAGAAGAAAATATAGGAGCTCTGTTTGCTGCCACTAACACACTAGAAGTCCTATGGGTGCTGCTGAGAAGAAAAAATAGGAGCTCTGTTTGCTGCCACTAACACACTAGAAGTCCTATGGGTGCTGCTGAGAAGAAAATATAGGAGCTCTGTTTGCTGCCACTAACACACTAGAAGTCCTATGGGTGCTGCTGAGAAGAAAATATAGGAGCTCTGTTTGCTGCCACTAACACACTAGAAGTCCTATGGGTGCTGCTGAGAAGAAAATATAGGAGCTCTTTGTGATGCCACTAACACACTAGAAGTCCTATGGGTGCTGCTGAGAAGAAAATATAGGAGCTCTGTTTGCTGCCACTAACACACTAGAAGTCCTATGGGTGCTGCTGAGAAGAAAATATAGGAGCTCTGTTTGCTGCCACTAACACACTAGAAGTCCATATGGGTGCTGCTGAGAAGAAAATATAGGAGCTCTGTGTGATGCCACTAACACACTAGAATTCCTATGGGTGCTGCTGAGAAGAAAATATAGGAGCTCTGTTTGCTGCCACTAACACACTAGAAGTCCTATGGGTGCTGCTGAGAAGAAAATATAGGAGCTCTGTTTGCTGCCACTAACACACTAGAAGTCCTATGGGTGCTGCTGAGAAGAAAATATAGGAGCTCTGTGTGATGCCACTAACACACTAGAAGTCCTATGGGTGCTGCTGAGATGAAAATATAGGAGCTCTGTGTGATGCCACTAACACACTAGAAGTCCTATGGGTGCTGCTGAGAAGAAAATATAGGAGCTCTGTTTGCTGCCACTAACACACTAGAAGTCCTATGGGTGCTGCTGAGAAGAAAATATAGGAGCTCTGTTTGCTGCCACTAACACACTAGAAGTCCTATGGGTGCTGCTGAGAAGAAAATATAGGAGCTCTGTGTGATGCCACTAACACACTAGAATTCCTATGGGTGCTGCTGAGAAGAAAATATAGGAGCTCTGTTTGCTGCCACTAACACACTAGAAGTCCTATGGGTGCTGCTGAGAAGAAAATATAGGAGCTCTGTTTGCTGCCACTAACACACTAGAAGTCCTATGGGTGCTGCTGAGAAGAAAATATAGGAGCTCTGTGTGATGCCACTAACACACTAGAATTCCTATGGGTGCTGCTGAGAAGAAAATATAGGAGCTCTGTTTGCTGCCACTAACACACTAGAAGTCCTATGGGTGCTGCTGAGAAGAAAATATAGGAGCTCTGTTTGCTGCCACTAACACACTAGAAGTCCTATGGGTGCTGCTGAGAAGAAAATATAGGAGCTCTGTGTGATGCCACTAACACACTAGAAGTCCTATGGGTGCTGCTGAGAAGAAAATATAGGAGCTCTGTTTGCTGCCACTAACACACTAGAAGTCCTATGGGTGCTGCTGAGAAGAAAATATAGGAGCTCTGTTTGCTGCCACTAACACACTAGAAGTCCTATGGGTGCTGCTGAGAAGAAAATATAGGAGCTCTGTTTGCTGCCACTAACACACTAGAAGTCCTATGGGTGCTGCTGAGAAGAAAATATAGGAGCTCTGTTTGCTGCCACTAACACACTAGAAGTCCTATGGGTGCTGCTGAGAAGAAAATATAGGAGCTCTGTGTGATGCCACTAACACACTAGAAGTCCTATGGGTGCTGCTGAGAAGAAAATATAGGAGCTCTGTTTGCTGCCACTAACACACTAGAAGTCCTATGGGTGCTGCTGAGAAGAAAATATAGGAGCTCTGTTTGCTGCCACTAACACACTAGAAGTCCTATGGGTGCTGCTGAGAAGAAAATATAGGAGCTCTGTGTGATGCCACTAACACACTAGAATTCCTATGGGTGCTGCTGAGAAGAAAATATAGGAGCTCTGTTTGCTGCCACTAACACACTAGAAGTCCTATGGGTGCTGCTGAGAAGAAAATATAGGAGCTCTGTTTGCTGCCACTAACACACTAGAAGTCCTATGGGTGCTGCTGAGAAGAAAATATAGGAGCTCTGTTTGCTGCCACTAACACACTAGAAGTCCTATGGGTGCTGCTGAGAAGAAAATATAGGAGCTCTGTTTGCTGCCACTAACACACTAGAAGTCCTATGGGTGCTGCTGAGAAGAAAATATAGGAGCTCTGTTTGCTGCCACTAACACACTAGAAGTCCTATGGGTGCTGCTGAGAAGAAAATATAGGAGCTCTGTTTGCTGCCACTAACACACTAGAAGTCCTATGGGTGCTGCTGAGAAGAAAATATAGGAGCTCTGTTTGCTGCCACTAACACACTAGAAGTCCTATGGGTGCTGCTGAGAAGAAAATATAGGAGCTCTGTTTGCTGCCACTAACACACTAGAAGTCCTATGGGTGCTGTTGGGGTGCAATGCTGTGCTAACAGCACTGCGGTTGGTACTACTGCAATACTGTACTAACAGTAAGCACGCACCAGACTAATCCCCAGCAGCAGCTAATAACACACTAACTGTGCAATCAGCAGCAATGAACGATCAATGACTTAGGTAGCAATGGTTTAGCAAAGAAATAGCCAATGGTTTAGCAAAGAAGAGCAAATCTTTCAGTATCAAGCAAAGACTGAATCAGCAGACTAATCTCTCCTAAAGCCGGAACTCATGTGACCGGGGCCGATGGCGTGGCGGCCTTTTAAATGGTGGGGCGTGTACTAAAGCCCCTGAGCTGTAATTGGCTACAGGCGTCCTGCCTGTAGCCAATTATTGCTCTCCGAGTTTCGGGCGCTGTGATTGGCCAAGCATGCGGGGTCACAGTGCATGCTTGGCCAATCATCAGCCAGCAATGCACTGCGCCGGCCGCGCCGGCCGCAATGCATTGCGGGGCCGCTCGCATCACACGAATGTGATGCGAACGGCCCAAATAGTTCTGGGCTCAACGAGCGAGCGAACGCCTGATGCTCGATTCGAACATGGGTTCGAATCGAGCACCGGGCCCATCCCTAATCTGCGGTATTCATTCCAGGAGTGGAGAATTGGAAGGCGGACTTTCTAAGTCGCCAGCAATTATGCCCAGAGGAATGGTCCCTTCACCCCGAGGTTTTCTGGACAATATGTCAGCGGTGGGGAACACCGGATGTAGATCTTCTAGCATCCAGATTCAACGCAAAGGTGGACAGGTTTGTCTCTCGGACAAGGGATCCCCTAGCTTGCGGCTCGGATGCCCTAGTGTTCCCTTGAGATCAGTTCAAGCTGATATATGCATTCACACCGCCACAATGGTTACCTCGATTACTCCGCATAATCAGGGTAGAAAAGAAACCAGTGATTCTGGTGGCTCCAGCATGGCCCCGAAGAGCGTGGTACGCGGAGATTGTAAAATGTCAGTGGGGAGTCCTTGGACTCTCCCACGTCGTCCGGACCTGCTTTCGCAAGGACCGATATACCACCCTTCCTTACCAGCCCTAGGTTTGACGGCCTGGCTATTGAAGCCCACATTCTAAAAACGAGAGGGCTCTCTAATCCTGTGGTATCTACCATGATCAATGCCAGGAAGCCGGTATCCAGGCAGATCTACTATAGAATCTGGAAGGCGTACATCGCGTGGTGTGAGGCCAAGAAATGGCATCCACATAAGTACGTAATAGGTAGGAGTCTGGACTTCCTACAGTGGGCTGTAGATAGGAAGCTTGCCTTGAGTACTATCAAAGGTCAGTTTTCGGCCTTGTCAATATTTTTTCAAAGGCCCTTGGCTTCGCATTCACTAGTCAAAGCCTTTAGATAAGGAGTGATGCGTATTAGTCCTCCGGTTAATATTCCCATATGTCCATGGGATCTAAACCTGGTTCTGTCGGTTCTACAGAAACAACCATTTGAACCATTACAGCATAGTTCATTGGTTCTTCTCACCAGGAAATTGTTTTTTCTAGTAGCCATTTGTTTGGCTAAAAGAGTGTCGGAATTAGCAGCTATGTCCTGTAAAGAGCCATATCTGGTTATCCATAAGGACAGAGTAGTGTTACGTCCTCATCCAGCCTTTCTTCCTAAGGTGGTATCAAGGTTTTCATTTGAACCAAGATGTGGTTCTTCCTTCTTTTTTCCCCAAACCTAGTTCGGTAGAGGAAAAGTTATTGCATTCTTTGGATGTAGTAAGAGCAGTTAAAGCTTATCTAAAAGCCACTGCTCAGATTCGCAGAACGGATACTTTGTTTATTCTGCCGGAAGGCCCCAGAAAGGGTCAGGCAGCGTCAAAATCTACGTTAGCCAAGTGGATTCGACAGGTCATAATGCAAGCCTATGGCTTGAGAAGGAGACCGCCTCCATTCAAAGTTAGGGCGCACTCCACGAGAGCAGTTGGAACTTCATGGGCAGTGCATCACCAGGCCTCCCTGGCTCAAATCTGTAAGGCCGCAACATGGTCTTCAGTACACACGTTTTACTAGGTTCTACCAGGTGGACGTTAGAAGTCAGGAGGATGTCGCCTTTGGGCGCAGTGTGTTGCAGGCCGCAAAAGATCCTCATGTCTGATAGCGCTCAGCTTATATATGGTGTATCCCCCCCCTCATTTGGCATTGCTTTAGGACATCCCACATAGTAATGACTATGCCGCTCTGTGTCCCGTGATGTACGAGAAAGAAAATAGGATTTTTATAACAGCTTACCTGTAAAATCCTTTTCTTGGAGTACATCACGGGACACAGAGCTCCCGCCCCTCTTTGGGGACACTTATTGCTTTGCTACAAAACTGAGGTGCTCCCGGATGGGAGGGGCTTATATAGGGGAGGGTACTTCCGGTTTTGGAAGTTGCCAGTGCCAGCACCTGAAGGTATCTATATAACCCACATAGTAATGACTATGCCGCTCTGTGTCCCGTGATGTACTCCAAGAAAAGGATTTTACAGGTAAGCTGTTATAAAAATCCTATTATTGCTTGATTCCCCCATCAACAAAGACAGTGTTGAGAGAGGAAGGAGAAGGGGAATCCCTCCCGTTGAACCATTGTGTTTTAAGCTGTTTCCGCAGGAAGTCAGCTGGAGTTTACTGAATGCTGAGGCTAGGGGAGGTGGAGACGAGGGGGTACTGCGGCTGCACAGAGAGGCACAGGATCTGTAGGACGAGTTATGTCCTCCTCTCTACTGCCGACTGCTGAGACCTGGGTGGGGGGGGGGCAGAGAAGAGCCTCTCTGCGGCTGCACAGGGAAGCTAGAATGAGATGTGCATACCTTCTGTTCTAAAGCCCCATACACACGGTCTGACTTTTTGACAACAAACTTCGAAATGAGCAGGTTTTCAAAAAAATCCGACCATGTGTACGCTCCATCGGACAAACTTTTTCGGTTTTCATCTGACAAATATTCGCTCTGCAAGCAGACAAACTTTTCGGCAACAAAAGTCCTACGGTGCAAAATCCTATCGTGTGTACAGAAGTCCAATGTTAAAATCAACCAACGATAGCAGAAGTTGACCAAAGGGTGGCGGTAAAGAGCAGAAAAACCACGTGATTTGGTGAAAGTTGCCTGAAAAAGTCATGCCGTGTGTATGCATACCAAGTTCACGGCCAACGCCCTTCAAACAAAAATCCATGGAAAAGTTTGTTTGAAGTCCGACCGTGTGTATGAGGCTTTCGAAGGCCTTACTGTGCTTCATTGTGGGCTGCATGGCTGAGGGTTGAATGTTCTGCTGGGCGTCTTAAAGGGTTCGACACCCAGTGGGTTTCACACCTGTATGGTGTAGTTGGTTCTGAAGCCCTACTCCATACAAGCCATGGTTTCCATACACAATGATGGGCAAAAAGTTTGCAACAGCTGCATGCAGTTTGGAAGAGATGACCCTATAACAGATTAGCTTCTCCGCAGCTGCACAGGGAAGCACAGGATCTGGAGGAGGAGTTCTGTCATCCTCTCTGCTGCTGACTGCCGAGATAAGGTAGGGGTGGAAACGAGGGGGGTGACGCAGCTGCAGGAGGCATGGAAGGGCCACATGAAATGGTCTGGTGGGCCGTATTCGGCCCTCGGGTCTTATGTTTGACTTTATTAGATACACCTGTTCAATTGCTTGGTAACACAAATTGCTTATCCACCAATCACATGGCAGCAACTCAATGCATTTAGGCATCTAGATGTGACGAAGACGAGGATTTAAGTGACTTTGAACGTGGCATGGTTGTTTGTGCCATACGGGTTGGTCTGAGTATTTCAAAAACTGCTGATCTACTGGGATTTTCATACACAACCATCTCTTGGGTTTACGGAGAATGGTGGGAAAAGAGAAAATATCCAGTGAGTGGCAGTTGTGTGGAGAAAAATGCCTTGGTGATGTCAGAGGAGAATGAGCTGACTGGTTTGACAGGCAACAGTAACTCAAATAACCCCTCGTTACACCCAAGGTATGCAGAATACCATCTCTGAATGCACAACACATTGAACCCTAAAGCAGATGGGCTACAGCGCCAGAAGACCACACTGGGTGCCGCTCCTGTCAGCTAAGAACAGGAAACTGAGACTACAATTCGCACAGGATCACCAAAATTGGAAAAACGTTCCCTGGTCTGATGAGTTTGGATTTCACCTGAACATTCAGATGGTGGGGTCAGAATTTGGTGCATGGATCCATCCTGCCTTGTATCACCAATTCAGGCTGGTGGTGTAATGGTGGGGGGGGGGGGATATTTTCTTGGCACACTTTGGGCCCCTTAGTACCAATTGAGCATCGTTAACACCACGGCCTACCTGAGTATTGTTGCTGACCATGTCCATCCCTTTATGACTACAGTGTCCCCATCTTCTGATGGCTCCTTCCAGCAGGATAATGCACCATGTCACAAAGCTCCAATCATCTCACCACTGGAAAATGAGGTCCCTGTACTCCAATGGCCTCCACACTCATCACATTCCATCCAATAGAGCACATTTGGGATGTGGTGGAACAGGAGAATTGGCATCATGGATGTGCAGCCGACAAATCTGCAGCAACTGCGTGATGCTATCATGTCACTATGGACCAAAATCTCTGAGGAACACCTTGTTGAATCTATGCCACAAAGAATTAAGGCAGTTCTGAAGGCAAATGGAGGTCCAACCCGGTACTAGCAAGGTGTACCTAATCAAGTGGTCGGTGAGTGTATGTGTTGGGCTGTAAAGGAATGATTTGCATGGCTCCGCCACCGTCCTGAAATAAGGACTGAAGCCTCGTACACACGACCGGTTTTCTCAGCAAGAAAACTGCTGGGAGAGCTTTTTGCTGAGAAAACCGTTCGTGTGTATGGTTTCTCGGCAGGAAAACTGCCGGGAATCTCGTCGGGAAAAATAGAGAACCTGCTCTCTATTTTTCTCATCGGGATTCTCGGCAGAGTGTTTCTCGCCGTTCTTTTGAATGGCAAGAACGCAGTGACGTCATCAACTACGACGAGCCGGCGCTCGTCACATTCAGTGCCGTCGCCGCCATCTTGCTACACCCCACACTACCCTTGTATGCTACCGCGCATGCGTCAAAGTCTCATCGAGCATGCGCGGGTTTCCCTGGACAGGTAAGCATACAGATGACCGGGGTAGTGTAGGGTGTAGCAAGATGGCGGCGACGGCATTTAATGTGATGGGCGCCGGCTCGTCGTAGTCGATGACGTCACCGCGTTCTTGCCATTCAAAAGAACGGCGGTTCTTTTGAATGGCGAGTCTGTACACAGGGCTTGGCAAGGGAAGCTTGCCAGGAATCCCGTCGAGAAAACCGACGTTTTTTTTTTTTTCAACGGGATTCCCGCCCGTGTGTACGAGGCTTAATCCTTAAATTTTCGGGACATGTGATGTAATGAGATATATAGATTTCTTCTGTTCTAGGAAGTCCTTGCTGTCCTTCTGTGTTGTCCTCATAGTATAGATCTAACACGGGAGATTCTGGATACATTGTTATTTAAATCTGATTTCAGACGGCTTACATTGTATCCTTGCCCTCTCCCCATCATTCCATGTCACAGATTTGAAGACTGGCGTCCCCGATCGGGAATTCTATTAGAATACAATCTCATTTCGGCTAAACGCTCACACTGCGTTATGTGGCACATCCAGAAGCTTTAAATATAACATCATCGCCGCCGGCTATTTACAAATCTGTCTTCTTGGGGAAACATCTGCTTGGTTGGATCGTGGTCATTTAGGACTCTGACGCCATCTGCTCATCCTGTATCCTGATATTGATATTTGATCGTATTATCGGGCTCAACGGATTTTTTTACTATATATATATATATATATATATATATTTACCATATATACTCGAGTATAAGCCGAGTTTTTCAGCACATTTTTTTGTGCTGAAAATGCCCCCCTCGGCTTATACTCGAGTCATCTTTTTGCGCCTGATCTTCCGGACTTTGGGGACCCGGTACCGGCCGTCCGTAGGTCCCCTGGACCCCAAACTTGGCACACATGTAGCCCCACTCATCCTCTATAAGTGTAAAAGGTTTGTGGTCCAGGGGACCTTTGGTCGGGGAGCACTGATTTTTTAAAGCCGGGCACCCCTTCCATAGACTCCCATGTTAAACAGTCATTTCTCCAGTGACTTTGGGGACCCGGTATTGGCAGGTCGTAGGTCCCCTGGAACCGAAACTTGGCACACATGTAGCCCTATTTCTCCCTTGACCTTTGGCCAGTGAGCACCAATTTTTCAAAGCTGGGCAGCCCTTCCATAGACTTCCATGTTAAACGTCAGTCTAGTCATGGGCACAGTGAGGCATGGGCACAGTGAGGCATGCAGATGGACACCCTAGGCTTATACTCGAGTCAATACATTTTCCCAGTTTTTTGTGGTAAAATTAGGTGCCTCGGCTTATATTCGGGTCGGCTTATACTCGAGTATACACAATAAATATATATATATATATATATATATATATATATATATATATATAATTATTTTTTGCCGGCTTTACTACAGGCCAGAGTGAGAGAAGGCGACATTCAGCTCATGTGGATTGTAACCGACAAACAATCAGATTAGTGTCGCCATGTGTAATCCGCTTTCCCTATAACATTTCTTCATAGGAACATTCCCACTGTCCCTTCCACGGCAGCTGGAATTTCAAAGCAGGCTGGCAGTAGAAGGACCTAAACTGACCTGCAGAATAAAATGAATAGTGCTGGTGTTCTGACGAGCTGGTTCCTCCTATCGATATGGTTCCCCCCTTGACTGCGCAGGCGCAATACGAGGCAACGGAAATCTCTGAGGTTTAACAGCTGTTCGGCAGCTGCAGACGCGCTCGCTCCCATTGCTTAGCTACACACGCCGCTTTCTTCTTCATGCCGCTGTATACAGCAAGGGGCGGATAAGATGTGATAATATTGAGCAGTGCGATTTGTTTGTTTATACATGCCGCTCTATACAGCAAGGGGCTATATAGAGCGTTATGTATAAACAAACAAATCGCACTGCTCAATATCACATCTGATCCGCCCCCATGCTGTATAGAGCGGCATGAAGAAGAAAGCGGCGTGTGTAATGAAGCATCGGGGGCGAGCGCGTCCACAGCTGCCGAGCCTATGGTTCCTCCTATCGATCTGTTTCCTCTTGACTGCGCAGGCGCAAGCCGAGCCGACGGAAATCTCTGAGCTTTAACAGCTGTTCGGCAGCGCCTGCGCAGTCAAGGGGGGAACCATATCGATAGGGGAACCAGCTCAACAAGACACCGGGGTGAGGGGTGCAGTGTAGGCAGTCAATGGGGGGGGAGGGGTCAGCTTGAAGTTCAGCATGATTGGGTGGGCGGAGCTGAGACTTCATGGAGAAAGAATTGGAGGAGGGAGTCTCAGACTCTACAGGAACAATAGCCCCACGCACTGGCTGCACAGGGAGAACATATGGTTTGATTGGTACTCAGTAGCCTGACGCCCACGTTCACATCAGGCCGTTTTGACACGTCAAATCGCCGCCTTTTGCCAGCAATGGCCCTGTCCGAATCGGTGCAACGCTGACTTCGCGGTTTTCCCAAAGGTAGTTCCTGCACTACTTTTGGCGACTTTGGGGGCGATTTGAGTAGACATCTGTGCAGCAACCCGCAAAGATGTCTGTCACATCGCCCTCGAAGTCTGACTGAAATGTCGGTTTGAAATCGTGCGAGTTCAGCTGAACCGGCCCTCAGTGTGAACCTGGAAGAAAGGAGAATTATGGCCAAAGATCCCTAGTCTAAACTTCTCCTGGGGATCACCGGAGTGCAATTAGTTCTGCCCTGCTGTGTCCCAGATCCAGCCGACAGCGGGGTAAAGCTCCCTGTTGGTTGACATCACAGAGACGGTCCAAGTTCTGCAGATATCCTGACAATAGTGTCGGGATCCACCCAGATGCACGTTACTGAGAACCTGAACCCCTCACCCCCTCCACAGCTGGAGGGGAGAACAGAGAGCCGGTGACTGACAGTCCCTGTTCTATCTACCGATCTATCTATCTACCTATCTATCTATCTACCTACCTATCCAGGCTTTTTTTCTTAGAGACGAAGTGCATGAACTCAACCTACCCCCATTGGACACGGCCGGCCCTCTGCATCAAATTGTGGGTGTGGCCAAATTGCACTAATAGTGCGCTACGTACAGAGTGCAGAGCTGAGGAGTGCTGGAGGGGAGAACAGAGAGCCGGTGACTGACAGTCCCTGTTCTGTGCTCAGAGCGGACCCGAGATCTTATCTATCTGTCTATCTATGTATCTATCTAGCTATCTATCTATCTATCTGTCCGTCTATCTATCTATCCTAATGCAGATTATCTAAAACTCTTCTAGACCGATCTGATTTCCCCCCCACATGATTAGTGCTGGATTGGTGGACGCCATGTTGTGTGAGAGGCATGTCAATGAGTGTTTTATGATCACGGCTGTAAAGGTTTTATAGCTCAGGTGGCAGAAAGACCGTTTCAAAAGTCGTCATTAATGGCTTTTTAACAATTCCAGGGAAAGTTTGACTCAGTTCTTATATTTCCAGGAAATCCCTGCAGGGGACGCACCCAGGTAGAATTATCACAGGATGACATCCATCTGGGCGCAAAGAGGGAATGTACATGAGCTGCCAGTACTGGCCTGTGCCCTAGAACCTTGGTGCCCAACCTGCGGCTCGAGGGCCACATGTGGCCCTTTGTTTTTTCCTGTTAGGCCCTTGGCAGACCTGGGACTGGGTTACTGGACTGGGTTTTGGGTGGGACTGGATATATTGATTTACAAAGGAGCAGCAATGATTGTATCATGTCTGCAGTCTCTGACCATCTCCTGTCTCATGTCTGCAGTCTCTGACCATCTATTGTATCCTGTCTGCAGTCTCTGACCGTCTCCTGTACTATGTCTGCAATCTCTGACCATCTCCTGTATCATGTCTTCAGTCTCTGACCATCTCCTGTATCATGTCTGCAGTCTCTGAACATCTCCTGTAATATGTTTGCAGTCT
This sequence comes from Rana muscosa, assembly GCA_029206835.1. Classification (NCBI taxonomy): domain Eukaryota; kingdom Metazoa; phylum Chordata; class Amphibia; order Anura; family Ranidae; genus Rana; species Rana muscosa. Next base: position 369,352,804 of record CM055125.1, read on the forward strand.
CTCACCATCTCTTGTATCATGTTTGTAGTCTCTGGCCATCTCTTTTTATCATGTCTGCTGTCTCTGAACATCTCCTGTATCATGTCTGCAGTCTCTGAACATCTTCTGTAGTATGTCTGCAGTCTCTGAACGTCTTCTGTAGTATGTCTGCAGTCTTTGACCACCTCCTGTACTATGTCTGCAATCTCTGACCATCTCCTGTAACATGTCTGCAGTCTCTGACCATCTCCTGTAGTATGTCTGCATTCTCTGACCATCTCCTGCAATATGTCTGCAGTCTCAGACCATCTCCTGTATCATGTCTGCAGTCTGCAGAGAGGGGAAGGCAGCACAAGGAACCAGATTGTTGTGCTGCGGTGCTAACACGGGACATGCTAACAGGAGGAGAGAGCAGGGTGAAGGAGCGATGAGCTCATCAGTCTAATGCATCCTCTGTCACTGAACAATGAAGTGTTACTGCAGAAGAGAGAAAAAAATAAAAATAATCAAGTCTCTTCCCTTACCAGACAGTGCTGTGCTGTGTAAATCCCAGGACTGGATGGGCAGAAATACAAATCCTTTGGCTGGTAAAGCAGCTCTCATATATGTATTGTATCTGTGTTTTTAGCTGCTTTCCTGCAGTTCATCTTTAAGGAAATACAAATGTTACTTTGTTATGTACAGAATGTAGAAAACGAATTGGGCCAAAAACTGATTTTTTATTATTATTATTATTATTATTATTATTATTATTTATTATAGTAATATTATCAGTTAAGGGGGCGTGGCCTGAGCCGAGACCGAGATGGACGCCTAATCTGAGAGCTCCTGTGTGACCGGGCCGCTTTATCACCTTGAACGGGAGCCTACCATCCTAAGCTTGCTATGCACAGAGCCACAAGGAGCTCGTCCACCTCTCGCACCATCAAGGACTCTCAGACGCACTCAGGGAGGAATATACCGGACATATTCCGGTCCCAAAAGACGCAGGCCTCTGCGCCATTGCGGATCCTTGCGCCAGCACAGGCCCAAGCCGCGGCCTCGCCTGACAGGCCGCCTTCAGCCAATATGCCGGGGATATCCTCTCCCAGCTCCAGCGGGGCTCTCCCCCCCAGCCTACTCGACTTGGAGAAAGTTGCGACGGACATCAAAAACACGGTCACTGCTGCCATAGCAGACCTGAAGGCCGAAATGCTCGCGGTCGCCCACCGAGTGGATAACGTGGAGCAGACGACCCAGACGCACGCGGCGGCCATTCGCCAGGTACAGTCGGCATATGACTCCCAACTTGCCCAAGTTTTTGAGCTCCACAGACATGTGGAAGACCTGGATAACCGGGGAAGGAGGCACAATGTTAGGGTACGGGGGGTCCCCGAATCCGTAGACCCCACCGCCTTACAGCAAACCGTCAGCGCTATCTTTAATGACCTGATTGAGCGCCCTGCGGATTCCCCCATTGATATGGAAAGGGCCCACCGCGCCCTCCGCCCCATACCCCGGGATAACGAACCCCCCAGAGACATTATATGCTGTATAGTTAGCTTCCCCCTTAAGGAAGAGATTCTCCGCAAGGCGAGGGAAAGGGGACGTATTCTTTATAATGGCGCGGAGGTGAAACTGTTCCAGGACCTTTCACAGATTACCCTTCAAAACAGGAGGGCACTACGGCCACTGCTAGATGCTCTGCGTGCGAGAAACATTCAGTACCGCTGGAAATTCCCGTTTGGCCTGTCTGCTTCAGCGAGGGGGCGCTCTGCATTGCTTCGCACACCGGAAGATCTTCAGGCGTTCTGTGATCAACTCGACTTGCCCGCCTTAGAACTACCGGATTGGTATGCGCTTTACTTCCCAGCGGAACCCTGGCTTCCTGTTTCGCTCCATCCGTCGCCGAAAGCTGCACGCCAGAGACCGCGTCACCGTAGACCTGGACCGATGTCACCGAATGCTCGTTCCTCACGCCGGGATCTGCAACAACATAGCCCCTCACCACCGCGTATGTGATGCGAGAAATCTATTGACTGTCTGCTGGATAGACTGAGACCTGCAGCCCGTGAGTATGCCTCCCCCCCCGAGATGTGTAAGCGTTATGCACTGATCTCTCACTCTCCCGGAGACCCCCCAGACCCTCATTTGAGATAGACATGCCATTCCCACCCCGGTCTCTTGCACCTCATAGCTGACAACCCCGTGTCCCAATGGCCCTAACGGTGACCTTCTTTCCCTGTTTGGGACTCCATACAATGCCTCTCCATCGGGAGTCACCCAATAGCTCCACAACCTGTAACCCAGCGGACGACCTAGGGCCTGCCTTATTCAGGTGGCGGATGTGGAAAGTGCGTATCCCCGAAAAAGCTACCTACGCCTTTTTACCCCAGAGCACCTAATCCCTCGTACGCGCCCGGATCCCCCAAAGCTGGGAGGTTGCACTCAAAGTTTGAACTCTCTGTCGAAGATATGGATGACGATCCTAAACTCCTGTAGGCAATGTTTTCGCAATCTATGTCTTACTTTTATTCCCCCAAATATTACTTTATATTGTCTCTCAATAACATTACCAGTGCTTTTATATGTTCCTTATTTGCATGTGCTTTCCCTTGACCCCCGGTTATACAGATACGGTCTGCCGGGCGTCGGTTGGGTGGGGGGGGGGGGGGGTTGGGAGGGGCCAGGGACTCCTAGGTTCCGGGAGCCCCATTCCGCCCCCCGATGCGAAGGCAGACGTCGAGATACCGTCACCCTAACTCACTCTGGGCTCTCCCTTCCCCCCCTCATCCCTCCCCTCCTCCCCTCTCCACTCCTTCCCCCCTTCCCCCCCACTTCTTCCCCTCTTCCCCCCCCACTTCCCCCCCCTCCCCCGCTCCCTTGTTCTCTCCTCCCTACCCCCCCTCCTTTCTCCCCACATCTCTTCCCCTCCCTTCCCCCTTTTTTCCTTGCATTTCCCATCCCCTCCTCCTCTCTCCTTCCCCTCCATCTCTCTTCCCCCCCCCCTCACCCCCTCTCCCCCCCCCCTGCACCTCTTCTCCCCCCCTCCCCTTGCCTCTTCTCCCCCTCCCCCTAATCCCCTCTTCTCCCCCTCCGCCCCTATCCTCCTAGCCATCCCTTCCCCCTCCTTTCCCTCCCCTCCCCCCTCTTCCCCTCCTCCTTTCCCCACTCCCCTCAACCTGCCCCTTCCCCTGCCTCATCCCCTTGTCCCTCGTTCTCCCTCCCCCCTCCCATTCCTCCCTCACCCCCCGTCCTTGGACCTGTTGCCCTGCCCCTTCCCCCCTACTCACCCCCTCCCCCCCACCATAGAGTGGCTTAACGTAAATCTTTGAAGAGGGTCTCCTCTCTCCAGCTTGCCTCACGGGCTGTGGATTTCTCGGTTGATTCTCCTGAATACACTTTAAAAGGTTTACTTTCTAAATATTATGGCTCGGTTATATTGATTTCAGCACTGCGAGCTGGAATAGGTTATATGTGTTATGTTATGTTGATTTGTGTATTGCTCCTATGCACTTGATACTTGATCTTTCGACAGCTTGTTCCTTATGGTAGGCTCCCCACTACGCTTCTTGGGCTCTCGCCGTAAGCGGGATCCCTCATCCGCTTCACTTTGACCCCCGGTCCACAGCTAGGCCGTGGTTACCGCTCACACTACTACCCCCACACAGCAGTCTCACTGAGACGTTGCTGACACTCCAGATTTCCTCTTGACTCCTACAGGTAGATAGCCTAGCGAAGTCCACCTCTGGTTTTTCTTTCCCCTTTCCCATATCTATTCCCTTACATTTAGCTCTCATATCCCCCCCCCTTTTTTTTCTTTTATCTTCTTTGTCTTTTCTTTTCTTTTCTTCTCTTTTCTTTTCTTTTTTCTTTTCTTTTTCTGCTCTGATCCTCCTGACTCTCCCTACACCCAAATCTTCCTGATTTTCCCACTCGTGTGTCCTCCCTCCTTACCCCTCCTCCCTTTTTGTGTGTCCCCCCCCCTTCTTTCCCTTCCCCTGGGGGAGTGACCCTCACACTCATCCTCTATAGGAAGGTCCTAACCTAATCGACAACCAGACACTCATTTTCGCCTCTCCTTAACTCTTCATAATGCAGAACCCCCCTAAGACTAATGTCCCACTGACTCTGAAGTGTGTTTCATTGAACACAAAAGGCCTGAATGCACCGGAAAAAAGGTCACAAGTGTTAGCTTCGCTCACCAAACAAAAGGCTCACTTTATCTTCCTACAGGAGACGCACTTCCGATCTGATGCTATCCCTAAACTGACTAATCACATGTATCGCTCTGCCCTACACGCCACTAACCCGGTGGCCAAATCTAAGGGAGTTTCAATCCTTATTTCAAAACACGCCAACTTCCTCCTGACTGACTCCCTAGTGGACCCTGAAGGCAGATTCATTTTTGTTAAGGGAACATATGCAACTAAGCCTATTACATTGGCTAACATATATTGCCCTAATGAACATCAAGTCTCCTTCTTCCGCAAGACTTGCGCCCTCCTGTCCTCATTCCAGAGCGGCCTGGTCCTCCTGGGAGGCGACATTAATGTGCCCTTGAACCCCCTCCTAGATACCTCCACTGCCACGACTTCTCTGCCCTATAAGGCATTACGCCAAATTAAAGCCCAATTACAAACCTTGTCCCTTCATGACACTTGGCGTACCCTCTATCCTTCAACCAAAGACTACACCTACTTTTCGGCCCCCCACCAGAAATACTCCAGAATCGATTTTTTTTTTCTATCCCAGACACACCTCCCCGCCCTCCAACATGCCTCCATTGAACCGATGTTCTTATCGGATCATCATCCCATCACAGTTACACTATCGTTCCCGGAAACGTTCCCCAAGACTAAAATTTGGCGGTTCAACCCTTCCTGCTTGACGGATCCAACCTCATTGGAACGGATCCGCTCATGCATCAAGCTTTATTTTCAGGAGAATGCTAACCCTGACATTTCTCCAATATCCATATGGGAAGCCCACAAATGTGTGGTAAGGGGAGAACTGCTTGCCCTGAATGCACAAGCCAAAAAAGCTTATCAGGAGAAAGTGAATGCTCTTATCAAAAGGATTAGAGCACTAGAGCTGTCCCACAAACAAACGCAAGCCCAGAACACCCTTCAGGAACTAACTCAGCTCCGCACACTCCTTACAGACGAACTGGGTAAGCGCACGAGAAGGCGCTATATTCTTGGGCAGAGGGTCTTTTATGAACATGGCAATAAGAGTGGGCGCCTTTTAGCGCGGTCAGTCCAGAAGGCCAAACTCTCCTCCACCGTACATGCCCTACGTGATCCCCGGGGCACCCTCTTGGCTAAGAGCGAGGACATCGCGAGAGAATTCGAATCCTTCTACCGAAGGCTCTATAACCTTCGCCCTGCCCTGCCACCCCGAGCATCGGGAGAGACACGTCAAACGCTCATTGCGGATTTTCTCGCACAATATGGCCTTAAACCCCTTTCCTCCCAACAAGCACAATCCTTAGAGGGACAATTCTCGACAGGAGAGCTGGAGATAGCCCTGAAACAAATGAGGCTGGGCAAAAGCCCGGGCCCGGACGGGTACACCCTCCAGTACTATAAGTCATTCGCAGACACCCTTGCCCCCAACCTTTTACAGATGTTTAATGTCCTGGCCAATCCGCAAGACCGACCTAATAGACTATTAGAGGCACACATCACGGTAATCCCTAAGGAAGGGAAGGATGCCCTCCAGGTGGCGAATTATAGGCCGATCTCACTCCTTAATGTCGATATAAAAATTTATGCCAAGATCCTTGCCAACAGGTTAATACCTTTAATCCCCGGTCTTATCTCCAATGATCAAGTGGGGTTTGTCCCGGGAAGGGAGGCGCGGGACAATACCATACGAACCCTCAACCTACACCACTGGCTCACCTCAACTAAAACACCCGGCTTTTTGCTTTCCCTTGATGCGGAGAAGGCGTTTGACAGAGTGGCCTGGGACTACATGCGAGAGGTCCTAAAAGGGGTGGGCCTTGGGGACCGCATGCTCACCTCCATAATGGCATTATACTCGAACCCCACGGCGGCGGTGAGAGTTAACGGACACCTGTCGAACGTCTTCTCCATCAGCAATGGCACTCGCCAGGGGTGTCCCCTCTCCCCCCTGATCTACATTCTCTCCCTAGAACCCCTCTTAAACAAACTTAGAGAAAACACGGACATTAGGGGCTTGATGGTCAAAGGCAAAGACTTTAAAGTGGCCGCCTTCGCGGATGATATCCTGCTCTCTCTCACATCCCCGCGAACCTCCCTCCCATCTCTCCTACATGACCTGGAAGCCTTTGGTACAATTTCAAACCTAAAAATTAACTACACAAAGTCCCACGCCCTGAATATCACCCTCCCACCACAGGAGGTTCTTCATTGTCAAGAATTTCTTCCATTTCGTTGGGAAAAAACTGCGATCTCCTATCTTGGGATTCAGATCCCACCCTGCCTTAAAGATTTGTATGCCCTTAACTTCCACCCTGCCCTAAAAAAAGCCCAAGACCACTTCTTGGAGTGGTCCTCATTGAATGTCTCGTGGTTTGGCCGAGCGGCTCTGATCAAAATGATTGTCCTGCCACGTATATTATACTTGATCCAAACCATCCCGATGCATATACCCGCAGGATTCTTTTCCTCTTATCGGAAGGCCTGCTCGGCATTTTTATGGAAAGGTTCTCCCCCTAGAATCAAATATGCCAGACTCACCTTGCCTAAGCCTAAAGGGGGTATCGCCCTTCCAGACCTGCATAAATACTATGTTGCGTGTCACCTTACGAGAATCGCGGACTGGTCCATCCACTCCTTTGAAAAGGTCTGGACTGCTATCGAAGACTCTTTCTCGCCCATGCCGCTACACCTTCTCCCATGGCTGTCCCCGAAACAATGGCCACAGTCTCTGACCTCACATCCCTTCATCCATACTTCCTTAACGCTTCTTAGGGGGTCCCCCTCCAGAGGTTCCCTCTCACCCACCCCGGGCCCGCTGACTACGCTGAGAGGGAACCCCGACTTTATCCCAGGCGAGTCTTCTACTTTCCTCAAACAAGAATGGCCGCATCAAGATATCCTTGCTTTACAGTTTTACACTGACGGTAAGCTTGCTTCGATAGAGGACCTTAGGCTCATTTCTAACACCTCTACCTTCCCCTTTTGGACATACAGACAAATTTGTCATTTTTTATCCACACATGCAGCTCAGGGCAGTTGGACAAGACCACTTACCCCTTTTGAAACCCTCTGCTATCGTAGAACCCCCCAACGGCACCTTATTTCCCTGCTCTACGCTTTACTCTTAGAACCTACCGATTCCACCCTTTCGCCATCACAGGCCTCGTGGAACAGAGATCTACCTATCCCCCTGACATCAGTTGAATGGACAAGAATTCACGAATACGCACACAGGGGGTCATTGAACGTTGCTATCCAGGAGAATGGGTATAAAGTGCTCACTAGATGGTATAGGACCCCAGCTCTCCTTCATAAGTTTGCTCCTTCAACCTCCAATATTTGCTGGAGATGCAATACAGAGGTGGGTTCCATGGTACATATTTGGTGGGAATGCTCACACATCCAACCCTTTTGGAGGGAAGTACACAGATACATCACATCCATCACCACTTACACCTTGGACTTCACACCAGCACAATTTCTTCTGCATCACACTTCTCTCTCAAGGAAGGATTACTTCAAATCCCTAGCCATGCACATGGTGAATGCTGCCAGGCTGTGCATCCCCAAACACTGGCGCTCCTGTCATACACCGTCACTTAAAGAATGGTTTATGACCATCTCTAGAATTTGCGACATGGAAGAACTGATCCACATCTCTCAAGAGAGACTGGAGAATTTTTCGACTACCTGGTCCTGTTGGGCACACTTCAAAACTACAGCTGAATACAATCAGCATGTTCCCTCAGATTAGAGTCTGTACTCTGAGGTGCTCTTTATCCCCCTCTTTCACACGGAGGCCCAAACGAGAGGTCACTCCCCCCATCCTCTTCCTCACCCCCATCCTCAACCCTTCCCCACCTCTTCCCCCCATCCCCGTTGTTGTCCCTTGCGCTCTGATTCATCCCCCCCTCCTACCCCCCCCTCCAATCCCATACCCCCTCACCATGAATAGATATTCTCCCTCCCACCCCATCCCCTTATCACCATATCTTAGACACCATCTCTTTGGTGTTGGAATCAACAGGCAATGCAGCAAAGTTAGCAGGCGGTTGGAATGCGGATCAAACTAATAAAGGCTCCGGCCCATCTGCACCTTCAGTCTCACTGATACAAACCTTGGAGACTATTTTACACCCGTCTGTAAGGCTTGTTTAAGTTGTACCAAAATCTGGTTTTCTGTAAATGCACCTGTTTTGCATCAATCTCTGTACTGTGATTCCTGTCAATTTGCTCAATAAAACTTTATGGAACAAAAAAAAAAAATATTATCAGTTAAATAATAAATATTAATAATTTAATTAATACATTTATTACTTTTTAAAAATGTATTAATAGAAAAAATGATTTTATTTTTTTTTCAGCATCCAGTGGATGCTAAAGCAATCGCCTCCAGTCTTGCAGGGGTTAATCCTGGATATACCTTACCAGGCGGCATTTCATGAAACTGTCACATGCTGCCAGTCCACCCGAGCCACCTCTCCTGTATGTCCCTCCAGCCAGCTAATTGGTCTCTGAGCACACAGAAAATTCAGGAATACAATAGCGGACTGCAGGGGAAATAAATAAATGATAAAGTAAAACACAAGAGCAGCTCTCACCTCCAGCACAATGCTTTCCATTTAACATTGCAGGAAGACAGGCTCATCCCAGCTCGAGCTGAGACTGGAAGAAAATAAAGTTAAAAGTTAAACTCAAAGTAAAAAAATAAATAAAGATAAAATAAATAAATATATATATATATAATATACAGGATTTATATAGCACCAACAGTTTGTGCAGCGCTTAACAAAATGGTGGCAGACATTACAGTTACATTACAATTTGATACAAGACGAATCAGAGGGCCCTGCTCATTAGAGCTTACAATCTAAAAATGTATACAGTATATAGATGTAGCACCCTGATTTTTAGGCAGGGCTGCTTTTAAATTTAGTTGCCATGTGTTAGTTGCCTTGGCCAATTGTTAGGAGATCAATTGATTTCCCCCTAATTCTGGAATTGCTGCACTTCTCTCTTCTGTCACTAGGTGGCCGGGTATCTGGTGACATTGGATAAGACAAGGGCATAGCAAGGACAGATTAGGAATGAATGGGGTGTCTCAGCCAATGGGCAGGGATTTTCTTGGGTCCCTTGGCCTGCTGGGAGAGCCTATTTATTTGGATGGAGTCAGGTGATCAGGGTTCTGTGCCACCTGGATGGCTGTCTGGGTGGACGTGTGTCGAATTGCCCCTGGCTGCTAGGCCAGAAACTTAAGGTCTATCCTGGGGACATCTGGCTGGTAGGCTGTCTGGGGGCCTACCCAGAAGCAGGAGAGCAGCGTAGGGTTGGGACTGCGAGCTTGTAGTCCAACCAGAAATAGCGGTTCCCCCAGACGGGGAACCAGTTGTGGTCGGTGGTAGACGGGGAAGCTGTCGCCACGAAGGGACCATCCGCCTTGTTACCGGAGACCACTGTGAGTAAGCTGAGGCCAGTACCAGAGCAGACTTCTCGCCAACCGGGGACGGTGAAGAAGTGGGAAAACTTCAGCAAGTGCCAAGTCAGGGACCCAACGGGATAGCAGAAGTGACGCTTGTGGAGCATCAGTGAGTGCCAAGCCAGGGACCTAGCGTGACGGCAGGGGTGAAGCTTGAAGAGTATCTCTGAGTGCCAAGCCAGAGGCCTAACATGTCAGTGGGGGTGAAGCTTGAAGAGTATCTGTGAGCGCCAAGCCAGAGACCTAACATGTCAGTGGGGGTGAAGCTTGAAGAGTATCTGTGAGCGCCAAGCCAGAGACCTAACGTGTCAGTGGGGGTGAAGCTTGAAGAGTATCTGTGAGCGCCAAGCCAGAGACCTAACGTGTCAGTGGGGGTGAAGCTTGAAGTGTATCTGTGAGCGCCAAGCCAAAGACCTAACGTGTCAGCGGGGGTGAAGCTTGAAGTGTATCTGTGAGCGCCAAGCCAGAGACCCAGCAGAAAAGTGGCGCTTGTGGAAGATACTGAGTGCTAACATTGGAAGAGCTCAGGTGATCCAATGACTATTGGATCTGAAGTCTAGTGAGAGAGACTGGGAGCTCATTGAGTGAAGAACCACAGTCAGTGACTGTGGGGTAAGCGAAGAACTGTTTGTATTGCAAATATTTGGATACAATTACAGTTAGTAACTTTTACAAGACGGTTGCCATAAGAGACAGCGTCCTACCTATACAGAAGTGGTGTCTGGCTGGGGGCCTTCCACTGTATAGCTGTCTGCCTATAAAAGTCTGGGAGTCTGCCAAAATAACATTGCACCTACCTAAGGGTGTCCTGGCCCCAACCCTCTCTCCCACAGTTTTGTTTAAGACACAATAAATCTCCTTTTGCATTCTAGAAGTGTCTGGTGCCCACTATTTCATCTTTTATTACACCCACCATGCCTTGCAACCCACTCTACACAGAAGGATGTCAGCTGTCCCTAACTCTGGAGGTCACCATTAGGCCTCAAGGGACCCGGGAATTTGCTACATTTATTTATGTAGAACTTTATAATTTGTATTTATTTTTGTGTAATGGTTTGTGTAGCACCTCTTTAATTTTCAGGGGTGCTACGTACTTAAATTTAGGGGTTGGTCTGAGCTAGTAGCCAAACTATGATTTATTAGTACCCGCTTCTGTCTATGTGATGTAACCTGACGCACAGTTCCCTGTGGCCTGTAGGTTGCACTGCCATACCAGGTCAGGGTTGAACCGTGGGTGACATTGCTATGCCTTAGGGTGTCCTCTCTCAGCAGCGGTGTGGTGGGCGTAGTTGGCCTGCTGTGCATGCTGGGAGAGGATACATAAGGGGCAGATGCCATTCTTTTGGGAAAAGTCAGGAATCTGGAGTGTGAGCGGTTAGCGCCACCCGGCCCTCCAGGCCAGGGGTGTGCACGTGCATGGGTCTCAGGCACCTTTAGCCTGGGGCTGCAACTCTACTAGTAGGCCCAGCACCTTTAGCTGGGCCTACCTCCAAAAGAAGAATCCCAGGGTGCCCAGGAGAGGGTGGACCCGCTCTAAGAAGAGGAGGCTGGGGAGGACCTTTCTGATGGACCGGTGAGAGTTCACGGTGAAAGAGAGGCCTGGTTACCTTCTGGAGGGATTCAAAGATCCACCAAAGGCCTTGCAGCGTGCTGTCGCTGGCACCAGTCCTTGTGTTGCAACAGCTGAGAAGTTTGGGACTTAAAGATTCTGTGGCAGAGGATCTCCCGATCGTATCTCATGGAAAACCTAAAGTGAATGTTTGAGCATCACTCCGGCTGCTAGGATCCGCTCTTACAGGGGACTATCCGGTTGAGCTAAACCTACTCGGGATTGAGTAGCGACTATCGTACCAGTTTGTGCCTGGACCTATCTCCCAAACCAGTGGCGTAACTAGAACCTTCAGGGCCCGGGTGCAAGAAACCATAAAGGGCCCCCCTGACCACCAGCGGGGGTGCACCCATGGTGGCAGAGCGCCAGAGCTTGGTCGCAAGTGCGACCTTTTGGGACCCTGGTAGTATCGACACTGGTGTCAGTATTTTTTTATTTTAGTTATTTTATTTGTTACCATTTTATTTATTTAGTTTTTCACAAAAAAAATTTAGGAGCCTGTTGGGGATGGTGGGGGGGGGGGCTTGGGTGAGATATCATATGTGGATATTCGCCAGCACACCTATCTATATGCCAGTCCTCCTATCCAGGTGTACAGGGGACTGCACAGGAATCCTGGAGCATGCAAATGTGACCCCGGCAACTCTTGAACATACACCCTGCTGGTGGGATGGGAAGAGTGACAGTGTTGGGGGGATGGGATGAGTGTCAGTGGTGGGTGGGTGGGATAAGTGTCAGTGGTGGGTGGGGTGAGTGGCAGTGGTGGGGGGGTAGGGATGAGTGTCAGTTCTGGGGGGATGAGTGTCAGTGGTGGGAGGTAGGGATGAGTGTCAGTGGTGGGAGGTAGGGATGAGTGTCAGTGGTGGGAGGTAGGGATGAGTGTCAGTGGTGGGAGGTAGGGATGAGTGTCAGTGGTGGGAGGTAGGGATGAGTGTCAGTGCTGGGGGGATGAGTGTCAGTGCTGGGGGGATGAGTGTCAGTGCTGGGGGGATGAGTGTCAGTGGTGGGGGGTAGGGATGAGTGTCAGTGGTGGGGGGTAGGGATGAGTGTCAGTGCTGGGGGGTTAGGGAAGAGTGTCAGTGCTGGGGGGATGAGTGTCAGTGCTGGGGGGATGAGTGTCAGTGGTGGGAGGTAGGAATGAGTGTTAGTGCTGGGGGGATGAGTGTCAGTGGTGGGGGTAGGGATGAGTGTCAGTGCTGGGGGGATGAGTGTCAGTGGTGGGAGGTAGGGATGAGTGTTAGTGCTGGGGGGATGAGTGTCAGTGTGGGGGGTAGGGGTGAGTGTCAGTGCTGGGGGGATGAGTGTCAGTGGTGGGGGGGTAGGGATGAGTGTCAGTTCTGGGGGGATGAGTGTCAGTGGTGGGGAGGTAGAGATGAGTGTCAGTGGTGGGAGGTAGGGATGAGTGTCAGTGGTGGGAGGTAGGGATGAGTGTCAGTGGTGGGAGGTAGGGATGAGTGTCAGTGGTGGGAGGTAGGGATGAGTGTCAGTGGTGGGAGGTAGGGATGAGTGTCAGTGGTGGGAGGTAGGGATGAGTGTCAGTGGTGGGAGGTAGGGATGAGTGTCAGTGCTGGGGGGGTAGGGATGAGTGTCAGTGCTGGGGGGGGTAGGGATGAGTGTCAGTGCTGGGGGGGGGTAGGGATGAGTGTCAGTGCTGGGGGGATGAGTGTCAGTGCTGGGGGGATGAGTGTCAGTGCTGGGGGGATGAGTGTCAGTGGTGGGGGGATGAGTGTCAGTGGTGGGAGGTAGGGGTGAGTGTCAGTGCTGGGGGGATGAGTGTCAGTGGTGGTGGGTAGGGATGAGTGTCAGTGCTGGGGGGATGAGTGTCAGTGGTGGGGGGTAGGGATGAGTGTCAGTGCTGGGGGGATGAGTGTCAGTGGTGGGGGGTAGGGATGAGTGTCAGTGCTGGGGGGATGAGTGTCAGTGGTGGGGGGAAGGGATGAGTGTCAGTGCTGGGGGGATGAGTGTCAGTGGTGGGGGGTAGGGATGAGTGTCAGTGCTGGGGGGATGAGTGTCAGTGCTGGGGGGATGAGTGTCAGTGGTGGGGGGTAGGGATGAGTGTCAGTGCTGGGGGGATGAGTGTCAGTGGTGGGGGGTAGGGATGAGTGTCAGTGCTGGGGGGATGAGTGTCAGTGGTGGGAGGTAGGAATGAGTGTTAGTGCTGGGGGGATGAGTGTCAGTGGTGGGAGGTAGGAATGAGTGTTAGTGCTGGGGGGATGAGTGTCAGTGGTGGGAGGTAGGGATGAGTGTCAGTGCTGGGGGGGTGAGTGTCAGTGGTGGCAGGTAGGGATGAGTGTCAGTGGTGGGAGGTAGGGATGAGTGTCAGTGCTGGGGGGATGAGTGTCAGTGGTGGGAGGTAGGGATGAGTGTCAGTGCTGGGGGGATGAGTGTCAGTGGTGGGAGGTAGGAATGAGTGTTAGTGCTGGGGGGATGAGTGTCAGTGGTGGGAGGTAGGGATGAGTGTCAGTGCTGGGGGGATGAGTGTCAGTGGTGGGAGGTAGGGATGAGTGTCAGTGCTGGGGGGGATGAGTGTCAGTGGTGGGAGGTAGGGATGAGTGTCAGTGCTGGGGGGATGAGTGTCAGTGGTGGGAGGTAGGAATGAGTGTTAGTGCTGGGGGGATGAGTGTCAGTGGTGGGAGGTAGGGATGAGTGTCAGTGCTGGGGGGGTGAGTGTCAGTGGTGGCAGGTAGGGATGAGTGTCAGTGCTGGGGGGATGAGTGTCAGTGGTGGGAGGTAGGGATGAGTGTCAGTGCTGGGCGGATGAGTGTCAGTGGTGGGAGGTAGGGATGAGTGTCAGTGCTGGGGGGATGAGTGTCAGTGGTGGGAGGTAGGGATGAGTGTCAGTGCTGGGGGGATGAGTGTCAGTGGTGGGAGGTAGGGATGAGTGTCAGTGCTGGGGGGATGAGTGTCAGTGGTGGGAGGTAGGGATGAGTGTCAGTGCTGGGGGGGATGAGTGTCAGTGTTGGGAGGTAGGGATGAGTGTCAGTGCTGGGGGGATGAGTGTCAGTGTGGGGGGTAGGGATGAGTGCCAGTGCTGGAGGGATGAGTGACAGTGGTGGGGGGGTAGGAATGAGTGGCTGTGCTGGTGGGGGGGTGGAATAATTGTCAGTGCTGGGGGGATGAGTGTCAGTGCTGGGGGGAGGGATGAGTGGCTGTGGTGGTGGGGACGGGATGGAATCAGTGGTGGAGGTGGGGACTGGGTACATTGACAGCGCTGGGTGCCGGGATCAGAGACACTTACTTGCTGTCAGTGTCCACTCGGTTTCCCCTGCATTGCTTCATGTCTTTCTTGGCTCCACGTGTTTCTACTCTTCACACAGCGGCCGCGACCTCCTGCAGCTCCTCCCCCACCTTCTCTCAATTGGTGTCAGCAGTGTCCGCCCCGCCCCCCTACATTCTCTCTGTCTCTGGATAGGCTGGGGGCGGGCGGTCCACAGTCTCAGCACTGCCTCTGCCTTCTCTCTCTCCCCCTCAGCAGACGAAAAGCCCCCCTCCCCGCGGCGTAACGAACTGACACATGCCGCCCTCACAACAGCAGCCAGAGTGGACACACACAGTCAGGTGGGCCCCTCACACACGGGCGGCGGCGGGTGGGCCCCCCTGAATTGGCAAAACTACAGGGCCCAGTCGCAAGTGCGACTGCTGCGACCCTGATAATTCCGCCGCTGTCCCAAACCTTGCTGTCCTTTCTCTCGTCCACCTTTTCTGTCTGCTGAACTTGAACTTGCTTATAAAATAAACTCAGCGTTGGAGTTAAAGTAGGGTGACCAGACATCCCCGGTTTCCGGGGACAGTCCCCGGATTGAGGACACTGTCCCCGGACCAAGTCTGTCCCCGGTTTTGTCCCCGGATTGGATTTGAACAGGTGCTGGGGCAATTTCAAAGACAGTCGGTGCAGAATAAAATAAAAAAAAAATCTGAATTGCACACCCCCCGCTCCGCCGCTCCTACTAGCTTAGGGGAGATGTATTTCTTTCCATTATCTGTGCCCCTTTCTGATGATCATGTGCTGGTCGGAGCGGAGGGAATATTTCTTCAGTTTTGGGTGCATGTCAATTCAGCTCCGCTCGCATGTTCTTCTGCCTTGGATCAAGTCCCGGCCAGCCGCCTGTCTGTTTATCTTCTTGCCTTCCCTGGTGGAGTGATCTTCCTCCGCTCCCCACTCAGTAGTAGCCGGGGCCCGGAGAGTGAGACTTGACAGGCTGTGAGGCGGGCGGCAGCGGCGATGGGCAGAGAGCCGCTTATTGCCTCCATTACTAGTAAAAAAAAATATGTCCCCGGATTTCATTTAAAAAATCTGGTCACCTTAAGTTAAAGTGGTGTGGACATTGGCCTTCCTGGGGAGAAATAGAGACTTGTCCCTATACTCTAGGAGACGAGAACCAGTCTGCTGGGATACCTTGCTGCAGGACCCAAATTTGTTAACACCGCTCAACCTCCTCAAACAGGAGGGTACGGGCATATAGCGCGGTGTGCCTTGACCTGCAAGGGAGCCAAAGGCAGGAAAAGGTCCGTGTGCTACATTTGGGTTAATTTTTATATTTAATTTAAACTGTTATTTTAGAAAGTGCGTGCATTTTTATAGAAAATATTTAAAAATAAAATAAATGAAAAAAAAAAAAAGTAATTCAAAGTCTTTACCAAACCAGATCTAAGCATAATAGAACTTTAATATTTTAGTTATTTTAATGTGCATTGATTTTGCAAACACAAATGTAGTATTTATAATTACAGATGCCTATTGATTTTCTAAAAAAAGGGAGCAAAACATTTTTTTCGGACTGTTTGAGTTATTTCAAGGGTTCCTCAAGGGTAAAAAAGGTTGAGCGAGGCCGCTCTACACTCTGTATTACAGCTTGTGTATTATGTTCTTGTATACTGTACATGCTATCCTCTTTATGCTCACTTTATGCTTTTGCTTTGCTCAGTTCTGCTGTGCTTTGCAGCTGGGCTGGTCACACTATGACTCGGTGTAATAGTCAGTACTGAGCTGTACATTATAAATTGTAATTATCGCCAGTGAGTGAGCGGAGCCAGCACTCAGAGGCGCATTAAGAGCCCACAGGGGGCAATCGCTCCCAAATCCCACAGCAATCTAGGACAAGAAACAGTCAAGCTGACGAGGAAAGGAAACCTCGCTCGCAGGTAGGAAAAGTCACAGTATGTAAAACTCATTATAAAAATACTGGAGAGAGCCGCATCGGCTCTGTAACTTCAAAGAGACTTAAGACGACACGTATTAGGCACGGTTCCCCTCAACCAGATCTTCTTTTCATTCCAGTAATAAAACGACTATTTTTAGGAAGAAAACCTAGAGACCTGAATTTTGCACCATTTGTACAGTCGGAAGAAATGGAGCATTCAAGAAGGAGAACCGTGCCTATCCCTGAGGGTCCAATCCTGGTGGACACCAACCAGGTCATGTTGACGCCCACCAGGAATTGGTGTGGAAGGCACTTCTTACATGCAATGAATAATAAAAAGACTCCATAAAAATGGTGATTGAGACAAGGCCCTGGGGGATATTTAGGCCTGGACTTTCCTCTAATAGCCCAATATGGCAGTGACGTCAACGACCAGTTAAAAATAACCCCCCTTTCATATTGATAATAAAAAAAATCAAATACATTTTAAATAATATAAAATATAAATATTATAAATTTAATTTATAATTTTTAAATATATATATATATATATATATATATATATATACATATATACACAGTATCTCACAAAAGTAAGTACACCCCTTACATCTTTGTAAATATTTTATTCTATCTTTTCATGTGACAACACTGAAGAAATGACACTTTGCTACAATGTAACTCAACACACAGCCATTAATGTCTAAACCGCTGGCAACAAAAGTGAGTACACCCCTAAGTGATAATGTCCAAATTGGGCCCAATTAGCCATTTTCCCTCCCCGGTGTCATGTGACTCGTTAGTGTTACAAGGTCTCAGGCGTGAATTGGGAACAGGTGTGTTCAATTTGGTGTTATCGCTCTCACTCTCTCATACTGGTCACTGGAAGTTCAACATGGCACCTCATGGCAAAGAACTCTCTGAGGATCTGAAAAAAATAATTGTTGCTCTACATAAAGATGGCCAAGGCTATAAGAAGATTGCCAAGACCCTGAAACTGAACTGCAGCACAGTGGCCAAGACCATACAGCAGTTTAACAGGACAGGTTCCACTCAGAACAGGCCTCGTCATGGTCAACCAAAGGAGTTGAGTGCATGTGCTCAGCGTCATATCCAGAGGTTGTCTTTGGGAAATAGATGTATGAGTGCTGCCAGCATTGCTGCAGAGGTTGAAGGGGTGGGGGGTCAGCCTGTCAGTGCTCAGACCATACGCCGCACGCTGCATCAAATTGGTCTGCATTGCTGTCATCCCAGAAGGAAGCCTCTTCTAAAGATGATGCACAAGAAAGCCTGCAAACAGTTTGCTGAAGACAAGCAGATTAAGGACATGGGTTACTGGAACCATGTCCTGTGGTCTGATGAGACCAAGATAAACTTATTTGGTTCAGATGGTGTCAGGCGTGTGTGGCGGCAACCAAGTGAGGAGTACAAAGACAAGTGTGTCTTGCCTACAGTCAAGCATGGTGGTGGGAGTGTCATGGTCTGGGGCTGCATGAGTGCTGCCGGCACTGGGAAGCTACAGATCATTGAGGGAACCATGAATGCCAACATGTACTGTGACATACTGAAGCAGAGCATAATCCCCTCCCTTCAGAGACTGGGCCGCAGGGCAGTATTCCAACATGATAACAACCCCAAACACACCTCCAAGACCACCACTGCCTTTTTAAAGAAGCTGAGGGTAAAGGTGATGGACTGGCCAAGCATGTCTCCAGACCTAAACCCTATTGAGCATCTGTGGGGCATCCTCAAACGGAAAGTAGAGGAGCGCAAGGTCTCTAACATCCACCAGCTCCGTGATGTCGTCATGGAGGAGGGGAAGAGGACTCCAGTGGCAACCTGTGAAGCTCTGGTAAACTCCATGCCCAAGAGGGTTAAGGCAGTGCTGGAAAATAATGGTGGCCACACAAAATATTGACACTTTGGGCCCAATTTGGACATTTTCACTTAGGGGTGTACTCACTTTTGTGAGGTACTGTATGTATATATATATATATATATATATATATATATATATATATATATAATAATTTAAAATACATTTATTCTAACAATAAATCTTATATAAATAATAAAAAGTATAAACAGACTGTAAAAAGCAAGATAATTTTACAAGTTAATAAAAACAGAACTCAAGTTTTTTTTTTTTATAGCCCCCAGATAAAAAAATAATAATAATCTTGATATTATTGCGCTCTGCGAGGCTATCCTCTTTAATTTTTTTGTACCTTTTTATTTCTATGTCACCTGCAGTAGCAGGTTGTTTGTCTAAAACCTTGTACACACAATCTGACCTCCATCTGACTTTTCCGTGGATTTTGGTCCGAAGGGCGTTGGCCGTCAACTTGGTGTCATGGATATGCATTAATGTCTGTCTGCCATCTTACCTTCCTCCTCATGTGTTCATCTAGAGACCAGACCTCCTTCACCTGGCTTCCTTTATAATCTCCTCCCAGCCTGACTCCACCCCAGGCCCTATCACTGAACACTATATTAACCTGTGCACTGCAAGCCTGCTTTGCTGATCAACGTGTTTGTTAGGCATTGTGTGTTTGGGTTCCTGCCTGCCGTGTGCTACGTCTGTCTCTCTGTTACGTTATTGGCTTGTCCCCGACTATCCCTGTCTGCTCGTGACCCTTGACCTTCGGCTCGTTCTTCGTTATCCTTGTCTGCTTGTGGCCCCTGACCTTCAGCTTGTTATTCGGTTCTCTCTTCGTGTGCTGCTGCTTCCCCTCTTTTCCCCTTATCCTACGGGGCGTGAGCTAGGAAACTCCAGGGGCCGCGACCTGGTCCCAGCCTGCAGCTAACATCCTCACCACTAGAGGCCCTGGAGAAGACCAGCTGGGTCTTAGACTCCGCGCCCTGGGGAATCTTGGCTCTAGCTTCCGTTTGGATCCCGGTTGTGCTCCTCTGGTCCCGCTTTCCACAACCACCCAGTTCCCTATCCGCAGAAGCCAGCCATAGGGTTCACTACCTCGCGGTGCACTCCTGTCCCCCTACGATGTGCATCTGTCACCTGGCCACAGGTGACCCTGACACTTGGTATGCATACACACGGCCCAACATTTTCAGTCAACATACACCAAACTTTGTGATAAAGTTGGATCATGTGTACGGGCCTTTATACATTTTCTAATAAAAACTATTGAAACCAAAAAAAATAAAAATAAAATAATCTTCATCATCAACCAGCAGTGCTCTCTACTTTTTCTTCCCCATCTGGCCCCGACAATCTCTTCCAGATTTTAAGCAATTGAACCCACTTCCTCTAAGCCTAGGCTGTCAATGACACTCCCCCTGGGGTGTGTCATTGTGCAGTCTCCTGAATTGAGCGGCGACCACATGTCACCGAACACCACTCAGTCCACCACCAAGAAAGGACGTGTTATATATAAAAAAAAAACTGAGGGCTTTCACGGAGTGTATGAGAGATGGGGTTTATCCTAAGTTTTTTTTCATTTATTTTTTATTAGGTAAGTAAATAATTAAAAAATTCACGAGTTTCCAGATCCCCATCTGTAGCTTGTTTGTGTCATTGGCGAACATGTATATATTGGTACAATTGATGCCATCGGCCTCTTACTTGTCCCCTGAAGACGTCCCATTGTAGACGAAACGCGTTGTATAACGTCACTGGCGTTATATGTTTTTTTTGTATCCTTGATGCTTGTGAGTATATTTTTTTATGCAGTATATTGGCAGTTTTAAGCAATATTATGCTATGGTATCCTGTTGTTTTCTTCCACTACGTCTGAGAAAAGTTTGATATCCGTTGAATTGTTAGGAGACTGAAGGGAAGTGGTTTAAAGGTTGCAGCGGACCCATGAACGATCTCATTTATGTGATGAAGTGCTTATGATCTCTTATCTTTGTGGATCATTGGTCTGGTACGGAGTTGGTACTTTTGGGTTTCTTGTGGTCCGTCAGCACTGCACGTGGAGCTTTTATTCACATTAATTATATGTAATTGCCTTAAAGGGCCGTAAGCCCCCATTCACACCGAATTCAACTTTGAAATCGTGCAACTTCACTTAAAAGCCGCATGTCAGTGTGACTTCAGGTGCGACTTGGTTGACATCTGTGTGACTTCATGCACAGATGTCTCTGCAAGCCGCACCTGAAATCGTCCAAAACAACTTCTTTTTCAAATTGGTGGGGCACACCCATTTGTATAGTTCTATTGCTGACAATAGGGTGTGACTTGTCATGCGTTTGGACCTGTCCAATCACATCACAAGTCGCACCGGTGTGAACGGGGGCTAATTGAACACTGGAAGTGGACTTTTATTTACCATTTTTATTTTCACATCTGGTTTATTTTGTTTTCAACTCACACACTGTTATATGTTTTATTAGGTTATTATTGTGTATCTTTATTTATCACTTCATTTTTGAATGAGAATATTAGTATAATCATGTATTAAATTTTTTATTTTGCTCATGTATATAGACGTTTGCACGCTTTTCATGGTATATTAGTTATTATTTCCTGTATCCAGAAGAGCGAGTGCTGCATCTCCTTATTACACCAAGCGCATAAGAACTTTGGGTTTATAATCTAGTCTTTAAAAATATGAATTGCCTGGCTTTTGTGCTGACCATCTTTTTGCTCCTTTGAGTCACTTACCCGCCACAAGTATGCAAATCTGAACTTCCTGGCATAGATCTGCTAGTTTATTGTTATTCAGTGACTCGTGAAGACAAGAGGTTTAGGTTCACTTGAATATCAGTGGATTTAATATATATATATACCGTACATACTCGAGTATAAGCCGACCCGAATATAAGCCGAGGCACCTAATTTTACCACAAAAAACTGGGAAAACGTATTGACTCGAGTATAAGCCTAGGGTGTCCATCTGCATGCCTCACTGTGTCCATGCCTCACTGTGTCCATGCCTCACTGTGTCCATGCCTCACTGTACCCATGCCTCACTGTGCCCATGCCTCACTGTGTCCATGCCTCACTGTGTCCATGCCTCACTGTGTCCATGCCTCACTGTGCCCATGCCTCACTGTGTCCACTGTGTCCATGCCTCACTGTGCCCATGCCTCACTGTGTCCATGCCTCACTGTGTCCATGCCTCACTGTGTCCATGCCTCACTGTGTCCATGCCTCACTGTGTCCATGCCTCACTGTGCCCATGCCTCACTGTGTACATGCCTCACTGTGCCCATGCCTCACTGTGTCCACTGTGTCCATGCCTCACTGTGCCCATGCCTCACTGTGTCCATGCCTCACTGTGTCCATGCCTCACTGTGTCCATGCCTCACTGTGTCCATGCCTCACTGTGTCCATGCCTCACTGTGCCCATGCCTCACTGTGTCCATGCCTCACTGTGTCCATGCCTCACTGTGTCCATGCCTCACTGTACCCATGCCTCACTGTGCCCATGCCTCACTGTGTCCATGCCTCACTGTGTCCATGCCTCACTGTGTACATGCCTCACTGTGCCCATGCCTCACTGTGCCCATGCCTCACTGTGCCCATGCCTCACTGTGTCCATGCCTCACTGTGTCCATGCCTCACTGTGTCCACGCCTCACTGTGTCCATGCCTCACTGTGCCCATGCCTCACTGTGTCCATGCCTCACTGTGTCCATGCCTCACTGTGTACATGCCTCACTGTGCCCATGCCTCACTGTGTCCATGCCTCACTGTGTCCATGCCTCACTGTACCCATGCCTCACTGTGTCCATGCCTCACTGTGTCCATGCCTCACTGTGCCCATGCCTCACTGTGCCCATGCCTCACTGTGCCCATGCCTCACTGTGTCCATGCCTCACTGTGCCCATGCCTCACTGTGCCCATGCCTCACTGTGTACATGCCTCACTGTGCCCATGCCTCACTGTGTCCATGCCTCACTGTGTCCATGCCTCACTGTGCCCAATCTCCCTACCTGTTCTCCTGCGCTGTGTGACTAGACTGACGTTTAACATGGGAGTCTATGGAAAGAGTGCCTGGCCTTGAAAAATCGGTGCTCCCCGGCCGTAGGTCCCCCAGACATTAAACTTTGCACACTTGTAGAGGAAGAGTGGGGCTACAAGTTTTGTCCAGGGGACCTATGGCTATCCGAGATCAGGTGCACAAAGATGAAGATGGACACAGACTCGAGTATAAGCAGAGGGGGGCATTTTCAGCACAAAAAAATGTGCTGGAAAACTTGGCTTATACTTGAGTATATACGGTATATAGATAGATAGATAGAAATATATATAGAGGGTAAAATAAGTATTGAACACATCACCATTTTTCTAGGTACATTGGTAAAGGTGCTATTGACATGAAATTGTCCCCACGGGTCGGTAACAAACCGTACAATCCATACATACAAAGAAACCAAAACAAATACGTTCAGAAATGAAGATCTGTGTAATAAAATGGAAGGACACCGGGAAAAAGTATTAAACATGCTAACTGAAATATATTTAATACTTGGTACAAAATCCTTTGTTGGTAATGACGGCTTCAAGTCGCCTCCTGTATGGAGAAACGAGTTGCATGCGTTGCTCAGGTGTAACTTTGGCCCATTCTTCCACACAAACAGTCTTCAAACCTTGAAGGTTCTGTGGGCCTCTTCTATGAACTCTGATTTTTAGTTCTTTCCATCGATTTTCTATTGGATTCAAGTCAGGTGATTGGCTGGGCCATTCTAGCAGCTTTATTTTCTTTCTTGGAAACCAATGGAGAGTTTCCTTGGCTTTGGGTTTGGGATCATCGTCTTGCTGAAATGTCCTCCCTCGTTTCATCTCCATCATCCTGGTAGATGGCAGCAGATTTTTATCGAGAATGTCTTGGTACATTTTTCCAGTAATCCTTCCTTCAGTGATATGAGGTTTTCCAGTACCGTATGCTGAAAAACAGCCCCGCCCACATCATGATGTTCCCACCTCCAAACCTCACTGTTGGTAGGGGGGTGTTTTTGGGGTGAGGTGCCATTTGACCTCCAATCATGGTGTGTATTATGGCATCCAAAGAGTTAAATTTTGGTCTCATCTGACCAGACTATATTCTCCCAGTATATCAGAGGTTTGTCTAAATGTTGTGCAGTAAACTGTAAACGAGCTTCTACATGCTTTTTCTCCTGCAATGGAGCCTTACAGTGTGAGCGTGGATACAGGCCATGGCAGGGGAGTGCATGTCACAACCCGCAACCTACCTGTACCAACTGCAGGGGTCCCCCTTGGCACTCTTGTTGGTGGCCTGTGTCCTGTGGCACCCCTGTGTGAGTATAGTGAGGCCTCTAGCACATGTCTGATGGCATACTCATATCTAAATTAGACATGTGCACTGCCAAAAAATTCGTCAGTTTTCGTTTTCGTTTCTTTCGTTTTTTGTTTTTTTTTCCGTTTTTCGGGTCATTCGTTATGATCGCAATTCGTAAATTCGTACATTCGTAAATTCGTACATTCGTAAATTCGTACATTTCTATATATATATGTATATATATATATATATATATATATATATATATATATACACATTCGTAAATTTGTACATTCGGAAATTTGTAAATTCGAAATTCGAAAATCCGAAAATTCGAAAATCTGAAAAAATAACTATTAAATTATAGGTATTGTAATTTCCTTTCAAATTTGGCTGTTAGCGAACGTAACGAATACTAATTTATCCGAAGTTACGCATAACCTGAAATAACAAATGCCGCATCTAAACAAATGGAACGGAACAAATTAATAATAAATAATAATATAACGTTTTTATTATTATTATTATTGTTATTTATTATTATTATTATTTATTATTAATTTGTTCCGTTCCATTTGTTCGGAAATCTGAAAAAATAATTAACTAATAATAACTTAACTATTACTAACTATTAAATTATAGGTATTGGAATTTCCTTTCAAATTTGGCTGTTAGTGAACTTAACGAAGTTACGAATTGTTTTCCGAAATAATGAATGCCGTATCTAAACGAATGGAACGTAATGACTTAATAATAATAATAATAATAATAATAATATAAAGTTTTTATTATTATTATTGTTATTTATTATTATTATTAAGTCATTATGTTCCATTCGTTTAGATACGGCATTCATTATTTCGGAAAACAATTCGTAACTTCGTTAAGTTCACTAACAGCCAAATTTGAAAGGAAATTTCAATACCTATAATTTAATAGTTAATAATAGTTAAGTTATTATTAGTTAATTATTATTTCAGATTTCCGAACTTACTAATTTACGAATTTACTAATTTACGAATGTACAAATTTAAGAATGTACGAATTTACGAATGTGCGAATGTACAAATTTAAGAATGTACGGAACTACGAATTTTCGAATATTTGAATTTACGAATATTCGTTAAACGAGTTTTCGTTAATTCGGATATTTCCGAATTAACGAATTTGTCGAAATTAGTTAAAAAACGAATTCGGAACGAATCTAAATGGCAGCACTGAAGTGCTTCCTGTTATAGACAGCAATTGCATCACTTCCACCACACCCTCCTGAGGTCATTTCCTGTTTAATCACTATAAAGCTGAAAGGTTCCAGAGAGATTGCTCAGTTGGTTTAGAGCTATATACAGTCTGTACCTGTTGCTTGTGGTGTGATATTGCAACCTGACCTTTGCTACGTTTATTGACTCTGATCATTTGCTGCCTGCGCTGACCTTATGCCACGCTTGACTTTGATTTTTGGACTTCCCTTTTTGTACCACGTTTTTGGAAACTTTGCTGGATTCACCTCCCGAGTATCGATATCCAAGGTGTGTACTCCTGCTATTGGGTTCCCCATACCTAAACAGTGACAGTGCATTTTTTTCTGAAACAATTGTACCTGCTAATTCCAGGTATTTCTGAAGCTCTCCACAAGTGGTCCTTGTCTCTTTGACAACTCTTCTGATAATTCGTTTGTCCTCTGTCAGAAAGGAGCACCTGGTCGTGACCGGTTTATGGTGAAATTATGTTCTTTCCACTTCTGGATTATGGCCCCAACAGTGCTCACTGGTACATTCAGAAGTTTAGAAATCCTTGTGTAACCAAAGCCATCAGTATGTTTTTCAACAATAAGGTCTTGAGAGAGCTCTTTGCTTTTACTCATCATGAGATGTTTCTTATTTCTTGTGTGACACCTTGGTAATTAGACACCTTTTTATAGTCCATCAGTTGAGACTGAACCGGCTGATATTAATTTGCACTGACAAGGGGCAGGGATTGCTTTCTAATTACTGATAGATTTCAGCTGGTGTCTTTGTTTCCATGGCTTTTTGCACCTTTCTTCATGTGTTCAATACTTTTTCCCTGTGTTATTCCATTTTATTACACAGTAGACATGTGCAATTCGTTTCGCTCCGAATTCGTTTTTGTAACGAATTTTGACAAATTTGTTAATTCATAAATTTCCAAATTAACAAAAACCCGTTGAACAATTTTTTCCGAATATCTGCAAATTACAATATTTCTTAAATTCGTAAGTTTGAATATTCGGAATATTCGAAAATTCTGAAAATTCAGAAATTCCAAAATTTTGAACATTCGGAAATTAAAAAATTCGAAAGTCTGGAAAGAAGAACGAAAATCCGAAAATTCACAAACGCGAAAATCTGAAATAATAACTTACTAATAATAACTTAACCATTACTAAGTATTAAATTATAGGTATTGGAATTTCCTTTGAAATTTGGCTGTTAGTTAACGTAAAGAATACGAATTTATCCGAAGTTACGAGTTATCCGAAAAAAATGAATATAATAATAAATAACAATAATAATAATAAAAACTTTTTATTACCGTATATACTCGAGTATAAGCCGAGTTTTTCAGCCCTTTTTTTAGGGCTGAAAGTATACCCCTCGGCTTATACTCGAGTCAGTACCTGAAAATCTTGAAATTCCGCGGCCGGCGTCCATTGTTCAAATCTCGCGCCGTTCTCCCTGTCCCTTCCGCGATAGGCGTTTCCAGCAAACACTTGTGTTGAGTGTTGCGCCTATCACGGAGGTCCTCTTGTCCGACGTCCGTGATTGGCGGAGCACTGAACACAGTGCCTGGTGGGAAACGGAGTCGGAGAATGAGAGAACCTCCGTGATAGGCGCAACACTCAACATAGTGTTTGCTGGAAACGCCTATCATGGAAGGGACAGGGAGAACGGCGCGAGATTTGAACAATGGACGCCGGCTGCGGAATTACAAGATTTTGAGGTACACTGACTCGGGCACAGTGAGGCTGCAATGGACACAGTAAGGGGGCACAGTGAGGTGACAATGGGCACAGTGAGGTGAAAATGGGCAGTGAGGTGGCACAGTGAGATGGCAATGGGCACAGTAAGGGGGCACAGTGAGGTGGCAATGGGCAGTGAGGTGGCAATGTGCACAGTGAGGTGGCAGAGTGAGGTGGCAATGGGCACAGTAAGGTTGGGCAATTGGCACAGTGAGGTGGCAATGGGCACATTTCCTCCCCTCGGCTTATACTCGAGTCAATACGTTTTCCCAGTTTTTTGTGGTAAAAGTAGGTACCTCGGCTTATACTCGGGTCGGCTTATACTCGAGTATATACGGTATTATTATTTTTAATTAATTCCGTTCCATTTGTTTAAATGCTGCATTCGTAATTTCGGATAATTCATAACTTCGGATAAATTCTTATTCATAAACAGCCAAATTTGAAAGGAAATTCCAATACCTATAATTTAATAGTTGGTTATTATTCTTTAGTTATTAATTAGAATTTTCTGTACAATTTTCTGATTTTCTTTTTTTCCGATTTCTTGATTTTCTTATTTTAGGATTTTCACATTTTTGGATTTTCGAATTTCTGAAATTTTGAATTTCCGAATTTCCGAATTTAAATTTCCGAAAAAAAATAAAATAAAAAAAAACGAATAAAACAAAAACAATTATTTTTTTCGGCAGTGCACATGTCTATTAAACAGCTTAATTTCTAAACGTATTTGTTTTGGTTTCTTTGTATGTATAGTATACATGTGTTCTTACCGACACATGGTGACAATTTCATGTCAGTAGCACCTTTAAAAAAATATTTACCTAGAAAAATGGGTCAATACCTATTTTATCCGTTGTGTGTGTGTGTGTGTGTGTGTGTGTGTGTGTATATATATGTATATATATATATATATATATATATATACACACACAGCGGATAAAATAAGTATTGACCCATTTTTCTAGGTACCGTATATACTCGAGTATAAGCCGAGTTTTTCAGCACATTTTTTGGTGCTGAAAATGCCCCCCTCGTCTTATACTCGAGTCACCTTTTTGCGCCTAATCTCCCGGACTTTGGGGACCCGGTACCGGCTGGTCAACCTTGGCACACATGTAGCCCCACTTTTCCTTTACAAGTGTGCAAAGTTTGGTGGCCGGGGAGCACCGATTTTTCAAAGCCGGGCACCCCTTCCATAGACTCCCATGTTAAATGGTAATTTCTCTGGTGATTTTGGGGACCCAGTACTGGCCGGTTGTAGGTTCCCTGGACCCGGAACTTAGCAGACATGTATCTCCAGCCTTCCTCTATAAGTGTGCAAAGTTTTTTGTCTGGGGGACCTACGGCCCGGGAGCAACGATTTTTTAATGCCGGGTACCCCTTCCATAGACTCTCATGTTAAACGTCAGTCTAGTCATGGACACAGTGAGGCATGGGCACTAGGGTGACCACATTTCCAAACTACCATTCAGGGAAACCCCCCCCCCCCTTCCCAAAAATCAGCTTGTGCTGTAACAAATCACAGCACAGTGATTGGACACAAGACGCAGGATTTATGATTTCTCCAATCACAAGCAGGGGGTGGGATTGTGCTCCTCCAGGCATTCCTGGCCAGGACAAGTACGGTCAGTGAGTAAAGCGGTGATGTGGCAGACTTTTTCAGGGGCATCAGATTGGCCCCGGGGGGTGGCTGTGTCAGTTTCATTCCGGGACACTGTATTGTCCTGGAATGAAGGTGCCCGGGACAGACCTGCAAAATGCGGGACTGTCCCGGGCAATCCGGGACACGTGGTCACCCTAATGGGCACAGTGAGGCATGGGCACAGTGAGTCAAAGTGAGGCACAGTGAGGCATGGACACAGTGAGGTATGCACATGGACACAGTGAGGCAAAGTGAGGCACAGTGAGGCATGCAGATGGACACCCTAGGCTTATACTCGAGTCAATAAGTTTTCCCAGTTTTTTGTGGTAAAATTAGGTGCCTCGGCTTATATTCGGGTCGGCTTATACTCAAGTATATACGGTAAATATTTTTCTAAAGGTGCTACTGACATGAAATTGTCCCCATGTTTCGGTAAGAACACATGTATACTATACATACACAGAAACCAAAACAAATACGTTTAGAAATTAAGCTGTAAATATATGTATACAATATTTATATATAAGCACAATTGGTAATAGAGTTCCTTTCGATAAATCTGCCTTTATGTTCCGATCATTAGAAGGTCATGCCGGTAATGGGTATTCCTCCCATATTTTGCAGGAGGCAGTCAAAGAAAACAACAAGAGGCGAGAAATGGAAGAGAAGATGAAAAGGGCCAAGATAGCAAAGGAAAAGGCCGAACGTGAGAAGATGGAACGAATGCAGAAGAAGAAGCAGCTTATTGATATGAATAAAGGTAAGACAAGGAGAGCAAACATTCCGCGGAGTATGTATATTACACCGTCTTCAAAGGGCGCGCGCCCGCGTTTCATTACACTACGCAGATTCACCGCCGCTCACACCTGTTTATTATCGCCACAGATATGTCCCTTCATCTATCACCCAGCCCCCCCCCCAGCCATCCCCTCCCCCACCAACCTTATCCTTGAATCGGCATCGGGGGCCCGAGTATAGACCTTCAGCCGTTTGTTTTACCGCTTTTTTTGAATTCCGCTCAAGCTCGGAGCTTTTGTAAGCGCTTCCATCTTAAGGTTTGATGTGATTCATCATGGTCTTTTAATTAATCAGACTTTGATCTCTTCTACAAATATGAGAAATATTTTAATAATATGGTAATGCAGCTGTGTTTAATACGGTTATTTATTTTTTATGTCGCGCACAAAGGCTCCTGCGTAATGGGTCAGCGCGTATCGCTTCTTTGTAAAACCCAGTCGTTTCCTTTACAAAGGGCCTTTTAGAATATGTGTTGGTGACGCCACGGTTAGAATTTGATGCCGTGGAAGTATTAGTTATGGGTTTGCCGTGTGTACAAAATAAACCTTCAGCCTCCTGGCTGATTTTCGGCTAACTTTAGCCTATCTCTGCATAGGCCAGGGCTTGCCAACCAAGGTTCCATGGAATCCTAGGGTGCTTCCAATGATGGTGGAACCTGGTTCGTTTGGTTAACAAAAACTGCTCCTCTGATGCTGTTTGGCATTCTGCCCGATCTCACTGCCAGGGTCTCCACAGATATTCTAGATCAGGGTTTCTCAACTAGGGTTCCTCCAGAGCATTGGCGGCTCCAGCCGGGGAGGCGGTAAAAAAAACACCCGACCAATGGACCCCCCCCCGATCGCTCTGGGCGGCCATCTCCCGAGCCCGGGATCTTCCTGTAACTCCTCCCCCCTGCCCGGCCAATACGATTGATTCTCTTCTCGGCCAAGCGCGCCCTGCCTGCTTCCTAATTGGCTGGGAGGAGAAGCAGGAAGACACTTGCGAATATTCACTATTGTCACACAATTGGGTGGGCTTGGGGCACGAGCCCACCCTTTTTTGAAGCCAATGGGAGCCTCAGGCTCTAATCATGTCCTTTAAAAGAAAAAAAAACAAACATTGGAATCCATGCGTCTGATGCCCTGCATGTAGATTAGAGGCCGGGTGCATGGATTAGGGGGGTGGCTCCCCTGTGCCCTGTATGGAGTAGCTCAATACCCATGTGATCAGCTGTGTCCAAACACAGCTGATCACATGTAAACAAGGAAATGCCGTTTATTAGCTCTCCATGCCTCACACTGACAGAGTGTGAGGAGAGGAGAGCCGATCCGCAGCATTTCCTCGCAGGGGAGACCTGTACAGGTAATCAGGGCACTGATCATCAGTGCAGCCCCAATAGTGATGCCAGTCTGTGCCCATCAGAGATGCCAATTTGTGAACATAAGTGAGGCAAATCTGTACCCATCTGTGATGCAAGTTATTGCTGCCTTTAGTGCTCATCAGTGTCGCCTATCCGTGCCACCTATCATTGCCCATCAGTGCCGCCTATCAGTACTGCATATCAGTGCCGCCTTTCAATGCTGCATATTAGTGCCTCCTTGTCAGTGCCACCTCATCAGTACCCTTGAGTGCCGTCTCATTGGTGCCCATCATTGCCACCTCATCAGTGCCATCTCATTAGTGCCCATCATTGCCACCTCATCAGTGCCATCTCATTACTGCCCATCATTACCACCTCATCAGTGCGCATCAATGAAGAAGAAAAATTACTTATTTACAAAATTTTATGACAGAAACTAAGGAAAATTAAAAAAAAAAAAATTTTGGCAAAAAACAAACAAACTCTGTGGTGATTAAATACCACCAAAAGAAAGCTCTATTTGTTTGAAAAAAAAAATCATCTGGGTACAGTGTAACATGACCGCACAATTGTCATTCAAAGTGTGACCGCGCTGAAAGCTGAAAATTGGCCTGGGCAGGAAGGGGGTGAAAGTGCCCGGTATTGAAGCGGTTAAACTGAGAAAATGTACCATTTCAGGGAAAAAAAAAAAAGGTAATTTTGAAAGTGATGACACCAACAGGTCTCAAAAATGTTGATATACCGGTAGGTATGGGGCAACAAAAAGCTGGCAAAGTAAGTGGTACTAACAAGGAAGAGCTTATGAGAGAGAGAGATGCTGCTTGCTTCGAAGCTCCCTTTGTCTAATTGAAACCTAAAACCTGTCACTGAGCTGCCAGATAAGGGATGGGTCACTGCTATGATGACCACTGAGCTGTGTAAGCTCAACCAGCTTAAAGCGGCAGTCATTTTTTTCAACTTTCCATCTATTAAATCTTCTGCCCTTGTTGTATTAACTTTGGATAGTAAAACATTTTTTTTTCTGCCAGTAAATACCTTATACAGCCCACTTCCTTTTTCTTGTCTGGTAGAAAGCCAAGGCTAAAGATGACATGCACAGCTCTCTCTCTCTCTCTCACTTTTGTGAGAGTTTGCCAGGAAGGGAGGGGAGGTGAGTTATAAGAGTGCCAATGAGAGCTGCAGAGCTGGAGGTGTGTCTGTTTAAATCCAGGAAGTGAACGGGCAACAGCTTCAGCTGACCACAGTTAAAAGTATTGCAGCCAGACTCAGTGGAGGGAGACTTCTGCAGCATATTTGGCGAGTACAGAATCACAGTACGGTATATATACTAAAATAATATGCAAAATGGTTGGAGGGAAGCTTCAGAATGGCAAAGATGTTTTTACTACAAATGATGTGAGCAGACTGCAGTTCCTCTTTAAAGCTTGGTTGCGTGCAAATTAAATTAATTGTTTGAAAGGCCCCCCCACTTTACATAGTCTCAATAAATCTAAAAGTGATTGTAAGAAGATTGTAATAGACTTATATTTAAAGGTTCTCATCTACCTTATATAAAAAAAAAATATATATATATATATATATATATATATATATATATATATATTTGTATGTCTGACTATAATGAAGCAAATCTAGACAAAGCCATTGCACAATCCCAATAAAGTGCTTCTAATGCCCTGTACACACGATCGGAATTTCCGATGGGATAAAATCTGATGGAATTTTTCGTAGGAATTCCATTCAAGCTGTCTTCCATCAGTCTTGCCTACACACCGTCAGTCCAAATCCCGACCGTCCAAAACGCGGTGACGTAAAACACTACGACGAGCCGAGAAAAATTAAGTTCAATGCTTCCGAGCATGCGTCGACTTGATTCTGAGCATGCGTGTTTTTTTTCTCCGTCGGAGTTCCACACAGACGATCGGAATTTCCATAGGAAAAAAAATAAAACATGTTCTATTTCTAAACTTCTATGGAAAAAAGTCTGATGGGGCCCACACATGGTCGGAATATCTGATGAAAAAAATTCTGTCAGACTTTTTTCATAGGAAATTCTGATCGTGTGTACAAGGTATTAGACTAGTAACAGGTAATGTGTGTCACTGGGCAGCATTCTAGCTTAGATATATATATATATATATACAGTGGGGCAAAAAAGTATTTAGTCAGCCACCAATTGTGCAAGTTCTCCCACTTAAAAAGATGAGAGAGGCCTGTAACTGTCATCATAGGTATACCTCAACTATGAGAGACAAAATGTGGAAACAAATCCAGACAATCACATTGTCTGATTTGGAAAGAATTTATTTGCAAATTATGGTGGAAAATTAGTATTTGGTGAATATCAAAAGTTCATCTCAATACTTAGTTATATATCCTTTGTTGGCAATGACAGAGGTCAAACGTTTTCTGTAAGTCTTCACAAGGTTGTCACACACTGTTGCTGGTATGTTGACCAATTCCTCCATGCAGATCTCCTCTAGAGCAGTGATGTTTTGGGGCTGTCGCTGGGCAACACGGACTTTCAACTTCCTCCAAAGGTTTTCTATGGGGTTGAGATCTGGAGACTGGCTAGGCCACTCCAGGACCTTGAAATGCTTCTTACGAAGCCCCTCCTTCGTTGCCCAGGTGGTGTGTTTGGGATCATTGTCATGCTGAAAGACCCAGCCATGTTTCATCTTCAATGCCCTTGCTGATGGGAGGAGGTTTGCACTCAAAATCTCACGATACATGGCCCCATTCATTCTTTCATGTACACGGATCAGTCGTCCTGTTCCCTTTGCAGAGAAACAGACCCAAAGCATGATGTTGCCACCCCCATGCTTCACAGTAGGTATGGGGGTCTTTGGTTGCAACTCAGCATTCTCTCTCCTCCAAACATGACGAGTTGTGTTTCTACCAAACAGTTCTACTTTGGTTTCATCTGACCATATGACATTCTCCCAATCCTCTTCTGGATCATCCAAATGCTCTCTAGCAAACCTCAGACGGGCCCGGACATGTACTGGCTTAAGCAGGGGGACACGTCTGGCACTGCAAGATCTGAGTCCCTGGCGGCGTAGTGTGTTACTGATGGTAGCCTTTGTTACGTTGGTCCCAGCTCTCTGCAGGTCATTCACTAGGTCCCCCCGTGTGGTTCTGGGATTTTTGCTCACTGTTCTTGTGATCATTTTGACCCCACGGGGTGAGATCTTGCGTGGAGCCCCAGATCGAGGGAGATTATCAGTGGTCTTGTATGTCTTCCATTTTCTAATTATTGCTCCCACAGTTGATTTCTTGACACCAAGCTGCTTGCCTATTGCAGATTCAGTCTTCCCAGCCTGGTGCAGGTCTACAATTGTGTTTCTGGTGTCCTTCGACAGCTCTTTGGTCTTCACCATAGTGGAGTTTGGAGTGTGACTGTTTGAGGTTGTGGACAGGTGTCTTTTATACTGATAACAAGGTGCCATTAATACAGGTAATGAGTGGAGGACAGAGGAGCCTCTTAAAGAAGAAGATACAGGTCTGTGAGAGCCAGAAATCTTGCTTGTTTGTAGGGGACCAAATACTTATTTTCCACCATAATTTGCAAATAAATTCTTTCCAAATCAGACAATGTGATTGTCTGGATTTGTTTCCACATTTTGTCTCTCATAGTTGAGGTATACCTATGATGACAATTACAGGCCTCTCTCATATTTTTAAGTGGGAGAACTTGCACAATTGGTGGCTGACTACATACTTTTTTGCCCCACTGTTTATATATATATATATATATATATATATATATATATGAGAGAGAGAGAGATTTAATAGATAGATGATAGATTAGACATGTGCAATTTGTTTTGTTTCTAATTAGTTTTTTAACAAATTTTGAGAAATTGGTTAATTCCGAAATTTCCAAATTTTTTAATTTCCAAAATTTAGAATTTCACAATTTCAGAAAAAAAGCAAAAAAACGAATAAAACGAAAACGAAAAAAACGAATTTTTCGAATTTCCCAAATTTCCGGAGTTTCCGAAAAAAGCAATAAAACGAATGATACGAAAACAACAAATTTTTTGGGAGTGCAGATGTCTAACATAGATGACAGGACAAGCGTACTTTCAAATGAATCCCCCCTGCCCCCCCTCAAAAAATGTCACATCCTCTGACATTTGCTTACATCTCTCAAAAAAAATCTGTGCGCTCCACCTTTTGCAGTAGCTCCCTAGTCTTCTATGGCGTGGATGGCAGAGATCTTTTGTTCACAGAAGCATTTCAGGAAGGATGTACACAAATGCCATAGGTTAGACAATGTGGAGAACAAGGATCCCTGTTGCACACGTGGTGGCAGTGTCCTAAAATATTTCCAAACATTTTCAATTCATCTCCTCAGTAACTGGTTCGAAACTGGATCCAGACCCCTCATCGGCACTTCTCCTCCTAAACTATGAACACTTACCCAAAAGGCATCGCCCCTTCATCATACGCTGCATGATCGCAGCTAGGAGATCTATCACATCTAAATGGAAGCAAGCAGAACCTCCCGATCTCTCCTCTTTCCTGGATAACCTCAACACTCAAGCCCTGTACACACGGGGCGGGAATTTCGTCTGGAAAAAGAACGTTGGTTTTCCTGACGAGATTCCCAGCAAGCTTTCCTTGCTCGCCGAGTGTACACACGGCACATTCAAAAGAACCGCCGTTCTTTTGAATGGCAAGAACGCGGTAACGTCATCGACTACGACGAGCATGCGCTCGTCACATTCGATGCCGTCGCCGCCATCTTGCTTCACCCTACACTACCCTTGTATATGCTACCGCACATGCGTCAAAGTCTCATCGAGCATGCGTGGGTTTACCTGGGGACAGTTAAGCATGTAGCCTCGTACACACTCAGGGTTTTCTCGTCGGGAAATAGGCCGACGAGAATCCCGAAGAGGAAATGGAGAGCAGGTTCTCTATTTTTCTCGTTGAGATTCCCGGCAATTTTCCAGACGAGAAACCATACACACGACCGTTTTCTCTGCAGAAAGCTCTCCCAGCAGTTTTCTTTCAGAGAAAACCCGACGCGTGTACAGGCTTCAGTCTCAGTTTTAACTTATGTTCTCCATCAAGAATGGTGAAAGCCAATGCTTCTGGTCCCTTTGGTCCCCTTGGCTTCAGCATCCATCTTGGACAGCTCTTCCGTAATGATGGCACGATAACACCCATGTTTCGCTGGGAAGCCATCCTTTGTTTCCCAACTCCACCCTTTGAGATCTCCCCTCTTTTAGAAGAACCTGGATGTGTTCTTCTCCCTAGAGTGGTTAAAACTAGTTACCGCATTTATGTACCAGCTCTCTTACATGCCTGCTATTCTATAACCCTCCCTTTTACACAACTGATCAGCCTTACGGAACTTGACATCCTGAACTTCACCCTACGGAATGTTTGGATCATTCTCACCGGTCTCTTTTCTTTTTCTTTTCTTGCCAAAATGTTTAAAAAATTTACCATGTGTCCAAGATTGGACACCAACTCTTGGAATGTTTTTATTTGAAATCAATGTTCTTTACTTATCGGTAGCGTAATGCCTCTTACACACGGTCGGAATTTCCGATGAAAAAAGTCAGACGGAATTTTTTCATCGCATATTCCGACCTTGTGTGTGCCCTATCGGACTTTTTCCTTTTGGAAATTCCGACAGAGTTAGAAAGAGAACATGTTCATGAAATTCCGTCCGTCTGTATGGAACACCAACGGAGAAAAAAACACGCATGCTCAGAATCGAATGCCTTGTACACACGATTGGAATTTCCGATGAAAAAAGTCTGATGGACTTTTTTCATCGGAAATTCCGATCGTGTGTGGGCCCCATCGGATTTTTTTTCCGTTGGTGTTTAGAAATAGAACATGTTTTATTTTTTTCTGATGGAAAAAAAAAACAATAGGACTTTCCTATCGTCTGTGTGGAACTCTGACCGAGAAAAAACCCACGCATGCTCAGAAACAAGTCGACGCATGCTCAGAAGCATTGAACTTCATTTTTCTCGGCTCGTCGTAGTGTTCTACGTCACCGTGTTCTCGACGGTCGGAATTTGGTGTGACAGTGTGTATGCAAGACAGCTTGAACGGAATTCCGACGGAAAATCCGATCGTGTGTACAAGGCATTATTGTATTGATAATAATTGTTATGCAACTTCAAATTTAATAAAATCCGATTAATTCAAAATGCCATAGGTTGCAGACAAAGGGTACAGGTATGTATGCATTGGGGGAAGGTGGAGGAGGGATTTTAGGTTGGGGGGTGGCAGAAGTTCACATTGTTTGCGAGCGTCTCATGCACAAAACTTATGAGAGTGGAGGAATTACATTTATATTTATCATTAATTATGCGGTATCGTCATCTTATTCTGTAAGTTTGTTTTATCAGCAAATTATATTTTGGGGTTTTTCATTGAATTCAGCTCAAAATAAATATTTGACTATTTCATAAAGTATCTTTTATTCATGAATAATTTAAAACAATTCATTGTTCTATTCATAATAACAGACAGACCTTTTCCTCCGGCTCCTCTGACTCATCTTAACCTCTTCCCGTTACCGTACTGCATATTGTACATTTAGATTGATGTTAAACTATACAGTTTCTGGAAAATCCCCATTCCAATTTCTTTGGAAACTACATTGATCCTTTAAGGTCAAAGGAAGGGGTACAGTTAAATATTAGGTTGAGGATAAAAGATGAACTTGAGACCAGGCATCCTCAACCAGGGTTCATCCAGAGGTTGCTTTGGGTTCCTAGAGCTGTGGCTGATTGACCTCCCTCTGATGGTGCTTGCATAGTTCCTGGTTCATTACCACTTGGCAGAGACAACCACCAATGCAAAGAGGACATTCTTCACACTAGCCACCAATGTTAGGGACAGTTTTCCCATTGACCACCAATGAATTGGTTTTAACAGTGGTTTCCTGAGGCTTGAAAATAATTTCAAGGGTTCTTGGCTGAATGACACCCAGCACATACGGTAGATAATACCTTGCCTACCATATAACACCTGTGTGTGGTGGTAGTGAGCAGGGGAGGGCTGGGCCAGGGGGCAGGGTGGCAATTGCCTCCCAGGCCGCCCTAACTTATGTTCAAAATGGCCGGCAGCCGCTGCCCGCTACCATTTTCTTTTCTATTCTGGTCTAGGAAGTCGGGCTGGGGGCATGGCCATGGCTGCCGACCACTAGTTGTTGCATTCCGGGAGTTGTAGTCTGCACTCAAGCTTCTGGTGGGTGGAAAACACAGCAGCGCAGAAGAAACTACAACTCCCTGGGACCGGATTCTTGGAAGCAGGCAGAGGCAGGGAGTCGGGATGCAGGGCTGCAGGGCTGGTCGCTGGCTGCAACTTGACCCCAGGATCAGGAGTGTTCACTCCCCTGGAAACCGTGGTGTGCAAGGACCTGCTGAGCTGATATCGCTGAGGTGAGAGACCCTGACACCCCTAGCTGACACCCCATCTCCCCCCATACACCCCATGTAACCTGCCCCAGTGATCAGGCTGCATTGATGGGCACTGGAGTTGGCTGCACTGATGGGCACTGGTGAGACTGCATTGAAAAAACAGGTGGGCCATGGAGGGTGAGCTGATTCCGCGGTTCAATGGGCCACTTGACTGGACTTGCCCCCCAGGCGTAAGGCCGCCAGCCCTCCCCTGGTAGTGAGGGTTGGCCTTAATGCGCACACACTGCAAATATATGTCCAGTGGCAGCCGGTGGATTTTTTTATTGGTGGGGCGGCAAACAGTATGCCGACCCCCACCGGTCGGTCGGTAGCACTTACCCCATCACCGGCGGCAGCCTCCCGTTCTCCTGCTCTCCACAGGTCATCACAGTGATGGCTTCCATTTCCTCCCTCCTTGGCGGCCAATCAGGAGTCTTCTCTTTTTCCGCCGATCGGAAAACGGGTCTCACACCCGCTTCTGATTGGCCGGATTGAGGTTTAGTGTTTCGACAGCGAATATTCATTCACGGTTGCAACATACCTGGGTAGGATCAGAGCGCATTCTCTGCGACCCAAGCCCACCCTATTTTGAAGCCTATTAGAGCTCTAATAGGCTTCAAAAACAACCCTGGCCGCTGTAATCAGGGGGTGCCGTGGTGGCCGTGGATAGATTTATGCTATGCATGAATCTATTCACTGCATATAGGGGGGTGGCGTGGAGAGAGGGGGTGGTGCCCGGGCGCCTCTAATGAATGGGCAGCCACTGTATATATGTCCATGGTGGCTGAGGTTTCTGTGCTGACAGTGCTCTCCCAGCACAGTGGTCAAACTTTTATTGAGAGCTCTCAGTCTCTAGTTTATGATTGGGAGGTGACAGGCCAACTCCCAATCATGTGACCACTGTGACAGCCAATCAAAGTAGTTACATGATTAGGAAGCCTGCCCTGGCCCCCGGCTTAAGACCCAGTTAAAGGACCCTGGTGCTTAGGAAGGGGTTAACCCCTTTTTACAGGCTTTCTTAGGATCTTTAGGGTTTCTGAACAACAGGAGGGGGTGTTCCTAATCGTGTGATTGGCTGTCAAAGCAGTCAGATGACTGGGTGCCCATCCCGCTGGCTCCTGATCATGAAACATTGATTGTGAGCTGTTGTGACAACTCAGTCAGTGTGCTAGCTACCCATTCGATGTGTTCCACTGAGGGTGCAGGTCAGGCTAGGAGTCCGCCCTGACTCCATATAATCCACAAAACAAATAGAGAAAAATCTCAGCCCAGCATGATAGCAACATATAATTGGCTGGATGTAAAGATCAATACCAGAAAACATGGTTGGGTGATGGCAGCCTTTGTTGCCCACTCTAACCCGGTCTGATTGACGTTGGCCCTAAAAAAATGTTGATAAATGGGGTCTTTTTAAGACACGTTTGATCTCCTAGGGTACCGTCATTTTCTCTCTCTTCTAATGCTGCGTACACACGATCGATTTTTTTCGACGGTGAAAACACCGTCGAGAAAATCGACGTGAAAAACGAGGAACAGCTTGTTCCCCCCACACACGGCCGTTTTAAATGACATTTTTTTTTTGTCGAAAAAAACGACCGTGTGTGGGCTCCCCGGCAGTGTTTCCCTATGGGAAAACTGCCGCGGAAAAAAACGACGGGAATCACGACGAGAAAAATTAGAGCATGTTCTAATTTTTCTCGTCGTGATTAATGCCGTTTTTCCCGTTGAGAAAAACGACAAAAAGCCCACAGACGATCGTTTTTCTCGTCCAAAGGACAAAAATGTCATTTTTTTTGACGGGAAAAATGATCGTGTGTACGCGGCATTAGAATCTCAGAGAAGTTGGGTTTTAAATCTCCCCACCAGTTCTTTCTCACTACCGCAGCCATTACAAGACTAAACAATGGTGTCACTCAGGGCATCTCCATTTCTTTTTCGTACATCACGGGACACAGAGCGACTTAGTCATTACTAATGGGTTATATAGATTACCTTCAGGTGTTGGCACTGGCCAATTCCAAACCGGAAGTACCCTCCCCTATATAAGCCCCTCCCATCCGGGAGCACCTCAGTTTTTTGCCAGTGTCTAAAGTGTTGGCCAAAGAGTAACATGTGTTTTCACTGGGCTTGCGTACAGGTTCTTTTGGGCCTTAGTAAGCTGTTCCGGATCCCACCAAAAAAGCTTCATAGCTAAACGGTCGGTACCCGGGCCTTGCAAGAGAAGAGCAAGGTTTTGCCTGTAATGCCTCTCTTAGGAGGGCTGGACCCTGGGATCCAGAGCTCTGGTCATACCCACGACCAAGATGTTGTCTGTGCAGGGTGCTATACAGGTCCAGGGGAGTGGAATCCTTGGGAACCCGGTCCCTGAAGGTTTAATTACAATGCCTGCCGTGATAGGTGAAGTTTGGACTTCTGTGGACCAAACAAAGTCCTGCGGCGGGGATCAGGTAAGTGGGGGCCCCCAGGAACTTGGTTCTATTGGGGGACCCCCAAGCCTAATTTGTCTTTCTGTCTGTTACCTAACGGTATTCCCGCTAATATCTGTGTTTGCCTGTAACTACTAAAAATGTAAAATTTTAATAGTAGTC
Source organism: Rana muscosa (assembly GCA_029206835.1). Lineage (NCBI taxonomy): Eukaryota > Metazoa > Chordata > Amphibia > Anura > Ranidae > Rana > Rana muscosa. The sequence continues at coordinate 369,393,171 of CM055125.1, forward strand.
AAGAAAAAAAAAAAAAAAAGGGACCGCGGTACCTGTGTTAAACCACTAGAGGCCGCTGTAGTCCATTTTTCTTGTCATGTGGATCTTTGGTTTTCTCAAGTCAAAAGATCCAGGCAGTTGGTAAGTTTCTCTGTGGGAATTCACTTCCTCTGCCCTGTTGCTGCGCTCATCCACCGCACAGGCCCTCCGGCAAAAAGGGCCCTGGCTCCTAGCCCCTGTTTGATTTCGAAAAGGGCGCCAATGGCGCACGGGCCTCCTATGAAAAAAAAGGGGCGGGTGGATGACGCTCGATGCGCGCCGCGACGCTTCTGCGCATGTGCAGGCGTCCCAGCATGGTTAAAAGACACAGTACAAGTGTCAGCTGGATGCAAACAGAGCTAGCAACAAACAGTGGCACACAGAGGCGGTTGATGCAGGCATCCCCATAGAAAGGCACTTTAGTGGACACCAGCTGGTATATAGCAGCAACTGTGTTAGACTATTACCAGCAAAAATTGGTGTATGACGACGGGAATACCTCAGCTTTGTGCTTAAAGGATATGTCGTCCAGACGCTCCGGAAATAGGTCTTCCAGGAAGCCAAAGGGGTCTCCATCGGGCTCTGAGGATATTGGGCATGCTTGTACTGCACCAATCTCCCCTGAGAATTCAGAGGTCAGTAGCCGTAGAAACCCCGCAGGAGTGCCTGGTGCTGCGGCTGTCCCCAGTCCACCTGCTCCTGTATATATAACAGAGGAGGTTTTATCCTCAACTCTGGGAGGATTGGAAGAGAGATTAACAGCATTGATCGCTGCTTCCCTGTCACAGGAAAAGCGCGTCCGATCTCCGTCTCCTCCTTTAGAGTGCCTGTTAGTGGAGGAACAGCCCCACACAGAGATCGACCTACCTGAAGGGGATCAGGATGAGGTTGATTCAGTTATGGAGGAATCAACAGTGGAAGAACCTTTCTCAGCATCTCAGGCTGAAAGATTATGGGTTCAGTCTCTGACTAACATGGTCCGATCAGCATTTAAAATGCCTCTGGCGGAACCACCATCCACTACGGTTTCCTCGCTGGGGTCGCTAAAAGCTCCCCAGGCTGTCTGTTCCTTCCCAATCCACCCTTTATTAGAAGGGCTTATTTACCAGGATTGGGAGCATCCTGATAAAATATTTGCTCCCCCCAAGAGATTTCCGGTGATCTATCCCATGGAGGATAAGTTCATAAAAAAATGGAGGGTCCCTACAGTGGACGCAGCCATCTCTTCTGTTAACAAATCACTGACATGTCCAGTAGATAATGTTCCAATGTTCAAAGACCCAATAGATAAAAAATTGGAGTCTTTACTAAAATCTGCTTTCTCTACAGCAAGCATGGTGACACAACCTGCGGTAGCAGCGATTGGAGTCTGCCAAGCAGTGAAAGATCAGTTGAAACAAGTCTTAAGGGACTTACCAGATCAGCAGGCTCTTGCCCTAGCTGACCTACCTAGAGCCTTGTGTTGCGGTGGACGCCATAAAGGATACAATCCAACAGGCCTCCCGCTTTACGCTGTCTATAGTACGTATGCGTAGGCTTCTGTGGCTCAAAAACTGGTCTGCTGAAGCTCCCTGTAAAAAACTGCTGGTTAGCTTCCCATTTCATGGAGAACGCTTATTTGGAGAAGATCTGGACAAATATATCCAGAAAATTTCTGCTGGTAAAAGTTCACTCTTACCGGTTAAGAACAAGGGTAGAAGTCCTTCTTTTAAGAGGCCTACTTCTCCAGTCCCTGGCACATCGGCTGTGAAACAGTTCCGACGGCCTCCGCGGTCAAATCCAGGGGGCAGAAATCAGGGACAATCACAGGGTAAGAAGAAACCCTGGGTCAAGAGAGGTACAAAACCTCCCCCTAAGTCATGAAGGGTTGCCCCCACTCAGTCGGGTGAGGGGAAGACTTCATTTGTTCACAGAGACCTGGCGGGACACCATCAGAGATGGGTGATCTCCGCAGTAAGTCTGGGATACAGGCTGGAGTTAAAAGACATTCCTCCTGCCCATTTTATAAGGTCAAACGTGCCAAGCGATCCCCAGAAGAGTGGATCCCTCCTTCTGGCACTAGAGCAACTATTGCCCCAAGGGTAATCATGAAGGTTCCCTTGGAAGAAAACGGGTTCGGGTTTTACTCGAACCTTGTCACAGTCCCCAAACCAAATGGGGACATGAGGCCCATATTAAATATAAAAGGGCTAAACAAGTTCCTACATATCAGGACTTTTTCGGATGGAGTCGATCCGATCGGTGGCCACCGCCCTACAAGGGCAGGAATGGTTAGCCTCGATCGACATAAGGGATGCTTATTTGCATATTCCCATCTGTCCGGCCCACCAGAAAGTTCTACGCCTTGCAGTAGAAGGGCGCCATTTTCAGTTCAGAGCCTTACCTTTCGGTCTGGCCACGGCACCACGAGTGTTCACAAAAATTCTGGCCCTACGATTGGCCAAACTAGGAACACAAGGTGTAACGATAATGGCATATCTAGACGACTTGTTGCTGATAGACCACTCAGTGAAAAAAACTAGAAGTGGTCGTTCACAAGATAATCAAGTATCTGGAATCTCACGGTTGCATTATCAACCGAGACAAGCCAGCCCTAAAACCAGTCAAAAGCCTGGCATACTTGGGGGCTAAGACTGGATTCAAATCAGAGAAAGATTTTCTTACCTCCAGAGAAGGTGTCGTCTTTGAAAGATTTGACCCACTTAGTGGGTACAAAAAAGAAAAACCATCCATACGCCTGTGTATAAGGCTGCTGGGAAAAATGGTGGCTTCATTCGAAGCGGTACCCTACGGTCAATTCCATTCAAGGAACTTGCAGAGGGCCATACTGTCAGCCTGGAACAAAAAAGTTCAGGCTTTAGACTTACCAATGTCCCTGTCCCCTTCCGTTCGCAAGAGCCTCCATTGGTGGTTGGTGCCCCAGAATCTGGAAAAAGGGAAACCCTTCAGTCCGGTTTCTTGGAAGGTGGTCACTACAGTTGCCAGCCTCATAGGCTGGGGGGCAGTACTGGAGCAATGGTCTCTCCAGGGCAAGTGGTCAGAAGCAGAGAAGGCCCTGCCCACCAATCTCTTAGAGATACGAGCAGCCGGTATGCCCTAGTAGCATGGACATCCAAACTCCAAGGGTCACCTGTCAGAATTCAATCAGACAATGCCACAGCAGTGGCATATATCAATCACCAGGGTGGCACCAGGAGTCGTGCAGCCCAGAGGGAAGCGAATTGCATCCTGGAATGGGCAGAAAGGTATGTCACAGCCATATCCGCGGTTTTCATCCCAGTAGTGGAAAATTGGAGAGCGGACTTTTTAAGTCGCCAGCAATTATGCCCGGGGAATGGTCTCTTCACCCCGAGGTTTTCCAGGCAATATGCCAGCGGTGGGGAACACCGGATGTAGATCTGCTAGCATCCAGATTCAACGCAAAGGTGGACAGTTTTGTGTCCCGCACAAAGGATCCCCTAGCTTGCGGTTCGGATGCCCTAGTGTTCCCTTGGGATCAGTTCAAGCTGATATATGCATTCCCACCGCGATTAATCCACAGAATCAGGGTAGAAAAGAAACCAGTGATTCTGGTGGCTCCAGCGTGGCCCCGAAGGGCATGGTACGCGGAGATTGTAAAAATGTCAGTGGGAAGTCCTTGGACCCTCCCACATCGTCCGGACCTGCTTTCGCAAGGACCGATATACTACCCTTCCTTACCAGCCCTAGGTTTGACAGCCTGGCTATTGAAGCCCACATTCTAAAAAAGAGAGGGCTCTCTAATCCTGTGGTATCTACCATGATCAATGCCAGGAAGCCGGTATCCAGGCAGATCTATTATAGGATCTAGAAGGCGTACATCACGTGGTGTGAGGCCAGGAAATGGCATCCACGTAAGTACGTAATAGGTAGGATTCTGGACTTCCTACAGTGGGCTGTACATAGGAAGCTTGCCTTGAGTACTATCAAGGGTCAGACGGCCTTGTCAATATTTTTTTCAAAGGCCCTTGGCTTTGCATTCATTAGTCAAAGCTTTCATACAAGGAGTGATGCGTATTAGCCCTCCGGTTAGTATTCCCATATGTCCATGGGACTTAAACCTGGTTCTGTCGGTTCTACAGAAACAACCATTTGAACCATTGCGGCACATTTCCTTGGTTCTTTTCACCAGGAAATTGATTTTCTTAGTAGCCATTTGTTCGGCTAAAAGAATATCAGAATTAGCCGCCTTGTCCTGTAAGGAGCCATATCTGGTTATCCATAAGGACAGAGTAGTATTACGTCCTCATCCAGCCTTCTTCCTAAGGTGGTATCGAGGTTCCATTTGAACCAAGATGTGGTTCTTCCTTCCTTTTTTCCCCAAACCTAGTTCGGTAGAGGAAAAGTTATTGCATTCTTTGGATGTAGTAAAAGCAGTTAAAGCTTATCTAAAAGCCACTGCTCAGATTCGTAGAACGGATACTTTGTTTGTTCTGCCGGAAGGCCCCAGAAAGGGTCAGGCAGCATCAAAATCTACTTTAGCCAAGTGGATTCGACAGGTCATTATGCAAGCCTATGGCTTGAAAAGGAGACCGCCTCCGTTCAAAGTTAGGGCACACTCCACAAGAGCAGTTGGAACTTCATGGGCAGTGCATCACCAAGCCTCCCTGGCTCAAGTCTGTAAGGCCACAACATGGTCCTTAGTACAAACGTTTACTAGATTCTATCAGGTAGACGTCAGAAGTCAGGAGGATGTCGCCTTTGGGCGCAGTGTGTTGCAGGCCGCAAAAGAGCCTCATGCCTGATGGCGCCCAGCTTATGTATCCCTCCCCTCATTTGGCATTGCTTTGGGACTTCCCATTAGTAATGACTAAGTCGCTCTGTGTCCCGTGATGTACGAAAAAGAAAAAGGGATTTTTATAACAGCTTACCTGTAAAATCCTTTTCTTGGAGTACATCACGTGACACAGAGCTCCCACCCCTCTTTTTGGGACACTTATTGCTTGGCTACAAAACTGAGGTGCTCCCGGATGGGAGGGTCTTATATAGGGGAGGGTACTTCCGGTTTGGAATTGGCCAGTGCCAACACCTGAAGGTAATCTATATAACCCATTAGTAATGACTAAGTCGCTCTGTGTCCCGTGATGTACTCCAAGAAAAGGATTTTACAGGTAAGCTGTTATAAAAATCCCTTTTTCATCTCCTATCATTTCATTAGCCAGAGGTGAAGCTAAATCCCAATAGATACAGGTGGATGATGGGAACCTTTGTTGTCCGCTCAAAGCAGGTCTAGTTGACGTTGGCCCTAAAAATATTTTATTAAATCTGATCTTTTTTTGAGACACTTTTTAACTCCGAGGGGACTGTCATTTTCTCTTTTCTTAGAATCTCAGAGAAGCTGGGTTTTAAATCTCTCAACCAGTTCTGTCTCACCACTGCTGCCATTACAAGACCAAACGTTGGTGTCACTCTACTAGTAGGGTTTCTCTATAACGTTGCATACACAAATTGCATATCCAACTGTAAAAAAGTGGACACCATTTCATCAACAAGAGGGAAAGATAAATCCCAATAGACACAATTGGATGATGGCAACTTTCGTTGCCTACTCGAACGACGTCTAGTTAAAGTAGGCCTTAACCACTTAAGGATATACGTCGGCAGAATGGCACTGACAGGCATATCAACGTACCTGTACATCCCCTTTAAATGCCTGTCCGTGTAATCGCGCGCGCGACCCTGCCGCGGCCGCCATCCCCGTGAGTCGGACCACGGGTCCCGCGGACTCGATCGCCATGGGGATCCCCGCGTTCGTCTCACGGAGGTATAGAGCAAGGAGATGCTTGTGTAAACAAGCATCTCCCCGCTCTGACTAGTGACAATGACACTGATCTCGGCTCTGTGTACTCGGAGCGGAGATCAGTGTCATGTGACACAGAGCCCATCCCCCCTACAGTAAGAAACACAATGCAGGGAACACTTAACCCCTACAGCACCACCTAGTGGTTAACCCCTTCACTGCCAGTGTAATTTTCACTGTTATCAGTGCATTTTTATAGCACTGATCGCTGTGAAAATGACAATGGTCCCAAAAATGTGTCAAAAGTGTCCGATATGTCCGCCATAATGTCGCAGTCATGAAAAAAAAAATCACTGATCGCTGCCATTACTAGTAACAAAAAATAATAATTAATAAAAATGCCATAAAACTACCCCCTATTTTGTAAACGCTATAACTTTTGCGCAAACCAATCAATAAACGCTTATTATGATTTTTTTTTACCAAAAATATGTAGAAGAATACGTATTGGCCTAAACTGAGGAAAAAAAAAGATTTTTTTATATATTTTTTGGGGGATATTTATTATAGCAAAAAGTAAAAAAATATTTTTTTTTTTCAAAATTGTCGCTCTATTTTTGTTTATAGCGCAAAAAATAAAAACCGCAGAGGTGATAAAATACCACCAAAAGAAAGCTCTATTTGTGGGAAAAAAAGGACGTCAATTTTGTTTGGAAGCCACGTCGCACGACAGCGCAATTGTCAGTTAAAGCGACGCAGTGCTGAATCGCAAAAAGGGGCCTGGTCTTTAACCAGCCAAAATGGTCCGGGCTGAAGTGGCTTCACACGATCGTGAAAAACAATGCTCGAACAAAGCGCGGTGACGTACGAAACCTACAACGGCACTATAAAGGGGAAGTTCCATTCGGATGGCGCCACTCTTTGGGCTGCTTTTGCTGATCCTGATCCTTGTGTTAGTAAAGTTTGGTGAGAGACGATTTTGCGCTTTTTAGCCTCGTGCTTTTCAGTCCTTTACAGCGTGACGAATGTGCTATCTCCATTACGAACGCTAGTTTTACCAGAACGAGCGCTCCCGTCTCATAACTTGCTTCTGAGCATACGTGTTTTTTTCACGTCGTTAAAGCCTACACACGGCCGTTTTTCACGACGTGAAAAACGACAAGAAAAATTAGAGCATGTTCCAAATTTTTAATGCCCATTTTTCACATCGCGAAAAATGCTCTGGAGCCCACACACAATCGTTTTTAATGACCAAATAAAATAAAAAATTCTCGGCATGAAAAACGGTCGTGTGTACGCGGCATCAGGGTTTCTCCATAATGTTGCATACACAAATTCTTGGAGTGTCTAACTTTAAAAAAAATGGACACCATCATTTAATCAGCTGGAGGTGAAGATAAATCCCAATAGACACAGTTGGGTGATGACAACCTTTGATCGAACCAGGTCTAGTTTACGTTGACCCTAATGCCGCGTACACACAACCATTTTTAATGTCATTGAAAAAAACAAATTCTTCTCAAGCCTGCCTTGCCTACACACTATCGTGAAAAAAAATGCTTGAAAAAAGCGTGGTGATGTACAACACGTACGACGGCACTATAAAGGGGAAGTTCCATTCGGATGGCGCCACCCTTTGGGCTGCTTTTGCTGATCCTCGTGTTAGTAAAATTTGGTGAGAGACGATTCGCGCTTTTCAGCCTCTTGCTGTTCAGTCCGTTACAGCGTGCCGAATGTGCTATCTCCATTACAAACGCTAGTTTTACCAGAACAAGCGCTCCCGTCTCATAACTTGCTTCTGAGCATGCGCTTTTTTTCACATCGAGAAAAACGACGACGTGAAAAACGACGAGAAAAATTAGAGCATGTGCCAAATTTTTAATGCCCATTTTTCGCGTCGTGAAAAATGTTCTAGAGCCCACACACGATCGTTTTTAAAGACCAAATAAAAAAATTGCATTTTGCTTGTCATGAAAAACGGTCGTGTGTACGCGGCATAAAGCTGCTTTCACACTGAGGCGCTTTGCAGGCTCTATTGCGCTAAAAATAGCACCTGCAAAGCGCCCTAAAAAGAGCCTTTCTCTCCAGTGTGAAAGCCAGAGGGCTTTCACACTGGAGTGGTGCGCTGGCAGGACAATAAAAAAAGTCCTGCCAGCCGCATCTTTGCAGCGCTGTAGGAGCGGTGAATACACCGCTCCTAAAGCGTCCCTGCCCATTGAAATCAATGGGCAGCGCCTCCGAACCGCCGGCAAAGCGCCGCTGCAGCGGCATTTTGCGGGGGCGGTTTTAACCCTTTTTCGCCCGCTAGCGGGGGTTAAAAGAAACCCCGTTTGCGGCTGAAAATCGCGGCAAAAACTACGGTAAAGCACCGCTAAAGCGGCACTTTAAAAAATTGATAAATGGGATCCTTTTTGAGACGTGCTTGATATCTGAAGGCACCGTTATTTTCTCTCTTCCTAGAATCTGAGGTCCCGCAGTAACATATTACAGCGGCGTATCGCTGGCAAGGCGTGCGTGATCCTCGCGTTTAAACAGTATTTCATCGTGCAGTCATGTTCTGTTTAGATGTACACATTTTACGGGTCTGCCGGCTGGCTCCACGCCTAAACACTACACTGCATTAGACTTGCATTTTTTTCCACTTTTTTTTTTTTTCTCTTTTTGCTGCGGATGTGGTTAACACAATGAACGAAACAACGTTATTAGGTTTCCATATCCCGGCGGTGAGGAGTCACTTTGTCAAAATGACAGCTTGAGAAAATATGTGCGCGATCTTTCCCTGGCCCGCGTGTCATATTTACTTAGTTTGGCCAGAAATAAGCTGCGCTGTGATTTTTTTTTTCTCTTTCCTTCTCGTTGCTCCTCGGAGCTGTCGACGCGACTTCAGCTTATGAAATTACACTTTCAGAGTTTTTCTATTTTTTTGTTGTGTTTTTTTTATTTTCTTTTATTGTTTTGTATCGTGTTGCAGTTTTGTAAAGAATATTATTGTTATAAAATCTGATCATGGTAATGGAGCGCTGAAATGCTGTTTAATAAACTGCGGTTTCAGAAAACGAGCCGCATACAATGCAGAGGCAGCTCAGGCATCGGATACTTTGTTTTATATTCAGCTTGTGAAACAGAAATGATAACATCATGCTAATACAATTTTTAGATACAAGGATTTTCTTTTTCATTACATACCTTATTTTAGTGCTCTATGCAGGGCTGGTGCAAGGATTGTGGACACCCTAGGCGAAACCTCATTTTGCCACAGCCCCTTGGCGCCACCCCTGACTCTACCCGCTTTGCCCTGCCCATGTATACCCCACCTTATTAATAAAGCGCCCAACAAATGCAGCCTCACCAGCGCGCATCAAATGCAGCCTCACCAGCGCCCTTCAAATGCAGCCTGCATGCGCCAATCAATGCAGCCTCACCAGCGCCCATCAATGCAGCCTCACCAGCGCCCATCAATGCAGCCTCACCAGCGCCCATCAAATGCAGCCTCACCAGCGCCCATCAAATGCAGCCTCACCAGCGCCCATCAAATGCAGCCTCACCAGCGCCCATCAATGCAGCCTCACCAGCGCCCATCAAATGCAGCCTCACCAGCGCCCATCAAATGCAGCCTCACCAGCGCCCATCAAATGCAGCCTCACCAGCGCCCATCAAATGCAGCCTCACCAGCGCCCATCAAATGCAGCCTCACCAGCGCCCATCAAATGCAGCCTCACCAGCGCCCATCAAATGCAGCCTCACAAGCGCCCATCAATGCAGCCTCACAAGCGCCCATCAAATGCAGCCTCACCAGCGCCAATCAATGCAGCCTCACCAGCGCCAATCAATGCAGCTTCACCAGCGCCAATCAATGCAGCTTCACCAGCGCCCATCAAATGCAGCCTCACCAGTGCCCATCAAATGCAGCTTCACCAGCGCCCATCAATGCAGCCTACCAGCGCCCATCAATGCAGCCTCAACAGCGCCCATCAAATGCAGCCTGCGAGCGCCAATCAAATGCAGCCTCACCAGCGCCCATCAATGCAGCCTACTAGTGCCCATCAATGAATGTTTGCTTGCTTCCATTAATTTGGGAATCGGGAAACAGACACAGTCCTCTGCCGCCACTGCGCCTCTGACACTATGTGCGAACGGAGCGGCAGCTGATTACTGATGCTGAGACTTAGTTGCATGTTGCAGAGAGTAGGAATACCAGTGGCCGGGCACCACTAGGCAGCAGTGCTCCCTAGGCAGTTGCCTAGTTTGCCTAGTGGTAGCACCAGTCCTGGCTCTATGCTTCTCTATGCAAAGCAGGCAGATCATGGCCTGGTGGGAGAGTGCTGTACATAGCTTCCTGAAAACATCACAGCACCCTGCCTCAGTACTCCTCTCAAGAGCCCTCAGCCCTGATGCCAGAGGGCTGGATCTTGGGAGTTTTATTTGTTCAACCAGCGTGTTGAACCAAAAAAAAAAAAAAAAAACAGACCCGATTCCCCCTTCTACACATTTTGAGGTGAATAGAGGAATCCTCTTTGCTGTGTCTTTGAATCTTTGGAGACTTCCCCCCCCCCCCCTATCAGAGTACACCGATCAAGTGGAATTTTTCCAACAAGGTGGTTGAAGAAGTCAATCGGTAGATGGACTTTTGTGCAGCCACGGTGGCCATAAATGGATTGAAACTTGGCCACTCTTTGCTGAACCGGCTAAAATTTAGATTCATGTATGCCCAGCTTTAGGCACATGTGATGCTGATCCTCTGTGATTGAAGAACTTTAAGAAAAGGGGAAGGCCAGGGACAGTCAGGCTGGGGAGGAAAGAGTTAGATGATGCACACTGTGAGAAGCTCACAGTGTGCAGTGAAATCAGAGTAAGCCGTTTCATAACAGGAGAGGAGCCGGTACAGCTGTGCAAAACTGAAGGGAAGACTGGAGGTCAGATTTAGCCAAATTGATTTATGAACAAAGAAGAGCGGGGGAAATGGAGCAGCTGCCAGGTTGGTTTCCAAGAATTACTGAATAGGGTCCTCTCACCCGCGCACAGCAAGGATTACCTGCTCATTTTGTCTAGGCGGTTAGGAATAAAGTTACATACGTATTTTAACCCTCGTTCATGCAGACTTACATTTTGCTGAACAATTGGTTTTACAAAGTTGCTCCTCTTTGTCGGTCATCCAGTTGGGATCTCCTCAATGTCCTCACAATACAGTAGCCGCTGTTATGCATTCTGTGTCCGGACATCAAGGGCCGGACCTCATCCCAAATTTTGTTTTGGAAAGCTGGCGGAATTAGAACCTCTGTCACGTCTGTATTCCGGTGTCTTGCGATCACTTACTATCCTGGTGGTATCTACAAAGGAATATGATGAGAAATTGCTCTAGATCAGCCTTTCTTAACATTTTCAACTCAGAGGAACCCTTGAAAAAACTCTCTGGTCTCAGGGAACCCCTGCCAAAAATTACTATATCTACAACTCATGATCATACATTAGTGTGGTGGTCAGTGGGAAGAATGCTCCTTACACTTGGGGTCATTGGGAAGAATTACCCTCTTACAGATAGCTAAAAAGATCAATGTTGTCAGTGGGAACTTATCTGAGAGAAAGAAATTGGCCGTTGCTCAAGGAACCCCTGGCAGCCTCTGGAGGAACCCTAGGGCTCCATGGAACCCTGGTTGAGAAATCCTGATCTACAGGGCAGGGGCAAAAGGGGAACGTTATTTCACAGTAAAGCCTCGGTGGCCACCGGGACAGGAAGTAAAATATCAAAAATGGCCAGCACACCAAGAGTAAAACACCTCAAATCTCTACTGAGGCCTCAATTGCAAAGACAACATAGCGTGCACATAAAAACCACCGACATTTCAAAGACATGGTCAACTGGTCCCCTTGGGAATGGGGACCATAGCGTCTCCGAAATGTCAATGTTTTTTATGTTCAAGTTATGTTGTCATTGCAATGAAGACCTCAGTAAAGCCTCGTACACACGGCCGGTTTTCTCGTCAAGAAACGACAAGAAAACTGCCGGGAGAGCTTTCTTGCCAAGAAAACCGGCCGCGTGTACGAGGCTTTCAGGTTTCTCGTCAAGAAAACTGGCCAGAATCTCTATGAGAAAAATAGAGAACCTGCTCTCTATTTTCTCGTTGAGATTCTCGTCGGCCTGTTTCCCGACGAGAAACCCGAGAGTGTGTACGCTTACCTGTCGCCGTGGAAACCCACGCATGCTCAAAATGACTTTGACGCATGCTTTCTAGGCATAGGTAGGGTGTAGCAAGATGGTGGTGGCGGCAATCGCATGTGACGAGCGCATGCTCGTCATAGTCGATGACGTCACCGCGTTCGTTCCATTCAAAAGAACGGCAGTTCTTTTGAATCGAGCGTGTGTACACTCGGCCAGGAGGACAAGATTCACGAATCTCGTCAGGAAAAACTACGTGTTTTTTCCTGACAAGATACTCGGTCGTGTGTACGAGGCTTTAGAGTTTGAGGTCTTTTACTTCTATTTTAATTCCATTTTTAATTCCCATGTTATAATTAATGTTTGTGCACTCTCCTCAAGGCACTCAAGGTGTAGATGCAGGATGGATTTTTGTTCAGGACAGGTAGTAGGACTATTTAATAGGCTTGTGCAATTTGTTTCGTAACGAATTGAAATTCGTCCGAATTTAGCAACTTTCGGACATTCGGAAGCATTCGAATTTCCGAACAAAGCAATTACGAATAAGACCGAATCCGAAATAAATTATACCGCAAATAGCGAATGCCCGAATGTCTTCGGCATAATTCGTTATGAAAAAGTTACGAATGTACGAATCCATACGAAGCACAATAACACTCACTCTGCTCTGCTCTCTGCTTCTCCCACACCGTGCTGAACTCCCTCTCAAAATGGTGTACAGGGGCGGAGGTTATAGCCGCATGTAAAAAACGAAAGTAAAATACGAGATTTCTAATCCATTCGAAGCACAATAAAACTCTGCTCTGCTCTCTGCTTCTCCCTCACTGTGCTGAACCCTCTCAAAATGGTGTACAGGGGCGGAGCCTATAGCCGCATGTAAAAAACGAAAGTAAAATACGAGATTTCGAATCGTTACAAATAACCGCTATGTATTTAGAAAAGTACAAATCCATTCGAAGCACATTAGACATAATAGGCAGCGTCGTTGTGAGAGAGACACGGAAAATTACGAATCAACGAACCCAAAAAAAGTTACGAAAGTAGGAGTTGTGTCCAGAATCAACGAAAAACAACGTACTCTACCGAAAGTACGAATTATAAAGCAACAAAAAATTCAACGAAAAATGTCGCTTGCAAAAATACGAATGAGTCCGAACACGAAAAATCCCGTCTAGCAAAATTACGAATGATTACGAATCAACAGGACCGGAAAGAAACGAACCGAAACGGAACGAATTTTTCCGTTGTGCACAAGTCTACTATTTAATGGTGGGTCTAGGACAGCGTTTCCATTTTTTTTATCTTCAGGAACCCTTGAAATTAATTTTAGGTGACAGGGATCCCTTGCTAAAACGAATTCAGTGGTAGTCAGTGGGAAAAATGTACCTTACATTGGTGGCTACGGAAAAAAGTTCCTCTCCTTAAGCCAAAAAAGATTGTTGGGTTCATGCAGCTGTTTTTGCCAAGTCCCATTGATCCTAAAGTATGCAGGCACCATCAAATGGCAAATCAATCAGCCCCAGCCCCAGCTAAAACCAATTAAAAAAGGCTGTTTGCTTCTGCTTCTGCTTGGCACACACGCATAATCGCACATGATGATGACGACTTAAAGTTATCATCATGTGCGATTATGTGTGTGTGCAAAGCAGAAGCAGCCAGTCAAATATAGTGCTGCTAAATATGGATTATATAAATATGCATAGCAGCCATAGATATCATAAATAAAGTGATTTGTGAAACAAGTTTATTAAACAGACCACATTCAGTGAAAGTTCTTGTACTGCAAACTTTGCACTAAATGAACTTTCACTGAATGTTGACTGTTTAATGAGCAGGGGCGGACTGACCCATCAGGCCTGGGGCCATTAGGGGGCCCCATAAGAGGCTCTGCAAGACTGCAACGCATACAGTCTAGCATGAGCAGCGGCTGTAATAAGACCTCTCATGGCACACTGCTCCCCGCTGGACCCTCCTTCCCTCCCATCCACCCCAGGTGCTTGTACTGTACATTACATCACCTGGGATGGACGAGAAGAGTGGAGGGGAGCAGTGCGCAGTGAGAATTCTTATTACAGGCATCAGATGAGACTGTGTACTTTTTATTTTCTACAGGAGTCTAGAGCAGTGTTTCTCAACTCCAGTCCTCAAGGCGCCCCAACAGGTCATGTTTTCAGACTCTCCATTGTTTTGCACAGGTTATTTGATCAGTTTAACTGCTTTAGTAAATCCCACAGCTGTTTCATCTGAGGGAAATCCTGAAAACATGACCTGTTGGGGCGCCTTGAGGACTGGAGTTGAGAAACACTGGTCTAGAGACACCAGGGGGAGGGGCGGAGGGGGCAGCCAGTACAGATGTGGGGGGCCTGGGCCCCAACAGGACCACAGGAGGCCCCATGATACTCTCCTGGTCCCCCCACAGTGTCCCCCTCTGTCCCCACCCCCACACAGTGTCCTCTCCATCCCCAGCATCCCCCTGTTTCCCCTGTTCTCACTGCATCCCTCTCTGTCCTCCTCATCACACTGTCCCTCTGTCTGTCCCCAGCGTCCCTCTCTGTCCTCATCACACTGCGTCCTTCTCTGTCTGTCCATGTGTCCCTCCCTGTCCCTGGCATCCCTCTCTGTACTCGTCGCACTGCGTCCCTCTCTGTCCTCATCACACCGTGTCCCTCTGTCTGTCCCTAGCATCCCTCTCTGTCCCCAGTGTCCCTCTCTGTCCTTGTCACACTGCGTCCCTCTCTGTCCCTGTGTCCCTCTCTGTCCTCATCACACTGGGTCCCTCTCTGTCTGTCCCCAGTGTCCCTCCCTGTCACTTGATTGTGTTAGTGTGTCATTGATTTTGTATGAGTTACTGTGTGCACCAATGTATTTTGATGAGTGTGAGTGTGCCAGTGTGTTGCATCATCAGTGATTTTTGTATCAGTGTGTGCCTTCAGGCCATTGTTAGCTGTTTTTTTTAAATTAAGGCTATCTTAAAGATGGGTTTCGAATGTTTTGACAGGGGCGCAGTTTCAGTGCTTGCCATAGGCGCCATTTTGACTAGATACGTCTCTGGATGGGAGGTCAATCTGCCACAGCTCAGGGCTTCACAGAACCTTGGTTTAGAATGGCTGGTCTAGGCCTTCACAAATAAAATAAAAATATTGAATGATGTTCCACTTTTAAAAAAAACATGCCTATTTTCTTCTCTTCTGCTATCCAAGTTTCTGTAAATTGTTTGCGGGTTCTTGGCAATTCCACTAGGTTCCTCGGACTTAGTTGTGTCGGAAAACCCATAAAAAGCTCTTAGTGATTTTATAGGAACGCTAGTAAAATTTAGAGCAACTATCAATCACGTTCGCGAGCTGATAAAAGGGCATTTCATTATGAATTCAGAGCCAGCTGTTCGTCAATTATACTTGAGGGAGCAGAAGTGATGTCAAATCTCTGTACGTACTGCTTATTTGTCAAAGCTAACTGCCTCCACAAAGCAAGAACTAAGTTTAGAGGCAGCAAAGCAACAGAGACATACAGTATGTGTATGAAAAAGAGAAAGTTTGAGGTTTAAGAGTTACGAAAAGCTGCTTCCTGAACCGAACCCACCATTTCAGAAGTCACTTTTGAGGAGTTTCTCCTTCTGCCTTGAACAAAAATTCTCCATCAGCTAAGTACAAATTAGGGAGTTGACGTAAAGCGTGGCACACTTTAACATCCTCCTGACACCCAGAGAGGGTTTTTCTTTTTGAAAATTCTATTCTTTGCTCAGATCTTTTCAATTTACTTAATATGTGTGAGTGATGCCATCATTTGTGAGTGGCAGTGACTGGATCCTTTGCCTCTCAGCCTTTTGATGTTGGTGTCAGAAATGTTTTGCTCGAAAGGGGTTGTTGAAATCCTGTTTATTGTATTCAGATGTCTGTTGTGTGCTGATTTGTGCATTGGCGTTGTTTTTGTTTTTCTTTGAAGTTCAGTCCTATATCTGCTGTGCAGGGATCACTTGATGACTAGAAAGACTACGTTAATGGATGTCTTAAAGCAAATCTGTGCTTTGACAATACTAAAAAAAGTCAACAGGTACCATTTATTGACAGCCTCACCAACAGCACACACTCATCTTCCCTTCAGTCTAGCCATTGGGAACTAAAAAAAAACTATCCAGTGAGAAACACACAAGGATGGAGACGCTCAACTTCATAAAGTTCAGAATATATATACCGTATATACTCGAGTATAAGCCAACCCGAATATAAGCCAAGGCACCTAATTTTACCACAAAAAACTGGGAAAACATATTTACTTGAGTATAAGCCTAGGGTATGGAAATGCAGCAGCTACTGTAAGTGGAAAAGAGGGTCAACAATGCCCATTTGCAGCTTCACTGTGCCCATTTGCAGCTTCACTGTGCCCATTTGCAGCTTCACTGTGCCCATCCTTGGCCTCACTGTGCCCATCCTTGGCCTCACTGTGCCCATCCTTGGCCTCACTGTGCCCATCCTTGGCCTCACTGTGCCCATCCTTGGCCTCACTGTTCCCATCGCATGCCTCACTGTGCCTATTGCAAGCCTCACTGTGCCCATCGCAAGCCTCCCTGTGCCCATCACAAGCCTCACTGTGCCCATTGCAAGCCTCACTGTGCCCATTGCAAGCCTCACTGTGCCCATTGCAAGCCTCACTGTGCCCATTGCAAGCCTCACTGTGCCCATCGCAAGCCTCACTGTGCCCATCGCAAGCCTCACTGTGCCCATTGCAAGCCTCACTGTGCCCATTGCAAGCCTCACTGTGCCCATTGCAATCCTCACTGTGCCCATTGCAATCCTCACTGTGCCCATTGCATGCCTCACTTGCCCATTGCATGCCTCACTGTGCCTATTGCATGCATCACTGTGCCCATTGCAAGCCTCACTGTGCCCATTGCAAGCCTTACTGTGCCCATTGCAAACCTCACTGTGCCCATTGCAAGCCTCACTGTGCCCATTGCAAGCCTCACTGTGCCCATTGCATGCCTCACTGTGCCGATCTACATACCTGATCTCTGTGTCATGCAATCAGTCGGCAGCCATCCAGTGTGACCCCGGCCCACCTCCTCCTCGTCCTCATCCATGATAGACGGAACACTCAGTTTCCCAGCAGTGAGTCAGTGTTCCACCTATCACGGACGAGGAGGAGGCGGGGCTTTGTTACACTGGACGCCGTCTGACTGCATGACACAGGGGCTGATCGGAGAAACTCGAGTATAAGCCGAGGGGGGATTTTTCAGCACAAAAAAATGTGCTGAAAACTCAGCTTATATTCGAGTATATGTATGTGTGTATATATATATATATATATATATATATATAATATATATATATATATTTTATTATTATTTATTTATTTATTTTTATTTGTTTAATGAGGGGCATAGGCGGTTTTGATAAAAGTCTGAAGAAAGTGTTTAAGTAGTGCTCCAAAAGTCAAACGACGGATCAGAACAGGAGGAAAAGTCAGTTTGGGACAAGAGGTTACCATGAGTCCAAAAATCCAGAAGGTGGGATTTCCCTGTCTGTGGTAGGCACCTAAGATTTCTATTACTGAACCCTGGCAGGAAATCTGGGTGTCCTATGATAGGCTTTATAGGCAATACAGAAGGTAAGATAACTGTGGACCCAAAGGCCATCCTCACCACTAGAATGGTGCCACCAATCGGGGTGAGCCTGCACTATCAATGGGATTTGAGTCATCAGCAAAGGCAGTCCTTGAAGTGGGCTAGGAGAGTCTTCAAGCTCCATGGATACCCATTGTTTGGCTTTACTGTTGTAATACCAGTCCTCTATATGTGTAAGCTGAACTGCCCTGTAGTAGTGATCAATATCCGGGAGGCCAATGCCCCCTCTGTCCTTAGGTCTATCCAGCAGCTGGACGTTCAACCTTAGGTGCCTTAAGTGACCACAGAAATGCTCTGAATAGAGACAGTATTCTGAGGAAGAACAATGCTGAAAGAAGTATCAGCAGGGGTTGAAGGAGGAAAAGTGGCCTTGGCAAGATTCTCATTCCCAAGGCACTACCGCATCCAAACCAAGTATGTGACAGTGCATGCCACTGTGTGAGATCACACTTGATATTTTGAAGCAAAGGTTTGTAATTGGCCTCATAGAGGTCCTCAATTTCCCTGGTTTTGTTTGTGCCCAAGTACGTGATTGCTTTATCTGCCCAACGAAAAGGACAGAAAATATGTATTAATGCCATCCACTACAGGATAATTCCACTTTCTCTGCTTACGCATTTCACTGTTTCATAAGTTTAGTCAAAGACATCAGACGCAAACCCTAGGGGTTATAAGAGCCAAGATATACTAAACAAATCCTCTTATCCTCCCAGTGCAGGACTAGTCCCTTTGGCTTCTGCCCTCCCAAAGTCCAGCTGTCTTATGCGATGGACTGTTCCTGGTGTCATCACGCCCATAGACCAGATCCTTTGATCCTCTGGAAAACGGCGCTCCCCCACGTCCTGCGGTGGACTGTTCCTGGCACCATTCATGTCCAGAGCTGGTCTATGGGCGTGATGACGTCGGGAACAGTTCATCACATAAGAGGGGTGAGGGGAGGGGGCGCAGAAACCGATGGGACTGATCTTGCGCTGAGAGAATTGGCGGATTAGGTGAGTATATCTTGGCTCTCTGAACATCTAGGGGTTCTGAGAGCTGAGATATACTCACCTAATCCTCCCAGCACAATACCAGCCCCTTTGGCTCCTGCCCTCCTGCAGTCCAGCTGTCTTATGCGATGGACTGTTCCTGGTGTCATCACGCCCATAGACCAGATCCTTTGATCCTCTGGAAATTGTCGCTCCCCACGTCCAGCAGTTGGCTGTTACTGGCGCCTTCACATCCAGAGCTGGTCTATGGGCGTGATAATGTCAGGAACAGTCAATCGCATAAGAGGGGCACAAGAGCCGAAAGGGCCGCTCTTACACTGGGAGGATCAGCAGATTAGGTGAGTATATCTCGGCTCTTCAAACCCCTAGGGGTTCAGAGAGCCAAGATATACTCACCTAATCCTCTGATCCTCCCAGCGTAAGACCAGTCTCTTTGGCTCCTGCCCTTCCACAGTCAAGCTGTCTTAGGCCGTGGACTGTTCTGGTGTCATCACGCCCATAGACCAGATCCTTTGATCCTCTGGAAAACAGCGCTCTCCCACGTCCAGCAGTTGGCTGTTCTGGCGCCTTCACATACAGAGCTGGTTTATGGGCGTGATGACGTCAGGAACAATCCACTACATAAGAGGGCCACAGTGAGGGGGGGGGAGGCGCAGGAGCCAAAAGGGCCAATCTTGCGCTGGGAGGATTGGCGGTTTTAGGTGAGAGAGCCAAGATCTACTCACCTAATCCTCCCAGCTTAAGACCAGTCCCTTTGGCTCCTGCCCTTCCACAGTCCAGCTGTCTTATGCCATGGACTGATCTTGACGTCATCATGCCTATAGACCGACTCTGGACGTAAAGACATCAGGAACAGTCGGCTGCATAAGAGGGGCGCATGGGGGGGGGGCACAGGAGCCTAAGGCACCGATCTTGTGCTGGGAGGATCAGAGGATTAGGTGAGTATATCTTAAACCCCTAGGGCAGGGATCTCCAAACTGGGGCCCTCCAGCTGTTGCGGAACTACACGTCCCATGAGGCATTGTAAAACTCAGACTAGGCATGATGGGAATTGTAGTTCCTGTACAACTGGAGGGCCAAAGTTTGAAGACCCCTGCCCTAGGGGTTTGGAGAGCTGAGATATACTCACCTAATCCTCCGATCCTCCCAGCGCAAGACCAATCCCTTCGGCTCCTGCTCTGCCACAGTCCAGCTGTCTTATGCGATTCACTGTTCCTGATGTCATCACGCCCATAGACTGGCTCTCAATGTGAAGACGTCGGGAACAGTCCACCGCTGGATGTGGGGGAGCACTGTTTTCCAGAGGATTGAAGGATCGGGTGAGTATAGGCTCTGTGTTCACGCCTAGAACAAACAGTTAACCCATGCAGTAGGGGCACTGACCCACTGCATGGTAAGAAAGTTTTCCCGGAGTTCCGCTTTAAAAAACGTCAGTGGTTTCCAATATTTTCATCAGATTCTTTTTATCCAGCCCCACCAGGCTCTGGCATTCCCCTCAGGGCACCGGTACTAAA
Source organism: Rana muscosa (assembly GCA_029206835.1). Taxonomy (NCBI): domain Eukaryota; kingdom Metazoa; phylum Chordata; class Amphibia; order Anura; family Ranidae; genus Rana; species Rana muscosa. The sequence continues at coordinate 369,413,224 of CM055125.1, forward strand.
ACAAAAGTCAGATATAAGCAATGTCAGATGATCCTCATTATGGCACGACTTGCCATCCCCCCAGTGGTACGTTGTTCCCGTCATCTCACATTTGGGCATTTTTTTTTTTTTTCGAACGTCGAGCGATGTGAAGCGCACTTTCATATTATGACATTCAAGGGGGAAGTACATACCTGGCTTGGCAGTTTCCTGGCATCTAATGAATGGTGTCTGAAGCAGCAAGAGATTAAGTGGATCTCACAGGGCAAATGTGAGCTGACAGCAGATGGAAGTCGCAGGGCCGCGCTCAAATGCGGAGATGTCAGCCTCCAAGGGGCCGGGGACTTTTTACATACGCCTGCATTCGGCACTGACAAAAAAAAAAATGACATCTTAATGGAAATATGTGTTTTTATCAAGGAGGAAAAGTAGCGGCTCTATGAAGCTGAAGAAATATAAAAAAAAAAAAGCGTTTTTGAAATGTTAAGTGGAGGAAGGCGAGGGCGGCTTGACATGTAAATAACACAGATGGTCGCAGAGATGTGTCCTGTCATGCGTGCTCAGCCGCACACCAATGCTGATGACATCTCCGTGTTACCCTAATGTCATGTTAGGTAGCATGGGGCATTGCCGCCCCAGTTACAACGTATACGTCACTTGTTTTTTCACACTGCCAGAATGCTTTAGTGACCCAAAAGGCTTTCTTATGCTATATGGTTACCCAAAGTTCCTGTTTCCTAGTGACAGCCCATATGTTTTGTTCCCGGCCCCGGTGTCCTGCCCGTGTATTCATATTTTTTTTTTTTTTATGTCTTGTATTGAACTGCATGAGGTTATTTATTTGTAGTATGTTGACATCTAGTGGCGGTTTTAAGACGCTGCAACTTGTTTGCTAATATGCTTTTGGTATCTTCCTCTGTCCTCCCCTCCGGTTAACAATAGCTCCCAACAGTGGTGGCCCGTCCATTAGCATAGCTCCAAACTGTCTTTGAGGGACTGTCCCTGATTTGTTTATAATCTTTATTTATATTTTTTTTTTTTCATTTTACACAAAACAATAAAAATATTTCAGTAACTGTCATCGCCCATTACCCACCCACTCCATATTATAATATATATATATATATACACATCTAATATCATCTGGTATCACAAACCTGTGTAAAAAATCATAACATCTACACAACGACATAACACTACCACAAAAAAAAGGGGGGGAGGAAAGAGGGGGGAGTAGGGGGAGGGGATTCCCTGACATGGAGCTCTATAAATAAGCTGATACTGGTGTGGAGATTCTAAACTCTACCCATTGCATAGTTGTGCGCAGCCTATTGCATTAGGGTGTGCACCCCAAAGCCCAAACACACACTACCGATCACTCACGATGTTCATTCAGAAAGGGAAGGGGCCAGCAAATTACATATTTACTGGCCCCTTCCCCACATTCCAGCAGCAACAGCCAATAGGTGAGGAGAGACGCTGGCAGCGCTGCGGGGGGGGGGGGGGGAAGATGGGAGCCAGGGCAGTAGGGGGAAATCTGTGCTACACAGGGTGATTAGGGTGTGCCTGGGCACACCTGGCACACACTGTGCGCACGCCTATGACCCATTGCTGCCATGTCCCCAAAGTTTGATCTTTAAGGCCCGCTTCTCTTTCTATCGTCATCTCCAGGGTATGCATCTCGTCCATTTCGCATATCCATTCTCCAATTGAAAGCGTCCCCATTTTTTCCCAGTTCCGGGCTATAACAGTACGCGCTGCTACCAGCATGTGTCTTAATATGACCCTTTTTATAGTCTTTATAGACCCGGGAATCGTGGATAAAAGAGAAGCTAATACATCTGGTTGAATATTGATCCCCGTGACTTTATGATGTATACAATATATCTTGGTCCAGAATATCAGTGCTTCGGGGAAGTAATACCATATATAAGACATTGTACCTTTCGCATAGTGGCATCTCCAACATGTCTCATCATTTTTTTCACTATTGATTTTATGCATAATTTGATTTGGAGCAAAGTCCCTCTGTCCCTCTTTCCTCCTCATTTGTCCCTCATTTTGGTCTGATCTCTATAGTTGTATATAAAATGCACTTTTTATCTTTCAAAAAATGTTTCCCAGTGCCAAAGCTTTCATCCAAATTCTAAATTGCTGCATTTGTTAATTTTAAAAGGCAATATAAAATAATATTTTTGGGTTATGTCCCCTTTAAGGGGGTGTGGCAGGGGGGGCATGTCCTATGCCTACATACGTTTGCTAGTAGGTGTCCCTCATTCCCATCTCAAAATGTTGTGAGGTATGCATTAGGGGCCCCCGGGCGCCTCCCCCTCTCTCCAGGCCACCCCCCTATATGCAATGGATAGATTCATGCAAAGCCTAAAAAAATAAACCTGGCAGCATTCCTTCCCCCCCCCCATAGATTTCAGACTGCAACATTGTATACGTCACAAAGTCACAGGTCACCAGCTGTAGCAAGGGCTGATCTGGGTCAAACATTTGTACAATGACTGTACAGACACCAGGATTGAGTCCTTAGTCTTGGAAGTAGATGGTGATCCTGGGTGATGCCTGAACAAAGATGATGTCACCTATCTGGAGTGAAGAGCAGACAAAGGCATTGTCAGGGGTTTGTATCTCTGGGAGAGGTAATAAATACATGAAAGTGTTACACTGACACATTACACCATGTGCATAGAAATTCAGAGCTGTGTTGTCACAACAAGGAGGAAGGAAGGGACATTGTATATGTCTGGCATGTCAACAGTTATTGTTCTATACTTAAAAGTGGGCTTAACCACTTCAGCCCCGGACCATTTGGCTGGCCAAAGACCAGAGCACTTTTTGCGATTCGGCACTGCGTCGCTATAACTGACAATTGTGCGGTCGTGCGACGTGGCTCCCAAACAAAATCAACGTCCTTTTTTTCCCACAAATAGAGCTTTCTTTTGGTGGTATTTGATCACCTCTGCGGTTTTTATTTTTTGCGCTATAAACAAAAAAATTGCGACAATTTTGAAAAAAAATCAGTATTTTTTACTTTTTGCTATAATAAATATCTCCAAAAAATATATATTAATTTTTTCCTCAGTTTAGGCCGATACGTATTCTTCTGCATATTTTTGGTAAAAAAAAATCGCAATAAGCGTATATTGATTGGTTTGTGCAAAAGTTATCACGTCTTCAAAATTGGAGATAGTTTTATGGTATTTTTATTAATAATAATTTTTTTTTTTACTAGAAAACGATCTGCGACGATCTGCGATTTTTATCATGACTGCGACATTACGGCGGACACATCGGACACTTTTGATGCTTTTTTGGGACCATTGTCATTTATACAGCGATCAGTGCTATAAAAATGCACTGATTACTGTGTAAATGTGACTAGCAGTGAAGGGGTTAACCACTAGGGGGCGGGGAAGGGGTTAAGTGTGTTCTAGGGATGTGTTCTAACTGTGGGGGGGATGGGCTACGTGTGACACGACACTGATCACTGTGAGCTGTGATCAGTGTCCTGTCACTATGAAGAACGGGGAAATGCTTGTTTACATCAACATTTCTCCGTTCTTCCTCTCTGTGAGATGATCGTGGGACTCCCGGCGGACATCGAATCCACGGAAGCCCGCGGTCACACTTGCGGAGGTCGCAGCGGGCGCGCGCCTGCCCACAATGCCGCATCTTAAAGGCGACGTATATGTATACGTCGATCTGCCCAGCCGTGCCATTCTGCCGACGTATATAGTCGTGCAGCTAAAATCCAGAAAATGGGAGAGACGGGAGAAAAGGAAGCCGCTCAGGTGTGGAAATCCCTTGAATTACCTCCTCCCAGCAACCAAGGGTGCAGGCAAATGCAAATGCAATTGAAGAGAAAAGAAAGTCTTCTGGACGCAGCACTCCAGTTAAAAAGCCTTTATTCCAAAAAAAGGTTGAGGAAACCAAAACACACTGCACAACACAACAAACTGATCACATCTGGCTAACGCGTTTCACACTATTACAGTGCTTACTCATAGCTATGAGTAAGCACTGTAATAGTGTGAAACGCGTTAGCAGATGTGATCAGTTTGTTGTGTTGTGCAGTGTGTTTTGGTTTCCTGAACCTTTTTTTGGAATAAAGGCTTTTTAACCGGAGTGCTGCGTCCAGAAGACTTTCTTTTCTCTTCAAATATAGTCGTGCAGCGGTCGGCAAGTGGTTAAAGAAAAAAAAAGGAAAAATATATATTTTTTTATTAATAATATTATTATTATTATTATTAATATTATTGTTTATTATATATATATATATATATATATATATATTTTTATTATTATTATTATTATTTTTTTATTTATTTATTTATTTTTTTGCCTTGACATACTGTAAGCTGGAAGCCTGCATCCTCTCACATAAATGTCTTTGTTTGCTCTATAATATATGATGATATATGGAGCCTTTTGTCATAAATGTATCCTGCTGGCCCCTTATCTCTGCTCATGTTGGCTCTCTCTGTATTTATTATTTCCTTTATTATCATTACTATTTGTTACATCCACATTGGAGATACACAAGATGTTTGTCTGCTGGGAACATGGCCCTCAACAACCATTTGCTGCTTTTTTTTTTCTCTTTCCCCCTACCAGCGATTGAACGCTCTAATGTTTTTATTAGAATGACGAGAAGCCCCCCGGCCAGGAAAAATAGGTTGCGGCGGTGCAATGCAGTCCGGGGCTTTTACTCACTTTGATTGCAAACACATGCAGCAATCTAAATATATTCAGACAAAATAAAAATACAATTCAATCTGTCTGAGATTACAGGGGATTAGAGAGGAGTTATTATTAAATATTTCTTTGTTGTTTTTTTTTTTTCATTTTTGATAAGTGCTTTCTCATTAATTCTGATGACTCCACGTCATTTTATTTTATTTTCTTCTATTTTATTTTATTCGACAACTGCTTACTGGTCAGCCTATCAAGGACAGGTAGGATTTGGATCTAATATTTAATTTTTATCTGTTCCAATTTAGAAGATGAACTCCAAACAAACAGACAAGTATACAAGACCATTTAAAAAACAAACAAAATATATATATATATATATATATATATATATATATATATATATATATATAAATACATTGTTCTTATAAAATTTTAGATATATATTTATAATATATATTTTATATATATATATATATATATATTTTTTTTTATATAAATATACAGTATATGTATGTATACTATCTTTAGAAAGAGGTTCCCCTGGTTGCCCCACTTGGTTGGAGTCCATCTATTTAGAAAGAAGCTTGCTGAACAGATATTATGATTATATATATTTATTTATATATATATATATATATATATATATATATATATATATATACATACTATATTACCAAAAGTATTGGGACGCCTGCCTTTACACGCACATGAACTTTAATGGCATCCCAGTCTTATGCCCTGTAGACACGACCGGTTTTCCTGACATGCCAAAACCCAACGTTTTTCCCGACATGATTCCTCTCAAGCCTGCCTTGCATACACACGACCAAAGCGCTGTTTTTGCCATAACCTTCCTATAATCCTCCGTAATTTTTAAGCAGGGGATAATACTGTTTAGCCCTGTACACACAACCGGTTTTCCGGGCAGGAAAAAAAAAACTTCGGTTTTCCCGATGGGTTTCCTGCCAAGCCTGTTTTGTGTACAGACTGTCATACAAAATCCCGCCGGTCCAACACGTACGACGGCACTATAAAGGGAAAGTTCCCTTCAAATGGCGCCACCCTTTGGGCTACTTTTGCTGATCCTCGTGTTAGTAAAAGTTTGTTGAGAGACGATTCGTGCTTTTCAGCCTCGTGCTTTTTAGTCCGTTACACCGTGACGAATGTGCTATCTCCATTACGAACGCTAGTTTTACCAGAACGAGCGCTCCCGTCTCATCACTTGCTTCTGAGCATGCGTGTTTTTTTTCCCCTCGGAAAAGCGTACACATGAGCGGTTTTCGCGACGAGAAAAAGACTGACGGGAAAAAATAGAGCAGGTTCTAAATTTTTTGCGGGCAGTTTTCTCGTTGGGAAAACTGCTATGGCACATACACACAACCGGTTTTCCCGACCAATCTAAAAAATGGCAGTTTTTCGTCGGGAAAACCGGTCGTGTGTACGAGGCATAAGTGCATAGGGTTAAATATTGCCCACCCTTTGCAACTGTAACAGCTTCAACTCTCCAGGGAAGGCTGTCCACAAGGTTTAGGAGTGTCTATGGGAATGTTTGACCATTCTTCCTGAAGTGCATTTGTGAGGTCAGGCACTGATGTTGGACGAGAAGGCCTGGCTCGCAGTCTCCTCTCTAATTCATCCCAAAGGTGTTCTATCGGGTTGAGGTCAGGATTCTGTGCAGACCAGTCAAATTCCTCCCCCCCAAACTCGCTCATCCATGTCTTTATGGACCTTGCTTTGTGCACCAGAGCGCCCCTTAAATCCTCCAGATCGCCACCTTAGTACCACCCTGGAGGATGTGAGGAGCACTCTGGAGGATGTGAGGAGCACTCTGGAGGATGTGAGGGGTCACTCTGGAGGATGTAAGGGGTCACTCTGGAGGATGTGAGGAGCACTCTGGAGGATGAGGAGTACTCTGGAGGATGTGAGGAGCACTCTGGAGGATGTGAGGGGTCACTCTGGAGGATGTAAGGGTTCACTCTGGAGGATGTGAGGGGTCACTCTGGAGGATGTAAGGGGTCACTCTGGAGGATGTAAGGGGTCAATCTGGAGGATGTAAGGGGTCACTCTGGAGGATGTGAGGAGCACTCTGGAGGATGTAAGGGGTCACTCTGGAGGATGTAAGGGGTCACTCTGGAGGATGTAAGGGGTCACTCTGGAGGATGTGAGGAGCACTCTGGAGGATGTAAGGGGTCACTCTGGAGGATGTAAGGGGTCACTCTGGAGGATGTGAGGAGCACTATGGAGGATGTAAGGGGTCACTCTGGAGGATGTAAGGGGTCACTCTGGAGGATGTGAGGAGCACTCTGGAGGATGTAAGGGGGCTCTTTGAAGTTACAGTTGTAAGGGGGCACTTTGGAGACACTGATGTAAAGGGTCAATGATGTAGGGGGCATGCTGGAGGATGTAAGGTGGGACTCTGGGTACAGGTATGTAAGGGGGCTCTGATTTATAGAGGGAATGCTGTGGACTTTGATGTAAGGGAGGGCTCTGATGGGAATGCAGCACTCATCCTGACTGCTGCACTGCATATGTTTTTTTTTGTTTGTTACATACTCCTGACCCTGCACTCTATGCATTATGTTGTATATTAGGCTTGTGCAATTCGTTTCGTAACGAATTGAAATTCGTCCGAATTTAGCAACTTTCGGACATTCGGAAGCATTCGAATTTCCGAACAAAGCAATTACGAATAAGACCGAATCCGAAATAAATTATACCGCAAATAGCGAATGCCCGAATGTCTTCGGCATAATTCGTTATGAAAAAGTTACGAATGTACGAATCCATACGAAGCACAATAACACTCACTCTGCTCTGCTCTCTGCTTCTCCCACACCGTGCTGAACTCCCTCTCAAAATGGTGTACAGGGGCGGAGGTTATAGCCGCATGTAAAAAACGAAAGTAAAATACGAGATTTCAAATTCATTCGAAGCACAATAACACTCTGCTCTGCTCTCTGCTTCTCCCTCACCGTGCTGAACCCTCTCAAAATGGTGTACAGGGGCGGAGGTTATAGCCGCATGTAAAAAACGAAAGTAAAATACGAGATTTCGAATCCATTCGAAGCACAATAACACTCTGCTCTGCTCTCTGCTTCTCCCTCACCGTGCTGAACCCTCTCAAAATGGTGTACAGGGGCGGAGCCTATAGCCGCATGTTAAAAACGAAAGTAAAATACGAGATTTCGAATCGTTACAAATAACCGCAATGTATTTAGAAAAGTACAAATCCATTCGAAGCACATTAGGCATAATAGGCAGCGTCGTTGTGAGAGAGACACGGAAAATTACGAATCAACGAACCCAAAAAAAGTTACGAAAGTAGGAGTTGTGTCCAGAATCAACGAAAAACAACGTACTCTACCGAAAGTACGAACCCAAAAAAAGTTACGAAAGTAGGAGTTGTGTCCAGAATCAACGAAAAACAACGTACTCTACCGAAAGTACGAATTATAAAGCAACAAAAAATTCAACGAAAAATGTCGCTTGCAAAAATACGAATGAGTCCGAACACGAAAAATCCCGTCTAGCAAAATTACGAATGATTACGAATCAACAGGACCGGAAAGAAACGAACCGAAACGGAACGAATTTTTCCGTTGTGCACAAGTCTATTGTATATAGACCTGACCAAGGTGTTCATTGTTTCAACAGTTGCTTTATCAATGAAAAAAAGTCATTGGGGGATGGCAACACTGTACATGAAGGTTCTAGTTACGCCACTGATGTATAACCATCTTTACACTATGCTGCTCCATTATAAAGAATCTATAGAACATTGCACACCATACTCTGTCCCTGTTGAGTTCACACTCTGATGTCGTTGTGCAGAATTCAAAGAACTAGTTCCTTCCCCTGAGGAGCTCACGCTCCACTGTCCCCAGTATTTGGAATCCAAACCCAATGTACAGAATCTATAGAACATTGTACACTTTTCTATGAGGAACTCGCATCCTGATGTCACTATTATGCAGAATAAAGAAAACAAAACATGCATATCAGTTCCCCTGAGGAGCTCACACTCTGCTATCCCCAATGCCCAGAACCCTTCAAACCGAAACCATGCACACCCGTCCCTGCCCCTGAGAAACTCACCCAATGTGCATAATCTGTAGAACATTAATAAAAATGAAGATTGGCAGTGTGTGTAAGGACCTGGTCTGTCTAATCCAGGGGTGCCCAACCTTTTGAAGGCCAAGGGCCACTTAAGCGACTTAGTAACCAGTCGTGGGCCACATTGAGCGGAGTGGACAGATGACAGGTCTGTTTCCAGTCTGCATATGCAAAGCACACACAGACACAGCCCAATCTACTCTGTGGGCCCTCCGATCCAATCAGATAGAAGGGGGCAGATCCACTTCTGTTTTTTTTTTTTTTGCAGATCGGATTGGAGGTAGGCAGGTGTAAATGGACAAAAGCCTGTTTGCATCTGCTGCTCCATAGAGCTGAATGGAGGGTCCGATTGGGTCAGACCGATCATGTGAAAGGGGCCTAATGCCCTGTACACACGATCGGATTTCCGATGGAATTTTTCATCGGAATTCCGATGAAGCTGACTTCCATCAGTCTTGCATACACACCATCAGACCAAATTCTGACCGTCTAAAACGCTGTGACGTAAAACACTCAGACGAGCCGAGAAAAATTAAGTTCAATGCTTCTGAGCATGCGTCGACTTGATTCTGAGCATGCGTGGGTTCTTTCTCCGTTGGAGTTCCACACAGACGTTCGGAATTTCCTGTTTTGTTTTTTTTTCCCCATCGGAAAAATTTAAAACAGGTTCTATTTTTTTTTACACCGATGGAAAAAAGTCAGATGGGGCCCACACACGATCGTTTTTTCCGATGAAAAAAGTCCATCGGACTCCATCTTGCCAACCAGCCATCCCAGAGCAGGAGGTCGCGGGCCACATGTGGGCCACTGGTTGGGCACCCCTGGTCTAATCCAATAGAGAAACAAAAAACAGAAGAACATTGTACACCAGTCCCTGCCACTGAGAAACTCACCCAATGTGCATAATCTATAGAACATTGTACACCAGTCCCTGCCCCCGAGGATCTCACACTCTAATGTCCCTAACAGAGTCACACAGACATAGTAGCTGTCAAAAGACCAATTGAGCTACCAGAATGTTTTTGGAAACTGAAGCACCAGAAGTAGGGATGAGCTCGGTGTTCGAGTCGAACATAGGTTCGACTCGAACATCGGCTGTTCGCGCGTTCGGCGAACAACGAACGATTTGGGCCGTTCGCGCCAAATTCGAGTGACGCAAACGGCCCACAATACACTGCGCCATCGCAGTGTAATCCCGGCGCTGTGATTGGCCAAGCATGCACTGTGACCCTGCATGCTTGGCCAATCACAGCGCCGGCAGCGAGGAGAGCAATGATTGGCCACAGGCAGGATGCTTGTGGCCAATTATAGCTGAGGGGGTTTAGTACACGCCCCACACTATAAAAGACCACCAGCGCGGCGGCCTCGTGTAGTGTGTTCCAGAGCAGGGAAAGTGAAGGATAGGCAGGGACAGTGTCAAATCCATTCTTTGCTAAACCTTGTGTGTAGGGACAGAGAAGGATAGGCAGGGAGAGTGTCAGTGTCATATTCTTTGCTAAACCTTGTGTGTAGGGAGAGAGAAGGATAGGCAGGGAGAGTGTCAGTGTCATATACTTTGATAAACCTTGTGTGCAGGGAGAGAGAAGGATAGGCAGGGAGAGTGTCAGTGTCATATACGGCACTTACAGCGGGCGGAGTGTGCCTCCTGACCATATTACACCTGAACTTAGCCTGTATTGCTGCTTTTTCCTGGTGTGTTACACCAACAGGATTTTGCGGCACTTACAGCGGGCGGAGTGTGCCTCCTGACCATATTACACCTTAACTTAGCCTGTATTGCTGCTTTTTACTGGTGTGTTACACCAACAGGATTTTGCGGCACTTACAGCGGGCGGAGTGTGCCTCCTGACCATATTACAAATGAACTTAGCCTGTATTGCTGGTTTTCCCATTTATCTGCAGGCAATTAGAATGTCTGGAAGGCAAACAAGGAGAGGCAGACAGTCAGGAGCCAATAAAAGAGGGCAAGCAGGCTCTGTGTCTAGAGACAACAGTGCTGATCGTGGACGCGGTGCATCGCCATCAGCACGTGGCCATGGGACAGGCTTGTCCTTCTTTTCGGCAGCTGGACGTGTTGAGCCGCATCATGCCGAAGACTTGGTAGAGTGGATGACCAAGCCCTCCCCATCCTCCTCATCCTCTCTCATCCAGGCTCAGGGTACTGGCAAAGCAGCTGCCAAAGCGTCCTCTTCCTTGGTATCAATGTCATCATCAGTCACTCCTTCCCTAGACCAACCATGTCCTCCTGAGGAGTCCCCCGAACTGTTTGAGCACAGTGTTGGGTACATGCTCCAGGAGGATGCCCAGCGTTTCGAAGGGTCTGATGATGATACCCAGCTAGATGAAGGCAGTAGCGTGAGAGCAGAGAGAGGGGATGCTCAAGAAGGACACCAATCTGGCAGTCATGTTCCAGCAGCTGCAGCATACTGCCAGATTGGCTCCAGTGATGAGGAGGGAGGGGATGATGAGGTCACTGACTCCACGTGGGTGCCTAATAGGAGAGAGGAGGAGGAGGAGGATGAGGAGGAGGCACATCTCCAACGAGGCAGGATGCCCTCGGGGGGCCAGCGTAAGGGCAGCACACCGACGGAATCACACCGCAGAGCTCCGCCTGTGCAGGGCGCTGCCTCTGCCCGTTATTCAAAAAGTTCTTTGGTGTTGGCCTTTTTTGAGTCGAGTGCATCAGATCGCACAGCTGCTGTTTGCAACATATGTCTCAAGCGTATATCGCGTGGCCAAAACATCACCCGCTTGGGCACCACATGCTTGACCAGACATATGTTGACCTGCCATGCAGCTCATTGGCAAGCCTACCTTAAAGACCCACACCAAAGAACAAAGCTGACCTCTTCTTGCACCGCATCAGCTGGGATCTCCAACCCCAGTATACCTTCAGTCCTCTCTGAAACCTGCTCTGAGAGGAATGAAGGTGTAGAATTAGGTGTGTCACAGCCAAGTACTTGCGGGCACTCTGCTAGCAGTACACCGACGTCTGATTCTAGCAGGCAAATTTCCCTGCCCCAGCTGCTAGACCGTCGAAAGAAGTTCACTCCCAGCCATCCACATGCCCAGCGGTTGAATGCTAGCTTGGCTAAATTGCTAGCGCTTCAACTGCTGTTTTTTCAGTTGGTAGACTCGGCCCCCTTCCGTGAGTTTGTGCAATGTGCGGTTCCTCAGTGGCAGGTTCCCAAACGCCACTTTTTCTCATGGAAGGCGATTCCGGCTCTCTACCGGCATGTGGAAGGCAATGTCTTGGCCTCGCTGGACAGGGCGGTCAGCGGTAAGGTGCATATTACCGCTGACTCATGGTCCAGCAGGCATGGACAGGGACGTTACCTTTCTTTCACGGCCCATTGGGTCACTCTTTTGGCAGCTGGGAAGGATGCAGGACAAGGTGCAGTAGTGTTGGAGGTTGTTCCACCGCCACGCCTCCAAAATGCTACTACTGGTTGTGACACACCTCTGTCCTCCACCCCCTCCTCCTCTTCTTCCTCCGTGGCCTCTTCCTGTGCTTTGTCCTCGGAACCAGCGGTGCTCCGTAGGCGATCAAGGGGCTACGCAAGTACGCAGGCAAAAAACATGCCATGCCGTGCTTGCGCTGGTGTGTTTGGGGGACAGGAGCCACACTGGGGCAGAGGTTCTGTCTGCTCTGCAGGGGCAGGCCGAGAGGTGGTTGACACCACGCCAGCTTAAGCCAGGAATGGTAGTTTGCGACAATGGCACCAACCTCCTCTCCGCTCTCCGACAGGGACAACTGACCCATTTGCCCTGTGTGGCTCACGTCCTTAACCTGGTGGTGCGGCGGTTCTTGGGCAGGTACCCGGGCTTACAGGATGTCCTGAGGCAGGCCAGGAAAGTCTGTGTGCATTTCCGCAGATCTTATAATGCCAGTGCTCGCCTGGCTGAGCTGCAAAAGGAGTTGAACCTGCCCAAGAACCGCCTTATATGTGACATGCCCACCAGGTGGAACTCAATGTTGGCCATGCTGCAGCGGCTGCACACGCAGCAGAGGGCCATCAATGAGTACCTGTGCGACTACGGCACCAGGACAGGGTCAGGGGAGCTCGGGTTTTTTTCACCACGCCAGTGGGGCATGATCAGGGATGCATGCACTGTCCTGGCACCATTTGAGGAGGCCACGAGGATGGTGAGCAGTGACAGTGCATGCATCAGTGACACTGTACCTCTTGTCCACCTGTTGGAACATACGCTGCGTGGAATAATGGACAGGGCACTTGAGGCAGAACAGAGGCAGGAAGAGGAGGACTTCCTTGCCTCTCAAGGCCCCCTTTACCCAGACAGTGTTCCTTCTGTCCCATCACACAGGAAGAGGAGGAGGAGGAGGAGGATTGTGTCAGCATGGAGGTGGAGCCTGGCACTCAGCATCATCAGCAGCAGTCTTTTAGAGATGATTTACAGTCCCAAGAAACCAGTGGACTTGTACGTGGCTGGGAGGAGGTGGCTGCGGATCATGTCGTCCTTAGTGACCCAGAGGACTCCGGACCGAATGCCTTAGCTAACCTACGCTGCATGGCCTCCCTGATCCTGCAAAGTCTGCGGAAGGATCCTCGTATTCTTAGGATCAAGGAGAGGGACCATTACTGGCTGACCACTCTCCTTGATCCACGGTACAAGGGTAAGGTTGCGGACCTTATCTTACCGTCGCAGAGGGAGCAGAGGATGAGACAACTCCGGGAGGCCTTGCAGAAAGGTCTGTGCAACGCGTTCCCAGAGACTGGGAGGTTACAAACTCCTGGTCCTGGACAACGAGTTGCTGAGGCTTCGGTCAGTCAAAGAAGGAGCGGTTTGGGAAGGTGGCCGTCTGACCGATGCGTTCAGACAATTCTTTAGTCCGCAGCTCCAAGGTATGATCGGTTCCAGCAACCATCGCCAGCGTCTGATATACATGGTGCAGGAATACCTAGGGGCAAGGTCAGACTTGGACACCTTCCCCACCGAAAATCCTCTGGCTTACTGGGTCTTGAGGATGGATCACTAGCCAGAGCTTGCACAGTATGCAATTGAGCTACTGGCCTGTCCTGCATCCAGCGTTCTTTCAGAACGCACATTCAGTGCTGCTGGAGGATTTGTCACGGATCACAGGGTGCGCCTGTCCACTGACTCTGTTGATCGACTGACCTTCATAAAGATGAACCAGTCTTGGATCACCACCAGCTACCAAACACCTGAAGCTGATATAACAGACTAATTTATTTTCAAATGTCACATCCCTTCAAGACTGATGCTGATGCTGAGAGACTGTCCTGTTATGTTGACTGACTATCCTCCTCCTCCTCAATGATCCGATTGATGATGATAGCTTGGAAGAACATTTTTGTTTCTGGGTGCCGCCACCAGTGGCTAAGGCCCAATTTTTCAGCCCCTGTTTAACAGGGGCGTGTTATTACAATTTTTTATGCAATGCTTTGCAGCGGGGCTCATTCCTGCACTCCAACTAGAGTATCTGGGAGTGGTTGCAGTGTCGTGGCACCAGCACCAGTGGCTAAGGCCCAATTTTTCAGCCCCTGTTTAACAGGGGCGTGTAATTACAATTTTTGATGCAATACTTTGCAACAGGGCTCATTGCTGTGCTCCAAGTACAGTATCTGTGAGGGGTTGCAGTGTTGTGGCACCAGTGCCTAAGGCCCAATTTTTATGCCCCTGTTTAACAGGGGCATGTAATTACAATTCTTGATCTAATAATTCACAGCAGGGCCCATTCCTGCGCCCACCAAGACTAACTGTGAGGCCTTACAGCGTTGTGTCAACACCACCACCACCAAAGGCCCAATTTTTCAGCCCCTGTTCAACAGGGGCATGCAATTACAATTCTTGATCTAATAATTCACAGCAGGGCCCATTCATGCGCCCACCAAGAGTAACTGTGAGGGCTCACAGTGTTGTGTCAACACCACCAACATGTAGGGGGCAAATTTCAGCTGAGTATATACGGCAGGCCCCTACTTTCAAACATCCAACTTACAAACGACGACTCCTTGCAAACGGAAGGATACAACAGGAAGCGAGAGGAAATCTACCCCTAGGAAGGCAAATTCTCTCCTGAAAGAGTTAATATGGGAAAAAAGTGTCTCCTCTCCACTGATGCTTTATCACCAATTCTTGTTTCAATAAAAAAAAAAATTTTCAAAAAACATTTGTCATTAGGACGGAAAGTGAGGTGAACTGTTCTGAACAGGTGCACACTGCACAGACAGCAAAACAAATGTTACAGGGGTGATAACCCTTCCCTATGTTTTCCAAAAAGCTTAAAAATAGATTTTTTGGCTGGAGCTACACTTAAACAATGTACCTGTTCAAAATTACAAACAGATTCTACATAAGAACAAACCTACAGTCCCTGTCTTGTATGCACCGCCTGTATACGGCTGTTCAGAGTATATAGGGCCTTTTTTATTTTGTGTGCGGGGTTCCACTTAATATACTGTGAGGGGGGTTAGCTCGGTAGCGGGTGTGTGTGACCCCCTGGATGGACTCCCCACACAAAAACAGGCCCAGCAGACGGAGGTTGTGGTTTTCAAGATCAAAAGGTGCGGTTTATTTCTCTATTTACAGTGACAAAAACACAGCAAAGCAAAAAGAAACATAAACAAAATAAATCCTGGTCAGCTTGACCTCTGACTAAACATGCAGGTTTCCTAAACTAACAACTGGGATCAGCCTGGTGCTGTCCTAGTCCCTAAGTCCCTGGTTTAGTAAATGTCCAAACAAATAGCCACACAGGCTTTGTCTCACCGCACAGGGGTTCACTCTCCCTAGACAGTCCACACAGGTCTGGGTCCAGGCATGAGCAAACACCTAATGAAGCTGGGAGTTTTTATAGAGGCCTTAAACGAGCTGACAAGCTTCAGCTGGTCTCATCAACTCCCTGCCTGCACGACGCCCAGCACTCTCCCTAGAGGTATGAATCATCCATGAGCCCACTAGCCTCAGCTGGGCTTCATCAACTCTCTCCCTAGTTGTATAAGTCGGCATAAAGCCTGAATCTGGGAGAAATATACCTACCCCCCTGGATGCAACCAGGTGACTTTACCTTCCTGCTGTCACATACCCCCCCCCTCTTGTTTTAACCTTGGGGTTGGAACACCAGCAATCAGGCATTCATGTACTCGAGACAAAGCATCCACATTCCCCATTTGAACGCCAGGGCGATGCTTTACTGTGAAGTTGAATTCCTGTAGGGCCAGGAACCACCTATTTACTCTTCTATTTGTCTCCTTGTTTTGAGCCATCCACTTTAACGGAGCGTGATCCGTAACCATGTCAAAGTGCCTACCTAGCAGATAGTACCGAAGGGAATCTAGAGCCCACTTCACCGCTAAACACTCCTTTTCAACCGTGGCGTAATTTACCTCATGGGACTTCAACTTCCTGCTGAGGTAAATGACTGGGTGCTCTTCCCCGTTCCAGACCTGGGACAATACTGCTCCTAACCCCACATCTGACGCATCACTTTGTACGACAAAGTCTTTAGAGAAGTCGGGTGAGTACAACACTGGCTGGCTACATAAGGCTTGTTTCAAGAATTGGAATGCTGCCTCAGCCTCGGGGGTCCATTTAATCATGACCGACCCTTTCCCTTTCGTCAGGTTGGTTAGGGGCACAGCCTTAGAAGCAAAGTGGGGAATGAAGCGCCGATAATAACCCGCGATTCCCAGAAAGGCTCGTACCTGCTTCTTGCTGTTGGGACGTGGCCAACTCTGGATGGCCTCGACTTTGTTGAGTTGGGGTTTTATTACTCCCCTGCCAATGGTGTACCCAAGATATTTGGCCTCCTCCTGCCCAATGGTACACTTCTTGGGGTTAGCCGTAAACCCCGCTTCCCGGATAGAGTCTAGGACTGCTTGCACTTTTGGCAGATGTGAGGCCCAATCTGTGCTATGGACAGTTACGTCATCCAGGTAAGCCGCAGCATACTTCCGATGGGGCCTCAGTATCAGGTCCATTTTCCGCTGGAATGTGGCCGGCGCATTCTGTAACCCGAACGGCATTCTCTTATATTGGAACGCCCCGTCTGGGGTTACAAATGTGGTTTTCTCTTTGGCCGACTTGGCCAGGGGAATTTGCCAATACCCTTTTGTGAGGTCAAGAGTCGTCATGTATCGGGCTGTTCCCAGCCGGTCGATCAACTCATCTATACGTGGCATGGGGTAGGTGTCAAATTTTGTAACTTTGTTCAACTGACAAAAATCGTTACAAAATCGCCAGCTCCCATCCGGTTTAGGCACCAACACAATGGGACTAGACCAATCACTTTGGGACTCCTCTATCACCCCTAAGTTCAGCATTTTCTGTACTTCCTCCCGTATTGCCTCCCGTCGGGCCTCTGGGATCCGATAGGGTTTTAACTTCACCCTTTCACCGGGCGGGGTAATAATATCATGCTCTACCCCAGATGTTTGTCCCGGCAGCTCAGAGAACACCTCCTTGTTGCGAAGCACAAACTCCTTAACCTCCTGTTGTTGGGGTTGTGACAAGGTGGCTGCTATTCCAACCTCCGGAATCACGCAACCAGTTTGAGCTGGTGACCAAGTTTCTGCGACTAGGGACTCTCTATCCCTCCAGGCTTTCAACAGATTAACGTGATAGATCTGTTCGGGCTTTCGCCTTCCTGGTTGTCTGACCTTGTAATTCACTTCGCTCACTTTTTCCATTATCTCGTAGGGGCCTTGTCATTTGGCAAGGAATTTACTTTCAACCGTAGGGACAAGTACCAATATCCTATCCCCCGGGGAAAAGGTACGGGTCTTGGCTCCACGGTTGTACACTCTCTGCTGTGCCAACTGCGCTTGGGCCAAATGTTCCTTCACGATGGGCATTACCTGTGCAATTCGATCTTGCATCAGGGCGACATGCTCAATCACACTCCTGTGGGGAGAACTCTCACTTTCCCAAGTTTCCTTGGCAATATCCAACAGCCCTCTTGGGTGTCTCCCATACAGTAACTCAAAGGGGGAGAATCCCGTAGAGGATTGGGGCACCTCCCTAATAGCAAACATCAAATAAGGAAGTAGACAGTCCCAATCCTTTCCATCTCTATCCACCACTTTCTTCAACATTTGTTTTAGGGTTTTGTTGAATCTTTCAACCAGCCCATCGGTTTGGGAGTGATACACAGACGTACGCAATTGCGTCACTTTGAACAATTTACACAGCTCTTTCATAACCCGGGACATAAAGGGTGTACCTTGGTCCGTAAGCAGTTCTTTACAAATACCCACCCGGCTAAAAACAAGAGATAGCTCTTTGGCTATGGTTTTGGCCGAGGTATTTCGGAGAGGGATCGCTTCTGGATAACGGGTGGCATAGTCCATTATAACTAATATGTACTGGTGCCCCCTAGCGGACTTGATTATAGGACCTACCAAATCCATTGCGATCCTCTCAAACGGGACCTCAATGATGGGTAGAGGGACCAGCGGGCTACGGAAATGTGGCATCGGGGCCGACCTCTGACACACAGGGCAGGAGGAACAATAATTTTCTATGTCCTTCATCACCCCAGGCCAATAGAATCTCTGTAATACCCTCTCTCGGGTTTTCTCTGTCCCCAGATGACCTCCAAGAATGTGCCCATGGGCCAACTCCAACACCAACTTCCTGTAAGGTTTGGGCAACACAAGCTGCTCAACGGTTTCTTCTGCCCTTTTTGCCACCCGATACAGTAGGTCCTTCTCTACGCTGAAGTATGGGTAAGTGCAGGTATTATCTGGGTTCACTAACTCGCCATCTATTGCCACTACGTTTTCCCGTGCCTTTATTAGGGCGGGGTCTTTTAACTGTTCTGTGGCAAAATTTTCCCTGTGAACCTCAAGATCAGAAAACTCCACAGACGGTAGGTTTTCGTCTGAGGAGGTGGGCTCCTCTCCAGTTTCTTGAGTCTCGCCTGCCAATACTGACAAGAGAAATTCTGGAGAGTCCTCACCACTCTCAGAGGAGTTCTGGCTATCACCTTCCTGGTACATAGGGGCACCAGTGGGGGGCTCAGGATCATCCCACAGTTCCCAGAACTTCGGAAAATCCCTTCCCACAATGGCATCATGCGGTAATTGAGATACTAACCCCACTGGATGAGAGAGGGTACCTTTGGGGGTCTTGAAACACACTGTAGTCACTGGATACTCTCGGGTGTCCCCATGCACACAAATAACAGCTACCTTGCTATTCCCAGAGACCTCTGTTTTAACTAATTCAGCCTTTATCAGGGTCACAAGGCTACCTGAATCCAGTAATACCACAACATTTCTACCATTAATACACATTTTGCATAAATGTTTCTCAGTTCCCCGAATGGCAGTGCATGCGACTGTCGCACACAGCGACTGACGTCTGTCCGTCAGAAAGTCACATTGCATGGGTTCCTCCACAACCGGGCAATTTGCTGCAATATGTCCCGCTTGCCGGCAGCGGTAGCAAACAATCCTTTTGGCTGCCTCTTGAGCCCCCGACTTCCCAGGCTGTTCTCGCCAAACCCTGGGCAGAGCTCCCACCCTCTCACTCTCTCCACCCTCACCCCTTGGAATCATCTTATCCGCCCCTGGGGATGGTCTGGTCTTAGGGTGGAAAGTCCGAGAGTCTCTGGAAGAGGCCGTCAGGTTCTCTGCAGCCAAGTATCTCTCTACACGATCCACAAGTTTACCGGCCGTTTCTGGGTCTCCATGGCTTACCCACTTTTGAATGGCGGTAGGAAGAGCTCTCAAGAAACGATCCATCACAACACGTTCCACAATCTCCGGTGCGGACAAAGTCTCTGGCTGTAGCCACTTCCTGCTCAGGTGAATGAGATCATACATTTGAGACCTGGGGGGTTTTCCAAGCTGGAAAGTCCAGTTATGCACACTCTGAGCCCGGACAGCCAGGGTGACACCCAGCCTTGCCAATATTTCAGCTTTTAGCATCCCATAGTCTTTTGCTTGGTCAGGCTCTAGGTCATAGTAAGCTTTCTGCGATTCACCAGTTAACAGAGGAGCCACCAGTCCAGCCCACTGCTCCTCAGGCCACTTTTCTCTTTCAGCAGTCCTTTCAAATGTGGTCAAAAATACCTCTGGATCATCCTCTCCAGTCATTTTTGTCAATAAACGACTCACCCCAAAGGACGCGGTATTAGTGGGACGGCTTTCCTCACTGGTCTGCGGACGTTGCTGCATTACTGCTTCCATCTGTTGTTGTAGTCTCTGCTCTTGCTTCTGCAACAGGTCTATGAAGCGGGCCTCAGATTGCTGCTGGGCTTGTTGCTGGGCTGCAAAGCTCTGTTGTTGAGCTGCAAGGCTCTTTTGCAAACCTGCATTTGTCTGCTGTTGATTGGCATTTGCTAGAGCCAGCTGTTTCAGTATCTCCTCCATGCTGGCTTAAAAAAAAAACTGCCCGCATTCTCCACCAACTGTGAGGGGAGTTAGCTCGGTAGCGGGTGTGTGTGACCCCCTGGATGGGCTCCCCACACAAAAACAGGCCCAGCAGACGGAGGTTGTGGTTTTCAAGATCAAAAGGTGCGGTTTATTTCTCTATTTACAGTGACAAAAACACAGCAAAGCAAAAAGAAACATAAACAAAATAAATCCTGGTCAGCTTGACCTCTGACTAAACATGCAGGTTTCCTAAACTAACAACTGGGATCAGCCTGGTGCTGTCCTAGTCCCTAAGTCCCTGGTTTAGTAAATGTCCAAACAAATAGCCACACAGGCTTTGTCTCACCGCACAGGGGTTCACTCTCCCTAGACAGTCCACACAGGTCTGGGTCCAGGCATGAGCAAACACCTAATGAAGCTGGGAGTTTTTATAGAGGCCTTAAACGAGCTGACAAGCTTCAGCTGGTCTCATCAACTCCCTGCCTGCACGACGCCCAGCACTCTCCCTA
This sequence comes from Rana muscosa, assembly GCA_029206835.1. Taxonomy (NCBI): domain Eukaryota; kingdom Metazoa; phylum Chordata; class Amphibia; order Anura; family Ranidae; genus Rana; species Rana muscosa. The sequence goes on from CM055125.1 coordinate 369,433,892, forward strand.
GAGGTATGAATCATCCATGAGCCCACTAGCCTCAGCTGGGCTTCATCAACTCTCTCCCTAGTTGTATAAGTCGGCATAAAGCCTGAATCTGGGAGAAATATACCTACCCCCCTGGATGCAACCAGGTGACTTTACCTTCCTGCTGTCACAATACATACAAGACCCAAAGGGGCTGGTAATGGGCTGGGGTAGGGGTGTGTGTGATGGGGTAGCTATGCCATTTTTCTTAAAGATTTTCATCCATATTCCCGGTACCAGACATTACATTAAAGCCGCAAGCAGTTTTAAATGGCATTTTTTCCTTTAGAAATGTAATTTTGTGCAGGGACAGTTCTAAACACGGGAAACACGTGGCACTTCACAGGCATATTTGCCTTTTTTTTTTCACTTTATGCATCATTAAAATGACTGCTCCAGAAAAACGGCCGTTTTTAAAACTTCTTTTTGCATTGATACATGTCCCCTGGTGCAGAACCCGGGTTCCCAAACCCTTTTTAGGACAATAACATGCATAATAGTCGTTATAATTAGCACTTTAGATTTTGAACGTTCGCATCCATTGTATTTAATAGGGTTCTAAAGTTCGTGCGAACTTTCGGTCCGTTCGCGGGTTCTGGTGCGAACCGAACCCGGGGGTGTTCGGCTCATCACTAACCAGAAGTAAATCGCAGATCACAGGGGAACTGTACAAGTTGCTTACGAAGAAGAGTGTACCTGGTGGATTTGAACGCAAGGCTACACAGCTGCTATATCAGTGAATGCAATAAACAAACCTTCCTTCAGCGTGCTCAACACTTGAGGTTGTCTCGTCGGTTAAAGAGTTTAACGGCTGTTTTGTTTTTAATCGCAATCGCATGTCACGCTTGGATCTAAAAACACCTGAGCCTGGAGTTAATTCCCAAGTTTATGTGAAAATACGGCGATACCGGTGTGTTTAGTCACTGAGAGGAGCTGAAACTGGGAGACGTTAATGTTTGCTCCTGTAACACATTCATTTTTTTTGGGGGGGGTTGGAAGGGACGGGGGTTTAGCAAGTGCTGATGTTACGCTTTTCAGCTCCAAAACAATGGATGCTTCCTTTCCGTAAACACCAAGCTTTAAGAGGACAAAAGGATGCTGCAAACATTCTCACGAAGAGCTCGCCGGTTTCCAGTAAAATTAATAAAGTGATTAAACTCTCTTCTGTCTTCCTAATTAAATGCTCAAAAAGCTTTGCCATGGTGTGCCAGGTGTGAGTGCCGATTGCCAGGCAATGAAAACGTCTCCAGTTAATTCTGCTGCAACTTTATGCGCTATGTGAGGAAGGAAAAAAAAAAATTCAAAGAAACTAAAGGAGCTGAACGATACAAAAAAAGCAACACTACAATGTTTTTTCTTTCTCGTACATCACGGGACACAGAGCGACATAGTCATTACTAATGGGTTATATAGATACCGTCAGGTGCTGGCACTGGCAACTTCTAAAACCGGAAGTACCCTCCCCTATATAAGCCCCTCCCATCCGGGAGCACCTCAGTTTTTTGCCAGTGTCTAAGGTGTTGGCCAAGAAGAAACATGTGTTTTTCACTGAGCTTGCGTACAGGTTCTTTTGGGCCTCAGTAAGCTATTCCGGATCCGACCAAAAAAGCTTCATAGCTAAACGGTCGGTACCCGGGCCTTGCAGAGAAGAGCAAGGTTTTGCCTGTAATGCTTCTCTTAGGAGAGCTGGACCCTGGGATCCAGAGCTCTGGTCATACCCACGACCAAGATGTTTTCTGTGCAGGGTGCTATACAGGTCCAGGGGAGTGGAATCCTTGGGAACCCGGTCCCTGAAGGTTTGATTACAATGCCTGCCGTGATAGGTGAAGTTTGGGCTTTTGTGGACCAAACAAAGTCCTGCGGCGGGGAACAGGTAAGTGGGGGCCCCCAGGAACTTGGTTCTATTGGGGGACCCCCAAGCCTAATTTGTCTTTCTGTCTGTTACCTAATGGTATTCCCGCAAAATTCTGTGCATGCCTGTAACTACTAAAAAAATGTAATAATTTTTAATGGTGGTCAAGAAAAAAAAAATTTTTTTTATATATATATATATATTTAATATATTAGACTGCGGTACCTGTGTTTGTCCACTAGAGGCCGCTGTGGAACGTTTCTTGTCATGTGGACTAGTTTCTTCTCATCAGAGCGAGTCCAGGCAGATGGTGAGTTCTCTTATGGGAAACTGCTTCCTCTGCTATGTTGCAATGCTCGTCCATCCCCCGGCCTGCGGCAAAGGGGCCCTGGCTCTTGTCCCTGGTTTCCATTTTCGAAATTAGCGCCGAAGGCGCACGTGGCCGCGCGCGTGCGCGTGCACGCGCCTCTATATATAGAGGTGAGCCGGGAAAGGGGGCGGAGCCTGGGGGATGACGCTCTGTGCGCGCCGCAGCGCTTCTGCGCATGTGCGGGCGTCCCAGCATGTTAAAAACCACAATTTTGTGTGGTGAGCTGGCTATGAAGTACAGAGACAGAGCTGGCAACATTTAAAGAAGGCATACAGCAAGCGGTTGATACAGGCATCCCCTAGAAAGGCACATTAGTAGACACCAACTGTTTCTTATAGCAGCATTTATGCTAGACTATTGTCAGTAACTGGTGTATTTCGGCTGGAATACCTCAGCTTTGTGGCTTAGGAATATGCCGTCTAAAAACTCCGGGACTAGAAATTCCAGGAGGAATAGGGGGTCTCCATCGGGCTCTGAGGATCTTGGGCATGCTTCGGCTGCACCAGTCTCCCCTGAAGAATCAGAGGTTAGTGACCGTAGAGCACCCTCAGGAGTACCTGGTACTGTGGCTGTCCTCAGTTCACCTGCTCCTGTGTATGTAACAGAGGAGGTTTTTTCCTCAGCTCTGGGAGGGCTGGAAGAGAGATTGTCAGCATTGATCGCGGCTTCCCTGTCACAGGAGAAAAGCGCCCGATCTCCGTCTCCTCCCTCAGAGTGCCTGTTAACAGAGCAACAGTCCCATACAGGGATCGACCTACCTGAAGGGGATCAGGATGAGGTCGATTCGGTTGTAGAGGAATCAACAGTGGAAGAGCCGTTCTCAGCATCACATGCTGAAAGGTTATGGGTTCAGTCCCTGACTAATATGGTCCGATCAGCATTTAAAATGCCACTTGCGGAGCCATCATCCACTTCTGTCTCCTCGTTGGGGTCGCTAAAAGCTCCCCAGACTGTTTGTTCCTTTCCGATCCATCCTTTACTGGAAGGGCTCATTTACCAGGATTGGGAGCATCCTGACAAAATATTTACTCCCCCCAAGAGATTTCCGGTGGTCTATCCCATGGAGGATAAGTTCATCAGAAAATGGAGGGTCCCTACAGTGGACGCAGCCATCTCTTGTGTGAATAAATCACTGACATGTCCGGTGGATAATGTCCAAATGTTCAAGGACCCAATAGATAAAAAATTGGAGTCCTTATTAAAATCTGCTTTTTCTACAGCAGGATTGGTGACACAACCAGCAGTGGCAGCTATTGGGGTCTGCCAAGCAGTGAAGGATCAGTTGAAACAGGTCTTAAGGGACTTGCCAGATCAGCAGGCTCTTGCCCTAGCTGATCTACCTAGAGCCTTATGCTTTGCGGTGGACGCTATAAAGGATTCAATCCATCAGGCCTCCCGCCTTACGCTGTCTGTAGTACATATGCGCAGGCTTCTATGGCTCAAAAACTGGTCTGCTGAAGCTCCCTGTAAAAAATTGCTGGTCAGCTTCCCATTTCATGGTGAACGCTTATTCGGGGAAGACCTGGACAAATATATCCAGAGAATTTCCAGCGGTAAAAGTACACTTTTGCTGGTTAAAAATAGAGTTAGAGGTCCCTCTTTTAAGAGGCCTGCTTCTCCAGTCCCTAGGACATCGGCTGTGAAACAGTTTCGACGGCCTCCTCGGTCAAATCCCGGAGGTAAAAATCAGGGACAATTGCAGTGTAACAAGAAGTCCTGGAGCAGGAGAGGTACAAAACCTCCCCCAAAGTCAAATGCATGAAGGGTTGCCCCCACCCAATCGGGTGGGGGGAAGACTTCAGTTGTTCACAGAGACCTGGCGGGACACGATCCGAGACAGATGGGTGCTCTCCGCAGTAAATCTGGGATACAAATTGGAGTTAAAAAACTCCCCTCCTTCCCGCTTTATAAGGTCAAACGTGCCAAGGGATCCCCAGAAGAGAGGATCCCTCCTGTTGGCACTAGAACAATTATTGCTCCAAGCAGTAATTATAGAGGTTCCCCTGGAAGAATGGGGGTTCGGGTTTTACTCAAACCTCTTTACAGTCCCGAAGCCAAACGGGGACGTGAGGCCCATATTAAATCTAAAAGGGCTAAACAAATTCCTACATATCAGGACTTTCCGGATGGAGTCGATCCGATCGGTAGCCACTGCCCTACAAGGGGAGGAATGGTTAGCCTCGATCGACATCAAAGATGCTTATTTGCACATTCCCATCTTTCCAGCCCACCAAAAATTTCTACGCTTTGCGGTAGAAGGGCGCCATTTTCAGTTCAGAGCCTTACCCTTCGGTCTGGCCACAGCACCAAGAGTGTTCACAAAAATTCTGGCCCCATTATTGGCCAATCTAAGAACACGAGGTGTAACGATAATGGCATATCTAGACGACTTGTTGCTGATAGACCACTCAGTGGAAAAACTAGAAGTGGTTGTTCACGAGACAATCAAGTATCTGGAATATCACGGTTGGATTATCAACCGAGACAAGTCAGCCCTAAAACCAGTCAAAAGTCTGGAATACTTGGGGCTAAGGCTGGATTCAGACCAGAGAAAAATTTTCTTGCCTCAAGAAAAGGGGTCGTCTTTGAGAGTTTTGATCCACTTAGTGGGTTCAAAAAGACAGCCATCCATACGCCTGTGCATGAGGCTGCTGGGAAAAATGGTGGCATCATTCGAAGCAGTACCCTACGGTCAATTCCATTCAAGGAAGTTGCAAAGGGCCATACTGTCAGCCTGGAACAAAAAAGTTCAGGCTCTGGACTTACCAATGTCCTTGTCCCCTTCCGTTCGCAAGAGCCTCCGCTGGTGGTTGGTTCCCCAGAATCTGGAAAGAGGGAAATCCTTCAGTCCGATTTCCTGGAAGGTGGTCACTACAGATGCCAGCCTTATAGGCTGGGGAGCAGTACTGGAGCAATGGTCTCTCCAGGGCAGATGGTCGGATGCGGAAAAGGCCCTGCTCATCAATCTCTTAGAGATACGAGCAGCCCGGTATGCCCTAGTAGCATGGACATCCAAACTCCAAGGGTCCCCTGTCAGAATTCAATCAGACAATGCCACAGCAGTGGCATATATCAATCGTCAGGGGGGCACCAGGAGTCGTGCAGCCCAAAGGGAAGTAAATTACATCCTGAGATGGGCAGAAAGATATGTCCCAGCCATATCTGCGGTATTCATTCCAGGAGTGGAGAATTGGAAGGCGGACTTTCTAAGTCGCCAACAATTATGCCCAGGGGAATGGTCCCTTCATCCCGAGGTTTTCCGGACAATATTTCAGCGGTGGGGAACACCGGATGTAGATCTGCTAGCATCCAGATTCAACACAAAAGTGGACAGGTTTGTCTCTTGGACAAGGGATCCCCTAGCTTGCGGCTCGGATGCCCTAGTGTTCCCTTGGGATCAGTTCAAGCTGATATATGCATTCCCACCGCCACAATTGTTACCTCGATTACTCCGCAGAATCAGGGTAGAAAAGAAACCAGTGATTCTGGTGGCTCCAGCGTGGCCCCGAAGAGCATGGTACGCAGAGATTGTAAAAATGTCTGTGGGGAGTCCTTGGACCCTCCCACATCGTCCGGACCTGCTTTCGCAAGGACCGATATACCATCCTTCCTTACCAGCCCTAGGTTTGACGGCCTGGCTATTGAAGCCCACATTCTAAAAAAGAGAGGGCTCTCTAATGCTGTGGTATCTACCATGATCAATGCCAGGAAGCCGGTATCCAGGCAGATCTACTATAGAATCTGGAAGGCGTACATCGCCTGGTGTGAGGCCAAGAAATGGCATCCACGTAAATACGTAATAGGTAGGATTCTGGACTTCCTACAATGGGCTGTAGATAGGAAGCTTGCCTTGAGTACTATCAAGGGTCAGATTTTGGCCTTGTCAATATTTTTTCAAAGGCCCTTGGCTTCGCATTCACTAGTCAAAGCCTTTATACAAGGAGTGATGCGTATTAGTCCTCCGGTTAATATTCCCATATGTCCATGGGATCTAAACTTGGTTCTGTCGGTTTTACAGAAACAACCATTTGAACCATTACAGCATATTTCCTTGGTGCTTCTCACCAGGAAATTGATTTTTCTAGTAGCCATTTGTTCGGCTAAAAGAGTGTCGGAATTAGCAGCTATGTCCTGTAAAGAGCCATATCTGGTTATCCATAAGGACAGAGTAGTATTACGTCCTCAGCCAGCCTTTCTTCCTAAGGTGGTATCGAGGTTTCATTTGAACCAAGATGTGGTTCTTCCTTCTTTTTTCCCCAAACCTACTTCGGTAGAGGAAAAGTTATTGCATTCTTTGGATGTAGTAAGAGCAGTTAAAGCTTATCTAAAAGCCACTGCTCAGATTCGCAGAACGGATACTTTGTTTATTCTGCCGGAAGGCCCCAGAAAGGGTCAGGCAGCGTCAAAATCTACTTTAGCCAGGTGGATTCGACAGGTCATAATACAAGCCTATGGCTTGAGAAGGAGACCGCCTCCGTTCAAAGTTAGAGCGCACTCCACGAGAGCAGTTGGAACTTCATGGGCAGTGCATCACCAGGCCTCCCTGGCTCAAATCTGTAAGGCCGCAACATGGTCTTCAGTTCACACGTTTACTAGGTTCTACCAGGTGGACGTTAGAAGTCAGGAGGATGTCGCCTTTGGGCGCAGTGTGTTGCAGGCCGCAAAAGATCCTCATGTCTGATAGCGCTCAGCTTATATATGGTGTATCCCCCCCCTCATTTGGCATTGCTTTAGGACATCCCATTAGTAATGACTATGTCGCTCTGTGTCCCGTGATGTACGAGAAAGAAAATAGGATTTTTATAACAGCTTACCTGTAAAATCCTTTTCTTGGAGTACATCACGGGACACAGAGCTCCTGCCCCTCTTTGGGGACACTTATTGCTTTGCTACAAAACTGAGGTGCTCCCGGATGGGAGGGGCTTATATAGGGGAGGGTACTTGCGGTTTTGGAAGTTGCCAGTGCCAGCACCTGACGGTATCTATATAACCCATTAGTAATGACTATGTCGCTCTGTGTCCCGTGATGTACTCCAAGAAAAGGATTTTACAGGTAAGCTGTTATAAAAATCCTATTATTTTTACTTTTAAAGTGAACTTGCCAGCTATTTTTAAATATTTCAAAATTAAAAAAAACAACCTGAAAGCAGACACTACAAGATGGTTGCTTTTACCTTTGTTAGCCAAGAAACGCTCCCTGGTGTGCCTCTCTGGAATGGTTTCACGTTCTTGCTATGAGCTCAACGTCATTGACTTTCCCTTCCCACCCTAAAAAAACACACACCGACACCTTGGAAAAGTCCTTTATTAAAAAAATAAATACAATGAATTAATTAATTTTTTAAAAAAACATTCCAGTGGTGAAATCCAGTGTCCCGCGGCGATCCCATGTCCAGCGCTGTCCGTCATTGGCTGAGCCTGAGCGGACCTGATGGGGAGCTATTACATGTATAGACTCGCCCTTTCTAAAGTTCCCCATCAGGTCCACTCAGCCAATGACTCGGTGTAAGGCTGAGGACCTGATGCGGAACATGAGAAGGGGCGGGTCTATACATGTATTACACAGTGAAGGAAGTTCCCCATCAGGTCCGCCCCCTCGGTATGTCAGACCGCGCCTACGTGAGTGAGTGAGTTTTAAATGACTTTTTTTCCTTTTCCTTTCCTGTCCCTGCACAAAATGACATGCGCCACTTTACATGCGGGAAACATGCGCCACTTTACATGCATATCATACACACCCCCCAGGTACGAAATTTAAAGGAATATTTCACTTTTATTTTTTCATTTTAAGCATTATTAAAATCACTGCTCCTGAAAAAACGGCCATTTTTAAAACTTCTTTTTGCATTGATACATGTCCCCTGGGGCAGGACCCGGGTCCCCAAACACTTTTTTGGACAATAACTTGCATATAAGCCTTTATAATTAGCACTTTAGATTTTGAACGTTCGAGTCCATTGTATTTAATAGGGTTCTAACGTTCACAAAAACATTCTGTCTGTTCACAGGTTCTGGTGCGAACCGAACAGGGGGGTGTTCGGCTCATCCCTGCTGAAGACCATTCAGCAACTACTTACAGTGATAGACCAGTTTAAATAGGCCACTGGGTGGCAAGTGCGTACGCTAATTGGAATGCGAATGCACACATACTTGTGTGCATGCAACAAACTGTCACAGTACATCCATCATTGCCCCTTTTCTCGAAAAAACAAGCATTAGTGCAATGCGCACGAGCACACAACAACACTGATTTTCTGATGCTAGAAATCCGGTTTTCCTTACACCCAGAAGAGAAGTAAGCTTTGGCCATACTTCTGTTTTAATGGCCATGTTTCCCACTGAATGGGGGCTTTTTTTTTTCACTAACCACCAGTTCAAGGGGGCCTTTCTTTCACTGTCCACCATTGTAGTACGGCCCAGTGGTGGCTGGTGGGTTCTTCCGTGACCCCCCCCCGGCGGCGCGGCACAGCACCCCCCGGCCCGGCACTTACCCGCTCATGTGGCGGGGCTGTGATGTCCTTTCTTGGAGTGCGTGCCGGCTCCGGGGTCCGCTCCTCCAGCTACCTCTGCCGTGTGTCTTCCGCCAAAGCACTAGGCATCCAATAGGATAGCCTGATGCTTTGCCAATCGGGAAACGGGTCTCACAGACCTGCCTCCTGAGGGGCGGGGAGGAACTTTAGTGTGATAATAGTGAAAATGAATTTGCTACGCTATGGTCACACAACTGGGTGGGCTCGGAGCGCAATGCTCTGCGCTCACCCTTTATTGAAGTCTATTAGAGCCTCTGCCTCGAATCAGGTGCTTCAGAAAAACAACCCACATTGGAATCCATGGTCCGGCGCCACTAATATGTAGATCAGGGGGCCGGACTCATGGATGGACTCACTCCAAAGACATGCTGTTAGGTTAATTGGATCTTGTCCAAATTGGCCCAGTATATATGTATATATGTGTGTACGACTGTGTGTCCCAAGCGTGTCGAGATCCTACGGGGTAAAATGACCAGCCAAGCAGACACTGGTTGCAAAAAGCGCCTAGAGGCGATTCAGTTCGCATATGAGCGCTATACAAGTCACTCATTCATTCATAGGGCAGGCGGCGCTCGTGTGTCCTCTATGGACGGGCCGCCAGTGGTACTGCCAATGTACTGTGAACTGTAGCTTTAAGCAGGGGTTCCCTGAGACCTGGGTTCCTTCAAAGTAAATAAAGTTGAGGAAGGCTGTGCTAGATGCAAAATGACCCTGTTACTTTTCTAGAAAATAGTTTGGTAATTTTTTTCTTCTTTCACCGGTGGAAGGGTTAAGCTTCCTACACCACCCCAGGGCCTACATTGATCTGAGTGAATTGGGCATTGTGCACACACAGACTTTTCTGAATCTCTGTGTGTCAGTCTCATATTCCAAACATCTCACATGCACCATCATCTTTATCTTCCGCATCACTCAAAAGGTGTTTCCATCAACTCGCCTTGACCTTGCTGGCTTTACAGATATGTTTAATGCTGCCTCCATTTTTTCTTTTTTAATCTTTCTTTAAGGCACAATAAGATATCTGTACGCTGCAAAATAAGATGACCTTGGCCTGATTTCCTGGCAACAGCTACAATTTTATTATTCTCTCAGATTGCATTTGTCAGGGTGCAGTGGCCTAGCTGTGCAGGTTTTGGCTGAAGGGAAGAGGACCTGTCCAAACTAGGGCCACATTCCATTAGACATACGGTCAAAAAGGCCAGCTGATCTGCCCCAAACCCAGCCACATCACCTCTGCATAATGTGCTCCAATCTCCCATGGCAAAATGGAGTGGAGGGAAAGTAATCTACAATACTTTAATGACCTATTCATAAATAAACATACTTGAGTATAAGTCGAGTTTTTCAGCACATTTTTCTGTTCTGAAAATGCCCCCCTCGGCTTATACTCGAGTCTGTGTCCATCTTCACCTTTGTACGCCTGAGCCGTAGGTCCCCTGGACCCCAAACTTGGCACACATGTAGCCCCACTCTTCCTCTACAAGTGGGCAAAGTTTGTTGTCCAGGGGAGCACCGATTTTTCAAACCTGGGCACCCCTTCCATAGACTCCCATGTTAAACGTCAGTCTAGTCACACAGCACTGGAGATCAGGTAGGGAGATTGGGCACAGTGAGGCATAGACACAGTGAGTCATGGACACAGTGAGGCATGGGCACAGTGAGTCATGGGCACAGTGAGTCATGGGCACAGTGAGGCATGGGCACAGTGAGGCATGGGCACAGTGAGGGATGGGCACAGTGAGGCATGCACATGGACACAGTGAGGGATGGGCACAGTGAGGCATGCACATGGGCACAGTGAGGCATGGGCACAGTGAGGGATGGGCACAGTGAGGCATGCACATGGACACAGTGAGGCATGGGCACAGTGAGGCATGCACATGGACACAGTGAGGCAAAGTGAGGCACACTGAGGCATGCAGATGGACACCCTAGGCTCATACTCGAGTCAATAAGTTTTCCCAGTTTTTTGTGGTAAAATTAGGTGCTTATACTCGAGTATATACGGTACCTAGCTATTTTTCCAGTGAACATTCATTCTGTGTGAATTAACCAGCACTCACTTATTAGTTGTAGAGATTTTTCACACAATGTTTAAAGCTGTGGCTGTTGTGCAAAAAAAATAAAAAATATTTTAAAAGTTTGTTTCTCTTCCGTTCTAGCTATTATTTTATTTTTTGTTGCTTATTTATCAAGTTAATGTTTTAGGCTATTTTCTCTCCTGGGCGAATCTTTATTGGTCTGTGGTTTTAGGCTGTTTTCGCTTCCTTTCAAATGTTGTTAAGCCTCGTACACACGATCGGATATCCTATGGATTCTAATCCGATGGATTTTTCCATCGGAAATCCGATAAAGCTGATTTCCATCAGTCTTGCCTACACACCATCAGTTAAAAAACCGACCGTTCCAAACGCGGTGACGTAAAACACTCCGATGAGCCAAGAAAAATGAAGTTTAATGCTTCTGAACTTGATTCTGAGCATGCGTGGGTTTTTTATCCGATGGACTTGCCCATAGAAGATCGAAATTTGCTATCGGTTTTTGATCCATCAGAAAAATTTAAAACATGTTCAACTTTTTAAAACCGATGGAAAAAAGACTGATGGGTCCCACACACGATCGGTTTGTCCGATGAAAAAAGACCATCGGATTGTTTTCATCGGTAAAACCGATCGTGTGTACAGGGCTTTAGGCTATTGTTTTAGGCAATTTGTGGTCCAATGTTTTCAAGCTACAGTAAAACCTTGGATTGCGAGCATAATTCGTTCCAGAAGCATGCTTGTAAAGCAAAGCACTTGTATATCAAAGCAAATTTTCCCATAAGAAATAATGGAAACTTAGATGATTCGTTCCACAACCATTTATTCAGAAGTCCTTCAGTTTATAGTTCATATAAAGAGATTATAGCAATGTGATTGGTTGTGTAACCATAAAATGTCCATCCACAAATGGAAGCCTCCACAAGGGGATTAGAAGCAAAATCCAGCAGGAGCTCCAGAGTATAAAAGAGAAGATAGGCGCCTCTAAGTGTATCAATATGGTTACATTTAATGAAGGTACAACATTTAGCAACTCACATGGTTGATGATAAAGAGGCACATCTAAGTATGCAGGCATCCGGGGTAAAGCTGTTCACATAGACCGTCCTCCGCACCGCCGGCTCTTACCGCTGTCAGTCTGCAATCGTGAGCGGGAAGACTACCCTGCAGTAGAGCGATCTGAAAGCAAAGCTTAAAGCGCTCGTGGAGCGCAGTATGGAAGGGATGATGCCAATGGCGGTGCAGAGGATGGTCTATGTCAGGGGTCTTCAATCTATGGCCCTCCACTTGTTCAGGAACTACAATTCCCATCATGCCTAGTCATGTCTGTGAATGTCAGAGTTTTACAATGCCTCATAGGAAGTGTAGTTCTGCAACAGCTGGAGGGCCGTAGTTTGAAGATCCCTGGTCTATGTGGACAGCTTTACCCCGGATGCCTGCATACTTAGATGTGCCTCTTTCAATCATTAACCATGTGAGTTGCTAAATATTTTACCTTCATTAAATGTAACCATATTGCTACACTTAGAGGCGCCTCTCTTCTCTTTTATACTCAGTTGTGACGTGACGCTACTTGTATATCAAGACGTCGCTTGTATTGTATATCAAATCAGAATTTATTAAAAAGTTTTGCTTGTCTTGCAAAACGCTCTCAAACCAAGTTACTCTCAAACCAAATTTTTACTGTATTTGTTTGGGCTATTTTATTTTCTCTTCTGGTTGAATTTTCTTGGGCTTTTGTTTTAGGCTATTTTTGGTCAAATGTCATTATGCTATTTTTGTCGGGTTATTTTCACTTCTGGTTGAATGTTCTTGGTCTATTACTTGAGACTATTTATGGTCAAATCTCATCAAACTATTGTTTTAGGCTGTTTTCTTTTTTGATTGAGTGTCCTTGGTCTGTTATTTTTAGAATATTTAGCATTTTGGTTAAATGTGTTTGAGCTGTTGTTTTAGGCTAGTTTCTATTCTGGTTGAATGTTTTTTGGCTTTTGTTTTAGGCTATTTTTGGTCCAAAGTTTTCAAGCTTTTTGGGCTATTTCCTCTTCCGGTTGAATGTTCTTGGTCTGTTTTAGAATATTTTGTATTCCGGTTAAAGGTGTTTTGAGCTGTTGTTTTAGGTTAGTTTCTATTCTGGCTGAATGTTTTTTGGCTTTTGTTTTAGGCTATTTTTGGTCCAAAGTTTTCAAGCTTTTTGGGCTATTTCCTCTTCCGGTTGAATGTTCTTGGGCTTTGGTTTTAGGCTAGCTTTGGTTAAATGTCATTAAGCTATTTTGTTGGGTTATTTTCTCTTCTGATTGAATGTTCTTGGGCTATTATTTGAGACTATTTATGGGCAAATGTCATCAAACTATTGTTTTAGGCTATTTTCTTTTTTGGTTGAGTGTCCTTGGTCTATTGTTTTTAGAATATTTTGTATTTTGGTTAAATGTGTTTGAGCTGTTGTTTTAGGCTAGTTTCTATTCTGGTTGAATGTTTTTTTGGCTTTTGTTTTAGGCTATTTTTGGTCCAAAGTTTTCAAGCTTTTTGGGCTATTTCCTCTTCCGGTTGAATGTTCTTGGGCTTTGGTTTTAGGCTCTTTTGGTTAAATGTCATTAAGCTATTTTGTTGGGTTATTTTCTCTTCTGGTTAAATGTTCTTGGGCTATTACTTGAGACTATTTATGGGCAAATGTCATCAAACTATTGTTTTAGGCTATTTTATTTTTTGGTTGAGTGTCCTTGGTCTGTTTTAGAATATTTTGTATTCCGGTTAAAGGTGTTTGAGCTGTTTTAGGTTAGTTTCTATTCTGGTTGAATGTTCTTTGGCTTTTGTTTTAGGCTATTTTTGGTCCAAAGTTTTCAAGCTTTTTGGGGCTATTTTCTCTTCCGGTTGAATGTACTTGGGCTTTGGTTTTAGGCTAGCTTTGGTTAAATGTCATTAAGCTATTTTGTTGGGCTATTTTCTCTTCTTAAAACGAATTAAGTGATAATAGTCCACGCTACCCAAAATCAAAACCTGTATCAATATGTCAATGTAAAATGTTATGTAAAAATCGAAAAGGAGCATGAATTTCTCTTTGGTGGACAAACGCGCATCGGCGAGCTCGTGAATGGAATGGGCTGTCCTATGTGCGACATGAGAAATCGTGTGCAAACGCTCAGCCAAATTCACAAGTGGGAATGCTTGTTCCTGCTATGTAATAGTGTAAATGCAGTTTGAATGAGGAAACATGGAAGAAGTGGAGAGGGTCTAGCCAAGATTAAACTAACTAGCCCAAAACAAGGGCGGAGGACAGAGGAAGACCCCAAAATCACATTATTAAACAAGTTGCAGTGGCCCAAAACCACCATCTCATGTAGTTCAATACTAGACATAAAAAAAACATGAACATGGGGCAGAACACCCAGGGTGGCATCGATGTTCCAACCAACTTATAGAGATATCAATTGTCCTACAGCTGTTTTTGCCGTAACCTTCCCATAACCCTCCGCAATTTTTAAGCAGGGGATCATACTGTTTAGCCCTGTACACACAACCGGTTTTCCTGGCAGGAAAAAAAAACGTCGGTTTTCCCGACAGGATTCCTGCCAAGCTTGTCGGGTTTCCTGCCAAGCTTGTCTTGCCTACAGACTGTCATACAAAATCCCGCCGGTCCAAATCGCGGTGACGTACAACACGTACGACGGCACTATAAAGGGGAAGTTCCATTCCAATGGCGCCACCCTTTGGGCCGCTTTTGCTGATCTCGTGTTATTGCGTGTTAGTAAAAGATTGGTGAGAGACGATTTGCACCTTTCAGGCTTCGTGCTTTCAGATCGGAATAAAAATAAAGAAAAAAGTTTGTCGGAACTCTGTGAGAATATCGGCAGCAAAACAAGTTCATTATTGTAGCATTATAAAGAAGATTTGTATGCGCAGCATTAAACGATGCAATAATTTGCAGCGTGACGAATGTGCTATCTCCATTACGAACGCTAGTTTTACCAGAACGAGCGCTCCCGTCTCATACTTGATTATGAGCATGCGCGTTTTTTTTGCCCTCGGAAAAGCAGACACACGACCGGTAATCCCGACGGGAAAATAGAGAGCAGGTTCTCTATTTTTTTTTTTCTGGCAGTTTTCCTGTCGGCAAAACTGCGATGGAGCATACACGGCCGGTTTTCCCAGCCAAACACTCTCATGGCAATTTTCCTGCCGGGAAAACCGGTTGTGTGTACGAAGCTTTATGCCGCGTACACACGGCCGTTTTTAATGTCATTGTAAAAAACTATGTTTTTCTCTACGTGATTCTTCTCAAGCCTGCCTTGCCTACACACTATCGAGTAAATCACGGTGACGTACAACACGTATGACGGCACTATAAAGGGGAAGTTCCATTCGGATGGCGCCACCCTTTGGGCTGCTTTTGCTGATTTTGTGTTACCGCGTGTTAGTAAATGTTTGGCGTTAGCCGATTCGCGCTTTTCAGTCTCTGTGCTTCTTAGTCCGTTACAGCGTGACGAATGTGCTATCTCCATTACGAACGCTAGTTTTACCAGAATGAGTGCTCCCGTCTCATAACTTGCTTCTGAGCATGCACGTTTTTTTTCCCGTCATTAAAGCGTACACACGGCCGTTTTTCACGACGAGAAAAAACGACGACGTGAAAAACAACGAGAAAAAATAGAGCATGTTCGAAATTTTTAATGGCCATTTTTTACGTTGAGAAAAATGCTCTGGAGCCCACACACGATCGCTTTTAATGACCATTTTATAAAATGGCATTTTTCTCGCCATGAAAAACGGTCATGTGTACGCGGCATTAGAGTTTGAGAAGCTCGAATTTTAATGGCAGCCCCCAGCCCGTACTAGACCTTTAAAATCTAGAAGAACCTCGGCTGCCGACGTCAGGCTGACCTAAGCCGAATGTGTAAAAAGCCGGCCCAGGCAAGGCGAGGGACAACGTTGACTATTTTGAAGGATTGTGGATGAAAACATGTTGAATAAACAGATTCTCGATCTTCCTCTATTTCATGATGACACCGGGTTCCACCTTCCCCAACACATTCATCAAGGTTAATTTAGCAGTACATGGGCTATGCTAAAATAAATTGCTTTTCTACATTGTAGAAGCCTGGTTCGGCAAATACATTATGCCGCGTGTGTATAAGCAGAATGCGCTCAGAGCTGGAAAGAAAAATATAGCCACCAGCGGTCATTGCAGACTTTTTTTTTTTATTATTCTGCTGGCGTTAAAGGGAATTTATCATCGTTTTTTAACGTTCTTTTAGAACTCTGTCGGCACGTCATTAGATTTATGTCAGTAATCCCGTCCATGTATGTGAATATTAAAAGGCTTGTCCTTATTTATAGCCTATGACAGACCTGGGCATTTTACGTACCCCTTTGGCTGTCCCTGTCCAGCCCGTGTGAGGTCAATCAGAAATTTCTGGCCGACCAGTAAACCAGTTCACCATAGTCCACCCTAGGTGGGTTGCTGCCCCTTCTACATGGCCAAAGCTCCTTGGAAAGGACAGAAGTGGGACTGCAACCATCTTTGCAGACCAACAGCCAGTACATTCACCCTTGTTGTTCAGCAAAGATGGCTGCAGTCCCACTTCCGTCCTTTCCAAGCAGCTTTGGTCATGTAGGAGGGGCCGCAACCCCCCCTACGGTGGACAATGGTAGGTGGGCAATAAGGTTATGATTTGAGTGAGGGTATGTGAGAACGTGCTGCCAGGTCCTGCTCTCCACCCAACAGGCAAGGGGCGAAGCCTACGCCCTTCCCACTTGTCATCCTTAAAGGGATACTAAACGCACACTGTTGAATTTACATTGTCCCTTCTATTTTTGTATGGGGATGATGGCACTGTAATTATTTTAATAAAAAGAAAAAAAAATCTTAGTAACTGTTTTCTAATCAATATACAGCTGTCACATGATCCAGCTCTTTCCTAGCCTGTCTGCAGGGAAACATAAGCAGGAGGAGCTTCTAGTCCTCTGCTGCTGGTCACATGTTCAAGAAAAACAAAACAAAAAAACATTCATTGGAAAACAGTAAAAATAATTAATATCAATAAACTGTTTTATATTGGCATACAAATATATATTTGAGATCACATCTTTATTATTTTTTGGCAATAACATGGTGTGAGCGGATTTCTGCCAGTCACAGGCTTTGTCACACCCCTCCAGCCTGTGTCCTAGAATAAGATGGAGATGAAGCCTCCATTATTCTACATGAAATATCCCGCCCCTATTGTGTTTAGCTGGTAAGTGGGCAAGGAGCAGGAGGGGAGTGTCATTTACCACTGTGTATACGCCCATATGTGTGACTCTATAGTCACATGGGCTGCTCAGATGTGATAGGGATGAAATGCTCAGCATAGAAACTCACTGAATAATGTGCAGAGTTGCCAACACTACTCTGCAAAATCCCTAGCTGAATTGGGGACATGGACAGAAGGGGGAGATAGAGAGCAGCAGGATCAACCCAGGGAAGGCAAAATATAAGCAGATTAAAGTGTAAGTTCACCTTTACAGAAAAATCTGTGAGGTGAACTTACACAGGTGCCCCTCCTCGCCCCACTTCCGGTCCCACTGACCTGGACCGCCGCTATCTCCGGTTCTAACCCCCGGTATATCCGGGCCAGGAGCCCGGGGCTTAGAAATACCCTCTCCTTCCTCAAGCCATCTCCATAGCAGACAGGGCGGCTATGCGGCTGCTGATTGGTCGGTGCCACCCATGTGAAGGCACTGACCAATTAGAATGCTCCAAACGTCCCTCCTGATGGGGGACGTTTTGGACATTCAGCAGAAAGGATTTCTAAGCCCCGGGCTCCTGGCGCCGATATACCGGGGCTTAGAACCGGAGATAGCGGCAGTCCAGGTCAGTGGGACCGGGGGGGGGGGGGCGAGGAGGGGCACCTGTGTAAGTTCACCTTACAGAGTTTTCTGTAAAGGTGAACTTACCCTTTAAACTTCAGCTGTAAATCTATAGGTCAGCTCAGACTTATAGAAATACAATACAATCTCTAGGTGACTTATCCTGCATTTATTTTAGCTTTGACAGGGACGTATTGTCTAATAATAGAGGTCACCTCTAGAGGGGAAAAAAAAATGCAAGCAGCATTTTTACTGTAGATAGATACAGTAATAAATAAAAAAATTACATATTTTAAAAAAATGTGTATATAAGTGATATAATGTTAATATGTATTTTTAAAATAAACGTGTGTATGTGTGTGTGTATGTATGTGTATATATATATATATATATATATATATATATATATATATATATAATTTATTTTTATTTATAAAGAAATACATTAATTTTATTTATAAAATTATATATATAAATATTTTGTGCAAAGATATAAAAAAATATCTATTTTATATACCGGTGTGTGTATATATATATATATATACAAATACATACACACACATATATGTTTTTTATTATTATATAATTTTATTAAATACATATATATATATATATATTTCAGAATGTAGGGTACAGTTTTCTTTTACTATTACCTTTTTCTTTTACATTAAGCAAGTCCTGCTTTCTAAATGTAACCTTCGATCAGCGCGTGCCGCCAGTTGCGGGGAACTGTGACTGTCAGTCGGGATCCGCAGGGAATTCATTTACTCTTTTGAAGTTGAAAACGAGAAACATATGTGTCCATGTATGTCCTTCTGAGCATATGACAGCTCTGCATGATGTGGAATCCTCCTATACCTCTCACCGTGATAAATGCCATGTATATATACAACATGCATTCTTTCTTTTTCTTCAAACATGTATTTAAGATAATCATGAAAGATTTCCAGTATCTATGGAGAGACCTCACTGCCAGAGACATGCATACATTTCATTGTTACCCCCTATGGCGGTCTCTCCTTCTTCTTGCTATCCGCTATATGTAGCCTGGAGATGGCCATACATGTGGAATTTCGATTTGAGATCCAAGTTTTATCGAAATCACAAAGTAGTAGTGGATATTAGATGTTTTTTTATTTTTTTTTGATTAATCACAAAGAGTTGGAAAAATATGATCTGTCTGTACACCACATTTCAGTTGTCAATGTATTAGTTATTTCAATTTTATGATTCTGGTGGTCAATCAGACTCATGGGAGATACATGGATTACTTTCTAGCAATGACTTGTGATTGTACATTGCTGGTGGATGGAAAGTGGTTGAAATTGACTGAAAATTGGAAAACGTATGGCCAGCTTTGGTTGCCCATTAGTAGCTCTCTTAAGCCACGTCAGACAGGTGGTAATAAATGGGTGGTTTGGATGCATTTTTACAGCCCTTTGACCACCCACCAAAAGCCTAACAAGGCCAAAGCTTTTTTGGTCAGACTTCTCTTGAGGGTCACAGGAGTGCACTTACTTGTGCTCTCTTGTGACCCAGAATCAACCAACAGTCAACTAATGCTGAAGAGGTTCTCCCCCTCCCATGGGGTCTCGCTTCAGATGAGCACCACCTAGTACTTGAGTAGGCCTTGCTTTGTCAGGTCTCCTAAATAAAGGGGTCCACCTGGTCTCAGCTAGGTGGACCATGAGTACCCAAGTAGGAGCCTTGCCACCTTGGGGGATCAGGACCAGGACCCTTTCGCTTCGGAGGACCATGTGCACACCCTGTGCACTTTTTGTGTGCTCACTTTGCACCTGGTGTTCGGTATCGAGTATGGTCACTCCACTGCAGAGCTTTAAGAAAAATCAGCTTAAATCAGCTAAATACATTCCAAGTGCATCAAAACAAAAGATGTTCAAGGTCTCACAGTACATTTTTTTTTTAGAAAGCAGCCACAGCTTTAAGTAGAAAAGCCTGCCCCCTGCAAGTAGGGTCAGAAGACAAGGGGTGTCCGGGAGGGGCGGCAGCCCTGGGTGCAATGGTTTACTGTAGGGATGAGGGTGCCTTCCTTCTGTTACAAGGCTGACAGGAGTAGTGACAGTGGCAGTAATTTTAACGAGTGAGAGATTTCTAGGTATAGGATCCCCTTAGCTTTCACATCATGAACTGGAGGGTGCAGTTTGGCATCTTTGTCCTGGGCACTGGTTGACCTTGTTCAGGCACTGCCTGCCAGCATGCTGCAAAGTGGGACCCTTGCTCTCTGTGGAGGAACAGTGGTCTCCCAGCAGAGGTCGGACATGCCTCCTGCTGAGTCAAAGCCAGGGCTCTCCAACCAGCAGGGAGCATGAGCTTTGCCAATTGGCAAGCTTTAACTGACTCTGCAGGGGGAGTGTTGGACCTCTGCAATGAGACCCCTGCTTCCCCACAGAGAGCAAGGGTCCTACTTTGCAGCATGCTGGCAGGGGATAGGCTTTTCTACTTAAATGAAAGCTGGCTGTACTTCTCCTGTGGATCACAGGAGTGCAGTTTGTTCTGCACTCCTGTGACTCGTTTTCAGCAGACAAATGTCACTGAGCTGGTACAGGCTGGGGAATGATCATTACCATATTGTCAGGATCCACCCAGAAGCCTGGACTGACACTTGGCTTGGCCTCTCAGTGAGCAGCTGAGAGCATGAGCCAGCCACTCCCACCCTCCCCCCCCCCACATCCCAGCACTCAAGAGAGCGCCGGGGGGGGGGGGCAGAGCAGACAGTGGTGACTGACAGTCATCAGCTCTCAGCTCACGGAGCTTTGAGCAGTGTTTGATCGGTCAGTTCTCAGTCTTATAGACGAAGGGGACAGATGCAGCATCCACCTAGGTAAGTATGATTCTAAAAAAATCTGTGGCTCCTTTAGAGAGAAAATTAATGGTGAGACATTGAACCTCTTTTGTTTTCACGTACCTGGAATGTAAAGACAGCAAAAGCAGCCATATCTTGGGGGTGACCGTATGGTGCCACATCCCATTTATGTATATATATACAGGGCTTTTTTTCAGCGGAACGTAGGGGGAACACAGTTCCGGCACCTCCAGCAATGAATGTATGTAATGGCAAGGAGTGCTGGAGGGTCTATTGATGCTTGCTGTTGTGGGATCTATTGCCGCAGGTGGGGATCTATTTTTGTGTGAAGGTCTATTGTTGCTGGGTAGGTCTATTGTTATTAGTGGGGGTCGTCTTATGTTACTGGGGGGGTCAGTTATTTCTGGTAGGGATCTACTGTTGACGGAGAGGTCTATTGCTGCTGGCTCCTGGAGGGTGTATTGATGCTGGCTGCTGGGAGATCTGTTGTCACTGCTGGGGGTCTATTGTTTCTGGGGTGGTATTTTGTTGCGGGGGGTTCATTGTTGCTGCGGGGTTAGATCTATTGTTGTGTGGGGAATCTATTATTGCTGGGGTCAGGTCTATCATTGCTGGGGGATCTACTGTTGCTGGGGTGGAGTCTGTTATTGCTCACTGCAGGGGATCTATTTTACTGTCGGCACCGATTACGTCATTCTAAATATTTCCTAAACTGTGCAGGTTCAGGAGATATTCACAGTACCTACAGGTAAGCCTTATTATAGGCTTACCTGTATGTACAAGTACAAAATACGACTTTACTTCCTCTTTAAGAGAGAACCACACGTCTCTGTGAGCACCTGAAGTCCAGACACTTTCTGCACCATTCGTACCTTCATTCCTCATATGGCGAGTCCGCTGATGGACTGTAGACCTATTTGGAGAGCAAAATTGTGCTCATTCATCAAGATTAGAGTAAATTAAGGGTTAAAAGGGGGTTAAACAGAAGAAGGTTTAATTAAAAATAAAAAAATAGCTTTTTTTTTTACTTGACAGATTGCTTTAAACTGACTTCATCTGCAGATTGAAGTTCATCTCTTTAATCTGTAGATGAATAAATAGAAAGATACAAAAATTAACAATGTTTATTTTTATCTTTCTATTTCAGCACTGAGCAATGTTGTTGATAAACATTGCCCATCTGCATCTTTTTTTTTCAACAGTTTCAATTGCAGGGACTTCAGCTGTCAACAGGGGAACCCCACTGACAGCTGGATGAGTCATCGGCTGTTAAGCATGCGGCGGCCCCCGCTCCTTAACAACTGGTATTGCCAGCTTTTTTTTTTTACATTTCAGCTGTCAGTGGGGGGAAAGAACCGAGCCTGAAAGTTTTGTGCTCAGGTATCGGAGCATTTGGACGAGTGCCGATACTCTTGCAAATGCTTAGTATAGTCACCGATACCGGTATCCGTGCAACCCTACCTGGAATGTATTTAGCTGATTTAAACTGAAAGGCTTTAAGAGAGAACCACACTTCTCTGTGAGCACCTGAAGTCCCGACTCTTTCTGCAGCATTCTCCTTCATTCCTCATATGGCGAACACCGCTGATGGACTATAGACCTATTTGGAGAGCCAAACTGCGCTCATTCATCAAGTTGTCTGGAGAAATAATCCCACATCCAGCAAGTTAAAAAAAAAAAGAGACTTTTTTTTTTTCCTTTCTTTTCACTTTGTTGGCCAAAATCTGATCTTGCACTAACCATACCTCAGCAAGGAACGCTCAAGCTGGAATTGAAGGCGCCTGCGTTGCTCCATGATGATAGTTTTGAAGCTTTTTCCCAAATTGCATTTACGGCTTACGCGGTAAAAGACTGGAGTCCATTAATGTCAGGCTATATAACATCTCCTGTGTAGCTATCTTACATTTGTTATAATTGTTCTTGAGGTGCGAGGACATAAAGAATGGCTGAACCTGCCGGTCAATTTTGCCTCGTAAAGTGCAAAGAAACAACGAAAATGCAAAGGAACTTCTTATTTGCTAAAAAAACGTTGATGACATTTTTCCTTCATTAAGCTGAACTGTAGGCAGATATAAAAGAATACAGATCTGTACTCAATAATACTTAATAAATGTTATTTTATTTCAGTACAAGCACTGTAAGTTTTATTTGATATCAAACTCTTGCAGTCCCTATACAGCATAGCTCAGGCTAGGAGAGGCAGACACAGCAAAAGGAGCCAATCATTTGTCTTGAAACGCAAGAAGCATGCTGATAGGAAGAGAGGGCAAAGTAGCAGAGAGAAGAGCTTATCAGTTTGCTGCTTCTTCTTGCCCACTCCAGTCACCGGCTGGGGGAGGGACAAGACCTCTATCTGTTTGGTTGGCCTCTCTTGTATCTCCAGCCCAGGCCCCACCGAAGGTGGAACAGATGGTGCTGAGGGACAGGAAGAACACAAGTGTCGACAGTGCTTGCAGCAGGAGATGCAGGCTTGAGAAGTCAGGCAGGACATTGGGCCAGGAGAAGATGTGATGCACGCTGGACCAGCCGAGATTAAAGGGGCACTCCGCATGTACTGCAGGTTCTGGAAGTGAGGCTAGCCGAAGTTCTCAGCAGGCTTTAGTCAGGAACACACTGCGATGACTGGAGCGGTTATGAAGGACAGCTGAAGCAGACACTCAGAAGTGTCTGCCGGTTGGTCCACCGGCATCTAGGCCGTGGGCATCAGCGGGCATCTGAGGAGCAGCGGCGGGGATCAGGCATCCAAGGAGCGGCGGCGGGGACCGGGCATCCAGGCATCGGCCAGCTGCTCTTCTGCTCCTTGCTTCCAATGTGCGTCTCCTCCCCTGCTCCTAGACGTCCAATAGGATCGCCTGTTCTTTCAGCCAATCGGGTGGCGCGTAGCAGATATTCATTCGCTGTTGCAACACACCTGGATGGGCTCCGGATGCATCCTCTGCGACCTGAGCCCACCCCATTTAGAAGCCTATTAGAGCCTCTGGCTCTAATCAGGTGCTTCAAAAAAAAAAACTGGCCGCTGTAATTCATGCGCACGGTGCCCTAAAGGGGGCCGGACGCATGAATAGGGGCTGGCTGTGGCAGCCATGGATAGATTCATGCTATGCCATTTCATAAAGGGGGTGGCCTGGAGAGAGGGGGCGGAACCCAGGCACCCCTAATGGACGGGCCGCCCCTGGGTATGAAGCCAAGTTGGAAGCAAGAGCGGGGTCTCAAAGGTAGCCAAGGTCAGTAGCAGGCGTGCAATGAGTTACAGAAGCCCAGGCAGAAGCGTGATCAGGAACAAAGCCAAAGTCAGGAACAGGTGGGCAGAGGTACAAGCCAGATTAGATCAGTAACAAGCCGGGTCATCAACAGAAGCAAGATACAGGATACACTCCGGACACAGGGAAAGCTGAAAACCTGTGAGATCATTCCTTAAAGTGACACTAAAGGTTCCTTTTTTTATTTTTTTTAAACAACAAACATGTCATACTCACCTCCACTGTGCAGCTCGTTTTGCACAGAGTGGCCCCGATCCTCCTGTTCTGCGGTCCGACGGCGGCTCTTGCGGCTCCTCCCCGCATTAGATAACCCCCTTGGAGAAGAGGGGGTTACCTTGCGGGCGCGCTCCCGAGGCATACACTCGGCGTCCATAGATGTATGACTCGGCCCCGCCCCCCGGTGCCGCGTCATTATATTTGATTGACAACAGCGGCAGAAAATGGCTGCGCTGCTATCAATCTATCCAATCAATGCCAGGACTCTGTGGATAAGAGGATGCCGGGATGCACTGAGCAGGTGAACTGGCTCAGGTAAGTAAAACAGGGGGGGGGGCTGGGGGGCCGGTGACTGCGAGGTGTTTTTTCACCTTGCTGCATAGGATGAAGTAAGGTGAAAAGACATGAACCTTTACAACCCCTTTAAATAGTCATCTGGTGCCAGGAACTGCATGCACGTGTGTGGACGCATGCACATCCCTATGAGCAATGCATCCACGTGCATTTCTAATAGCAATGCGCCTATGCTCATTTCTATTTGCAAAGCTGTGCGCATGCGCATATCTATGAGCGAGTCGCCATACTAGAATTCCCAGGAAAGAAATATCAGGTCTCCTGCTCTGTTAGGTAGGGCTGTGCTTACTAGTTGTTGCTGATGTGAAATAGCTCCTTGGGACATATGCATAGAGAAGTGGTACATGACTGCCACAGGAAGTCACTTAGCTTCCATTATAGCAGGTCCACAATTTCTGTAGCAAACAGGACTCCAGACAATTCAAAGCATGGTGCTATATACAGTAAATGCTGTATAATAAAAATAGTTATAAAGGGGCAGAGCAATCATTGACATGTGGGATATGACCTAAATATTGGCTTCAACTTCTCTGCGCTGTGAAAAAAGCAAAATGACACCCCCCCCCCCAGTGTAGTAACAGGGTCTTAGAGGGACAGACAAGAAGAACATTTTTGTTTACTGATAACGTGCCAATAGTTTATAAGGTGAATAGTTCAGATGTTTCTGAAAAGTTTGCTTTACATTTTTGTTAATTTATTTTCATATCATTTTGTTTTTTTACTTCGTTTACACTTGAAGTGTTCAAGACTTTCAAATTATCAGCTGATCCCCATACCCTGACCTGACACACAGTTGTTTTGCTAATTTTTGCTGTAAAGCCAAGGTAACAAACTCGGTTGTATATTAAAGCGTTTGTTAACCCCCCCAAAAAAATAAATAAATATGGATCCTGCTCTTTTAAAGCATTTTTACAGCACAGTGCTTGTGTTTAATTTGGACCCCTGTAACACCTGAAAAAAAAATTACTGATCCTGCCAGTTTCTCCCCTCCCCTGTGTAAACAGACCGCGATTAGACACGTGCAGAACGAAAACATTTGTTTTGTTTCATTTTGATTTGTTATTTGCATACCGTATATACGCAAGTATATATCATTGACTCAAGTATAAGCCTAGGGTGTCCATCTGCATGCCTCACTGTGCCTCACTTTGCCTCACTGTGCCCATGTGCATGCCTCACTGTGCCCATGCCTCACTGTGCCCATGCCTCACCTGTGTCCATGCCTCACTGTGTCCCATGCCTCACTGTGTCCATGCCTCACTGTGTCCATGCCTCACTGTGTCCATGCCTCACTGTGCCCATGCCTCACTGTGCCCATGCCTCACCTGTGTCCATGCCTCACTGTGTCCCATGCCTCACTGTGTCCATGCCTCACTGTGCCCATGCCTCACTGTGCCCATGCCTCACTGTGCCCATGCCTCACTGTGCCCATGCCTCACTGTGTCCATGCCTCACTGTGTCCCATGCCTCACTGTGTCCATGCCTCACTGTGTCCCATGCCTCACTGTGTCCATGCCTCACTGTGTCCCATGCCTCACTGTGCCCATGCCTCACTGTGCCCATGCCTCACTGTGTCCCATGCCTCACTGTGTCCATGCCTCACTGTGTCCCATGCCTCACTGTGTCCCATGCCTCACTGTGTCCCATGCCTCACTGTGTCCCATGCCTCACTGTGTCCCATGCCTCACTGTGTCCCATGCCTCACTGTGTCCCATGCCTCACTGTGTCCATGCCTCACTGTGCCCATGCCTCACTGTGCCCATGCCTCACTGTGCCCATGCCTCACTGTGCTCCATGCCTCACTGTGCCCCATGCCTCACTGTGCCCATGCCTCACTGTGCCCATGCCTCACTGTGTCCATGCCTCACTGTGTCCCATGCCTCACTGTGTCCATGCCTCACTGTGTCCCATGCCTCACTGTGTCCATGCCTCACTGTGCCCATGCCTCACTGTGTCCATGCCTCACTGTGCCCAAAATGGGGGGTATGTTTGTTATTTATGATACGGCATCTCCAGTACCCCAGTTACACATGAGACATCCACTTATATCTAATAAAGTTTAAACATTAAAATAGACAGCCAATCATTTTAATTATTATACATCAGCTTTAGAAAGTGTATGTTGTTTAAAACATTTTACGACGGCTTATATTATTATTATTATTATTATTATTATTATTTAGGTACTTATATACTTATATAGCGCCGTCAATTTATGCAGCGCTTTACATTATACATTCACATCGATCCCTACCCTCAAGGAGCTTACAATCTAAGGTCCCTAACTCACATTCATATACTGGGGCCAATTTAGACAGAAGCCAATTAACCTACCAGCATGTCTTTGGAGTGTGTAGAGCCTGTTTTTTTATGGCACCTCTGCCACCAGTGTGTAAGAAGCCCTATGTTGGATATTTAAAAGGCTAATTTCTGGCAATTCTGTCAACCAGCATTCAATCTCAAATTGAAACATATACAGTACACTATATTACCAAAAGTATTGGGACACCCGAATTTACACGTACATGAATTTTAATGGCATCCCAGTTTTAGTCCGTAGGGTTCAATATTGAGTTGACCCACCCTTTGCAGCTATAACAGCTTCAACTCTTCTGGGAAGGCTGTCCACAAGGTTTAGGAGTGTGTCTATGGGAATGTTTGACCATTCTTCCAGAAGCACATTTGTGAGGTCAGGGACTGATGTGGACGAGAAGGCCTGGCTCGCAGTCTCCACTCTAATTCATCCCAAATGCGTTCTGTCGGGTTGAGGTCAGGACTCTGTGCAGACCAGTCAAGTTCCTCCACCCCAAACTGGCTCATCCATGTCTTTATGGACCTTGTTTGTGCACTGGTGTGCAGTCATGTTGGAACAGGAAGGGGCCATCCCCAAACTGTTGCCACAAAGTTGGGAGCGGGAAATTGCCCAAAATGTCTTGGTATGCTGGCGCCTTAAGAGTTCCCTTCACTGGAACTAAGGAGCCAATCCCAACCCCTGAAAAACAACCCCACACCATAATCCCCCCTCCACCAAATGATTTGGACCAGTTCACAATGCAAGGTCCATAAACACATGGATAAGCGAGTTCCCTTCTTGTTTAGAATCTCTGCTCCCCCCAGCTCTTAAAACACCCACCATGCCCCATACCACACCTGGGTGCTGACCTGACCACTGCACCTGATCCCAACACCCTTCTCCACCATGCCTACAGGGCCAACTGTCACCACCACACTTGCCACTATCCCATAATCCCTTGCCCATTCTGGGATATATATGTAGTGGTGCCCCCCGTAGGGGCTGCTGAATGTAGTGGTCTGTCTGTCACTCTGCCCTGCCAGGCACACTCTCCTCACTCGCTCAGAGACATGAAAGCAGTCCTTGCACTTGTTTTTTTATGTTTTATTGAGGGGAATTTAAAGCGGAAGTAAACCTATCCATAAAACAGTTTCATTTCTGGCACGTGCCGGAAATGTAACACTCTCATTGGATGTCCTCTCAACCAAACTGCCAAACCATCCAATGGCTGGTGTCTAAACTGATCACATGTGGAGCATCATGACAGTTGTAGAATAAACAGAGGCAAACATGGCAGCTTCCTTGGCTGAAAACAATAGGGGGGTTTTCTTACACTTTAACTTGGATGGGGAATAGGAAATATATGAGATGCCCAAGTAATTACCAGTCAAAGTTTGGACTACTACATACATGACAGTATATACAAGCTCCTCTTCTCCTCCTGCATTTCTTTGCTTGTAGATTATCACTTTTCAGTCCTCCAGCACATTACTTGCTGCAGTTCCTGGATTAGCTAGTACTATAGGCCTGACACTGGCTCAGCCAGGCCTAAAGCAGATTCAGGTCCCTTTACAGGCAGGGACCACGGGCCCTTATGGTGTAGCAAAATAGAAAAGATCCAGTGCTAACTTTCCCTGTGGCTACTGCTCCTAGTACCACCTTTTTGGGCACTGCCAGCCCTCCTGGCTGCAGCTGCCCCTTTCCACTGCCCGTGCCACCACAATCCTCCAGACTCTGCACCCATCCCAGACTGCTATATCTCAGTCCTCTTAGGCATGCCTCCCAGTCCTCCTGACTATGTGAACACTTACAAGCCCTCTTGGCTGCCTCTGTGGAATTCCTGGAGACTTGCCCGGCAGTGTTCTCCGCTGTCGTCCCCTGCTTCTCCTGACACCTCCATGGGTTGTAAGAGGGTCCTGTCTGCATCCGAGCTCAGGCCCAAGGTCACCCCAGACTGGGGAGCTCCCTCTAAGGCCCCGACAGCCTAACACTACATCTTCATCTTCCATTTGATCAACTCCTCCCCAGCTGGGCTGACCCTTGGTATTTAACCACTTGTCCCCCGCCCACTGTCAATTGACGGCGGGCGGAGGATACTCTCGTTCTGGGAGGACGTCATATGACGTCCTCCCTTTAAAACGAGCTAGAAGGCGCGCGCTCGCCGCCAGCGGCGCGCGCCCCCGCCGCGTTCACAAGGCCCTGGTGCGCGTGCCCGGCGGCCGCGATTGCCGCCGGGCACCCGCGATTGCCCGGGAAACGAGCAGGAAAGTGGGTCTCTGTGTGTAAACACAGAGATCCACGTCCTGTGAGGGAGAGGAGGCTGATGGTGTGTCCCTTGTACATAGGGACAACCATCAGTCACCTCCCCCAGTCAGTCCCCTCCCCCCACAGTAAGAACACATTGAGGGAACATATTTAACCCCTTCCCGCCCCCTAGTGGTTAACCCCTTCCCTGCCAATCACATTTATACAGTAATCAATGCATTTTTATAGCAGGGATCGCTGTATAAACGTGAATGGTCCCAAAAATGTGTCAAAAGTGTCCGATGTGTCCGCCGCAATATCGCAGTCACAATAAAAAATCGCAGATCGCCGCCATTACTAATAAAAAAATAAAAATGCTATAAATCTATCCCCTATTTTGTACACGCTATAACTTTTGTGCAAACCAATCAATACGCGCTTATTGCGATTTTTTTTTTTTTTACCAAAAATATGTAGAAGAATACGTATCGGCCTAAACTGAGGAAAATTGTATTAAAAAAAAATATGGATTTTTATTATAGCAAAAAGTAAAAAATTGTGTTTTTTTTTCCAAACTGGACGCTCTTCTTTTGTTTATAGCGCAAAAAATAAAAACCGCAGAGGTGATCAAATACCACCAAAAGAAAGCTCTATTTGTGGGAAAAAAAGGACACAAATTTTGTTTGGGAGCCACGTCGCACGACCGCGCAATTGTCATTTAAAGTGTGACAGCGCTGAAAGCTGAAAAATGGCTTGGGCAGGAAGGGGGTTTTCGTGCACAGTAGGGAGGTGGTTAAAGAGGACTGCCCCCTGCCAACTAAGATTGGGGATTGGTCAGAGCTCCTCAGAATAACCTAGGTGGCTCCACCTCCCCTCTCCACCTCTCTTTCCAGAAACCACCAGAAGATTCTGGAAAGAAGTGGGAAGTCCTAGTGACACCATCTGTGAGTCACCCAGTACTACTCTAGGTCACTCCCAACCCAGATCACAAAAACCCACCCAGGCTTGGCTACCAGCCAAACCTAGAGATTTACCTCTTCTTCAAAAAACGACATTACTCTTCTAGCACACTAGCGGGTGCTACATATATATATATTCTTCAGCCCACATACCATGTAGCTCTTCCGTAATTCTTTTTTTTTGCCTCTCTCGTGAACTTAGCATGGCAGCCTTAGTCCATCAGCTGTCAGCAGATCACGATTATTAAAATTTCTGATGGGCAATAACAGAGTCCGGTTTTATTTTTAGAGGCTTTAAAAAGAAAAAGCAGAGGGATAGTTTTGATGGTCTTAAAACACCCCCTGCCTGGTCCATGACATTTCAGGATATTAAATAGTTGCAGCCGAAGCTGATATATTTGTAGTATTTACAACGAGAGCCCAGCGGAAATAAACTTCACTGTGTGAACATGCCGAGGATTGATTTCATTAAATTAGGCCATCAATGTCTTGGTCGGGGGGCCCACTGGAAGGGACGTTAGGAACGAATCAGCAGCGACTTATTAGCCGTATTTATATTAAATTTCGACAGGCTGTAAATTATAAAAGAGACAAGGCCCCCTGCTTTTTTTTTTTTCTCTCATTGGGCAAGAATTTTGTTCAATAGAGTCTCATAAAACTAGAGCGTGGCCTACCCAGAGCGACAGCGCTCGAAACGCTAAAACTTGATGTATGCCTTTAATTGTATTGTCTTTATGAAAATGCGCCCGTTGATGCACGCCTTTTATTGTCCAAGTTTAATTGCACCAAGATTAATTTTGCGTTGTTCTTCCTTTTTCTCCCTTCACAGAGGGCGACGAGACAGGCGTGATGGATAGCTTGCTGGAAGCCCTGCAGTCAGGCGCGGCGTTCAGGGATCGCAGGAAGCGGACTCCGAAAGCAAACGGTGAGTGAGGCCCTCCTGACGCGCCTCCGTGCGTGATTCCTCCTGAATGTCGTTTAAGCAGCGTGGCTGCGCTCTGCCTCTCTTGTCTTGTGTGCGAGGGACCCAGCGGGTTGCCCGTGCGCCATCACACAATGCTGCTCATTGACGGTGCTCTGTGCTGTGTAATATTAAAAGCCTTGTTTGGTTGTTCTTAATGCTACATTTAAATGCAAAATGTAGGCTTTTATTTCTTTCTTTTTTGCTTTTGGAATGAGTTTGTTGGCTTGAAGCTTGGCTTCTGTTTAAAGGAAACCTGTTATGAGAAAAATATTGGGTCTGCAATTACTGAGGACTCCTCCTGAAAATGCTAGTTGTCTGGTGGTGAAGCAAATACAGATGAGATTCTGGTTCCAGTTCAGTGATTCAGCAAGCCAAGCAACTAGCTTTTTTAGAAGGAGTTCAAGTAGAACTATAGGCAAAACTTTTTTTTTTTTAATCTTGGATCGAGACTGTCTGATCTAGGGGTGCAGTAAAAAAATCAATGGACATACCATCAACACACTTTAGAGTTCCCCTCCACATCAGAGTCCCACATCACAACAGAACCATCTGTCCCCCCTTTACAATTAGTCCTACCTTCAAATCTTCATTGTGGATGCTCAAACATTGCTCATAGGTTCACAGGTGAGTTAGAAAGATACAAAGTAACATTGCTACTTTTGTATCTACTCAGTTTCATTCATCTACAGATTGGAGTCCCCCTTCACATCAGAGTCAAACATCAGAACAGAACCACCTGCCCCCCCTTCACAAATAGTTCTACCTTCAAATCTTCAACTTGGTTCCTAAAGTGGAGCTCCGCCCAAAAGGGGAAGCTGCGCTTATCTGACTCCTCCCCCTCCGCTGCCACATTTGGCACCTTTCCGATGGGGGGGAGCGAGTACCTGGTTTTAACAGGTACCCGGTCCCAATTCCGGCTGAGTTTGTCGTGGGAATCTCAGCCCAAAGTTTGGCCCCGTTCCTCCTTCCCCTGCAGCTGGGCCATTCACATAGCGCAGCGCACTTCGCGCATGCGCAGTGGGGAATCGGCTGTGAAGCCCTTAGCCAAGATGGCGGCAGCAGCACCCAAGAGCCGATTGAAAAATCGGCTCAGGTGAGGACACCCCTGGATTCGTGGACCGGTACGTGTCCTAATTTTGAAAGTCAGCAGATAAGCCAGATTCCCCCTTCACCTTAGAATACCCCTACACATTGGAGTCTCCCTTCACATCAGTCCTACATCACAACATTTATCAGAGATTTATTCTCTCTTGAGAAGAGGAGATTAAGGGGGGGATATCATCATCATGTACAAATACATAAGTGATCTTGGTGTTGAGTTATTCATTTTAAGGTCATCACAGAGGAGTCGGACAAGGGGTCACTCTTTACATCTAGAGGAAAAAAGATTTCATCTCCAAATACGGAAAGGTTTCTTCACAGTAAGAGCTGTGAAAATGTGGAATAGACTCCCTGCAGAGGTGGTTCTGGCAAGTTCAGTAGATTGCTTTGAAAAAGGCCTGGATACTTTCCTCAATGTACATAATATAACTGGGTACTGACATTTATAGGTAAAGTTGATTCAAGAAAAATCCAATTGCCTCTCGCGGTATCAGGAAGGATTTTTTCCCCTGCTATAGCAAATTTGATCATGCTTTGCTGGGGTTTTTCACCTTCCTCTGAATCAACTGTGGGTATAGGATTGGGTATATGGGATTGTATTTTTAATTTTTTTTTGGTTGAACTGGATTGACTTGTGTCTTTTTTTAACCTGACTAACTATGTACCTATGAGATAGAGAGATACAAAGTACATCACATCAGATCCCTCAGTCCCCTTTCACAATTATTCCATGCTGACCCTACATTACCGAGAATGAGCAGTACCCCCATCTGTATCCCACTGGGGAGATTTTCCTTTGGTTCCTGTCCCATAGCTTAAACAAGAAATCAGAGGAAAGTCCTGCAAATTAAGGGGACCCCCATGTCACCAGAACTAGCGTCCCCGTTGGAAGATTTCGTCTTTATTACTTTTCTTGGGCCAACTCAACATTTGGGATTTTCATTTACTTTCACTTGCAATGATAATGGTAAACAGAACAAATAGAGAGGGTGACACTTCCTAACAGGAGCACAGACGGCAATAAAAAAACTAAAAAAAAAACTAATAGGTGTTCCAATCCCTCTCTACTCTGTCCAAAAGAAAAAAAAAAAAGTTTTGCTTTTAGTTATAGCAATGGCAGCTGCTATGTTTATTTTTTTTTCCAACCTCTATTCGCTTTGGGAAGCTTTGTCAAGAACTGTTTTTTAAAAGTTGACACCACCCGGAATCTTTGGTTTTTATATGGCTGCTGGTGAGTCAAATCACATACCAGAGCTTGGAAACTCTTGGCCAATCAAGATGGTGAGTTATCGCTTGTATTCCCCACAATTTTACTCCACAGGAAAATCCATTAAAGGAACTGTATGGCTTTGTAATGACTGTGACAATGGGTGGAGCAGGGAATTGTCCCAGCTTCGCCCAATGTCCACAGCTATTACAAAGCCATACGGCCCCTTTAATGGACTCTAGTGGAGTAAAATAATGGGGCTTAGTTCTTGATGAAGACATAACTTGGGATTACTCACCAGTGAAGTCTCCAAAGGCATGAGAAGCTGGTTGGTGATTTGACTCATCTCAAGATCTCAGCATATCAGTTTTGTGTGAGAGTTGTTTCTTTAAAGAGATGCTGCCTCCTCCTTGCCCATTCAGGGAAATATGAAAGGAACTGTTTAAAGCTCACTCTGACCATTTGTTAATTGCTTTCACCTTCTTTCATGGTTGCCATCACAAAAATATCTGGTGTCAGTAGATGTGGGAGCAGTGACATCAACCCCTCCATTTTGTTATAGCAGGTCCCAACAATTGTCTGTTAGGTTCAATCGCTGCATGGTGTGATTAGGTCTCATGCTCCCCCATGCTAAAAGCACTATGTATTTGGGATGGCAGCCACAGATGATGGAGCAGCAGAGTAGGCTGCAAAAATGAGTATGAGGCATGGGCTTTAAACAGACCGTAATTGGGCAAGGTGACAAGGTCTTTTTATGGAATAGTACTGCATAATGTAAGCTTTTATTTCAAGATTGCGCGCTGTGAATTAGTAGCAAAGGGTACTTGGATTTACTGATCCCAATGACACCTACAAATATGAGGCGCTTAATCAAGGACCCTGCTGCCTGATGACCAGTCAGGACACCCTACTGCCATTGACTATGTACCACATACCTAGCAATCTAAGCAGGCACCTGCTGCATAGTTTGATTGGCTGATAACCTACCATATGGACGCCCCAGGGAAGCATAACTGTGCAACATTTGAGTGTCCCCAATTTTTTTAATTAGCGTGTGATGTCATCAAGATGGGTGGCTGTCTCAGATGGTCCTTAGGCAGATGGGCTCTTGACAACCGATCTCAGTTTCTGTGAAGATAAGCAGCAGTGTTGCCAACCGCCAGTATTTTTACTGGCAGCCAGTAAAAAACAGGCAATTTTCTCCTGCCAGTAAATGGCAGTAAAAGAAAAAGGTTGCCAGTAAAAAATATGGCTGTGGCTTTCGGCTTGGTCCGGAGCCAGCTGGGACCATCCGAGAGCTTACTACAGTGTGATTGGGCAGCTCTGGCGGAAGCGGTGCCTTATGTCATGGTGCAATGGAGCCAAGCAGAGCGGCCAGATCCTCGTGTGCGGGTCTGCGGTATGAGAGCAAGGCAGGCTGGGACGAGGGCCGTCAGTGCTGTTTAGACTGGAGTGGACTGGAGGGACTACTTGGCTTGGAGTTAGACTGTCACTGTGACTCGGGAGGGAACGTGTTGTGTCAGTGAGGTCTCATTATCATCTGTGCTGCTGTACACTGCTGTCAGTGTCACTGTGAGAGTCAATTTTATGTTTGTGTGCCGCACATTCTAATTTCTTGCCCTCCTTAGGCTGGTCCCTGAGCTACTTACTATATCAAAAATAAAATAAGAAATATGTTTTTTTTTGGTCTGATTACCTTAAATCACATTGCTAATTGCATATTGTATTTGTTTGTAGCCTAAATACTCGAATTTGCACTTAAAACTGTAATTTTGTAACTTTTGGAAATGCCAATTGGCTGTGCCAGTTAGTTTTGGGTGTTGTGTTTTTAAATTTCAATCTGGTAGGTTGGCAACACTGATAAGCAGGTATAGTGTTCATGAGAATGACGCACACGATGATCTGTTGTTGTCAAAACTTTTATAAGAAGCTGGTTAGTGACTGGACTGGTTGGTGACTCGAGCTATTCTCAAAATTTTAGTAAAATTGTGCAGCATGTGGATGTTCAGTTCTCAATTAACTTGTGATGTCATCAAGATGGATGGGTGCCTCAGAAGGTGGGCACTTGACGGCCAACCTAAATTTCTGTGAAGATAAGCATGTATAACATTCAAAAGAATAAAGCAAATAGTGATCTATTGAGGTTAAGCCTTGTATTAGAAGCTGGTTGGTAAATTGATTTATTGATGCTTACGCCAAATTTTCAGCAAAAATGTGCAATATATGGATTCACACATCAGTTTCTAATTAGCTTGTGATGTCATCAAGATGGGTGTCTGTCTCAGCTTTCATACAGATTTTCTCTAGATAACCAATCTAATTTTCTGTGAAGATATAATCATGATGAAGGTATCATGTTCTTAAGGCTAAAGCTAATGATGGTCCATTGTGGTCAAAACATAATTAGAAGCTGGTTGGTGATTTGACTTTTTAGTGCCCGTCTCAAAATTCCAGTAAAATTGTGCAACATGTGGATATAAATGTGAGATTTTAATTAGCTTGTGATGTCATCAAGATGAGTAGGCTGTCATAGATGGTCTTCATGCAGATGGGCTCTTCACAACCAAAGTCATTTTCTGTGAAGATAAGCAGATATACAACATAGCAAACATAAGAATAAAACAAATGGTGATCCATTGTGGTCAAAACTTTTATTAGAAACCGGTTGGTGATTTGAGTTATTGGTGTCCATCCCAAAAATGTAAGAAAAACTGTGCAACATGTTGATGTACATTTAAATTTTTGATCAGCTTTTAATGTCATCAAAATGGTCAGGCTGTCATAGATGATCTTCATGCAGATGTGCTCTTGACAACTAACTTACTTTTCTGTAAAGACAAGCCAGTATAGCAATCATAAGAGTAAAGCAATGATGGTCCATTTGGTCAAAATGTTTATTAGAGGCTGGTTGGTGATCTAACCTGTTGATGCCCATCCTGCCAATTTCCGCAAAACTGGGCAACCTGTTGATGTACACTTCAGTTTTGGTTAGCTTGTGATGTCATCAAGATTGGTAGGTTGTCATTGATGTTCTTCATGCATATGGGCTCTTGACAACCAACCTAATTTTCTGTGGGTAAGCAGGTATAATGTTCATAAGTGTAAAGCAAATGGTAGTCCATTGAGGACCAGTGCTGCTTGTGATTGTCCACAGATGATGACTTGGCTTATCTGTGCCCATACCAAGCAAATGGTGTCCATTGTGGATCAATGCTGGTTGTAATTGTCCACAGCTAGTTGGTGAATTGACTTATCGGTGATCATACCAAGCAAATGCTAGTCCATTGTGGTCAAAACATTATTTCAGCACTTCTTTAAGACAATTTTACTAGAAATAATACCGGTATATATGTGGCTGTAATTTATGTTAAATGTGTTGGCATCCTGTTAAACATCTTGGGGTTCTGTTTACTGTATGCATATTGAAAAAACATTGACCATTCCTTGTCTGCTCATGCTCATTGGGCGTAGCCATGGAACGTCCAGAAAATGGCAGCTGACCGACAAAGAATTTCAGCCAAAATGATGAGCTTGCGGTTTTTCATGAGTGAAATCCATCAGTCATCAGTCTCTGGCAAAGCACGGTGGGATATTTTGCTGAAGATATTCTTAATGGCCTTGCAATTAAGGGAACGCTTCCATAAGTTGTGATTATCCAGGGTCTGCAATCTATCACTGGGTTACAATGTTTCCACTCGTCCCGTAGCGTGACGTACGTCATCCTGCAATCTGCATTGATAAGTAGTTGTAGCACGGCTAATGTAAAGGAGTCCCCTGGCGCTACGTGAGATGGTATAATTAATGCCTGGTCCACAGCCATCTCTCACAGGTATTGTAATATGGCGTACGTCTTATAGTCACATAGATGACAAGGCAGGGTGAGAGCGGGACTCAGCAATTCATTATGGCTGTTTAGCATGCAAATCACGACGATTAAAGGAAGAATCTCACTTTTTTTTTGTTTTACTCCCCGGCATAATAATACTCTTTTCAAATCATTATTGCCTTTTCTGATGCTGATTGGTGGACTAAATGACATGTTTTAATGTCCTTTTTTTAGGTTACTTATTTGTGTGATGCAGATGTTGTGAGACACGTCATTACTTCACATTGGTAAAGAAACAATTCTGAGCTCAAAAAAAGCCCCTCTCTTCTCGGTTCTTTACTGTAGAATATAGCTTACACTGTTGAGTTTTCTTTGAATTGAAACGGTTATCCTGTGCTGCTGCAAAGCTAAGTCACTTAAAGCTGAACTCCAGGCAGATATAAAAGTTTCAAAATAATGCAAAAACCTCCATTTGACCTAATATCAGTTTTTTATAGTCCCTGTACAGCAGGGTTGAGGTGCAAGAGGAAGAAGCAGCACAAGGATACAATCAGTTCATCAGAAGTATGCTGATAGGAGGTGAGAGCAGTGTGACAGAGAGATGAGCTCATCAGTCTGCTGCTTCTCCTTTTACAAAGCAGTTACAGGCTGGGGGCATGCAGGGCCATCTTTAACGCAGGGCAAAAGGGGCAGCTCCCTCAGGGCCCAGTCATTATTGTGGGGCCCAAAGCAGCTGCCCATTCAGCCCACGCTGTCCAGGGTAAGCTTCCTCTGCCTCTCCCTGCACAGCTTCACTTCCACTGGGGGCGCTGCTGCTGTGCCGGAACATTCTGGGAGTCTGGGGCCATCCATTTTCTCGTCTCCCCTTCCCGAGCCCTACTGTGATAGTGTCCAATCCCTTCACCACACAGCAAGAGCCCCATGCCACCCTGTGCCCATACTGACATACCTGACTGACACCTGCCCACTGTGGAGGAGGAGGAGGGGAGGGGCTGGACTGGGCTCAACTGAGTCAGCTCATAGAGAGAGTGCTACCTCCAGTCTAAGGATGAGCTCCGTCGTGTTCGCACAGCCCACGTGCAGAGCACGCTAGAAAATCGGCACTGTGCTGCGCTAATCACAGGCAGTGAGACGTTTCCCGATCTCTGAAGCCCCGCATCGGGAAATGTCTCACTGCCTGTGATTAGCGCAGCGCTGTGCCGACTTCCTGGTGGGCTCTGCGCCTGGGCTATGCGAACACGCCAGAGCTCATCCTTACTCCAGTCCATGGGCCCCTTCTTATAGAGATTGCAACCTCCAGTCCAGAGGCTCCTTCATAAGGAGACTGCCACATTCAGTCCAGGGGCCCCTCCATAGAGAGATTTAAATCTCCTGTCCAGGGGCCCCTCCATAGAAAATGTTTACCCAGCATAGGTGTGCACAGCTTATTGCAATAGGGTTTGCACCCTAAAGCTCAAAAACACGCGTGTGTATGTGTCTACATATATATATGTGAGCACGCCTATGTTACCCAGGGTCCAATCAATATTAAAGATGGCCCTGGGGCATGTTCAGGATGACCTTTGCTCAGAGAAAGAGAGTTAAATGATGCCGGGCATCAGACTGAGGGCATATAGTGGCAGAAACAGGGACTGCAAGGGATATTTTTGAACTATTTTGTCTTTTTTGTCATCTTTATACAGTATTAAAGGATATATATACAATATTATTTTTATATTGTTATTTTTGGCTGGTGTTTTGATTCAAAGACAATTTGAATTCAAGAAGCTGTACCCAAGGCAAGCTGTGCCAGAAGGTAAAGGATAAGTTATCGGTATTACCGGTCGTCTCCCTGAAGTTGATTGTTTCCGTAGTCATCTAGATTGTTCTTTAACATGACAGGGTCACTTTCATGTGCAGAGTGCAGAGCAATTATTTTTTTTTACTTTTTGGTTAAGTTGGACTTGGGCTTTGAGGCTACATTTATAAGGGTGGTGAAGCACCTGTGTTGTTGAAGTCTCTCTCCAGTCAACTCTGATTGTCCCATCTGGGGAAACCACCAAAGTAAAAGGGTCCTTTCACACGGGGCGGATCAGTCATGATCCGCCCCGTGAAGCTCCGCTTGCTCAGCGGGGATCGCTCCGTTGATCCCCGCTGAGCCGACGGATGACTGGGCGGTCCCCGCACACTGTGCAGGGACCGCCCTGTCAGAGCGCCGCTCTCCCCTATGGGGAATCGGATGACGACGGACCGTAGAGTCCGTTGTCATCCGATCCGCTCCGCCGACGGAAGTAAAAATAGGGTTTTCCTCCGTCACACTTTGGCGGAGCGGATGTCAGCGGACATGTCTCCGCTGACATCCGTGCCTCCATAGGGGTACATGGAGGATCTGTTTCAGGTCCGCCTAAAAAACTGACAGGCGGACCTGAACGGACCTCCGTGTGAAAGAGCCCAAAGGTTTCTTACTAATTAAACAATGTATGCAACCATAGGGTCAAGCCTCGTACACATGACCGAGAATCTCGTCGTAAAAAAAAACATTGTTTTTCTCGACGAGATTCTTGTCAAGCTTGACGAGCTTCTTGTCAAGCTTTCCTTGCATACACACTGTCAATTTCAAATCTCGTCGTTGGAAAGCGCGGTCACGTACAGCACGTACGACGGCAGTATAAAGGGGAAGTTCAATTTCAATGGCGCCACCCCTTGGGCTGCTTTTGCTGATCTCGTGTTACCGCGTGTTAGTAAAAGTTCGGGGAGAGACGATTCGCGCTTTTCAGTCTTCGTGCTTTCCGTTCGTTTTAGCGTGACAAATGTGCTATCTCCATTACGAACGCTAGTTTTACCAGAAGGAACGCTCCCGTCTTATACTTGATTCTGAGCATGCGCAATTTTTTAAGACTCAGAAAAGCATACACACGACCGGTTTTCTCGTCGGGAAACAGGCCGACGAGAATCTCGACGAGAAAAACGAGAATCCTGACGAGAAAATAGAGAGCAGGTTCTCTATTTTTCTCGTCGAGATTCCCGGCAGTTTTCTCGACGAGAAACTATACACAGGAACGGTTTTCTCGGCACGAAAGCTCTCCCAACAGGTTTCTTGTAGTTTTTTGCCGAGAAAATCGGTCACGTGTACGAGGCTTAAGTGTGGTGCCTTGTCCAATGGACGCATAAGTGTGTACTAATCCAATCCGCCGGTTACACCTTTCAAGATGATTGGGTTGAAAACTCAGACCAAACACCTTCTTGTGAACTTAGCCTAATGCACGATCGGACATTCCAACAACAAAACCGTGGATTTTTTTTTCGACGGATGTTGGCTCAAACTTGTCTTGCATACACACAGGTCACACAAATGTTGTAGAAAATTGCAAACGTCAAGAACGCGGCGACATACAACACGTACGATGAGCCGAGAGAAATTAAATTCAATAGCCAGTGCGGCTCTTCTGCTTGATTCCGAGCATGCGTGGAATTTTGTGCGTCGGAAATGTGTGCACGCGCTCGGAATTTCCGACAACAACTTTTGATTTGAGAACCAGCTCTCAAATTTTGATTGTCGGAAATTCCGACAGCAAATGTCCGATGGAGCCTACACACGGTCAGGAATTTCCGACAACAAGCGCCCATCGAACATTTGTTGTCGGAAATTCCGACCGTGTGTACGCGGCATAAGAGTTACACAGAATTGTATCTGGAGCAATGTGCTCACTTCTCCCCATAGCATGGCCAGACACACCATGGCATGCCTCCCATTGACTCTCATTTCATTAAGTTGGAGCCCAAAAGGAGAGTTTTCTACAGGAATGGGTGGAACACAGGAAAAAAAGAGAAGGTGTAAAAGAAGATTTCAAAACTTGAATAGGTAAAAACAGCACAGTAAAAAATAACATAAAGTCAGAGACCATAGTCCTGGAGGATCCAGAGCATCAAAGGTGTAGATGAGAGAGCCATGTGCCTCAGAGGTATTATCGGTTGAGTGAGCAGGTCAACAAAATGGGCAGTTATCAGCTTGTCAGTGAAATGAGGACATCAGGGTGTCTTTGAGTAGGGCAAGATCAATAAATGCTTGTCATGTAGTTAAGAAACCATGAAGGGAGATGGAGTGAAATAGATCCATGTAAAAATTCTCTCTATAAAATAGAGTTTTCAGCTCATGCTTGATGTCTGAGATGAGTCGGCACAATGGGTGAGGTCCATTTTTTAAGTATGGCTCTACGTGCGACCAATGGGTAAGGTGTGTATCCATTGCAAACAGAGAGAGAGTCTTTGAAAATGGCTTGGAGCAGGCTGGGTTGGTGAGTTATAGCTCAATATGATTTATAGAGGATCTTTTGGGCGGTGCATTGGGTGACCCCAAAGATTAAATTTATCATCTGATCTCAGAAATTAGATATGCGTTGGCATGACCAGAAATTGCTTTGTATGGTTTTAGAAATCAGCTAATTTGCAAATTTGTTAGTCTTCGTTTTCGTTTCATTCGTTTTTGTTTTTTTCCGTTTTTCGGGTCATTCGTTATGATCGCAATTCGTAAATTCGTACATTCGTAAATTTCTACATTCGTAAATTCGTACATTCGTAAATTCGTACATTCGTAAATTTAGACATTCGTAAATTCGTACATTCGTGAAATTAATCCATTTGTAAATTCGTATATTCGTAAATTCGTACATTCGTGAAATTAATCCATTCGTAAATTCGTACATTCGTAAATTCGTACATTCGTAAATTCGTACATTCTTACATTTGGAAATTTGGAAATTAGAAATTTGAAAATCCGAAAACCTGAAAAAATAACTTAAATTATAGGTATTGTAATTTCCTTTCAAATTTGGCCGTTAGCGAACGTAACAAATACAAATTTATCCGAAGTTACGCATAACCTGAAATAACAAATGTCACATCTAAACAAATGGAATAGAACAAATTAATAATAAATAATAATAATAAAAAGTTTTTATTATTGTTATTTAATAGTATTATTAATTCATTACGTTCCATTCGTTTAGATACGGCATTCATTATTTCGGAAAACAATTCGTAACTTCGGAGAAATTTGTATTCGTTACGTTCACTAACAGCCAAATTTGAAAGGAAATTCCAATACCTATAATTTAATAGTTAGTAATAGTTACGTTATTATTAGTTCATTATTATTTCAGATTTCCGAATTTACTAATTTACGAATTTCCGAATGTACGAATATATGAATTTCCGAATGTACGAATATATGAATTTCCGAATGTACGAATATTCGTTAAAATTTGTTAAACTAGTTTTTGTTAATTTGAATATTCCCGAATTAACGAATTTGTCGAAATTCGGTAATAAAAGAATTCGTAACAAAACGAATTGCACATGTATATTGCAAATTATCAGCCTTTTCAGCTTAAGAAGCAAAGCTATAATATTTGGGAATCTATACGGCTTTGCCTTAAGAAACGACCTAAAATGTTTTGATGAGACGGGAGTAGTTATTTTAATATAACATGTTCCTGACTCCCATTGGTTACCTGCACCGAGGAGCTTTACAGATTTTAATCCCACTGTGGATAGGAGTCAGGTTGAAGATATGTAAATCAGATATGAGCAACGGTGCACCATGTCAGAGCCGAACTGCAGCTTATACCAACCTGAACTGCCTCATTACTGCCGAGCACTTTAACATGGCAACTTTTAACTAGTATGCAAAAGAAAAACGGCCACTTAAAAGTTTCATACAGTACTGAAGGAATCGCAAACTTCACAACCACTTAGAACAGCAAAAAACGAGAAACGACTTTGCTTCCAAATTACTCGTTGAACAAAGAGAGCTCAAATTAATGCAATTTTTGATGACCTTTTCTTTTTTTTTTATATTTGGTTTTTATTGTATCTCATAACCTAGGTAGCCAAATGATGACATTACTTTCTAGGAGGCAGAATAAAGGATAGGCAGCATTTGTAAAGGTTATACTGTACACTGCAGCGCTGGAAAATTAGAAACCGTTAAAGTGGAACGCCCACCGAAAGCATTCAACTCTTTAGTTGTAATGCATATGGATTATAAGTACCGTATATACTCGAGTATAAGCCGACCAGAATATAAGCCTAGGCACCTAATTTTACCACAAAAACGGGGAAAACCTATTGACTCGAGTATAAGCCTAGGGTGTCCATCTGCATGCCTCACTGTGCCTCACTTTGCCTCCCTGTGTCCATGCCTCACGGTGCCCATGCCTAACTGTGCCCATGCCTCATTGTGTCCATGCCTCACTGTCACTGTGCCCATGCCTCACTGTGCCCAATCTCCCTACCTGATCTCCGGCGCAGTGTGACTAGACTGACGTTTAACATGGGAGTCTATGGAAGGGGTTCCCGGCTTTAAAAAATCGGTGCTCCCCGGCTGTAGGTCCCCCGGACAACAAACTTTGCACACTTGTAGAGGAAGAGTGGGGCTACATGTGTGCCAAGTACCGGGTCCCCAAAATCACTGGAGAAATTACTGTTTAACATTGGAGTCTATGGAAGGGGTGCCCGGCTTTGAAAAATCGGTGCTCCCTGGCCGTAGGTCCCCCGGACAACAAACTTTTCACACTTGTAGAGGAAGAGTGGGGTCCAGGGGACCTACGGCTGGCCGGGACCGGGCACACAAAGTTGAAGATGGACACAGACTCGAGTATAAGCCGAGGGTGGGGATTTTCAACACAAAAAAATGTGCTGAAAAACTCAGGCTTATACTCGAGTATATACAGTAATATCCTTTTTTTTGTACAACTATAAGTCCATCATTGTACCGCTTATACATTATATAGCCAAATGTTTGTGGAGACCTGACCATCATACCTATAGGAGATTGTTGAACTTCCCATTTCAGAGCCATAGGCATTATTGTAGAGTTGAATCCCCTTTGTGGCTGTAATTGCCTCCACCCTTCTGGGAAGGCTTTCCACAAGATGTTAGAGTGGGTCTGTGGGAATTTATGCCTAATCAACCAAAATAAATTGGTGAGGTCAGGTACTGATGGTGGATGAGAAGAGCTTGCTCATAATTCTTCTTCTAATTCACCCCAAAGGTGTTCAATAGTGACCAACAATTGGTGGTCACCTACCAAATGACCAAAAATATGTGGACTACCCTGGCAAATTGTTGGGTTCAGGTGTTCCCAGTGAAGGGTACTGTTAAGGCTACAGTATACAAAGACATTTTTGACCATTGTTCCC
The DNA here is from genome assembly GCA_029206835.1 of Rana muscosa. Lineage (NCBI taxonomy): Eukaryota > Metazoa > Chordata > Amphibia > Anura > Ranidae > Rana > Rana muscosa. The sequence goes on from CM055125.1 coordinate 369,477,973, forward strand.
AAACTGTGGGAAATTAGTATGGAGTTGTACCCCTATCTTTGCATCTATTACAACCTCCACTCTCTACTGGGAAGTCTTTCCACAAGATTTTGGAGTGTGCCGTGGAGCCATAGGCATTAATGTAGCGTTGGTTCCCCTTTGTAGGTATAACAGCCTTCGCTCTGGGAAGGCTTACCACAAGATTTTGGAGTGTGCCTGTGGAGCCATAGGCATTTATGTAGAGTTGGTTCCCCTTTGTGGCTATAACATCCTCCATTCTTCTGGGAAGGCGTACCACAAGACTTTGGAGTGTGGCTTTGGAAATTTGCCATTCAGCCCAAATAACTTTTGTGAAGGTACCAATGATGGATGAAAAGACGTAGCTCACAACTGGTGTTCCAATTCATTCCAAAGATGTTCAGTAGGATTGAGGTCAGGACTTTTTACAGGACACTCAAGTTTCTCCACACCAAACTCATTAAACCATGTCTTTATTGAGCTGGCTTTGCACACAGGGGCACAGTCATTCTGAAACAGAAAAGGGTCTTCTCCACACCACAAGGATGGAGGTGCACAATTGCCTAAAATGTCTTTGTTTTGGGCTAGCTGTTGGCCATTTCACTAGTAGAAAGGCTAGGAGGGCCTGTTAAATCCAGCAGCTCCTTCGGGGGTGAGTGCTACATGGTTATACAATATAAAACAAGCTTAGGGAATAAAAGGAGGAAGAGAACTCAGTATAAGAAATCTACTACTAACAACCCAGGCCAGCCAATTAATTGGTACAGTAGGTGCTGCCGATTTTGTGTTTCCAGCGCAATGGGATCACGCTGGAAACCAACAATGCGAGGCTGTGCTTCTCGCGCTCGCCGCCCATCCATAGGAATCCATTGGGGGCGGCGAGCGGGAGGAGCGTCATAGCTCGGTGCTGGCTCCCGCGACGGGGCTCACGGGTGTCAATCTCGCCGCTAGCAGAGGCGAGATTGACACAATATATTGGCGACAGGTACTGTAGGAGGGGAATACTCTTTTCTTAGGTTACATGCTATTTGGTAGTTTTGAGTTTGGCTTTCCTATAGTACTATTGCACTGACAACTAACAGAGGCCAGCCAGTAGTGTGTGAGTAGGAACTCTGTACTAAAAGTTTATTAATGGCATCCTACCATGCAAATCTCTATAATGCAGCAGTGCACTAAAAATCTATCTATCTTCTGATGATTCTACATTTTTTTCCTTCTCCATCCTTGACATTACTGACTCTTTGTCAGACAAAAATCGCAAACTAAAATAATGTATTCTGTCTGACCCAACCCCACTTTAAAATGTTAAAAAATATATTTTTTAGCAGTGTCTGAAAGCCTATAGACATTGATTTCCCCAGTTTCATACTGCAGCAATACACAACGGGGGTGCAGAATGAACTTAATTGCTTTGTGACCTAATTATGCTGTGCAATGTATGACATACAACCAGTCAAAGTCCCTGCAAGTCCGGAAGAGTCTCTGAGAGTGGAAGGAGCTGAGAAACCATTAAAAAAAAACAGAGAGGGAACATTTTCCTGACCTTATTTTCTATGGCAGCTTTATCATTGCAATTAGCATTTATATAGCAGCAACATTGAACACAGTTTACTGCAACATGGGAGTCGCAATATCACAAGTTCTGCATGATAACATCTGGGCTGTGTACATAATTAAATAGCAGTCTGATGTATCAATGACACCAGTGTGCAGATAGATGAACTGGTAAAAAAGGAAGTGTTAAAGGAGTTGGGATTTGGGCTGAGATTGGACCAGATAACAGTCGATATAAACAATGCTTAGTATAGATAGAAGACCACTTGAAGCTTTAGGCAACTGACAAAAGTCCCAATTGAATTACAGATCTGTTCAACATGATCCTAAACCAGCCATTCTCAACCAGGGTTCCATGGAATTCTAGGGTTTCTCCAAAACTTGTTATGGGTTTTTTGAGTTGTGGCTGGTTGACTCCCATCTGATGGTACCTGGATAATTCCATGTCCAATGCCACTTGGTAGAGCCAGCAGCATGACACCTATAGTGTTTTTAGCTGTTGGTAAGGATGGTATTGTGACCACCACTGTAAAGGAGCATTCTTCTCTATGACCTTCAGTGTAAGGAACATTCTTCTCACTGATCACCAATGTAAGGAGCATTCTTCCCACTGATCACCAGTGTAAGGAGCATTCTTCTCACTGACCACCAATGTAAGGAACATTCTTCTCACTGACCACCAATGTAAGGAGCATTCTTCCCACTGATCACCAATGTAAGGGACATTCTTCTCACTGATCACCAATGTAAGGATCATTCTTCCCACTGATCACCAATGTAAGGGACATTCTTCTCACTGATCACCAATGTAAGGATCATTCTTCCCACTGATCACCAATGTAAGGAGCATTCTTCCCACTGATCACCAATGTAAGGAACATTCTTCCCACTGACCACCAATGTAAGGAACATTCTTCCCACTGACCTCAATGTAAGGAGCATTCTTCCCACTGATCACCAATGTAAGGAACATTCTTCCCACTGACCACCAATGTAAGGATCATTCTTCCCACTGACCTCAATGTAAGGAGCATTCTTCCCTCTGACCACCAATATAAGGAACATTCTTCCCACTGATCACAGTGTAAGGAGCATTCTTCTCACTGACCACCAATGTAAGGAACATTCCTCCCACTGACCATCTATCTAAGAAGCATTCTTCCCACTGATCACCAATGTAAGGAAAATTCTTCCCACTGATCACCAATGTAAGGGGCATTCTTCTCACTGACCACCAATGTAAGGAGCATTCTTCTCAGTGACCACCAGTGTAAGGAGCATTCTTCCTGGATTGCACAACTGGTTCTCAAATTTCCTATAGACTACCAATCAGCAGGGGACCTGGAAGGGTAGTGGCGATCATTGGGGTAGTGGTGTTTACTACAGTGATTTCCAGATTCCAGTGTTTGGCCGGTATGGTACAGTACATGCAAAGCTACCTTGGTCCAAAGATGCAAAAATATCCTGATCTGGTATTCATCTTTAAAATGGAGTTCCACCCATTTTTGAGAGGTGGTCTTAAATGAAAGACCACCTCTCCACCCCTCATTTTTGGCTAGTTGAAAAAAACAAAATTCTTCTAACTTACCTTTTTATGAATTACAGCCTATACTTCTGATCCATCCAGTCCGCGGCGCAGGACGTCCTATCCTCTTCTTCGGCGACCCCCCCATGTCTTCTGGGACATGTGTGTTTGTCCCAGAAGACAGCCGACCATTCACAAAGCGCAGCGCGACTCGCGCATGCGCAGTAGGAAACCGGCAGTGAAGCCGCTGCCGGTTTCCCTTAATTAGTGGTGGTGCCTGCACCCGATCCGATGGACGGATCGGCCTCGGGGGGGGGGGGGCAACATCACGGGCTCCCTGGACAGGTAAATGTCCTTTATTAAAAGTCAGCAGCTACAGTGTTTGAAGCTGCTGATTTAAAAAAAATATATACCATATTTTCCGGCGTATAAGACGACCTTTTATGCTTAAAAATATGCCTCAAAACTCGGCGGTCGTCTTATACGCCGGTACCTGTATGCAGAGTCTCAGTCAGACCGCGGCCGTCCATTGTTCAAAAGTCGCGCCTCCTCCTCGTGCTGTTCCGTGATAGGCAGAACACTCATTTTCCCAGCAGAGCCTCTGTTCAGTGTTCCGCCTATCACGGATGTCTTCTCATCCTCGGCCTCGGACGAGAGGGCATCCGTGATAGGCAAAACACTGAACAGAGGCTCTGCTGGGAAAATTAGTGTTCCGCCTATCACGGAACAGGATGAGGAGGAGGCGCGGCTTTTGAACAATGGACGCCCGCGGTTTGACTGACTATCCATACAGGGATAAGGTATGGGATCGTTGAGGTGAGGCATGCAATGGCACAGTGGGGCGAGGCATGACTAGTCGGAATGGGGTCGTCTTATACGGTGAGTATATCCCAAAACCCAAATTTTAGCTGGAAAATTAGGGGGTCGTCTTATACGCCCAGACGCCTTATACGCTGGCAAATACGGTATATATTTCCAATGCTGTGTTTTACACTGGTTCAGTGGACCTGTTTTGGTTCCTTTAGGTCCACCTCACCACAACCTGTCTGGTTTTACTTTTCTCAGTGAGTGTAAAGTTTTCTGTAATTGGGTGAGGTGGAGACGTAGGACAGTGATGCCACCATCTCCATCTTTTCTAGTCAGAAAATGTTTCCTATTCATTGAGAAAATGAAAAGTGTTCTCTAAATGGCACCCCTGCCGAGAGGGCGACCACCTATGTCCAGTAAGCAGCAGGACAACAAATTTCAACAAGACCCAGGAGCTAGTGGAGATCACTGGCATAGCTGTGCCTACTACAGTGATTTGCAGCTTTCACAGGGATCCCACAGGTATGGCACATACCTACTTACATTAGTCAAAGCTGGACCTATGTAACTGTCATGGTCAGGGGTCATGCTTAGAGACCAGGAGCTATACCAGTAGAGAGGATCCCACCGCTCAACTAGATAGGTGTACAAGAAGGTCATCATGGCAGATGACGTGGGCTCACCCAAGGTGCAGGGTCTGAGTGCTAACCAGTGTTTACCAGAGCTCCTGATGGTGGAGATGGGTTTTGTTGCATGTTAGTACCAGGTCGCGGTCCTCAGGATCACCCCAACAGGAGGTGACCAAGCCGGGGTCCATTAACAGATATAGCAGGTAGGGATCAAGCAGAAGCGTAGTCGGTACATAAGCCAAAGGTCGTTAACAAATGGTTGCAGGTTGGGATCAAGCAAAAGCATAGTTGAACTAGCCAAAGGTCAGTAGTGAGTGGTAGCGAAGATACGGACAGCAGCAAGAGAGACAAGATTGGTTCTTTACCTCAATCTGTGATTAGCAGTGTATGGAGGGCACAGTGTTTACAGAGCACGCTGCCCAAGCCCCACAGTAGCGGGGCTCATGGGAGGTCATCATATGACGGCCTCCCAGAACTGAACGACTGCGATGTAGTCATCATTCGAATATAGAGCAGGTGGGCAAGTGGTTAATTAAAGACAGTGGGAGAGGAGGGGTGGCCATGGTAGGGATCAAGCAGAAGCGTAGTCAGTACATAAGCCAAAGGTCGGTAACAAATGGTTGCAGGTTGGGATCAAGCAAAAGCATAGTTGAGGAACTAGCCAAAGGTCGGAAGTGAGTGGTAGCGAAGATACGGACAGCAGCAAGAGAGACAAGATTGGTTCTTTACCTCAATCTGTGATTAGCAGTGTATGGAGGACACAGTGTTTACAGAGCACACCGCCCAAGCCCCACAGTAGCGGGGCTCATGGGAGATCATCATATGACGGCCTCCCAGAACTGGACGACTGCGATGTAGTCATCATTCGAATATAGAGCAGGTGGGCAAGTGGTTAATTAAAGACAGTGGGAGAGGAGGGGTGGCCTTGGTAGGGATCAAGCAGAAGCGTAGTCGGTACATAAGCCAAAGGTCGGTAACAAATGGTTGCAGGTTGGGATCAAGCAAAAGCATAGTTGAGGACCTAGCCAAAGGTCGGAAGTGAGTGGTAGCAAAGATACGGATAGCAGCTAGAGAGAGCACAATTTTTCTGGCAAACAGGAAGTGCAAAGGCATGGGTTAATAGGAAGTTAATGGGAGGGAGCAAAGGGTTCAAGAGAAACCAGACACAAGTCAAAGTTGTCTAAGCAATCAGGCAAAGAGCTTTTTAGCATCTCGGGTGTCTCCATAAGAAGACTTACTGCCAGACAAAGCGGAGGTCCCGGGTTCAGATCCAGGCCCTGACAGTAGATGTGAAAATTGCTATACCTGGAATTCCTCTCTAAGGCAGGCATTGCAGTAATAACTCTGAATATATACTCACTTAAACCGAAGAATAGCTTCCCAGTTTTCTTGTAAATTGAGCTTTGTACTCCTGTTTACTCTCCCGCCTTTTGCTCACTCCGTGTGACCAAAAAAGCCAAATCCGCTCGAATGAATAAAACATCAAACGGGGCCGAACTAAGACATATTTCATTCTCGCTAACTTTAATTGTTTTCCACTTTCCACCGTCTGTAAGAAAATCTGTTGTATTAAACGCTCTCCCCACCGCAGCAGCACAGATCCATCACATTATACAGAGCCATTGATATGCAGGATTTCCACTTTCATTTTCCAAAAATGACACCTTCTTGGACGATTCTCCGCGTATTACGCTTTTATCACTGCCGTAATGTACATCAATTACTAGTAACAAGGTTCTGGCTCCGTATTTTGTACCTTTAAAACGAATCCTCTCCCTTCCCTCTTTTCTAAATTGGCTGTTAAACCTGAACGTGGAAAAAATAAGCAATTAGGCGTGTTGTTTTTATGGTTTTTATTTTGTTTTTTTTATTTTATTTTATTTTTATTATAGTCACTTTCTCTACTTTTGTACCAGAACGCCAACCTTGCTATAATGCAAAAAGGTCACCAGTTAAGTGACATCCATCCTTAGGTAGGCCGGTGTCTACGTCGCCAATTAGCCATGACCTTTAAATCCGGCCTCTGGATATAATAAAAAGCAACTATGGTACTTCTAACAAAAAAAAAAAAACTATTCTTTTTAATGTTAGTTTAAGCAAATTTCTTTTGCAGCCTAATCTGTATCATTTTTTTTTTTCCCTTTCCTCCGACCATTAAGCTAAATCTGTGAAATCTTGGCGGATGGAATTATACGTAATATTTTCAGAAGCCTGTAATAGCCCGTGCCCTTTTTGAAGTGTCCTACTTCAGATATATAGCTACTGCATTATATTTTGTCCTTTTTTCCTTAATGACTGCGGGGGAATGATACGTTTTCTGTGCCTCGGCCAGGCTTGGGGAAAATGAAGATTTGCTTTGCGAGTGCATCTGTGCTTTACCGAGTTACCTTCTTTTGCGGCAATTTATTTCAGCCGGATTACGTGTCACATGAGCCACTTGCTGGTGCCTGGAATGCATTTTCCCGCTGTTCGCCATATTGCACCAAAATGAAATCAGGCCCCACTTTGGAAAATGGGTTCTCCTTCGTAAGTGAGTCACGTATTTGCAACACTGAAATATCAGAAGAGAGGCTGGGTCCTTTCTTTTATTGTATGATAAGAAAAAAAATCCTTAAAGAGAAAAAAAAAAAAAATTGTGCATATATATATATATATATATATATATATATATATATATATATATATATATATACACAATTTTATTTTTTATTTTTATTTTTTTTCTTATCATACAATAAAAGAAAGGACCCAGCCTCTCTTCTGATATTTCAGTGTTGCAAATACGTGACTCACTTACGATATATATATATATATATATATATATATATACATTGATTTTTTTTCTTTCCAAACCTGATATAAAAAAAAAAAAACATGTACTTACACTTTAACAAATTTTACACAATATAATTTTATTAAAAAAATTAAATAAAGTACAACAAAAAAATGATGTATAAACCGAGGGGTCTTGAAAAAGTTTCCACTATTTAATAGAGTTAAAAAAAGGGGCAGAAACCCTTGTATGCAAAATATAATACAAAATATAACATACCGGTATATAAAAATATTATATATATTATCTTCTTTATATAAAAATATTATAGATACAGTATCTCACAAAAGTGAGTACACCCCTCAAATGTTTGTAAGAAATGTATTCTATCTTTTCATGTCACAACACTGAAGAAATTACACTTTCTACAATGTAAAGTAGTGAGTGTACAGCTTGTATAACAGTGCAAATTTGCTGTCCCCTCAAAATAACAAAAGTGAGTACACCCCTAAGTGAAAATATCCAAATTGGGCCCAAAGTGTCAATATTTTGTGTGGCCACCATTATCTTCCAGCACTGCCTTAAAGTGGTTGTAAACCCACTTTTGCAACTTGCACCTACAGGTAAGCCTAGATTAAGGCTTACCTGTAGGTGCAAGAAATATCTCCTAAACCTACACGGTTTAGGAGATATTTGCTAAAAATGACAGTGCTCCGTGTCTACGGTGCATGCGTGCCGTAGACAACGGCGCATTCATGGTGTTAATCCCATTCACAAATTCGGCTAAGTCCCAGCAATGCTTGGGCTTAGCCGAATTTTACGGCGCTGTGATTGGCTGGAGCGGCGATACCCGGAAGTAACATTTTGGCTATTGCCGCAGCGATGGCTGTGGCTGAAGAGGGAGACGAGGACGGCTTCGGGGGCCCCGATCTAAGGTAAGTGATGCATAATGAGCTATTATTCTAGTCATATTAGCTCATTATGCCTTTCTCTTACAGGTGGTTTAAAAAAAATAAAATTATAGGGGTTTACAACCACTTTAACCCTCTGGGGCATGGAGTTCACCAGAGCTTCACAGGTTGCCACTGGAGTCCTCTTCCACTCCTCCATGATGACATCACGGAGCTGGTGGATGGTAGAGACCTTGCGCTCCTCCACCTTCCATTTGAGGATGACCCACAGATGCTCAATAGGGTTTAGGTCTGGAGACTAGGGATGAGCTTCGTGTTCGAGTCGAACATACGTTCGACTCGAACATTGGCTGTTCGATCGTTCGACGAAGATCGAACGATTTGGGCCGTTCGCGCCAAATTCGAGTGACGCGAACGGCCCACAATGCACTACGCCATCGCAGTGTCATCCAGGCGCTGTGATTGGCCAAGCATGCACTGTGACCCCGCATGCTTGGCCAATCACAGCGCCGGCAGCGAGGAGAGCAATGATTGGCCACAGGCAGGATGCCTGTGGCCAATTATTGCTGAGGGTGTTTAGTACACGCCCCACACTATAAAAGGCCGCCAGCACGGCGGCCTAGTGTAGTGTGTTCCGGAGCAGGGATAGAGTAGCATAGGCAGGGACAGTGACTGTTATTTCTTTCTTGCTTAACCTGGATTCCTTTAGTTTAGGGAAAGAGAAGGATAGGTAGGGAGAGTGTCAGTGTGTTTTGTGCTTCTGCTATAGTGTGCTTAAAAAAAAACATTTATTCTAGGGACAGAAAACTGTAGGTAGGGACAGTGTCAGTTTCTTTCACTCTGCAAGTCCTTGTTTCCAGGGACCTGGAAGGACAGTGAGTGAATTGTCCTTTTGCTATATTGTGATTAAAAAAAACATTTATTCTAGGGACAGAAAACTCTAGGTAGGGACAGTGTCAGTTTCTTTCACTCTGCAAGTCCTTGTTTCCAGGGACCTGGAAGGACAGTGAGTGAATTGTCCTTTTGCTATATTGTGATTAAAAAAAACATTTATTCTAGGGACAGAAAACTCTAGGTAGGGACAGTGTCAGTTTCTTTCACTCTGCAAGTCCTTGTTTCCAGGGACCTGGAAGGACAGTGAGTGAATTGTCCTTTTGCTATATTGTGATTAAAAAAAACATTTATTCTAGGGACAGAAAACTCTAGGTAGGGACAGTGTCAGTTTCTTTCACTCTGCAAGTCCTTGTTTCCAGGGACCTGGAAGGACAGTGAGTGAATTGTCCTTTTGCTATATTGTGATTAAAAAAAACATTTTTTTCTAGGGACAGAAAACTGTAGGTAGGGAGAGTATTTTTTTTCTTTCACTCTGCAAGTCCTTGTTTCCAGGGACCTGTAAGGACAGTGAGTTAATTGTCCTTGTGCTATATTGTGCTGAAAAAAACATTTATTCCAGGGACAGAAAACTCTAGGTAGGGACAGTGTCAGTTTCTTTCACTCTGCAAGTCCTTGTTTCCAGGGACCTGGAAGGACAGTGAGTGAATTGTCCTTGTGTTATATTGTGATTAAAAAAAACATTTTTTTCTAGGGACAGAAAACTGTAGGTAGGGAGAGTGTTTTTTTTCTTTCACTCTGCAAGTCCTTGTTTCCAGGGACCTGTAAGGACAGTGAGTTAATTTTCCTTGTGCTATATTGTGATTAAAAAAAACATTTATTCTAGGGACAGAAAACTCTAGGTAGGGACAGTGTCAGTTTCTTTCACTCTGCAAGTCCTTGTTTCCAGGGACCTGGAAGGACAGTGAGTGAATTGTCCTTTTGCTATATTGTGATTAAAAAAAACATTTATTCTAGGGACAGAAAACTCTAGGTAGGGACAGTGTCAGTTTCTTTCACTCTGCAAGTCCTTGTTTCCAGGGACCTGGAAGGACAGTGAGTGAATTGTCCTTTTGCTATATTGTGATTAAAAAAAACATTTATTCTAGGGACAGAAAACTCTAGGTAGGGACAGTGTCAGTTTCTTTCACTCTGCAAGTCCTTGTTTCCAGGGACCTGGAAGGACAGTGAGTGAATTGTCCTTTTGCTATATTGTGATTAAAAAAAACATTTATTCTAGGGACAGAAAACTCTAGGTAGGGACAGTGTCAGTTTCTTTCACTCTGCAAGTCCTTGTTTCCAGGGACCTGGAAGGACAGTGAGTGAATTGTCCTTTTGCTATATTGTGATTAAAAAAAACATTTATTCTAGGGACAGAAAACTCTAGGTAGGGACAGTGTCAGTTTCTTTCACTCTGCAAGTCCTTGTTTCCAGGGACCTGGAAGGACAGTGAGTGAATTGTCCTTTTGCTATATTGTGATTAAAAAAAACATTTTTTTCTAGGGACAGAAAACTGTAGGTAGGGAGAGTATTTTTTTTCTTTCACTCTGCAAGTCCTTGTTTCCAGGGACCTGTAAGGACAGTGAGTTAATTGTCCTTGTGCTATATTGTGCTGAAAAAAACATTTATTCCAGGGACAGAAAACTCTAGGTAGGGACAGTGTCAGTTTCTTTCACTCTGCAAGTCCTTGTTTCCAGGGACCTGGAAGGACAGTGAGTGAATTGTCCTTTTGCTATATTGTGATTAAAAAAAACATTTTTTTCTAGGGACAGAAAACTGTAGGTAGGGAGAGTATTTTTTTTCTTTCACTCTGCAAGTCCTTGTTTCCAGGGACCTGTAAGGACAGTGAGTTAATTGTCCTTGTGCTATATTGTGCTGAAAAAAACATTTATTCCAGGGACAGAAAACTCTAGGTAGGGACAGTGTCAGTTTCTTTCACTCTGCAAGTCCTTGTTTCCAGGGACCTGGAAGGACAGTGAGTGAATTGTCCTTTTGCTATATTGTGATTAAAAAAAACATTTTTTTCTAGGGACAGAAAACTGTAGGTAGGGAGAGTGTTTTTTTTCTTTCACTCTGCAAGTCCTTGTTTCCAGGGACCTGTAAGGACAGTGAGTTAATTTTCCTTGTGCTATATTGTGATTAAAAAAAACATTTATTCTAGGGACAGAAAACTCTAGGTAGGGACAGTGTCAGTTTCTTTCACTCTGCAAGTCCTTGTTTCCAGGGACCTGGAAGGACAGTGAGTGAATTGTCCTTTTGCTATATTGTGATTAAAAAAAACATTTTTTTCTAGGGACAGAAAACTGTAGGTAGGGAGAGTATTTTTTTTCTTTCACTCTGCAAGTCCTTGTTTCCAGGGACCTGTAAGGACAGTGAGTTAATTGTCCTTGTGCTATATTGTGCTGAAAAAAACATTTATTCCAGGGACAGAAAACTCTAGGTAGGGACAGTGTCAGTTTCTTTCACTCTGCAAGTCCTTGTTTCCAGGGACCTGGAAGGACAGTGAGTGAATTGTCCTTTTGCTATATTGTGATTAAAAAAAACATTTTTTTCTAGGGACAGAAAACTGTAGGTAGGGAGAGTATTTTTTTTCTTTCACTCTGCAAGTCCTTGTTTCCAGGGACCTGTAAGGACAGTGAGTTAATTGTCCTTGTGCTATATTGTGCTGAAAAAAACATTTATTCCAGGGACAGAAAACTCTAGGTAGGGACAGTGTCAGTTTCTTTCACTCTGCAAGTCCTTGTTTCCAGGGACCTGGAAGGACAGTGAGTGAATTGTCCTTTTGCTATATTGTGATTAAAAAAAACATTTTTTTCTAGGGACAGAAAACTGTAGGTAGGGAGAGTATTTTTTTTCTTTCACTCTGCAAGTCCTTGTTTCCAGGGACCTGTAAGGACAGTGAGTTAATTGTCCTTGTGCTATATTGTGCTGAAAAAAACATTTATTCCAGGGACAGAAAACTCTAGGTAGGGACAGTGTCAGTTTCTTTCACTCTGCAAGTCCTTGTTTCCAGGGACCTGGAAGGACAGTGAGTGAATTGTCCTTTTGCTATATTGTGATTAAAAAAAACATTTTTTTCTAGGGACAGAAAACTGTAGGTAGGGAGAGTATTTTTTTTCTTTCACTCTGCAAGTCCTTGTTTCCAGGGACCTGTAAGGACAGTGAGTTAATTGTCCTTGTGCTATATTGTGCTGAAAAAAACATTTATTCCAGGGACAGAAAACTCTAGGTAGGGACAGTGTCAGTTTCTTTCACTCTGCAAGTCCTTGTTTCCAGGGACCTGGAAGGACAGTGAGTGAATTGTCCTTTTGCTATATTGTGATTAAAAAAAACATTTTTTTCTAGGGACAGAAAACTGTAGGTAGGGAGAGTGTTTTTTTTCTTTCACTCTGCAAGTCCTTGTTTCCAGGGACCTGTAAGGACAGTGAGTTAATTTTCCTTGTGCTATATTGTGATTAAAAAAAACATTTATTCTAGGGACAGAAAACTCTAGGTAGGGACAGTGTCAGTTTCTTTCACTCTGCAAGTCCTTGTTTCCAGGGACCTGGAAGGACAGTGAGTGAATTGTCCTTTTGCTATATTGTGATTAAAAAAAACATTTTTTTCTAGGGACAGAAAACTGTAGGTAGGGAGAGTATTTTTTTTCTTTCACTCTGCAAGTCCTTGTTTCCAGGGACCTGTAAGGACAGTGAGTTAATTGTCCTTGTGCTATATTGTGCTGAAAAAAACATTTATTCCAGGGACAGAAAACTCTAGGTAGGGACAGTGTCAGTTTCTTTCACTCTGCAAGTCCTTGTTTCCAGGGACCTGGAAGGACAGTGAGTGAATTGTCCTTTTGCTATATTGTGATTAAAAAAAACATTTTTTTCTAGGGACAGAAAACTGTAGGTAGGGAGAGTATTTTTTTTCTTTCACTCTGCAAGTCCTTGTTTCCAGGGACCTGTAAGGACAGTGAGTTAATTGTCCTTGTGCTATATTGTGCTGAAAAAAACATTTATTCCAGGGACAGAAAACTCTAGGTAGGGACAGTGTCAGTTTCTTTCACTCTGCAAGTCCTTGTTTCCAGGGACCTGGAAGGACAGTGAGTGAATTGTCCTTTTGCTATATTGTGATTAAAAAAAACATTTTTTTCTAGGGACAGAAAACTGTAGGTAGGGAGAGTATTTTTTTTCTTTCACTCTGCAAGTCCTTGTTTCCAGGGACCTGTAAGGACAGTGAGTTAATTGTCCTTGTGCTATATTGTGCTGAAAAAAACATTTATTCCAGGGACAGAAAACTCTAGGTAGGGACAGTGTCAGTTTCTTTCACTCTGCAAGTCCTTGTTTCCAGGGACCTGGAAGGACAGTGAGTGAATTGTCCTTTTGCTATATTGTGATTAAAAAAAAAATTTTTTCTAGGGACAGAAAACTGTAGGTAGGGAGAGTGTTTTTTTTCTTTCACTCTGCAAGTCCTTGTTTCCAGGGACCTGTAAGGACAGTGAGTTAATTTTCCTTGTGCTATATTGTGATTAAAAAAAACATTTATTCTAGGGACAGAAAACTCTAGGTAGGGACAGTGTCAGTTTCTTTCACTCTGCAAGTCCTTGTTTCCAGGGACCTGGAAGGACAGTGAGTGAATTGTCCTTTTGCTATATTGTGATTAAAAAAAACATTTTTTTCTAGGGACAGAAAACTGTAGGTAGGGAGAGTATTTTTTTTCTTTCACTCTGCAAGTCCTTGTTTCCAGGGACCTGTAAGGACAGTGAGTTAATTGTCCTTGTGCTATATTGTGCTGAAAAAAACATTTATTCCAGGGACAGAAAACTCTAGGTAGGGACAGTGTCAGTTTCTTTCACTCTGCAAGTCCTTGTTTCCAGGGACCTGGAAGGACAGTGAGTGAATTGTCCTTTTGCTATATTGTGATTAAAAAAAACATTTTTTTCTAGGGACAGAAAACTGTAGGTAGGGAGAGTATTTTTTTTCTTTCACTCTGCAAGTCCTTGTTTCCAGGGACCTGTAAGGACAGTGAGTTAATTGTCCTTGTGCTATATTGTGCTGAAAAAAACATTTATTCCAGGGACAGAAAACTCTAGGTAGGGACAGTGTCAGTTTCTTTCACTCTGCAAGTCCTTGTTTCCAGGGACCTGGAAGGACAGTGAGTGAATTGTCCTTTTGCTATATTGTGATTAAAAAAAACATTTTTTTCTAGGGACAGAAAACTGTAGGTAGGGAGAGTGTTTTTTTTCTTTCACTCTGCAAGTCCTTGTTTCCAGGGACCTGTAAGGACAGTGAGTTAATTTTCCTTGTGCTATATTGTGATTAAAAAAAACATTTATTCTAGGGACAGAAAACTCTAGGTAGGGACAGTGTCAGTTTCTTTCACTCTGCAAGTCCTTGTTTCCAGGGACCTGGAAGGACAGTGAGTGAATTGTCCTTTTGCTATATTGTGATTAAAAAAAACATTTTTTTCTAGGGACAGAAAACTGTAGGTAGGGAGAGTATTTTTTTTCTTTCACTCTGCAAGTCCTTGTTTCCAGGGACCTGTAAGGACAGTGAGTTAATTGTCCTTGTGCTATATTGTGCTGAAAAAAACATTTATTCCAGGGACAGAAAACTCTAGGTAGGGACAGTGTCAGTTTCTTTCACTCTGCAAGTCCTTGTTTCCAGGGACCTGGAAGGACAGTGAGTGAATTGTCCTTTTGCTATATTGTGATTAAAAAAAACATTTTTTTCTAGGGACAGAAAACTGTAGGTAGGGAGAGTGTTTTTTTTCTTTCACTCTGCAAGTCCTTGTTTCCAGGGACCTGTAAGGACAGTGAGTTAATTTTCCTTGTGCTATATTGTGATTAAAAAAAACATTTATTCTAGGGACAGAAAACTCTAGGTAGGGACAGTGTCAGTTTCTTTCACTCTGCAAGTCCTTGTTTCCAGGGACCTGGAAGGACAGTGAGTGAATTGTCCTTTTGCTATATTGTGATTAAAAAAAACATTTTTTTCTAGGGACAGAAAACTGTAGGTAGGGAGAGTATTTTTTTTCTTTCACTCTGCAAGTCCTTGTTTCCAGGGACCTGTAAGGACAGTGAGTTAATTGTCCTTGTGCTATATTGTGCTGAAAAAAACATTTATTCCAGGGACAGAAAACTCTAGGTAGGGACAGTGTCAGTTTCTTTCACTCTGCAAGTCCTTGTTTCCAGGGACCTGGAAGGACAGTGAGTGAATTGTCCTTTTGCTATATTGTGATTAAAAAAAACATTTTTTTCTAGGGACAGAAAACTGTAGGTAGGGAGAGTGTTTTTTTTCTTTCACTCTGCAAGTCCTTGTTTCCAGGGACCTGTAAGGACAGTGAGTTAATTTTCCTTGTGCTATATTGTGATTAAAAAAAACATTTATTCTAGGGACAGAAAACTCTAGGTAGGGACAGTGTCAGTTTCTTTCACTCTGCAAGTCCTTGTTTCCAGGGACCTGGAAGGACAGTGAGTGAATTGTCCTTTTGCTATATTGTGATTAAAAAAAACATTTTTTTCTAGGGACAGAAAACTGTAGGTAGGGAGAGTATTTTTTTTCTTTCACTCTGCAAGTCCTTGTTTCCAGGGACCTGTAAGGACAGTGAGTTAATTGTCCTTGTGCTATATTGTGCTGAAAAAAACATTTATTCCAGGGACAGAAAACTCTAGGTAGGGACAGTGTCAGTTTCTTTCACTCTGCAAGTCCTTGTTTCCAGGGACCTGGAAGGACAGTGAGTGAATTGTCCTTTTGCTATATTGTGATTAAAAAAAACATTTTTTTCTAGGGACAGAAAACTGTAGGTAGGGAGAGTGTTTTTTTTCTTTCACTCTGCAAGTCCTTGTTTCCAGGGACCTGTAAGGACAGTGAGTTAATTTTCCTTGTGCTATATTGTGATTAAAAAAAACATTTATTCTAGGGACAGAAAACTCTAGGTAGGGACAGTGTCAGTTTCTTTCACTCTGCAAGTCCTTGTTTCCAGGGACCTGGAAGGACAGTGAGTGAATTGTCCTTTTGCTATATTGTGATTAAAAAAAACATTTTTTTCTAGGGACAGAAAACTGTAGGTAGGGAGAGTATTTTTTTTCTTTCACTCTGCAAGTCCTTGTTTCCAGGGACCTGTAAGGACAGTGAGTTAATTGTCCTTGTGCTATATTGTGCTGAAAAAAACATTTATTCCAGGGACAGAAAACTCTAGGTAGGGACAGTGTCAGTTTCTTTCACTCTGCAAGTCCTTGTTTCCAGGGACCTGGAAGGACAGTGAGTGAATTGTCCTTTTGCTATATTGTGATTAAAAAAAACATTTTTTTCTAGGGACAGAAAACTGTAGGTAGGGAGAGTGTTTTTTTTCTTTCACTCTGCAAGTCCTTGTTTCCAGGGACCTGTAAGGACAGTGAGTTAATTTTCCTTGTGCTATATTGTGATTAAAAAAAACATTTTTTCTAGGGACAGAAAACTGTAGGTAGGGAGAGTGTTTTTTTTCTTTCACTCTGCAAGTCCTTGTTTCCAGGGACAGAGAAGGACACCTGAAGGTAGCCCTTATTGCTTTTTTCCCATCTCCCTGCAGGCCATCTATTAGAATGTCTGGAAGGCAAACAAGGAGAGGCAGACAGTCAGGAGGCAATAAAAGAGGGCAAGCAGGCTCTGTGTCTGGGGGCAACAGTGCTGGTCGTGGACGCGGTGCATTGTCATCAGCACATGGCCATGGGACACGCTTGTCCTTCTTTTCGGCAGCTGGACATGTTGAGCCACATCATGCCGAAGACTTGGTAGAGTGGATGACCAAGCCCTCCTCCTCCTCCTCATCCTCTCTCACCCAGGCTCAGGGTACTGGAAAAGCAGCTGCCAAAGCGTCGTCTTCCCTGGTATCAATGTCAGACAAATCATCAGTCACTCCTTCCCTAGACCCACCATGTCCTCCTCCTGAGGAGTCCCCCGAACTGTTTCAGCACAGTGTTGGGTACATGCTCCAGGAGGATGCCCAGCGTTTCGAAGGGTCTGATGATGAAACCCAGCTAGAGGAAGGCAGTAGCGTGAGAGCAGACAGAGGGGATGCTCAAGAAGGACACCAATCTGGCAGTCATGTTCCAGCAGCTGCAGCATACTGCCAGATTGGCTCCAGTGATGAGGAGGGAGGGGATGATGAGGTCAATGACTCCACGTGGGTGCCTAATAGGAGAGAGGAGGAGGAGGAGGATGAGGAGGAGGCACATCTCCAACGAGGCAGGATGCCCTTTGGTGGCCAGCGTAAGGGCAGTACACCGACGGAATCACACCGCAGAGCTCCGCCTGTGCAGGGCGCTGCCTCTGCCCGTCATTCAAAAAGTTCTTTGGTGTGGGCCTTTTTTGAGGCTAGTGCATCAGATCGCACAGCTGCTGTTTGCAACATATGTCTCAAGCGTATATCGCGTGGCCAAAACATCAGCCGCTTGGGTACCACATGCCTGACCAGACATATGTTGACCTGCCATGCAGCTCGTTGGCAAGCCTACCTCAAAGACCCACACCAAAGAACAAAGCGGACCTCTCCTTGCACCGCATCAGCTGGGATCTCCAACCCCACTATAACTTCAGTCCTCTCTGAAACATGCACTGAGAGGAATGAAGGTGTAGAATTAGGTGTGTCACAGCCAAGTACTTGCGCCCACTCTGCTAGCAGTACACCGACGTCCGATTCTAGCAGGCAAATTTCCCTGCCCCAGCTGCTGGACCGTCGAAAGAAGTTCACTCCCAGCCATCCACATGCCCAGCGGTTGAATGCTAGCTTGGCTAAATTGCTAGCGCTTCAACTGCTGCCTTTTCAGTTGGTAGACTCGGCCCCCTTCCGTGAGTTTGTGCAATGTGCGGTTCCTCAGTGGCAGGTTCCCAAACGCCACTTTTTCTCACGGAAGGCTATTCCGGCTCTCTACCGGCATGTGGAAGGCAATGTCTTGGCCTCGCTGGACAGGGCGGTCAGCGGTAAGGTGCATATTACCGCTGACTCATGGTCCAGCAGGCATGGACAGGGACGTTACCTTTCTTTCACGGCCCATTGGGTCACTCTTTTGGCAGCTGGGAAGGATTCAGGACAAGGTGCAGTAGTGTTGGAGGTTGTCCCACCGCCACGCCTCCAAAATGCTACTACTGGTTGTGACACACCTCTCTCCTCCACCCCCTCCTCTTCTTCTTCCTCCATGGCCTCTTCCTGTGGTTTGTCCTATGAACCAGCGGTGCTCCGTAGCCGTTCACGGGGCTACGCAAGTACGCAGGCAAAAAGATGCCATGCCGTGCTTGCGCTGGTGTGTTTGGGGGACAGAAGCCACACTGGGGCAGAGGTCCTGTCTGCTCTGCAGGGCCAGGCCGAGAGGTGGTTGACGCCACGCCAGCTTAAGCCAGGAATGGTGGTTTGCGACAATGGCACCAACCTCCTCTCCGCCCTCCGACAGGGACAACTGACCCATGTGCCCTGTGTGGCTCACGTCCTTAACCTGGTGGTGCAGCGCTTCTTGGGCAGGTACCCGGGCTTACAGGATGTCCTGAGGCAGGCCAGGAAAGTCTGTGTGCATTTCCGCAGATCTTATAATGCCAGTGCTCGCCTGGCTGAGCTGCAAAAGGAGTTGAACCTGCCCAAGAACCGCCTTATATGTGACATGCCCACCAGGTGGAACTCAACGTTGGCCATGCTGCAGCGGCTGCACACGCAGCAGAGGGCCATCAATGAGTACCTGTGCGACTACGGCACCAGGACAGGGTCAGGGGAGCTTGGTTTTTTTTCTCCACGCCAGTGGGGCATGATCAGGGATGCATGCACTGTCCTGGCACCATTTGAGGAGGCCACGAGGATGGTGAGCAGTGACAGTGCATGCATCAGTGACACTGTACCTCTTGTCCACCTGTTGGAGCACACGCTGCGTGGAATAATGGACAGGGCACTTGAGGCAGAACAGAGGCAGGAAGAGGAGGACTTCCTTGCCTCTCAAGGCCCCCTTTACCCAGACAGTGTTCCTTCTGTCCCACCCATCGCACAGGAAGAGGAGGAGGAGGAGGAGGAGGAGGAGGATTGTGTCAGCATGGAGGTGGAGGCTGGCACTCAGCATCATCAGCAGCAGTCTTTTAGGGATGATTTACAGTCCCAAGAAACCAGTGGACTTGTACGTGGCTGGGAGGAGGTGGCTGCGGATCATGTCGTCCTTAGTGACCCAGAGGACTCCGGAGCGAATGCCTCAGCAAACCTACGCTGCATGGCCTCCCTGATCCTGCAAAGTCTGCGGAAGGATCCTCGTATTCTTCGGATCAAGGAGAGGGACCATTACTGGCTGGCCACTCTCCTTGATCCACGGTACAAGGGTAAGGTTGCGGACCTTATGTTACCGTCGCAGAGGGAGCAGAGGATGAGACAACTCCGGGAGGCCTTGCAGAAAGGTCTGTGCAACGCGTTCCCAGAGACTGGGAGGTTGCAAACTCCTGGTCCTGGACAACGAGTTGCTGAGGCTTCGGCCAGTCAAAGAAGGAGCGGTGGGGAAGGTGGCCGTCTGACCGATGCGTTCAGACAATTCTTTAGTCCGCAGCCCCAAAGTATGATTGGTTCCAGCAACCATCGCCAGCGTCTGATAAACATGGTGCAGGAATATCTAGGGGCAAGGTCAGACTTGGACACCTTCCCCACCGAAAATCCTCTGGCTTACTGGGTCTTGAGGATGGATCACTGGCCAGAGCTTGCACAGTATGCAATTGAGCTACTGGCCTGTCCTGCATCCAGCGTTCTTTCGGAACGCACATTCAGTGCTGCTGGAGGATTTGTCACGGATCACAGGGTGCGCCTGTCCACCGACTCGGTTGATCGACTGACTTTCATCAAGATGAACCAGTCTTGGATCACCACCAGCTACCACACACCTGATGCTGATATAACAGACTAATTGATTTTAAAATGTCACATCCCTTCAAGACTGATGCTGATGCTGAGTGCCTGTGCTGTTATGTTGACTGGCTATCCTCCTCCTCCGAGTCCTCAATGATACGATTGATGATGATAGCTTGGAAGATCATTTTTGTTTATGGGTGCCGCCACCAGTGCCTAACGCCCAATTTTTCAGCCCCTGTTTAACAGGGGCGTGTAATTACAATTTTTGAAGCAATACTTTGCAACAGGGCTCATTGCTGTGCTCCAAGTACAGTATCTGTGAGGAGTTGCAGTGTTGTGCCACCAGTGCCTAAGGCCCAATTTTTCAGCCCCTGTTTAACAGGGGCGTGTCATTACAATTTTTGAAGCAATACTTTGCAACAGGGCTCATTGCTGTGCTCCAAGTACAGTATCTGTGAGGGGTTGCAGTGTTGTGCCACCAGTGCCTAAGGCCCAATTTTTCAGCCCCTGTTCAACAGGGGCATGTAATTACAATTCTTGATCTAATAATTCACAGCAGGGCCCATTGCTGCACCCACCAAGAGTAACTGTCAGGGCTTACAGTGTTGTGGCACCAGCACCACCATCAAAGGCCCAATTTTTACTACCACTGTTCAACAATTATATGTAATTAAAATTCCTGATATAATAGTTGACAGCAGGGCGTTCCAGCACCAACCAAGAGTAACTGTGAGTGCTTACAGTGTTGTGCCAACACCAACAACTAAGGGGCCTATTTCTGCAGAGTATATACGGCAGGTCCCTACTTTCAAACATCCAACTTACAAACGACTCCTACTTGCAAACGCAAGAAGACAACAGGAAGTGAGAGGAAATCTACCACTAGGAAGGAAAATTCTCTCCTGTAAGAATAAATATGGGAGAAAGGTGTCTCCTCTGTACTGATGCTTTATCAGCAATCCTTGTTTCAAGAAAAACACCACATTTCAAAAACAGTTGTCATTGGGACGGAAAGTGAGGTGAAATGTTCTGAACAGGGGCACAGACAGCAAAACAAATGTTACAGGGGTGATAACCCTTACCTATGTTTTCCAAAAAGTTTAAAAATAGATTTTTGGGCTGGAGCTACACTTCAACAATGTACCTGTTCAAAATTACAAACAGATTCTACATAAGAACAAACCTACAGTCCCTGTCTTGTATGCACCGCCTGTATACGGCTGTTCAGAGTATATAGGGCCTTTTTTATTTTATGTGCGGGGTTCCCCTTAATATCCATACAAGACCCAAAGGGGCTGGTAATGGGCTGGGGTAGGGGGGGGGGGGTCATGGGGTAGCTATGCCATTTTTCTTAAAGAATTTCATCCATATTACCGGGACCAGACATTACATTAAAGCCGCAAGCAGTTTTAAATGGCTTTTTTTTCCTTTAGAAGTGTCATTTTGTGCAGGGACAGTTCTAAACACGGGAAACACGTGGCACTTCACAGGCATACTTTAGACACCCCCCAGGTACGATATTTAAAGGAATATTTGACTTTTTTTTTTTCACTTTATGCATCATTAAAATGACTGCTCCCGAAAAACGACCGTTTTTAAAACTTCTTTTTGCATTGATACATGTCCCCTGGTGCAGAACCCGGGTTCCCAAACCCTTTTTAGGACAATAACATGCATAATAGTTGTTATAATTAGCACTTTAGAATTCGAACGTTCGCATCCATTGTATTTAATAGGGTTCTAATGTTCGTTCGAACTTCCGGTCCGTTCGCGGGTTCTGGTGCGAACCGAACCCGGGGGTGTTCGGCTCATCACTACTGGAGACATGCTTGGCCAGTCCATCACCCTCAGCTTCTTTAGCAAGGCAGTGGTCATCTTGGAGGTGTGTTTGGGATCGTTATTATGTTTGAATACTGCCCTGCGGCCCAGTCTCCAAAGGGATGGGATCTAGGGTGACCACGTGTCCCGGATTGCCCGGGACAGTCCCGCATTTTGCAGGTCTGTCCCGGGCAAATTCATTCCAGGACAATACAGTGTCCCGGAATGAAACTGACACAGCCACCCCTGGGCCAATCTGATGCCCCCAAAAAAGGCTGCCACATCACCACTTTACTCACTGACAGTACTTGTCCTGGCCGGGAATGTCTGGAGGAGCACAATCTCCGCCCCCTGCTTGTGATTGGAGAAATCATAAATCCCGCCTCTCGTGTCCAATCACTGTGCTGTGATTCGTTACAGCACAAGCTGATTTTTGGGAAGGGAGGGTGTCCCTGAATGGTAGTTTGGAAATGTGGTCACCCTAATGGGATCATGCTCTGCTTCAAGATGTCACAGTACATGTTGGCATTCATGGTTCCCTCAATGAACTGTAGCTCCCCAGTGCCGGTAGCACTCATGCAGCCCCAGACCATGACCCTCCCACCACCATGCTTGACTGAAGGTAAGACACACTTGTCTTTGTATTCCTCACCTGGTTGCCGCCACACAGGCTTGACACCATCTGAACCAAATAAGTTTATCTTGGTCTCATCAGACCACAGGACATGGTTCCAGTAATCCATGTCCTTAGTCTGCTTGTCTTCAGAAAACTGTTTGTGGACTTTCTTGTCCTTAGAAGAGGCTTTCTTCTGGGACGACAGCCATGCAGAACAATTTACAAAAAAAAAATAGCAAAAATGTCCCTCTCTAGATGTGCAAAGCTGGTAGAGACATCCCCAAAAAGACTTGCAGCTGTAATTGCTGCAACCCTAACCCTAAGCGAAAGGGGGTTCTACAAAGTGTTGACAAATGCACGCCACACTTTTCAGATATTTATTTGTAAAAAAAATTTAAAAACCATTTATCATTTTCCTTTCACTTCACAATTATGTGCCACTTTGTGTTGGTCTATCACATAAAACCCCAATAAAATACATTTACGTTTTTGGTTGTAACATAACAAAAGGTGGAAAATTTCAAGGGGTATGAATACTTTTTCAAGGCACTGTGTGTGTGTGTGTGTGTGTGTGTATATATATATATATATATATATATATATATACATATACATAAATAATTTTGTATTACTTTTATTACAATATATAACATTATATACTGACGTGTGTAAATGTTTTTTTTTTTCCGAAAAAATTAGGGAAGGATTAGACCCCTTGTCCAGGTTTTATTGCTGTCTGTGACCCCACTGGAAAGATGTTCCTTCTATATTCGATCCAATCATTTTGAGTTGTAATCGGAGCAAGAGTTGAGGGAAATCCTCCAATGGGAACGCCAGTTTCTGTGACAATGGGAATTCTGTTCACTAGGGAGAGATTTCCTCTCATTTTCCTGTTTGTATCCATGACAGGGTAATCTCACCAGAAAGACAGACAGCAAAAACTAGCTTGACCTGAAATTTTACTATATCCCCATTCTATAAAAAAATAAAAGTCATTGGCTTTACAAATGTTTCAAAATGGTAGTGGCTTTTATCAATTTTATTTATTTTTTTGTTGTAGTTTTTCTAAACCTTATACATGTTTTCAGCTGATGTATGTTTAAAATAAATTAAATATCTTAAATATATATCTTATTCTCTTTCTCACTCCTATGAAATCTATATGTATATATATATATATATATATATATATATATATATATATATAATCTCTATCTCTATCCCTATCCTAAGTGTGATGGGGCTCCAGAGCAAAACCAAGGAGGGGCCCTGTTGCCTCTACAATCTCCATCATGTAGGTCATGATATTGATGAAGATGCATGATGATATAAAATAGCAATTGTTTTCTTAGGAGTTGTATAAAGGTTCCCCATCTTGACATAACGTATTTGTCAAACGCTATTGATAATTGCATAAATCGCATTTGTAGCCAGGTAGCTCCAGGCCTTATAGCAGTCCAGTGGTCTGCTATACCTATAGTTAGGCTCTTGTTCATGAATAATAACCATAGACATTTCTGGATTGCAGGGAAGGTAAGATAAGGCACAACCACACTGAAATATTCAGGCGCAGTGTCACATTTAGTGTAGTTGTCATTTCAATGTCCTTTAGCTCCTTAATGGGAACCACCAGGGATTTTTTTCAGGGGGAACGTGAGGGAACGCAGTTCCGGCACCTCCAGCACTGAATATATGTAATGGCAAGGGGTGCTGGAGGGTCTATGATGCTGGCTGCTGGGGAGTATAATGTTGTGTAAGGGATCTATTATTGCTCAGGGGGATATATTGTTGCTCAGGGGGATATATTGATGCTGGGGTGGGGTCTATTGTTGCTGGGGAGATCTATTATTGTTAAGGGGATATATTGCTTCTGGGGTGGGTCTATTGTTGCTGGGGGAGATCTATTATTGCTGGGGGGATATATTGTTGCTGGGGTGGGGTCTATTGTTGCTGGGTGGAGATCTATTATCGCTGGGTGGATCTGTTATTGCTGGGGGATCTAGTTTGCCTGGGATGGGGGTCTATTATTGCTGGGGGTACCTATTGCAGCTGAGATGGGGTCTATTGTTTCTGGCTACAGGGTATCTATTTTACTGCTTTTTTCGTTATCATTAACAAATTGCATACAAATGACTTAACACCAGAAAATAATACTTGGGTCTGTATTCTCTAAAAAGGGGTGTTACTGGTAGGTGGATAGTGGGTGGAACTAAGAGACAGTACTCATAGGTGGGTAGGGGGCGGAGACAAGGGGTGGCCTTAAGAGAGGGGGGTTCCTGCACCTATGCTCTGAGATAAAAAGCCCTGGGAACCACTGTTATTCTTATGGTTGGAGCTGTGCACTCTGGATGGCTGGGGTTTCACCATAAATACAGACCAGCCATTGGATAGAATGGGATAAGACGTGCACGTGCACAGTAGGAGCTAGGTGAGGCTGGGTCTTTTTTCCTGCAAAGGCTGTGTTGTGTGCCAACCAGGGCCACATGGTAGGAGGCTTCCACTTAGCAGAACGTTAAAAGGATAACTTCACTAATGTCATGTTTTCCTTTCAGGCCTTTATTCGAGTGCTAACTTTTAGCTTTGTCACACCTCCCCACCCCATCATGCTAACCAATAGAAGCCATTAGCACTGTTTTGTGGAATAAAGAAGAATTCCGCAGATGAAAACAAGGCTCAAGCCTTGGATTAGAAGCTCCTTGGGTGCACAGAAGAGTCATTTGCTAAAAATTGTCCATGCAGGTTGCTTTCAGTGCCTGCTGTTAATCTGTAATACTATTTATCAAATTCTCTTATTTTAGGAGCCAACCTATATAAAAATCAAGAATTGTAATTGTTTATTCATATTGTTGTTCCTTTTCAAAATAATTTGTTATTGACTTGCAATGGGTCTCTGAACTTTCTAGGAACTTGCTGGGAAATGACTATCCATGCAGTGTCAATTCCCGAGCACAGTCCCAACCCCAGTACACCAACCCCCCCACCTCTCATAGCCAAGTCATAGCCGCCACCTCTTCCAGGAGTGCCCAATTACTGACTCACCTCCTTTTATATAACTTTTTTTTGTAGTAGCTGAGGGAGAAGTGAAGAAGAATACTATAGAGAAGCCATTTTCAACCAGGATTTCTTGGAACCATAGAGTTCCTCCAGAGGTTGCTAGGGGTTTCTTGAGCTGTGGCTGATTTGCTTCCCATTTGACGGTGCCTGCATAGTTTCAGGGTAAACACCACTTGGCAGAGCCAGGCGGCATGAACCCAAAGCTGCCTGTAAGGGTGGCATTCTGTCCAATACTTCAAGGGGGTCATTCTTCCCATTGACCAACAATATACTGTTTTTTGCAAGGGACCTGAAATCTATTCAAAGGGCTCCTCTTTGGTAAAAAGGTTGAGAAAGGCTGCTATGCTATAGAGCAGGGATCTCCAAACTATGGCCCTCCAGTTGTTCAAGAACTACAATTCCCATCATGCCTAGTCATGTCTGTGAATGTTAGAGTTTTACAATGCCTCCTGAGACGTGTAGTTCCGTAACAGCTGGAGTGCCGTAGTTTGGAGATCCCTGCTATAGAGTATCACCTGAGTCTGCTTGGGGCTGCTGAGATCTCATCCAAGATGGCGGAACACACCAGCAGTCTCATGGCTTTTGGATGGAGACTTTTTCAATTGAATTGGTTGAACTTGATGGACTTGTTTTTTACTTTTTTCAACCTGAGTAAACAACATGCTCTGGTCCAGCCTCACCTGGAGTATGCTGTCCAGTTCTGGGCACCAGTCCTCAGGAATAATGTACTGGAAATGGAGCGAGTACAAAGAAGGGCAACAAAGCTAATAAAGGATCTGGAGGACCTTAGTTATGAGGAAAGGTTGCGAGCACTGAACTTATTCTCTCTGGAGAAGAGACGCTTAAGAGGGGATATGATTTCAATTAACAAATACCGTACTGGTGACCCCACAATAGGGATAAAACTTTTTTGCGGAAGGGAGTTTAACAAGACACGTGGCCACTCATTAAAATTAGAAGAAAAGAGGTTTAACCTTAAACTGCGTAGAGGGTTCTTTACTGTAAGAGCGGCAAGGATGTGGAATTCCCTTCCACAGGCGGTGGTCTCAGTGGGGCGCATCAATAGTTTCAAAAAGCTATTAGATAAGCAACTGAACGACCACAACATACAGGGATATACAATGTAATACTGACATATAATCACACACATAGGTTGGACTTGATGGACTTGTGTCTTTTTTCAACCTCACCTACTATGTAACTATGCCTAATATGCTTTACATTGTTGAAATTAATAATCTGGTTACTCTTTAAGCAAACAGCGTACTCTAGGAATGTCTAGTAAAGTTGATTTTTACAGTTCAGTCAGTTCTAATTAATGTACATCACTGAAGCTTTAATTAGGGTGCATCCCTACTTCTCTGCCCCACCGTTTGACTAGATCCCCGAACATCATCCTGGAAACAAAGACGCCCTGCCACCATTAACGTTTAAAGCAAGCACCGCCGTTCAGCAGACAGAGAAATCTTGAAACAAACTCGCTTTGCTCAACTTTGACACTAAGTAGAATATTTTATGCATGGGTTTGAGAACCTGTCATGACTTGTTTTTGTTTTCTATTGGTAGACACAAGGGAGTAAAATCTTCGGCAGATATAAAGTGTGCTTTGTCTTCCAGCTAATTTTCACAGTAGTTGACGTTAAAGGGAACCTGGGAAGATGGAAAAATGAAATTAGTGAAACTATGGGCATTAGTGGAACTTACCGGCACCATCAAATATGACACGGCAGTTTTTGTTTTTATTTTTCGTTTCTCTCACAACAAAGTTTAATTACCCGTTGATTCTGCCAATACATCCACCATTTTTCCACATCCTTTATCAGGTTGACAACATTGTACACTCTACATTGAAATCACACAGCAGTGTTGACACCCTGTGGACAGGTTAGTCTTAAGGTAGGGTGACCAGACATCCCCGGTTTCAGGGGACAGTCCCCGGATTGAGGACACGGTTCCTGGACCAAGTTTGTCCCCGGTTTTGTCCCCGGATTGGATTTGAACAGGGGCTGGGGCAATTTCAAAGACAGTCAGTGCAGAATAAAAAAAAAAAAATCTGAATTACACCCCCCCCCCACTCCGCAGCTTCTACTAGCTTAGGGGGATGTATTTTTTTCCATTATCTGTGAATATTTCTTCAGTTTTGGGCGCATGCCCATTCGGCTCCGCTCGCATGCTCTTCTGCCTTGACTCAAGTCCCGGCCAGCCGCCTGCCTGCTTATATCCTTGCCTTACCTGGCAGAGTGATCTTCCTCCGCTCCCCACCCAGTAGTAGCTGGGGCCTGGAGAGAAAGACTTGACAGGCTGTGAGGCGGGCAGCGGCGATGGGCAGAGAGTCGGTGATTGCCGCCATTACTAGTAAAAAAAAAAAAATAATGTCCCCGGATTTCATTTTAAAAATCTGGTCACCTTACCTTAAGGCCCCCATAGATGTCTTGAATTTTGGCTGATTCCTGCTGAATTCTGTTGATATTGGAGTCATGGGTGGACCAGCAAGCACTACCCAGCTCGACAATTTTTTTTTTTATTAAAGTCGACTGAGCTGGGTGAAATATTATCAGCCAATCAGATGATGCACATAGGGTCAGTTCTCTAAGAATTAAATATTGCATGTACAGTATTTATTCACTAATTTATTTTATATTTTTTAACTTTCTATCAATTTACAAAAAAATGCTTTATTTAACCAATGTGTTGTCTATTAAATTTAGCAATATTTAGCACTTGAACCCCCCCCACCCCCCAGCAAAAAATTAAAAGTCAGCAGCTACACATACTGTAGGTGCTGACTTTTAATATTAGGACACTTACCTGTCCTGGAATCCAGCGATGTTGGCACCCCAGCCAATGTTTCCATCAGCTCTCAGGTGCTAATGCTGCCATTCGTGGTAAGGGAAACTGGCAGTGAAGTCTTTCCCTACTGCGCATGCATGAAGAGCGCTGTGCTTTCTGAATGGCACGGCGGCGAGCGAAAAAGGGGCGAACTTCCGAGTGATCTCTTGGAAGTGGGGATGGGTACCTGTCAAACAGGTACCCGCTCCCCCCGTAAGGTGCCAAATGTGGCACCGGAGGGGAGGAGGAGGCAGAGAAGCGGAGCTTCTACTTTTGGATGGAACAACGCTTTAAAGTGGATTTAAAGGCTGAAGTTTTTTTTAATCTGTGCAGCTCCCCAGCCCCCTCTTATACTTACCTGAGCCCGATCTTACTCCAGTGCTGTGCACCAGAGCAGTGGTTCTCTCCGCTCTCTCTCTCTCTCTCCTCATAGGTTCTGGAGCCATTGGCTCTTGCTACTATCAATCACAGCCAGTGAGGAGGGAGCAAGGGAGTGGGACACTGTACCCTTATTGTAGCATGAGTAGGTGGCACCCACATAATTAGGGCCAGCACAGCCTGGCATCTTGGTTCTCCATTCCGGACTGTGTTCTGGGACACAGAGCTCTTATTGCAGCACGAATGGGTGCCTCCCACATATTTAGGGTCAGGAATTCCTGGAAAGTGGGTGAGTAAAGAGTGGGCCATGGGTAGGGGTCAGGTGGGACCGACTAGAAAGTGGGTGGGTTTAAAGGGTTAGTTCACCTTTTCAGGAAAACATGAAAAGGTGATGCTGTGTCCTGGGACACCGCACCCTTATTGCAGCATGAGTGGCTGGCTCCCACATATTTAGGGGCAGGGCTTCCTGGAAAGTGGGTGAGTAAAGTGTGGACCATGTGCGGGGGGGAAGGTGCAACCAACGAGTGTGGGTGTCATCTGGGTGGGGTGACAGTGGGTGTGGGTGGGTGTGATCTGGGTAGGGTGACAGTGGGTGTGGGTGAGTGTGATCTGGGTGGGGGGCAGTGGGTGTGATCTGGGTGGGGTGACGGTGGGTGTGATCTGTGTGGGGTGGCAGTGGGTATGGGTGAGTGTGATCTGGGTGGGGTGACAGTGGGTGTGGGTGAGTGTGATCTGGGTGGTGTGACATTGGGTGTGAGTGAGTGTGATCTGGGTGGGGTGGCAGTGGGTGAGTGTGATCTGGGTGGGGTGACAGTGGGTGTGGGTGGGTGTGATCTGGGTGGGGTGACAGTGTTTGCAAGTATTAGGACTAATATGTTGGTGGACATGGCTTAGCTCTGTGAAGACCAGGTGCATGGGCGGCCAGACAAATTCATATTAATGTAAACAAATTTTCATCTAGAAATGGATTGGGATTCACCTTCCATAAGCTATAGCGTGAAATCTTAAATTCTTCCTGAACTGGATCCTTCTATTGGTGATTACATAGATTTATAGAGAAACCAGAAATTCCCTTTAACGATAAGACCTCTGCTCGTTTCTTTGCATATCAGTAAAAAGAAAACAGTTGACTTTCTCTAAATGGACCACATCCCTTGATTAATGGTTGCTCCCTCATCAAATCTAGATGGCCTACATGAAATATTACCTCCTCTTCCACCAGACTTTGTCTAAATGGACCGAAGCTCTTGATCGATGGGTCATGGGTGGGGGTCAGGTGGGACAGACTAAAAAGTGGGTGTGATCTGTGCAGGGTAACAGTGTTGCAAGGACTGCGACTAATATGTTGGTGGGGCATGGCTTAGCTATGTGAAGACTAGATGCATAGGCGGCCGGACTAATTCATATTAATTTAAACAAATTTTCATCTAGCGATGGGTTGGTCTAAAACATGTTCTGTACCGACGATGGGACTCGCCTTCAATAAGTGATAGCATGAAATCCAGTGGAGGTGCGCCCATAAAGGGAGCACAGGCGCCACCCCCTCTCTCCTGCCACCTGTCTGGCAGTAATTGATGGGCACAGTAGCGGCAATTGATAGGCACAGTGTCAGCAATTGATGGGCACAGTAGCAGCAATTGATAAGCACACTGGCAGCAATTGATGGGCACCGTAGCGGAAAATTATGGGTACAGTGGCTGCGTTTGATGGGCACAGTTGCTGCATTTGATAGGTGGCAATTAATGGTACAGTGGCTGCGTTTGACGGGCACAGTGGCTGCATTTGATGGGCACAGTGGCGGCAATTAATGGCACAGTGGCTGGGTTTGATGGGCACAGTGGCTGCGTTTGATGGCACAGTGGCTGCTTTTGATGCGCACAGTGGCGGCAATTAATGGTAAAGTGGCTGGGTTTGATGGGCACAGTGGCTGCGTTTGAGGGCACAGTGGCTGCGTTTGATGGGCACAGTGGCTGGGTTTGATGGGCACAGTGGCTGGGTTTGATGGGCACAGTGGCTGCGTTTGATGGCACAGTGGTTGTGTTTGATGGGCACAGTGGCTACAATTGATGTTTTTTTTTCTGTCAGTTTGTTTGCGCCCCCCCCAAAATTTTGAGCACCAGCCGCCACTGATGAAATCTTAAATTCCTCCTGAACTGAATCCTTCTATAAGTAATTTAGATACATTTATAGATAAACCAGAAATTCCCTTTACCGAAAAGACCTCTGCCCGTTTCTTTGCATATCAGTAAAAAGAAAACAGTTGACTTTCTCTAAATGGACCACATCCCTTGATTAATGGTCGCTCCCTCATCAGCCCTAGATGGTCTACATGCGATATTACCTCCTCTTCCACCGCAGTCATCAACTCTATGGTCTCTGGGAAGGTGCCGTCTTGTCTAAACCTCTGGACAACCACCAGCCAAAACAATAAAATCTCAGTACACTTCAGGCACGCACTTTAACATCATAAACCCGTCTGCGGTGAGGTGTTAAACTTTTATTAACTCCAAATAATGCGCAACTCGACACAAGTAATGTACCACATGACCCGCGACCCCCTACTCTGTTTATATTGTTCTTTCTTTCTTTTTATATTCTTTGGTGGACTCTCCTCCCAAATCTCGGTTCTCCATCGGCGAAGCAGCTGCTTATAACCGCGGAGTCACGCGGCCTAATGAGTGATTTACTCATATCATCTGAGCACTTGAGAGCCATCCCAAATCTAATAGCAAGAGATAAAGTCAAGATCGAAGATAATAAATTTGCCTCGCTCACTCTGCCAAAGCGTTATTGCAAGACTCGTGTCTCTGCTTTTATTGATAAACAGAAAGAAAAGGATGGTGGGGGTTATATAAAGAAAGTCTATTTATAAAGGTGCACAAATAGAGTTGGCAAAATGGTGTCCGCTAAAAAAAAAAAAAAAAAAAATGTAAAAGGGAGCTTTGAAAATGGTCCCTGGACGGTTGGAAGGACGCGTTTGTCGGATAATCTGTTTTTATTGCATCTGGGTTTTATTTGATTTGATTTTTCTTTTTTGTAATTAAAGCAATAAAAATGAAGTGTTATGTCCTGATAGGGAAGATGGTGAAAATGAATCTTGGTGCGTCAACGCAGCGGGACTTTTATTCCCTAAATATTTTACGTACCTCCAAAGCCAAAACTTTTTTAAACTTATGAATAGATTAGGGAATTGCTAAAACGTATTTTTGTCTTTACCATTGGGAGATTTTCCTTCACTTCCGATTTTTCTGCCCTTGTGACAACAGGGAGTGGGTCTGTGAAGGTTCTCATTTATCCAGGTCGTGATACACTATAATACCAAAAAGTATTGGGACACCTGCCTTTACAAGCACATGAACTTTAATGGCATCCCAGTCTTGGTCCGTAGGGTTTAATATTGAGTTGGCCCACCCCTTACAGCTATAACAGCTTCAACTCTTCTGGGAAGGCTGTCCACAAGGTTTAGGAGTGTGTCTATGGGAATGTTTGACCATTCTTCCAGACTCCACATTTGTGAGGTCTGGCACTGATGTTGGACGAGAAGGGGTGGAGGGGATTATGGTGTGGGGTTGTTTTTCAGGGGTTGGGCTTGGCCCCTTAGTTCCAGTGAAGGGAACTCTTAAGGCGTCAGCATACCAAGACATTTTGGACAATTTCATGCTCCCAACTTTATGGGAACAGTTTGGGGATGGCCCCTTCCTGTTCCAACATGACTGAGCACCAGTATCCCTGCATTATCTCTCCTCTACAAAAACCTCTTACTAGTGCAGGAGTGTCAAACTCAATTGCATAGCAGGCCTCATCAGCATTATGGGTGCCCCTCAAAAGGCCGATTGTATCTGTAAGACTAGATGTCCAGAGAACACTCCCCCCCCCCCCTTACATCAGATGTAAAGAGCCCCCTCATCCTTCCTTGCATCACAGTGCACCCTCCTTGCCTTATGCTACTACCGGGAAGAAGCCGGGGGGTGTTGGGGGGGAAGCAGAAAGTGTAGGTTCTGGAGGAGGACCAGAGGAGGGCTAGGGTCAGCTGCCGGAGTCTGCTGAATGCTGAGACCAGGGGAGGCAGAGATGGGGGGGGTGCTGCAGCTGCACAGAAAGGTGCAGGATCTGTAGGGGGAGTTCTGTCCTTCTCTCTGCTGCTGCCTGCTGAATTGGGAGAAGGGAGGCAAAGACGAACCTCTCTGTTGCTTAGGATCTGGCAAAGGAGTTCTGTCCTCCTCTCTGCTGCCAACTGCTGAGACAGAAATGAAAAGGATGCCGCAGCTGCAGGAGAGGTGCGAGGGCCAGATTTAGTCCATGGGCCTTGTGTTTGACACTTGAGCTAGTTCTAAGTTCATCATGCCTAGCCAGCGGAAATCTTGTCCCTACAATATCAGCTTTGCTAATGTGTGCCAATTGCAGTGGGGCAGTTTTTTTTCTTAGCATTGCTCTCACTAGAGATGGCCATGAAGGTCATTCAGTGCAGCAGCGTCCAATCGGATGGCTTCTCCCCTGATGTCACCTACAGAGGCCTCAGAGGAACAAAAAGGTCCTCTTGACCTCTATTCTTTTTGCACAGCTGCTGCCAAAACAGCGCCACCTACCGAAGGAAAGAACAGTCGTAGAGTAAGAAACGAAAAAGTGAAAATAGAAGAGAGAGAGTGAGAGCATGAGGAAAAAAAGAAAAAGAAAGAGAAAAAGGGGGAAAAAAGAGGAAGAAAAAAAAAGGAAAAGAAAAGGAAAAAAATAGAAAAAGAAAAGGCAGAAGAAAAAAGAGAAAGAGAAAAAAGCGTGGGACCAAAGAGTTAAGAAAAACAAAGCAAAATAAACAATACCAGACAAAATAAAAATGATAAAGAAATAATAAAGAGAAAAATAAAAACAAAGAGAAAAAAATAATAAAATAAAATAAAAATATAAAATAAAATAACATAAAATTAAATAAAATAAAATAAAATAAAAATAATACTATTAATGATAGTGATGATAATGAAATAAAATAAATATAAATATAAAAATAAATAAAAAGAAAGGAAAATCAAGAAAATACATAAGAGATACAAATGATTTTTTGGAGAAACTTAATGCGGTTACAGACTTCGGTGAAGGATGGAAGCTTGCAACTATGGATATAGGATGCCTGTACACATGCATACCCAATGATGCTGGATTGCAGGCCGTTAGAAATTTTCTGACCAAAATTGAATCAACACCGATACCCAGAGACTTTATCATTGAATGCCTCGATTTTTATACTTTCAAATAAATATTTTATATTCGAGGGCACCAAGTATGCACATATCCGAGGTACAGCCATGGGGAGTTCAGTGGCCCCATCTTTTGCCGACCTCTTTGTAGGCCTACTTGAGGAACGTTACATTTATCCATCTGATGCCTTTACCAACCACATGAAATGTTGGTTTAGGTATATAGATGACCTTTTCCTTATGTGGACTGACGAGGACACTCGGTTTATTGACTTTGTTGATTTTCTAAATAGCATCTTTACAGGGGTCATATTCACACCAGAAATATTACCATGTAATAAGTCCTTCTTGGATGTAATGATCACTAACTCTGAAGGCTCTCTGGTTACATCTCTCTTTACAAAACCCACTGACAGAAACACACTCTTGCACTACCAAAGTGCACATCCCAAACATCTTTTGAATAATCTGCCAATATCTCAGTTTATGAGAGTGTCACGGATCTGTTCTGATGAAGATGACAAACTACAGCAGCTCAATAATATGTATGACGAGTTTCGGGAAAGGGGGTATCCTGCAGAAGTCCTTGACCATGCATTAACCAAGACTAAGACTACTCACACCAAGCCCTCTGGGCCTTTGGATCGACCACTGTTCATTCACACATTCAACTGTGAGTCTGACCATATCAAACAGGCCATGACTAAAAATCTACACATTCTACAAGCCGACAACGCATTGGCATATGAACTTAAAACGGTGCCCCTAATTGCACATAGATGCAACAAAACACTTTGTGACCTTCTCGTACAAGCTGATCCCAGACATAAATATGCCAGAACCATACCGAGGATTTCCCAGTAGACCGGCTGCTATAAATGCCACAATTGCAATGTGTGTAATTCCCTTATATGCGGCGAACACTTTATGCACCCACATAGGGGTAACCGCTATTGCATCAAAGACTACCTAAACTGTAACACGACTACTGCGTTTACATCCTTAAATGCCCACTCACCTATGTTGGCAAAACAACCGGCCCTTTTAGGCTTCATGTACACGGGACGTTTTTACAACTGCTTCTGAACAATTTAACTTGACAGATAGTAACCCACGTTTAAAACGTCAGTTTTTCTGTGTTTACATGTCGTGTTTAGCGGCGTTTTGCCGCGTTTGTGTTTAGAAGCGTTTCAAAAAAGAAAAAAAAAGATTTTTTGAATTAGTTTTTTTTTAAATGACCAAAAACGCCTATACCGCGTTTAGCCATGTTTCGTCTTATTTGGCGTCTGAAACGTGGAAATCTTCGGCGTCTGAACCCATTTATTTTCTTTCAAAGAAACGCTGTTAAACACAACTGCCTAAAAACGGCAATAAACGAGACTGTGTACATGGTCACATAGGATAACATTGAATGAGTTTAGGGGCAGTTAAGGGGCAAAAAAGTTTAGGGGCAAAAAAGCGTCCAACTGCCTCTGAACGTACGTTTAGCAGCGTCCCGTGTACATGGGGCCTTAAAAGGAGGTTTCAAAAACACAGAGTCGCTCTATCTAAAACACAGGAGGATATGCAGATCGACCATATTAAACCAGTGGCCGTGCATTTTGTCAAACACAGACATCAAATACATGAACTAAGGGGAATGGTCATCGAACATGTCCAACAGCCCATTAGAGGTGGTGACCACGACCGTCAACTACTACAACGTGAAGCTTATTGGATTCACACCCTGGGCACGGTGTATCCTGGAGGACTTAATGCCAACCTATCATTCACATTCTTCTTAAACGTGAGACAACTGACCTGTGTTGACTTAAATAATGATCGAACTATCTTCCTTTGACCATTGAGTTTCTTTTCTTCCTTTTTTCCCTGTTTCCCTTTGCTGTCTATCTTGGCGATGATCTGATGATGAACCCATGGCAATTTATTTTGGGATTACTTTGTAACTGCTGTGACCACGTCACCTGCATTTCTCCCTGCATTATATGGACTTTGAGTTTCCATTTGAACGTAGCTTAATGGGTCTTCCACATCTAGGTATGAGCCCCTTCCCCCTCTCTCCCCCCCTTTTTTTCCTCCCCTTCTCTCCTTCCCCACTTTCCCCCTCCTCCTTTTCCCCTACTCCCCCCCTTTTCAGCCCTCCCCCTCTTTTCTCTTTCCTCTTTTTCTTTTCCTTTTAATTTAATTTTCTTGTTTTCCTTTTGTTTTGTTTTTCTTTAAATTTTATCTTTATTTATTTTTATATTTATTTTTGTTTCATTATCATCACTATCATTATTATTAATATGTTCCTTGTATTTTATTTTATATTTATTTTTATTTTATTTAGTTTCATTCTATTTTTCTCTTTATTTTTATTTTTCTCTTTCTCTTTATTATTTCTTTATCATTATTATTTTGTCTGGTATTGTTTACAGTATTTCGCTTTGTTTTTTTTTTTTGATCCCACTCTTTTTTTTCTCTTTTTCTTTTTTCTTCCTTTTCTTTTTCTTTTTCTCTTCCTTTTCTTTTTCTTTTTCTCTTTTTTTTTTCCTTTTTCTTTTCCTTTTCTTCCTCTTTTTCCCCCCTTTTTCTCTTTCTTTTTTTTTTTTTTCCTTTTTCCCTCACGCTCTCACTCTCTCTTTTCTATTTTCACCTCTTGGTTTCTTACTCTACGGCTGTTCTTTCCGTTAAATTACTCACGTTCCTCACTTTCACCTCCCTTGCCCACCTCCCTTGATTGGGCGCAATCCACCTTATGGGCGGGGTCCGCCGACGTCACTCATTTCCATGACATTGGCGGCCCCAGCACTGCAGCGTCCCTTGTTACTTGGCTACCACCGGCACAACGTGCATGCGCGGCCGGCGGTGGCTGTTGTAAGCCCAGCATCCTCGCACTGCCGACGTTTTCCATGCCACGGCGCCTCGGCACTACAGCATCCCTGGTTGCCCGGGTACCGCAGCTGCATTGCGCAAGCGCGCTCTGCGATCGCTGCCGCGATTTGCCCTACAGCTTCTAAGCCCTGCACTGGCACCGATCTATAACAAGATCGAAAACTGCCCTCCAGCAGCTGGTCCATCCCTACAGTGATTGGACACATGCCATTACAATAATAGAAATGTACTACAAAGGCATTATCAACATGTCATTTTACTAAACCCTTCTTTTGATATATGTTTTTTTTTCTCAAATCTGTGATATTGTGCTAATGTATTTGAATTATTTGAGCTGTTTTGTCAGGATTTGTGACGTCATACCAGTCTGGGAGTGGGAGGAGCTTTGTTTTTTTCTTGTTTTTTCTTTATTTCTGGTTTTTCTGATTGGTTGATGGTTATTTAAATTCTTTTCACTGCTACCCCACATTTATCACATGCCTGACGAAGGGGTCCTGCGTGACTCCGAAACGTTGCGCTCTCCTTGTGCTGTGATCATGCAATAAATTATCCGTTTGGACGCTATTTATGACATTCCATGGTGTGCTGGCACATATCTTCATTGTGACTTGAACCAGTGTCCAGCTGGTTGTTGCTGCAGCACCCAAATTTGAGAGCTTATCCAGGAATGTGTGTGATGGGAATATGAAGTATGAGTTGGAGGAGTAAAGCCCCATTGATGGTGTCAGTGGGAGGAATGGTACCCCCTCAGTGGTGCCAGTGGGAGGAATGGATCCCCATCATTGGTGTCTGTTGGAGGAATAAAGCCCCATTGATGGTGTCAGTGAGGGGAATGGTACCCTATCATTAGTGTCAATGGGAGGAATGGTACCCCATCATTGGTGTAAGTTGGAGGAGTAAAGCCCCATCATTGGTGTCAGTTGGAGGAATAAAAAATCATTGATGGTGTCAGTGGGAAGAATGGGGCCTCATCATTGATGTCAATGGGAGGAATGGTACCCCATCATTGGTGTCAGTTGGAGGAGTAAAGCCCCATTGATGGTGTCAGTGGGAAGAATGGGGCCTCATCATTGGTGTCAAAGGGGAGGAATGGTGCCCCATCATTGGTGTCAGTTGGAGGAATAGTGCACCAGTTAGTTGGAGGAGTAAAGCCCCATTGATTGTGTTAGTGGGATGAATGGTACCCTATCATTGGTGTCAAGGGGAGGAATGGTGCCCTATCATTGGTGTCTGTTGGAGGAATAAAGCCCCATTGATGGTGTTAGTGAGGGGAATGGTACCCTATCATTAGTGTCAATGGGAGGAATGGTACCCCATCATTGGTGTAAGTTGGAGGCGTAAAGCCCCATCATTGGTGTCAGTTGGAGGAATAAAGCCCAATTGATGGTGTTAGTGAGGGGAATGGTACCCTATCATTAGTGTCAATGGGAGGAATGGTACCCCATCATTGGTGTAAGTTGGAGGCGTAAAGCCCCATCATTGGTGTCAGTTGGAGGAATAAAGAATCATTGATGGTGTCAGTGGGAAGAATGGGGCCTCATCATTGGTGTCAGTGGGATGAATGATACCCTATCATTGGTGGCAGTGGGAGGTTTGTTACCCCATCATTGGTGTCAAGGGGAGGAATGGTGCCCCATCATTGGTTTCTGTTGGAGGAATATAGTGCACCAGAGGCCTGATGAAGGCTGCATCCATCCCCTGGGCCACAGTTTTGAGACCACTGACCTAATGTGACAGGGGGTAGAACTATTGCTGTGGCATGTGTACACCCCCCTCCAGCTGCTATTATTGAAGTCAGTTGGAGGGATAGTGCCCCATCATTGGTGTCCGTTGGAGGAATAAAGAATCATTGATGGTGTCAGTAGGAAGAATGGTGCCTCATCATTGGTGTCAGTGAGAGGAATGGTACCCCATTATTGGTGTCAGTTGGAGGAGTAAAGCCTCATTGATGGTTTCAGTGGAAGGAATGGTACCCCATCTTTTGGTGCCAGTGGGAGGAATGTTACCCCATCTTTGCTGTCAGTGGGAGGAATGGTACACCATCCTTGGTGTCAAAAAGAGGAATAGTGCCCCATCATTGGTGTCCGTTGGAGGAATAAAAAAATCATTGATGGTGTCAGTAGGAAGAATGGTGCCTCATCATTGGTGTCAGTGAGAGGAATGGTACCCCATCATTGGTGTCAGTTGGAGTAAAGCCTCATTGATGGTGTCAGTGGAAGGAATGGTACCCCATCTTTGGTGTCAGTGGGAGGAATGGTACCCCATCTTTGGTGTCAGTGGGAGGAATGGTACACCATCATTGGTGTCAAAAAAGAGTAATAGTGCCCCATCATTGGTGTCCGTTGGAGGCATAAAAAATCATTGATGGTGTCAGTAGGAAGAATGGTACCCCATCTTTGGTGTCAGTGGGAGGAATGGTACCCCATCTTTGGTATCAGTGGGAGGAATGGTACCCCATCTTTGGTGTCAGTGGGAGGAATTGTACCCCATCTTTGATGTCAGTGGGAGGAATGGTACCCAATCTTTGGTGTCAGTGGGAGGAATGGTACCCCATCTTTGGTGTCAGTGGGAGGAATGGTACCCCATCTTTGGTGTCAGTGGGAGGAATTGTACCCCATCTTTGGTGTCAGTGGGAGGAATGGTACCCCATCTTTGGTGTCAGTGGGAGGAATGGTACCCCATCTTTGGTGTCAGTGGGAGGAATGGTACCCCATCTTTGCTGTCAATGTCAAAAAGAGGAATAGTGCCCCATCATTGGTGTCCGTTGGAGGAATAGTGCACCAGGGGCCTGATAAAGGCAACCTAAGGGCTGCATCCATCCCCTGGGCCACAGTTTGGAGACCACTGACCTAATGTGACAGGGGGTATAACTATTGTTGTGCCATGGGTACACCCCCCTTCAGCTGCTGTTTTTAGTGTAAGGAGGCAGTTGGGGGTGCTAAAACTGCAGCTCAAACACCTGTTTTTACCATTGCAAGTAATAATTAGGCTTTTGGTTTCAGCCAACCTATTGATCGCCATGTTTCACTCAACACAATGCACATGAGGGGTGTCAAACTGCTACAGTTGTTGCCAGATACACACAACATACCTATGAGAGGAGAGAATGAAGACACATTAGATAAAGCTGGAGCCAAATAAATATCTGTAGGGAGTGCCGTGCTGTCACGGCTCCTCAAACTTTGCATATTCTGGTCAGTGGGAGTTTCTGCTTGACTGGTCCTATTAGAGTGACACCAATAATCCAGTCCCACTAATGATAAGATGGAGAAGAGCAAGTCGGAGGCTGCGTCTTGTCGGCGATGGCCATCCCGGGCCGGGAGGGGTGGAAGGGAGTCTAGATTAAAGATTACACAGTGTTCTCTGTATGGGAGGGAGGGAGGGAGGAGGTAATGGAGAGACGGCGACAATATCACCGCCAATTACAATCTTCTCCTCTTACAGAATCTATCGGCGCGGCACCCTGTGCATACTGATACGCCGCACTCCGGTGTTCATGGCTTCCTTCCCTCTTCTACAAAGGAGATTATAGGACCCATTATAGTTCTACATCTCCTTAATTGTATCTGTTTAAAGCTGAAGCTTAATCTGCTTATATTTACTACCCCCCAATCAACATACCTAAGACAGTTTTAACCGTTTGCTTACCTGGAACTTTCACCCCCCTTCCTGCCCAGACCAATGTTCAGCTTTCAGCGCTCTTACATTTTGAATGACAATTGCGCGGTCATACAACACTGTACCCATATGACATTTTTATCATTTTTTTTTAACACAAATAGAGCTTTCTTTTGGTGGTGATTAATCACAGCTGAGCTTTTTTATTTTATTGCTGAACAAACAAAAAAGAGGCGAAAGTTTAAAAAAAAAATAATTTCATTTTTTATCGTTTGTTATAAAATTTTGAAAACAGGTCATTTTCTCCTTCACTGATGAGCACTGATGAGGCTGCACTGATAGACGGCACTAAAGGGCATTGATGGGTGGCCCTCATAGGCAGCACTGATAAGCGGCACTGATAGGCTGCACTGATGGGCGTTGATGGGTAGTGGTGAGGTGGCACTGATGAGGCGACACTGGTGTGTACTGATGAGGCAGCACTGATAGATGGCACTAAAGAGCACCGATAGATGGCCCTGATGTGCACTGGTGAGGCGGCACTGATAAGTAACACTGATGGGCACTGATGAGGCTGCACTTATAGGCAGCACTAATAGGCGCGGCACTGATGGGCTCTGATAGGTGACACTGATGAGGAGGCACTGATGGGCACAGATTGGCAGCACTGGTTGGCACTGTTGGGGCTGCACTGATAATCAGTGCCAATGTCCCTTTGACACAAGCCGGTTATCGGCTTACTTCTTCTCTCCTCACACTGTCAGAATGAGGAAAGAAAGGCCGATAACTGGCTTGTGTTTACATCTGTGATCAGCTGTCATTGAACACAGCTGATCACATGGTAAAGTGGCCGCTGTGTATGTCCAAAGGACTCCGTTATCACAAAGTGCACCACATTCTATGCATTTTTTTAAAAATTCTATTCATTTTTTTTTCTATTCGATTTTGAATTTATTCTATTCAAAATTTTAATTTCGGAAGGTTAGATTCTATTTTTTTTTTTTTTGTTCTGTTCTTTTCTATTCAATTCTTTTCTATTGTATTCAAATTTATTCTACTGTATTTGAAATTAGAATTTTATAATATCATTATATTATATCTATTTTATTCTAGTCTACTCCTTCATTTTCTATTCTATTTTATTTTATTCTGTTCTTTTATTTTTTTTTACCTATTTTGTCCTATTATTTTATTTGTATTCTGTTCTGTTTAACTCTATTACATCCTATTCTTTTATTTTGTATTATTTTATTTTCTATTCTATTCCCTTTCTATTCTATTTTATTCTGTTCTTTTATTTTTTGTTCTATTCTTTTATTTTATATTCTCTTATTTTCTATTCCTTGCTATTCTATTGTATTTTATTATGTTCTTTTATTTTTTATTCAATTTTGTTTTATTCTTTTATTTAGAATTCTGTTCTGTTTTACTTTGTTATATTATATTCTTTTATTTTGTATTCTATTATTTTGTATTCTATTCCTTTCTATTCTATTCCATTATTTTCTATCCTATTTTACTCTCTTCGGAAATTCAAATTAGATTCTAAAACTATTCAATTTCAAAAACTATTTGATTTAAAAAACTATTCAAATTCGATTCAAAAACTATAAGAATTTTGACCAAAACTTTGTTTCGTTATTTCGAATTTGGAAATTCGGATACATCCAAATTTCTAAATAGCAAAGAATGTGTCCAAAGTTCAATTTGGAAATAAACAAACTGCACATGTCTATACATATCACGGTTGGCAAGTAGTTATTCTACTACATGTGAGTGGTTTATTTTGATCCTATATACTGCACTTAGAAGCGCCCTCTTGTGTTTCTTTGCATTGCTACAGATATTTCTTCTACTGTATCTGCAGAGGAACTGCGCTAAGTTTTATTGAAGCCAGCTGAGCCTACTCATCAGTGACGGCTGGTGGGCTTTTCTTCTGGGGGGGACGGCAAACAACCAGCACTACCCCCCCCCCCCTCTCCGGGCGGCACAGCACTGATGCACACCCCCCCCCCCTGCACCAGGGGCGGCCATGGGACTCGTGGCACTGTCAGCCAGCAACCCCCCCCCCCCGGAGGTCCTCCTGTATCCTCCTCTCCTCCTGTATCCTCCTCTCCTCCTGTATCCTCCTCTCCCCCTGTGTCCTCCTCTCCTTCTGTGTCCTCCACTCCTCCTGTATCCTCCTCTCCTCCTGTATCCTCCTCTCCTCCTGTATCCTCCTCTCCTCCTGTATCCTCCTCTCCTCCTCCTCTCCCCCTGTGTCCTCCTCTCCTCCTCTCCCCCTGTGCCCTCCACTCCTCCTGTGTCCTCCTCTCCTCCTGTGTCCTCCTCTCCCCCTGTGTCCTCCTCTCCCCCTGTGTCCTCCTCTCCCCCTGTGTCCTCCTCTCCCCCTGTGTCCTCCTCTCTTCCTGTATCCTCCTCTCCTCCTGTATCCTCCTCTCCTCCTCCTCTCCCCCTGTGTCCTCCTCTCCTCCTGTATCCTCCTCTCCTCCTGTATCCTCCTCTCCCCTGTGTCCTCCTCTCCCCCTGTGTCGTCCTCTCCCCCTGTGTCCTCCTCTCCTCCTGTATCCTCCTCTCCTCCTGTATCCTCCTCTCCTCCTGTGTCCTCCTCTCCCCCTGTGTCCTCCTCTCCCTCTGTGTCCTCCTCTCCTCCTGTATCCTCCTCTCCTCCTGTGTCCTCCTCTCCCTCTGTGTCCTCCTCTCCCTCTGTGTCCTCCTCTCCTCCTGTATCCTCCTCTCCTCCTGTATCCTCCTTTCCCCCTGTATCCTCCTCTCCTCCTCCTGTATCCTCCTCTCCTCCTCCTGTGTCCTCCTCTCCTCTTGTATCCTCCTGTGTCCTTATCTCCTCCTGTATCCTCCTCTCCTCCTGTGTCCTCCTCTCCTCCTGTGTCCTCCTCTCCTCTTGTATCCTCCTCTCCTCCTGTGTCCTCCTCTCCTCCTGTGTCCTCCTCTCCTCCTGTATCCTCCTCTCCTCCTCATCTCCTCCTGTGTCCTCCTCTCCTCCTGTGTCCTCCTGTATCCTCCTGTGTCCTCATCTCCTCCTGTATCCTCCTCTCCTCCTGTATCCTCCTCTCCTCCACTCCTCCTGTGTCCTCCTCTCCTCCTGTGTCCTCCTCTCCTCCTGTGTCCTCCTGTATCCTCCTGTGTCCTCCTCTCCTCCTGTATCCTCCTCTCCTCCACTCCTCCTGTGTCCTCCTCTCCTCCTGTGTCCTCCTCTCCTCCTGTGTCCTCCTCTCCTCCTGTGTTTTCCAGGCAGCGGCAGCGGTGGGTCCGGCTCCAGCGTGTCTCCTCTTCTACAGCGCTAGGCATCCAATAGGATCGCCTAGCGTTTTGGCCAATCGTGAAACAGGTCTTCACTGACCTGCGTCCTGATTGGCGAGAAGTAACT
Organism: Rana muscosa; assembly: GCA_029206835.1. Classification (NCBI taxonomy): domain Eukaryota; kingdom Metazoa; phylum Chordata; class Amphibia; order Anura; family Ranidae; genus Rana; species Rana muscosa. Next base: position 369,521,627 of record CM055125.1, read on the forward strand.
GTAGTGTAAAAATAGCAAAAATTTGTTCGCTCTGGTCACTCAATTGGGGGGGAATCGGGGCGCAGGGAGCCTACCCTATTTTGAAGCCTATTAGAGCCTCTGGCTCTAATAAGGTGTTTCAAATAACACACCCCCCGCCATAGGAATTCATGTGCCGTCGTCCTGAAAGGGGCCTGGGCACATGGATAGGGAGGGAGGCGAGGGTGTTAGGGGGGGCGGCACCCACAATGCACGGGCTGCCCCTGCTACCCATCATGGGGTCATTATGAACTTGGACTTCACCACTCTGGAGTTTACTGGTTTGTTTGCATATGTATTGTTCCTTCTCTCTGACTTTCTGCAGCTTCTGATGCACGTGGTGAGAAGCTCGCAGTGTGCAGTGAAATCGGAGTAAGCCGTTTCAGTCCAGCAGAGGAGCCGGTAGAACTGAGCAAGACTGAAGAGAAGGCCGGAGCTCAGCTCCGTCTAACGTTTTGATTGTGCGTTCGGTTGTTTTCATCACGTCTCCAAAAATGTAAAAAAATATACAAATCGGTATAAAAGAAGGAATCTCACGGCTGCAGGTGTTTGTCTTCAAATGAAGGCTCCCTGAGCATGGAGAGCAGAGGTCTGTGTTTATCGGCGTGCTGAGAAAAGCGCGGTTGTAATATGCGCTCAGTAAAATTGTCTATTTTGTTTAACATCAAACCTTTTTTTTTTCCTTTCTCTATCAAAGATTCCATCTGCGGAAACCAAAAAAACAAAAACAAAAAAAAAAAACGATTGTGTTCACAAGTAACGACTCCGGCCAGCTGCAAAGCTATTAAGCGACGAATAAAATATTGTTTTATTTTTTTTCCACATTTGCTGTATTGTTACAATGTAACGTTTGGCCTGTTTACATTGCCGCTACATATGTTTTAGTAGAAGCCGCAGCTGATGGCGGTGATATTTTTATAAGTTGTGCGGCGGCGTGTTTGTTGTCGCCGGTAAACATTGCACAGAGCTCAGAAGAAGAGACAAAGACATCGGAAACTCCCGGGCCCCGTTCACACTTTTCGCCATTTGGAATTGCGGGCATAATCGGCGTGATTCTGCCTGCGATGTCAAATTGCGGGCAGAACGCTGAATGCGCTTTTGGGGTGGCATTATTCTTTAAGCGGCGGTAAAATGTGATGTGTTTTTGCTGCGATCATCGGGGAAAACGCGAGCCTACCGGGCACTTTCACCCCCTTCCTGCCCAGGACAGTTTTCAGCTTTCAGCGCTGTCACACTTTGAATGACAGTTGCGCGGTCATGCAACACTGTACCCATATGAGGTTTTCATAAAAAGAAAAAAAAGAAAAATCACACAACTAGAGCTTTCTTTTGGTGGTATGTGGTACGCATTTTCATAGTTTGTTATAAAATTTTGCAAATAAGTATTTTTTCTCCTCCACTAATGGGCACTGATGAGGCTGCACTAATAGGCACCACTGATAGGAGGCACTGATAATGAGGCACTGATTGGCAGCACTCATGGGTACTGATAGGTGTTACTGGTGGGCACTGATTAGCAGCATTGGTAGGCACTGATTAGCAGCATTGATGGGCACTGATAGGTGGCACTGGTGGGCACTGATTAGCAGCACCAGTGGGCACTGATAGGTGGCACTGGTGGGAATTGATGGGTGACACTGGTGGGCACTGATTAGCAGCACTGGTGGGCACTAATTAGCAGTACTGGTGGGCAGTGTTGGGACCAATAGGCAGCATTGATAGATGACCCTGATAATGAGACACTGATTGGCAGCAATGATGAGCATTGATTAGCAGTACCAGTGGGCACTAATAGGTGGCACTGGTGGGCATTGACAGGTGGCACTGGTGGGCACTTATTAGCAGCACTGGTGGGTAGTGTTGGGACCAATAGGCAGAATTCATAGGTGACACTGATAATGAGGCACTGATTGGCATCACTGATGGGCACTGATAGGTGACACTGATAATGAGGCACTGATTAGCAGCACTGGTGGGCACTGATAGGTGGCACTGGTTAGCAGAACTAGTGGGCACTGATAGGTGGCACCAGTGGGCACTGGTTAGCAGCACTGGTGGGCACTGGTGGGCAGTGTTGGGATCAATGTCCCTGTAACAGAGGCTTTCTTCTTTTCTCCTCATGCTGTCAGCGTGAGGAAAAAAAAAAAACTATGACCAGCTTCTGTTTAAATCATATGATCAGCTGTCAGCTGATCACATGGTAAAGGGCCGTTGTGATTGGCCCTTTACCCCGATCTGTGCTTAAAGACCTAAAAAATAGTGCTACAACCAGTAACTGACAGATCCCTGCCCGCTGTTTGTAAAAAAAAAAGAAAAGTCACTTAAAAGGTGTAAAATGTATCTACCACCACTAAATGACAGATCCCTGCCCGCTGTTTGTAAAAAAAAAAAGGTCACATAAAGGAGTATATCATATGTCCTCCTGGGTGATGTCATTTACCAAGTTCTTTCTAAACCTCCTGCCACTCAATAACGAATCCCTTTATATAAAGGAGTTCATGGAAAAGCATCTGTGACTCCCCATCCAGCCTCATGACGTCCTCCAAGCATATTATTTAAAGGGTCCCTTTATTTTTACTGTTGCCCTTTAAAGTGGAACTTCAGTAATTTTTTCATCTTTCCATCTATTAAATCTTCTTCCTTTGTTGTTGTTTTAACTTTGGAGAGTAAAACATTTTATTTTTTTCTGCCAGTAAATACCTTCTACAGCCCACTTCCTGTTTCTTGTCTGGTAAAAAGTCTAGGCTTATGACATCATGCACAGCTCTTGCCAGGAAGGGAGGGGGGTTGAGTCATAAGAGGGTCAATGAGAGCTGCAGAGCTTGAGGTGTGTAGGGTGCCCACGTGTCCCGGATTGCCCGGGATTGTCCCATAATTCTCATTTGTGTCCCGGGCACCTTCATTCCGGGACAATACAGTGTCCCGGAATGAAATGAGGACACATAGCCACCCTTATAGACAATTGCCAAATTGGTTGCTGGCGTCTAGCAACCAGTGACGTCACATTCACAGAGTCTCGGAGCGAGGCAGAGAGGAGCAAAGCCTTTACCCAGTGCTGCCCTGCGCTCCATGTCCACCCACCTCCTTTCCTTCTCTGGCCGTGGCAGCAGCCAGAGAGAGCAGCCTTGAGCGTCTCCTCCTGACTCCTGCAGTCTTCAGTGACCTCTCGGTGGGCGGCGGCGTTCTGCAGTGCTGGCTGGTATAGATCCATGGCTCGGCTACCCGTCCCGACTCCCGCAGCGCATTGCCTGACTTCTCCTTCTCCCGTCCGCGGCTCGAGCCGACCGACTGCCTGAGGGGGGCCCCCCAGCCTGGACTAGGGAACAAAGACCGGCGCTCAACCACTCACCAGACTAGTCCAGATTAAAAGGTAAGCAAATGGAACCTGATTGGAGCAGGTCAGGTGACAAGTCGGGGCACTGGGGCTGGGGACAGTACAGTAAAAAATGAGGCTGACAAAGTGGGGCCCTGCCCTGGGGGGTAATAAAAAAATGAGGCTGACAAGTGGGGGTAATAAAATATGAGGCTGACAAGTGGGGGGGGCAATAAAAATGAGGCTGACAAGTGGGGGCAATAAAAAATATATATGTAGAAAATGTATACCACCTATCTAAACTGGTGACCACTGTTTGCTTTTGTTTTTCCAAAAATTGGCAAAAAAGTATTAAAAATCATATTTTTTGGGGCGTACGCGCGCGGGGGGGGGGGGGTGGCGTCCCTGAATGGCAGTTTGGAAATGTGGTCGCCCTAGAGGTGTGCCTTCTGTGTGTCTGTGTAAATCCAGGCAGTGAACAGGTAGCAGTTTCAGCTGCCCACAGTTAAAATGGCTGCAGCCAGACTCAGTAGAGGGAGATTTCTGCAACATATTTGGCGAGTTACAGAATCGCAGTAGTGGTTGGGGGGGAAGCTTCAGAATGGCAAAGATGTTTTTATTACAAAAGCACATTGGCAGTGAAGCGCCGGAGGAATAAGAAAAATGACGCACCAGTAATGGAGCCAATAAAGACTGCAAAGAGCGCTAATTAGTGCGATTTGATGGAAGTGCAAATCCGATACACTGATCAATTATTTATGGGTGTAGAACGCTCGCACTATAAGTCTCAGGCTGTCGGCTATTTACAGAGGTCAGAGGTGACACTTTGCCATTTACCTCTCATAGGAATATCGTCCCTTGGCAGCTTTGCCTTTACACGCCACCGCTACCGCCATTCTTCCTGCATGCTGAAACTGCCATTAAACCCCAAAGGCAAACATTTATTATATTGCTGCTTACCAAATTCCTAGATGTAACGGCTGCATTTGTTTTATTTTTTTTTAGGCTTTCTTTCTTCTAATTTCATCTGGTGATCCAGCCAGCAAGTCAGTTTTTTTTGTTTTTTTTGTTTTTCAAAAGTACAAACTCTCCTGCAGAATGTATCACTTACATGAATGAGACAAACCACTTAAAAAAAATGAAAACCAGGTCTTTTCTGTCACTTTTTATTTACAACTAAAAAATCATAATTTTTTGCTAGAAAATTACTTAAAACCCCCAAACATTATATATATATATATATTTTTTTTTTTAGCAGAGACACTAGAGAATAAAATGGCGATCGTTGCAATTTTTTATGTCAAACGGTATTTGCGCAGCGGTTTTTCAAATGCAATTTTTTGGGGGAAAAATAAATTTGAATGAACTTTAATGCAGAGAAACACACAGTATATAACCCAATTGTTTCGTAAAATATAGAAGATGATGTGACGCCGAGTAAAAAGATACGTCTCACTTTAAAATTGCGCACACAGCGATACTTAAAAATCTCCAGAAGGGACGCTTTCCTTTTTTTTACAGGTTACCAGTTTAGAGTTACAGAGGAGATCTAGTGCTAGAACTATTGCTCCCGTTCTTATGTTCGCGGAGGTGGGCACTGGCACTTGCATTATTGGGTACTGATAGGTGACACTGATGGGCACTGTCTGGCACCACTGGTGAGCACTGATTGGCAGCACTGATGGGCTGGCACTGATGAGGAAGCACTGGTGGGCACTGATGAGGAAGCACTGGTGGGCACTGGTAGATGGCACTGATGGGCACTGGTAGATGGCACTGATGAGGAAGCACTGGTGGGCACTGATTGGCAGCACTGATGGGCACTGATAGGTGACACTGATGAGGAAGCACCACTGATAGGCACTGATTGGCAGCACTGGTGGGCACTGATTGGCAGCACTGATAGGTGACACTGATGAGGAAGCACTGGTGGGCATTGATTGACAGCACTGATGGGCACTGATAGGTGACATTGATGAGGAAGCACTGATGGGTAATACTGATGGGCACTGGTAGATGGCACAGATGAGGAAGCACTGGTGGGCACTGATCGGCAGCACTGATGGGCACTGATAGGTGACACTGATGAGGAAGCACCACTGATGGGCACTGATTGACAGCACTGGTGGGTACTGGTGGGACTCTACTGATGATCAGTGCCCTGATTATCAATGCCGCTATCCCTTTAACACAGTCCTTCATGCTGTCAGTATGAGGAAAGAAAAGCTTATAACTGGCTTGTGTTTACATCAGCGGCGGCCCATGGTGGGTGGGCTCAGGGTGCCGGCCGCTTGGAGGGGGGGTTGTCTGCCGCCCCCTGCCAAAAAAAAACACACCAGCCGCCACTGGTTTACATCCTGTGATCAGCAGTCATCGGACACAGCTGATCACATGGTAAAGGGCTGTTGTGATTGCGCCTTTAGCCCGATCTGTGATCAGCTGAGTCCGAAGAGCGCGCCACGATCATGGTAGGACGCCCAAGTACTCCCGGTAAAGTAAGCCCGTGCTGTAGCCGTCTTTCGCCTATAGCGCGGACAGGAAGTGGTTAAAAAAAGAAAACAAATGCAGCCGTCACAATTAAGAAGCTGCGATGTAATAAGTGTTTGCTTTTTTGGGTTGAATATCGCTCTGTCAGCGGTCATAAAGTTCTGGCTGATCGGTGAATACGTTGTCAAACAACACCCCCGGGGTGAAACGCGAAGACACCCCAAAATATTTTCACAAAAGCTTCCAATCGATGGGATTCCCTTTTCACACGACCCGTCCTCAAGCTATTTAAATGTGTAAAGAGAAGCGTGCGCAGAGACGTAGCGGAGCGGAGAGCGTGGCTGAGCCTGACACTAACCCGCATTACAGAGGATGCCATTCATTGAACGGGATTTGGCCTTGTAAAGGAAGTTAATACCTGTGATGGGAGGGGGAGGGGTGCAATGTGTTCTCTCCTGATACACTCCGCTACATTATTCAGCGTCAGGAGCCGCCGCCGCATTGTGTCCTCCTATTATATGTGTGTATGGGGGGGCTGCATTATGTATGGGGGGCTGCATTATATATGGGGGGGCTGCATTATATATTGGGGGGCTGCATTATATATTGGGGGCTGCATTGTATATTAAGGGGGTTGCATTATATATTAAGGGGGTTGCATTATATATGGGGGAGCTGCATTATATATTTGGGGCTGCATTATATATGGGGGGCTGCATTATATAATAGGGGAGCTGCATTATATATTGGGGGCTGCATTATATATTAAGGGGGCTGCATTATATATTAGGGGGCTGCATTATATATTAAGGGGGCTGCATTAAATATTAAGGGGGCTGAATTATATATTGGGGGCTGCATTAAATATTAAGGGGGCTGAATTATATATTGGAGGGCTGCATTATATATTTGGGGGGCTGCATTATATATTGGAGGGCTGCATTATATATTGGGGGGCTGCATTATATATGGGTTATGGGGGGCTGCATTATATATTGGAGGGCTGCATTATATATTGGGGGGCTGCATTATATATGGAGGGCTGCATTATATATGGGTTATGGGGGGCTGCATTATACATGGGTTATGGGGGGCTGCATTATATATGAGATATGGGGGGCTGCATTATATATTGGAGGGCTGCATTATATTAGGGAGGCTACATTATATTAGGGGGGCTGCATTATATATGGGTTATGGGGGGGCTGCATTATATATGGGTTATGGGGGGGCTGCATGTTATATGGGTTATGGAGGGGCTGCTTTATATATTTGGGGGGTCTGCATTATATATGGGGGGAGGTCATGTAAGAAGAAAATGCTGTCAGTAAATCACTAATGTATCAATGTTTTCACCCAAGATACACACAATTTTCACCCAGACTCATCCATTTTCACATAAGTTTCTATTAGAAAAAAAATAGTGAAAACATTAATCAATGGACCACTTAATTCTTAGGCCTCATGCCCACGGACGTTTTTACAGCTGCGTTTTTAAGCGTTTTTTACAGCTTAAAAATGCCTGTCCATGTTAGTCTATAGCTTCATGCCCACCTAGACGTTTTTGAGCTGCAAATAGCATAGACGTTTTTAAGCTGTAAAAAAAAACCCAGGACCAGTGCGTTCCTCAGCGTCAGAATTAGGCAGAAAAAAACGCGAGCGTCAAAAAAAGTGCAAAAACGCGCAAAAATAAATAAATATATACAATAACATGCACAGGCGTTTTTAAGCTGTAAAAACGTCCGTGGGCATGAGGCCTTAAAGTTGACCTGTCATCGCTATATTGTTTGCCGATAAAGGCATGTTGCGTCCCATTGACTTCATTGCTAAATGCAAAAACGCTCCCTATTGACTGCAATGCAAAAATGCCCACTTATTGACTTCAATACAAAAACGCCCCCTATTAACTGTAATGCAAAATTGCTTCCCATTGACTTCAGCACAAAATCGCGTCCCATTGATTTCAATGCAAAAATGCCCCCTATTGACTGCAATGCAAAATCGCATCCATTGACTACAATGGCGGGGGGGGGGGGGGGGGGGTTAGTATTATATGTATACGTCACACTTTGGCTTTTATCCACAGAACAGAACATATGTGTTTATTCAGACAAATCTATATATTTTATCTAGATACCGAGAAAAAGCCAATCGATTGGCTTGTATTTATTATTTTGATCTTTTATCTCTTTTATGTTTCCATCTGCCTCGTAGCGCCCTCTCTTCTGCGTCCTTCCTTCAGCTTCCCCCGTGATGGATGGATTTGCTCTTCTAATAACCCGGCCTTTGCATAAAGCCAAAACCTGGAAATAAGTGCAAATTCTTACAGTCTCCCGCAGTTTGAGGCGGTAATCCCCCCCCCCTCCCCCCCCCTTTAATATTTATATTTGCAATAAAATGCTCCTGACCTTTTGGTCACTTCAAGTGCAATGGAAAAGAAAAGGTCCCCTCAAGGCAACAGAGATGCATTAAATAATACATTATTGAATATATTTCTGAACCTCCTCATTGAATCCCGATCAGAGTTCAGCAGCGGTTAGAACAGAAAAATGTCTTCATAAGTCGAAATTTCTTCACCTAGCTTAAATGTCATTTAAATATACGGCACGGAAGGTTTTTTTCTTTTTTTTTTTTTTTTAAAAGGGGGGGAGGGTACTAAAATTGGAGTCAGCTTGCTTTGGACACCCGAGAGGAGACTTTCATTGGCCTCGTAAACCCGGGCCGCGTCTAATGTGCTGGTCCGTTGCTTTTACTGCTTAATGACTGGAATAAGAGATTATAATTCTATTTTTTAATATTCAATTTAACCTTACAATATTTTCCCCATTAGAAATGATGTTTATGCAAAAAGCTTCAGCTGATCCAGCAGTTGGCATCCGTAGAGCGTTGGGCTTGGCTGCAATGGAATGTAGTAAAAGTTTGACACGGCGTAATTTAATGTGTGTCTATCCCTTTCATGACTTAAGCCTCGTACACACGGCCGAGAATCCCGTTGTTAAAAAAAAAAAACGTTGCTTTTCTCGACGAGATTCTTGTCAAGCTTTCCTTGCATACACACTGTCAATCAAAAATCTCGTCGTTGTAAAGCGCGGTGACGTACAACACGTACGACGGCAGTATAAAGGGGAAGTTCCATTCCAACGGCGCCACCCTTTGGGCTGCTTTTGCTGATCTCGTGTTACCGCGTTTTAGTAAAAGTTTGGTGAGAGACGATTCGTGCTTTCAGTCCGTTACAGCGTGACGAATGTGCTATCTCCATTACGAACATTAGTTTTACCAGAAGGAGCGCACCCGTCTCATACTTGATTCTGAGCATGGGCAGTTTTTTTAAGACTCAGAAAAGCATAAACACGACCGGTTTTCTCGTCGTCGGGAAACAGGCCGGCGAGAATCCAGACGAGAAAAACGAGAATCCTGACGAGAAAATAGAGAGCGGGTTCTCTCTTTTTCTCGTCGAGTTTCCCGGCAGTTTTATCGACGAGAAAACATACACATGACGGGTTTTCTCTGAAAAAAGCTCTGCCAGCAGTTTTCTTGCCTATTACTTGCCGAGAAAACCGGTCGTGTGTACGAGGCCTACGCCTATTTCTGACATTTTGGTGTTTCCAAGTTAAATTCCGTATTTTTTGCTAGAAAATTACTTAAAACCCCCAAACATTTTTTATATATATATTTTTTAACAGAGAATCTAGAGAATAAAACGGCGATTGTTGCAATATTTTATGTCACACGGTATTTGTGCAGCGGTGTTTTAAACGCAACTTTTTCGGAAAAAGACACTTTCATAAATTATAAAAAAAAACGAAACAGTAAAGTTAGCCCAATTTTTAAATATATTGGGAAAGATTATGTTACGCCGAGTAAATAGATACCAAACATTGCACGCACTCGTTGAATGGCGACAAACTACGGTACCTAAAAATCTCCATAGACGACACTTTAACATTTTTTGACCGTTACCAGGTTAGAGTTACAGAGAAGGTCTAGTGCTAGAATTATTGCTCTCACTCTGACAATCGCGGTGATAACGCCATTTTTATATGCGGGCGTGACTTCCGTATGTGTTTTCTTTGCTGCGCGAGCTCGCGGGGACGGGGGCGCTTTAAAAAAAAAAAAATTTTTCTTATTTATTTTATTTATTTTTATATTATTAATTTGTGTTTAAAAAATAAATAAAAATGTGATCACTTTTATTGCTGTCACAAGGAATGTAAACATCCCTTGTGACAGTAATAGGTGGTGACAGGTACTCTTTATGGAGGGATTGGGGGTCTAAAAGACCTCCAATCTCTCCTTTGCACTTCAAAGTATTCAGATCGCCGAAAACGGCTATTCTGAATACTGTATATTTTTTTTAATCCGGCGCCATTGGCAGCCAAGTAAACCGGAACGGACGTTGTGACGTCGCTTTCGTGTTTACATTCAGGAGACTGGAACAAAGCCGTTTCCGACAAGATTTGTGTGACCGTGTGTATGCAACACAAGTTTGAGCCAACATTCCGTCGGAAAAAAATCCACGGTTTTGTTGTCGGAATTTCCGATCGTGCGTACGCGGCATTAGGCAGTTGGCTTGGAACAAGTGTCCCCATTGGAAGATCTCCCATAACCTTTTGGTTCTCATGACAAATAACATTGGATTTCCCTTCACTATCCGCTTGGTGCTGCTGCTGCTAATTCTGGCAATGTTACGACACTTCCAGAATCCCTGCCAGTACTTCCAACGTACTTGCAGAATCCCTGCCAGGTCTTCTAATGGTACCTGAAGAACCCCTGGTAGAACTTCAAGCATACCATCTAGGACTTCCAATGGTACTTGTAGAATCCCTGCCAGAACTTCCAATGGTACTTACAGAACCTCCAGCAGGACTTCCAGAATCCCTCCCAAGTCTTCCGTGGTACTCGTAAAAAATCCCTGCCAGAAGTTCCAATGGTACGTGCGGAGTCCCTGGGAGGACTTCCAAAGGTACTTGCAAAATCTTTGCCAGGGCTTCCAATGATACTTGCAGAATGCCTAGCAGGACTTCCGGAATCCCTCCCAAGACTTCAATGGCACTTCCAGAACCCCTGTCTGGACTTTCAATTATACTTGCAAAATCCTGGCAGTACTTCTAATGGTAATTGCAGAATCCTTGCCAGGGCTTCTAATGGTACCTGAAGAACCTCTGGTAGGGCTTGGGGAATCCCCACCAAGACTTCCAATGTTACTTGCAGAATCTATGCCAGAACTTCCAATGGTTCTTACAGAATCCTTGCCATGTCTTCCAATGGTACCTGAAGAACCTCTGGTAGAACTTCCAGCATACCATCTAGGACTTCCAATGGTACTTGCAGAATCCCTGCCAGAACTTCCAATGGTACTCGCAGAACCTCCAGCAGGACTTCCAGAATCCCTCCCAGGACTTCAGTGGTACTCGTAGAATCCCTGCCAGAACTTGCAATGGTACGTGTGGAATCCCTGGGAGGACTTCCAATGGTACTTGAAAAATCTTTGCCAGGGCTTCCAATGGTACTTGCAGCATGCCTAGCAGGACTTCCAGAATCCCTCCCAGGATTTCAATGGCACTTGCAGAACCCCTGTCTGGACTTTCAATGATACTTGCAGAATCCCTGGTAGTACTTCTAATAGGACTTGCAGAATCCTTGCCAGGGCTTCTAACGGTACTTGAAGAACTTCTGGTAGGGCTTCCGGAATCCCCACCAGGACTTCCAATGGTACTTGCAGAATCCTTGCCAGAACTTCAAATGGTTCTCACAGAATCCCTGCCAGAACTTCCAATGGTACTTAAAGAATCCCTGCCAGGTCCTCCAATGGTACTCACAGAACCTCTAGCAGAACTTCCAGATTCCCTCCCAGGACTTCAGTGGTACTTGCAAAATCCCTACCAGGACTTCCAATGGTACTTTTTGAATTCTTGGGAGGACTTCCAATGGTACTAACAAAATTTCATGTCAGGGCTTCCAATGGTACTCGCAGAACCTTTGATGTCCAGAATCTCTCCCAGGACTTCCAATGATACTTGCAGAATCCCTGGGAGGACTTCCAATGAAACTTTCAAAATCCCTGCCAGGACTTCCAGTGATACTTGCGGAATCCCTGTGGGGATTTCCAATGATATTTGCAGAATCCACAGGGGGACTTCTAAGGATACTTGCAGAATCCCTGCCAGGATATCCAATGATACTTGTGGAAACCCTGGGAGGACTTCAAATGTTACTTGTGGAATCCCTGGGAGGACTTCAAATGTTACTTGTGGAATCCCTGGGAGGACTTCCAATGATACGTGCAGAATCCCTGTGTCATGGTTATGCAGTAATGTTTGTCTGTTAGCTTACCTCTCCTCCATGTGTCCTGCTTTAGAGGCCAGCCACTCTCACCTGGCTGCTTAAGTAATCTCTCCTCTAAGCATGGCTCCACCCCAGGCCCTATCGGGGAACTCTATATTAACCTGTGCACTGCAAGCCAGCCGTGCTGATCAACATTGTTTGTTAGCTATTGTGTGTTTGGTTTCCTGCTTGCCGTGTGCTCTACGTCTGTCTCTGTTTTACCGATCTTGGCTTGTTCTCAACTATCCCTGTCTGCTTGTGACCCTGACCCTTGGCGTGTTCTATGTTTATCCTTGTCTGCTAGTCGCCCCGACCTTTGGCTTTATACCCTTACTATCTCTTGTTATCCTGGTCTGCTGCTTCCTCTCTATCCTCCTGTAAGCGTGAGCTGGGAGACTCTGGGGGCCGCGACCTGGAGCCAGTTGCAGCCCAGTCCATCCTCACCACTAGAGGCTCTGGTGAACACCTGCTGGCACTTAGACTCCCCGCCCTGCGGAATCTTATGTTCTAGCTCCCTGTGGGATCCGTGTTGGTTCTCCAGTAGACCTGCCTTCCTTAACCACCCAGAGTTCCAGCAGTCAGCCGTATGGTCCACTACCTTAGCGGTGCACTCCTGACCCCAACGGTGTGCATCTGTCACCTGGCCGCAGGTGACCTGACACCCTGCTGGGACTTCCAGTGACAATTCAGAATTCCTGCCAGAACTTTAAATGATACTTGCGGATTTTCCTGGCAGGATTTAAATGGTACTCTCAAAAGTCCCAGCCAATACTTCCAATAGTACTTGCAGAATTGCTGCTGGTACTTCCAATGGAACTTGCAGAATTCCAACCAGGACTTTCAATGGTACTCGCAGAATCCCTGCCAGGAATTTTCAATGGTAATGGCAAAATTGTTGCTGGTACATGTAGTATTTCTGGCAGGACTTCCAAAATTCCCTGAAACAATGCTAAACATGTCCATTGACCAAAAGGGTATTTGAGGTCCAACCTTTGAAGTGGCTGGTTCTGTTTTCACAAACCAGCTATCAATGAGCGTTAGCTAAAATACTGAAGCCTGTTACCTGTAGTTGCTGACCCAGGTTGCCTGACTATTCTCTCATCTTGGCCTGTCTGACTGCCCCTTTTCTTGACGCCTGCCTGAACTTGACCACTTTCTCATTTCTATTCTAGTTTACTGCCTACACATTGCAAACCCAGATTGTCTATTTTCTCTGTCTTTAAATGCACTTTAAAAAGGCATGACCTACAAATAGGGGTGAGCATCATTGCGAGTTTTCATTTCTCTGAAATTTTGCAGAGAATTTAAAGAATTTAATTTTCTCCCATTTGGTGACATCTTGGAGTCAATGGCAATGGTGGTTTGGATTATCTCAGGGGTTCAATGGGCTTTAGATACCTCCAGAGGGTCCCAGAGGCTAACTTCACCTAGCCAGGAGCAGTTCTTGTGCCAAAAAGAGACCCCTCATTATCCTAATTATTTAACGTTTTTTTTTTCCCACAAAAATAAAGTAAAATAACAAATTTTAATGCAAAAGTACACAAATAGAGATAAAATACAAACATATAAAAGGAAAAAAAAACATAATTCAAAGACCACTAACTGATATTAAACTACCATAAATTCCCACCTCAGTTAGGGTTCACATCTAATTTAACTGTTTTTCCAGGATGTATTGTAATAGATATTTTCCCTGGTCCAATACCAAGATGTATGCTCTATTGCTGCCTCTGACCCAAATCTATGATGATGTGAATGCATGCATGCTTAAAGGATTACACATTGAGACAGACTTGTTCAGTATGAGCCCTCCCTCATCACTCAGTGGCCAACAGACTTTATTCAGGGTCTCAGCCCCTTATATTAACAAAGTGACATAAGCAATCGTCATCACACATGTGTGTATATGATTGGCTCATCCATATATGGTCTTATCTTGTGACGTCTATTCTTGGCCACATTCCACAGCTCAGTGCCATATTCCTTTGCATGGTGGGAGGAGGCAAAATGAAGGAGTGGAGTGAAGGTGACATCTGTTCCTCGTTTAAGAAGTGAATACCTCTCATATTTTTAGTCAAGGAGAATACTTCTTATCTTGTTACTTGAATACCAAAACACACATATCAAAATACTTTCTGGTTCCCAATATGAGCATCAATAAGTTTCTTATTGTATAAATATATCTTAGTGTGTGTGTGTGTTTGTGCTCCTCAAAACTGACTATATCAGCCTTTCTTTCAAAGGCGTGTTCTAACGTTCCTTGCAAATATATCACTCACAAGGTTAGGGGCCATTTACTCTAAAATTCCTAAGGATGGGGCTGTGAACTATGTGAGTAGCTGAAATAAGCACTATTTAACTTGTACTAAATCTCTGAAAAATACCAAAACATAAAGAAGGAAAGAAAATAACAATATTTGAGTGGTTAAAGAGAGCGATAACATAATCAATTTATTAGCTCCATCACAGTATGACATGACAACCAATGTTAATAGTATTTTCCGAAGCTATTAATTTCACTTTTTATTTATTGTTATCCTCACACAGTGGTCCATAACCAGTGATAAATAGGATTCCAAGACTGGAAGCATTGGTGAATACCTTGACTCTGTCAGAAGCTCCACATACTAAATTAATATTTTTACTTTTCCATTTGCTTGCGACGCAAGGTATAATCACAATTTATCAGCGTCCCGTGGCTCGCTGGAAATGAGAAAATACAGGAGGGGAGCAGAAAATAATTCTCCGCTTTGGGCAGAGATGATCCGAAAGGGCCTGTCCACTCTAGAAAAAAAAACATTTTGCTAAAGGATCATTATCTGGAGACACCTGGGGGTGGGGGGGGGGGTCACCGACTCCTTGATTCCTTTTTAACGATACAGAGCTGGAGTTATTCCATTATATTGTATAACGAATGATGAATGCTTTCGGACAGCTTAAGCAAACCATTTGGTTTGGAGGTTACCGCTGGGGGGGTTGTCGGTTAAAAAAAAAATTCTACAAGCAGTCAGTTTAAAAAATAAAATAAAAATTCTAAGTTTTGAAAAGTAAATACAATTTAATATTCCCAAAAACTAAATGAAAAAAAGCAAAAAAAATAAAAAAATTTAGTTTGCAGGAATTTTAAGATGCGTCGGAAAATGGTTTATGCAAATGGTAAAGTGGAGTCGATAGGGGCTTAAAAAAATATTCTATCTGGAGTCAAGATGGCTGCGACTTTTTAAATCCGCGGCTCCAAGGCTTGATTAGGTTGTTTACACTTTTCTAAAAATAAGCTGTAGGCCAAGATTCACAGCACGGCAAAGAAATGGCAAATTCTAAGCTTTTTCGCCCAGATCTCTCTAGAAATTAACTGTATTATAGGTAATAGAATGAATTATAATGTGCGTTCTGTGGCTGTGTATAAAGTCTTCGAGGAGGTCAGGATCCTTTGTAGATATTTAAAAAGTTAGCTCCACTGAGTTTAAAAGGAGATAGAACTTAAAGTGTATGTCGGAGCAAAAAAAAATGTGTTCAGCACATCTCTTCATATACACATTTCTCATTTGATTTATCCCTTTAACCACTTCAGCCCCGGAAGATTTGGCTGCCCAATGACCGGGCCATTTTTTGCGATTCCGCTCTGCGTCGCTTTAACTGACGATTGCGCGGTCGTACGACGTTGTACCCAAATAAAATTGATGTCCTTTTTTTTCCCACAAATAGAGATTTCTTTTGGTGGTATTTGATCACCTCTGCGGTTTTAATTTTTTGCGCTATAAACAAAAAAAAGCCGCATTTTTTTTAAAAAAAGCTATATTTTTTTACTTTTTGCTATAATAAATATCCCCAAAAAATATATAAAAAAAAATTTTTTTTCCTCAGTTTAGGCCGATACGTATTCTTCTACATATTTTTGGTTAAAAAAATGTCAATAAGCGTTTATTAATTGGTTTGCGCAAAAGTTATAACGTCTACAAAATAAGGGATAGTTTTATGGTATTTTTATTATTATTATTATTTTTTTATTAGTAATGGCGGCGATCTGCGATTTTTATCATGAATGCGACATTGCAGCGGACACATCGGACACTTTTAACACTTTATTCTGGGACTATTGTCATTTATACAGCGATCAGTGCTATAAAAATGCACTGATTACTGTGTAAATGACACTGGCAGGGAAGGGGTTAACAACTAGGGGGCGATGAAGGGGTTAAGTGTGTCCTAGGGAGTGATTATAACTGTGTGGGGGATGGGCTACGAGTAACACGACAGCGATCACTATTCCTGATCACAGGGAGCAGTAGATCAGTGTCCTGTTACTAGGCAGAACAGGGAAATGCCTTGTTTACATAGACATCTCCCCATTCTGCCGCTCTGTGACAATCGTGGGACACCGGCGGACATCGAGTCCGCGGGTCCCGCGGTCACGGAGCTCGCGGTGGGCGTACGCCCGCTAGGCAGCAGATTCAAAGCAACATACAGGTATGTTGCTTTGCCTTCCCGTGCCATTCTGCCGACGTATATCTACGTTAGGCAGTCAGCAAGTGGTTAAGGCCCCTTTCACACTGCCATTACTTAAAATTGGCGTGATTTTACCACGCTTGCTGCAATTTCGACATAATTTCTGGGAATGTCTGTGTAAACTTGAGGTCTATGGACCTAAACTGGCACGAAAGTTGGACCAAAGTAGTGCAGGGACTACTTTGAAGTCGGTACGGATATGAATGGTTATCATTGGAAATCATGGGGAACGACTTGTCATGCGACTTTGCAGTCCCAAGTCACAGGACAAGTCGCACAGGTTGTGGACAATGGGCATGCTAAACAGACTCCCAAAAGCTTAATTGAAGCACACAGGATGTGTGTAGTACATCCTATCCTGTCCTGCTGCTCCCCTCCCCCTGCTCACACTTGCTGGCAATTTCTAAATGTATAAAACAAGAAGTGACAGTTGCTGTGCAAATATATCAAGAGATGCAAAATAATTTTTATAAACATTGCTCAGGTGGGAGATAGAGGGATACAAAGCAATATTGTTTATAAACATCAATCAGACAGGAGTTAGAGAGATACAAGGTAACATTGCTTATAAACATTGATCAGACAGGAGATAGATACAAAGTAACATTGCTCAGACAGGAGATAGAGAGATACAAAGTAACATTGTTTATAAACATTGCTCATACAGGAGATAGAAGGCCCTTTCACACAGGCACTGCGATCAGGTCCACCTGTCAGTTTTTCAGGCAGACCTGATCGGTTCCTCCTATGTAGCAGCGGATGTCAAAAGTATAGTGTTCCCAATAGTATAGTGTCCCCAAAAGTATAGTTTCCCCACTAGTTTAGTGTTCCCAATAGTATAGTGTCCCCAATAGTTTAGTGTCCCCAATAGTATAGTTTCCCCACTAGTTTAGTGTCCCCACTAGTATAGTGTCCCCAATAGTATAGTGTCCCCAAAAGTATAGTGTCCCCAATAGTTTAGTGTCCCCAATAGTATAGTGTCCCCAATAGTTTAGTGCCCCCAATAGTATAGTTTCCCCACTAGTTTAGTGTCCCCACTAGTTTAGTGTCCCCAATAGTATAGTGTCCCCACTAGTTTAGTGTCCCCAATAGTTTAGTGTCCCCACTAGTATAGTTTCCCCACTAGTTTAGTGTCCCCAATAGTATAGTGTCCCCAATAGTGTAGTTTCCCCACTAGTATAGTGTTCCCAATAGTTTAGTGTCCCCAATAGTTTAGTGTCCCCAATAGTTTAGTGTCCCCAATAGTTTAGTGTCCCCAATAGTTTAGTGTTCCCAATAGTTTAGTGTTCCCAATAGTTTAGTGTCTCCAATAGTATAGTGTCCCCAATAGTTTAGTGTCCCCAATAGTTTAGTGTCCCCAATAGTATAGTGTCCCCAATAGTATAGTTTCCCCAATAGTATAGTGTCCCCAAAAACACTGTTTTTTGTTTTTACCAAAGGCATGTAGCAGGATACATTTTGGCTTACATTTTTGAAGAAATAGGATTTTATTGAACATTTTTTTTTTAACAGCAAGTAGAAATATTGTTGTTTTTTTTTCAAAATGTTTCGTTTTTTTATTTTATTTTATAAAAAATTAAAAACGCAGTGGTGATCAAATACCACCAAAAGAAATCTCTATTTGTGTGAAAAAAATGACACAGCATTGGGTACAGCGTTGCATGACCGCACAATTACCAGTTATAGTAGCACAGTGCTGAATAGCAAAAAAACGCCCTGGTCATGAAGGGGGGTAAAACCCTCCGGAGGTCAAGGGGTTAGATAAAAAATTTGTATAAGTATTGATAAAAGAAAAATGTTATAAAAGCATACGTTTATAAAAATAAAAATAAGATAGAAATGGACTGAAAACCGCGTATAAAGACACGCAGCATCAATTAATGGAAATTTCAATGCCATTTGGAAAGTCCGGCACACTGAGCAGAAGTTGTGGAGCGTCAGTCGTCGAGCTGTTGATCATCAGGGGAAACATCAGAGAGGTCTCCAGCTGAGAGCCCCGGTGCTGACGCTGGGGGGGAGTCTTGGCATCGGCTCCGGCGATGACGCCTTTGTGCCGCAGCTTCTGTTTTGTCGCTGATCACCGATACGTGGCCGGCTTTAGAACTGGAGGGCTCATTAGGTTCACCAACAAAGGATGTCACTCAAGGCAGGCAGCTGAGGGTTGTTAGCCGAGGCGGTGGGACCTCCAGCATCAACCCCCTACCGGCACAGCTGCTGTGTGACTCCGCAGAAGAATCTTTATTTCTCCGGGACAGAAGGCGAGATTTACTGGGCTCTATATTTCATCCTTTCATCTGAGTGACGGCTCGCGTGACCTTGATGCGGCACGGAACTCTCTTATTCTCCGGCACGGCAACCCACGTCCAACATAATCTCTGTGTGCCCAATCCTATCGCCGATTAGTAATCAGCTATTATATGATTTCCACGCGTGGGGTGGGGGGGGGGTCTGGGAAGGGGGACAGTTTGATCTGGAGCGACACAGGTGTTAGGCTCCCAAGTTTTTATTTTAGGGCTCATTCACATCATGTCCAGTGTCCTACAGCTTTCTTCATCTCGTGAGTTCCTGCTCAATTATTATTATTTTTTAAGCGCGTCGCTCATATGGAAGCGCATTTGTGAGGTCAGCCACTGATGTTGGGCGAGAAGGCCTGGCTCGCAGTCTCCACTCTAATTCATCCCAAAGGTGTTGATCGGGTTGAGGTCAGGACTCTGTGCAGGCCGATCAAGTTCCTCCACCCCAAACTCGCTCATCCATGTCTTAATGGACCTTGCTTTGTGCACTGGTGCGCAGTCATTTTGGAACAGGAAGATGCCGTCCCCAAACTGTTCCCACAAAGTTGGGAGCATGAAATTGTCCAAAATGCCTTGCTAGGCTGACGCCGTAAGTGTTCCCTTCACTGTAACTAAGGGGGCCAAGCCCAACCCCTGAAAAGCAACCCCACACCATAATCCCCCCTCTACCAAATGATTTGGACCGGTGCACAAAGAAAGGTCCATGAAGACATGGATGAGCGAGTTTGGGGGTGGAGGAACGTAACTGGCCTGAACAGAGTCCTGACCTCAACCCGATAGAACACCTTTGGGATGAAATTGTAAAACATAATAAAAAAATGAAATAATGCAAACAAAAACTACTGACACCATGCACTGCTCTACTGATTTCCTCAGTATACAGTATATATATAGACATATGTGTTTGAGCTTTGAGGTGCACACCCTAATCCAATAGGCTGTGCACACCTATGCTCATGGGACTTATAGTTCTACAACAGCTGGGGTGCCGAGGTTGCCTATCCCTAATACAGATGATAAGAAAGATCCATAACTCTACAAAGTATCTATTTATTGCAACACTTAATTTAAAGTGGTTGTAAACCCACTTTGACAACTTGCACCTACAGGAAAGCCTAGATTAAGGATTACCTGTAGGTGCAAGAAATATCTCCTTAACCTAAATGGTTAAGGAGATATTTGCAGATAAGACAGCATCAATGTCTACGGCGCATGCGCGCCGTAGACAATGACGCAGGTGCACTAGCGGGCCGACATCATTGCCGGTTTTCTGAATGGGACCTTGCCGGCCCGAGCGCGCATACGTTTGACGTCATCGCCGCTCCGGCCAATCACAGCGCCGGAGCGGCGATAACAGGAAGAAGCTCCGAGCGGACATGGCGATAGCGGCGGCGGAGAACAAGGAGGACTTCGGGGGTTTAGATTTCAGGTAAGTGCCACATAATTTAGCAAAAAAAGTTGTAGAGGGTTTATTTCCTCTTTAAACTTTAATACTTTTATTCAGGCCCGGATTTCCCACAAGGCCACCGAGGCCAGGCCTCGGGGCGGTAGGGAGCCTCGGGGCGGCAGCGACATGGAGTCCCCCGACGGCCGGAACATACAGTTAAGGGCGGTAAGTTGCTTCCTAGCAGGACTAAATGTAGTGTGGGGGAATTCGCTCGCTCGTTAACAAGTGATTGCGGCAATGTCGCCAAAATCACTTGTAAAATGTGTGCTGCCGTCCGTCCTCCGCCCCCCCCCCCCGTCCGTCCTCCGCCCCCCCCCCCCTCTGCTGGCTTTGTCTTCGGGACTCCCCCCCGGCCGCATGTACAGTGAGAGGGGTGAGCTGTGCTCTTCCCATCTCAGCTGTGACAGGAGTTCTAGCACAGTGCTAGGACTCCTGTTTTGGAGGTGACGGGGTCAATAAAGAGAACCTGTCACCTCCAATTGCTATCACACAGGGAATTGTTTTCTCCTGTGTGATAGCAATAAAGTTAAGTGAAAACAAATTGATAAAATAATAAGAAATAATAATTAAATTAATAAAATAAAAAAGTAATTCAAAAGTAAAGAATAAGAAAAATAATATAAACAATAATAAGAAAATTATACAAAAAAAAAAAAGTAAACGATAAGCTACAAATAAAAAAAAAAAAAAAAAAGTGCTTAAAAAGTAAAAGAAAAAAGAAACAAAAAATATTTGAACTAACCGTGCCGCCCCTGCTATCCGGTTGCCATTCTCTTTTGATTGGGGGGGGGGGGGTGTGGTTCGGTTGGCGGGGAGGGGGTACATTGCAGAACCTGGCCTTGGGGCGGCAGGGAGAGCAAATCCAGCCCTGCTTTTATTGTCTTGCCTGGTCCATAAGTGCCTCAATACTTCTAGCCAACTCGAGAGCGCCTTAGCAAACGGTTCCATTGACTGTGTGCCGGCTCTCTCTCTTCCTAGTAGGGGGTGTACGGGTTTAATTATATATGTCTGTGTCACAGGAGGAAAGGCCTTTTCACACATTGACCAGCAGCGTAAATGGATGGAGATGCTCAGGAAAGGCTTTTTCTTCTCAGACAGTTTTTTTTTTTTTTTCAGATGTCTTCTCCAAGGAAAATACTTATGTTTTTATTTTTACATTTGTTCTGTAACGTGTTCCATCTTGTAAAAAGCCATTTACTTGCGTCTGTCTAAAGAGTACTCTAATGCGATTGCTTCCAGAGAGGATTACCGACTGTACTTTGTAAAGTAGTTACCGCAGAATTTTTTTTATTTTTTACTTTTGTAACTACACTCTTTGATCGAAGGTTTCTGCATACCTGACCATCACATGAGTGTAGCGCACCCTTTACGGAGCTGCTGTAAATTTTGGTTCTCTTTCCCCTCCTCAGAGCACACACCGCCAGGCACAGAGCATTTCCTGCATTCTTCCATTGGCTCCAAAGGACAGTCTAGGGGTTTCATTTTTTTTTTTTTTTTTTTATTGGAACAATGAACGGGATAAGGAGAGGGAGCATGGGATACCCCAAAACTGCAGAACTACATAACTTGAGGACTCTTCAACTTCTAGTTGCACTTCACAGACTGCTGAATGTCCCGTAGAATCTCTATGCTGTTGGTAACCTGTACCACTTCCAGAGTTTAAAAGCTACACCAGGTCTCCTCAATAATAGGGTTGCTACTCACCTAGTCACAGGACACCTAATTGCCTCCTGCCACTATCCACCAGGCTCTTCCTAGTGAGGGAGATGTAGACTCCCACCACCATAGAACAGTTGGACTCTTTCCCACCAACTCCCTCCTGGCTCTCTCCAGTGAGCTTCTCCAGGCACCACTTAAAGAAACACTAAAGCTTTGTTTTTTTGTTTTTTAAATAACAAACATGTTATACTTACCTCCACTGTGCAGCTCGTTTTGCACAGAGTGGCCCTGAAACTGGTCTTCTGGGGTCCCTCGTGGCTGTCTCGGCTCCCCCTGCAAGAACTCCTCACCTTTATGCAAGCGAGCTTGCATGGTGAGGAGTTATTGCAGGCGCGCTCCCATGATACAGCCAGCGGCCATAGCCGCTCACTGTATCACTCGGCCCCGCCCCCCGGCGCGCCGCATCATTGGATGTAATTGACAGCAGCTCGAGCCAATGGCTGCGCTGCTTTCAATCAACCAATGAATGAGCCAAGAAGCCTGGCCGAAAAGCAAGCGCGTTCACGGCGCGGGACTTTCGAGGGGTCAGGTAAGTAAATGGGGGGGCTGGGAGGCCGCTAAGCCGCAGATGTTTTTTCACCTTAATGCATAGAATGCATTAAGGTGAAAAAACTTTTACCTTTACATCCCCTTTAATTCTTGGTTTTCAGCTTGTGAATAGACCCCCCCCCCAAGTCTAGCAGGGACCTTGGTATCTTACTCACAGATTCTTCCAGAAAGCTGCCCCAGGGGTTTCCTCCAGCAGGACTGGACCCAGACTATTTGAGCCGTTCCTCCACCTTCTGGGCACACCTCCCCAAGGAATGGCTAGAGTCCCACAAACATTCAGGCTACATGCCCTGTTCTTCTTCTTCCCACTATGATTCTAGAATTCTCTATAAGACAGGGGGGAGTAACAGAACAGCAGTTGTGAAACACTGAGCAGGCCTAAACAATCAACCCCTGCTTCACTGATTACAGAGGAGCTAAATTAAATTTACCTAGCAGCCTACTTTACACTAGGAGGGTGCTACATGAGTATTGCTTTGAAGTTGCTCCCCCCTTTGCAAATTTAACAGCCTCCACTCTTCTGGGAAGCTTTTCCACAAGTGTGTCTGTGACCATTCAGCCAAAAAGAACATTTGTGAGGTTGTAGAGTTCTCAGTGTAATTCCCCAGTTTTGCCACTAGTTGGTCCTTATCACAGAGTATAGGGAGGCTCGAGATCTGTTTGGGTTGTGTGGCCAGGATAATTACCGAGGTGGCCACTTGAGGAGTGGGTGGTGACTTTAGGTATCACCAGTGGTTAATGCCACCTCTGCCCTGAAAGTGCAGGGTCACGATGGTTAACTGGGCAATGGAATATATAGTCTTGGCAGAAAGCCGCTGTTGGGATTGGTTACTGGACTACTAAGCCACAGAAAGATGTTGGCAACAAGCTTTTATCCATTTAGCTTACTTTTGAGGGGGGAGCAGTAAAAAAAGATACAGGCAATTTTGGGACTACTCGCACCCCATTTTGCATGGCAAACTGGACTCAGGGCAACCCCTACAGTATAGATAAGAGCTCCTCTTCAACTCTTCTGTTAATCTCATTTATGTATTGTTTTAAATTTATGGAATTTTCCATCACCCACCCTAGATAAATGAAGCCGTACATATATAATTTACATTGTTTGTTTCTGTAGACTCCTTCTTCTAAACCTTAAGGTGGAAATATTCTCTGGAAATGGACTGTGCTGGTAGAGGCTGACACTGAGGTCCATTGCTGTTTGGCATGTATGTATGGACTGCTGGGATGCTGGTTAGGCCAGGCTGGGAGTCTTTCAGAGTGTGCCTGTGTAGGGGTGAGTTGCAGACACCATTTACCCAGACCAGTGGGTAGGTTTGGGATCCAAGTGCCCACAGCCTTCTGATGGGTCCAGAGAACTCATCCAAGTCCAGGCAGGAGTGAGATAAAGGGAGTACGTGCTTCCACCACGTGGCTGTTAAATACACAGAGGACATGGAGCCCAGCACATGGGTTTGGTTATGTTGCATCATACTGATGTTGGATGAGAAGACCTGACTTACAATCTGCATATTAATTCATCACAAAGGTATTTCAATAGGGTGGATGTCAGGGCTCGGTGCCGGTCACTCAAGACAAGGAAACCAACAATTGCTGGAATGTGAAGCTCCTGACCCTGGGTCCCCCAAAAGATAGGATGTAATCATGACATGATGTGAGAGGGAGGAACCAGTGAAAGTTGGAAGGGTCAATGGGAATTGACACTCCCAGGAGTTTCTGCTTCCAAACAGATATCAGTAGACAATTGTATTGCAATGGAGCAATATTGAGTTGTGTGGGTGCCATAAGAGGTAAGTATTTCTCCTCTTCTTTACAGGTCTGTGCTTTTCTGAAACTTTTTGTTATATTAAAGGGTCTCTTCAAGAGAGTTTTATTGTACAGAAGACCTTTTGTAGTGACATGATGTCAGAGGGCGGAAACAGTGAGAGCTGGGGGGGTCCATGGTGATCAACACTCTTGGGTCCCCCCGCAGGTAGGATGTAGTAGTGACATGATGTCAGAGGGAGGAACCAATGAAAGTTAGATGGGTCCATAGAGATCAACACTCTTGCCCCCCCCCCCGCAGGTAGGATGTAGTAGTGACATGATGTCAGAGGGAGGAACTAATGAAAGTTATAAGGGTCCATGGAGATCAACACTCTTGACCCCCCTGCAGGTAGAATATCATAGTGACATGATGTGAAATGGAGGAACCAGTGAGAACTGGAGGGGTTCATGGAGATCAGCACTCTTGGCCCCCAAGCAGGTAGGATGTATTCGTAACATGAGGTCAGAGGGAGGAACCAGTGAGAGCTGGAGGGGTCCATGGTGATTGCTCCCAGGAGTTGCGTGGGTGCCATTAGAGGTAAGTACAGTATCTCACAAAAGTAAGTACACCCCTCACAATTTTGAAAATATTTTATTATATCTTTTCATGTGACAACACTGAAGAAATGGCACTTTGCTACAATGTAAAGTAGTGAGTGTACAGCTTGTATAACAGTGTACATTTGCTGTCCCCTCAAAATAACTCAACACACAGCCATTAATGTTTAAACCGCTGGCAGCAAAAGTGAGTACATCCCTAAGTGAAAATGTCCAAATTGGGCCCAAAGTGGGCATGGAGTTCACTAGAGCTTCACAGGTTGCCAATAGAGTCCTCTTCCACTCCTCCATGAAAACATCACGGAGCTGGTGGATGTTAGAGACCTTGCACTCCTCCACTTTCCATTTGAATATGCCCCACAGATGCTCAATAGGGTTTAGTTCTGAAGACATGCTTGGCCAGTCCATCACCTTTGCCCTCAGCTTCTTTATCAAGTCAGTGGTCGTCTTGGAGGTATGTTTGGGGTCATTATCATGTTGGAATACAAGAAGTTGGACAGCTTTGTGTCAAGGCCAAAGGATCCACTCACATGCAGGACAGATGCGTTAGTGGCCTCGTGGGACCAGTTGCCTCTGGTATATGCGTTCTCTCCCCCCAGTGCTGCGACTACTGTGGCTTCTTTGCAACATCAGAGGGGAACGGAACTTGGCCTAATAGCTCCGGCATGACCCAGACGACCTTACTGTGCAGGGATCGTAAGGGTGGTAGTAGAGGATCCAGGGTCCCTTACATCTTGTCCAGACCTACTTCGCAAGGGGGTATTCCATCCTGTCTTGCAAACATGGGAATTAATAGTCTGGCTGTTTTAGCCCGCATTCTTGAGGATCGGGGCTTTCAGGATCAGTGGAAAATTACCTTGATTCATACAGGAGAGCTGGCCTCCAGGACCATGTATCATAGGATATGGAAGGCCCATTTTCCTGGTGTGAAACCAAGGGGTGGCATCCTTGGAAGTATGTCATAGGTAAAATTCTTACCTTCCCACATTAGGGAAGGAGCTGGTGCTAGCCTTAATTTCCATCAAGGGTCGAATCTCGGCCTTGTCAGTATTTTCAAATGCCACTTGCTTCGCACTCTTTGATCCGGGCCTTTATACAAAGGGTAACGCGTATAAGTCCACCAGTTAGGTCGCTCTTGTGCTCGGGGGATTGAGTCTAGTTTTATCGGCCTACAAGGTCAGCACCTTGGGCCCATGCACCATATTTCCCTTCATCCTTATAACAAGGGAATTGATGTTCTTGGTTGCGGTAGCCTCCGCAAGAGAGATTTAGTATTGGCAGCTTTCTTTGTATAAAGCCATACTTAATTATTCTTAAGGATAGGGTGATGTTAAATCCTCACCCAGCCTTATTTCCTAGAAGCATCTAGTTTTCATTTGAATCAAGATGTTTCTTGCCTTCCTTTTTTCCAGAACCTTGTTCTGCGAAAGGAAAAGCTATTACTTTTCTCTAAATATAGATGAGAGCAGTTAAAAATCTATCTGAAGGTTTCAGATATAAGAAACTGATGTTTTGTTGTCCTGCCAGAAGACCCTAGAAATGGGCAGGCAGCGTTCATATCAGCTATTAAAATGGTTACACTCTCTCGTTAGAGTGAGAGCAGTCAAGGCCTATCTGAAGCGGCTGCTCAGATACAGAAAACTGATGTTGTTGCGCTATCAGGAGGCCCTGGGAAAGGGCAGGCAGCATCTAAATCAACTGTTTCTATGTGGATTCATCATGTTATGATTCAGGCTTGTGGTTTTAAAGAGAGGGTTTTCCCCTGTTTCCTTTAAAGTGCACCCTACCAGGATAGTAAGCGCTACATACGCGGTACATTACCAAGCCTTTATGACTCAGATTTGCAAGGCCGCAACTTGGTCGTCGGTGCATACGTTCACTAGTTTCTATCAGGTGAATGTAAGACGGCAAGAGGATGCTGCTTTTTGGTGCAGTATGCGGCAGGCAGCAGTATAGGTCCTCACGTCTGATGACGGTCTGCGTTATTTGTGTCTCCCTCCCCTCAGTAGGCATTGCTTTGGGAAGTCCCACTTAGTAATTACTATGAGGCTCTTTGTCCCGTGATGTACGATAAAGAAAATATGATTTTTATAACAGCTTACCTGTAAAATCTTTTTCTTTGAGTACATCATGGGACACAGAGCTCCCGCCCCTCTTGTTTGGGGATATTGGGACACTTATTGCTTTGCTACAAAAACTGAGGTGCTCCCAGTATGGGAGGGGTTATCTAGGGAGAAAACTTCCTGTCTACCGGTAATTGATTACACCAGTGTCCAGCACCTGAAGGTGGAATATAACCCACTTAGTAATTACTAGGCTCTGTGTCCCGTGATGTACTCCAAGAAAAGGAGTATTTTTACTAAAATATTTTTTACATTTACAATTTTATTTTCCATTGCTGTTTACAAAACTTTATTTTTTATTAACCTTGCTTGTAGCTTTGGATCTGTTTTATACTGTACCTATGGATGGTCTTACATGGACAACTGGGTTTTCTTTTGTAGTTGACCAGTTGCCATTATATTAGGGAATCTCTATAAATCTATGTGCCGTACGTAACTATTCCATCACACATTTACATTTTATGACCTTAATTTTCCATACTTTATAGTGTCCCCGTTCATCAGGAGCGAAGTCCCAGATCAATTATATGTGGGATTCTTTAGCTCTTTAATTTTCATCTCAAAAGTCGTATTTCCACTTTTAGCTTTCTGCGCCGCGTGCCCTTCAGCCATCACAGGGACACACGGCATGCTGTACAGGTCTTTCTCCTGCCACCAGGAATGGCTAAAGGAGGAGAAATTAGTCAGAAGCTTTTACATCCAAAAGTCCCAAAATCCAAACACCAGGGAAGTAACTTGCAGTGCAGTTTAGTAAGGAATTCAATGACCTGTCCATTTGGGAGACCAAACAACCTCCCGACAAATGAATGTCCTGTGGGTGGGTGCAGCGTGGTGCGGCGGTAATAATTCACACACAGTCCCGTTGCAATCAGTATATCTAACTTGTATTGTAGTAAAGGCAGAACTTGTCTTGTAGTCAAGGCAAACAGTTCACAACGAACCCAGTGGGAGAAGACCCAACTGGGAGCCCTCAGAAATACCAACAGCATGTAGCAGAGCAGGTGTCAGCTGAACTGACAGCGTCTGTCTGGGGGGGGGGGGGGGGATCTGGACGTCTTGTACCCAAACGGGAGAAAGTTCAAGGCAATTGTGGGCCTTAAGCTTTCCCTTCTTGTCTGGAACTTCTCCCAGCCATTAATACGGTCTTTGACAGACAGTGAACCTGTCCCTACACTACCCACATGTGAATGCACGCCGAAACATGGGGAGCTGGGAGTTGAAAAGACTTTGCTGACCCAAGATGGCCACCAATGGTCACCTGGATGCAGCGTAGCCAACTGGTTCAAGGAACCAGGAAACCACAGAGAAACAAAGTTTCCCTTCACTTTCTCTCCAGGCTGTGATGCAGCTTTGGTAGGGCGCCATCTACAGTGGAGGAAGCAGACTCATCGTAGGAGGGGAAAATACAGTACTGAAAATTGTCTTTAGGTAATGCTTCAAAAGCTTTTACAGCCCATCCGTTTATGGGTGATGGCTCTACAATTATTGCTCTTACTTCGACAATTGCAGTGATAACTCACATGTGTGGCACAATTGATATTTACACTCATGTGTGCACCCCACATACGTGTTTGCGTTTGACGTAACAAGGGTGCTTTTAATGTTTTATATTATTATTTTTATTTTATTACAATTTTTTTTTATTTAACTTTATTGCTATCACAAGGGGAGGCTAACAAGCCCCCTTATTTGAGAGCTTTAGGCAGGTGACAGGTTCTCTTTATGGAGACATCATGAGGTCTTCCCTGCCCTCCACTGCAACTGATCAAGCACAGATTGTGTTTGATTAGCTGCTTCTCCAGCCACAGTACCTGGGAAACGACAGCTGTGAACCTGGAAGTGATGTACTTGCTGGACTGTGGAGCTCCTGACTCTGGGTCCTCCCACAGGTAGGATTTAGTAGTGGTATGAGGTCAGATGGAGGAACCAGTGAGAGAGCTGGGGGGGTTCATTGAGGTCAACGCTCTTTGGTAGGATGTTGTAGTGGCATGAGGTCAGAGGTAGGAATCAGTGAGCTATGATGGGGTCCATGAAGACCAGCAGTCCTAGGTCCCCCGCAGGTAGAATGTACTAATGACATGAGATCAGAGAGGTAAGAGCTAGTGAGAGTTAAAGGGGTCTATGGAGATCATAACTTATGGGTCCTCCCCACAGGTAGGATTTAGTAGTGGCATGATGTCAGAGGGAGGAACCAATGAGAGCTGGAGAGGTTCATGGAGATCAACACTCTTGGGTCTCACTGCAGGTAGGATGTTCCTTTTAGACCAGGGATATGCAATTAGCAGACTTCCAGCTGTTGCCAAACTACAAGTTCCATCATGCCTCTGCCTCTGGGTGTCATGCTTGATGCTGTCAGTCTCGCTATGCCTCATGGGACTTGTAGTTTGGCAACAGCTGGAGGTCCGCTAATTGCATATCCCTGCTTTAGACCCCTGATGTCTTCCCAGCTCTCCACTGCAGCCAATCATGCAAATATTGCATTTGGTTAGCTGCTTCTCCAGCCACAGTAGCCGAGAATGACAGCTGTGAACCTGGAAGTAACGTCTTACTTTGCAGAGCTCAGGGAAAGGACTTTTCTTGATCTACTAAAAAATATAAGGGAAAGGGGAAGGCACTCACACTGCCACATCTGTATATTTGTGGAAAAAAAATTATCTACTCGGGAGGAGCAAGACAAGGGTCGGACTTTGTAGGCAACACACGAAAAATGGAATAGGAAAATTTGCTTTAATGTCACATAAATGTTAAACAAGGATAAAAACCATACAATGTATATCTCAATAGGAGGTCCCTTGAACGTTGACACGTTTCGCCGTGAGGCTTTGTCAGGACGGACAAAATGGGAAGGTTTTTTACACACACTTGGGACAAATCTCACTATCTCAAAAGGAAATCCAAGACAGCAAAATGTTGCTCAAGGGTTGCCAGTTCATGTGTATAGTATGGTGGGAGCAGCTACATGTGTGGTCTGCTGGTCAAAAAATATCAAGAAAAAGATGTTCTTGCCGGAATACGCTCCACATATGGA
Organism: Rana muscosa; assembly: GCA_029206835.1. Taxonomy (NCBI): domain Eukaryota; kingdom Metazoa; phylum Chordata; class Amphibia; order Anura; family Ranidae; genus Rana; species Rana muscosa. Next base: position 369,551,799 of record CM055125.1, read on the forward strand.
AAGAGCCTGATGCTTACAGCTAGCAGAAATAGCTAGACAGATCAGGTATATCCAATGGGGTATGCCCAGACAGAGGTAGGGGACGTCCTAGTATATAAAAAGGGAAAATTCCATGTTCACCACACCATCCAAGCATGGCTACTTGCAAATAGGAAGCAAATAGCACAGTCAGTGCAGTGATGAGTATATCACTGCTTGAATCTAGTTACTGGACATCAAACCGCAAAACCCCCGGGAGTCAGCTTCGTGCTGATCTACTCCCTGAGCTATGGGTTGGGGCAGTTTAGCGCAGTTTCGGACTTCGGGAACCACATTGACCACTACTAGGGGGATGATTTGGAGGGGGGCAGCACCTTTTCGTCACTGCTGTAGCCGGGAAATGACCTGGAAGTGACGTACTACACATCACTTCAGGTTTCATTGATTGCAGAGGAGATTGGGGAATGGATGTTACTCAGTTTACTCCCAAACAACAGGATGGGGCATTTTACCGTAATTCCAGGCTCCATGGAGGAGCGAGAGAGCCTGGGAACCACCGTGGGCGCTAGTGATGAACCTGGAAGTGACGTACTGCACATCACCTCAGGGTTCATTCATTGCAGAGGAGATCGAGGAATAGATGTTACTCATTCTACTTCCAAACAATGGGTTGGATCAGTTTAGCACAGTTCCGTTTTCCCCAGGGGAACGGGAAAGCCCAGGAACCACCATGGCCGCTACTGGAGGGATGATCTACTCTCGAACTATGGGTTGGGGCAGTTTAGCGCAGTTTCTGGCTCCGGGAACCACACTGACCACTACTAGGGGGATGACTTGGAGGGGGGGCAGCACCTTCTCGGTACTGCCATAGACGGGAAATGACAGATGTGAAACTGGATGTGACGTACTACACACCACTTCAGGTTTCATTAATTTCAGAGGGGATTTGGGAATGGATGTTACTCAGTCTACTCCCAAAAAACAGGGTGGGGCATTTTATCGCAGTTCCAGGGCTCCATTGAGGAACAGAAGAGCCTGGGAACCACCATAGCCGCTACTGGGGGAGGCCGCACCTTCTTGAGGTCTCGTTTAAACCTCTTGAATACCAGGATGTTTATAAACATACCTTTGTAGACCACATGTTAACCTATCTGCCTGTTTAAAATATGGAAGTTTGCACTTCTACAGTTTGTCCATCACCACCTATTGGTTTCTGACCTTACAATCTGATTGTACAACCTCCTGTAGATCTACCAACCACTGCCAGGGCCCGCATGACTTGATAGGTCCTCATTGTACAAAATTTTGGTAAATCTAAAATTTATTGATTGTACGATCAGATGGTAATGTGTATGATGACCGCCATGCACTAAGCTCCTACGTTTGTCCTCTAACATTGGACACAATAGAAAAGTTTACTTTATCTAACTGTATTCCTATTTAAAAATAAAAAAAAACAATACAAGTCGTTGAGATAAAATAAGTAGAGAATCTCGGTCGCCCGTACAGATGAAGGCACACCCGTGTGTTTTCCTGACGCTTGATAGATGCAGGACATGGAAGCCGATTCTATAAATAGAAGGGAAGGATAGTCGGACATTATTTAGGTCTCGTATAATGAAAATAGATGCACGACAAGGTCTCTGGAGATGATTCTTCCTGCCCTGTCGTATTTCTCTTGTCATGCCGCAGCCCATGTGGCGGAATCATTACTGGAAGTGGCCGTCCGCAGTGACTTATTGACTTCTACATATATAGACCCTCCATGGCTGGTGTGACAGCGAGACGCTTCATCTCAACAAGTTCCCGGTGACACACATAACGCGTTCTTATAAGGAAAGTTTACTCCTCCTCTACAGGTTTCCACCGGCTGCTGTACCGCTCTCTGCATAATCAAGGCGATTTTATTGCCGGGATCACAATTTTGATTCTTTTTTTCTTTTCAATTTGATACATTGTTATCTACGGAGTTTGGAAACTTCTCACTCCAATCCGTCTGTTTATATAGCCAGGGGTGGATTAAGAGCACCATGGGCCTGGTGCTGAGGATTTTGAAGGACCTTTTTATGGAAATAAAATAAAATAAAAACGCAAGCACAATATTTTGTTAAAACAAATTAAGTATTTTAAACAAACCGCTCATTCACACTGTTTGTGCAAGAGCACCTGTCAGAAGGAGCACAATTTTTTTAATACTTTTTAAATTATTTTTTCATATTTATTATTTCTTTATTCTTTGGAGGGGGACAGTGGATGGTGTCAGTAGTTTTTTTTTTTTTTTTTATCAATTTCAATAAAAAAAAATGTTACTTTGTTTTTACAATTTTTTTTTATTCTACTTTTTTTGGGGGCGGGGGGGGGGGGGGGGGGCAGTGGATAGTGTCAGTAGGGCAGTGGATGAAGTCAGTAGAGCAGTGGATGGTGTCAGTATTTTTTTTTTTTTATTTGTATTCTTTTTTTTTTTTTTTTACAATTTAATGTTTTAATTATGTTTTACAATTACATTTTTTTAATATTTATTTTGAAAAGGTTTTGGGGGGAATTGGCAGTGAATGTAGTCAGTAGGGCAGAGGACAGTAGCAGGGCGGTGCCCGAATGGTCCACCCCTGCTGGGCCTATATTAGGGAGGAGCCTGGAGCTGCAGTTCCAATAGCCCCTACGTTAATCCAGCCCTGTATATACTTGCTGGGAACAATGTTTCTGAAATTCTTTAAGGCCTCATGCACACTGGACATTTTGCTGTCTCTTCTAGATGCCTTTCCTCCTGGCCGCGGTGTTTTGATGCCTGCAAACGAGTGTTTAATCCAGGAAATAACTGGAAAAATGTAAAAAAATAAATAATGAAAAAAACAAATATTAAAGGATTAAACACAGTGATGATTAACCACTTGCCTACTGGGCACTTTCACCCCCTTCCTACCCAGGCCATTTTTCAGCTTTCAGCGCTGTCACATTTTGAATGACAATTGTGCGGTCGTGTGACATTGTACCCAAATGTAATTTGCGTCCTTTTTTCCCCACAAATAGAGCTTTCTTTTAGTGGTACTTGATCACCTCTGCGGTTTTTATTTTTTGCGCTATAAACAAAAGAAGAGCTACAAGTTTGAAAAAAAAACACAATATTTTTTACTTTTTGCTATAATAAATATCCATTTTTTTTTTTTTTTTTTACATTTTCCTCAGTTTAGGCCGATATGTATTCTTCTACATATTTTTGGTAAAAAAAAATCGCAATAAGCGTATATTGATTGGTTTGCGCAAAAGTTATAGCGTCTACAAAAATAGGGGATAGATTTATAGCATTTTTTTTTTACTAGCAATGGCGGCGATCTGCGATTTTTTTTAATGTGACTGCGATATTGCGGCGGACACATCAGACACTTTTGACACATTTTTGGGACCATTCACATTTATACAGCGAACAGTGCTATAAAAATGCATTGATTACTGTATAAACATGACTGGCAGGGAAGGGGGTTAACACTAGGGGGCGAGGAAGGGGTTAAATGTGTTTCCTAGATGTGTTGTAACTGTGGGGGGAGGGGACTGACTGGGGGAGGTGACCGATGGTTGTCCCTAACCCTAACCCTAACCCTAAGGGACACACCATCGGTCTCCTCTCCCTGACAGGACGTGGATCTGTGTGTTTACACACACAGATCCACGGTCCTGCTCGGTTACTGGGCGATCGCAGGTGCCCGGCGGCCACCAGGCACGCGCATCGGGTCCCCAGCGACGCGGCGCGCGCCCCATAGCTGCTTTTAAAGCCGCAACATCATATGACGTCCGGTCAGAACAAGAGAGTCTTCCGCCCGCCGTCATTTGACGGCGGGCTGTAGACAACTGGTTAACCTCTCAATCCCACACTAGCGTGCCACACCTGCAGACATTGCCTGTGGTTGCGGGGCAGTTGCAGGGCGGCCCCTTTCACTTGAACGGGTCACGATCAGCGGGTGTTACCACTCACCCAAAGCAACAAGGGGTATGATTCTTGCCATGGCTGCAAAGCGTTGTGGCCATGGCATGGGGCACACTAGCGCACCACATCCGTAGGCATTGCATGTGGTTGCAGGGCGGCCTCTTTCACTTGAAAGGATCACGATCAGCGGGTGGTACCACTTGCCCAAAGCAACAGGGAGTATTATTATTGCCATGGCTGCAAAGCATTGGGGCCATGGCATGGGGCACACCTGCGCGCCACAACCATAGGCATTGCTATGGTTGCGGGCCACTTGCAGGATGGCCTCATTCAATTGAACGGGTCACGATCAGCGGGTGGTACCACTCACCGAAAGCACCAGGTGGTATGATTCTTGCCATGGCTGCAAAGCATTGTGGACATGGCATGGGGCACACTAGCGCACCACATCCGTAGGCATTGCATGTGGTTGCAGGGCACTTGCAGGGAGGTCCCGTTCACTTGAGAAGGTTACAATTGATGGGCGGAACATCTGCCAAAAGCAACAGAGGGTATCGTTTCCGCTAAGCAATGCATCGTGGCCATTGCATGCGTACAACCCTGGCTGCTGCCTCTGCAGCTTAAGGGGGTAGCGGTTGGGGGTGGTAAGAGCGCAGCTCACTGTGAACCGGATAAGAGATTGTGTGTGCCGCTCAGGCTGTAAAGGGTTTGGTCCTGTGTCCAACCACTGTGAATGTCGGCCAGAGAAGAAGTTCGTCTTGACTCCAAAAGTCAAATGTAAAACAAAGGATGAATCACAGACTCACTGTGATAAAGTATGTGGCAGTCTCAGTCCGGGCTCCAACCAGGCCACGCCCCCAATGCGCTTCGCTCTTGATTAAACTTTAATGGCCGAAGCGAAATGCATTGTGAGCGTGGCCTGGCGGGAGCCCAGACTGAGACTTCCACATACTTTTATCACACCAGGTCTGTTTAGCTCAAGGGATACATCCTTTGTTTTACAAGAGCACAGCTCAACCACAGTGTTTTACAGCCCCCCAACCTCGGATGTGAAGCAAACCTTCACCTTCTTCGTCAACTCATCCCCACACATATTTTTTTACCTTTTTTATCACTTGCCACTTCCTTTTAGATTGTAAACTCTCATGGGCAGGGAACACCTAATCCTTTTGTATTGAATTATATACACTATGTTATCAAAAGTATTGGGACATCCTGCCTTTACACGCACATGAACTTTAATGGCCTCCCAGTCTTAGTCCGTAGGGTTCAATATTGAGTTGGCCCACCCTTTGCAGCTATAACAGCTTCAACTCTTCTGGGAAGGCCGTCCACAAGGTTTAGGAGTGTGTCTATGGGAATGTTTGACCATCCAGGAGCACATTTGTGAGGTCAGGCACTGATGTTGGATGAGAAGGCCTGGCTCGCAGTCTCTACTTTAATTCATCCCAAAAGGGTTGAGGTCGGGACTCTGTGCAGGCCAGTTCCTCCACCCCAGACTTGCTCATCCATGTCTTTATGGATCTCGCTTTGTGCACTGGTCCGCAGTCATGTTGGAACAGGAAAGGTGCCATCCCCAAACTGTTCCCACAAAGTTGGGATCATGAAATTGTCCAAAATGTCTTGGCATGCTGACGTCTTAAGAGTTCCCTTTACTGGAACTAAGGGGTCAAGCCAAACCCCTGAAAAACAACCCCACACCATAATCCCCCCTCCACCAAATAAATTGCACCAGTGCACAAAGCAAGGTCCATAAAGACATGGATGAGCAAGTTTGGGGTGGAGGAACTTGACTGGCCTGCACAGAGTCCTGATCTGAACCTGCTAGAACAAGTTTTGGATGAATTAGAGCGGAGACTGTGAGCCAGGCCTTCTCGTCCAACATCAGTGCCTGACCTCACAAATGCACTTCTGGAGGAATGGTCAAACTTTCCCATAGATTAGGGTGACCAGACATCCCTGTTTTCTGGGGACAGTGCCCGGATTGAGGACACTGTTCCTGGACCAAGTCTGTCCCCAGTTTTGTCCCCGGATTGGATTTGAACAGGGGCTGGGGCAATTTCAAAGACAGTCAGTGCAGAATTAAAAAAAAAATATTCAGAATTACACACCCCCCGCTTCGCCGCTCCTACTAGCTTAGGGGGGGGGGTGTATTTTTTTCCATTATCTGTGCCCCTTTCTGATGATCATGTGCTGGTCGGAGCGGAGGGAATATTTCTTAAGTTTCGGGTGCATGCCCATTCAGCTCCGCTTGCATGTTCTTCTGCCTTGGCTCAAGTCCCGGCCAGCCGCCTGCCTGCTTATCTCCTTGCCTTCCCTGGCGTAGTGATCTTCCTCCGCTCCCCACCCAGTAGTAGCCGGGGCCCGGAGAGTAAGACTTGACAGGCTGTGAGGCGGGCGGCGACAATGACGGGCAGAGAGTCGCTAATTGCTGCCATTACTAATAAAAAAAAAAAATGGTCCTGGATTTCATTTTAAAAATCTGGTCACCTTACCATAGACACACTCCTAATCCTTGTGGACGGCCTTCCCAGAAGAGTTGAAGCTGTTATAGCTGCAAAGGGAGGGCCAACTCAATATTGAACCCTACTGACTAAGACTGGGATGCCATTAAAGGTCATGTTCCTGTAAAGGCAGGTGTCCCAATACTTTTGGTAATATAGTGTATTGTATTGTAAAGGTAATGTCTTTCCCTATATTGTAACGCTCAAATTGTTGGCGTTGTATAAATCCAGTATATTATAATGAAGCATCTGATAACTGCTCAGTTAAGTAGAACTTGGCTTTACTTCCACTTCTTTGGGTTACAATGAGAATGAGGTCACACAGTTCTAGATGACATCATTGTCAGGGTTTGCGGAGGATGCTTTGCCAGCTGAATTCCGACAGCCGCCTGAGCGTTGTGTAATGTATTTCGAGTCAATGAAAAGTGCTGAACAAGCCGTTCCCCAAACACATGGAAATTTCGGCATTCTATTCCACATGAACTGCTCTCCGTTGCGTGCTGAGGTCTCCCTTCGTTCCAAGGGCTTCATTTCTTCTGGCAGAGGGGAAGATTTCCTGAGCAGCCGCATACAAAGCCCCCATCATTCAGACCACAAAGGCGTTTAATGGGCCTCATTTATGAAAGCGTCTGGTAGAAGGAAAATTGTGCAAAATCTGGCCAGTTTTCTTGACGAGAAACCTGAAAGCCTCGTACACACGACCGGTTTTCTCGGCAAGAAAATTGCTGGCAGAGCTTTCTTGCCGAGTGAACTGTGCGTGTGTAAGCGGCTTTCAGGTTTCTTGTCAAGAAAACTGGCCAGAATCTCGACGAGAAAAATAGAAAACCCGAGAGTGTGTACGCTTACCTGTCGCCGTGGAAGCCCGCGCATGCTCGAAATGACTTTGACGCATGCGCGGTAGCTTCCTAGGCATAGGTAGGGTCAGGGCCGCCATCAGAAATTTTGGGGCCCCTTACACAGCTTCAGGCATGGGCCCCCTGGAGCAGAGGAGAACCGGGGGGGGTGCTGCCGGCGCGAATTGAGAAGCGGGGGCTGGCGCAAATTGAGAAGCGAAGCGGGGGGGTGATACCGCCGCAAATTGTTGAGGTTGGGGGGGCTTTGGGTGCTGACGAACACAAAAAAAAAAAGAACAAAAAAAAAAAAAGGGAGGTTGCCATCCGGGGCCCTGGGGACCTCTGGGCCCCTTACAATTTTTTTTTAAAAAAAAATTAAATAAATAACATAAATAAATTAAAAAAAAATTAAATAAAAAAAAATTAATAAAAAAAAAAAAATTATAAAAAAAAAAAGGGGGGTTGACATTTGGGGCCCTGGGGAACTCCGGGCCCCTTACAAAAAAAAGGGGGGGCATCTGGGCCCCTTACAGGTGTACTGCCTGTACCCCCCTGATGGTAGGGTGTAGCAAGATGGCGGCGACGGCATCGAATGTGACGAGCGCACGCTCGTCGTAGTCGATGACGTCACTGCGTTCGTTCCATTCAAAAGAACGGCGGTTCTTTTGAATCGACCGTGTGTACACTCGGCCGGGACAAGATTCTTGTCAAGAATCTCGTCAGGGAAAAACGACAGGTTCTTTCCTGACGAGATTCTCGGTCGTGTGTACGAGGCTTGAACCATTCTTCAGATGGGGGCTGTTGAGTGAAGCTCAGACATCAGCTCACTAATGCCGCGTACACACGATCGGAATTTCCGACAACAAAACCGTGGATTTTTTTTCCGACGAATGTTGGCTCAAACTTGTCTTGCATACACACGGTCACACAAATGTTGTCGGAAATTCCGATCGACGAGCCAAGAAAAATTAGGTTCAATGATTCCGAGCATGCGTAGAATTGTGTACACAACAGCTTTTGTCGTCGGAAAATTTGAGAACCAGCTCTCAAATTTTTGTTGTCGGAAATTCCGACAGCAAATGTCCGATGGAAGCCTACATCGGGTCGGAATTTCCGACCAAGAGCTCCCATCGAACATTTGTTGTCGGAAATTCCGAGCGTGTGGACGCAGCATACGAGTGAGAATTGTTGGAAGTCTCCATCCTTGGTTGGGATCTATGTAGCCCCTGAAATTGTAATAACAAAATAGCCCCCCTATGAAAAAATGTGTCATATGATTGTATAGTGAGGTTACAAAATTCATACATTATCAGGGTAAAGCTGAAGATCCTTCCCTCTCATCAACATGCTAATGACATTTTTAAATACAACCTCCCTGTTTTTATTATTTTTTTTTTCTTTTTTTTTTTTTCTTTTTTTTTTTGTTTACAAACTTTTTTATTGTGTACAAAATAATGGTACAAACATTATGTCATGACATCAGAGAATTGCAGTATTTTCAATCAATAATTATAATGATTTATGACAGAGTAACCAACCGCCTTTATTTATTTATGACATTATTATTTTTATTTTCTATGCAATGCAGGAAGATCATGGTTGGGATCTCTGTATTGTTTAGGGAGTTTGAATTAACCACGTAAGCCCCGTACAATTTCCCTGGTTAAAGGGGGCACAGACAGCAATAAAAACTAACAGGGGCTCTAATCTACCTCCCCTCTATCCAAAACAAAAAAAAAAGTTTTGCCTATATTTCTACTTTAATCACTTCAGCCCCGGACCATTTGGCTGGCCAAAGACCAGGCCACTTTTTGCGATTCGGCACTGCTTCGCTTTAACTGACAATTGCGCGGTCGTGCGACGTGGCTCCCAAACAAAATTGACGTCCTTTTTTCCCCACAAATAGAGCTTTCTTTTGGTGGTATTTGATCACCTCTGAGGTTTTTATTTTTTTGCGCTATAAACAAAAAAAGAGCAACAATTTTGAAAAAAATTCAATATTTTTTACTTTTTGCTATAATAAATATCTCCCAAAAATATATATATATTTTTTTTTCCTCAGTTTAGGCTGATACGTATTCTTCTACATATTTTTGGTAAAAAAAAATCACAATAAGCGTTTATTGGTTGGTTTGCGCAAAAGTTATAACGTCTACAAAATAGGGGATAGTTTTATGGCATTTTTATTAAGATTTTTTTTTTTTACTAGTAATGGCGGCGATCAGCGTTTTTTATCGGGACTGCAACATTATGGCGGACACATCGGACACTTTTGACACCATTTTGGGACCGTTGTCATTTTTACAGCGATCAGTGCTATAAAAATGCGCTGATTACTGTAAAAATGACACTGGCAGTGAAAGGGGTTAACCTGTAGGGGGCGCTGAATGGGGTTAAGTGTGCCCTGGGGAGTGATTCTAACTGTTAGGGGGCGTGGCTTGGGGTGACACGTCACTGATCACTGTTCCCGATGACAGGAAACAGACGATCACGGACAGTGCCACTAGGAAGAACGGGGAGATGTTTGTTTACACTTACCTCACCCCGTTTTTCAGCTCTGTGACCCGATCGCGGGACACCGGCGGCGATCAGGTCCGTAGGTCCCGCAGGCGTGGTCACGGAGCTCCCGACCGGGTCGCGAGCGCGCCACCGGCTGGAATCTTAAAGGGGACGTACCTGTATACCCTTATGCCCAGCCGTGCCATTCTGTCGACCTATATCGTCGCGCGGCGGTCGTCAAGTGGTTAAGAAAACGTGTAAACAGCATGACGACTTTCTGCCCCATACTTTTTCCTGTTGGGAAGCTGGATTTCCTGCTGTAGCACCCTCCTAGTTAGAGCAGGTTGCTAGGCAAATTTAGTTGGCTCCTCTGTAGCCATTTGATCAGGGCTTGATTGCTCTGCCCTGATCAGTGTCTCACATGCTGCTCACCTGGTTGCCTTCCCCTGTGTTCTAGAGTATAGTGGGATAAAGAACAGAAAGGCAGCCTGAATATTTATGGGGATCCAGACAATCCATGGGGAGGTATTCCCAGTAGGTGGCTGGGGAGCCCATAAATAGTTTGAGGCCTGGGCAGGAGTGTTGGAGCTTCCTGTTCATGAAGGTTCTCCATTTCAGGGTATACAGTATCTAGTAGTAGTTAGTTACCTTCTGGACTTGTTCTATAATGTTGAAGATGTTTGGTAGCTCCTCTAAGCCGGTTGAGTCGCTTTGTTAGGAATTCTTCCTTACGTACATTTTCCTCTCTACAAGACCAATGCCAGATCCCAAACTCATAAATGTTCAGGTACCTTCAAGTAATGCAGAAAAAAAAGGGGGGGGGGGAATTGGGACTTTAAATGAGATGTGTGTTAGGAGAAAAGACAATGAATTACACAATCAAGAAGGTTTATTTTGTAAAAAAAATGCATGGGACATGATACATAGCAGATATGACGAGCTGATAAACACATGATGAGCAATGTGAGAATTCCATTATTGCACATGATGAATAAAATCAAAGGAAACAGTATGATATACAGACATGATAAAATACAGAACTGCATTAAAAAGCTTGACGCATTTCATGGATTAAGTTCTACTTCTTCAGAAGCAAATTCAGGGTTCATATTGCACAGCTCTTATATAGTCATGGAGTGTTATAGCCTGGTGGCCATGGAAAGCCGGGAAGTCGGGAACCATCTCCACCGGGAGCTGAGGGGGCATACAACTGCATACAGCCAGGGTCAAGTTACCACACTCGAGGGGAGCGAGAAAAAGGTGTCCATGATGGGCTGCAGGTGGTTACCTGTAAACAGCTCCAAGACACCAAGGCCGCTGCATGTGAGACCCCCAGCCTCACACTGGGTGTGTTAGAATGAGGCATTCACGCCAACACAACTGACATGGTAAGGCCAGTGTCTGGGGAGATGCCCAACACCTGCTGAGATGGAAGGGGTTATAGGGATGGAAGTGTATGCTCGCTTAGACCGTATGATTCTAAAGTCCCAAACTTCCCCCTTCAAGTAATGCATTTCTTCTCCAACCATCTTAGAGGACAATCAGACCTACAGTCCCAAACATTTTTTGAACACATGCTCCTTGGACCCACATGCTCCTGGTTTGATATACAAAATATATGCCCACTTGCTCTCCACACCTAGTACACATCCACCAGCTTATAACACACGTTAGGCTACTGATCTTGATATTCAACTAAAGGACTGGTCAGATATTTGGTACTCCATTAAATCTTCTATTGTTACTGTAACATATTGGCTTTGGAAACAAATTAAAAAGTTTTAACTACAGTAGATGGCACCTAGTTCCAGATAGAATTGCAAAAGATACTTCCCACTTACTCCCTGAAGTCATAGTCACCTACAACTAGATTTTGTAGCTTCTCCAATGACTTCAGAATTTAAGGTGTGGCTTGGACAATTGGACCAGCTACAAAACGCCTTCAACATTACAGAAAAAGTCAAGTTGAAGTTGACTATTGCTGCGAGATAATTATATTGAAGTTGGGGTCCTGCTATAAGACGGGTGTCACCATTTACCGTATATACTCGAGTATAAGCCGAGATTTTCAGCCCTTTTTTTGGGGCTGAAAGTCCCCCCCTCGGCTTATACTCGAGTCAGCGAAAAATTTTCCATTGTAAATAGTACCTGTAAAGATGTTGCGGCTGCAGCATCCATCGTTCAAATTCCGCGGCATCCATCGTTCAAATTCCGCGGTCTCTTCCTGTTCCGTCCGTGATAGGCGAATCTCATCAGACACTCTCCGCCTATCACAAACGTTCTCTCATCCTCAGTTTTCCAGCAGACGTCTGTGATTGGCGGAACACCCAACACAGTGTCTGCTGGGAAAACTGAGGATGAGAGAATGATCGTGATAGGCGGAGAGTGTCTTCTGAGAATCGCCTATTGAACGAATTTGAACGATGGACGCCGCAGCCGCAACTTCTTTACAGGTACTATTTACAATGTAAAATAGGGAACAGCGAGCTAGGGAGCAGTGGACAGTGAGGCATTGGCTTATACTCGAGTCAGTAAGGTTTCCCAGTTTTTTTGGCAACATTAGGTACCTCGGCTTATACTCGAGTCGGCTTATACTCGAGTATATACGGTTCATCCAGTGATGGATCATTTGCCTGGGGGCACCTGCAAAGAAGTCATTAAGGGTAAAGATACAACTATGGTACCATGTCATACGGTGTATGGAGGTTACAGCTGGGATCAGAGGGAGCATTGCATGTGGTCCATGAAGACTAAAATGTGAACCCAAGACTTACTTCATCTGCTCACCAGTGGCGGCTGCTGCTAAACATTTTTGGGGGGGCAGCAAACAAACCCCTCCAGTTCTGCACTCACCCCACAAACGTAGCCCTCCAGTGGTCATGGCTCCCCTGATACCCGGTCCACGGCTTCCTCCCGGCTAACCCAGTCTTCTTTAGATCAGCCTCCTGTCCTGATTGGCTGGGACGAGAAGCTGGACACCGATGACGAATATTGATTCGCTAGTATTACAAGTGGGAGGACAACCTTTTACAAACCATCTAGAGCCTCAAGCCCTGTACACACGGGCGGGAATCCCCGTCGGAATAAAAAACCGTTGGTTTTCTCGATGGGATTCCTGGCAAGCTTGTCTTGCCAAGCCCTGTGTACAGACAGCCATTCAAAAAAAACTTTGTTCTTTTGAATGGCAAGAACGCGGTGACGTCATCGACTACGACAAGCTGGCGTTCGTCACATTCAATGCCATCGCCGCCATATTGCTACACCCCACACTAACCTTGTATGCTAAGTCTTTTCGAGCATGTGCGGGTTTACCTCGAACAGGTAAGCATACAGACGACCGGTTTTCTCGGCAGGAAACACTCTGCCGAGAATCCTGATGAGCAAAATGGAGAGCAGGTTCTCTATTTTTCTCGTCGAGATTCCCGGCAGTTTTCCTGACGAGAAACCATACACATGAACGGTTTTCTCGGCAAAAAGCTCTCCCAGCAGTTTTCTTGCCGTGAAAACCGGTCGTGTGTACGAGGCCTCAGGCTCTAATCACATGCTTGTAAAAAAAACGACAGACCTCATAGAAAGCTATTAGTTTAATGCCCTACATGCAAACTATGCAAACTTTTGGACCAGCCGCCACTGCTGCTCATATACTTCTTATAGAACCAAAACTTTTTTTTTCCCCACAATAGACATTGTATTTCATGAGTATTCAATTGCGTTGTGAAAAGAATTCAGTAGCCTTTAGGTGGAAAATGACTTGCAGCATAGATTTTCCAAATCATTTGTTGCTGGATGGAGCATTCGGCAGATAATTTCGGCTTAGTCCGACTCTTGTTTACCGCGCTGTGTTTCAGTGATTTGCAACAGAAGAAATTGCAATTACAAGACTCAGAACACCAGAGTCATGCATCTGTTTTAAAATAAAAAGAGACGAGAACAAAAATAATCCAGCATTTTATTATATACAGGTTGGAGGTATTAAAGTCCAACTCCAGCCAAAATGTTACTCTTATGCCTTGTACACACGGTCGGAATTCCCGAGGAAAAAAGTCAGACGTAATTTTTTCATCGGATATTTCGACCGTGTGTATGCCCCATCTGACTTTTTCCGTCGGAAATTCCGACGGACTTAGAAAGAGAACATGTTCTCTTTTTTTCCGATGGAAAAAAATTATTTTGAAAATTCTGTTAGTCTGTATGGAACTCCGACGGAGAAAAAACCACGCATGCTCAGAATCAAGTCGGCGCATATGCTTCATTTTTCTCGGCTCGTCGTAGTATTTTACGTCACTGCATTCTTGATGGTCACAATTTGGTGTGACATTGTTTATGCAAGACAGCTTGAACAGAATTCCGTTGGAGTTTATTCTGACAGAAAATCCGACCGTGTGTGCAAGGCATACGTTTTGGATAGAGCAGGTGGTTAGCGCTGATGTCCAATACTTTCCCCTTTTTCTTGCAAGGTCAGTGGCTAGGGTTGAGCTGACCCGAACTGTAAAGTTCGGGTCCGTACCAAACTTTTGGGTTTTTGGGTCCCGGACCCGAACAATTGACTGTATGTTCGGTTTCGGCGATGTAATGGCGCATTTTTAAAAGCTGCAGGGCAGCCAATCAACTTTTGTTTTGGAATTTTCTGTATATTGTTTTCGTGTGTGTAAAGTATGCCTGTAAAGTCGCGCTTGTTTCCCGTGCTTAGAACTGTCCCTGCACCAAGTGTCATTTCTGAAGTAAAAAAAGTCATTTAAAACTCACTCGCGGCTATAATGAATTGTCGGCTCCTGGCAATACATAGAAAAGTCATTGATAAAAAGAAAAAAAAAATGCGTGGGGGTTCCCTCAAATTCAATAACCAGGCCCTTCAGGTCTGGTATGGATATTAAGGGGAACCCTGCCGCAAATTTAAAAAAAAATGCGTGCGGTTCCCCCCAAATATCCATACCAGGCCCTTCAGGTCTGGTATGGATTTTAAGGGGAACTGAACCCCAATTTTTTTTTTAAAAAATGGCGTGGAGTTCCCCCAAAAATCCAGACCAGACCCTTATCCGAGCACGCAACCTGGCAGGCCGCAGGAAAAGAGGGGGGGACGAGAGAGCGCCCCCTCCCGTCCTGAACCCTACCAGGCCACATGCCCTCAACATGGGGAGGATGCTTTGGGGGTCTGTGACCCCTCAAAGCACCATGTCCCCATGTTGATGGAGACAAAGGCCTCATCCCCACAACCCTTGCCCGGTGGTTGTGGGGGTCTGCGGGCGGGGGGCTTATCGGAATCTGGAAGACCCCTCCCCTATGTGAATTGGTAATGGGGTACATTGTACCCCTACCATTTCACAAAGAAAGTGTAAAAAATTTTAAAAAAAAATACACAGACACCATTGGGAAAGTCCTTTATTAAAAAAAAAAAAAAAAAAACATTCCAGCGATTTAAATCCAGTGTCCCACGGCAATCCGATGTCCGGCGCTGTCCACACGAAACGTCATTGGCTGAGCCTGAGCGGACCTGATGGAGAACTTACTCCGCAGTGTAATAAATGAATAGACCCGCCCCTTCTAAAGTTCCCCATCAGGTCCGCTCAGCCAATGACGTAGGTGTAAGGCTGAGGACCTGATGCGGAACATGAGAAGGGGCGGGGTCTATTCATTTATTATACTGCGGAGGAAGTTCCCCATCAGGTCCGCTCATCCAATGACGTAGGCGGGGTCTGACATACGAGGGGGCGGACCTGATGGGGAACTTCCTCCACAGTTTAATACATGAAAAGACCCGCCCCTTCTCACATTCCGCATCAGGTCCTCAGCCTTACACCTACGTCATTGGCTGAGCGGACCTGATGGGGAACTTTAGAAGGGGCGGGTCTATTCATTTATTACACTGCGGAGGAAGTTCCCCATCAGGTCCGCTCAGGCTCAGCCAATGATGTTTCGCGTGGACAGCGCTGGACATCGGATCACCGCGGGACACTGGATTTCATCGCTGGAATGTTTTTTTTTTTGTTTTTTTTTTTTTAATAAAGGACTTTCCCAACGGTGTCTGTGTAATTTTTTTACAATTTTTTACACTTTATTTGTGAAATGGTAGAGGGACAATGTACCCCATTACCAATTCACATAGGGGGGGGGGCGGGATCTGGGGGTCCCCTTTGTTAAAGGGGTCTTCCAGATTCCGATAAGCCCCCCGCTCGCAGACCCCCACAACCACTGTGCAAGGGTTGTGGGGATGAGGCCCTTGTCCCCATCAACATGGGGACATGGTGCTTTGAGGGCTCACAGACCCCCAAAGCATCCTCCCAATGTTGAGGGCATGTGGCCCTCTCTATCCAAAACTAAAAAAAGTTTGCCTGTAGTTCTACTTTAAGCACATAATCATGTACCTGTACGTCATCTCCTTCGTCGGCTCGGGGCGTGCGCACGTGCACCGCCGGAGCCGCGCTCCTGCTGTGATTGGACACAGCAGAAGCCAATCAGCGGGTCCAGTGGCCGCGATGGCCGCCGGCCACCCGCTATCGTTCAGAGGAGAGACAGAACGGCGGTCTGTCTATGTAAACAAGGCAGACTGCTGTCCTGTCAGAGAGGAAGAGAGGGATCTTGTGTTCCTGCTAATCAGGAACTCCGCTTCCTCTCTTCCTCCAGGTAAACCATCCCCCACACAGTTAGAGATCACTCCCTCGGAGAACACTTAAAGTAGAACTATGGGCAAAACTTTCATTTTGGATAGAGTAATGGAGGGTAATAACCCCAGTCAGATTTTTTTTCGCCATCTCTGTCCCATTGCAAAGATTTCTTTTCACTTCCTGTCCCATAGCCAACCAGGAAGTGAGAGGATATCTCTGCAAATTAAAGGAATTTTTTGGGGACCCCAAGCTCACCAGAACTAGTGTCCCCATTGAAAGATTTCACAGCACAGTGATTGGACACAAGAGGTGGGATTTATGATTTCTCCAATCACAAGCAGGGGGCGGGGATTGTGCTCCTCCAGGCATTCGGGGCCAGAACAAGTACTGTCAGCGAGTAAAGCGGTGATGTGGCAGCCTTTTTTGGGGGCATCAGATTGGCCTGGGGGGTGTCTGTGTCAGTTTCATTCCGGGACACTGTATTGTCCTGGAATGAATGTGCCTGGGACAGACCTGCAAAATACGGGACTGTCCCGGGCAATCCGGGACACGTGGTCACCCTAGGACAAATAGAGAGGGGGAATCTTCTTAATAGGGGCACAGACAGCAAAAAAAAAACTAACAGGGGATCAAATCTACCTCCCCTCTATCCAAAACTAAAAAAAGTTTTGTCTATAGTTCTACTTTAACCACTTAAGCCCCGGAACATTTGGCTGGCCAAAGACCAGGCCACTTTTTGCGATTCGGCACTGCGTCCCTTTAACTGACAATTGCGCGGTCGTGCGACGTGGCTCCCAAACAAAATTGACGTCCTTTTTTCCCCACAAATAGAGCTTTCTTTTGGCGGTATTTGATCACCTCTGCGGTTTTTATTTTTTGTGCTATAAACAAAAATAGAGCGACAGTTTTGAAAAAAAAAATGCATTCTTTTTGCTATAATAAATATCCCCAAAAAATATATAAAAAACATTTTTTTCCCTCAGTTTAGACCGATACGTATTCTTCTACATATTTTTGGTAAAAAAAATCGCAATGAGCATTTATTGATTGTATAGCGACCTCACCTCTGCCTCCCTGTTCTCTTCTCGATCAATGGCTCTCGGCTAGGGGACCCAGGAGGAGAGTGTGGGGCACTACCAGCTTGTATCCTTTTATGTGCAGAGGTGTGAGCTATAACCTTTTACCTTTGGGTCTGTGCCCCTGTCCAGAGCCAAAAACTTCCCTTGAGAATGACCCTTTAACTCCCAGAAAGTCAAGTTCCACAACACTGAAAGTCCAACACTTATTTATTCTTCAGAGCAATAAATAGTCCTTTAAGAGCGACTGGTTAGACATAGAACAGAACACAGTGGGGAGGAGGTCCAGGCACAAACTTGAACTTGGGTTTTCTCCTGTTCCGTTATAGTCCGAACAGGCTTGGCGCACAGTCGCTGCCACCGACCGTGAGGGGGTCTCTGCCACAGACCAGATGAATAAGGCCTCTGCCACAGACCTGGTTGTTGGGTCTCTGCCACCGACTTGATTCACGATGTGTCGCTGCCATAGACCATGAGAACGTGGACTACCTTCTATGGGAAATGGCCCCGGTCAGAGAGAGGACATCCATCCGGACAGTTACCAAAGGCCCCGCCGTCAACAGCAAATGCTGCACTGGGTCTTCGGAAGGGTCACCTCCCTGGCCTCCTCATCCCAGATTTGGGTGTCCAACACCAGAGGACACCCTAGGAGCCCTCGATCCCTTGCGGGACCCAGTCGAAGGTACTGGGCCCCAGGCCTCCAGAGAGTACCTCACCCCAGACTAAAGGTGTCTGGGATGGAACCGCAACTCCGTCTCCGGGCCTAGGGCACCCGGAGACCTCACGCACATGCACCCAGGCTGAAGGTGCCTGGGCGCGGACCTCGTGCGGAAGATTTCTGCCCCCTTTATACCCTTCCCCGGCATGCACAGCGTGTTCCCCGCCCCGCTGTACTACTGCTGCGAGAGGACACAAAGGGCACAGCCCTCCAATGGTGGTTCAACCCCAGCCTATGGCAACAGTGCCACCTATAGACCGCAGGGAACTAGACACCATTGATATCCTCCACTGACATAAATTGGTCCAGGAATCCTAACAATGGTTGCATCTGAGCCTGATACCACTCAGATGCCTCCCCTAAATATGACCACCCGCTACAATTGGTTTGCGCAAAAGTTATAGCGTCTACAAAATAGGAGATAGTTTTATGGCATTTTTATTATTTTATTTTTTTTCACTAGTAATGGCGGCGATCAGCGATTTTTATTGTGACTGCGGCATTATGGAGGACACATCGGACACTTTTGACCTTGTGTTCCTGCTGATCAGGGAGGAGTGGGAGGAATAGTGCCCCATCATTGGTATCAGTGGGAGAAATAGTGCCCCATCATTGGTATCAGTGGGAGGAATAGTGTCTCATCATTGGTGTCAGTGGGAGGAATAATGTCCCATCATTGGTGTCAGAGGAAGAAATAGTGCCCCATCATTGGTGTCAATGGGAGGAATTCTGCCCCATCATTGGTGTCAGTGGGAGGAATAGTGTCCCATCATTGGTGTCAGTGGGAGGAATAGTGTCCCATCATTGGTGTCAGTGGGAGGAATAGTGTCACATCATTGGTGTCAGTGGGAGGAATAGTGTCCCATCATTGGTGTCAGTGGGAGGAATAGTGTCCCATCATTGGTGTCAGTGGGAGGAATAGTGTCCCATCATTGGTGTCAGTGGGAGGAATAGTGCCCCGCCCATCATTGGAGCACAGGTGTGTCAGGAGGAAGGTGCCTCTGAAGCTGCTCTGTGAGAGGGGAGTGGTGGTGAAATCTATCCCAGCTCCCTGGCCCCCTTTCTGGGGAGGCCATGGAGGCCAGCGGGGCCTCTCCTGCTGGAGGCTCCCAGCCATCTCCTGGGCCATCAGGTGAACTGCCTGCCTCTGCACAAGCCGATCTCTCTGCCCCTGGTGAGGATGAAGGCTCGGAGGCCATTCGGGAGCGAGTGGTGGCCGGGATTAAGGTCCTGAACAGGGAGAGGGACAAGCTTTACAAGTTGAGAGCGGAGTTGAAGCGCCTGCGAAGGCAACGTGAGGGCTTACACAGCCAGAAACGGGGATCCATGGATCCGGAAATCCAGCTGGCCAAGGTCCGTGTGGATCATCAGGAGACCATCGTGGCCATGATGGAAGGCAGAGATGGGCCCTTCAAAGAGAAGTTTTGTAACGACAAGAGGTTTGCAAGGGTGACAAAGATGGAGGTGGAGGAGGAGGAGACCCCCAGTTCTGACCCCCTGCCCCCCCAGGGAGAGGTAAGCAGCCCCATGCCTTCCCAGGAATCTGGAGGCATGCTGAGGGCCATCCAGGTAATGGAGTCTCCTATGCGGGGGGATCAGATGGTGTTTAATGAGGAAGACATTTCTGATGATGTACCTGATAAAGTAAAGCCTGCTAAGTCCCATGTTGTGGATAAGACTGTTTTTGTTCCTTTTAACACTGTGACTGACAATGTGCCTAATGACAATCAGGCTGCTAGTCCTGTATGCAGCAATGTTGTGCCTGCTGAGGCTGCAATGCAGCAAGAGTTACATTTAAAAAATGTCATTTCTGTGGATGGACTGCAAGTGTCAGCACAGCCCATTAACCTTTCTTTGGCTGAGTCCAAAGCTGTTTGCCCCACTGCTGCTGAGGACTCTACAGTGCAGCATCAGGAGACAGCTGGTATTGCAGCAACTGTGACCATTCCTGATGGGAATTTGAATAGTTCTGTGACTGATAACAATCACCCCAGTACCAGTGTGATGAACAATCCTGCTACAGATCCTGCCATTTCAGTTCATACAGTTGATAATAATAATAATATACAGAGTGATGTGGCTTCAGTGTCAGCCCTTGGCCCTGATAAACCTACTTTTGCACAGGTGGCACACTCTGCTCCTGGTAGTCCCGCTCCCAAGCGGGGTTTTCCACTGCAAGCTGCCACCTTGAGCACCCCAAGATCTGGTCTTGGGTCTCTGGCTTCTGCTGGGGGTCCAAGACGTAATGTAGTTATCCTGAAATGGGAAGGTGGTGCCATCCCTCCAGCACGGCGTGCAGTGGTGGACTTGATATTGGAGATGGGTTTTGGTGCAAATGACCTGTATGCCTTTATACACGTAGCTGGGACAAGGGACTATACAGTTAGCTTCACCAGGCCAGAGGGTCTTGACCTGTTCTGGGAGCGATATGAGGCTCGGTGCAGGTCAAGACCTGAATGGGAAGGTCTGGTCCCAGTTGCGGTTTCTCAGAGGTCAACAGTAAAAAAAATAACCATTATCCTGACCAATGAGAGTGTTCCTGCTCGGGATCTAGAGGTCTGGTTAAGGAACTATGGGGAAGTTTTGACCAAACCTAATAAAATCCATGATGAGCGTAACATCTGGACTGGGGGATGGTCGGTAACAGTCAGGTTGGCCAGGGATGGGAATGTTGTCCGTCACCTGCCCTCCTCAGCTTTCATAGGGAGGGATAGGATGACTGTTTTCTACCCTGGTCAGCCGAAGCTGTGTCACCGCTGTGGAGAAAAGGGGCACTTGAGCTCCTCCTGTTCAGCCTTGATGTGTTCAGTGTGTCGGGGTCAGGGTCATATGGCTAAGGACTGCACTAAGATGATCAGGTGCAACCTGTGCCTGCGCCTTGGCCACCCCTACAGCAGATGTCCTGAAGCCTGGCACAATATGGAGAAGGAGGTAGTAGAGGACATGTCAAGGCTGGACAGGATGGAGGGTGAGACCCCTGGTGTACCATCCTCCTCTGCGGTGACCCCCTCCCCTGGTCCTGCTCAGGATCCCTCTCCAGTTCCTGTGGCCACCCCTCCTGTGTCTGTAAGTACTCCTTCTGTTTCTGTCTCTGTGTCCCCCCAGCCTACTGTACCCTCTCCTCTTGTGTCGGAACCTTCCAAGTCTGTGCCCCCCGAGTCTGTTACCCCCCAGGAGTCTACCCCTCCCGAGTCTGACTTAAAGGGATCACCCCCCCCACCAGCGTGTACTAAAATGGGCGCCCCTTCCTCTGTAAAGAAGTCTTGTGGAAAGACTTTAAAGAAAAAAATAAGAGATGAGGGCATCTCTGAGGCTGACCTGCGGTACCTGGAGGAGAGAAGGAAGGTTGGGAGGCGGAAGAGGCAGGCGGTGAGGACGGAACGGGGACGAGAAGCTCCGGTTTCTGTCTCCAGCCGTCATAGGTCCTCCAAGTGGGATATTTCTTCATCTGGAGCTTCTTCTGAAAGAAGTTCCGATTCTGAAATGGACTTTGAGGCGGCCTCTAGAAAGAGAGAGGCTTCTGGTGATGAGCAGCAGAGGGGAGCTAAGAAGCAATCCACCCAATAACCCAAATGGCGGTTCCCCCTCCGTTAAAAGTGGTGACAATTAATGTCGCCAGCATTAAGTCAGTAAGAGCTCGTTCTATGGCCTTCTTTTTGTTCAGCCAATTAGATGCTGAAATTTTATTTTTGCAAGAGACTAGGCTCACCTCCTTGGCAGATATTCATATGTCCAAGAGAGAGTGGAGGTATGGTCCATCTTACTGGTCTCTTGCGGCCGAGCCTTACGGCGGTGTGGCGGTGTTGTTTAAAACCGGCATGGTAACTGTCCGGCGGGTTATTGAGGTGGAGATTGGGAGATGTATGGTCTTAGACGTCCTTGTGGGAGGGCAGGACCTGCGCCTAATCAATGTTTATGGGCCGCACACAAAGTGGGACAGGAAATGCCTTTTTACAAGGATCAAGCCATTTCTTTTTACATCCCGGCAAGTGGTCTTTGGAGGTGACTTTAATACAGTAACTAGGCCCAAGGACAGGAAGGACTTCAAGGACAGGCTGGGATATGATAGCGTTTTTTTAAATAGTATGGTTAGGGATGCTGGTCTTGTGGATGTGCACATTAAGCACCTCCCAGATGACACCGGGTTCACTTTTCATCGTGGTAATAGTCAGAGTAGGATAGATAGGTTTTTTTTTGAAGGAGGCCTCTGCTTTCTCGCCCCCAGTGGTGCAGGCAGTAGAGTTCTCTGATCACTGTATGCTATCTGTGGTACTGAATGCTTCAGACGCCCCTCAGAGGGGCAAGGGCATCTGGAGATTAAATTCGACACTACTCAAGGAAGAACATATTAGACAATCCTTTGAGGAATTCTTTCAGGCACAGGTGACCATCCTGGACTTTTGTAGCAGCAAGGCTGAGTGGTGGGAGCTGACCAAAAAGAGGATCGCTGGATTCTTCAGGGGCCTAGCCAATAGAAATCAGTTTAATAAATACATGACCTACCAACGTTTACGGAGGAAGCTGGATATTCTTGTCTCGAGAGGAGGAGATCCTGGGGCAATCTCCGAAGTGAAACTCCTTCTCAGGAAGTGTCAATATGACCGGCATGCCTCTTTGGTTCTGGAGAGGGACTATGGGAAGTACCACTCGCCTGACCCTTACCAGAACTGCAAACAAGGTGTAGCTGTTAAAACGGTCGTTGGCCTTAAGGACAGTACAGGTTCCTTGACAAAGTCCAGGTCAGGGATTCTGGAGGTCGTGAGGTCCTTTTATGCCGACCTTCTTGGGAGGAAAGAGCTTGATCGTGACAAGATGGAAAGCTTTTTGGACTCTACTCCAGGTCTAAATGGTGGAGATGTTCCATTGATGAATTTGACAGAGGAGATCACAGTCGAAGAGGTGATGAGGGCAATTGAACAGCTTGCCATCAAAAAGTCGCCTGGACCGGATGGCTTGACGGCTGAGTTTTACAAAGCCTTTAAGTCTATTCTGGCCCCGCATTTGGTAGAGGTTTTTAACAGTTGCCTTGCTGAGGGGGTGCTTTCCCCTTCCATGAGGCACTCGGCTGTGATTCTTCTTTCAAAGGGTAAAGATCCTTCGATGATTGAGAATTGGCGCCCCATCAGCCTTCTTAATGTCGATAGAAAGATACTGGCAAAGATATTTTTCTGGCGCCTATCGTCAGTGGCAGAGTCTTTGCTTTCTCGCCATCAGCACTGTTCGGTCCAGGGTAGGAGCACCTTCACAGCGGTTTTAGCTGTCCGGGAGGCCTTAGAGCGGTGCAGGGCTGCAGGCTGGGGAAAGTATTTGCTGACATTGGATCAGGCAAAGGCTTTTGATCGTGTTAACCATGAGTACCTGTGGTTGCTCCTTAGTAAGTACGGTCTGCCGGGTGGTTTTGTCGATTGGCTGAAAGTCTTGTATAAGGGGGCAGAAAGCTTCCCTCTTGTTAATGGTTGGGTTGGACAGTCCTTTGGGGTTGGCTCCGGGGTGCGCCAGGGTTGTCCCCTGAGTCCCCTGCTCTATGTGTTTGCAATCGACCCCTTCGTCAGGAGGCTAGAGAGCGGCATTTTGTGTGGGGTACCAGTGGGGCTCCCGGGTGAGCCGCCATTGAGGGTTGTTGCCTATGCGGATGATGTGTCGGTGATTGTCACTGGGACGGATGAAGCGGAGGAGGTGGTCTCTCTGACATCACGGTATTCTGAAGCATCAGGCTCCAAGATCAATCAGGAAAAGACTGAAGTTTTCTGGATGGGAAAGGATGGTGAGGGTTTTGATCTCCCGGACACCTTTCCAGTGCCCCAGGAAAGAATTAAGATACTAGGCATTGATTTTGGACCCGGCGATTATGGCCTCAAAAACTGGGAAGGCAGACTGGAAATTGCCAATACTAAGGTGGTCAGCTGGAAGAGATGGAAGTTATCTATGAGGGAAAGGGTTGATCTGATTAAGACTTACCTGATTCCGATCTTCTTGTATGTCAGCTTTGTCTGCATCTTGCCAGTGTCTCTCTATGCTAGGGTCAGTAGTGTGTTCTTCCAGATGCTGTGGGGGAACAGACTGAACCCCATCAAGAGGAATGTCACCTACCTATCCAGGAGGGAGGGTGGCTTAGGTATGGTCAACCCAGTTCTTTTCTTTTCACTGCTATTTCTAAAGTTTAACATTGGTAATATGCTTGCAGTGGAACCTCCTGGATGGGTAGGCATATTTAGATCTTGGTTTAGGCCTTTTCTACGACTTTGGGAAGAAGGTGGCCAAGTGAAGAATCGCAGGGGTCATCGTGGTCAGCTACCAGCCTATGTCGCTCCGTGCCTGAAGTTACTGCGGCAGTGGCGATTGTCGGCTGAAGATCTCAGATCGGTTCCAAGGAAAGTCCTTATGAGTCGAGTCTTGAGCGAAGTCTTTCATGACCCACTGGCCTTAAGGGATTGCCCGGGCCCAGTTTTGAGGGCGGGGTTAAGACTGATTAATTTGGATAGTGTACCCCCTAAATTTAGGGATCTGGCCTGGTTGTGCTTCCATGGGAAGCTCTATGTTCGGGGCAATTTGAAATTCCGCAGTGGGATGGATCGTAGCTGTCCTCGGGAGGAGTGTGCAGATGAGGAGGAGACTATGGACCATTTTCTGCTTCATTGCCCTTTTAACATAGAGGTGTACAAACAGGTGGGGCGGGCCCTCGGTGTCCCTTTCCTGTCCAGGCTGGGTTATGCTGAGTGGGTGTACGGAGCATTCAATACCGGTGGAGTTTTTTGTTTGGATACACTTTTTTTAGTTAGCCTAGTAGTCCGTTATTTCACCTGGAACGCACGGTGTCAGGTCAGCATTCGGCAAAAACTCCTTCCTGTTGAGGTGGTGGTGTATGACATTTTGCATGAGGTGGGGAAGATTCGGGAGCTTGAGAGAGACAAGCGGGGTCAGGGGGCTTGGTTGAAGGCGTGGAGGGGTTTCAAGCCTCCCTGACTGCCAGGAGTCTCTTTCCCGGGTGTGGCTGTCTGTCTCTTATCACCCTAGATCAGGGTTTCTCAACTCCAGTCCTCAAGGCGCCCCAACAGGTCATGTTTTCAGGCTTTCCATTATTTTGCACAGGGGATGTAATCAGTTTCACTGCCTTAGTAATTACCACAGCTGTTTCATCTGAGGGAAATCCTGAAAACATGACCTGTTGGTGTGCCTTGAGGACTGGAGTTGAGAAACACTGCCCTAGATTATCAGTATTTTTGATTAGTTTTTGATAAATGGCTGCGTACATAGGTGATGGGTTGTGCCTCTTAGGCCCTCTCTGCTGCTTTATGTAGATAGTTTTCTAGGGATGTTTTTGGTAGTGGATTATGTGTATATTGTATATATTCTGAACATGGATGTGTATTCCTTTGTTTTCTGTTGAAGTTTTGTACTATGGTTTTGTTTTTTACTTTTGTATAAAAATTGGTTGCTTGATTCTTTTCAATAAAAGATCAATAGTGTCCCATCATTGGTGTCAGTGGGAGGAATAATGTCCCATCATTGGTGTCAGTGGGAGGAATAGTGTCCCATCATTGGTGTCAGTGGGAGGAATAGTGTCACATCATTGGTGTCAGTGGGAGGAATAGTGTCCCATCATTGGTGTCAGTGGGAGGAATAGTGACCCATCATTGGTGTCAGTGGGAGGAATAGTGTCACATCATTGGTGTCAGTGGGAGGAATAGTGACCCATCATTGGTGTCAGTGGGAGGAATAGTGACCCATCATTTGTGTCAGTGGGAGGAATAGTGTCACATCATTGGTGTCAGTGGGAGGAATAGTGAGCCATCATTGGTGTCAGTGGGAGGAATAGTGTCACATCATTGGTGTCAGTGGGAGGAATAGTGACCCATCATTGGTGTCAGTGGGAGGAATAGTGTCCCATCATTGGTGTCAGTGGGAGGAATAGTGTCCCATCATTGGTGTCAGTGGGAGGAATAGTGTCCCATCATTGGTGTCAGTGGGAGGAATAGTGTCCCATCATTGGTGTCAGTGGGAGGAATAGTGTCCCATCATTGGTGTCAGTGGGAGAAATAGTGTCCCATCATTGGTGTCAGTGGGAGGAATAGTGTCCCATCATTGGTGTCAGTGGGAGGAATAGTGTCCCATCATTGGTGTCAGTGGGAGGAATAGTGTCCCATCATTGGTGTCAGTGGGAGGAATAGTGTCCCATCATTGGTGTCAGTGGGAGGAATAGTGTCCCATCATTGGTGTCAGTGGGAGGAATAGTGCCCCATTATTGGTGTCAGTGGGAGGAAAAGTGCCTCATCATTGGTGTCAGTGGGAGGAATAGTGCCCCATCATTGGTGTCAGTGGAAGGAATAGTGCCCCATCATTGGTGTCAGTGGGAGGAATAGTGCCCCATCATTGGTGTCAGTGGGAGGAATAGTGCCCCATCATTGGTGTCAGTGGGAGGAATAGTGTCCCAAGGGCTGGATAAAGGCAAGCAAAGGGCCACAATCTGGAGACTGTGATATGTCTGGGAATGATTTATACAGAATTTCCATTTGAATAAGTTTCAAGCTGATGATTGTAGAAAAAAAACCTCCTTTTAATAATTTTAGAGCCCATTAGTGTAATAATAATGACAGGACCCCCAATAGCAGCAAAGAAAGAAAAAATAAAAGTCTTGATTTTTGTGATAAATCTCCGCTCGGCGCTCCAAAATAACCGAGTCGTCAAAAGGTCAGCGCGGCGGATTTCACAGCCACGACGTCTGCGGCTTCATTTTTCTCCTACAATTTTGACTCAGCAAAAGGTGAAATGTTTTTCTCAGATCATCGGACAATGGCACCGCAGACAGCGGGGGGAATGTGTGACCAAACTGCCCGCGCACAAAGAAAAACATCAAAAAAAAAAGAGAAATCTAAGAAACGAGAGAGAAAAAAAAAATATGCAAAGATATTGGAGGAGGGAGGTGGAGGGGGGGGGGGGGCGGTAAAACATTTACATTGCCAATGACAAATCTAAGCTGAAAGTTTGTGTGCCTGTTGTCATTCACTGCCATTCATATTTAGAAAACCGACCGCTGTGATAATTGATTTGATGGTCCGGCTTGAGTGGAGAAGCACTTCTGGGCATAACAGGCCTCTGCGACGGCGAGGAGAAAAAAAAAAAAGGTGGGAACGAAATGATGTTTCTACTTTCTCTTGAGAGGCATGTGGCCCACTTTTGCAGAGCATTAAAAACATGCTTTTTGCAGAGGGTAAAAAAAAAAAAAAAAAACAGAGAAGAAAAAAAAAAAACATACTCACAAATAGACAAATAAATAAATAAAAGTAACAAATGTGTGGAAAAAAAAAAAAGGCGAGCATCAAGCTCAGAGAGCAAAACAGATGCGTTAATAACATTCAATCTGGCTAACACTGGGAGATTTCTAAACTGTAGAATATTTTTTTTTTTTGTTACATTTGATTTTTATGAAATTATTATTTTATTTTTTTTGTTAAATGATTACTTTTTAAAAAAAAATGATTTGTGTAAAATGATTAGTTTTGTTTTTTGTTTTTGTTAAATGATTTACTTTAAAAAAAAATATGTTTTTTTTTTTTGTTTTTTTTTTAATGATTACATTTCATCAATTAGATTTTTTGCTAAATGATTACTTTTGCTAAATATTTACACAACAGATACCTAAAACCGTGTTAGTTGTCACAGTAATTAAATTATGTGTTGCCAGACCATTCATTTCAATTAATTAACCACTTTAATACTGGGCACTTATACACCTTCCTGCCCAAGCCAATTTTGAGCTTTCAGCGCTGTCGCAATTTGAATGACAATTGCGCGGTCATGCTACACTGTACCCAAACAAATTTTTTATCATTTTGTTCCCACAAATAGAGCTTTCTTTCGGTGGTATTTGATCGCCTCTGCGATTTTTATTTTTTGCACAACAAATAAAAAAATAGCGAAAAGTTTTTCTTTGTTTCTGTTATTTTTTTTGTAAATAAGTACCTTTTCTACTTCAATGACGGGCACTGATAAGGCGGCACTGACAGGCACTGATAAGGCGACACTGATGGGCACCAATGAGGTGGCACCAATGAGGTGGCACTGATGATGGGCACTGATAGGCGGCACTGATGGGCACTGATATGTGGCACTGGTATGCGTCACTGATGGGCACTCATAGGCGGCACTGATGGGCACTCATAGGCGGCACTAATGGGCACTTATAGGCGGCACTGATGGGCACTTATGGGTGGCACTGATAGGTGGCACGGACGGGCACTGATAGGTGGGCGCGGATGGGCACTGATAGATGGCACTGATGGGCACTGATATGTGGCACTGGTATGCGTCACTGATGGGCACTCATAGGCGGCACTGATGGGCACTTATAGGCGGCACTGATGGGCACTTATGGGTGGCACTGATAGGTGGCACGGACGGGCACTGATAGGTGGGCACAGATGGGCACGGATGGGCACTGATAGGTTGCACTGATGGACACTAGTAGGTGGCACTGATGACACTGGTGGCTGGCATTGCTGGGCATCGCACATTGTGGTCGTGCCATGATGGTGCCAGTCAGTGCCCATTTGTGGGCACTGATTGGCATATGTTTTTTATGTATTTGTGCATGTCGATGGCCAAGGGGTCTACCTGGCCATCCACATGCTTGGGGCTTCCCTGGTGGTCCTGGGCGGCATCCTGGTGGTCTAGTGTGGGTATCCGAGGGGGGCTGCGCTGATAAACAATCAGCGCGAACCTCCCCTGTCAGGAGAGCCGCCAATCGGCTCTCCTCTACTCGCGTCTGTCAGACACGAGTGGGGAAGAGCCGATCAACAGCTCTTCCTGTTTACATCGTGATCAGCCGTGATTGGACACGGCTAATCACGTGGTAAAGAGCCTCCGCCGGAGGCTCTTTACCGAGATCAGTGCAGCGGTGTGTCAGACTGACCCACCGCTCCACCGATCGCCGCGATGCGCGCCCACCCGGGCGCGTGGCGGCTGTTATCCTGCAGGACGTCAATAGTTGTCCAGTGTGGATAACAGAACCACTTCCCGGACGTCAATCTCCTACTGACTAGGCGGGAAGTGGTTAAAGAGGAAGTAAACCCTGATGGGAAATTCTGTATAAATCATTCCCTGATGGGTTTTACTTCCTCTTTGTTTCCCTGCAAAGGTAAAGCATAATGGGCTACTATGCATCGCATACCATTATGTGTCACTTACCTGCAGGAGAAGCCCGCGATGTCCCGGTTTTCCTCGCTAGTAGCGAGCGTCCATCATCACCCTTCTTCTTCCGGGGTCCGCGAACTCCGGCTCTGTGACTGGCCGGAGTCGCGTGACGTCACTCCTGCACGCGCGCGGGAGCCGCCACTTGCGTCATGACCCCATTCATAAAACGGCACGCTCAGTGCGCCTGCGCTGTTGTCTACGGCGCTGTTGTATTTCGCTCCATCCATCTTCCCATTCCCCGTCCCTGCTGAAGGAAAGCATCCCCACAACATGATGCTGCCACCACCATGTTTCACGGTGGGGATGGTGTGTTCAGGGTGATGTGCAGTGTTAGTTTTCCGTCACACATAAAAAGTTACATTTTGGTCTCATCTGACCAAAACACCTTCTTCCACATGTTTGCTGTGTCCCCCACATGGCTTCTCACAAACTGCAAACAGACTTCTTATGGTCTTCCTTCAACAATGGCTTTCTTCTTGTCACTCTTCCATAAAGGGCAGATTTGTGGAGAAGCACGACTAATAGTTGTCCTGCGGACAGATTCTCCCACCTGAGCTGTGGATCTCTGCAGCTCCTCCAGAGTTACCATGGGCCTCTTGGCTGCTTCTCTGATGAATGCTCTCCTTGCCCGGCCCGTCAGTTTAGGTGGACGGCCATGTCTTGGTACGTTTGCAGTTGTGCCATACTCTTTCCATTTTCGGATGATGGATTGAACAGAGCTCCGTGAGATGTTCAAAGCTTGGGATATTTTTTTTATAACCTAACCCTGCTTTATACTTCTCCACAACTTTATCCCTGACCTGTGTGGTGTGTTCCTTGGCCTTTATGATGCTGTTTGTTCACTAAGGGTCTCTAACAAACCTCTGAGGGCTTCACAGAACAGCTGTATTTATACTGAGATTAAATTACACTCAGGTGGACTCTTATTTACTACTTGGGTGACTGCTGAAGGCAATTGGTTCCACTAGATTTTAGTTAAGGGTATCAGAGTAAAGGGGGCTGAACAAAAATGCACGCCACACTTTTCACATATTTATTTGTAACAAATTTTGAAAACCATTTATCATTTTCCTTCCGGTTGCCTTCATCCG
Organism: Rana muscosa; assembly: GCA_029206835.1. Classification (NCBI taxonomy): domain Eukaryota; kingdom Metazoa; phylum Chordata; class Amphibia; order Anura; family Ranidae; genus Rana; species Rana muscosa. The sequence goes on from CM055125.1 coordinate 369,582,210, forward strand.
GAACCATTCTGCCCATTGTCCTCTGACTCCTGACACCAACAAGGCATTTTCACCTACACAACTGCCGCTCACTGGATATTTTCTCTTTTTCAGTCCATTCTCTGTAAACACGAGAGATGATTGTGTGTGAAAATCCCAGTAGATCAGCAGTTGTTGAAATCCTCAGACCAGCCTGTCTGGCACCAACAATCATGCCACGTTCAAAGTCACTTAAATTCCCATTTCTTCCCCATTCTGATGCTCAGTTTGAACTTCAGCAAGTCGTCTTCACCACGTCTAGATGCCTAAATGCATTGAGTTGCTGCCATGTGATTGGCTGATTAGCCATTTGCGTTACCAAGCAATTGAACAATAAAGTGGCCGGTGAGTGTATAAAGGAGAGAAAAGGAGCCCTGCACATTAGAATGAGGTCTGCTTACCAAGGTAATATGTGGACTTAGGAAAGGAGGCTTTTTCCCACCCAAAGCTCTACAAAGTCTCCGGACTCCAGGACCCTAAGGAACTTATAAAGATCCTGAGAAACAAAATGTTTGTTTTCTTCATATCCGTCATAAATCCTTGAACCTCCATTCCAGCGGCGGCTGGTGCTCAAATTTTTTTGGGGGGCACAAACAAACGAAAAAAAAAAAAATCAATTGCCGCCACTGTGCCCATCAATTGCCGCCACTGTGCCCATCAATTGCCGCCACTGTGCCCATCAATTGCCGCCACTGTGCCCATCAAACGCAGCCACTGTGCCCATCAAACGCAGACACTAAGCCCATCGAACGCAGCCACTGTGCCATAAAATTGTCGCCACTGTGCCATGCCATCAAACGCAGCCACTGTGCCATCAATTGTCACCACTGTGCCATAAAATTGTCGCCACTGTGCCATGCCATCAAACGCAGCCACTGTGCCATCAATTGTCACCACTGTGCCCATCAATTGTGGCCACTGTGCCACGCCAAACGCAGCCACTGTGCCATCAATTGTCGCCACTGTGCCATGCCAAACGCAGCCACTGTGCCATGCCATTGTCGCCACTGTGCCCATCAATTGTCGCCACTGTGCCATGCCAAACGCAGCCACTGTGCCCATCAATTGCCACCAGTTTGCCCCTAAAATTCTGCCAGATTGCCCCCCCCCCCGGCACTTACCTTTCTTGGTCAGCCACTGTGCCATGCCATTGTCGCCACTGTGCCATGCCAAACGCAGCCACTGTGCCATGCCATTGTCGCCACTGTGCCCATCAATTGTCGCCACTGTGCCATGCCATTGTCGCCACTGTGCCCATAAATTGTCGCCACTGTGTCATGCCAAACGCAGCACTGTGCCCATCAATTGTCGCCACTGTGCCATGCCAAACGCAGCCACTGTGCCCATCAATTGCCACCAGTTTGCCCCTAAAATGCCGCCAGATTGCCCCCCCCCCCGGCACTTGCCTTTCTCATTCAGCCATCCTCGGATCCTCCACGATCCCTTGATGTCGTCCCGCCCTCAACGTCGCTTCAGCCAATCAGGTTACCGGTAACCAGATCCGGTGAACCTGATTGGCTGAGATGCATGTCAGTGTTAACCAAGGAACGCACCCCCCGTGCGTCCCCTGGTTAACTATTTGGAAGCCGATTACAGCCGCTGGCTCTGATAGACACTTCTACAGCCAACCAGCTGCCGTTATTCAGATGGCCGGCGCTCGCCAGGGGGCCAGCCATCTGAATAGTGGGCGGCAGCGGGGACAATACATACATACATTCATGCAATGCATGAATGTTTGTATTGTTTTTCAGTGGCGGTGCAGGGGAGAGAGGGGGCGGCGCTCCTGCACCCTCTATGGACGCACCGCCACTGCCCCATTCCCTATATACATATACACAGAGAGAGTTTGGACTAGCTGCTTTCACTCTGAAAAATGTTAAAAACTGAAAAAAAAACTAAGATAGATGGAAATAAAGAAGAGCTTTTTAAATACAGTAAAGATGGGAAACATAAAAGTTCATAACAATTGAAAATCATGTTATATTACAGCGAAAATTCTGTATAGATGTCTTATAAATAAATTGATAAGATTCCAATCCATGAACAGCCGTGGCCAAAAGTTTTGAGAATGACACAAATATTAATTTTCACAAAGTCTGCTGTCTCAGTGTTAGATCTTTTTGTCAGATGTTACTATGGGATACGGAAATATAATTCAAAGCATTTCATAAGTGTCAAAGGCTTTTATTTACCATTACATTAACCGCTTAAGGACCGCCGCATGCACTTATACGTCGACAGGATGGCATGGACAGGCAGATGGGCGTACAGATACGCCCCCTTTAATTTGCCACTGCGTGGTCGCGCACGCGCCACCGGCGGCGCGCTCGCGACACTGTCGCAAGCTCCACGACCGTGCCCGCGGGGCACGCGGACTCGATGTCCACCGGTGTCCCGCGATCGTGTCACGGAGCTGGAGAACAGGGAGATGTCAGTGTAAACACACCATCTCCCCGTTCTTCCTAGTGACATGTCAGTGATCGTCAGTTCCCTGTCATCGGGAGCAGCGATCAGTGACGTGTCACTCGTAGCCACGCCCCCTAACAGTTAGAATCACTCCCTAGGACGCACTTAACCCCTTTCTAGCCCCCTAGTGGTTAACCCCTTCCCTGCCAGTGTCATTTTTACAGTAATCAGTGCATTTTTATAAATATGTAGAAGAATACGTATCAGCCTAAACTGAGGAAAAAATTTGTTTTTTTTTTATATTTTTTGGGGGATATTTATTATAGCAAAAAGTAAAAAATATTGCATTTTTTTTCAAAATTGTCGCTCTTTTTTTGTTTATAGAGCAAAAAATATTAAAAAAGCGCAGCGTTGATCAAATACCACCAAAAGAAAGCTCTATTTGTGGGGAAAAAAAGACGTACATTTTGTTTGGGAGCCACGTCGCACGACCGCGCAATTGCCAGTTAAAGCGACAGTGCGGAATCGCAAAAAGTGCTCTGGTCTTTGGCCAGCCAAATGGTCCTGGGCTTAAGTGGTTAAGTTTATGCAAAGTGAATATTTGCAGTGTTGACCCTTTTTTTTCTAGACCTCTGCAATTCCCCTTGGCATGCTGTCAATCAATTTCTGGCCCACATCCTGACTGATGGCCGCCCATTCTTGCATAATGATTGCTTGGAGTTTGTCAGAATTTGTGGGGGTTTTTTCTTCATCCGCCTCTTGAGGATTGATCACAAGTTCTCAATAGGATTAAGGTCTGGGGAGTTTCTTGGTCATGGACCCAACAATGTTGATGTTTTATTCCCCAAGCCACGTAGTTATCACTTTTGCCTTATGGCAAGGTGCTCCACCATGCTGGAAAAGTCATTGTTCCTCACCAATCTGTTCTTGGATGTTCGGGAGAAGTTGCTTTTGGAGGATGTTTTTGTACCATTCTTTATTCATGGCGGTGTTCTTAGGCAGAATTGTGAGTGAGCCCCCCACTCCCTTGGCTGAGAAGCCCCTCCACCCATGAAGGGTCTCAGGATGCTTTACTGTTGGCATGACACAGGTCTGATGGTAGCGTCACCTTTTCTTCTTCGGACAAGGTTTCTTCCCGGATGCCTCAAACAATCGGAAAGGGGATTCTTAAGAGAAAATGACTTTCCCCCAGTCCTCAGCAGTCTAATCTCTGTACCTTCTGCAGAATATCAGTCGGTCTCTGATATTTTTCCTGGAGAGAAGTGGCTTCTTTGTTTCCCTTCTTGACACCAGACCATCCTCCAAAAGTCTTCTCCTCACCGTGGTTGCAAATGCACTCACACCTGCCTGCTGCCATTCCTGAGCAAGCTCTGCACTGGTGGTGCCCTGATCCCCCAGCTGAATAAACTCTACGAGACGGTCCTGGCACTTGTTGGACTTCCTTGGGCGCCCTGAGGCCTTCTTCACAAATGCAGTGGAAATGTTTTTTTATGGGATTAAGTTCTTTTTCATGGCAAAGAGGCACTTTACAATTACAGTGGAACCTCGGATTGCAAGTAACGCGGTTAACGAGCGTTTCGCAATACGAGCACTGTATTTCTAAAAATCCTAACTCGGTTTGCGAGTGTTGTCTCGCAAAATGAGCAGGATTCAGGCCAAAGCTGTGTGCAGTACCGCTTTTGGCCTGAGGTGGGGGGCGCCTTAGCCAAACAACGCCGATCGTCGCCGTTCGGAAATGCACGGAAAGGCCCGAGGACAGTTCGGCTGGCCTCGGCAAACCTCGGAAAGGCTTGTGAACGGAGTCTTTCCGAGGTTTGCCGAGGTCAGCCGAGCTGTCCCCGGGCCTTTCCGGACGTTTCCGAGGCTCTCCGGCACCCCCCCGCCTCTGGCCGCATGCGGTATTGCATGCCATTGAAGTCAATGCGGAACAAATTATTTTTGTTTACATTGACTTCAATGGGGAAACTCGCTTTAATATGCAAGTATTTTGGATTACGAGCATTCTCCTGGAACGGATTATGCTCATAATTCAGGGTTCCACTCTAATTGCAATTCATCTGATCGCTCTTCATAACCTTCTGGAGTATATGCAAATTGCCATCATAAAAACGGAGTCAGAAAACTTTGTAAAAATGTATATTTGTGTCATTCTCAAAACTTTTGGCCACGGCTGTAGTATAAATGGCAGTTAGAAGGAGAAGAACTCACAAAGGGAAGTTTTTATTTTTTTTGTTTTTTTTTAGTTACCATTTTTAAGTCCAAATTTACCTTTTATTCCTCTTCAAATCTTTTTTGGAACAGAAGTTGGCCATTTAGATACAGGTGCAGATTTTAGACATCTTAGAAAGTATTCGACAATGGCTCCAGAAATAATCAGACTTCACACAGATCCCATTGACTGGCTGAAGTTTCTTCTGTGAAAAGCATAATGTGAGTTTAGCGCAGGAAAAGAATCCGCCATTATCGGGCCGCTTTAGTGACATCTCTAAATGCCAAGATGAATCTTGTCCCAACAAATTTTTCATGGTGAGACGGGTGGGCAATAATGGGGCCCACATCCTGAATTCTGACACTGAGACGTCTCCCACTGATTGGGATATTTGATGGTTAAGGAAACAATAGATGTTTTCAAGAAAAGGAATCAAATTGGTGCCGGTGACCGATTAACCAAAACTGGCACTTCCTGTGCTGCTGAAAAGGGAACCCCAAGCTGTAATGGGTTGTCTTGTCAAGTACTGATACACTAAACAGGCTTTGAATTGGACATTAAAGCTAAAGAGGTCTTGTTAGGCTAACAAAGGACAAATAGAAAAGGCCTTTGTGTGCCGGGGGTTTTGAGTCCCATTCTCATCTGGGCTTTGTTTGTAGGACCCCCCTCCCCCTCCTGCCTTCTGAAATTGGACTTAAAGTGCATGTCAGAGCAAACAAGATCCTGCAAGTACAGGAAGATGCCTGTTGATTTTCCAGAAATGGACAAAAAAACTGAACAAATTCACAGAGCAGCAGTGTGAACCGGGCCTTAGAGACGGTCCTGGTGCTTGCTGGACTTTCTTGGGTGCCCTGACACCTTCTTCTTTCGTGCCCCCCCTGCACGAAAAAAGACCTCCACCGAGTCCCGTCGGCCACACAAATACAGTCCCCCATAAAGCGGCATAAAGTGAATGGCAGCTGCGGTCTCTGCTGTGCTGAGCTGGGCTGGGCCCGAGCAGAGGGGTCTCAGTTCACCTTGACTCTTCTGTGCTGTGCTGTGCTCGGCTGTGATGTGCTCGGGTGGGGTGGGGGGGGGGGCGGTCCCCGCTCGGCTGGGCTTGAGCAAAGGGGTGGTCTCAGCTCACCTCTACTGTGCTCAGCTATCCTCGGGCAGGCAGTCTTGGCTCACATCAGCTTGGCTGGGCTCAGCGGAGGGGACAGTCACAGTGATGTATCATGTAAGTCATGATAACCGGCAAATATATTAGAAGAAGGATGCTGATCATGTCCCCAGCCCCTGACCATGTCCGCAGCCTCTGACCATGTCCGCAGCCTCTGACCATGTCCGCAGCCTCTGACCATGTCCGCAGCCTCTGACCATGTCCCCAGCCTCTGACCATGTCCCCAGCCTCTGATCATGTCCCCAGCCTCTGACCATGTCCCCAGCCTCTGACCATGTCTGCAGCCTCTGACCATGTCTGCAGCCTCTGACCATGTCTGCAGCCCCTGACCATGTCCGCAGCCCCTGACCATGTCCGCAGCCCCTGACCATGTCCGCAGCCTCTGACCATGTCCCCAGCCTCTGACCATGTCCCCAGCCTCTGACCATGTCCCCAGCCTCTGATCATGTCTGCAGCCCCTGACCATGTCCGCAGCCCCTGACCATGTCCCCAGCCTCTGACCATGTCCGCAGCCCCTGACCATGTCCCCAGCCTCTGACCATGTCCCAAGCCTCTGAACATGTCCGCAGCCCCTGATCATGTCCGCAGCCCCTGATCATGTCCCCAGCCCCTGATCATGTCCCCAGCCTCTGATCATGTCCACAGCCTCTGATCATGTCCCCAGCCTCTGATCATGTCCCCAGCCTCTGACCATGTCCCCAGCCTCTGACCATGTCCCCAGCCTCTGACTATGTCCGCAGCCCCTGATCATGTCCCCAGCCCCTGATCATGTCCCCAGCCCCTGATCATGTCCCCAGCCCCTGATCATGTCCCCAGCCTCTGATCATGTCCACAGCCTCTGATCATGTCCCCAGCCTCTGATCATATCCGCAGCCTCTGATCATGTCCGCAGCCCCTGACCATGTTCGCAGCCTCTAAGCGTCTCCTGTATCATGTCCACAGTCTCTGATCATGTCTGCAGTCTCTGACTGTCTCCTGTATCATGTCTACAGTCTCTGACCAACTCCTGAGGTGGAGCTCTAATACAAAGAGGTGTAGCCTAAAGAAGAAGGGGTGGAGTTTACAAATTAAGGGGTGGATCTTAAGCAGGAAGGGGTGTGGCAAAATCAGATGGGGGGGTGCCCCATTTTAGTCTTGCCTAGGGCAGCACACAACCAAAATACACCACTGCAGATAATATAGCCAAGGGTTGAGGAGTGCTAGACCACCCCCATCTGTGGGATACTGCAGCTGCTCCAATTTGATCCTGGGAGGGTGAGTATACCAGAGTAGAAGTCTAAATAGAGAATTAACCACTCGGAATATCTTCAGTGGAATAACTACAGGTGTGTTATTGAGCACATATATAAACTGAGGTATGAGAATCATTTTGATAAGGTTGGTTTTCCCTGCCAGGGACATTTTTAAGCTTGTTCCATATGTTTATCTTATCCCGGAAACGGGTTAGTAAAGGGTAAATGTGTCGGCTAACAACCAGTGAGTGTGGGAGAAACACCCCTAATATAGGGAGAGAAAACGTTGTCCTCTCAACCCTTCACGATTAAAATCATTAAAGCGGAGGTCCCGCGGAAAAAAATAAAATAAAAATCCAGCAGCTACAAATACTGCAGCTGCTGACTTTTAATAAATGGACACTTACCTGTCCAGGGTGGCCGTGATGTCGGCAGCCGAGGCCGAGCAATCGCTCATCTCTCGGCTGCCCCCGCCGCCATCCTCGGCGAGGTAATCAGGAAGTGAAGCGTTGCGGCTTCACTGCCCGATTCCCTACTGCGCATGCGCGAGTAGCGCGGCGCGTTCCCAGTGGTCCCCAATGTCTCCTGGGACCAGTGTGTTTCCCAGAAGACAGCGGGGGGGGGGGAAGTGGAGTGACTCCCGTGGGACTCTCTCCCCGGAAGTGGGTGCAAATACCTACAGGTATCTGCACCCCCCTCCCCCCTGAAAGGTGTCAAATGTGACACCGGAGGGGGGGGGGGAGGGTTCCGAAAAGCGGAAGTTCCATTTTTGGGTGGAACTCCGCTTTAAGAAAACATGAAAACGACTTGCTGTCAATGCCATACCCCTATCATATTTAGTTTAAGGTTTAATCCTTTCTGTTCTTAGTAAATTATCCATAAAGATGGGCTATCTGCAGCATGTGTGCCGATCCCCACTATTTTCCATGTATAACAAAACCACAAGGCTCATAACTAAAGATCCCAAATCATTTTTGAGCTGGAGGTGAACCTTTAATGGACAAATTACAGGTTCACTTTAGGGAAGAAACATGGCAAATAGCTAAATACACACATGGAATAGATATGTGGGAGCAGTTTTACCTACCAAGGGATTTTTTTTCTATCAGTTGTGGAATTTGCACAACTCTGCCACACAGCACGTGTAAGACGGCTTCTTTTTTTTTTTTCTGGGGAGTCAATTGCCTTATTTTGGACAGAGAAGACAACTCGTTTGCAAGAGGCATGAAAGAGGCCATCTACATCAAGCTAAAAAATCATTTCTGAACATCGATGGGGTCCTTCAACACCGCCTGTCTTCAAACCCTAGGGTTATGACAAAAATTCACACCTTTGACTCAAAGTATTAACACCTATGCAGATGATGCATTATGTAACCAGAATATAACGGTTCCACAACTTTCACACCTCCCATCCTGTTCTTGGACAATCAACATCTGCCGTGGCACATTCCATGACGACTGAGTTAAGATGTCCGCCGGTACTACCTGTGTGTCTTCCTGACACTCGTTATAACTGAAGAAATTTGGATAAAGGGACTATATTATGTGTAGTATATTTAACATTAGGGATGAGCTTTGAGTTCGAGTCGAACATTGCCTGTTCGCCCGTTCGCCGAACAACGAACAAATTGGGGTGTTCGCGGCAAATTCGAAAAATCTATGGGAGAAATCTAAAGTGCTCATTTTAAAGGCTTATATGCAAGTTATTGTCCTAAAAAGTGTTTGGGGACCCGGGTCCTGCCCCAGGGGACATGTATCAATGCAAAAAGAAGTTTTAAAAACGGCCGTTTTTTCGGGAGCAGTGATTTTAATAATGCTTAAAATGAAAAAATAAAAGTGAAATATTCCTTTAAATTTCGTACCTGGGGGGTGTGTATGATATGCATGTAAAGTGGCGCATGTTTCCCGTGCTTAGAACTGTCCCTGCAAAAAATGTCATTTTTGAAAGAAAAAAATGCATTTAAAACTGACTCGCGGCTATTAATGAATTGTCGGCTCCCGGCAATACATACAAAAGTCATTGATAAAAAAAAAAAAAAAGCGTGGGGGTTCCCCAGAATTCAATTACCAGGCCCTTCAGGTCTGGAATGGATATTAAGGGGAACCCCGCCGCAAATTAAAAAAAAATTGACGTGGGGTTCCCCCAAATATCCATTCCAGGCCCTTCAGATCTGGCATGGATTTTAAGGGGAACTCCACCCCAAATTTAAAAAAAAAATGGCGTGGAGTCCCCCTAAAAATCCATACCAGACCCCTTATCCGAGCACGCAACCTGGCCGGCCGCAGGGGAAAAGGGGGGGACGAGAGAGCGGCCCCCCCTCCCTCCTGAACCGTACCAAGCCACATGCCCTCAACATGGGGAGGATGTCCCCATGTTGATGGGGACAAGGGCCTCATCCCCACAACCCTTGTCCGGTGGTTGTGGGGGTCTGCGGGCGGGGGGCTTATCGGAATCTGGAAGACCCCTTTAACAAAGAGGACCCCCAGATCCCGGCCCCCCCCCCCTATGTGAATTGGTAAGGGGTACATTGTACCCCTACCATTTCACGAAGAAAGTGTAAAAAAATGTTTAAAAAAAAACACACAAACACCTTGAAAAGGTCCTTTATTAAGAAAAAAAAAAAAAACATTCCAGCGGTGAAATCCAGTGTCCCGCGGCGATCCCGATGTCCAGCGCTGTCCGTCATTGGTTGTGCCTGAGCGGACCTGATGGGGAACTCCCTCTCAGTATTTTAAATGTATAGACCCGCCCCTTCTAAAGTTCCCCATCAGGTCCGCTCAGCGGACCAGATGCGGAACATGAGAAGGGGCGGGTCTATACATGTATTACCAAAGTGAGAGCAGTTCCCCATCAGGTCCGCCTCCTCGGTATGTCGGACCCGCCTACGTCATTGGCTTGAGCGGGGAACTTCCTTCACTGTGTAATTTAAATTTACATAGTGAAGGAAGTTCCCCGCTCAAGCCAATGACGTAGGCGGGTCCGACATACCGAGGGGGCGGACCTGATGGGGAACTGCTCTCACTTTGGTAATACATGTATAAACCCGCCCCTTCTCATGTTCTGCATCTCGCCCGCTGAGCGGACCTGATGGGGAACATTAGAAGGGGCGGGTCTATACATTTAAAATACTGAGAGGGAGTTCCCCATCAGGTCCGCTCAGGCACAACCAATGAAGGACAGCGCTGGACATCGGGATCGCCGCGGGACACTGGATTTCACCGCTGGAATGTTTATTTATTTATTTTTTTAAATAAAGGACTTTTTCAAGGTGTTTGTGTGTTTTTTTAAACATTTTTTTACGCTTTCTTCGTGAAATGGTAGGGGTACAATGTACCCGTTACCAATTCACATAGGGGGGGGCGGGATCTGGGGGTCCCCTTTGTTAAAGGGGTCTTCCAGATTCCGATAAGCCCCCCGCCCGCAGACCCCCACAACCACCGGGCAAGGGTTGTGGGGATGAGGCCCTTGTCCCCATCAACATGGGGACATCCTCCCCATGTTGAGGGCATGTGGCCTGGTACGGTTCAGGAGGGAGGGGGGGCCGCTCTCTCGTCCCCCCCTTTTCCCCTGCGGCCGGCCAGGTTGCGTGCTCGGATAAGGGGTCTGGTATGGATTTTTAGGGGAACTCCACGACATTTTTTTTTAAAACTTGGGGTGGAGTTCCCCTTAAAATCCATGCCAGACCTGAAGGGCCTGGTAATTGAATTCTGGGGAACCCCCACGCTTTTTTTTTTTTTTTTTTTTTATCAATGACTTTTGTATGTATTGCCGGGAGCCGACAATTCATTAATAGCCGCGAGTCAGTTTTAAATGCATTTTTTTTCTTTCAAAAATGAAATTTTTTGCAGGGACAGTTCTAAGCACGGGAAACATGCGCCACTTTACATGCATATCATACACACCCCCCAGGTACGAAATTTAAAGGAATATTTCACTTTTATTTTTTCATTTTAAGCATTATTAAAATCACTGCTCCCGAAAAAACGGCCGTTTTTAAAACTTCTTTTTGCATTGATACATGTCCCCTGGGGCAGGACCCGGGTCCCCAAACACTTTTTAGGACAATAACTTGCATATTAGCCTTTATAATTAACACTTTAGATTTCGAACGTTCGAGTCCATTGTATTTAATAGGGTTCTAAAGTTTACACGAACATTTTGTCTGTTCGCAGGTTCTGGTGCGAACCAAACAGGGGGGTGTTCGGCTCATCCCTGTTTAACATCATTCCATGAGCTGTGTGACTACGTTGTCTTTACTTCGATTATAGATTTGAGTAATTTTAATTCTTTAAAGCTCTCGAAGAAGCGTATATCACGTGAAACATGTCGAGCAATGAGCAACTTTTCTAGCTGGACATCACCATCTCTCAGATAGCCACCTCTGGATACCTGACAACTAGGACGTCAATTGGCTGTTTTTGGACAGAGAAGACAACTCGTTTGCAAGAGGCATGAAAGAGGCCATCTACATCAAGCTAAAAAAACATTTCTGAACACATGGGTGGGGACCTTCAACAACACCGACTGTCTTCAAACCCCGGAGTTATGACAAAAATTCACACCTTTGACTGAAAGGATTAACACCTATGCAGATGATGCATTATGTAACCAGAATATAATGGTTCCAAAACTTTCACACCTCCCATCCTGTTCTTAGACAATCAACGTCTGCCTTGGCGCATTCCATGACGGCTGAGTTAGGATGTCCGGTACTACCTGTGTATCTTCCTGACACTCGTTATATCTGAAGAAGTTTGGATAAAGGGACTATATTATGTGTAGTATATTTAACATCATTCCATGAACTGTGTGACTACGTTGTCTTTACTTCTATTATAGAATTGAGTAATTTTAATTCCTTAAAGCTCCCGAAGAAGCGTATATCACGTGAAACATGTCGAGCAATGAGTAACTTTTCTAGCTGGACATCACCATCTCTCAGATAGCCACCTCTGGATACCTGACAACTAGGAAGTCAATTGGCTTATTTTGGACAGAGAAGACAAAGTGTTTGCAAGAGGCATGAAAGAGGCCATCTACATCAAGCTAAAAAAAACATTTCTGAACACATGGGTGGGGACCTTCAACACCGTCTGTCTTCAAACCCACGCAATATACATTTCGCAAAAATATCACACGAAACATGTCGAGCAATGAGGAACTTTTCTAGCTGGACATCACCATCCCTCAGATGGCCACCTATGGATACCTGACAACTTTACGGTTGTTTCCAGTATCTTGTATGTGTTGTAACTACTTAGGGGCTCCTAACCTAAAATGTGAGGTTGTTTTGGTGATACCAGCCAAATATTTGGGTTTAAATAACAAAAATAAATATGATATTTTGTATGCACAATTCTTGTTTTAAACTTTTTGTCCATCTTTAATAATATATATATATTTTTATATAACCCTACTGTGAGTGTGGTGCCATTAAAGTCCCAAATGTTCTTCCCTTCATCCAAATATCTTGATATAGGGATGCGGCACAGTATATCCACACATGTCCGCAGTACCACTCTGCGTTGACATGACTTTTTGTAATTACCGTATATACTCGAGTATAAGCTCAGTTTTTTAGCCCTTTTTTTAAGGCTGAAAATACTCCCCTCGGATTATACTCGAGTCAGTGTACCTGAAAATGATCTTAGACTGCGAGCGGCGTCCATTGTTTAAATTTTGCGGCTTTCTCCTGGTCCCTTCTGTGATAGGCGTTTCCAGCAAACACTGTGTTGAGTGTTCTGCCTATCACGGAGGTCCTCTCATTCTCGGACTCCGTTTCCCAGCAGGCACTGTGTTCAGTGTTATGCCTATCATGGACATTCTCTTGTCCGAGGATGAAAAGACATCCGTGATTGGCGGAACACTGAACACAGTGCCTGCTGGGAAATGGAGTCCGAGAATGAGAGGATCTCCGTGATAAGCGTAACACTCAACACAAAGTTTGCTGGAAACGCCTATCACGGAAGGGACCAGGAGAAAGCCGTGATATTTAAACAATGGATGCCGGCCGCAGTCTAAGAAGATATTCAGGTACACTGGCTCGGGCACAGGGAGGTTGCAATGGACACAGTGAGGTGGCAATGGGCACAGTGAGGTTGCAATGGGCACAGTGGGGTGGCAATGGGCACAGTAAGCTAGCAATGGGCACAGTGAGGTTGCAATTGGCACAGTAAGGTTGGGCACAGTGAGGTTGGGCACAGTGAGGTGGCAATGGGCACAGTGAGGTGGCAATGGGCACAGTAAGCTAGCAATGGGCACAGTGAGGTTGCAATGGGCACAATAAGGTTGGGCACAGTGAGGTTGCAATGGGCACAGTGAGGCGGCAATGGGCACAGTGAGGCATGAAAATGGGCATTGTTGACCCTCTTTTCCACTTACAGTAGCTGCTGCATCCCCCCCCCCCAGGCTTATACTCGCGTCAATAAGTTTTCCCAGTTTTTTGGGGTAATATTAGGTACCTCGGCTTATACACAGGCGGCTTATACTCGAGTATATACGGTATAACCGAAGAAATGTCTTGGAAGAGTTACGAAATGTTTTTACTATTAACAAGTCCATCTGAATGTAACCGACCACCACCAGCTTTCTTTAAAAAAAAGTTTTCCGAATTCCATAACTGTGCTCTGTTTTTTTTTTTTTTTGTATTATTCTTTCACGTCTGCCAATCATGTTGGAAAAACACGAAAATCCATTTTAATATTTAAACCAAGCCTTCTGTAGTGCAGACGTTCTATATTAAAAAATAATTTCGGAACATTGAAAATTAATTATGGCAACGGGAAAAGCAAAAAAAAAAAAAAGGCCACGTTCGAAAGACGATATGCCGCGTTTTAAGCTCAAGTGTAGGCTCCATGCTTGTGTTTAGTTGGAATAATAGATCACGCAATCCTCAGAGAACTAATTATATTGTTTCAGATGAATTACAAATGCATCATTTAGCGGTATTATCACTCTGCATATGCCACTTACAATAAATCTTAAAAGCGCATTACAGAAAAAAAGCCCCGAATGTCATTGCCGATCTTTCTAATATAGCTTATTAGACTTGTTTGGAACGTCTGGATGGGACGTGGGGGTGCGTCCGGGATATGTCTGTGGGTGGATCCTCCGTCTGTAATGTTCCTTCTAAATCCATGTTGTGTGGATGATCAGTGCACACTGGGCGGTCCCTAATTATCCTTCTTTTGTACGGCCCGCCTGTCATTGGTGCCCAGGAGCCTAAAGTGACTTAGTCAACAAATAATTTTTTTTTCTCCCTCCCTTTCCTTTTTTTTTTTCTCTCGTAGATAGGGAAGATTTGTACTGAAGATTTGTAAGAATATATACTGTATTCTGAAAGTATATGTAGATGGTCTCCATATATATATATATATATATATATATATATATATATATATATATATATATATATTTGTTTAGGGTAAATCCCTGTAATATTTATATAAACTAATAAAATAATATTGAACCAACAAATAATTAAAAACTAAGATAGAGAATAAGGGATTTTGGGGGATTTTAAAGGTGCAAATTTACAATGTAGTAATGAAAAATATTGTTTATTAAAGGTTTAAAAATGACATAATCAGAATATGAAAATCGAATCATACAATACAATTGAAAAAGCGCAGACTGAATGTTTCTCTACATGTTTCGCCACGAGTAGTAGCTTCCTCAGGAGAATTTATTTATCAGGCACTGTAAACACTAAAATAGAAAATACCGTATATACTCGAGCATAAGCTGAGTTTTTCAGCCCTTTTTTTAGGGCTGAAAGTATACCCCTCGGCTTATACTCGAGTCAGTACCTGAAAATCGCGAAATTCCGCGGCCGGTGTCCATTGTTCAAATCTCGCGCCGTTCTCCCTGTCCCTTCCGCGATAGGCGTTTCCAGCAAACACTGTGTTGAGTGTTTGCACCTATCACGGAGGTCCTCTTGTCCGACGTCCGTGATTGGCGGAGCACTGAACACAGTGCCTGCTGGGAAACGGAGTCGGAGAATGAGAGGACCTCCGTGATGGGCGCAAACACTCAACACAGTGTTTGCTGGAAACGCCGATCACGGAAGGGACAGGGAGAACGGCGCGAGATTTGAACAATGGACGCCGGCCGCGGAATTACAAGATTTTGAGGTACACTGACTCGGGCACAAGGAGGCTGCAATGGACACAGTAAGGGGGCACAGTGAGGTGACAATGGGCACAGTAAGGGGGCACAGTGAGGTGACAATGGGCAGTGAGGTGGCAGAGTGAGATGGCAATGGGCACAGTAAGGTGGGGCAATGGGCACATTTCCTCCCCTCGGCTTATACTCGAGTCAATACGTTTTCCCAGTTTTTTGTGGTAAAAGTAGGTACCTCGGCTTATACTCGGGTCGGCTTATACTCGAGTATATACGGTAATCTTTTTAGAAAAACACACAAAAATCTAAATAACAAGATAATACAATTATATAAACACACAAATTTTGTACCTTTTGTGTGTTTTTCTAAAAAGATTTTATTTTAGTGTTTACAGTGCCTGATAAATAAATTCTCCTGAGGAAGCTACTACACGTGGCGAAACATGTAGAGAAACATTCAGTCAATTTTCATATTCTGATTGTGTCATTTTTAAACCTTTAATAAATAATATTGTTCATTACTACGTTGTTGTAAATTTGCACCTTTGAAATCCCCAAAAATCCCTTATTCTCTTATTCTCTATATTAATGTTTACTTAAGGGCACGTGGTGCTGTTTTAGATTCAGATGATAAGCAAATAATTTTTCTCCCTTTAAATAATAAAAAACGGAAGGCTATAAAGACGAAAAAAATAATACTTGTGAGCTTCTCACAAAGTGCATTAGAAGCAACAGCAAGTCAAAGCCCAGCATCATTTAGCCTTTTCCTCATCAGCTTGACTGTTCCACGGCTCTTTATTCATTGGCTTTCAGTTCTTTTAGTCTTGTGGGCTCAGCATCACACGTTGGACGTTACCCAGGATGGACTGCATGCAAATTCAGCCTCCCTAGGAACACCCACTCCTCCAGACTGACATCCACCCATCAGATTTGCGTTACTCCTCCCAAGAGCCAACCCACTGCTTGCATAAGTTGGTTCTTCAGAGGTGTGTACTAAGGCAGGGTGATGTTTTCAGGAAGCTATGTACAGTGTCCTGCCTGAACCTCCCACCAGCCACCATCTACCTGCATTGCATAGAGAAGCACAGAGATGCAGTGATGACTTCACTGGGTCTAAAATAAGGTATGTAATGAAAATGGAAAGGTTTTAATTACATTTTTTCATAATGTTGACGAGAGAGGAAAGGAGGAACAAGAAAGTCAAATATAAGGTATACTATATATCAGCTGTCTCTAAATTGAAGTCAGGGGGCTGGATGTGGCTCTTTGCTTGCTTTTAATCCGGCCCTTCGGGCATTCCCCCCCCCCCCCCACAGAAACAGTGGGGCATATCTCTTGCTACTGGCACTGACAACAGGGCACTGTTCCTCCCACAGACACCAATGATGGGGCGCTATTCCTCCCACTGACACTAATGATGGGGCACTATTGCTCCTACTAATACCAACTATGGAGCGCTATTCCTTCCACTAATACAAAAGATGGGGCGCTATTCCTCCCACTGACACCAATGATGGGGCACTATTCCTCACACTGACACCAAACATGGAGCACCATTCCTCCCAGTGACGCCAACGGTGGGGCATCATTCCTCCCACTGACACCAATGATGGGGCACTGTTCCTCCCACAGACACCAATGATGGGGCGCTATTCCTCCCACTGACACTAATGATGGGGCACTATTGCTCCTACTAATACCAACTATGGAGCGCTATTCCTTCCACTAATACAAAAGATGGGGCGCTATTCCTCCCACTGACACCAATGATGGGGCACTATTCCTCACACTGACACCAAACATGGAGCACCATTCCTCCCAGTGACGCCAACGGTGGGGCACCATTCCTCCCACTGACACCAATGATGGGGCACTATTCCTCCCACTGACACCAATGATGGGGCACTATTCCTCCCACTGACACCAATGATGGGACACTATTCCTCCCACTGACACCAATGATGGGGCACTATTCCTCCCACTGACACCAATGATGGGACACTATTCCTCCCACTGACACCAATGATGGGACACTATTCCTCCCACTGACACCAATGATGGGACACTATTCCTTCCACTGATACCAATGATGGGACACTATTCCTTCCACTGCCACCAATGATAGGGCACTATTCCTCCCACTGACACCAATGATGGGGCAATATTCCTTCCACTGCCACCAATGATGGGGCAATATTCCTCCCACTGCCACCAATGATGGGGCAATATTCCTCCCACTGCCACCAATGATGGGGCACTATTCCTCCCACTGACACCAATGATGGGACAGTATTCCTTCCACTGACACCAATGATGGGGCACTATTCCTCCCACTGACACCAATGATGGGGCACTATTCCTCCCACTGACACCAATGATGGGGCAATATTCCTCCCACTGATACCAATGATAGGGCACTATTCCTCCCACTGATACCAATGATGAGGCACTATTCCTCCCACTGACACCAATGATGGGTTCTATTCCTCCCACTGACACCAATGATGGGGCACTATTCCTCCCACTGACACCAATGATGGGGCAATATTCCTCCCACTGATACCAATGATGGGGCACTATTCCTCCCACTGATACCAATGATAGGGCACTATTCCTCCCACTGATACCAATGATGGGGCACTATTCCTCCCACTGACACCAATGATGGGGCAATATTCCTCCCACTGACACCAATGATGGGGCAATATTCCTCCCACTGACACCAATGATGGGGCAATATTCCTCCCACTGACACCAATGATGGGGCACTATTCCTCCCACTGACACCAATGATGGGACACTATTCCTCCCACTGATACCAATGATAGGGCACTATTCCTCCCACTGATACCAATGATGAGGCACTAATCCTCCCACTGATACCAATGATGGGGCACTATTCCTCCCACTGATACCAATGATGGGGCACTATTCCTCCCACTGATACCAATGATGGGGCACTATTCCTCCCACTGATACCAATGATGGGGCACTATTCCTCCCACTGATACCAATGATGGGGCACTATTCCTCCCACTGATACCAATGATGGGACACTATTCCTCCCACTGATACCAATGATGGGGCACTATTCCTCCCACTGATACCAATGATGGGGCACTATTCCTCCCACTGATACCAATGATGGGGCACTATTCCTCCCACTGATACCAATGATGGGGCACTATTCCTCCCACTGATACCAATGATGGGGCACTATTCCTCCCACTGATACCAATGATGGGGCACTATTCCTCCCACTGATACCAATGATGGGACACTATTCCTCCCACTGATACCAATGATGGGGCACTATTCCTCCCACTGATACCAATGATGGGACACTATTCCTTCCACTGATACCAATGATGGGACACTATTCCTTCCACTGCCACCAATGATAGGGCACTATTCCTCCCACTGATACCAATGATGGGGCACTATTCCTCCCACTGATACCAATGATGGGACACTATTCCTTCCACTGATACCAATGATGGGACACTATTCCTCCCACTGATACCAATGATGGGGCACTATTCCTCCCACTGACACCAATGATAGGGCACTATTCCTCCCACTGATACCAATGATGAGGCACTATTCCTCCCACTGATACCAATGATGAGGCACTATTCCTCCCACTGATACCAATGATGAGGCACTATTCCTCCCACTGATACCAATGATGGGGCACTATTCATCCCACTGATACCAATGATGGGGCACTATTCCTCCCACTGATACCAATGATGGGGCACTATTCCTCCCACTGATACCAATGATAGGGCACTATTCCTCCCACTGATACCAATGATGAGGCACTATTCCTCCCACTGATACCAATGATGAGGCACTATTCCTCCCACTGATACCAATGATGGGACACTATTCCTCCCACTGATACCAATGATGGGGCACTATTCCTCCCACTGATACCAATGATGGGGCACTATTCCTCCCACTGATACCAATGATGGGGCACTATTCCTCCCACTGACACCAATGATGGGGCACTATTCCTCCCACTGACACCAATGATGGGGCAATATTCCTCCCACTGACACCAATGATGGGGCAATATTCCTCCCACTGACACCAATGATGGGGCACTATTCCTCCCACTGATACCAATGATAGGGCACTATTCCTCCCACTGATACCAATGATGAGGCACTATTCCTCCCACTGATACCAATGATGGGGCACTATTCCTCCCACTGACACCAATGATGGGGCAATATTCCTCCCACTGACACCAATGATGGGGCAATATTCCTCCCACTGACACCAATGATGGGACACTATTCCTCCCACTGATACCAATGATGGGGCACTATTCCTCCCACTGATACCAATGATGAGGCACTATTCCTCCCACTGATACCAATGATGGGGCACTATTCCTCCCACTGATACCAATGATGGGGCACTATTCCTCCCACTGATACCAATGATGGGGCACTATTCCTCCCACTGATACCAATGATGGGGCACTATTCCTCCCACTGATACCAATGATGGGGCACTATTCCTCCCACTGATACCAATGATGGGGCACTATTCCTCCCACTGATACCAATGATGGGACACTATTCCTCCCACTGATACCAATGATGGGGCACTATTCCTCCCACTGATACCAATGATGAGACACTATTCCTCCCACTGATACCAATGATGGGACATTATTCCTCCCACTGACACCAATGATGGGTTCTATTGATCTTTTATTGAAAAGAATCAAGCAACCAATTTTTATACAAAAGTAAAAAACAAAACCATGGTACAAAACTTCAACAGAAAACAAAGGAATACACATCCATGTTCAGAATATATACAATATATACATAATCCACTACCAAAACATCCCTAGAAAACTATCTACATAAATCAGCAGAGAGGGCCTAAGAGGCACAACCCATCACCTATGTACGCAGCCATTTATCAAAAATTCATCAAAAATACTGATAATCTAGGGTGATAAGAGACAGACAGCCACACCCGGGAAAGAGACTCCTGGCAGTCAGGGAGGCTTGAAACCCCTCCACGCCTTCAACCAAGCCCCCTGACCCCGCTTGTCTCTCTCAAGCTCCCGAATCTTCCCCACCTCATGCAAAATGTCACACACCACCACCTCAACAGGAAGGAGTTTTTGCCGAATGCTGACCTGACACCGTGCATTCCAGGTGAAATAACGGACTACTAGGCTAACTAAAAAAAGTGTATCCAAACAAAAAACTCCACCGGTATTGAATGCTCCAGACACCCACTCAGCATAACCCAGCCTGGAGAGGAAAGGAACACCGAGGGCCCGCCCCACCTGTTTGTACACCTCTATGTTAAAAGGGCAATGAAGCAGAAAATGATCCATAGTCTCCTCCTCATCTGCACACTCCTCCCGAGGACAGCTACGATCCATCCCACTGCGGAATTTCAAATTGCCCCGAACATAGAGCTTCCCATGGAAGCACAACCAGGCCAGATCCCTAAATTTAGGGGGTACTCTATCCAAATTAATCAGTCTTAACCCCGCCCTCAAAACTGGGCCCGGGCAATCCCTTAAGGCCAGTGGGTCATGAAAGACTTCGCTCAAGACTCGACTCATAAGGACTTTCCTTGGAACCGATCTGAGATCTTCAGCCGACAATCGCCACTGCCGCAGTAACTTCAGGCACGGAGCGACATAGGCTGGTAGCTGACCACGATGACCCCTGCGATTCTTTACTTGGCCACCTTCTTCCCAAAGTCGTAGAAAAGGCCTAAACCAAGATCTAAATATGCCTACCCATCCAGGAGGTTCCACTGCAAGCATATTACCAATGTTAAACTTTAGAAATAGCAGTGAAAAGAAAAGAACTGGGTTGACCATACCTAAGCCACCCTCCCTCCTGGATAGGTAGGTGACATTCCTCTTGATGGGGTTCAGTCTGTTCCCCCACAGCATCTGGAAGAACACACTACTGACCCTAGCATAGAGAGACACTGGCAAGATGCAGACAAAGCTGACATACAAGAAGATCGGAATCAGGTAAGTCTTAATCAGATCAACCCTTTCCCTCATAGATAACTTCCATCTCTTCCAGCTGACCACCTTAGTATTGGCAATTTCCAGTCTGCCTTCCCAGTTTTTGAGGCCATAATCGCCGGGTCCAAATTCAATGCCTAGTATCTTAATTATTTCCTGGGGCACTGGAAAGGTGTCCGGGAGATCAAAACCCTCACCATCCTTTCCCATCCAGAAAACTTCAGTCTTTTCCTGATTGATCTTGGAGCCTGATGCTTCAGAATACCGTGATGTCAGAGAGACCACCTCCTCCGCTTCATCCGTCCCAGTGACAATCACCGACACATCATCCGCATAGGCAACAACCCTCAATGGCGGCTCACCCGGGAGCCCCACTGGTACCCCACACAACATGCCGCTCTCTAGCCTCCTGATGAAGGGGTCGATTGCAAACACATAGAGCAGGGGACTCAGGGGACAACCCTGGCGCACCCCGGAGCCAACCTCAAAGGACTGTCCAACCCAACCATTAACAAGAGGGAAGCTTTCTGCCCCCTTATACAAGACTTTCAGCCAATCGACAAAACCACCCGGCAGACCGTACTTACTAAGGAGCAACCACAGGTACTCATGGTTAACACGATCAAAAGCCTTTGCCTGATCCAATGTCAGCAAATACTTTCCCCAGCCTGCAGCCCTGCACCGCTCCAAGGCCTCCCGGACAGCTAAAACCGCTGTGAAGGTGCTCCTACCCTGGACCGAACAGTGCTGATGGCGAGAAAGCAAAGACTCTGCCACTGACGATAGGCGCCAGAAAAATATCTTTGCCAGTATCTTTCTATCGACATTAAGAAGGCTGATGGGGCGCCAATTCTCAATCATCGAAGGATCTTTACCCTTTGAAAGAAGAATCACAGCCGAGTGCCTCATGGAAGGGGAAAGCACCCCCTCAGCAAGGCAACTGTTAAAAACCTCTACCAAATGCGGGGCCAGAATAGACTTAAAGGCTTTGTAAAACTCAGCCATCAAGCCATCTGGTCCAGGCGACTTTTTGATGGCAAGCTGTTCAATTGCCCTCATCACCTCTTCGACTGTGATCTCCTCTGTCAAATTCATCAATGGAACATCTCCACCATTTAGACCTGGAGTAGAATCCAAAAAGCTTTCCATCTTGTCACGATCAAGCTCTTTCCTCCCAAGAAGGTCGGCATAAAAGGACCTCACGACCTCCAGAATCCCTGACCTGGACTTTGTCAAGGAACCTGTACTGTCCTTAAGGCCAACGACCGTTTTAACAGCTACACCTTGTTTGCAGTTCTGGTAAGGGTCAGGCGAGTGGTACTTCCCATAGTCCCTCTCCAGAACCAAAGAGGCATGCCGGTCATATTGACACTTCCTGAGAAGGAGTTTCACTTCGGAGATTGCCCCAGGATCTCCTCCTCTCGAGACAAGAATATCCAGCTTCCTCCGTAAACGTTGGTAGGTCATGTATTTATTAAACTGATTTCTATTGGCTAGGCCCCTGAAGAATCCAGCGATCCTCTTTTTGGTCAGCTCCCACCACTCAGCCTTGCTGCTACAAAAGTCCAGGATGGTCACCTGTGCCTGAAAGAATTCCTCAAAGGATTGTCTAACATGTTCTTCCTTGAGTAGTGTCGAATTTAATCTCCAGATGCCCTTGCCCCTCTGAGGGGCGTCTGAAGCATTCAGTACCACAGATAGCATACAGTGATCAGAGAACTCTACTGCTTGCACCACTGGGGGCGAGAAAGCAGAGGCCTCCTTCAAAAAAAAACTATCTATCCTACTCTGACTATTACCACGATGAAAAGTGAACCCGGTGTCATCTGGGAGGTGCTTAATGTGCACATCCACAAGACCAGCATCCCTAACCATACTATTTAAAAAAACGCTATCATATCCCAGCCTGTCCTTGAAGTCCTTCCTGTCCTTGGGCCTAGTTATTGTATTAAAGTCACCTCCAAAGACCACTTGCCGGGATGTAAAAAGAAATGGCTTGATCCTTGTAAAAAGGCATTTCCTGTCCCACTTTGTGTGCGGCCCATAAACATTGATTAGGCGCAGGTCCTGCCCTCCCACAAGGACGTCTAAGACCATACATCTCCCAATCTCCACCTCAATAACCCGCCGGACAGTTACCATGCCGGTTTTAAACAACACCGCCACACCGCCGTAAGGCTCGGCCGCAAGAGACCAGTAAGATGGACCATACCTCCACTCTCTCTTGGCCATATGAATATCTGCCAAGGAGGTGAGCCTAGTCTCTTGCAAAAATAAAATTTCAGCATCTAATTGGCTGAACAAAAAGAAGGCCATAGAACGAGCTCTTACTGACTTAATGCTGGCGACATTAATTGTCACCACTTTTAACGGAGGGGGAACCGCCATTTGGGTTATTGGGTGGATTGCTTCTTAGCTCCCCTCTGCTGCTCATCACCAGAAGCCTCTCTCTTTCTAGAGGCCGCCTCAAAGTCCATTTCAGAATCGGAACTTCTTTCAGAAGAAGCTCCAGATGAAGAAATATCCCACTTGGAGGACCTATGACGGCTGGAGACAGAAACCGGAGCTTCTCGTCCCCGTTCCGTCCTCACCGCCTGCCTCTTCCGCCTCCCAACCTTCCTTCTCTCCTCCAGGTACCGCAGGTCAGCCTCAGAGATGCCCTCATCTCTTATTTTTTTATTTAAAGTCTTTCCACAAGACTTCTTTACAGAGGAAGGGGCGCCCATTTTAGTACACGCTGGTGGGGGGGTGATCCCTTTAAGTCAGACTCGGGAGGAGTAGACTCCTGGGGGGTAACAGACTCGGGGGGCACAGACTTGGAAGGTTCCGACACAAGAGGAGAGGGTACAGTAGGCTGGGGGGACACAGAGACAGAAACAGAAGGAGTACTTACAGACACAGGAGGGGTGGCCACAGGAACTGGAGAGGGATCCTGAGCAGGACCAGGGGAGGGGGTCACCGCAGAGGAGGATGGTACACCAGGGGTCTCACCCTCCATCCTGTCCAGCCTTGACATGTCCTCTACTACCTCCTTCTCCATATTGTGCCAGGCTTCAGGACATCTGCTGTAGGGGTGGCCAAGGCGCAGGCACAGGTTGCACCTGATCATCTTAGTGCAGTCCTTAGCCATATGACCCTGACCCCGACACACTGAACACATCAAGGCTGAACAGGAGGAGCTCAAGTGCCCCTTTTCTCCACAGCGGTGACACAGCTTCGGCTGACCAGGGTAGAAAACAGTCATCCTATCCCTCCCTATGAAAGCTGAGGAGGGCAGGTGACGGACAACATTCCCATCCCTGGCCAACCTGACTGTTACCGACCATCCCCCAGTCCAGATGTTACGCTCATCATGGATTTTATTAGGTTTGGTCAAAACTTCCCCATAGTTCCTTAACCAGACCTCTAGATCCCGAGCAGGAACACTCTCATTGGTCAGGATAATGGTTATTTTTTTTACTGTTGACCTCTGAGAAACCGCAACTGGGACCAGACCTTCCCATTCAGGTCTTGACCTGCACCGAGCCTCATATCGCTCCCAGAACAGGTCAAGACCCTCTGGCCTGGTGAAGCTAACTGTATAGTCCCTTGTCCCAGCTACGTGTATAAAGGCATACAGGTCATTTGCACCAAAACCCATCTCCAATATCAAGTCCACCACTGCACGCCGTGCTGGAGGGATGGCACCACCTTCCCATTTCAGGATAACTACATTACGTCTTGGACCCCCAGCAGAAGCCAGAGACCCAAGACCAGATCTTGGGGTGCTCAAGGTGGCAGCTTGCAGTGGAAAACCCCGCTTGGGAGCGGGACTACCAGGAGCAGAGTGTGCCACCTGTGCAAAAGTAGGTTTATCAGGGCCAAGGGCTGACACTGAAGCCACATCACTCTGTATATTATTATTATTATCAACTGTATGAACTGAAATGGCAGGATCTGTAGCAGGATTGTTCATCACACTGGTACTGGGGTGATTGTTATCAGTCACAGAACTATTCAAATTCCTATCAGGAATAGTCACAGTGGCTGCAATACCAGCTGTCTCCTGATGCTGCACTGTAGAGTCCTCAGCAGCAGTGGGGCAAACAGCTTTGGACTCAGCCAAAGAAGGGTTAATGGGCTGTGCTGACACTTGCAGTCCATCCACAGAAATGACATTTTTTAAATGTAACTCTTGCTGCATTGCAGCCTCAGCAGGCACAACATTGCTGCATACAGGACTAGCAGCCTGATTGTCATTAGGCACATTGTCAGTCACAGTGTTAAAAGGAACAAAAACAGTCTTATCCACAACATGGGACTTAGCAGGCTTTACTTTATCAGGTACATCATCAGAAATGTCTTCCTCATTAAACACCATCTGATCCCCCCGCATAGGAGACTCCATTACCTGGATGGCCCTCAGCATGCCTCCAGATTCCTGGGAAGGCATGGGGCTGCTTACCTCTCCCTGGGGGGGCAGGGGGTCAGAACTGGGGGTCTCCTCCTCCTCCAACCCCATCTTTGTCACCCTTGCAAACCTCTTGTCGTTACAAAACTTCTCTTTGAAGGGCCCATCTCTGCCTTCCATCATGGCCACGATGGTCTCCTGATGATCCACACGGACCTTGGCCAGTTGGATTTCCGGATCCATGGATCCCCGTTTCTGGCTGTGTAAGCCCTCACGTTGCCTTCGCAGGCGCTTCAACTCCGCTCTCAACTTGTAAAGCTTGTCCCTCTCCCTGTTCAGGACCTTAATCCCGGCCACCACTCGCTCCCGAATGGCCTCCGAGCCTTCATCCTCACCAGGGGCAGAAAGATCAGCTTGTGCAGAGGCAGGCAGTTCACCTGATGGCCCAGGAGATGGCTGGGAGCCTCCAGCAGGAGAGGCCCCGCTGGCCTCCATGGCCTCCCCAGAAAGGGGGCCAGGGAGCTGGGATAGATTTCACCACCACTCCCCTCTCACAGAGCAGCTTCAGAGGCACCTTCCTCCTGACACACCTGTGCTCCAATGATGGGCGGGGCACTATTCCTCCCACTGACACCAATGATGAGGCACTATTCCTCCCACTGATACCAATGATGAGGCACTATTCCTCCCACTGATACCAATGATGGGACACTATTCCTCCCACTGATACCAATGATGGGGCACTATTCCGCCCACTGATACCAATGATGGGGCACTATTCCTCCCACTGATACCAATGATGGGGCACTATTCCTCCCACTGACACCAATGATGGGGCACTATTCCTCCCACTGACACCAATGATGGGGCAATATTCCTCCCACTGACACCAATGATGGGGCAATATTCCTCCCACTGACACCAATGATGGGGCACTATTCCTCCCACTGATACCAATGATAGGGCACTATTCCTCCCACTGATACCAATGATGAGGCACTATTCCTCCCACTGATACCAATGATGGGGCACTATTCCTCCCACTGACACCAATGATGGGGCAATATTCCTCCCACTGACACCAATGATGGGGCAATATTCCTCCCACTGACACCAATGATGGGACACTATTCCTCCCACTGATACCAATGATAGGGCACTATTCCTCCCACTGATACCAATGATAGGGCACTATTCCTCCCACTGATACCAATGATGAGGCACTATTCCTCCCACTGATACCAATGATGGGGCACTATTCCTCCCACTGATACCAATGATGGGGCACTATTCCTCCCACTGATACCAATGATGGGGCACTATTCCTCCCACTGATACCAATGATGGGGCACTATTCCTCCCACTGATACCAATGATGGGGCACTATTCCTCCCACTGATACCAATGATGGGGCACTATTCCTCCCACTGATACCAATGATGGGGCACTATTCCTCCCACTGATACCAATGATGGGGCACTATTCCTCCCACTGATACCAATGATGGGACACTATTCCTCCCACTGATACCAATGATGGGGCACTATTCCTCCCACTGATACCAATGATGAGACACTATTCCTCCCACTGACACCAATGATGGGTTCTATTCCTCCCACTGACACCAATGGGGGGACAACATTTACCCCCACTGGCCACAGCCCGGCCCCCATAAAGTTTGAAGGACAGTAAACTGGCCCCTTTGTGTAGAAAGTTTGGAGACCCCTGCTATATATTATAAGGCAACTTAGTAATAGCGTTATCCTCAAGCTAACCAATGCATGCTGATTCTACATTTGGTTTCAGCCTCTAGGTTTAATAAAAGGGTTAAACGACCAAAGTTGCCGGATTTACATGCGTAGCTCCGCTCGTTAATAACAATGTATACGACTCCTTAACGTCCAATTATGAAAAATATATATATATATTTTTTTTTCTTCAGATTTTCTGCGGCACCTTGTGAATCTCTAGAAGGTGAAAAGTATAAGCCGCCCCCCCCCCCCCCTGCTCTCTCTCCACATTAGCGCGCTGTCCCGGATGAAACTATCGGAAAAGAAATATGAGTTTTTAGCACTGCAAATAATGAGACCGTTAGCCGTCCTCATTAGCGATCTGCCATAAAGAAGGAAATTTTAGAAAGTGAGCTCAGTAATGTATAATGACACTTCGCCATATAAAGAAGATAAACCTTACAACTCAATTAACCAAATGTCAGAGACGGGCAAGAGCCACGCATGAATCAGTTCAAAAAAGGGACGACGGTTTGGGCTTTGAATAAGAGCGAGGATCGACGGAAAGACAAAAAAAAAAAATCTATTTGCTGAATGACTCAGAGAGGACTGAGGATAGGCACCCAATAATTGACTTTTATAGGAATGATTCTTATTTCTTTCTTAGTATCTTTTTGTTTAACCACTTCCATCCCGGGGGGCACTTATACACCTTCCCGCCCAGACCAATTTTCAGCTTTCTGCGCTGTTGCACTTTAAATGACAATTGCGCGGTCGTGCTACACTGTACCCAAACTAAATTTTTATAATTTTTTTCCCCACAAATAGAGCTTTCTTTTGGTGGTATTTTGATCACCTCTGCGATTTTTATTTTCTGCTAAAAAAAAAATAAAAAAAAACGAAAATTTTGAAAAAAAAAACGTTTTTTTTTGTTTCAGTTACAAAACTTTGTAAATAAGTAAGTTTTCTCCTTCACTGATGGGGCTGCACTGACGGGCACCGATAAGGCGGCACTGATGGGCACCGATGAGGCGGCACGGATGTGCACCGATAGGCGGCACGGATGGGCACCGATAGGCGGCACGGATGGGCACCGATAGGCGGCACGGATGGGCACAGATAGGCAGCACGGATGGGCACAGATAGGCAGCATGGATGGGCACAGATAGGCAGCATGGATGGGCACGGATAGGCGGCATGGATGGGCACTGATAGGTGGCACGGATGGGCATGGATGGGCACTGATAGGTGGCATAGATGGGCACTGATAGGTGGCACTGTACTGTAATGTGTTGCACTAATGGATGCCAATCAGTGCCAAACAATAATGCCTGCCAATCAGTGGTGCCCATTGTGGACACTGATTGGCATCCATTGTGGGCACTGATTGGCATCCATTAGGCATTTCTAATTGGCATCCCTGGTGGTTTAGGGTGGCATACCTTATGGTGGGCATCCTCAGGGGGGGCTGCGCTGATAATCGATCAGCACAAACCCCCCCTGTCAGAGGAGCAGCCGATCGGCTCTCCTCTACTCGCGCCTTACAGACGCGAGTGAGGAAAAGCCGATCACCGGCTTTTCCTGTTTACATTGTGATCAGCCGTGATTGGACACAGCTGATCACGTGGTAAAGAGACTCTTTACCTAGATCGGTGTTGCGGGGTGTCAGACTGACATCCCTCAACAACGATCGCCGCGATGCGCCCCCAATATCCTGAAGACGTCATATGGCGTCCAGTCAGGATATTGAAACCACTTTGCCGCCGTCATTTTGCAATAGGGCGGGCGGCAAGTGGTTAATAATAATTGTTCCCGGCCGGTACGTTCCAAAAAGGAGGAGATTACCAAATGTCTCCCAATATAATACATTACAGGCATCCCAAAATGTATATATATTGTGACAGCAGGAAGGTAAAGTCACCTGGTTGCATCCAGGGGGGTAGATATATTTCGCCCAGATTCAGGCTTTACGCCGACTTATACAACTAGGTGGAGAGTTGTATACGCCCAGCTGAGGCTAGTGGGCTCATGGATGACTCATACCTCTAGGGAGAGTGTGGGGCGTCGTGCAGACAGGGAGTTGATGAGACCAGCTGAAGCTTGTCAGCTCATTTAGGCCTCTATAAGAACTCCCAGCTTCATTAGGTGTTTGCTCATGCCTGGAACCAGACCTGTGTGGACTGTCTAGGGAGAGTGAACCCCTGTGCGGTGAGACAAAGCCTGTGTGGCTATTTGCTTGGACATTTAAAACCAGGGACTTAGGGACTAGGACAGCACTAGGCTGATCCCAGTTGTTAGTTAGGAAACCTGTATGTTTAGTCAGAGGTCAAGTTGACCAGGATTTATTTTATTTATGTTTCTTTTGCTTTGCTGTGTTTTGTCAATGTAAATAGAAAATAAACCGCACCTTTTTGATTTTGAAAACCACAACCTCCGTTTGCTGGGCCTGTTTTTGTGTGGGGAGCCCATCCCGGGGGTCACACACACCCGCTGCCGAGCTAACCCCCTCACAATATATATATATATATATATATATATATATACTATTTTAAAAAGCAACAGAAAGGAGGTGGGACTGTAACGGTGCTTAAATTAAAATTTTATATCACCATAACAAGGGAGGACTCAGATACCGTTTACCGTATATACTCGAGTATAAGCTGACCCAAATATAAGCTGAGGCACCTAATTTTACCACAAAAACTGGGAAAACTTATTGACTTGTGTATAAGCCTAGGGTGTCCATCTGCATGCCTCACTATGCCTCACTTTGCCTCACTATGTCCATGTCCATGCCTCACTGTGTCCATGACTAGACTGAATTTTAACATGAGAGTCTATGGAAGGGGTGCCCGGCTTTGAAAAATTGTTGCTCCCCGGCCGTAGGTCCCCCAGACAACAAACTTTGCACACTTGTAGAGGAGAAATGGGGCTACATGTGTGGCAAGCTTAGAATCCAGGGGACCTACTACCAGCCAATACCGGGTCCCCAAATTTACCAGAGAAATTACCATTTAACATGGGAGTCTATGGAAGGGGTGGTCAGATTTGAAAAATCGGTGCTCCCCGGCCGTAGGTCCCCCCGGACAACAAGCTTTGTACACTTCTAGAGGAAGAGGCTACATGTGTGCCAAGTTTTGGGTCCAACGAACCTACGGCCGGTTGGTACCGGGTCACCAAAGTTCGGGAGACTGCGACATTATGGCGGACACATCGCACAATGTTGACACATTTTTGGAACCATTGGCATTAACACAGCGATCAGTGCAATTAAAAATGCATTGATTACTGTAAAAATGTCACTGGCAGGGAAGGGTTAACACTAGGGGGCGGTGAAGGGGTTAACCGTGTTCCCTGTTTGTGTTTCTAACTGAAGGGGGAGGGGACTGACTAGAGGAAGTGACAAATCGTGGTTCCTAGCTAATAGATACACAGGATCTGTCACCCCTGTCAGAACAGAACAGGGAAGTGTGTGTTTACATACTCTCATCCCTGTTCTGTGTCTCCTGGTCACGATCGCTCGTGGCCGGCGGTCATCGGCACCCCCGCTGTGCAGCGGGCGGCAGTTCGCGCCTGCTATCCGGACCCTGCGAGATCATGTACAATAACGTGATTTCCCACAGGGGAGCCAACCTGGTCCGGAAGCGGTTAAAGCCCTCTGAACGCCAGTCAAAGGTCCCATCACAAAATAAAATGGTTGGCTTACATTCCTGTTTACACCTTGCTTTTGCTTGCTGCTTCGATGAGGCTTCATGGGGCTTCAAGTGAGCTTTGCCATAGACTTCTATGGAGGCTTTGAAACACCACTGAAGCTACATGGGGTATAATTTTTGAAGAGGAAGCCAAAGCAAAGCAAAAGAAAGGTGTAAACAGGACTGTAAAGTAACCATTTTATTTAGTGACAGGAGCTTTGACTAGCGCTCAGAGAGCTTTAACAAAGCGTGTCCGAGGCCTTGTTGAAGCCAAAGCAAGTGTAAATGAGCCCTTACTCAAATAACCACTCATTACAACCAAGGTATGCAGAATACCATCTCTGAATGCACAACACTATAAACCTTGATGGGCTACAGCAGCAGAAGACCACACCGGGTGCCACTCCTGTCAGCTAAGAACAGGAAACTGAGACTACAATTCGCACAGGATCACCAAAATTGGACAATAGAAAAACGTTGCCGGGTCTGATGAGTCTGGATTTCATCTGCGACATTCAGATGGTCGGGTCAGAATTTGGCGTAATCAACATGAAAGCGGATCCATCCTGCCTTGTATCACCGGTTCAGGCTGGTGGTGGTGTAATGGTGTGGGGCATATTTTCTTGGCACACTTTGGGCCCCATAGTACCAATTGAGCATTGTCTAAACCCCACGGCCTAGCTGAGTATTGTTGCTGACCATGTCCATCCCTTTGTGACTACAGTGTCCCCATCTGCTGATGGCTCCTTCCAGCAGGATAATACCCCATGTCACAAAGCTTTAATCATCTCACCGCTGGACAATGAGGTCCCTGTACTCCAATGGCCTCCACACTCACCACATCTCATCCAATAGAGCACCTTTGGGATGTGGTGAAACGGAAGATTGGCATCATGGATGTGCAGCCGACAAATCTGCAGCAACTGCGTGATGTTATCATGACAATATGGACCAAAATCTCTGAGGAATGTTTCCAACACCTTGTTCAATCTATTCCAGGAAGAATGAAGGCAGTTCTGAAGGCAAAAGGGGGTCCAATCTTGTACTAGAAGGTGTACTTAATAAAGTGGCCAGTGGGTGTATATATTATACAGTACCCTCCTAGTGTAGAAGGCTTCTGAGCAGTGGCGGTGCATCCATAGTGGGCGCAGGAGCGCCGCCCCCGCTCTCTCCTGCGCCCGTCACTCACGTCAACAATACATAGGTTCATGCATTGCATGAACCTATGTATTGTCGCCGCCGCTGCCGCCCACTATTCAGGTGTCCGGCCCCCTGTTGAGCGCCGGCCATCTGAATAACAGTGGCTGGTTGGTTTTTGTAAGTGCCTATCAGAGCCAGCGGCTTCCCGATTACAGCCTAAGGGCTTTAGTTAACATGGGGACCCAAGGGGGGGGGGGTGCATGTTCCTTGGTTAACACTGACAGGCGTCTCAGCCAATCAAGTTCACCGGGTCTGGTTACGAGTAATCTGATTGGCTGAAGCGACATCGAGGGCGGGAGAAGACATCGAGGACGGAAGAAAGACGGCGCTGACCCGAGGAAGGTAAGTGCAGGGCTGGGGGGAAACTGGCTGCAATTGGGGGGAAACTGGCTGCATTTGGGGGGAACCTGGCTGCATTTGGGGACAAACTGGCTGCATTTGGGGGGAAATTGGCTGTATTTGAGGGGACAAACTGGTGGCATTTGGGCACAGTGGCTGTGTTTAATGGGCACAGTGGCAGCAATTGATGATTTTTTTTTTCAGTTTGTTTGCGCCCCCCCCCCAAAAATTTTGAGCACCAGCCGCCACTGCTTCTGAGTAGTTGGCTCCACTGTAATCGGAGGAGCAGGGGTTGACAAATTAGGGCTGTTGCTCTGTTACTTCCCTCTGTTTTCTAGAAGATTCTAGAATTATAGTGGGAGGAAGAACAGAGCAGGCAGCCTGAATATTTTAAAGGACTCCAACCAATCCATGGGAAGGTGTGCCCAGTTGGGGGAAAGAGCCCATAAATAGTCTTAGGCCTGAGAAGCAGGGTGCAGAGTTCCTGGATCCAATCTTGTAGGAGGAGACCCCTGTGAGGGGGGGGGGAGGGCTCTGCCAAAATGTGTTTGGCCTAAACAAACTATTTAAAGCCATGGGAAACTTGGAGATAGGCTTTAACCTCCCTAGCGGTAATCCCGAGCGTGACTCGGGGTTGTTTTTTTATGCTAGGATCGGTAACCCCGAGTCACGCTCGGGGTAGACATTGCAGAGCCCGCAGCGGAGTTTCCCTACCTTCTCCTGGCGATCCAGCGATGATGTCCTCTGCTGTGATCGCCAGCGAGACCTCCGGCGAGTGTCGGCACTTTCGACCCCATCTGACTTCCTAGTTCCGTTCCCTGCGAGCCGCAGCGGCGCATGGGAGCGGAACTGGGCGGCAAATTCAAAAAGGTAAACACATAGTATACATACAGTATACTGTAATCTTACTGATTACAGTACTGTATGTAATAATTACACACCCCCTTGGTCCCTAGTGGTCTGTCCAGTGTCCTGCATGCACTTTTATATAATAAAAATCGTTCTTTCTGCCTGTAAACTGGGGATTGTCCATAGCAACTAAAAAGTGTCCCTTTATGTCAAAAGTGGTTTTAGACCAACTAGAAAGCAGCGATAATAAATTAGAATCACTCGCAGAATTGAGCGATAGCGATTTGTGGGGAAATTCGTCATCAAACACTAAATCTAATGACAGCGACAATTCTGCAACTGAGCAGATTTCTGTGTTTTTGATTTGATTACATTATTGAATAATTTTTATTATAATTAGATTACTATTTTTTATAATTATTTATAGTTATTTATTATATTATAATTTATAATTTTGTGTTTTATATTTATCATACCCGGGATGTTTACTAGACTCTGGTTTGCTCAGGTTTAAGTAAGTAATTACTAAGAATCGCAGGCCTATAATACATAACACCAAATTTTCATGCAAAATAATTGTACCGCTTTTGGTACATAATTCCAGACAGAATCATACCGCCAGGGAGGTTAAAGCCCATTTCTACCCCCTCACACTGCAAAGGTTACAGTGGATCTAAAGGCTCAAGGTTGTAAAAAACCTTCTCTGTGCAGCAGCCCCCCTAATACTTACCTGAGCCCGATCTTCCTCCAGCATTGTGCATGGGAGCCTCAGCTCTTCGGGGACTTTCCCTCCTCATTGGCTGGGTCAATCACAGCCAATGAGGGGAGAGAGGGTCAAGGCCAAGCCATGGCTCGGTGTGGACACGCAGACCAGCAGTTCTGGAGTGAGCCTGCCTGGGTGTGCCCCCATAGGAAACTGCTTTCTCTGGCGGCACTCGGCAGGAGAGAGGGGCCAGGAGCGACCTATTCCCCACAGCTCCCAGCTACTATCGCACTGCTACGTCCATGTATAATACTCGATTAATAGCCTGCAATGTAAGTGACGATGCAAAGGCTTCATCTTCAGATCGGAGCTTTTGGAAGAGGAGAAAAGCACCAAAGCCAGCTGGAGTGGGGAGTCGGGAAAGTAATGCCTTGTACACACGGCCGGATTTTCCGATGGAAAAAATCAGACGGGCTCTTTTCATCGGATATTCCGACCATGTGTATGCCCCATCTGACTTATTCTATCGGGAATTCCGACGCACCTAAAGCGGGGTTCCACCCGCAATTTTATTTTTTTTAACAGTCAGCAGCTACAAACACTGTAGCTGCTGACTTTTAATAAGGACGCTTACCTGTCCTAGGCTCCCGCGATATTGGCCCCCCGAGGGCGATCCCTCGATCGTGCCAGGTCCTGGCGCCGCCATCCTCACTAAAGGAAACAGGCAGTGGAGCCTTGCGGCTTCACTGCCCGTTTCCTACTGCACATGCGCAAGTCTTGCGGCACTGTATGAATGGGCGGCTGCTCTCTGGGATACACACAGTTCCCAGAAGGCAGCGCGCCCCATTCACCAGAAGTCAACGCAAGGATGTCGACCAGCCGCGGTATAGGAAGAGGCAGATTAGGAAGATCTGCATAGCAACCGCAATTTCTGGTACGTATTTTTTTTTTCGATTTTTTTTTGTAGCATTTTGGTGAAAAAAAAGGTGGGATGGGTTGTGGGAATTTAAGTGAGGCAATGAGGGGATAGGTTCATCTGCCTCCATCCCTGTATATGCAAACATTAAAAGAGGAATAGTTTGGGACTTTATATGAAGCACAGCTAAGAGCATAGAAATTATGAATCACATGGTATTGAGTTCCAAGGAATTAGCATAGATTAACATAGATAACATGATAGAAATAAGTATGATCTCAAACAATTTATTATACATGAAAAAATGACATAATTCACAACCAGTCTATGGGTAATAGATACATTGGTACATGATGATAGGATTATGCTGATTCATGAACAATACAATTGTGTTAATATTAATAAACAGTAAAAATTGGTAAAAAATTATTATTATGACACTTGTTTTGCGTAAGCTCAAAATCACATGATTGTGTGGTGTAGCATAAGGCTAAGGCTCTACGCGTTTCGTCGAGGTTCCACCCGTCAGAAGCAATTCGTAGCATGCAGGGCTTTTTTTCTCAGACAATAGGTGCAGGAACTCCCCTTTTCCGATTCAATCGTTTTCTCCGCCCCTACCCACCTCCGAGCAACGTCCCTTGGTCCCATCCCCTACCCACCTCCCAGTACCGCTCCTTTTAGACAATACAGAACCAAGTATCATTTTGTTGATGTACCACCCACAACAAACCCCCCCCAGCAACAATAGACTCCCGACAGCATCAACAGATCTCCGCACAGCCAGCATTAATAGACTCTCTGGCAGCCATCAACAATAGACCCCTCCCCCAACAGTAGATCTCCTTCAGCAACAACTGACCCCCCAGCAAAAATATGTCCCCCACCAGCAACACTAGACCTCCTAAGCAACAATAGACCCCCCTGCAAAAATAGATCCCCTCCAGCTAGAATAGATCCGCCAGCAGTGAGCATCAATACCCTGCAGCACACCCCAGCACCCCTTGACATTACATACAGTCAGTCCAGAAGGTGCCCGAACTGTGTTCTCCCGCGTTCCCGCTGAAAAAAAGCCCTGGTTGTATGTATTACCCAATACAATACACAAAACTGTATTACCCAATTTCATATTTTACAGGTAAGAGAGTTCGGCAATACCCTTGCAATCTCGCTCTGAACTTCCTTTGTGTCTAGCATTTGCTCATTTTGGAATTCCTTCTTTTTTCATTATAGACTGTTGCACAAGCAACTAATTGCTCCTGACGAGTGGAACCTCCACGAAACGCGTAGAGCCTTAGCCTTATGCTACACCACACAATCATGTGATTTTGAGCTTCCGCAAAACAAGTGTCATAATAATATTTTTTTATCAATTTTTACTGTTTATTAGTATTAACACAATTGTATTGTTCATGAATCAGCATGATCCCATTATCATGTACCAATGTATCTATTACCCATAGACTGGTTGTGAATTATGTCACTTTTTCACGTATAATAAATTGTTTGAGATCATACTTATTTCTATCATGTTATCTATGTTAATCTATGCTAATTCTTTGGAACTCAATACCATGTGATTCATAATTTTTATGCTTTTAGCTGTGCTTCGTATAAAGTCCCAAACTATTCCTCTTTTGAGGTTTGTAGCATTTTTGGTGTATTTTTATTTTATTTTAGGGTGGAACTCCACTTTAGACAGAGAACATGTTCTCAATCTATGCGTTGGACTTCCGTTTGCACGGTCAAAAGTCTGGCCGTATGTACTAGGCATTATACAGCCTTTTCTGCAACCCCCCCAATCTTAACAAGCATTTAACCCCTGCAATATTGGGGGGGGGGGGGTCAGTGCAAGGATATTTTTTTTTTTTGTGCTAAGAGTTGGAATTTAACAGCTCTAAGCTGGAGCTGCAGGCCATTTCTTCTGGAAAAAAAGTACAAATATATTGAAAATATACTGTATACCATTGTGTTACTTTGTTGCAATGTAAACCTAGAAAATCAGCTAAATATATAGAATAAATGTAATCCAAATAAAAGAATAAATCTAGAAAGAAAAAAAATAAATAAGACTATTTCCATCATCCTTCAAATCCTGCGCACGTTCCTCGGACCGCTCAGTTCGGTTTCTCATACGCGGCCTATTTTTCTGGCTGCTTTGTTAGTTACCTACAGAGACAGGAAATAAAACATAACCTCTGCGTTCCGGCAACCTTTTATACACCCTTCTAAGATTCCACCAAGGACAGTGTAATAAAATGTGTTTACTTAAGTGCCGCCGCTGTTCCTTTATGTAATCTTTTCAATAAGTGACTTGCTCGCTCTTTTGTTTCAGCTGTTCAGGCGTCCGCGCTGTAATAAACGGCGATGTAATATCCAGTATTTTCCACACGTGGCTGTTTAACGGTGGACTAGCCTTTCTTTCACCCCGCATGCATGTTCTTTTTATTACCCAGCTGGTGGTGAAATGTACCTGGGCCCTTTCTACAACGGGTACGTATGGCTTTGGGGATCCCATGAAAAGTCACAGCGCTACAAATGTGTTTTAATATAATGTGAACTCTTATTGTAACATTACAATTCCATTTTTGATGTCTTGTAGGACCTTTAAATATCCCTTTATGGTGCAGAAGAGTTGCATTGTTTGTGAAATTTACCTTTTACAGATAAAAGTGGGCGTTAGTGCCCAGCCATCACACACATAAGTCCACGGTGGCCTGAAGTTGTGTGCTGAGAGTGTAGTCTCACCACACTGACCGAGCTGTCACCACTAGCCAGGGCCGCCATCAGGGGGGTACAGGCAGTACACCTGTAAGGGGCCCGGATGGCAACCCCCCTTTTTTAATTTATTTTTATAAGGGTCCCGGAGGTCCCGAGGGCCCCCGGATGGAGGAAACCCCCCTTTTTTTTGTAAGGGGCCCAGAGGTCCCCAGGGCCCCGGATTTTTTTTGTTTGTCAGCACCCAAAGCCCCCCCGACCTCAACAAATCGTGGCGGCATCACCTTCCCGCTTCTCAATTCGCGGCAGCCCCCCCCCCCCCCCCGCTTCTCAATTTGCGGCGGCATCGGAAAAAAACGATCATAACAGCAGTATGACCATAACCCAAAGCACTTTTATTGTGCCTTATCAAACATGCTTCACACAAAATGCCCCACCAAGGCAACCTAAAGAGAGAGGCTCTGGAAAGTCTTCATCTGTTCAAAATCAATAAACATTACTGCAACTGCACCACATCACTGCCACAGACCAAGCCACAGCATGGAGAAAGTAGAAAGGAGAAAAGTATTTCTAAAAAAATAATTTAAGAAGTTAAAAAGGCAAAGGAAACATTTTGGGAAGAGCTTGCTGTTGACCCTCAAACTTTAGGGGAACCTGTGCTTTGCCTATGCAGGGGCAAGGCAAGTGGATTGCTTAAATAGCAGTTCCAACAACTGTACAGCTTCCTTTTACTAGGCTGGACCATGAGGAACAACAATAAATATTAATTTAGTGAGTAACCCCAAAACCAGCTTTTGTCTGTGAAGGTTCTCATTTATGTAGGTCATGGTCCAGGTCAGCCATTCTCAGCCATGGTTCCGTGGAACCGTAAGGTTCCTCCAGAGGTTACTAGGGGTTCTGTGGGCTGTGGCTGATTGACCTCCCATCTGAAGGAGCCTACATAATTCTGGGGTCAATGTCAATTAGCAGAACCAGCTGCGTGAAGTCAAGTATCTTTTTAGCTGTATGTAGAGGTTGTATTCTCACCACTACTGACCAATGTAAGAGGGCATTTTACCTACTGACCAAAAATGAATTGATTTTAGCAGGGGTTCCCCGAGACCTGAAAATTATTTTGAGGGTTCCTCTGAAGTAAAAGGTTTGAGAAAGGTTGGTCTAGTTCAGGGGTCCCAAACGTTCTAAACAAAGGGACAATTTAGAGAGCTTCATGGAATGAGTTTCCATGGCCGAGGAGCTGCATCCAAGCCTTACATCACCAAGTGGGCATTCTTCCCACTAATCACCAATGTAAGAGGGCATTTTACCTACTGACCAACATTGAATTGATTTTAGCAGGGGTTCCCCAAGACCTGAAAATTATTTTGAGTGTTCCTCTGAAGTAAAAGGGTTGAAAATGGTTGGTCTAGTTTAGGGGTCCCCAAACTTTCTAAACAAAGGGCCAATTTAGAGAGCTTCATGGAATGGGTTTTCATGGCCGAGCAGCTGCATCCAAGCCTTACATCCCCAAGTGCAATGCAAAGCATCGGATGCAGTGATGTAAAGCACGCCACCACTGGACTCTATAGAAAGGGAGAGTGATGAATCACATTTCTCTGTCTGTCAATCCAATGGACATGTCTGGGTTTTGTGGTTGCCAGGAGAACGGTACTTGCCTGACTGCATTGTGCCAAGTGTAAAGTTTGGTGGAGGGGGGATTATGGTGTGGGGTTGTTTTTCAGGGGTTGGGCTTGGCCCCTTAGTTCCAGTGAAGGGAACTCTTAAGGTATCAGCATACCAAGACATTTTGGACAATTTCATGGTCCCAACCTTGTGGGAACAACTTGAGATTGGCCACTGCTGCACACCAGTGAACAAAGCAAGGTTCACAAAGACATGGATGAGTGAGTTTGGGGTGAAGGAACTTGTCTGGCCTGACCTGAACTCGATAGAACACTTTTGGGGTGAATTTGAGCAGGGACTGCAAGCCAGGCCTTCTTGTCCAACATCAGTGCCTGACCTCACAAATGCGCTTCTGGAAGAATGGTCAAACATTCCCATAGACACACTCCTAAACCTTGTGGACAGCCTTCCCAGAAGAGCTGAAGCTATTATAGCTGCAAAGGGTGGACCAACGCAATATTGAACCCTATGGACTTAAGCCTCGTACACACGATTGAGTTTCTCATCAAAAAACGACAAGAAACTTGCTGGCAGAGCTTTCTTGCCGAGTAAATCGGTCGTGTGTACACGGCTATCAGGTTTCTCGTCAAGAAAACCGACAAGAATCTCGACGAGAAAAATAGAGAACCTGCTCTCTATTTTCTCGTCAGGATTCTCCATTTTCTCGTCGAGATTCTCGTCGGCATGTTTCTCGACGAGAAAAGTGTGTGTGTGTACACTTACCTGTCGCCGTGGAAACCCGCGCATGCTCGAAATGACTTTGACGCATGCGCGGTAGCTTCCTAGGCATAGGTAGGGTGTAGCAAGATGGCGGCGACGGCATCGAATGTGACGAGCGCACGCTCATCGCAGTTGATTACGTCACCGCGTTCGCTCCATTCAAAGAACCGCGGGTTCTTTGAATCGAGCGTCTGTACACGTTTCTTGTCCAAGAATCTCGTCAAGAAAAACGACAAGTTTTTTTCCTGACGAGATTCTCGGCCGTGTCTACGAGGCTTAAGACTGGGATGCCATTAAAGTTCATGTGCGGGTAAAGGCAGGTGTCCCAATACTTTTGGCAATATAGTGTATATTTTTATGAAATTATTGGGGAACTTCATGATGATTGATTAGTTAATTAGTATATAAAAAGGATATATTTTATGCATATACGATTTTGGGATTTGAAGTTATTTATATCTTGGTAGGTAAATTTAAAGTCCTGTATTTTTGCTGGGAGTTCTCATGGTATTTATACATTGGTAGAATGGTATCCTTGAGGAATTGGAACGAATTACTGTGTGGTTTCCACTTTCCATATGTTTCATAAATCTAGCTAGTAATAGTTACTCACATTCAACTATTCTTGTTGAAGACCTTTCATAGTTTATCCAAGCTACTTCTTCAGTTTTAATGAGTGTCAGGAAGATAACCCAACATGTATATCCAGGTAGCACAGGCGCCTTAATCCAATCATTATGGAATATGTCAAAACAGATGGTGGTTGTCCAAGAATAATGGTCAATCGAGCTCAGCCTTGGTGATTGGATTAAGGTGTCTATGCTACCTGTGTGGATATAAATGCTGGGCTATGTCTCCTGACACTCATTAGAATCAAAGAAGTTGCTTTGAGAAGCTACACAACATCTCCAGCATTCCAGAACAAATCCAGTTGAATGTGACATTTTTCAAGGAGATTTACTAAATCTGGAGAGTGCAAGAATCTGGTGCTGCTGTGCATGGTAGCCAATCAAGTTTTAATTTCATTTTTTTTACTTAAACGGGTTGTAAAGGTAAATGTTTTTTCACCTTAATGCATCAAGGTGAAAAAACATCCGACAGTACCACCCCCCCCCCCCCCCCCGAGCCTCCGTTTTACTTACCTG
Organism: Rana muscosa; assembly: GCA_029206835.1. NCBI lineage: Eukaryota > Metazoa > Chordata > Amphibia > Anura > Ranidae > Rana > Rana muscosa. Next base: position 369,623,447 of record CM055125.1, read on the forward strand.
ACCCCTCGAAAGTCCCGCGCTCGCCGTTCAGCCTGGCCGTTGATTGGCTACAGTGGATGGATTGAAAGCAGCACAGCCATTGGCTGGCACTGCTGTCAATCGCATCCAATGACGCGGCGTGCCGGGGGGCTGGGCCGAGTGATACAGTGAGCGGCAATAGTCGCTGGCTGTATCACTGGAGCGCGCCCGCAATCACTCACCACCATGCAAGCTTGCTCGCATATAGGTGGTGAGTGATTGCAGGGAGGAGCCGAGACAGCCGCCAAGGGACCCCAGAAGATGTGGATCGGTGCCACTCTGTGCAAAACAAGCTGCACAGTGGAGGTAAGTATAACATGTTTGTCATTTTTATTTATTTTGTTTTCTTTACAAGCCCTTTATGCTTTGACAAAATACCCTGGAAGGTTATTGGCTTCAATGCAGAGCTGCAACAGATTTAGTATGCTCTGTTTTAGTAAATCAACCCCAGTTTGTAGATTCTCTGGAGTGTGTAGGGAGCATGATGGAAGGAAAAATATAAACAGCATGATGACTTTCTGCCCCTATCTATGTCCCAATGGAGACATTGGCTCTTTCACAATGACCATCAGAGATAGGATGTTTACAAAGTCTGTCCTTAATGGGGAACTCCAATGTGCAAAATGGGTACCAGCCAAGGTTCATATTTTTTCCCATGTTAATTAGCTGACCTCATATAATATAAAAGCTCAAAACTTAATTAAAAGCCATGGTCATGTGACCACTTTAGTCCCCTTCTTCAATTTTCTTAGGAGATGATGAGTGGTAAGCAGTTTAGAAGAATATCTGCATGGCCCTTATTGATGCACGTTACTAGATGTCCCATAAGGCATTGTGACCTGGATAAATAGTACCTTCACAGGCCAAAGTTGACAACGTAGGATTTTTTGGGGGAGTGGCCTTTTTTCATTTGTGTAGCACTCTCCTATTTAGGTTGCTGGTAGAATAAGTTACATTGCGTTTTTAGCTCCTCTGTAGAGCAGAGTTTGATTGCTTTTGGCTGTTCTGGGTCCTGCTGGTTGCAGGCTTAACTACTTCCCCTTGTCTTCTAGTAGGTTCTAGGACAGTGATCCCCAAACTGTGGTCCTTTGTTGGCCTTTACCCGGCCCTTGGGGCACTTTTCCTCCCAATAATATGAGGCACTATTCCTCCCACCAGGGATGAGCCGAACACCCCCCTGTTCGGTTCGCACCAGAACCTGCGAACAGACAAAATGTTCGTGTAAACTTTAGAACCCTATTAAATACAATGGACTCGAACGTTCGAAATCTAAAGTGCTAATTATAAAGGCTAATATGCAAGTTATTGTCCTAAAAAGTGTTTGGGGACCCGGGTCCTGCCCCAGGGGACATGTATCAATGCAAAAAGAAGTTTTAAAAACGGCCGTTTTTTCGGGAGCAGTGATTTTAATAATGCTTAAAATGAAAAAATAAAAGTGAAATATTCCTTTAAATTTCGTACCTGGGGGGTGTGTATGATATGCATGTGAAGTGGCGCATGTTTCCCGTGCTTAGAACTGTCCCTGCAAAAAATGTCATTTTTGAAAGAAAAAATTGCATTTAAAACTGACTCGCGGCTATTAATGAATTGTCGGCTCCCGGCAATACATACAAAAGTCATTGATAAAAAAAAAAAAAAAAAGCGTGGGTGTTCCCCAGAATTCAATTACCAGGCCCTTCAGGTCTGGAATGGATATTAAGGGGAACCCCGCCGCAAATTAAAAAAAAAAATTGACGTGGGGTTCCCCCAAATATCCATTCCAGGCCCTTCAGATCTGGCATGGATTTTAAGGGGAACTCCACCCCAAATTTTTTAAAAAAATGGCGTGGAGTCCCCCTAAAAATCCATACCAGACCCCTTATCCGAGCACGCAACCTGGCCGGCCGCAGGGGAAAAGGGGGGGACGAGAGAGCGGCCCCCCCTCCCTCCTGAACCGTACCAAGCCACATGCCCTCAACATGGGGAGGATGTCCCCATGTTGATGGGGACAAGGGCCTCATCCCCACAACCCTTGCCCGGTGGTTGTGGGGGTCTGCGGGCGGGGGGCTTATCGGAATCTGGAAGACCCCTTTAACAAAGGGGACCCCCAGATCCCGCCCCCCCCTATGTGAATTGGTAAGGGATACATTGTACCCCTACCATTTCACGAAGAAAGCGTAAAAAAATGTTTAAAAAAACACACAAACACCTTGAAAAAGTCCTTTATTTAAAAAAAAAAAAAAAAAAAAACGGTGAAATCCAGTGTCCCGCGGCGATCCCGATGTCCAGCGCTGTCCTTCATTGGTTGTGCCTGAGCGGACCTGATGGGGAACTCCCTCTCAGTATTTTAAATGTATAGACCCGCCCCTTCTAAAGTTCCCCATCAGGTCCGCTCAGCGGACCAGATGCGGAACATGAGAAGGGGCGGGTCTATACATGTATTACCAAAGTGAGAGCAGTCCCCCATCAGGTCCGCCCCCTCGGTATGTCAGACCCGCCTACGTCATTGGCTTGAGCGGGGAACTTCCTTCACTATGTAAATTTAAATTACACAGTGAAGGAAGTTCCCCCGCTCAAGCCAATGACGTAGGCGGGTCCGACATACCGAGGGAGCGGACCTGATGGGGAACTTTAGAAGGGGCGGGTCTATACATTTAAAATACTGAGAGGGAGTTCCCCATCAGGTCCGCTCAGGCACAACCAATGAAGGACAGCGCTGGACATCGGGATCGCCGCGGGACACTGGATTTCACCGCTTTTTTTTTTTTTTTTTTTTAAATAAAGGACTTTTTCAAGGTGTTTGTGTGTTTTTTTAAACATTTTTTTACGCTTTCTTCGTGAAATGGTAGGGGTACAACGTACCCCTTACCAATTCACATAGGGGGGGCCGGGATCTGGGGGTTCCCTTTGTTAAAGGGGTCTTCCAGATTCCGATAAGCCCCCCTGCCCGCAGACCCCCACAACCACCGGGCAAGGGTTGTGGGGATGAGGCCCTTGTCCCCATCAACATAGGGACATCCTCCCCATGTTGAGGGCATGTGGCTTGGTACGGTTCAGGAGGGAGGGGGGGCCGCTCTCTCGTCCCCCCCTTTTCCCCTGCGGCTGGCCAGGTTGCGTGCTCAGATAAGGGGTCTGGTATGGATTTTTAGGGGGACTCCACGCCATTTTTTTTTTAAATTTGGGGTGGAGTTCCCCTTAAAATCCATGCCAGATCTGAAGGGCCTGGAATGGATATTTGGGGGAACCCCACGTCAATTTTTTTTTTTAATTTGCGGCGGGGTTCCCCTTAATATCCATTCCAGACCTGAAGGGCCTGGTAATTGAATTCTGGGGAACCCCCACGCTTTTTTTTTTTTTTTATCAATGACTTTTGTATGTATTGCCGGGAGCCGACAATTCATTAATAGCCGCGAGTCAGTTTTAAAAGACTTTTTTTCTTTCAAAAATGACATTTTTTGCAGGGACAGTTCTAAGCACGGGAAACATGCGCCACTTTACATGCATATCATACACACCCCCCAGGTACGAAATTTAAAGGAATATTTCACTTTTATTTTTTCATTTTAAGCATTATTAAAATCACTGCTCCCGAAAAAACGGCCGTTTTTAAAACTTATTTTTGCATTGATACATGTCCCCTGGGGCAGGACCCCGGTCCCAAAACACTTTTTAGGACAATAACTTGCATATTAGCCTTTATAATTAACACTTTAGATTTCTCCCATAGATTTTTCGAATTTGCCGCGAACACCCCTATTTGTTCGCTGTTCGGCGAACGGGCGAACAGGCAATGTTCGAGTCGAACATGAGTTCGACTCGAACTCCAAGCTCATCCCTACCTCCCACTGACACCAACAGTGGGCCATAATTCCTGCCACTGACGCCAATGATGGGTCATTATTTTTTCAACTAATATCAATGATGGGGCACTATTCCTCCAATGGACAGCAACAATGGGACACTATTCCTCCCACTAATAACACTGATAGGCCACTATTCCTCCCCCTACTGGCCACCAACCCTGAGGTCATGTCTATTCTTACTTACCGTATATACTCGAGTATAAGCCCAGTTTTTCGGCACATTTTTTTGTGCTGAAAATGCCCCCCTCGGCTTATACTCGAGTCACCTTTTTGCGCCTGATCTCCCGAACTTTGGGGACCCGGTACCGGCCGGCTTTAGGTCCCCTGGACCCCAAACTTGCCACACATGTAGCCCCACTCCTCCTCTATAAGTGTGCAAAGTTTGTTGTCTGGAAGACCTACGGCCGGGGAGCTCCAATTTTCCAAATCTGGGCACCCCTTCCATAGACTCCAATGTTAAACTGTAATTTCTCCGGTGAATTTGGGGACACGGTACTAACCGGTCGTAGGTCCCCTGGACCCGAAACTTGGCACACATGTAGCTCAATTTCTCCTGTACAAGTGTGCAATGTTTGTTGTTTGGGGGACCTACGGCCGGGGAGCACTGATTTTTCAAACCTGGGCACCCCTTCCATAGACTCCCATGTTAAACTTCAGTCTAGTCATGGGCACAGTGAGGCATGGGCACAGTGAGGCATGCACATGGACACAGTGAGGCAAAGTGAGGCACAGTGAGGCATGCAGATCGACACCCTAGGCTTATACTCGAGTCAATACGTTTTCCCATTTTCTTGTGGTAATATTAGGTGCCTCGGCTTATATTCGGGTCGACTTATACTCGAGCATATACAGTATGCTGGGCCGGGACATTTTCTACCTCCACTAGCCACATTCTGGCACCCCTAAAGTCTGAAGGACAGTAAACTGGCCCTTTGTTTGAAAAGTTTGGAGACCCCTGTTCTATAATATAGTGGGCTGGAAGAGGCAGAACCTGGACTAAATAGTCATACAGCGTCGGCCAATCCCTGGTCAAGGGGATGACCAAGAGGGCACTGATGTGTATATAAATAGTCTGGGGCCTGGAACAGCGGGGTCCTTGTCCTGAAGGAGAAGACCCAGCCTAGAAGGGCAGATTAGCTGAAGACTGTAGGAGTTTCAATGGGGAGCTGGGGGACCTGCTTCTAAAGCTGATGGGAACAGTTTGGAGAAAGTCTGCTAAGGATATGGCCGGGAGACTCACAGTACAGGGTCTGGCTGTAAATGGAAGGAGGCATCCATGTGCACAGGGACACAGTGAGTAGAGACTGAGAGAATAAGAGATTGTGGAAAGACCGTTGCTGCTAAGCCGTTTGAGAGACTGGCTTAGGGCTGCTTCCAAAGTACAAACTACAGGAGGTTCATCCTGAAAAGTTTAGCTACCACCAGAAAGTGTCCTCTGATTCAGTTTGCTCCAAATTTGGAGTTTCCCAAGGCTCACCCTACTCCCCCAGCATTAAACCTCATTAAGAAAGACACTTGCTGTCTCGTTATTGTGTTGAGAGACTGGGAAACTGTTGTGTGCCTGGTTGCTTGCACCCACTTGGGAATGGAACTTGGGACCAACAGCGTTAAGGGTCTGTGTGCTACATTTCGATAATATTATATTTTTTTTTTTTTTCATCCTAAGGTATTGATAGTTTATCAAAAGAATGTGCCGCAGAACCCTACAGTAACTCTCTCTTTTTTCTTTTTTGATGGGAATAATAGCCTGGTTTTGCCTAAAACAAAAAACTTAAGAAAAAGGCGACGTGTCTTTCAAGATAACACCGAGGTGTTTAAGAAGCGCATCTCATTTGTACAGAAGTAAATTCCTTGTGATAGCGAGTTTCTGTTTATTATTCTCAATGGTGGAAATCATTTTGAATAGCAGCAAAACAAAGCTTTGCTCACGGGATGAAAAGGACGCTCTGGATGTGTCTTGAGAAAAGGAACGAGGAGCGAGCCTGTGCTTTCAAAGACACTTCAAGCTGCTGCGTGTTTCAAGGGCATTTCATCATGTTTGTCTCTCTGCCTTCGTCTTTCTTGCATATATTTTCGTGTTGAGTTCAGTGGTAGGAATTAGAACCCTTTCATGAGAGCTGTGATTATTTTTTAGACTATTTGTCAAGGTCTCCCAGATGTAATGAGCCACAGGTAGCGAGCAACAAACGTGCTTTTATATATATTTTGGAACGACGGTAAAGATAAGTCTTTATCTTTCTCCAACCTGTCCCATGGTGCTTTATAATGGTGAACAACACTGGTATACGGTACCATTGGTTTCTTTCCGGTGATCACTGACAGAGGTAGCTTATTTTCGGGCTCCAGTATGGTTTAAAAACAAGACCCAGAAAGTTTTATATACCATGTTTCATATTTAGGGTGTCACACCAAACATGGTATAACACAGTGGTCTTCAAACTGCAGCCTTTTGTTTGCCTTTTTCTGCCCCTTGGGGCATAGTTCCTCTCACTGATATAAGGGGCCCTTGGGGTATAGTTCCTCTCACTGATATAAGGGGCCCTTGGGGTATAGTTCCTCTCACTGATATAAGGGGCCCTTGGGACATAGTTCCTCTCACTGATATAAAGGGGCCCTTGGGATGTAGTTCCTCTCACTGATATAAGGGGTCCTTGGGGTATAGTTCCTCTCAATGATATAAGGTACCCTTGGGGTATAGTTCCTCTCACTGATATAAGGTACCCTTGGGGTATAGTTCCTCTCACTGATATAAAGGGGCCCTTGGGGCATAGTTCCTCTCACTGATATAAAGGGGCCCTTGGGGCATAGTTCCTCTCACTGATATAAGGGGCCCTTGGGGCATAGTTCCTCTCACTGATATAAGGGGCCCTTGGGGCATAGTTCCTCTCACTGATATAAGGGGCCCTTGGGATGTAGTTCCTCTCACTGATATAAGGGGTCCTTGGGGTATAGTTCCTCTCAATGATATAAGGGGCCCTTGGGGTATAGTTACTCTCACTGATATAAGGGGCCCTTGGGGTATAGTTCCTCTCACTGATGTATTCCCCCCCAATGATACAAAGCAATCTTCCTCCCACTGACACCAACAACGAGGAAGCATTCTTCCCACTGACACCAACAGTAGGGCCTAATTCCTCCCACTGACACCAACAGTAGGGCCTAATTCCTCCCACTGACACCAACAGTAGGGCCTAATTCCTCCCACTGACACCAACAGTAGGGCCTAATTCCTCCCACTGACACCAACAGTAGGGCCTAATTCCTCCCACTGACACCAACAGTAGGGCCTAATTCCTCCCACTGACACCAACAGTAGGGCCTAATTCCTCCCACTGACACCAACAAAGGGGCATTATTTCTTCTGCTGACACCAACAATAGGACATATTTTGCTAAAATCAATGATGGGGCATAATAGCTTCAAATGAAATAAACAGCTGGGCACTATTCTTCCCACTGACACCAATGATAGGGCACTATTCCCTCCACTAATACCAATGATGGAGCATAATTCCTTCCATTAATACCAATGATGGGGCATGATTCTTCCCATTAATACCAATGATGGTGCACGATTCCTTCCACTGATACCAATGATGGGGCACTATTCCTGTCACTGACACCAGTGATGAGGCATGATTCCTCGTATTAGTACCAATGATGGGGCACTTTTCCTCTCATTAATATCAATGACGGGGCATTATTCTTCCAACGAATACCAATGATGGGGCACTATTCCTCTCATTGACACCAATGATGGGGCACAATTCCTCCCACTGACATGAATGATGGAGAACTATTTCTCTTATTAATACCAATGATGGGGCACGATTCCTGCCACTGATACAAACAATGGGGCACTATTCCCCTTATTAATACCAATGATGGGGCACCATTCCTCTCACGAATACCAATAATGGGGCACTAGTCATCATTTGTTTTTACTCCCACTGACCACCAAGCTTGAGACATTTTCTACTCCCAATGACCACAGTTCGGCACCTCATAAAACACAAACCGCCACCCTACCCCCTCACCTCAATTGTGGGGGGGGCATCCTATGGAAGAATCCTGCATTAACCAGGCTGGGGATTGTTTGACTATAGGCTGTAGGTAAACATTGATGGTGCCTGTGCATTGCACCCATGACACACTGCTGCAATGCAAAATTTTATTATATTAAAGTTGGAGCATTTTTTTACATTTTTGCACTTTGCAGAAAGCTTGGTGGGGTTTTTATCCTTCAGATGTTGATGGAAAAGACAAAAGGCTAGATCTGAGGAATTTTTTTAGATCCTCGTTAAGTGAAGAACCATAGATTTAAAGCAGCACTCCTGACTCGACTACGCAAACTCCCTCTACATAGGACTACCTAAATATCAGATTTTGCGCCTACAAGTCGTCCAGAACACGGCAGCCAGACTGGTAACAGGGAAAAAACCTTGGGAATCCATCACCCCTTCACTGAGGACCCTGCATTGGCTAACCATAAAGGATCGGGTCACATTCAAGACCCTCTGTCTCACCCACAAGTGCACACAAGGAAACGCTCCTCAATATTTATTCGAGAAGAAAACGCTACACCCCCAATCACATTCTCCGATCAACCAACCAAAACCTCCTCCACATCCCCAAGTCCCGCTACAAATCAAAGGGAGAACAAAGATTTGCAGTCCAAGGACCACGGCTATGGAACGCTCTACCCACGGACATCCGTATGGAAGAAGACCATCGGGCCTTCAGGAAAAAACGTAAGACCCACCTCTTCTGAAGGATCAGGATGTCACTGGATTCAAAGCGCCTTGAGGCAATTTAGTTTGCATTTGTAGCGCTATACAAGTTATTCACTCACTCACTCAGTTAGGCTACAGTGTACCGAGCAATTGACAGTTAAAATAGCGCAGTGCTGAATAGCAAAAAATGATCTGGTCGTGAAGGGGGTAAAACCTTCTGGAGCTCAAGTGACAACATACGGTACATGCGAATGTTGTGTGGTGCATTGAGTGGTTTCCCTCGGAACCCCACATTATTTGGTTTTAGCCAGGCTTCTTAGAGACCTGAAAATTATTGTACGAGTTCCTTGGGGGAAAAAGGTTAGAAAAGGCTGGACTAAGCAGTCCGAAAAGCTAGGAGGGTGTATTGTCGAGAGTGATTGCATTGACCAAACTGACGTCTAATGAGGACATTGCGGACCACTGTCTTGTATACAGGAGAGACTGGGCTCCAAATGGCATGGAGAAGTGAAGGTGGGCAGTAGACATGTGCGCCGTCAATAAATTCATTTTGTTTCGTTCCGTTCCATTTCGTATTAGACGAAAACTCGTATTTCGTAATTCGTGTTCGAAATTCAATTTGGATTTGTTTCGTACGAAATACGAATTTTCATTAGATATGTTAACTTTTCGTAACAATTACGAACATTCGTTATAATGAATTTAACTACTTAAGCCCCGGACCAATATGCAGCATAAGGACCAGGCCCCTTTTTGCGATTCGGCACTGCGTCGCTTTAACTGACGATTGCGCGGTCGTGCGACGTGGCTCCCAAACAAAATTGACGTCCTTTTTTTCCCACAAATAGAGCTTTCTTTTGGTGGTATTTGATCACCTCTGCGGTTTTTATTTTTTGCGCTATAAACAAAAATAGAGCGACAATTTTGAAAAAAATGCAATATTTTTTACTTTTTGCTATAATAAATATCCCCCAAAAATATATATAAAAAAAAAAATTTCCTCAGTTTAGTCCGATTCGTATTCTTCTACATATTTCTGGTAAAAAAAATTGCAATAAGCGTTTATTGATTGGTTTGCGCAAAATTTATAGCGTTTACAAAATAGGGGACAGTTTTATGGCATTTTTATTAATAATTTTTTTATTACTAGTAATGGCGGCGATCAGTGATTTTTTTCGTGACTGCGACATTATGGCAGACACATTGGACACTTTTGACACATTTTTGGGACCATTGTCATTTTCACAGCGATCAGTGCTATAAAAATGCACTAGTTACTGTGAAAATGACACTGGCAGTGAAGGGGTTAACCAGGAGGGGGCGCTGTAGGGGTTAAGTGTGCGCTGATGCGTTTTACTTACTGTGGGGGGGGGTAGCTTAGCGTGTGACGTCACTGATTGTCGTTCCCTATGACAGGGATCAGACGATCAGTGACAGGCTCACTAGGAAGCACGGGGAGAGGTTTGTTTACACTTACCCCTCCCCGTTCTTCCTCTCTGTGACCCGATCGCGGGACACCAGCGGCGAACGAGTCTGCTGTTTCCGCGGGGGACGGTCACGGAGAAGAGGACCAGGTCGCGAGCGCGCCGCCGCCGGCGTGCTCGCGACCCACGGCTGGGCTCTTAAAGGGGACATACCTGTACGCCCATGCGCCCAGCCGTGCCATTCTGCTGACGTACATCGGCGTGCGGCGGTCCTCAAGTGGTTAAAAAGCAAAGAATACCTTTCTCAATATGGCAGTCGTTGACTTATTATGCTCATTATGAGGGGCTCCCACCATCCCTGGGCTGTACCCCTGCTGTGCTCATTATGAGCTGTGCTGACTTCATCATAACGAATAATTGTAATTATTATGACAATGATAAAACGATATTAACGAATATTCTTATTTTGTCCAATTCTGAATCTCCCATCGACCACCAGTACCAGTCTGAGCCGTCTCTCCCACTCCCGAAACAAAATTTGTCAACGAAATTTCGTATTTTGTATAAAATTGCTTCCGAATGTACGAATTTACGGAAATTCGTACGAATTTTCGATTCGTACGAAACGAATCGCACATGTCTAGTGGGCAGCTCAATAGCCAGGAGGCTGAAGGCTCATATTGTTTGGTGTCAGCGTGTGACAATGATGAACCCCTACAAAGGAAACCTTTGTGTAAAGGAATCTTTGCCCTAAAAAAGCAAGTTGACAAATGGACCTCGAACCTGTACATTTGAACCTAAAATCCCGCATCTAATGCCGCGTACAGACGATCGACTTTTTTCGACGGTGAAAACACCGTCGAGAAAATCGACGTGAAAAACGAGGAACAGCTTGTTCCCCCCACACACGGCCGTTTTAAATTACATTTTTTTTTGGGTCGAAAAAAACGACCGTGTGTGGGCTCCCCGGCAGTGTTTCCCTATGGGAAAACTGCCGCGGAAAAAAACGACGGGAATCACAACGAGAAAAATTAGAGCATGTTCTAATTTTTCTTGTCGTGATTAATGCCGTTTTTCCCGTCTGGAAAAATGACAAAAAGCCCACAGACGATCGTTTTTCTCGACCAAAGAAAAAAATGTAATTTTTCCAGACGAGAAAAATGATCGTGTGTACGCGGCATCAGATGTCCTTTACTATGAATGGCACCACAACAGGCGTGTTGCCATTTATTGAGCATTAAATAGAACCTGTTCGGAGAGGAATATGTAGGCTGCCATGAGTACCAGGACAGGGTTGCCCAGTGCCCAGAGCAAGATCCAGAATTGCGTGCCCCTCCCCCACTGTTAATACATGCTTTAGAATGACTGTACCACCCTACATCCATTCCTTGACCGCTTGCTTCTCTGTGCCCAGGGCAACTACCCATTCTGCCCACCCCTTGTCCTGGCACTGGCTGCCAATTTCCATCTTTAGCTTCAGTACTGTTCAAGTTACAATCTCAGGAGAAGTATGCAGCCAAAGTCTGAGATAGAAGAAGGTTATGACTCCTCGCCTGCATCCTTTTTTGAAAACACTGACTCCAAGCCATTGGATCCTCTTTATAGCCCAAAAAAAAAAATCAACATTGTCAAAAAGTAATCAATGGCAGCCCCCATATCCCTGTCAGTACAAGTGCATCTTCCTTGGGGAGCCTTTTCGTCACATTCCCTGACACTAATGCGGCCATTTTCTTTTTCAGCCACCCACTTTTAAAATCTTTATTTCTCTGGAACACCCGAGACGTAGACAAACTACACACAGGGGCACGACTGACACGCCTGAAGCTTTCATCAGCACTGGAGACATCATGGCGGATTGATTTCTTCCTTTCTTTTTTTTTTTTTGGGGGAAGCTGCACACTAACAATTTGGCAAGCTATCCACAAAGGAAGCACAAAGAGCGTAGTAATGTCTTGCAGGGAGCGGCGCACGCTGCGAGACCAGACACGGAGCATCAATAAATAAAGAGGCTGATTGCTGTAAAGAGTGCTTGAGTTGATTGGGTTTGATTGAATTGAGCTACATCAGGGTGAGATGGACCCCTGGGGGTGCTGGGAGCCAGGTGAGTAGTGCAAAGAAGACAATATCTCACTCCGGGTAATAGATTCCAGAACAACTACCAGCGAGCCGGGTGAAGTTCATCTTCCTTTTAAGAGAGGATTTAACGGAACTTGGAACATGACAGTTTGAGTGATACCTCCAGCTGCCAGTCAGTGCTGGAGAAGGGGATATGGCAGATTAGACTCCAGATAAACCTATTTTAGTGTTTGCACATATCATTTAGACTGGCTCCACACCTATGCACTTGTACCCAACCCAATCAAACCCAACCTGACCATGCCAAACCAAACCCAACCCAACCCAATCAAATGGACCCACATACACCTATTTTAGTGTTTGCCAATATAATTTAGACTGGCTCCACGCCTATGCAATTGTACCCAACTGAACCAAACGGACCCAACCTAACCCAATCAAACCGACCCAGATACACCTATTTTAGTGCTTGCCAATATAATTTAGGCTGGCTCCACACCTATGCCCCCGTACCCAACTCAACCAAACAGACCCAACCAAACAAAACAGTCCCAATCTAACCTAATCCAATCAAACCGACCCAGATACACCTATTTTAGTGCTTGCCAATATAATTTAGGCTGGCTCCACACCTATGCACTCGTACCCAACCCAACCAAACAGACCCAACCAAACCCAACCAAACAAAACGGTCCCAATCTAACCTAACCCAATCAAACAGACCCAGATACACCTATTTTAGTGCTTGCCAATATAATTTAAGATGGCTCCACATCTATGGACTTGTACCCAACCCGGCAAAGCCAAACTAAGCCCAACTCAATCAAACAGATCTGACCAAGCCAAACTAAACCCAGCCCAATCAAATGGACCCAGCCTAACCAAACCAAACCCAACCCAATCAGATGGACCCAACCCAACCAAATAGACCTGACCAAACCAGACGAATCCAAACCAAACCAAACACAACCCAACCCAAAAAAATGTAAACTACCCAACCAATCAGACCCAATCAAACCAAACTAAACCAAACCCCACCCGACCCGACAAAACTCAACCCAACCCAACCAGTTCCAATAAAGTACTACTTTGTTGATCAACTCACTGTATTTGTGCAATGCCATCCACATGCGCCTATACTTCTATGCAACACGAGCACAAAATATGAATGCAATGATCCATGTGCTCCCAAAAAGAATCAAGCAAATGTGTTTTTCATGCTTTGAGGTTCTTATCTATGCAATTAGGGCATGTTTAAAGAGACCCTGTCACCAGAACATCCTTGTTTAACAAAAGTCTTCCAATATCATTATATTGAATGTGCATTTACTATATTTTCTCTTTTTTTTTGCCGTGTAAGCATCCCTAGTGATATACATTGAAAACACTGCTGCTGCATGTCGCCATCTTGGATGTGATGTCAGCAGACCCAGGGCTATCGCTCTAGTAACACTGTATAGTAATCACATTCGGTCCTCCCCCGACATCTGCATAAAAGGTTATTTAGGAAGGAGAAGGGAGGGATAGAGGTCAGTAGCGGCCCGTCCATTAGGGGCGCAGGGGAGCTGCCCCCCTAATCCATGCGCCCGGCGCCTAATCTCCATGCAGCGTGCCGGACGCATGGATTTCAATGTGAGTTTTTTGGGGGTTTTTTTAAGCACGTGATTAGAGCTGCAGTGCTCTGCCCACCCACTTAATATTTCGCTAATGTCTTCCTGCTTCTCCTCCCGGCCAATGAGACACAATTGGCCGGGGGAGTCTTATGACGGGTCTCAGGACCCACCTCCTGTTCGGCCGTGAGGAGAAGCATTGGCCCCGGCAGCAGTAGTCACTTCTAGGAGGTAGTAGGAGCCCTACCCTGGATTCAGCAGTGCACCACCACCTCGTCCCTCTCCCCGCACCACTAGGTTTGGAAAAGAGATGGCTTTCTTCAGAAACGGCTCCATTACCAGCACTGCTGCGCACATTATGACAAGGCTTGTAAGGTAAGGCCATGGATTGCGAGAGGATTGCCACTTTGATCGATCGATTGATCGAGAGCTGTGGGGGGCTTGCTAGTGCGAGTGAGCTGGCCAAGACTGTTTGTCGCCCCCCAAAAAATTTAGACCATTAGCTGCCACTGGTGGAGGTGCTGGGATTAGACAAAGGCAAATACAGCCTGCCTAAGAACAGACTTAAAAACAGTAGGTAATACAGCGCTATCAAAAATAACTGCGGTCCAAAAAATTGTAATAGTGAGTGTAAGCAACAATTTTCTTGTGAGATACACACAGCATGTAACAATAAATAATAAACTAATTGCGCTAATTAAATGGTTGTGAAATATTGATGAATTTGAGTTCATATGCACATAAAGAAAGAGGACAGAAGAGAAGTCCATAAAGCGATGTGAAGTTCAATATGTCCCTCAGTGCTTTATACTTTCACTGAAAAATATTAGTGAATTCTCAAGAAAAGCCTCCACCTCAAAAAATGGCCGCTTACCAGCTCCTCGTGGCCTCCTGTTACGGGAGGTCTTTCACGCTTGTGGCTATATACCCAGCCAGGTCCTTTGATCATCCTGGGGGACCACACCAGCCAGGGCCTTTGATCATCCAGTGGGACCAACCAGGGCCTTTGATCATCCAGGGGGACCAACCAGGGCCTTTGATCATCAAGTGGGACCAGCCAGGGCCTTTGATCATCCAGGAAGACCAGCCAAGACCTTTGATCATCCAGGGGGACCAGCCAGGGCCTTTGATCATCCAGGGGGACCAGCCAGGGCCTTTGATCATCCAGGGGGACCAGCCAGGGCCTTTGATCATCCAGGGGGACCAGCCAGGGCCTTTGATGATCCAGTGGGACCAGCCAGGGCCTTTGATCATCCAGTGGGGCCAGCCAGGGCCTTTGATCATCCAGGGGGACCAGCCAGGGTCTTTGATCATCCAGGGGGACCAGCCAGGGCCTTTGATCATCCAGGGGGACCAGCCAGGGCCTTTGATCATTCAGTGGGGCCAGCCAGGGCCTTTGATCCTCCAGGGGGGCCAGCCAGGGCCTTTGATCCTCCAGGGGGGCCAACCAGGGCCTTTGTTCCTCCAGGGGGGCCAACCAGGGCCTTTGATCATCTAGTGGGGACAGCCAGGGCCTTTGATCATCCAGGGGGACTAGCCAGGGCCTTTGTTAATCCAGTGGGGACCAACCGGGGCCTTGGATCATCCAGGGGGACCAGCCGGGGCCTTTGATCATCCAGGGGGACCAACCAGGGCCTTGGATCATCCAGGGGGGCCAACCAGGGCCTTGGATCATTCAGTGGGGTCAGCCAGGGCCTTTGATCATCCAGGGGGGCCAGCCATGGCCTTTAATCATACAGGGGGACCAGCCAGGGCCTTTGATCATCCAGGGGGACCAGCCAGGGCCTTTGATCATTCAGTGGGGCCAGCCAGGGCCTTTGATCCTCCAGGGGGGCCAACCAGGGCCTTTGATCATCTAGTGGGGCCAGCCAGGGCCTTTGATCATCCAGGGGGACCAGCCAGGGCCTTTGATCATCCAGGGGGACCAGCCAGGGCCTTTGATTATCCTGGGGGACCAACCAGGGCCTTAGATCATCCAGGGGGACAAACCAGGGCCTTTGATCATCCAGGGGGGCCAACCAGGGCCTTTGATCATCCAGGGGGACCAGCCAGGGCCTTTGATCATCCAGTGGGGACCAGCCAGGGCCTTTGATTATCCAGGGAGATCGCGCTGTCAAGCTTCCACAACCCGAAAAAAGACTGATCGTGTGATTAATTCAGCTGCTAGTTACGACACAATTTGAGTTTTGTCGTAACTAGCAGCTGACTTATTGACGTGATCAGTCTGCGAAGAAGAAGCAGTAACTTTGTTTTCATGGAAGCAGCTTTGGAGCAGCATTTGGAGGATACGGCTTACGTGTGATCTAAGAACAGACTTGCTGAATGGTTTTTGCCCTTCAATGTTGATAAAAAACTTTTGGACGCCAGGTCTCTGTAGATCAGGTCCCATCCCTCGGCATTGGTGACTTGGTGTCACAGTGACTGTCCTCTTCATCAGCACAGACTCCTATTTACTGCATGAAGAGTTCCAGGAAACACGGGGACATCATTTAGCCGGTGGGTTGAACCTCATTTCTGGAAATGAAAGGCTAAAGTAGCCTCCTAACTGCCTCCCACTGGTCCTGGAAATAGCCGAACGCCCTCCGGCCTCGGAAGGATAAGAACGGCCGGGAAAAGCGGAAAAAAACACTAATCTGGTGACTTTTGATGTGACATTGTCCTCCGCTGTGATGCTGAGTGCCTGGGCATGACCAGTATAGGTTGTCACACAGGGAAGGCCGGCGGATCGATGCGATTTGACAGCAGTGTCATTGTTCTCTATGGGAAGATCAAGTGACTTTATAGAACAATACCTCTTTAAAGGGACTCTACAGGCTTTTCTTTTAAAGCGTAACCTCAGGCTGCTAAATACACCGATTAATTACATAGATGAGAGATGTGTGACCTGCCGAAGCATTTGTATATCTGTCCCTCCAGGCTTGAGATTTACACAGCTCTGCCACATAGTACAGCCCTGTCTGGCAGGACAGGAGACCCAATTTGTCTCTGCTACAGTTCAGTAACACATACAGGTCATGTCCCTTCCCCAACCTGTGATTGGACAGTGAAAGAAGAAGCAGCAGATTGATAGGCTTATCTCTGCTGTCACTCACCTCTCTCTCCTCCCATCAGCATGCCCCTTGATCACTGCAGCACAACTGATTGGCGTCTTGTGCTGCTTCTCCCTCTGAGCTCTGCTGTGCAGGAGATTGCAAGAGGTTGATACTTGCATTGACAGAAAAAAAAAAAAAAAACTTAATGAAGTGTTATTGTTTACAGAGCTGCATAAGTTTTATATTTTATATAGGCCATCATGAAATCAGCAGAAATTAATACTTTTTTTTTTTAGCCTGGAAATCATTGCATTGGAAAGCGGTGACGGGTGCTTTATACATTACTACAGGTCATGAGAAGACACATTCCTCATCCCTGTGCAATTCTTGGCTGTAATCACAAATGTCTGACACAGATCAGCCCCTGCTGCAGCCTCTCACCATGTCACTTGCAAACTTATAATGTTGCAATTTGACTGCTGTGGGTGGGGAGACTGAGGCAATGCTACCTCCTGCCTGCAGCAGACTGATGACATCAACTCATCCCAGGTAATGATAAACGATGGGGCTTTTTCCAAAACACAAACTGTTGGTCACGTGGGATGCTGAGCTTCCATGATTAACCGATTTTTGTGATGTAGGAGCCAGTGGCAGTTGGTGTTTGTTTGGGGGGGGGTGGAAAACAACCACCACCCCCCCGAGCGCCACGACCCCCCCCCCCCGATGTTTGCCGGTTGGTCTGGCACTTACCCCATCGTGGTGGGTGGCAGGCAGCGAGGTGCAGCGGGTCGGCTCCGAGTCCTCTCCTCCATGGTGGCTTCCAGCCCCTCCCCTTCTCCTCCTCCTAGGTACCCAATTGGATCGCTTGTCCTTTCAGCCAATCGGGTGACCGGTGTCAAAAATCGCTTCCTGATTGACCGGGTGGAGGATCAGTGTTACAACAGCAAATATTGATTCGCTGTTGTAACACACCTGGGTTCGCTCGGAGCGCACTCTCTGCGACCCGAGCCCACCCTATATTGAAGCCTATTAGAGCCTCTGGCACTAATCGGTGCTTCAAAAAAACAGCCCTTCCGCATTGGAATCCATGCGTCGGTTAGTGTTGCCAACCGTCAGTAGATTTACGAACAGTCCGCAAAATAAAAGGCACTTTTTCCCTGTCCGCAAAAGTCCGTAGTAAGGGAAATGTGCCAGTAAAAATGGCCGCGATCGGCTCCGGTCAGAACTGCGCATGCGCAATTCCAGAAATTCCCGCGAAGATCCGAATCTGAGCCGCGCCTGCCGAGTGTCTAAGTCCTCCTGCATAGCCTCTGCCCTCTGCCCGCCCAGCCCAGCACCCGCAGCCAATGATCTTCTAAGCGCATTTTCACGCCAACACCGCCACCGCCAGACATAAATAAGCAGGAGCAGAGCGGGAAATTTTAGGAGCCTCGTGTGGTCATGGAGAGGAGAGTCGAGACTCGGGAGTGACCAGTCGGACTCGGGATGGGAAGAGACTCAGAGAGTTGTTGGAGACTTGGAGTGAAGGTCAAGGACTGTCACCACAGCAGTACCCCCGACTGGAGCCGAGCAACGGACGGACCGTCACCGACCCCTGCCTGCCTGCCTGGCCTGCCCGCCCGGCGCCCGCCTGACTGAGTGTGGACTGGAGCCGCCCTGCTGCTGCCCGGTGTGTCTCTTTGGAGTCGTCGGATGCCTGTTCCTGGTCTGGTGAGTCCAGCAGAGTGACTGACTAGTCTAGTAGTCTGATAGAGGAGGGTGCTTTCTTGTCTGGGCATGCCCCTGAGCCTGTGCCTGGGCCCTGTGCAGCCATAACGATGCTATTTCATGATACAACAACACTAGTATTGAGACTGCAGTGCACTGAATTGAATTCTGAAATGCTAATGGTTGATCTTTGAGTCACAGTGAGACAGGAGGTGATGATGGTGGCAGGGGTGATGTCTGATGGTGGTAGGGGGTGATGGTGGTGGCAGGGGGTGATGGTGGTGGCAGGGGGTGATGGTGGTGGCAGGGGGTGATGTCTGATGGTGGTGGCAGGGGGGTGATGGTGGCAGGGGGTGTTGGTGGGGGGTGATGGTGGCAGGGGGTGTTGGTGGCAGGAGGTCTTTAGAATTGGGAACATAAATTCTGGTGATCCTAGTAGCTACCAGGGATTTCCCCTCACTTTCTGTGGTGGTTATAGAAGTGAAGGGGAAATCTCTCCAGTTGGACATGGGTGAGAAAAACTGATGGACTAAATAATCCGCCCTTATTATATCGAAATTAACAGGAATATGTTTTTTTTTACCTTAATATCTACCTTAAATCACATTTTTATTTGCCTAGTGTACTTGTTTGTAGCCTAAATACTGAAATTTGCACTTACAGATGTAGTTTTGTAACCTTTGTAAACGGTCAGTAAAAACGTGGCGGTGCCAGTAAATTTTGGGTGTCCTGCCAGTAAATTTCAATCTGGTAGGTTGGCAACACTGGCGTCGGTGTCCTGAAAGGGGCTGGACACATGGATAGGGGAGGTGGCGATGGACGGGCTGCCCCTGGTAGGAGCGCTGAACCTTATGTGGATGCATTTTAATGCGATGGGTGGTTTGTGGTCCTCGCCAGCAACTGTGGGGTCTTACTTGGGCCCCCAGAAGAGTTTGTTGAAGATTTGAAAGGATGGGGGCGTCACACCAGCTTGTATGGACTTTTAAAAATATATTTATGTTGTCACAACCAAAGTGGCTCAGCGGAGTGCTTCATCAGGGCAAAAAACAAGGATGATGCAGGCAGTCAAATTCAAAACGTTACAAAATAAAAACCTTTTACAAAGTCTATACAAGCTGGTGTGGCACCACCAATCCTTTCAAAACTTCAACACGATTAACCAATGGGCCTCCTTAGGCTGTTTTAAAACATTCTGGAATTCAAATGGTTAAAACAAGCTTGACCTCATGTTTTTTTTTTCAGCTGGCGATCGACTGTTCTGTAAAAAGTGATCTAGCCGAACAATCGTTTTTACCATAATGACAATGCCTCCCCTCCTCCCGGTGGTGCCTGTGGTGGTTCTTGGGCCTTTCTGGTCACTCCATTTTTGTCAAATATTTTTGGCCAATGTGGTGATATGACGCTCGCCGCTCCACCTCGGCCAATCAGAGCCTGCCTAGCATTCAGTGCCAAAAATAGAAGGTGGGTCCTGAGTGGTAGAGGGTCGAGAGAGAGTGAAGCCCTTTTTTCTCATTAGCAGAGGATAGTCGATCCAAGGCTTTCAGAAGCTGACACTGCTTACTATAGGTAGGGAAAGCTACCACAGTGAATTGCGGCATCACCATACCCTGCACCTAAAGGCCACTGGGGATACACTCAACTTTAACAGTAAGTTATTAATGAGAAATGATTCTTTGATTTCTCCTTTAAGGACCTTGCTTCTGCGTTCCAGATGCATTTCTGCATGCGCATTTACACGCATTTTGATGGGTTCCGGTACATTTTTGCTGTGTTTTTTCCCTTTCATCTTAATTTAGGATATACACTATATTACCAAAAGTATTGGGACACCTGCCTTTACACGCACATGAACTTTAATGGCATCCCAGTCTTAAGCCTCGTACACACGGTCGAACTTTTCCGTGGATTTTTGTCCGAACGGAGTTGGTTGGGAACACCCATAGCATACACACGCTCGGACTTTTCTGCAAACTTTCTTAAAACTTCTTACAACATCGCATGTTTTTTCTGCTCTTTTCTGATCTTTACCGCCACCCTTTGGTCAACCTCTGCTATTGTTGGTTGATTTTAACATTAGTTGTTTTGTCCATCGGACTAAAGTCAGATGGTTTCCTGTACACACGGTCGGACTTTGCTCCATCGGACTTTTGTTGGGCAAAAGTTTGTCCGTTTGCAGACCCAACTTTTGTCCGATGAAATCCAAAACCAAACGAAAAAAGTTTGTCCGATGGAGCGTACACACGGTCGGATTGTTGGTCCAACTTGCTTAAAACGAAGTTTGTTGGGCAAAAGTCCGACCGTGTGTACGGGGCTTTAGTCCGTAGGGTTCAATATTGAGTTGGCCCCGCCCTTTGCAGCTATAACAGCTTCAACTCTTCTGGGAAGGCTGTTCACAAGGTTTAGGAGTGTGTCTATGGGAATGTTTGACCATTCTTCCAGAAGCGCATTTGTGAGGTCAGGCACTGATGATGGACGAGAAGGCCTGGCTCCGCTTTAACCTGAAATCCAATGATTTAAAAGGGCTGGCCAGGCACAGTCAGGCTGGGGAAGAAAGGGCTAAATGATGTTGGATGTTCTCCATCCAGAAAATGGGGCGGGCTCTATCTGGCTTGCTGCAGCTTCTAAATGTACACTGTGAGAAGCTCACAGTGTTCAGCGGAATCAAAGGAAGCCGTTTCAGTCCAGGAGAGGAGCCGGTACACCTGTGCAAGACTGAAGGGAAGGCCAGAGGTCAGATCTAGTAAATAAAGATGTCATCACTGCATTGATCAAGACACAAAAGGAACCACATAATAGCGCCAAATACTGAACTACAAGCACAAATTGGAGTAACCTTTTACTTCCTGTGCGGTGAAATATTTGAACCTCCTGCACAGCTTGTTAACGTTTTTCACATAATTTACCATCAACAGGAATGAATTTGAAATGCTTTGGATTGCATGTTCAATTACTGGTAACCAGGGCCGCCATCAGGAATTTTGGGGCCCCTTACACAGCTTCAGGCATGGGCCCCCTGGAGCAGAGAACCGGGGGGGAGGGGTGCTGCCGCCGCAAATTAGGAAGAGGGGGGTGCTGCCGCTAATTGAAAACCGGGGGGGGGTGCCGCAAGTTGAGAAGCGGGGGGGTGCCGCGAATTGAGAAGCAAAAGCGTTTGTCCCCCTGAGAATTAAGGTCAGGGGGGGGGGCTTTGGGTGCTTACAAACAAGAATAAGAACAAAAATTTGAAAACAAAAATAAAAGGGGGGTTGCCATCCCGGCCCCTGGGGACCTCCGTGCAACTTACAAGAAAAAAAAAAAATTATAAATAAAAATTAAATAAAAAAGAGGGTTGCCATCCGGGCCCCTGGGGACTTCCAGGCCTCTTACAAGAAAAAAAAGAAAAAAAAACATGAAAAAAGAAAAGGGGGGTTGCCATCCGGGCCCCTGGGGAGGAGGCAACTTACAAGAAAAAAAAAAATATTATAAATAAAAATTAAATAAAAAAGAGGGTTGGCATCCAGGCCCCTGGGGACTTCCAGGCCCCTTACAAGAAAAAAAAAAGAAAGAGAAAAAAAAAAAAACATAAAGAAAAAAAAGAAAAGGGGGGTTGCCATCCGGGCCCCTGGGGACCTCTGGGCAACTTACAAGAAAAAAAAAAAATATAAATAAAAATTAAATAAAAAAGAGGGTTGCCATCCGGGCCCCTGGGGACTTCCAGGCCCCTTACAAGAAAAGAAAGAAAAAAAAAAAACATGAAAAAAAAAAGAAAAGGGGGGTTGCCATCTGGGCCCCTGGGGACCTCCGGGCCCCTTACAAGAAAAAAAACATTAAAAAAAGCAAAAGCAAAGGGGGGTTGCCATCGGGGCCCCTGGGGACCTTTGTGCCCCTAACATGTGTACTGCCTGTACCCCCCTGATGGTGGCTCTGCTGGTAACTAACATTATCCTGAGTAAGGCCCCTTTCACACTGAGGCGCTTTGCAGGCGCTATTGCGCTAAAAATAGCACCTGCAAAGCGCCCTAAAAAAGCCGCTGCATTGTATCCAGTGTGAAACCCCGAGGGCTTTTACCCTGGAGCGTTGCGCTTGCAGGAGGGTAAAAAAAACTCCTGCAAGCCGCATCTTTGAGGCGCGATAGGAGCGGTAAAAATACCGCTCCTATAGCGCCCCTGCCCATTGAAATCAATGGGGTAGCGCCTCCAAAACGCCGCAAAGAGGCGTTATTGCAGGCGTTTTTAACCCTTTTTCAGCCACTAGCGGGGGTTAAAATCTCGCCGCGAGCGCCCGCAAATCGCGGCAAAAACAATGGTATAGCGGTGCAAAAAAATAGCGCCCCTATACCGCCAGCGTATCCAGCGCTTCAGTGTGAAAGTAACCTAAGTAGAAAGGAAAACATTCCTATGGAAAGGCCTCATTACGTTACTCGGGATGTCGTACTGCAGTTGCAAATGAAGGGAACTTCGCTCATAAATTAAACGTCAAATGCGATTTGGCCCCAGACGGGTGAAGAGCCGGATTGTTTTTACAGGTAGTGTGCCTCGGCTTTGTGCTGCTTAAAGGGATATGATGGTTGGTGGATATCATGTTCTGTGGGCACAGTGATCACTATAAATGGATGGATCTCCTTTAAAGCGGAAGGTAGACCTTTAACGCTTTAGGAGATCTATTTTGTGAACATAATATTCTCAGTGCAAATTATTTGATCAATTTGTTAAATAGACCACCTACACTATATTACCAAAAGTATTGGGACACCTGCCTTTACACACACATAACCTTATATGGCATCCCAGTCTTAGTCCATAGAGTTCAATATTGAGTTGGCCCACCCTTTGCAGCTATAACAGCTTCAAATTATATTGAGCACAGGTGGTCTTGCTCACTAAGTGAAGACAGCGACCAAAATAGGTATCAACAATCATATGACTGATGCCTGGCTCATAATACACTATATATTACCAAAAGTATTGGGACACCTGCCTTCACAAGCACATAAAACTTTAATGGAATCCCAGTCTTAGTCCGTAGGGTTCAATATTGCGTTGGCCCACCCTTTGCAGCTATAACAGCTTCAACTCTTCTGGGAAGGCTGTCCACAAGGTTTAGGAGTGTGTCTATGTGAATGTTTTGCCATTCTTCCTGAATGTGAGGTCAGGCACTGATGTTGGATGAGAAGGCCTGGCTCGTGCAGGCCAGTCAAGTTCCTCTACCCCAAACTCCCTCATCCACACTATATTGCCAAATGTATTAGGCTACCCCTCCAAATCATTTGATGGAGGGGGGGATTATGGTGTGGAGTTGCTTTTCAGGGGTTGGGCTTGGCCCCTTAGTTCCAGTGAAGGAAACCCTTAGGTTAGGTACCCTGCATCCAATTCGCAATAGCAGGAGATTTTGTCCAGCTCTCTAAGGAGCCGGTTCACATATCTCTGCAGCAGATTCCATGCGTTTTTGCACAAAAACGCTGTGCGTCTTTTGATCCGTTTCAGGTCCGAATTCAGCCCAAAATTCGGGCTGAAATCGGACCGAAAACGGTGAATCGGAACACACCGGACCCCTGCTGTGAGTCAAATGCGGCTCATATATGAACCCAGCCTTAAGGCGTCAGCATACCAAGACATTTTGGACAATTTCATTCTCCCAACTTTGTGGGAACAGTTTGGGGATGGCCCTTTCTGTTCCAACATGACTGAGCACCAGTGCACAAAGCAAGGTCCATAAAGACATGGATGAGTGAGTTTGGGGTGAAGGAACTTGACTGTCCTGACCTCAACCCGATAGAACTCCTTTGGGATGAATTGGAGCAGAGACTGAGAGCCAGGCCTTCTCGTCCAACATCAGTGCCTGACCTCACAAATGCGCTTCTGGAGGAATGGTCAAACATTCCCATAGACACACAACTAAACCTTGTGGACAGCCTTCCCAGAAGAGTTGAAGCTGTTATAGCTGCAAAGGGTGGGCCAACTCAATATTGAACCCTACGGACTAAGACTGGGATGCCATTAAAGTTCATGTGCATGTAAGGGCAGGCGTCCCAACTAGGGTGACCACATTTCCAAACTACCATTCAGGGACACCCCCCTTTCCCAAAAATCAGCTTGTGCTGTAACAAATCACAGCACAGTGTTTGGACACAAGAGGGGGGATTTATGATTTCTCCAATCACAAGCAGGGGGCGGGGACTGTGCTCCTCCAGGTATTCCCGGCCAGGACAAGTACTGTCAGTGAGTAAAGCGGTGATGTGGCAGCCTTTTTTGGGGGCATTAGTTTGGTAAGGGGGTGGCTATGTCAGTTTCATTCCGTGACACTGTATTGGTGTCCGGGACAGACCTGCAAAATGCGGGACTGTCCCGGGCAATCCGGGATACGTGGTCACCCTAATCCCAATACATTTGGTAATAGCGTAGATTGTCTGTACTTGTTTTGTAATGTTGAAGATGTTTGGTAGTGTCTCCAAGCCACTTCTTCAGTTTTAGTAAGTGTCAAGAAGATACCCCAAGCACAGATCCAATCACTATGGAATGTGTCAAGGCAGATGTTGATTGTCCAAAATCAGGGTAGGAGGTGTGAAAATTTAAAAAACTATTTGTCCTATCAGTTAAAACATTACAATTCGAACCCACACCTCCCATCCTTTCATCAACTAAAATGATACAATAGGCGCCCATACCTCCCACCCCTACATCAATTAAAATAATACAATGAGTTCCCATACCTCTTGTCCTATCAACTAAAATGGTACATTGAGTGCCTAACCCCCCCCATCCTTTCATCAACTAAAATAATAGGATGAGTGCCCATACCCCCCATCCTTCCATCAACCAAAGCTATACAATGAGTGCCCAAACCTCCTGTCCTTCCATCAACCAAAACGATAAAATGAGTGCTCATACCTCCCATTCTTCCATCAACCCAAACGATACAATGAGTGCCTAAACCTCCTGTCCTTCCATCAATCAAAACGATACAATGAGTGCCTAAACCTCCTGTCCTTCCATCAACCAAAACGATAAAATGAGTGCTCATACCTCCCATTCTTCCATCAACCCAAACGATACAATGAGTGCCTAAACCTCCTGTCCTTCCATCAATCAAAACGATACAATGAGTGCCTAAACCTCCTGTCCTTCCATCAACCAAAACGATACAATAAAAGGTCATACCTCCCATTCTTCCATCAACCCAAACGATACAATGAGTGCCTAAACCTCCTGTCTGTCCATTAACCAAAATGATACAATGAGTGGTCATACCTCTCATTCTTCCATCAACCAAAACAATACAATGAGTGGCTAAACCTCCTGTCCTTCCATCAACCAAAATGATACAATAAGTGGTCATACCTCCCATTCTTCCATCAGCCCAAACGATACAATGAGTGCCCATATACCTCTCGTGCTTCCATCAACCCAAACGATACAATGAGTGCCCATATACCTCTCGTCCTTCCATCAACCCAAACGATACAATGAGTGCCCATATACCTCTCATCCTTCCATCAACCCAAACGATACAATGAGTGCCCATATACCTCTCGTCCTTCCATCAATTAAAATGGTCCAACACATGCTCATCCTCCCTTCTATCGAAGTGCTGATTCTTTCCGTTGACCGTGGAAAATTAGAAACAAAAGCGGAGCCTAAACTGCATAGTAAATAGGATCATTAACTGCAATGGTAATGAGTGGCGCCTGAAAGTGGTTTTCTAAATCGTATCTAAATAACTTTTATTCTCTGAGATTGCCTAATGGCGATGCATTGTATAGAATCCCGAAAAGTGTTTTTCTCCTGACCTCCGAGTCTATTATTGTCATCCGCATCGGCATTCAATACCCATAACCCTAATTTTCATGAGGCCATTGTGTTAGTTAATACGGTACAAGGCTGCCGAGAGAACATATTTTCCTTTAATGGATGTTGATGCTCCAAGGTTCCTCTCTCTCTCCGAGCCTTCAGCTCCTTATCATTCCATATTCTTGTACTTTCTGGTATTTCGAGACTTAAGTAACAGATGTGAGTGAATCTTATAAGCATTGTGTGGTGGATGTGCAAAGACCTGCGACTCTCTGCCTGTCGATGGAAGAAATGTCAGATATGTGGGGAGACATACAGAACATGCTGCAAGTGCAACTTTTTTTTAAAAGAAAACTTGAATGTTCTTCCAATAAACATTCCAACTTATTTCTGTTACAATTAAAGTAAACCTATAGGAAGGAGCGTATGTGGGGCTGTCAGAGCCGAGCTCTGAACATTCTTCTTATCTAGCTGTCATGGTGATCTAACGCCCTTAACAAATAGGAAGGAACTTCATTATTCTTTAGTGGGTGCATAATTGTTTAAAGCAGAACCCCAGTCAAAAAAAAATCACAAGATAAAGAGTTGCCCATTAAAAGATAAAATAACAAAATCAGGTTTTGCTGAAGTATTCACCTTTTTTCAAGAGATTTGCCCGCAGTACACTTTTCTGCCTCTAAATCCTCAGTCTGATGACCAGCATTACTCAACCCACATCTTCTGAGCCCAGTGTGACGGGAGAAACTTTGGGCGGGGGGCTTGTGGAACCCAGCTTACCTTGGAGAGCTCTGGAAACTCATTCTCCAGCTCCCCCTGGCCCCTCCTATGTGTAAGTTTCCCTTTGTCTATTAGGGGTACAGGGTGACCAAGAACCCCAGTCTGATATGCACTAGTCAGACTCGCTGTACAACCACACTGGAATATTGTGTGTGTGTATATATATATATAGTCTCATATACTGTTGTAGGCTCTTTACTAGATCGTTTGAGGTGTGGCTGTATCCCATTGTTCTATTGTTTGTGCCTACCTTGGGAGCAACCTATTATGGGATGTATATGTCTCTGTGGATTAGCTGTGAGAGGGAGGGGGGGGGGAATTTCCTCCCAAAGACAGTCTACTGATGATAAGTTTGAATACACTTGTGTCATGCTACTGGTGAAGGTAAAGTCTACCCGCCCTATTTCATTATGCAACGAGGGGGGGGGGGGGGGGATTGTCGCCCGACTGTATATCTGTGTGCCTTTGTTGACATAAACAGTTTAAAGCTGAGTTCCACCCAAAAGTGGAACTTCGGCTTAAACCACTCCTCACCCCTTTACTTGCCACATTTGGCATGTAATTTATTTTGGGGGGGAGTGGGGGCTTCAGTAGGAGTGGGACTTCCTGTCCCACTTCCACCCAGGGCCGCTTAGGCGACTCGTCATATTGCCTTTTGGTGACCCTCCCTGTAGGCGATCACCTTGGACACGTGACAGGTCCCAGGCGATCGCCTGTCCACTCAGATTGCGCAGCCCCGCTCGTGCATGCGCAGTGAGTGCCCGGCCGTGAAGCTGAAAGCTGTCACGGCCGGGTGCCCACAGTTAGAATGGAGGTGCCGGCGGAGAGGGGGGGGAGGCGCGAAGCTCCGTTCTGCTGCATCCCTGGACAGTGGAACAGGTAAGTGTCTGTTTATTAAAAGCCAGCAGCTACACTTTTTTTAGCTGCTGACTCTTAATAAACATAAAAAAGGCTGGAACTCCCCTTTAAGTTCTAGTTCAGCAGCCAAAACGAGTACTGCCTAGTTCTTGGTTGCAAGCGGCTGTAATATCTGGTATCTATAGTCAGACTGGAGGAAGCGGGATATGACAGAAGCACTCCAGCGGAGTGTGGGAAGCGATTCCGTTACACCCAGATCATCCTGGACCTGCCCCCAGCCTGTGACTGAACAGTGAAAGGAGAAGTAGCATAGTAATGAGCGCTGGAATTTTTTTTTCCTAGTGATGGGCTTTAGGAGGTCAGAAACCTTTACAAGGTCAGAAACAAGAAGACTGGTCAAAAACCAATGTGTGTAGTCCCAAATATACAAAATTGGGTTTCAAGCTAACACGTGTACAGTAGGGATGAGCTTCGTGTTCGACTCGAACATACGTTCGACTCGAACATCGGCTGTTCGATCGTTCGACGAAGATCGAACGATTTGGGCCGTTCGCGCCAAATTCGAGTGACGCGAACGGCCCACAATGCACTACGCCATCGCAGTGTCATCCAGGCGCTGTGATTGGCCAAGCATGCACTGTGACCCCGCATGCTTGGCCAATCACAGCGCTGACAGCGAGGAGAGCAATGATTGGCCACAGGCAGGATGCCTGTGGCCAATTATTGCTGATGGGGTTTAGTACACGCCCCACACTATAAAAGGCCGCCAGCGCGGCGGCCTTGTGTAGTGTGTTCCGGAGCAGGGAAAGAGAAGCATAGGCAGGGACAGTGTCATTTTTTTTTCCTTTACTAATCCTGGATTCCTTGTGTTTAGGGACAAATAAGGATAGGTAGGGAGAGTGTCAGTGACAGTGTGCTATTCTGTGCTAATCCTTGTTTGTAGGGACAGAGAGGTACAGTGAGGGAAACTGACAGTGTGCTATTCTGTTCTAAAACTATTTTGCTGAACCATATTTTCAATCCTTGAGTTGAGGGACAGAGAGGTACAGTGAGGGAAAGTGTCAGTGTGCTATTGTGTTCTAAAACTATTTTGCTGAACCATATTTTCAATCCTTGAGTTGAGGGACAGAGAGGTACAGTGAGGGAAAGTGTCAGTGTGCTATTCTGTTCTAAACCAATTTTGCTGAACCATATTTTCAATCCTTGAGTTGAGGGACAGAGAGGTACAGTGAGGGAAAGTGTCAGTGTGCTATTCTGTTCTAAACCAATTTTGCTGTTCCATATTTTCAATCCTTGAGTTGAGGGACAGAGAGGTACAGTGAGTGAAACTGACAGTGTGCTATTCTGTTCTAAACCAATTTTGCTGTTCCATATTTTCAATCCTTGAGTTGAGGGACAGAGAGGTACAGTGAGGGAAAGTGTCAGTGTGCTATTGTGTTCTAAAACTATTTTGCTGAACCATATTTTCAATCCTTGAGTTGAGGGACAGAGAGGTACAGTGAGTGAAACTGACAGTGTGCTATTCTGTTCTAAATCAATTTTGCTGTTCCATATTTTCAATCCTTGAGTTGAGGGACAGAGAGGTACAGTGAGGGAAAGTGTCAGTGTGCTATTGTGTTCTAAAACTATTTTGCTGAACCATATTTTCAATCCTTGAGTTGAGGGACAGAGAGGTACAGTGAGGGAAAGTGTCAGTGTGCTATTGTGTTCTAAAACTATTTTGCTGAACCATATTTTCAATCCTTGAGTTGAGGGACAGAGAGGTACAGTGAGGGAAAGTGTCAGTGTGCTATTGTGTTCTAAAACTATTTTGCTGAACCATATTTTCAATCCTTGAGTTGAGGGACAGAGAGGTACAGTGAGTGAAACTGACAGTGTGCTATTCTGTTCTAAACCAATTTTGCTGTTCCATATTTTCAATCCTTGAGTTGAGGGACAGAGAGGTACAGTGAGGGAAAGTGTCAGTGTGCTATTGTGTTCTAAAACTATTTTGCTGAACCATATTTTCAATCCTTGAGTTGAGGGACAGAGAGGTACAGTGAGTGAAACTGACAGTGTGCTATTCTGTTCTAAATCAATTTTGCTGTTCCATATTTTCAATCCTTGAGTTGAGGGACAGAGAGGTACAGTGAGGGAAACTGACAGTGTGCTATTCTGTTCTAAAACTATTTTGCTGAACCATATTTTCAATCCTTGAGTTGAGGGACAGAGAGGTACAGTGAGGGAAAGTGTCAGTGTGCTATTGTGTTCTAAAACTATTTTGCTGAACCATATTTTCAATCCTTGAGTTGAGGGACAGAGAGGTACAGTGAGGGAAAGTGTCAGTGTGCTATTGTGTTCTAAAACTATTTTGCTGAACCATATTTTCAATCCTTGAGTTGAGGGACAGAGAGGTACAGTGAGTGAAACTGACAGTGTGCTATTCTGTTCTAAACCAATTTTGCTGTTCCATATTTTCAATCCTTGAGTTGAGGGACAGAGAGGTACAGTGAGGGAAAGTGTCAGTGTGCTATTGTGTTCTAAAACTATTTTGCTGAACCATATTTTCAATCCTTGAGTTGAGGGACAGAGAGGTACAGTGAGTGAAACTGACAGTGTGCTATTCTGTTCTAAACCAATTTTGCTGTTCCATATTTTCAATCCTTGAGTTGAGGGACAGAGAGGTACAGTGAGGGAAAGTGTCAGTGTGCTATTGTGTTCTAAAACTATTTTGCTGAACCATATTTTCAATCCTTGAGTTGAGGGACAGAGAGGTACAGTGAGTGAAACTGACAGTGTGCTATTCTGTTCTAAATCAATTTTGCTGTTACATATTTTCAATCCTTGAGTTGAGGGACAGAGAGGTACAGTGAGGGAAACTGACAGTGTGCTATTCTGTTCTAAAACTATTTTGCTGAACCATATTTTCAATCCTTGAGTTGAGGGACAGAGAGGTACAGTGAGGGAAAGTGTCAGTGTGCTATTGTGTTCTAAAACTATTTTGCTGAACCATATTTTCAATCCTTGAGTTGAGGGACAGAGAGGTACAGTGAGTGAAACTGACAGTGTGCTATTCTGTTCTAAACCAATTTTGCTGTTCCATATTTTCAATCCTTGAGTTGAGGGACAGAGAAGGACACTCGTAGAAATTATCAGTGTGCTATTCTGTGCTAAATCTTGTTTGTAGGGAGGGACAGAGTAGGACAGTGAGGGAAAGTGTCAGTGTGCTATTCTGTTCTAAAACTTTTTTGCTGAACCATATTTTCAATCCTTGTGTTTAGGGACAGAGAAGGATAGGCAGGGGACAGTGTCAGTGTCATTGTTGCTAAGCCTCCTGCACAATATACACCTGAAGGTAGCCCTTAATGCTGTTTTTCCCATCTCCCTGCAGGCCATCCATTAAAATGTCTGGAAGGCAACCAAGGAGAGGCAGACAGTCAGGAGGCAAAAAAAGAGGGCAAGCAGACTCTGTGTCTGGGGGCAACAGTGCTGGTCGTGTACGCGGTGCATTGTCATCAGCACATGGCCATGGGACACGCTTGTCCTTGTTTTCGGCAGCTGGACATGTTGAGCCACATCATGCCGAAGACTTGGTAGAGTGGATGACTATCAGGCTACGTACTTACCGAGGCCGAGATGCCGAGAGTGGTTCACCCTTGCACCCAAGTGCACTCCGCCCCCTGGAGGTGAGACAGGGAGAGGACAGCACGAGGGAGCACTGGCCACCAGCAGGTAGAGGTGTCTTGAGCACTGGCCACCAGCAGGTGGAGGTGTCTTGCTGAAGAATCTAGCAGGGATGAGTCTGAAGAACAGGCCAGGAGTCAAACACCAAGGGTAGACAGGGTCAAACAGCAACCAGAAGCAAGGCACAAGTCCGTTTAGGAGCTTAGCAGGAAGCACCAGAATAGTCAGGTTAGGCAAGAAGTCCAGGGTACAGGCAGAAGGTAGAGGGCTGGAGACAGGCAGCAGATCCGGGTCACAGGCCGAGGGTCAAGCACAAGGAGAGAGGTAGAAGTCCGTTTAGCAAGCCAAGGGGTCAGGTTCAGGAGAAGCAGAAGCGTAGTCAAATCCGGTCCGGGTCACAGCAGGAGAACTTTAACTTCTTTCAGGCACAAGGAAACACAGTAAAGCTGACAAACCAGCAACCAGATAGTGTTACTGCGTCTGTTTAAATAGGCCCGCCTGTAGTCCCATTGGCGAGCTATTGCGCATGCGCATTCGTCGTTGCGCCGGTGCGCGCACCCGAGCACGCCGAAGCGCCGTCCCGCCGCGCATGCGCCGATGCACCGTTTTGCCGCGCATGCGCACTGAGCGCAGATTGGTGACAACAGACGGGGAATTCCCCTGACAGTTCCCCCCCCCCCGAGAGGCGGACTCCGGATGCCCAGACTGGCCATTAATTCCGGATGTTCTTGGTGAAAGGCTCGTATTAGGCGAGGAGCATGCAAGTTCCTGGATGGTTCCCAGGAGTTGTCTTCCGGGGGGTACCCCTTCCATTTAACCAAGTATTGTAACTGTCTGCCTTTTTTCCTACAGCCCAGGATGGATTCCATCTCAAATTCCTTTTCCCCATCTACTTCAACTGGTGGTGGAGGAGGTTCATCTCTTCCAGGAAAGGCGTTGGGAATGACGGGTTTTAATAAAGATGAGTGGAACACTGGGTGAATCCTATAGGAATCAGGTAATGCTAGTTCAAAAGCCACAGGATTAATAGCTCGTTTGATCTTGAAGGGCCCGATAAATCTAGGGCCGAGCTTTCGAGAGGGAATAGGCAATCTGAGGTTGGCGGCGGAGAGCCAAACTTTTTCCCCGACTCTGAACGCCGGGTTTTCCTTCCTTCCCCGGTCATAAAATTTCTTGTAGGATCCTTGGGCATTCCGCATCATCTCCTGGAGTCTTTGGAAATTCGCCTGGACAGAAGCCACTCGGTCCTGGACCGCGGGAACAGGGCTCTCGGGGATGTTTTCAGGGAGAAAGGAGGGATGAAAACCGTAATTGGCCCAAAAGGGGGTTTGATTGGTAGCAGAATGCATTGAATTGTTATAGGCAAACTCTGCGTAAGGAAGTAGAGATGCCCAGTCATCCTGGGAAGCAGAGCAGAAACAACGGAGGTATTGCTCCAGGGTCTGATTGATTCTTTCTGTCTGGCCATTGCTTTGGGGGTGGTACGCTGACGAGAGGCAGGTTTTGACTTCTAGTGACTTGCAGAGTTCCTTCCAGAATTTTGAAGTGAACTGGACCCCTCTGTCGGAGGTGATACTCTTTGGTATTCCATGAAGCCTGGTTATCTCCTTAAAAAAGATTTGAGCAGTATCCATGGCTGAAGGTGTCCCAATCATCGGTAAAAAGTGAGCCATTTTTGAGAGGCGGTCCACAATGACCAGAATCGTGGTAAACCCTCCGGAGGAAGGCAAGTCCACGATAAAGTCCATGGACACATCCGCCCAAGGGCGCTCAGGAATGGGTAAGGGCTTGAGCAGGCCCCAACTCTTGGTGTTTGGCCCCTTGTTACGCTGACACTGAGTGCAGGAAGCGACATAAGACTTACAATCTTGCCTCCAGCCTGGCCACCAGAAGGAGCGGGAGACAAGTTCCGACGATTTACGTGCTCCGAAGTGACCTGCCAGTTTGAGATCGTGGAAGGTCCTCAAGACCAGCGGTCTTGTTTCCAGAGGGACGAAAATCTTGTCCTGGGACCAGAATAGGCCGTCCCGCTTCTCCAGGGAGGTAGTGACCGGATCAGAGCAGAGCCCGGAAGCGATTTTAATAGAGGTGAGTAGATCGGCCCGGGGAATCAACAGAAAGTTCTGAGCTGACAGAATGGTGCCCGGTTGGGCCGACTGAGTGGTTTCCGGAAACATCCTGGATAGCGCATCCGCCTTCCCATTCTTGGAGCCGGGTCTATAGGAAATGTGAAAGTTGAACCGGGTGAAGAAAAGGGCCCAACGGGCCTGCCTGGGGCGTAGACGTTGAGCTGTTCTTAAGTACTCTAGATTTTTATGATCTGTGAAGATCATGATGGGGTGTACTGCCCCCTCCAGAAGGTATCGCCATTCCTCCAGTGCGAATTTTATGGCCAGTAATTCCCGGTCCCCTACATCATAGTTTCGCT
Source organism: Rana muscosa (assembly GCA_029206835.1). Lineage (NCBI taxonomy): Eukaryota > Metazoa > Chordata > Amphibia > Anura > Ranidae > Rana > Rana muscosa. The sequence continues at coordinate 369,657,380 of CM055125.1, forward strand.
CCGGGGGAGTCAACTTTTTAGAGGCAAAGGCTACTGGATACAGGAGAGCCTTGGGGCCTCGTCTTTGAGAGAGGATGGCTCCGATGGCTGTCTCAGACGCGTCCACTTCCAGAGTGAACGGCAGTAGAGGATCCGGGTGCTGAAGTACTGGTGCTGAAGTGAAGACGTCCTTGAGGCGAGAGAAGGCCTCTTGAGCTTCTGGAGACCAGTGAAAACGATTATTTTGCCGGGTAAGTTGGGTTATTGGGGCCACAATGGAGGAAAAGCCCACGATGAATCTCCTATAGAAGTTGGCGAAGCCTATAAACCGCTGTACCCCCTTCTTGTCGGTTGGGGCTGGCCAGTCCTGAATGGCCTTCACCTTCTGCGGGTCCATCGCGACCCCATCGATGGAAATGATAAAGCCGAGGAACTGTACGGTGGTCTTTTCGAACTCGCATTTCTCAGCTTTGAGGTAGAGTTTGTGCTTCCGAAGGATGGTGAGGACCTTCATGACATGAGCCCGGTGGAGTTCGATGTTGGTGGAAAAGATGAGGATATCGTCCAGGTACACTACTAAGAAGTCATCAAGGTGCTGTCTGAAAATGTCGTTGACTAGGTGTTGGAAGGTGGCTGGAGCATTACAAAGACCGAACGGCATGACCGAATACTCAAAGTGTCCGAAACGAGATCTGAAGGCGGTTTTCCACTCGTCTCCGGCCCTGATTCTGATAAGATTGTAGGCCCCCCGTAGATCCAGTTTGGAAAAGACCCGAGCAGATCGGAAGCGCTGAAATAGCTCCGGAATAAGGGGTAGTGGGTACCTGTTCTTAATGGTTATCTTGTTTAGGTCCCGGTAACACAGGGTCTTAAGGACCCGTCTTTCTTTTCCACAAAGAAGATTCCTGCACCGGCTGGAGAGGAAGAAGGGCGAATAAATCTCTTCTGGAGGTTTTCATCAATATAAGCCTTGAGGGCTTTCAACTCGGTTTCGGACAACGGAAAGATACGTCCGAACTGAATTTTGGAGCCCGGCAAGAGATCGATAGGGCAATCATAGGGCCGATGAGGTGGTAGATGGTCGGCTTGCTGCTTATCGAACACGTCCCGGAATTCTAGATAGACTGAAGGAACATGCTGTAGGTTGTCCGGCTTGGCAATCATGGAAGCGCAGACCGTAGAGGCAGAGGCAAGACAGTTCTGGGAACAATAGGAAGAGGTGAAGCTAACCTCTTTCTTCACCCAATTTATGAGGGGCTCGTGTGCCTGTAGCCAGGGAAGACCCAGGATGATGGGGAACATCGGGGAAGGTATGAGGTCTAACCGGAGAAGTTCTTGATGACCCGAGTCAGAGATGGCAAGGATAGGTTTGGTTTCCTGCGTGATCAGCCCTGAACGGGGCAAGGACCCATCTGCCAGGTGGATCTGAAGGCAGTGGTCCTTAGGTTGAGTGGGGACATGGAATCTTGAGGCTAAGGCAGAGTCCAGGAAGCAGCTGCAGGCTCCAGAATCAATAATTGCCGGGAGGCGGATTGCCCCTTCCGGCAGCTGTAGAGCTGTAGAGACACAAAGAGAATGACATAAGACTGAGGGTTGTCAAAGAGTTGATAGTTTAAAGTGTCTTTAGAGATAGACTTACTAGGTCTTACGGGGCAGTTGAGGAGGAAGTGGCCGGCACCCCCGCAATATAGGCACAGATTGGCCTGACGCCTTCGCTGTTTTTCCTCAGGAGTCAGGGGAGCCCGAACCAACCCGAGCTGCATGGGTTCTGGCTCAGGAAGAGGTGTGACTGCAGGCGCAGAGGTTGGTGGGTAGTGAGGTACAGTCCTGGATGGAGGCCAGTTGGGACGAGGAGATTGAAATCGCTCCGCCCGTCGTTCACGCAGACGCCTATCGAGTTGTATGGCGGATTGGATCAGGTTCTCCAAGGTAGTGGGGATTTCGATCCTGGCCAGCTCGTCCTTGAGAGTCTCAGATAGTCCCTGGCGGTATTGGTATCTGAGGGCCGCCTCATTCCATTTGGTGTCGGCGGACCATTTCCTAAATTCCGACGTATAGTCTTCCACCGGTCTTCTCCCCTGAGTTAGGTTATGGAGGACGGACTCGGCCGTGGCTGATCGCTGGGGATCATCGTATAATTGAGCCATATGTTCAAAAAATGTCTCTACTGAGTCCAATATGGGGCTCTGTTGCTCCATCAGGCCATGGGCCCAGGCTTGAGGGTCATCCGTTAAGAGAGAGATGATAAACCCCACCTTTACTGCTTCCGAAGAGAAGGTCCTTGGTTGGAGGGCAAGGTAGAGGGAGCAGGCGTTTTTAAAGGCCCGGTATTTTTTGCGGACACCCGAAAAACGCTCCGGAATAGGGACCCTGGGTTCAGGGGTGGCCATCACTACTGTAGAACTCGTAGGTACTTGGGAGTTGGTGGCGGTGTTGGCAGAGGTGGCAGCTGTGGGGCCTGGCCCTAGGAGACCGGTGAGCTGTTGAAGACGGCCATCAATCTGGGTATATCCCTCTTGGAGTCTTTGGACAGTGTCCGTTAGGGTGGAGACCTGCTGGCAGAGGGTGTCAAATGGGGAACGCACTCTGTCGGCCTCAGACATCTGGCTGGTTTGTACTATCCGGCTACGTACTTACCGAGGCCGAGATGCCGAGAGTGGTTCACCCTTGCACCCAAGCGCACTCCGCCCCCTGGAGGTGAGACAGGGAGAGGACAGCACGAGGGAGCACTGGCCACCAGCAGGTAGAGGTGTCTTGAGCACTGGCCACCAGCAGGTGGAGGTGTCTTGCTGAAGAATCTAGCAGGGATGAGTCTGAAGAACAGGCCAGGAGTCAAACACCAAGGGTAGACAGGGTCAAACAGCAACCAGAAGCAAGGCACAAGTCCGTTTAGGAGCTTAGCAGGAAGCATCAGAATAGTCAGGTTAGGCAAGAAGTCCAGGGTACAGGCAGAAGGTAGAGGGCTGGAGACAGGCAGCAGATCCGGGTCACAGGCCGAGGGTCAAGCACAAGGAGAGAGGTAGAAGTCCGTTTAGCAAGCCAAGGGGTCAGGTTCAGGAGAAGCAGAAGCGTAGTCAAATCCGGTCCGGGTCACAGCAGGAGAACTTTAACTTCTTTCAGGCACAAGGAAACACAGTAAAGCTGACAAACCAGCAACCAGATAGTGTTACTGCGTCTGTTTAAATAGGCCCGCCTGTAGTCCCATTGGCGAGCTATTGCGCATGCGCATTCGTCGTTGCGCCGGTGCGCGCACCCGAGCACGCCGAAGCGCCGCCACGCACGCGCATGCGCCGATGCGCCGTTTTGCCGCGCATGCGCACTGAGCGCAGATTGGTGACAACAGACGGGGAATTTCCCTGACAATGACCACGCCCACCTCATCCTCCTCATCCTCTCTCACCCAGGCTCAGGGTACTGGCAAAGCAGCTGCCAAAGCGTCCTCTTCTCTGGTATCATTATCTTCATTAGTCAATCCTTCCCTAGACCCACCATGCCCTCCTCCTGAGGAGTCCCCCGAACTGTTTGAGCACAGTGTTGGGTACATGCTCCAGGAGGATGCCCAGCATTTGGAAGGATCTGATGATGATACCCAGCTAGAGGAAGGCAGCAGCGTGAGAGCAGAGAGAGGGGATGCTCAAGAAGGACACCAATCTGGCAGTCATGTTCCAGCAGCTGCAGCATACTGCCAGATTGGCTCCAGTGATGAGGAGGGAGGGGATGATGAGGTCACTGACTCCACGTGGGTGCCTAATAGGAGAGAGGAGGAGGAGGAGGATGAGGAGGAGGCACATCTCCAACGAGGCAGGATGCCCTTGAGTGGCCAGCGTATGGGCAGCACACCGACGGAATCACACCGCAGAGCTCCGCCTGTGCAGGGCGCTGCCTCTGCCCGTCATTCAAAAAGTTCTTTGGTGTGGGCCTTTTTTGAGGCGAGTGCATCAGATCGCACAGCTGCTGTTTGCAACATATGTCTCAAGCGTATATCGCGTGGCCAAAACATCAGCCGCTTGGGCACCACATGCTTGATCAGACATATGTTGACCTGCCATGCAGCTCGTTGGCAAGCCTACCTTAAAGACCCACACCAAAGAACAAAGCTGACCTCTTCTTGCACCGCATCAGCTGGGATCTCCAACCCCACTATACCTTCACTCCTCTCTGAAACCTGCTCTGAGAGGAATGAAGGTGTAGAATTAGGTGTGTCACAGGCAAGTACTTGCGGCCACTCCACTCTGCTAGCAGTACACCAACGTCCGATTCTAGCAGGCAAATTTCCCTGCCCCAGCTGCTGGACCGTCGAAAGAAGTTCACTCCCAGCCATCCACATGCCCAGCGGTTGAATGCTAGCTTGGCTAAATTGCTAGCGCTTCAACTGCTGCCTTTTCAGTTGGTAGACTCGGCCCCCTTCCGTGAGTTTGTGCAATGTGCGGTTCCTCAGTGGCAGGTTCCCAAACGACACTTTTTCGCACGGAAGGCTATTCCGGCTCTCTACAGGCATGTGGAAGGCAATGTCTTGGCCTCGCTGGACAGGGCGGTCAGCGGTAAGGTGCATATTACCGCTGACTCATGGTCCAGCAGGCATGGACAGGGACGTTACCTTTCTTTCACGGCCCATTGGGTCACTCTTTTGGCAGCTGGGAAGGATGCAGGACAAGGTGCAGTAGTGTTGGAGGTTGTTCCACCGCCACGCCTCCAAAATGCTACTACTGGTTGTGACACACCTCTCTCCTCCACCCCCTCCTCTTCTTCTTCCTCCATGGCCTCTTCCTGTGGTTTGTCCTCGGAACCAGCGGTGCTCCGTAGGCGTTCAAGGGGCTACGCAAGTACGCAGGCAAAAAGATGCCATGCTGTGCTTGCGCTGGTGTGTTTGGGGGACAGGAGCCACACTGGGGCAGAGGTCCTGTCTGCTCTGCAGGGGCAGGCCGAGAGGTGGTTGACGCCACACCAGCTTAAGCCAGGAATGGTGGTTTGCGACAATGGCACCAACCTCCTCTCCGCCCTCCGACAGGGACAACTGACCCATGTGCCCTGTATGGCTCACGTCCTTAACCTGGTGGTGCAGCGGTTCTTGGGCAGGTACCCGGGCTTACAGGATGTCCTGAGGCAGGCCAGGAAAGTCTGTGTGCATTTCCGCAGATCTTATAATGCCAGTGCTCGCCTGGCTGAGCTTCAAAAGGAGTTGAACCTGCCCAAGAACCGCCTTATATGTGACATGCCCACCAGGTGGAACTCAACGTTGGCCATGCTGCAGCGGCTGCACACACAGCAGAGGGCCATCAATGAGTACCTGTGCGACTACGGCACCAGGACAGGGTCAGGGGAGCTCGGGTTTTTTTCACCACGCCAGTGGGGCATGATCAGGGATGCATGCACTGTCCTGGCACCATTTGAGGAGGCCACGAGGATGGTGAGCAGTGACAGTGCATGCATCAGTGACACTGTACCTCTTGTCCACCTGTTTGATCACACGCTGCGTGGAATAATGGACAGGGCACTTGAGGCAGAACAGAGGCAGGAAGAGGAGGACTTCCTTGCCTCTCAAGGCCCCCTTTACCCAGACAGTGTTCCTTCTGTCCCACCCATCGCACAGGAAGAGGAGGAGGAGGAGGAGGAGGAGGATTGTGTCAGCATGGAGGTGGAGGCTGGCACTCAGCATCATCAGCAGCAGTCTTTTAGGGATGATTTACAGTCCCAAGAAACCAGTGGACTTGTACGTGGCTGGGAGGAGGTGGCTGCGGATCATGTCGTCCTTAGTGACCCAGAGGACTCCGGACTGAATGCCTCAGCTAACCTACGCTGCATGGCCTCCCTGATCCTGCAAAGTCTGCGGAAGGATCCTCGTATTCTTCGGATCAAGGAGAGGGACCATTACTGGCTGGCCACTCTCCTTGATCCACGGTACAAGGGTAAGGTTGCGGACCTTATCGTACCGTCGCAGAGGGAGCAGAGGATGAGACAACTCCGGGAGGCCTTGCAGAAAGGTCTGTGCAACGCGTTCCCAGAGACTGGGAGGTTACAAACTCCTGGTCCTGGACAACGAGTTGCTGGGGCTTCGGGCAGTCAAAGAAGGAGCGGTGGGGAAGGTGGCCGTCTGACCGATGCGTTCAGACAATTCTTTAGTCCGCAGCCCCAAAGTATGATCGGTTCATGGTGCAGGAATACCTAGGGGCAAGGTCAGACTTGGACACCTTCCCCACCGAAAATCCTCTGGCTTACTGGGTCTTGAGGATGGATCACTGGCCAGAGCTTGCACAGTATGCAATGGAGCTACTGGCCTGTCCTGCATCCAGCGTTCTTTCAGAACGCACATTCAGTGCTGCTGGAGGATTTGTCACGGATCACAGGGTGCGCCTGTCCACCGAATCGGTTGATCGACTGACTTTCATCAAGATGAACCAGTCTTGGATCACCACCAGCTACCACACACCTGATGCTGATATAACAGACTAATTGATTTTGAAATGTCACATCCCTTCAAGACTGATGCTGATGCTGAGTGCCTGTGCTGTTATGTTGACTGGCTATCCTACTCCTCCTCCTCAATGATACGATTAACGATGATAGCTTGGAAGATCATTTTGGTTTATGGGTGACGCCACCAGTGGCTAAGGCCCAATTTTTCAGCCCCTGTTTAACAGGGGCGTGTAATTAAAATTTTTGATGCAATACTTTGCAACAGGCCTCATTGCTGTGCTCCAAGTACAGTATCTGTGAGGGGTTGCAGTGTTGTGCCACCAGTGCCTAAGGCCCAATTTTTCAGCCCCTGTTCAACAGGGGCATGCAATTATAATTATTGATCTAATAATTCAAAGCAGGGAGCATTGCTGCGCCCACCAAGAGTAACTGTCAGGCCTTACAGTGTTGTGGCACCAGCACCACCATCACCACCACCACCACCACCAAAGGCCCAATTTTTCAGCCCCTGTTCAACAGGGGCATGCAATTATAATTATTGATCTAATAATTCACAGCAGGGAGCATTGCTGCGCCCACCAAGAGTAACTGTCAGGCCTTAAAGTGTTGTGGCACCAGCACCACCATCACCACCACCACCACCACCAAAGGCCCAATTTTTCAGCCCCTGTTCAACAGGGGCATGCAATTATAATTATTGATCTAATAATTCACAGCAGGGACCATTGCTGCGCCCACCAAGAGTAACTGTCAGGCCTTACAGTGTTGGGGCACCAGCACCACCATCAAAGGCCCAATTTTTACTACCACTGATCAACAATTATATGTTATTACAATTCCTGATATTATACTTGACAGAAGGGCGTTCCAGCACCCACCAAGAATAACTGTGAGTGCTTTCAGTGTTGTGCCAACACCAACACCTAAGGGGCCAATTTCTGCAGAGTATATACGGAAGGTCCCTACTTTCAAACATCCAACTTACAAACTACTACTACTTGCAAACAGAAGAAGACAACAGGAAGTGAGAGGAAATCTACCCCTTGGAAGGAAAATTCTCTCCTGTAAGAATTAATATGGGAGAAAGGTGTCTCCTCTCTACTGATGCTTTATCACCAATCCTTGTTTCAATAAAAACACCACATTTCAAAAACAGTTGTCATTGGGACGCAAAGTGAGGTGAAATGTTCTGAACAGGGGCACAGACAGCAAAAAAAATGTGACAGGGGTGATAACCGTTCCCTATGTTTTACAAAAAACTAAAAAAAAGGAATTTGCCATGGAGCTCCACTTAAACAATGCAGCTGTTCAAAATTATAAACAGATTCTACATAAGAACAAACCTACAGTCCCTGTCTTGTATGCACCGCCTGTATACGGCTGTTCAGAGTATATAGGTCCTTTTTTATTTTGTGTGCGGGGTTCCCCTTAATATCCATACAAGACCCAAAGGGGCTGGTAATGGGCTGGGGTAGGGGGGGGGGTGTTGATGGGGTAGCTATGCCATTTTTCCTAAAGATTTTCATCCATATTACCGGGACCAGACATTGCATTAAAGCCGCAAGCAGTTTTAAATGACTTTTTTTCCCTTTAGAAATGTTATTTTGTGCAGGGACAGTTCTAAACACGGGAAACACGTGGCACTTCACAGGCATACTTTAGACACCCCCCAGGTACAATATTTAAAGGAATATTTGACTTTTTTTTTTTTCACTTTATGCATCATTAAAATGACTGCTCCCGGAAAACGTCCGTTTTTAAAACTTCTTTTTGCATTGATACATGTCCCCTGGTGCAGAAGCCGGGTTCCCAAACTCTGTTTCGGACAATAACATGGATAATAGTCGTTATAATTAGCACTTTAGAATCCGAACGTTCGCATCCATTGTATTTAATAGGGTTCTAATGTTCGCGCGAACTTTCGGTCCGTTCGCGGGTTCTGGTGCGAACCGAACCCGGGGGTGTTCGGCTCATCACTAGTGTACAGTTAGTGCTGGGACAAATGCATCTAGAGCCCATGGCGAATGTACCAAATTGTGCACCCCCCCCCCTGCAAGATGTATGAGAAAATCTGCCCTCCCACAAAAAAATGCACATGTGAGTGAGTGCATATAAAGAAACTGCAAACAGTCCCAAGGAACATCCATGATGACAAACAATCTTCAATACGTGACACCTTTTAACATGTAGTTCTATCTTACATCTTTAACATCCTTCCACCGTGGACCATGTGAACATGAGTAACTTAGGACGGAAAAATAATCTAATAGTGCTCACTGTATATATATATTTATTAAAACGAGATAAAAAATACACTCACATAAAACATATGAATGATTTGAGTATCATATAACACTTCTCCAGCTCAACGTAGACGTCAAACACCAAATGTGATGGCGTCATCAACCAAGACTGCTCCTATACTGTATGGTGTTATCCCCTAGAACGGGGCTTCATCAGTAGGTAGAATCTATTCCTCTGACATCCTTCCACCATGGACCATGCAAACAGGACAGAAAAGAAAACTAATAGTGCTCACTGTATATACTGTATTTTTATTAAAAAGGGCTAAAACTACACTCACATAAAACATATAAATAATTTGTGTATCATATAGCACTCCAGCTCACCGTACACTTCAAGTATCAAACATGATGGCGTCATCAACCAAGACCGCTCCTATACACGTTACGTCCTAGAATGTGGTTTCATCCACAGATCGGAAACAAGTAGTATCTGACATGGAAATGTTCTGATTTTCCCATTTTAGCGGCATATAATTTCCATGTCTTTATTCTACACCAAACCTCCCCCCCAACTATGTATATCAGCTCTGTTAAATTAATGTTACAGAACATTAATCCAGCACATTCTCATTTAACCTTAACTTAGTCTATTAATTATGTTTTCCTTAATTGTCTAGTTTCCTTCATTTTTTTACAATTAAATCAGTTTCACTCTACAATTGTGGAGTATTTTTTTTTTCCCTTTTCCTACCATGGCTCCGTCCTTAGATTAGTTTCTTCACTTCATTAACCTAATGAAGCCGGATTAATTTATTTGATTTAATTAATCACTGCAGCGCTTAAGGGGTTAAAGTCATTTGTGTAACTGTGTTAAGAAAAGCGTGGTGAGCATTGGTTGCCGGGAGGTAAAACAAGCTCTAATCTCGGGAAACATGGATGAAAAGGGCTCATTTCCATTGCTTGGGATAGTTAAAAGGCCAACTCAGTTTTGCATGGTTGCCGGCAAGTTAAATCACGTGTTGACTATTTTGGTCGCCTTTGGAGTCCTGAACTGATACTTCTTTCCATAATTCCTAATTCCAAAGAACCTTACTGAGAGATTGTGATATCCTTGTTGCTGTATTCTAGAAGTGGATGAAGAGGAAGCCAATTCTTGAGGAAACTCATCACTAGCATTTCCAAGACTTTTTCAACCAGCGTTCTTTGGAGCACTAGGATTCATCCACAGGTTACTTGGGATTACTTGGGTTTCCTTGGACAGTGAGTAGTGACAGAGTAATCTTCTACTTGTTGGTGCAGGTGTAGCTCTACAGAGGTTATCACTTTCCCAAACCAGAAGCATGGGACCAGTGCATCATCTTCTTTTGTCCTTCATATAAGTAACTAATGACAACTATTTTTTTGTATGCCTGTTTGTCCACCACTGTAAAAGGCATTCTTCCTCCAAACAGGGGCATTCTCCTTCCCAATGGCTACCAGTGTGAGAAGACCCTTGTCACTTTGACCTCCAGTATAAGGAGAATCTTCACGCACTGCCACCAATGTAAGGGATACTCTTCCTTTCATACAAAAAAAGGGAATGTTCCCCCAGGGTTTGTTTTAGCGACATGGTATAATAGTCAATGGAGATAGAACTATGAAAAAATATGATCTTTTATTGTACAACGAATGAAATACAAATTATTTCCTGGATTCTTACAAGTGGGAAACTCTGGTTACAGACAGTCTAAGAAATGTACCATCAATACTAACACATGATTTAACAATACAATACATTTTATACAATTATAAAATTGAAGTCCATATGAGTATCAATACTGTCACAGTCTTCTTCAAGGGGATTTGTACTCGCTCAAATAATGAGATTCGGAAACTAACATATAACCAGAGATTTTGGATAGAATACAATGATCCGGGGATCTTAATATGCCGTCCCCCACTTCTCCAGGCAGGAACCAGACAAACAGAGGCTTACAGAAACTGTGACAGCATTGGTCGAAACGCGCCGGGGTACTCATATCGATGTCAATTTTATAATTGTATACAATGTATTGTATTGTTAATCATGTGTTAGTATCGATGGTACATTTTTTAGACTGTCTGTAACCAGAGTTTCTAACTTTTAAAATCCAATAATAATTTGTATTTCATTTGTTGTACAATAAAGATCATATTTTATTATATTTCTTTCTCAATTGACTATTATTAAACCCTGGGGGAACAGTCCCTTTTTTGCATATCTCTTTGGGGTGTGCGGCTCCTGGACTCCAATACATGCGTTTTCCCATTCTTCCTTTCATTGACCACTAACATAAGGGGCATTCTTCTTCCCATTGACCGCCAATTTAAGGGGGCCCACTTCTCACGCTGACCACTAATGTAAGAGAAACCTTCTCCCACTAACCACTAATGTAAGGGGCCATTCTCCCTCCCACTGACCACCAGTAAATAGGGCATTGTTCCTCTCACTGACCATCAATGTAAGGGCCATTCTGCTTCCAACTGACCACCAACGTAAGTGCTGCTCTTCCTGCCAATGAATATCAATGGTTAGGTAGCATTTCTCCACTGACCACTAATGTAAGGGACACCTCTCTCGCTGACCACAATAGCAGAGGGCACTTTTCTACTGAGGCAGGGAGGGCAGGAGGTAATGGGACAGAGTGTAACTGTTGACAACTTGGTCTTTGATTTGATTTTGAATACTGTAAAACACTTACCTCTAACCTTGATTTGTAATAACTTCCTATCAATCCCCACCAATAAGTTGAAATTTCCAACAGTTCTGCTCTCGTTGGACCGGGAACATTAACACAGCATCTTGCCTGCAGCTCTATCTTATTTCACATGGTGATACTGGGTGAGGCAGGGGTGTAATGTTTAGACAGCCCACAAATATCAGCCAGAGGGCTAATCAGAAGCTCCTGATAAAATAATGTTGGCTTTAAGCCTCGTACACACGAACCAGTTTTCTCCGCAAGAAAACTGCTGGCAGAGCTTTTTGCCGAGAAAACCGGTCGTGTGTATGGTTTCTCGTTGAGAAAACTGCCGGGAATCTCAACGAGAAAAATAGAGAATCTGCTCTCTTTTTTTCTCGTCAGGAAGAAAACTGTGTGTGTGTATGCGGCTACAAGCTTACCTGTCCTCTGGTAAGCCCGCGCATGCTCGATGAGACTTCGACGCATGCGCGGTAGCTTACAAGGGTAGTGTAGGGTGAAGCAAGATGGCGGCGACGGCATCGAATGTGACGAGCGCATGCTCGTCGTAGTCGATGACGTCATTGCGTTCTTGCCATTCAAAAGAACTGCGGTTCTTTTGAATGGCCATCTGTACGCACGGCTTGGCAAGAAAAGCTTGCCAGGAATCTCGTCAGGAAAACAACATTTTTTTCCTGATGTGATTCTCGGCCGTGTGTACTAGGCTTCAGAATACAATAGCCAAGCAGCTGTGATTGCTAAAAAGCTCAAGGTTTCTTTTTCATTGTTCTATCGCTGAACATAGGTTTGGAACAAGTTGAAAGCAACTGCCTCTATGGTACTGCTAAGCGTGACCACTATGAAGGTGGGGAAAAAAAATCTTGGGTTGGGTACAAGATCTGCTTGCCAGTGGTTGGCTTTCCTAAGCAAAGGCACAAAGGCCATATGTCTTTTGCTAGTAATTTGTGGTATTTGGGGGCCATGGGACAAATGGCTGTGGACAGGGAGTATAAATAAGAAATAAACAAATAATAATGAAAGCACAAACACATAAGCGGTTTGCCTTTCTCCAGATAAAACAACGCAAGCTCTTGAAAACAGCACTCAAAGACAAAATCCTAAACTTTCTCATATCCTTTTCAGCCTCCGAAGCACTTAAAGACTTCCTAAAAGCCGTTTCTTTCTCCTTTTCCTTTGTAGTCTGTCAAAAGCCGGCATGTTTCAAAACAAGATTTTCCACTCATATAGGCAGACAACAAAAGCCTTGGGAGAGGGCCCTGTCAGCCGGCATGGGCTCCGGTTTGATGGAGAGTCTCCAACCATTGCACTTCATTCGTCACTTTTCACTCAAGCTGAGGTTCAATAAATAGCTCAAACATGGCCGAACAACCATGATCCTTTCACACTGATCTTGTCAATCTTTTTAGGTTATTTTCTGTATTTATTTGGCGTGAACATATTTTGCTATGCTTTGCAACCTAAACGGAACTCTACCTTGGAAGAGCTTACAGCCTGATGTCCCTTCTCCAATATTACAGTCACACGCATACAAGTGCCAGGATCTAGTCAGAAGGCAATCAATTCTATTTAGATTTACAGTTTATATATTATTATTTTTTTACTGTGTTATATCTATTTTATACTATTTAAATCTGTGTTTTTAGAAGCTTTTTAAAAAAAATGGTTCACCTATGACACCTAATTTGCACATCAGTATGGCTTTCCAATAAAATGAAGGTCAGAATCTGTTTGCCTTCAGCCTCTCTCTCTTTAATTGAAGCTATGGAGCCATCTGAACAGACGGGCAAGGAAGGTCACTCTGTGCTATGTTACTATGTGCTCACGCCAGGGTACTAGGCATAATTCTCGATTCTGACCTGTCCTTTCAGCCCCACATCCAAAGTTTGTAGACTTCACCTCCTTAATGTCTCCAAAATTCTCCCCTTTTTAACTAATGGGACCACCAAGCTACTCATTTGCTCGCCTTGTTATCTCTCGCCTTGGCTATTGCAATTCCCTTCTCTTAGGCCTACCTCTACGCAGGCTTTGCCCCCTTCAGTTTATCATGAATGCTGCTGCCAGACTCATCTACCTTACCAACTGTTCAGTGTTCATCACCCCTCTCTGCCAATCCCTCTGCTGGCTTTCAATTGCCCAGCAAAATAAATACTAACGATAACATACAAAGCCACCCACAATTCTGCCCTGAGCTACGTCACCAATGTTGCCTCCAAATATCCAAAACATCCTCTCCACTTCTCCCAATAGTGCAGGTGTCAGGAGTATGTAATATACAGAGTGCAGATGTCAGGAGCACACTCCTGACCCCTGCGCTCTGTATGTTACATACTCCTGATACCTGCACTCTGTACTTTACACACTCCTGACCCCTGCACTCTTTATATTACATACTCCTGACCCCTGCGCTCTGTACTTTACACACTCCTGACACCTGGGCTCTGTATGTTACATACTTCTGACACCTGTACACTGTATGTTACATACTCCTGACCCCTGAACTTTGTATGTTGCATACTCCTGACAACTGCACTCTGTACTTTACACACTTCTGACCCCTGCACTCTGTACATTACATACGCTGACAGCTGCACGCTGTACTTTACATACTCCTGACCCCTGCGCAATGTTACATACTTTTGACACCTGCACCCTGTACTTTACACACTCCTGACACCTGCACTCTGTACATTACATACTTCTGACCCCTGCGCTCTGTACATTACACACTCCTGACCCCCTGCACACTGTATGTTACATTCTCCAGATACCTGCACTCTGTGCTTTAAACATTTCTCATACCTGCACACTGTACATTGCACACTTCTGACCCCCACACTGTTTGTTACATGCTTCTAAAACCTTCAGTTTGTACATTTCATACTCCTGACACCTGCACTCTGTACATAACACGTCTGCAATATATTAACTTTCACGTTTGGGTTTAGATGTGCCTAAATTTCCTTCACAATGAATCCAAAATCCATAAAATGAAGCAGCCCATGCATTTTGTTTTTTTCACTCTGCTTTGTTATCATTTTTTTAATTTGCGTGGAACTCTGGTGGCTCTCAAGCGTCAGGAAGTTCCATTTCCAACCTTTACGAGGGAGAGAGGAGAATTAGCTCGCCGATATTGTCTGATCAACAGCGAGACTTCAAAAGAAAGTGCTGCAAATAAACAGAGAAGAATTCAAAGTGCTGATGGCTGATGAATATCAAAGACACATCTGAGCCAGATAGAGAGGCAGCTCCTAGAGTGCTTGTCAAACTCCATAACGTCTCGACTCTTCTACCATCTCCTGCCCGAGACGTCCTGCTCACTGATCAGCATGCTAACTCATCTCCATTATTAAGAGCTCGTTGGCTCAACAGACAGCTGCTTCCTTCCAGAAATACCACTGAATCTCCAGGAGTAACCTAAGACATTAACCACTTTAGGATCGGAAAGCGTTCCCTCTTAAAGATAAATACACCAATCAAATGTATATACGGGAACTCATCTACCCGCCCAAAGATTTGTATTTCTTTCCATCCAGTCCTGAGATTTACACAGCCCTGCCAACCAGCACAGCCCTGTCTGGCTGGGCAGGAGAGCTGATTTCTCTCGGCTGCAATTACCGTATTTATCGGTGTATAACACGCACCCCAAGTTTAGGAGGGAATTTTAAGGAAAAAAAAACTTTTAGGAGGGAAGTTTAAGGAAAAAAACTTACCGTATATACTCGAGTATAAGCCAAGTTTTTCAGCACATTTTTTGTGTGCTGAAAATGCCCCCCTCGGCTTATACTCGAGTCACCTTTTTGCGCCTGATCTCCCGGACTTTGGGGACCCTCGTAACTTGGCACACATGTAGCCCCACTCTTTCTCTATAAGTGTGCAAAGTTTGTTGTCCGGGGGACCTACGGCCGGGGAGCACCGATTTTTCAAAGCCGGGCACCCCTTCAATAGACTCCCATGTTAAACGGTAATTTCTCTGGTGACTTTGGGGACCCGGTACCGGCCGGTCATAGGTCCCCTGGACCCGGAACTTGGCACACATGTAGCCCTATTTTGTGCTGAAAATGCCCCCCTCGGCTTATACTCGAGTCATCTTTTTGCGCCTGATCTCCCGGACTTTGGGGACCCGGTACCGGCCGGTCGTAGGTCCCCTGGACCTGGAACTTGGCACACATGTAGCCCTATTTTGTGCTGAAAATGCCCCCCTCGGCTTATACTCGAGTCATCTTTTTGCGCCTGATCTCCTGGACTTTGGGGACTCTGTACTGGCCGACCGTAGGTCCCCTGGACCCCAAACTTCGCACAAATGTAGCTCCACTCTTCCTCTATAAATGTGCAAAGTTTGTTGTCCGGAGGACCTACGGTCGGAGAGCACCAAATTTTCAAAGTCGGGCACCCCTTCCATAGACTCCCATGTTAAACGTCAGTCTAGTCATGGACACAGTGAGGCAAAGTGAAGCACAGTGGGGCATGCAGATGGACACCCTAGGCTTATACTCGAGTCAATATGTTTTCCCAGTTTTTGTGGTAAAATTAGGTGCCTCGGCTTATATTCGGGTCGGCTTATACTCGAGTATATACGGTACATTTAAATGCCCATCAATGCAGCCTTATATCAGTGTCCATCTGCAGCCTTGCCAGTCTCTTTGCAGAATTGCCCTGATTTAAAATTGGCGCCGATTTCCGCTGACTGCGAGCGGAGAGGAGCGAGCGGAGCCGAGATACAGAAAGCCGAGTGTACTTCAGGTAGACTCGGCTCTGCTCACAGTCCCGCCCATCTCCACTGATTGCGAGAGGAGCGAGCACCGCTGACATACAGAAAGCCGAGTGTACTTCGGCTAGACTCGGCTCTGCTCACAGTCAGGGGCGGGACTGCGAGAGGAGCCGAGACTAGCCGAAGTACACTCGGCTTTCTGTATGTCAGCGGCGCTCGCTCCTCTCGCAGTCAGCGGAGGTGGGCGTAACTGCGAGAGGAGCCGAGTAAAGCCGAGTGTACTTCGGCTTTGTGTATCTCGGCTCCGCTCGCTCGTTTCCTCACAATCAGCGGGGGATCGGCGTATAACACGCACCCACGATTTCCCCCTGATTTTAAGGGGAAAAAAGTGCGTGTTATACGCCGATAAATACGGTATGTATGCTTTACAGGTCTGGTCCCTCCCCCAGCCAGTGATTGGGCAGAGAAGGTGTAGACTGATGAGCTCATCTCTCTGTCACTCTGCTCTTACCTCCAGTCAGCATGCTTCTTCTTAGTACATGCAGCACAACTAATTGGCACCTTGTGCTGCTTCTCCCTCTCCCAATCTGACTGTATTGAAGCTGATTCCAGGTCAAACTGCATTAATTTGTGCCTTTTTTACCTGCCTTTGTGTCTTTTTTTTAGTATTGGTCTAAAAATATTAAAAGTTGGCAGCTACAAATGAATGAATGACTTGTATAGCACTACAAATGTGAACTGAATCGCCTCAAGGCGCTTGGGACACACAGTCGTACACACATATATACATATATACCGGGCCAATTTGGACAAGATCCAATTAACCAACCAGCATGTCTTTGGAGTGTGGGAGGAAACCGGAGGAAACCCACGCAGACACCGGGAGAACATGCAAACTCCAGGCAGATGGTTTCGTGGTCAGGATTCAAACCCTTTTTTGCTGCTAGGTGAAAGTGCTAACCACTACACCACTGTGTTGCTGGGAGCGAGAACGTGTAGGGGGTCGGGGTTATGGGAGGGCGTCAATAGACGTCCTCCTAGAACTGGACGACTGTGCTCTAGCCATCTTTTGGCTATGGCACGGTCAGCAAGTGGTTAATAAAAGGACACTTACCTGTTTAGGGATCAAACGGCATTCTTACCCGGGCCGGTTCTTTGCTGGTCTTCGGGTCCCTGGCGCTGGCATGTTTAGTGTGGGAAGCCGGCTGTGACTCCTTCGCAGCCAGCCTCCGACTGTGCATGCTCCAGATGCGCTGCATTGAGTGAATGGTCCCGCAGCCTCCTGGGACTTGTAATGTCCTTATCTCTCCACCGAGACTCCTGTAATATTCTTATCTCTCCACTGGGGCTCTGAGAGCTCAACCAACTCCGTCACAGTCAGATGACTCACAGCGACAACACCCTTTGCTTGGTGTTCGTGCTAGGAACCTGACACCAGGTAAATAGCTCCAGCAGCTGACGACCGTCTTCCCTTACTATTGGGCCGGATAGAGCCCTGACTTCCATCTCACTATTGGGCCGGATAGAGCCCCGACTTCCATCTCACTATTGGGCCGGATAGATCCCCGACTTCCATCTCACTATTGGGCCAGATAGAGCCCCTAGTTCCATCTCACTATTGGGCTGGATAGAGCCCCGACTTCCATCTCACTATTGGGCCGGATAGAGCCCCGACTTCCATCTCACTATTGGGCCGGATAGAGCCCCGACTTCCATTTCACTATTGGGCCGGATAGATCCCCGACTTCCATCTCACTATTGGGCTGGATAGAGCCCCGACTTCCATCTCACTATTGGGCCGGATAGAGCCCCGACTTCCATCTCACTATTGGGCCGGATAGAGCCCCTAGTTCCATCTCACTATTGGGCTGGATAGAGCCCCGACTTCCATCTCACTATTGGGCTGGATAGAGCCCCGACTTCCATCTCACTATTGGGCCGGATAGAGCCCTGTCTTCCATCTCACTATTGGGCCGGTCAGAGCCCCTCCAACTTCCAGCATTTGGGCCGGACAGAGCCCCAGTCCTCTCACAGCACGTATTCCTCCATATACTATAACCTATTATCCTGTGTACTGCTACTTCACCTAAGTTTCCTCTGACACTCCATATTATGACTGTGTACTACCAAACTAAATAAAACCACTAGTATTCCCAAATTATCTGGGTCTCCCTATCTGATTCCTGCCTACTTATAGTTAACTGTTAAGTATATCATATATATACCTCCGAAACTGTGATCCCCACCAAACTTTATAGTAACATTGCCTGAAGCGTTACAGTTGTGACGTGCCTTAGAAGGGCAGGGAGGAGGTGAGAACTTCCAGTGGAATCGCCAAGACGATTCCAGCAGAAGATCTAGGCAACCACACAACCCCACACCATAATTTCCCCCCCACCACCAAATTATTTGGACCAGTGCACATAGCAAGGTCCATAAAGACATGAATGAGCGGGTTTGGGGGTGGAGGAACTTGACTGGCCTGCACAGAGTCCTGACCTCAACCCGATAGAACACCATTGGGATGAATTAGAGCGGAGACTTCAAACCAGGCCTTCTTGTCCATCATCAGTGCCTGACCTCACAAATGCGCTTCTGGAAGAATGGTCAAACATTCCCATAGACACACTCCTAAACCTTGTGGACAGCCTTCCCAGAAGAGTTGAAGCTGTTATAGCTGCAAAGGGTGGGCCAACTCAATATTGAACCCTACGGACTAAGACTGGGAGGTCATTAAAGCTCATGTGCGTGTAAAGGAAAGGAGAAAGAGGAGTAGCCGCTCTAGGCAGGATATGTCTTGTGCTGATCCTCCTCACAGGAATCACAGGTGCAGGAAATGCATATAGCAAGGCAGAAAAAGAAAAGTCTTTCTGGACAGGCGCACTCCAAATATCAATTGCCTTTATTGAGTAAAATAAAAAAAAAACAGCACTACAAGCCACAGCAAACTGGACAACTGACGCGTTTCACACTATTCCTAGTGTTTAATCATAGCTGATGACGATTAAACACTAGGTATAGTGTGAAACGCGTCAGCTGTCAAGTTTGCTGTGGCTTGTAGTGCTGTTTTTTTTTATTTTAGTCAATAAAGGCAATTATTATTTGGAGTGCGCCTGTCCAGAAAGACGTTTCTTTTTCTGCCTGGCGTGTAAAGGCAGGTGTCCCAATACTTTTGACAATATAATTGTATATATATATATACACACACACACACACATATACTTTTTTTTCTTGTTTCTGCAGCTTTCCAGTTCCTGCTCAGCTTCTCTTTCGAACACGAGGTTAAACAGTAAAATATATCTAGTTAAGGTTGAACTGATATCATTGTGTCCACAGTAATTCTATTGCTCCTGGTGACTCACCTCTGCCATACAGACAGGTGCCGCCAATGACTTAATGGCTCAGTTCTGTCACACGGTTGATTGACAGGCGATTCAGGCTCGTACCTTACCGGCCGAACATGTTTGGAAAAAAATGAAAGAAAACCCAGCTTGAAATTTAACATGAAACGACAGCATTACTAAGAGTAACTGAAAATAAAATGAATTCCATTTGAAGTATTACCCTTGAGAGGTCAACTCCAAAACGGGTGGAATCACATGCTGCCTTCTTATAATATCTCTTGAAAGGCATACGTAATTTTTTTATTTATTTTTCCCCGAAGGGGTGAACAATTACATTGCATCAGAACTGTGCACAATTAGAATGACTTGATGGGTGGGGCTGGGGATCTGTAAGTAAAGCATTGGGGTAAAGGTTTTCCCAGATCATAAGTTGCATTTTACGAGGCTGAAAAGCCGAAATCTTGGAAATCCAGACCTACCTAGTCTAAAGCTTTGAACACACCATGAGATTGTTGGCCAACCAAGCAGAGCCGCCATTAGGGGGTACAGGCAGTACACATGTAAGGGGCCCAGATGGCAAACCCTTCCCCTTTTTAATTTTTTATTATTATTTATTTATTTATTTTTTAAGGGGCCCGGATGGCAAACCCTCCCCCTTTTTTTTTTCTTTTTATTTATTAATTTTTTAAGGGGCCCCCCGACCATGACCACAACAATTCGCGGAGGCACCCCCGCTTCTCAAATCGTGGCACCCCCTGCTTCTCAATTTGCGGCAGCCCCCCGCCCCCACTTCTCAACTTGGGGTGGCGGCACCCCCCCCGGTTCTCCTCCGCTCCAGGGGGCCCATGCCTGAAGCTGTGTAAGGGGCCCCAAAATTCCTGATGGCGGCCCTGCAACCAAGCGTCTGATTTTTGTCATAAGGGCGTGTGCCTGGATCTTGTCTTGCATACTAATGGTACACAAATGTCGGCCAATAAAAGCATGGGTGGAAGGACCAAAGCATGGATGGATGAAGAGCAGGAGAGGCCCGGGGAGCAGCCAATTGAGAAGAGAAACAGTGCAGAGGGGTAGAGTGAAAACTGAAAGTGCCGATGGAGGGGGACAGCTGGGGGCGGTGAGCAGCCGAAGGTGCAGAGGGGGTGGCTGTTATAGGGAGAATCCTGATGAGATTAGCTCTGAATAATGTGTAAGGGTTTCAGGTGGACTGAAACCCGGACACATGATTCTAAACCCGAACTGTCCAGGTGAATCCCGTACAGGTGGCAACCCTACCTGCAGTAGAGTGTGGCCTGGGATTTCCCATTTCCTGATGTGGGGTTCCCCAGTCTCATGTGATGTCATTGCCCTAATAGGGATGAGCTTCGAGTTCATGTCAAACCCATGTTCGACTCCAACATCGTCTGTTTGGCCGTTCGCCGAATTTCAAACATTATGGGCCGTTCGCGTCAAATTCCAGTGGCGCGTCACGGCCCATAATTCACTGCGGCATTGCAGTGCATTGCCGGCTGATGATTGGCCAAGCATACACTATGACCCGCATGTTCGGCCAATCACAGCGCGGAAAAAACCGAGAGCCAGAATTGGCCAAAGCCAGGGTGGCTTTGGCCAATTATGTCTCAGGGCGTTTAGTACGCGCCCCACGCTATATAAGGCCGCCTGCGTGGCGGCCTTGTGTAATGTGTTGCAGCGGTGATTAAAGACAGACAGAGAGAGAGAGATAGTGTCATTTAATTTGAGTTAGATAGAGCAGGCAGGCGAGTCAGTTAGCTTCAGTTGCAGTGTGTAGAGGATATATATATGCATCCTAGGTGTTGTATATATATTTATACACTGTATTCAGTTTAGTTAGATCCATTCCTGTTATTCTCTTCATAATATACTGACAGGCAGGCAGGTGATTGTGCTAGCTGCAGTATTTTCACTTAGTGTACTGTGTCCTTTGCACAGTGTGCACCTAAAGCTTACCTGAATGCAATTGCTGGTGTTCTCATACTAATACCACAGGCAGGGAGTTCAAAATTACAAACAGATTCTACGTAACAACAAACCTACAGTCCCTGTCTTGTTTGCACCGCCTGTATACTGCTGTTCAGAGTATATAGGGCCTGGGGGCCCCACGCCTTTACTTTTTTTAATTTGGGTGCGGGGTTCCCCTTAATATTCATACAAGACACAAAGGGGCTGGTAATGGGCTGGGGGGGGGGGGTACCCATGCCATTTTTCTCAATGATTTTCATCCATATTGCCGGGACCAGACATTACATTAAAGCCGCAAGCAGTTTTAAATGACTTTTTTTCCTTTAGAAATTACATTTTGTGCATGGACAGTTCTAAACAAGGGAAACACCTGCCACTTCACAGGCATACTAGAGACACCCCCCAGGTACGATATGTAAAGGAATATTTCACTTTTTTTTTTCAGTTTAAGCATCATTAAAATCACTGCTCCCGAAAAAAATGCAGTTTTTAAAACTTTTTTTTGCATTGATACATGTCCCCTGGGGCAGGACCCGGGTCCCCAAACACTTTTTAGGACAATAACTTGCATATTAGCCTTTATAATTAGCACTTTTGATTCCGAACGTTCGAGTCACATAGACTTTAACGGGGTTCGATAGTTTGCGCAAACTTTCGGTCCGTTCGCAGGTTCTGGTGCAAACCGAACCGGGGGGTGTTCAGCTCATCCCTATGCCCTAAAAAGTAAATACTGTACTTTCTTATTAAGTACTGGGAGCTTGGGCTTCCTAAATTAACTATTTAACCACTTGCCACCCGCCCTATAGCGGATTGACGGCGGCAAAGTGGTTTAAAAAATCCTGACTGGACGTCATATGACGTCCTCAGGATTTTGAGCCGCTGCGCGCCCCCGGGGGCGTGCATCGCGGCGATCGTTGTTGCAGGGTGTCAGTCTGACACCCCGCAACACCGATCTAGGTAAAGAGTTTCCGACGGAGACTCTTTACCACGTGATCAGCCGTGTCCAATCACGGCTGATCACGATGTAAACAGGAAAAGCCGGTCATCGGCTTTTCCTCACTCGCGTCTGTCAGACGCGAGTAGAGGAGAGCCGATCGGCTGCTCCTCTGACAGGGGGGATTTGTGCTGATCAATTATCAGCGCAGCCCCCCCCGAGGATGCCCACACTGGACCACCAGGGATGCCACTGGACCACCAGGGATGCCCACCACCAGGTATGCCTCCCTAGACCACAGGGATGCCATTCTGTGCCCCTAATGGATGCTAATCAGTGCCCACAATGGATGCCAATCAGTGCCCACAATGGGCATCACTGATTGGCAGGCATTGTTTGGCACTGATTGGCATCCATTAGTAACACATTACAGTACAGTGCCACCTATCAGTGCCCATCCATGCCACCTATCAGTGCCCATCCATGCCCATCCATGCCACCTATCGGTGCCCATCCGTGCCGCCTATCGGTGCCCATCCATGCCACCTATCTGTGCCCATCTGTGCCGCCTATCTGTGCCCATCTGTGTCCATCCGTGTCGCCTATCTGTGTCCATCCGTGCCGCCTATCTGTGCCCATCCGTGCCGCCTACCGGTGCCCATCCGTGCCGCCTACCGATGCCCATCCGTGCTGCCTATCGGTGCCCATCCATGCCACCTTATCAGTGCCCATCAGTGCCGCCTTATCAGTGCCCGTCAGTGCAGCCCCATCAGTGAAGGAGAAAACGTAATTATTTACAAAGTTTTGTAACTGAAAAAAAAAAAAACTTTTTTTTTTTTACATTTTCGGTCTTTTTTTTATTTTTTTTAGCAGAAAAAAAAAATTGCAGAGGTGATTAAATACCACCAAAAGAAAGCTCTATTTGTGGGAACAAAATGTTAAAAATTTAGTTTGGGTACAGTGTAGCACAACCGCGCAATTGTCATTCAAAGTGCAACAGCGCAGAAAGCTGAAAATTGGTCTGGGCAGGAAGCTGTATAAGTGCCCTGTATGGAAGTGGTTAAAGAGGAAGTAAACCTTGGCCGATTTTTTTTTTCTTTTTTCAAATCTAACATTCAGTAGCTCGTTAAAAGTCATAATCAATAGAAATTGCCCCTAAACGAGGTCTGAAAGTACCTTATTTCGGGTGTTTTTCTTCTCTTGATTTCCGGGTATTGACCGCGCCATTTTTAGTATTGTTTGCAGAATCTATTGCCTACGTCACTTCCGCCCTTACTGTGTGTGCCTTACAAAATCTTGCGCATGTGCCGTAGCGCCCTAACAAGCCTCGATGTGTGACATCTTATTCAGTCACAAGGGGGAGTGTCAGGAAGACAAGAATCATTGCAGCATTGCGAGACTTCCCCTCTGTGCCGTTCAGAGGGGAGTCTCACTCACAGTAATTTCCCCACAAGCAGGAAATACAGAAAGGGCACAATTTACATGCCGTTAATTAAAGAGCATACTGCGCAATCGCGCATGACGTCACCCCCGATTTAAAAGACGATTTACACTGAAACTACACAAGCAAGTGCACTTTCACAGGCAGCGATCAGCTATCTGCTAAGATTAACTTCACTCTGAGGGTTTACAACCACTTTAGGTGGACCTCTTTACAAGTTCCCAGCTTTATTTACCTGGTAGACCAGCAGTCACCAGCAAACCATTTTGGCCAATTAATTTTTTTCACCCAAAACAGGTAAACAAACCCCTTTTAAACCTTCACTTGCGTCTGATTTTCCGGATTCTAATACTGCACAATATTCTGTACAGTACCTGGCTGCCTGAGATTCTTGACTCTCGATTCCTGAGGGGTTCAGCTGTGTTTGTTTAATTTTTGCTCGAGAGCACAGATGAAAAAAAAAAAAAAGCAAATATCTTATGTGGGCCCCTGGCAGGAAATTTAGCTTATTTATAAGTGCACTTGACATTTAAATCTCCTTTAACCTTATTCGAAGTAGTGATATATAATGACTGGAGCCAATTAAGCCAGGAGTGTGACTTAGCCGCGGCAATAACTCCGTGACGAGGGACTGCGCTGAGCATTAGAGATGGTTCCCTGGTGGCGGGCCCATCCGCTTCCCATTCTTAGTCAAACACTAGGCTGATCCGGGCCTGATGCAAAGATACAGCCAGGCTTTGTTTCACCAGCTGTGTTGGACAAAAAAAATATTTTGTAGTGCAAAGGGAGGATTAAAATTATTGTCACAGAAATAATTTCACAAAAACTTAACCTCTTGCCGACCTTGCAACATTTCTCTGCAGCGGCAAGAAAAATGGCCTTCAACTCCCAGCCTCACATTTGCATCCTTGGCGGCCTGAGGTTGTGTGCTGATTTTGCGTACACTGCGCTGTCCCCGCACACTGACCACACTGCCACCAACAGCCCCTAGTCATGGCTTCTGATCAGGATTCAGCTGGATGAGCTTGTGATCATGTGACTGCTGTGAGAGCCAATCACAGCAGTCATGTGATACAGAAGCTGCGCTGCCTCCCGGGCCTTAAGTCCCACTTAAAGGGCCACCAGGAGCAAGTGTTAAGGAGTTACACCTGATGTAGACAAATGTTTTGGTGGAAATTGAAGATCAAAACCTCCAAGTTTTCATTACATAGCTTATGTGAGGGGTCTGTGAACCTCCACCCACAATTAACTATACAGTCAGCTGATAACACCACAGAGGATGGGGAATACTAGCTCACAATCTACTGCACCCTCAGGTAATGACATCACGGGAGTCGGGGAAATCTCAGACCAACTCTGTTACTTACTATTGACATCTGAACTCTGTTTTGCATCGTATTGATCTCTGAATGCTGTGTTATACACTACTGACCTCTGCACGCTGCATTACATACTACTGACCCCTGCATTCTGCATTACATACTACTGACCCCTGCATTCTGCATTACATACTACTGCCCCCTGCATTCTGCATTACATACTACTGACCCCTGCATTCTGCATTACATACTACTGACCCCTGCATTCTGCATTACATACTACTGACCCCTGCATTCTGCATTACATACTACTGACCCCTGCATTCTGCATTACAAACTATTGACCTCTTAATTCTGCCTTACTACTGACCCCTGCACTCTGCATTGCTCCTGACCCCTGTACTTTGCATTACATACTACTGACCTCTGAACTCTGTTTTGCATAGTATTGACCTCTAAATGCTGTGTTATACACTACTGACCGCTGCATTCTGCAATACAAAGTATTGACCTCTTAATTTTGCCTTACTCCTGACCCCTGAACTCTGTGCTACATACTGCACTCTGCCTTACTTACTCCTGACACTTGAGTTCCGCTTTACCTACTATATCCACATTACTCCATACACTTGAACTTTATATTACATACCATTGGCCATTGCACTCAATATTACATACGGCTGACCTCTGCACTCTTCTCTATATACTACTGAACTTGCACTCTGCATTACATACTACTGACCTCTGAACTCTGTGTTGCATATTGCTGACCCTGCACTCTGCATTATATACTACTGACCTTGCACTCTGCATTACATACTGTACTACTGACCTCTGAACTCTGTGTTAACTACTCCTGACCACTGCACTCTGCATTTCATACTATTGACCTCTGAACTCTCTGTTGCATACTACTAACCCTGCACTCTGCATTATATACTACTGACTTTGTACTCTCCATTACATATTACTGACCTCTAAACTCTGCATTATATACTACCAACCTTGCACTCTGTATTACATACTACTAACCTCTGAACTCTGTGTTGTATACCACTGACCCTGCACTCTGCATTATATACTACTGACTTTGTACTCTGCATTACATATTATCTACCTCTGAACTGTGTTAACTACTCCTGACCCCTGTACTCTGCATTATATACTACTGACTTTGTACTCTGCATTACATATTATCTACCTCTGAACTGTGTTAACTACTCCTGACCCCTGTACTCTGCATTATATACTACCGACCTTGCATTCTGCATTACATTATATTGACCTCTGAACTCTATGTTAACTACTCCTGAACCTTGCAGTCTGCATTGCATACAGCTAACCTTGCACTCAGCATTACATAGTACTGACCTCTGAGGTCTATTTTACATACTACTGATCCCAGCACTCTGCATCATATACTACTGATACCTGGACTCTGCATTATATACTACTGACACCTGGACTCTGCATTACATGCTACGGACCTTTGCACTCTGTGTTACCTACTCCTGACCCCTGCACTCTGCTCTATATACTACTTAACTTGCACTCTGCATTACATAATACTGTTCTCTGAACTCTGTTTTGCATACTACTGACCCCTGCACTCTGCATTACATACTACTGACCTCTGAACTCTGTGTTAACTATCCCTGACATCTGCAGTCTGCATTGCATACTACTAACCTTGCACTCTGCATTACATACTATTGACCTCTGCACTCTGTGATACCTATTCCTGACCCCTGCCCTCTGTATTACAAAGTACTGACCTCTGAACTCTGCATTCTGTACTACACCCTAGTGATCTTTGATCTCTTCCATGTTGTTCAGGTGGATCTCCATCTCTCCTGGGATGCCTACCCATGGACTAGAGCAGTGATGGGGAACCTTGGCACCCCAGATGTTTTGGAACTACATTTCCCATGATGCTCAACTACACTGCAGAGTGCATGAGCATCATGGGAAATGTAGTTCCAAAACATCTGGGGTGCCAAGGTTTGCCATCACTGGACTAAAGCATGATGCCACAATATGGCCAGCCTGCCATTGAATGGATTGTCAAGCAAACAGTGATGGCCTTGCAAGGTCATTGTGATGTACATCAAGAACGGTGTCCTCTGGTCACGACCGATGTTGGGTTCCCTTTGTCTTGCTTTAGAAAAGTTACAATACAGAACCCTCATCTATCCTTTTCTTCAGCGTTTGCCCCCGCTGTCAACTGTTCATGAAATCTTGATTTTCTGTCAGAGGGAATTAATAATCTGGCCTTCTAAGTGAATTGAGATGTGGTTCAGGAATTGACATAGAATATTTGAATACCCTCTCGCATGCAAATTGTTTTTTCAATTTTACACTAAGCCACTCAAGAGACCAGGGGGGGATTAATTCGCTTTATCCGCCATCCCTTCCTCTTAGATTTGTTTTTGTTTAACTAGGTTAAAATGGACAAACACAGTTGTTTTCCTGCAATAAAAATCTATTTTCATCTACTTAGGCGGCTTTTGGTGGGGAAACATGGAGTCTTTCTCTAAACAAGCAATATAGAGGATCAATGATCAGCATTTCACAATACGTTCCTCTACAAATCAAAGAGCGTTTAGCTGCATTACGCCAGCATTGATCCTGTTCAAATTTTCGAGATCTTTAAGCAATAAAATCTCACTTTTCCGCAGCTTTGTGATCTAATGCAGACTTCCGGTCCGCTGGAAAATGCAGGATGTTGTTTTAAAATGAGGAGCTGGAATCCATAAATCTAAAAACCTAAAAAAGCTGCACTCCAAGCAGATATAAAAGACACAAATTGACACGACTCTGTATTAGGCTTGTGCAATTTGTTTCGTAACGAATCAAAATTCTGAAAGTTATATCAAGAGTTCCTCCATGATAAAAAGTTTGAGAAAGGCACCATGGTATAGAGAGTAGACCAATAAGGTGAAATACATACCTTATTCTTCACTCTGAGAATGGGGTGGCGGCCATTGCAAGGGTCGATTTTGTCTATTTCTTGGAGTTGGGCTTTAGGTCTAGAACAGCCTTTCTCAAACAGGGTTCCTCCAAAGGTTAATAAGGCTTCCCATTAGGCTTGTGCAATTTGTTTTGTAACAAATCGTAATTTGTACGAATTTAGCAACTTTCGGACGTTCGGAAGCATTCGAATTTCCGAACAAAGCAATTACGAATAAAACCGAATCCAAAATAAATTATATCGCAAATACCGAATGCCTTCGACATAATTTGTTGTTGCGTAAATGCGGCCTAATGCAACAGCAAGTCGACTTGTTGTGATCCGTCACGGAAAATTATGAATCAACGAACCAAAAAAAAGTTACGAATGTACGAATCCATTCGAAGCACGTTAGGCAGCGCCATTGTGAGAGAGACACGGAAAATTACGAATCAATGAACCAAAAAAAGTTACGAATGTACGAATCCATTCGAAGCACAATAACACTCTGTTCTGCTCTCTGCTCCTCCCTCACCGTGCTGAGGCTATAGCTGCATGTCAAAAACTAAAGTAAAATACGAGATTTTGAATCGTTACAAATAACCGCAATGTATTTAAAAAGTACGAATCCATTCGAAGCACGTTAGGCAGCGCCATTGTGAGAGAGACATGGAAAATTACGAATCAACAAACCAAAAAAAAGTTACAGATGTACGAATCCATTCGAAGCACAATAACACTCTGCTCTGCTCCTCCCTCACCGTGCTGAACTCTCTCTCAAAATGGTGTACAGGGGCGGAGGCTATAGCCGCATGTAAAAAAGCAAAAGTAAAATACGAGATTTCGAATCGTTACAAATGACCGCTATGTATTTAAAAAAGTACAAATCCATTCGAAGCACGTTAGGCAGCGGCATTGTGAGACGGACAGGGAAAATTACGAATCAACGAACCAAAAAAAAGTTACAAAGGTACGAATCCATTCGAAGCACGTTAGGCAGCGCCATTGTGAGAGAGACACGGAAAATGACGAATCAACGAACCAAAAAATAAGTTAGGAAAGTAGGAGTTGTGTCCAGAATCAACGAAAAACAATGTACTCTACCGAAAGTACGAATTATAAATCAACTAAAAATAAGGCTTACATTAATACGAATCATTCCGATTCAACGAAAAATGTCGCTTGCGAAGATACGAATTAGTCCGAACACGAAAAATCCTGTTTAGCAAAATTACGAATGATTACGAATCAACAGGACCGAAAAGAAACTAAACTAAACAAATTTTTCCGTTGTGCACAAGTCTACTCTGTATCGTTTAATATACTAATAAATCAATTTTGTTATTTTTAAAGCTAAACATACATTTTTAGTGGTAACTTACCTGAGGGCTAAAAAATGCTCAGTCCTCATGGGAAGTAGACTTGTGCACAACGGAAAAATTTGTTTAGTTTAGTTTTGTTTCTTTTCGGTCCTGTTGATTCGTAATTATTCGTAATTTTGCTAAACAGGATTTTTCGTGTTCGGACTAATTCGTATTTTCGCAAGCGACATTTTTCGTTGAATCGGAATGATTCGTATTAATGTAAGCCTTATTTTTAGTTGATTTATAATTCGTACTTTCGGTAGAGTACATTGTTTTTCGTTGATTCTGGACACAACTCCTACTTTCGTAACTTTTTTTTGGTTCGTTGATTCGTAATTTTCCGTGTCTCTCTCACAATGGCGCTGCCTAACGTGCTTCGAATGGATTTGTACTTTTCTAAATACATAGCGGTTATTTGTAACGATTCAAAATCTTGTATTTTACTTTCGTTTTTGACATGCGGCTATAGCCTCCACCCCTGTACACCATTTTGAGAGGGAGTTCAGCACGGTGAGGGAGAAGCAGAGAGCAGAGCAGAGTGTTATTGTGCTTCGAATGGATTTGTACATTCGTAACTTTTTTTGGTTTGTTGATTCGTAATTTTCCGTGACGGATCACAAGTCGACTTGCTGTTGCATTAGGCCGCATTAACGCAACAACGAATTATGCCAAAGGCATTCGGGCATTCGCTATTTGCGGTATAATTTATTTCGGTTTCGGTTTTATTCGTAATTGCTTTGTTCGGATATTCGAATGCTTCCGAACGTCCGAAAGTTTGCTAAATTTGTACGAATTTCGATTCCTTACAAAACAAATTGCACAAGCCTAATGGGAAGCTTTATTAACCTTTGGAGGAACCCTGTTTGAGAAAGGCTGTTCTAGACCTAAAGCCCAATTCCAAGAAATAGACAAAATCGACCCTTGCAATGGTCGTCACCCCATTCCCAGAGTGAAGAATAAGGTATGTATTTCACCTTATTGGTCTACTCTCTATACCAGCTATTTCACAACCTTTTTATCATGGAGGAACTCTTGATATAACTTTCAGGTCTCAGGAAACCTCTGCCAATAATTACTATTGTAGCACACCCCCGTAGGGACTGCCTACGAACTTGGATCCCCCACTTCGGCACAGCCAGGCGCACCGAATTTTCGAAAGCCCGCAGAGACAGAGAACAACCCGTGACTTTCATCAAAACTTCAGGGACATCTTCTTTTATACAGTCTCCTTCGCCCTCCTGCACAGCACTTGCTTGCTCCAGCTGAATCCCTTTAGTTTATCTGACAGTCTCCCAGTCAGATTAGCAATGGCCCTTGACAGGCAAGAACTTGTAGCCCAGGGGTAGGCAACCTCGGCCCTCCAGCTGTTTTGAAACTACAAAACTCATCATGCCTCTAATGCCTTGTACACACGGTCGGAATTTCCGATGAAAAAAGTCAGACGGAATTTTTTCATCGGAAATTCCGACCGTGTGTGTGCCCCATCGGACTTAATTCCGAGGAATTCCGTCGGAGTTTAGATAGAGAACATGTGTTCTCTCTTACTCCAATGGAATTCCATCGGAATTCCGATGTGCTTTTGGCCGGACAATAGTCCGACCGTGTGTATGGGGCATACGAGTCATGCCTGTGATTGTCGGGGTCTTGCAATGTCTCATGTGATTTGTAGTTTCAAAACAGCTGGAGGGCCGAGCTTGCTTTCCCCTGTTGTAGCCCCTTGTTGTGTAGCAAAGATGTAGTGAAACAGCTTGCACATCTTCTCCTGTGGCCACTGATCCCAGCACCACCTTTTCAGGCACTGCCAAGCCACCTGGCTGCAGCTGGCCTTTTCACTAGCCCTCCAGACTAATGCCGCGTGCACGCGCTCGGAATTGTCCGACAACAAATGTTCGATAGGAGCTTTTTGTCGGAAATTCCAACCGTGTGTAGGCTCCATCGGACATTTGCGCTCGGAATTTCCAACAGCAAAAATTTGAGAGCTGGTTCTCAAATTTTCCGACAACAAAACTTGAGTGTCACCGCGTTCTTGACGTTCAGAATTTCCAATAACATTTGCGTGACCGTGTGTATGCAAGACAAGTTTGAGCCAGCATCCGTCGGAAATAAATCCACGGTTTTGTTGTCGGAATGTCCGATCGTCTGTACGCGGCATAACTCTTCACACCAGTAGACTGACTCATCACCAGTCCTCCAGACTGACTCTTCACCAGTCCTCCAGACTGATTCTTCACCAGACCACCTGGCTGACTCTCAGGAGATCTCTCAGGAAAAGATGAAGACTTAAGCACACCACTGTCTTCGGGAGACTAGCTACATGTGGCAGTCTCCCACTTGTTAGTCCCCAGCAGTGTTGATCTACTC
This sequence comes from Rana muscosa, assembly GCA_029206835.1. Lineage (NCBI taxonomy): Eukaryota > Metazoa > Chordata > Amphibia > Anura > Ranidae > Rana > Rana muscosa. The sequence goes on from CM055125.1 coordinate 369,689,134, forward strand.
ATGCTGTCCTCTCTTCCGGGAAGGGCTTCCTCCCGTGTGTTATGGCAGGATCCTTCCAGCACCCGAGCCTCGGCCCAAGGCAGGACACCCCCCCCAAACTAGGGGGTTCCCCTGAGGGCCACTGACAGCCTCCTCAACACTGTATCTCCATCTTCCACCTGACTGCCCCTGCTGGCGTGACTCATGTATATTTATGGAGTGGTCTCAGCCCCTGCCAGCTTACCTCTGAAGATTGACTGAGGCTCCATAAATATTCAAGGCGGGTCCTCCTAACCTCCACCCACTAATTCTAGAATATTCTCCAACCTTCTAGACCAGGGGGAGGCACCAGAGAGCCGCCAGGATGAGTCACCCAGCCCTGGCCTCTAATAACCCTGACCCAATTCCCTGGTTTAGGGTATTCCTGGCCAGAAATATGCTTTTCTCCTGCTCTAATTTTTTTTCTCCTCTTTCAAATGCAAGAGAAGAAGTTATAGGTCTCAAATAATGGTAATGACCACCCAATGACCGAAAATGTTCATACTGCCTTCTTCTGTTCTGCTGCCAACACCTTCTTCTGATGAAATTGTTATGATCAGCAACAATGGGATCCATAGTCATTTACAATATTTATCATAATAAGTAATTATATACTGTATTTTTTATTAAAATAAAATATTTCATTATTAAACAATTTACCTAGTCTAAATTATGAGTTTTAGTCCTCTTTTAAATAGAAAAGAAGAAGTTATAGGATATAAATTATTATAAAAACGACACCAAAAAAATGTCATTCTGTTATGCAGACAATTTTTACATTTTAATCAATTTAATTTAAAGTTAAATTGATCATTTATATATTTAGTCTACTGTATATACAAATATCTCACTGTAGCAGTTATCAGGAAGAACTGGAGAGGAGGTTTTTAATGGTGCCACAAATATACACAAATATAAAAATATATATATATATATATATATATATATATATATATATATATATATATATATATTTTATTCATTTGAAATATTAAGATGAGTAAACAATGTTGACTCTAAAGGACAGAAAAAACAGATATATACAAATTCCACAACATAATAGAGAACAATATAATATTATAATATATTTATTTTATTTTAATCAATTTAATTTAAAGTTAAATTGATCAATTATATATTTAGTCTACTGATATACAAATATCTCACCGTAGCATTTATAAAGAAGAACTGGAGAGGGGGGGTTTTAATGGTGCCACAAATATACACAAACATTTTTTAAACAAAAAAAGGAAATATTTTATTCATTCCAAATATTAAAAAGAGTAAACAATATTGACTCTCAAGGACAGAGAAAACAGATATTTAAAATTGTCACAACATAATAGAGAACAATATTACGTTGTGATAATTTCCTTCAATAAAGATTTTATTAAGAAATAAAATAACATCCAATACCAAACATGACAATTTACAAGTTGTGACAATTTTATATGTGTTTTATCTGTCCTTGAGAGTCAACATTGTTCACTCTTTTTAATATTTGGAATGAATAAAATATTAAATGTTTTATTTAAAAAAAATGTTTGTGTATATTTGTGGCACCATTAAAATCCCCCTCTCCAGTTCTTCTTTATAATTGCTACGGTGAGATATTTGTATATACAGTAGACTAAATATACGAATGATCAATTTAACTTTAAATTAAATTGATTAAAATAAAATAAAAATAAATATATAATAATAATACTATATTGTTCTCTATTATGTTGTGACAATTTTATATGTGTTTTCTCTGTTCTTGAGAGTCAACATTGTTTACTCTTTTTATTATTTGAAATGGATAACATATTTAATTCTTTATAATTTACTTGATTCGGGTGTCTTGGATCTCTTGAATTAGCGTGACTATTTCGATATATCTGACTGTAGCAGTTTAGAGAAATGTTTCACATTTCCGCTTAGAATCCTCGCCGGGAAAAAAGCAAGCAGGCCGTGTTTTCAATGTGACATACTACCTCCCGCCTCGTATTTATGTAGATAAAATATTCACAATAGATATTTAGATCTTTCATCATTTCCCCGTCACACAGAGAATTGTGCTTCATTGAAATGTCATGGTTGTGCCAATAAGTCAGTTTTTCATTTTGTTTTCTTAATAATATTGTTTTCTGATTGAAATCTGGCACACAGCGAGGTCAGTTTTTATTGGCGTTCCTCCTCTTTGGGGAGGGTTGTTTTTTTATTTTTTTATTATTATTATCGTCAAAACGCGTTACACATGGATTGGGAGATTTGCTTGAAAAATTGCTATTTTGAGCCTAATTCAGTCGATTTTATCTTACAGCGTGTGGAATATTTCATGTTAACTACAATACAAAAAGAAACAGTAGAAGAAAAGTCCCTTTTGATGAAAAGAATGAAACATCGAGTTCAACTTCAACTACATTTGGTGTTTACAAGTTAAAATCCATATTTTTTGTTAGAAAATTACTTAGAAACCCCAAACATTTTATATATTTTTTTTAGCAGAGAATAAAATGGCGATTGTTGCAATATTTTATGTCACGCGGTATTTGTGCAGCGGTGTTTTAAACGCAACTTTTTTGGAAAAATTAACCTTCCGTAATTAAAAAAAAAATTAAAAAGTAAAGTTAGCCCAATTTTTTCATATAATGTGAAAGATGATGTTACGCCGAGTAAATAGATACCAAATATGTCACGCTTTATAATTGCACGCACTCCTGGAATGGCGACAAACTACGGTACCTAAAAATCTCCATAGGCGACGCTTTCAATTTTTTTTTTTTTAATACGGTTACCAGGTTAGAGTTACAGAGGAGGTCTACAGCTAGAATTATTGCTCTCGCTCTGGCGATCGCGGCGATACCTCACATGTGTGATTTGAACACCGTTTACATATGCGGGCGCGACTTCCGTATGCGTTTTCTTTGCTGCGCGAGCTCGCGGGGACAGGGGCGCTTTAAAAATTTTTTTTTTTTTTTTCTTATTTATTTTATTTATTTTTGTAATATAAAATTGTGTTTTAAAAAAAAAAATGTTTTGATCACTTTTATTGCTGTCACAAGGAATGTAAACACCCCTTGTGACAGTACAAAGTGGTGACAGGTACTCTTTATGGAGGGATCGGCGGTCTAAAAGACACCAAATCCCTCCTTTGCACTTCAATGTATTCATATCGCCAAAAACGGCGATTCTGAATACTGTGTGTTTTTTTAAATCCGGCGCCATTGGCAGCCGAGTAACCTGGACGTGACGTCATGACGTCGCTTCCGTGGTTACAGTGAAGAGACTTGGATCAAAGCCGTTCGCGGCTTGGTTTCAGTCTCTCTCTAGGCGCCGGAGGTGGTGCATCGTGGATCGGGTCTCCCGGTGGGACGGGAGGCCCGGTAAGAGCGTCGGGAGGCGGCGGGAGGGGGGATGTCCCCTCCCACTCCTCCGGGATAACAACCGAGCAGCTTTTAGCCGCATCGGTTGTTATCCCTGGAAAGCCAATCACCGGCTCTAAAAAAATGATACCGGGATGATGCCTGCAGCTGCGGGGGGCATCATACCGGTATAACCCCCGAAAGCCGAGGACGATCAGCGGGAAAGGGATAAACTGAGGTTCTACCTCTTGGGGGAACACAAGGGTGAGATTTTCCCACCAGGGTCATCCAATATCTGAATTTATTATATTGTAAGAACCCATATTTCCTGCTTTATTTATCATACACTATATTACCAAAAGTATTGGGACGCCTGCCTTTACACGCACATGAACTTTTAATGGCATCCCAGTCTTAAACCTCAAACACACGATTTTCTGCGGACAAAGTGTAGGACTTTTGTCCGAAGTGGCGTTGGCCGGGAACTTGTATTGCATACAAACGGCAAAGAATTGTCTGCCAACAAACACGAAACAACGTGGTTTTTTTTCAGCTCTTTAGTGCCACCCTTTGGGCAACTTCTGCTAATGTCATCTTATGGTGAGCATTGCTTCTGAGCATGCGTGTTTGTACTTTGGAGTTCTGTCCGACGGACTTGTGTACACACGATAGCATAGTCCGCCACCACACATTTGCTGGCAGCAGTAGTGTATTTAGGTTTTGTGCTGCCCTAGGCCTGACTAAACATGTGACCCCCTAATTTAAATACCTTGCTGTCAAGGCCACACCCCTTTCTGTTTAAATTTTCAAGTGGGGACACTAGTTCTGAGGGCCTGGGGGGGGGGGGGGGGAATGGATTCCCTTATTTTGCATAGATTTCCTCTCACTTCCTGTTTGGCTATGGGGCAGGAAGTGAAGGGAAATCTCTGCAATGGGACAGGCATGGTAAAAAAATAAACTGACAGGGGCTATAACCCTCCCTTACTCTATCCAAAATGAAAAAATGTGTTGCCTATAGTTCTATTTTAAGCACAAATTTCTGATAATTTTATGGAGAGGACTAAGAAGATATAACCATGCCAATGGTGCAGCAGAAAACATATAGCACAGTGAGGAAGGTTTGTGGTCCAGGATGATAAGATAGTCAAAATTAGAAGCAGCGCCCCCCCCACAGTTACGGAATGCCAGCCGCCCGCATCCCAGAAGCAGTGTGGCCGCTTTATGGGGGCACTAGACTAATTTGCCTCTCAGCCCAGTCCGCCCCATAAGACTGGCACCACACTAACAGTGTAGCGCAAGCCGGCGGGGACTCTTTTTGTGCTGCCCCCCTGCAAAGTGCTGCCCTAGGCCGGGGCCTTGTTGCCCTAGGCCGGGATACAGTGTTGGCTGGCAGACAATTTTAAAGCATGCTATCCCACATTTGTCGGCGAAAATCCGCCAACAATTGTCCAATGGAGCGTACAAACGGTCGGATTTTCCCGACAACAGCCTCTCATCACACAATTCTCGTCGGATAATCCGATCGTGTGTATTAGTCCGTAGGGTTCAGTATTGAGTTGGCCCACCCTTCGCAGCTATAACAGCTTCACCTCTTCTGGGAAGGCTGTCCACAAGGTTTGCAAATGTTTGACCATTCTTCCAGAAGTGCATTTGTGAGGTCAGACACTGATGTTGGACGAGAAGGCCTGGCTCACAGTCTCTGCTCTAATTCATCCCAAAGGTGTTCTATCGGGGGGAGGTCAGGACTCTGTGCAGGCCAGTCACCCCAAACTCGCTCATCCATGTCTTTTATGGACCTTGCTTTGTGCACTGGTCCAAATCATTTGGTGGAGGGGGATTATGGTGTGGAGTTGTTTTTCAGGGGTTGGGTTTGGCCCCTTAGTTCCAGTGAAGGGAACTCCTGAGGCGTCAACATACCAAGACATTTTGGACAATTTCATGCTCCCAACTTTGTGGAAACAGTTTGGGGATGGCCCCTTCCTGTTCCAACATGACTGAGCACCAGTGCACAAAGCAAGGTCCATAAAGACATGGATGAGCGAGTTTGGGGTGGAGGAACTTGACTGGCCTGCACAGAGTCCTGACCTCAACCCGATAGAACACCTTTGGGATGAATCAGAGTGGAGACTGCGAGATAGGCTTTCTCGTCCACATCAGTGCTTCTGGAAGAATAGTCAAACATTCCCATAGACACACTCCTAAACCTTGCGGACAGCCTTCCCTAGAAGAGTTGAAGCTGTTAAAGCTGCAAAGGGTGGGCCAACTCAATATTGAACCCTACGGACTAAGACTGGGGTGTGTTTAAAGGCAGGCGTCTCAATACTTTTGGTAGTATAGGGTATTTTTGACATAGAGCTGAACATAAGAACGCCGGGCCACATGTCCTTGTAGGAGTGGCCTGTTGGTGACCAGGTTGCGTGGTGGGAGGTGAGTGGTGTCCACGGTCCGGATGGGGCTGACGTGGGGACGGTCGCTGTCATGCCATGGCTGTGTCTCCTCTCCTCTGGAGATCTGCAAGGAGAGTGGGAGTCTTTTCATATTGACAAGCGGGGTAGACATGTGCACTGCCGAAAAATTTGTTTCGTTTTCTAAATTCTAAAAATTCGGAATTCGGAAATTCAACTTTCCAAATTTCCCATTTTCGAATTTTAGATTTTCAAATTTTTCAATTTCCGAAATTTGGAATTTTCGAAATTCCGAATTTCCGAAATTTCAAATTTCAGAAATTCCAAATTTCTGAAATTCCAAATTTCGGAAATTCCAAATTTCGGAAATTGAAAAATTCGGAAATTTCGCAATTAATGAATTTCTCTAAATTCGTGAAAAACTAATTAGAAACTAAACAAATTGCACATGTCTACAAGCGGGTTGCCACCTGCTTGTTGATGTCATCTGGGTCACTCTTCAGCTTCTGGAGGGGACATGTAGGCTGCCTCTGCCCTGCCGGAGGTGGGACTGTGCAGGGGAGGCAGAGATTTGGGTTGGCACTGCAGTTGGGGGGGGGGGGGGGCATGGATACAGGGGCCACTGTGGTGGGGGGCTGAGATTGCTGGGGGCACAGTGGTGTAGGGGGTCACTGTGGTGGGGGGCTCTGATTGCTGGGGGCACAGTGGTGTAGGGGGGCACTGTGGTGTAGGGAAGGTTGCTTTGTGGGGGGGGGGCTGTAATTATTGTGGTGCCCCTTTGCAGTGCAGTCCCCTTTGAGTCACAGTGCCCCTTTGCATTGCAGTGCAGGGGACGGGCCCCGTTGGTGTCCGGGCCCTCCCCTGGTCCCTGGGGAATTGACTGCTCAGTCTGGAATGCCCGGGCCTGTATTTTGTCCCAGTCTGGGCCTGCATAAGACCTCACAGTTTTCTTCATCTCGCCCCAATCCCTTGTTGGTCCCAGAAAACAGTCCTACCTTGGGGCTGCTGTAAACTCCAATCATGCGATCTCTGCAGAAGGGGAAGGCTAGAGTTCAGATTGGACACTACTACTCTACAGCATCATAAATCACATTATTATTATTATTATTACTAAAATGATTAACCCCTTCCCGCCCCAACCACAGCATTTCTTTAACAGGACCTTTATGCCCAGGGGGTGGGATGACTACCTGATCATGTGACCACTGTGATTGGTTGTCACACTGCACATATTTGCCAGCACACCGAGGATCATTGGATATCGTCTAAAACTTTTATTGCAGAAAGATCACATCACAAAGGACCAAGTGCAATGTTTCGGAGCCGAGCAGGACCCCTTCGTCAGGCATGTGATAACTCTGCCGCTTCAAAACCCCTCCAGATGTGATCACCCATTGTCACCATCAGATAACCCGCCCTAAGAAATATCATGCAGCCCTGGAGAGCACATAGGAGGCTGCAGGAAAACAGCGGTACTAAGATGTAACAAAGGATAATAAAAGTGATAACAAGTACAGTGGAACCTTGGTTTACGAGTAACGCGGTTAACAAGCATTTTGAAAGACAAGCAACTTTAAAAAAAAAAAAAAATTCTGACTCGGTTTGCGAGTGTTGTCTCGCGAAACGAGCAAAATTCAAGCTAATGGGGTGTGCAGTACCGCATTTGGCCAGAGGTGCGGGGGCGCCGGAGCCGAGCAGAGCCAAGCGGAGCCGATCTGAGCTGTTCGGAGCCGTTCGAAAAAAATACTTGGAAATACGTTCCTGGGTGTTTCCGAGCCTTTCCAAGGGTTTCCGAGGTCAGCCGTGCTGTCCTCGGGCCTTTCCGAGTATTTCCGAGGCTCTCCGGTGCCCCCCACCTTTGGCCACATGCGGTATTGCATGCAATTAAAGTCAATGCGGAACAAATTATTTTCGTTTCCATTGACTTCTATGGGGAAACTCGCTTTGATATGCGAGTGCTTTGGATTCCGAGAATTTTCCTGTAACGGATTATGCTCGTAATCCAAGGTTCCACTGTATTTTATTTAGAATAAATTGTAACACTTTATGATACACCGTGCACAGAGCGAGACCCAAATATCATCCAGTTACCGTTTACCTCTATTTAAAGCTAGTTCCTTCTCATCGTGCCCAGGTGACATCTACTGAACTCTCCGTCTTTGGAGGACCTGGGTGGAAACCTACTATTGTCGTCCAGTATAAAAGTGTCCAAATGGAGAACAATCTGTAATTCCAGACCACAATGATGGGGGAACTTGTTTCGTTTGGGCAACAAAAGCTGCTTCAGCATTCTGCCCGATCTCACTGCCAGGTTCTCCACCGATGTTCTAGATCAGGGTTTCTCAACTAGGGTTCCATGGAAGCCTAGAGTTCCTCCAGTAGTTTGTAGGGGTTCCTTGAGCACTGAGCAATTTCTACCTCTCTGATGAGTATTCACTGACACCATTACCGTATATACTCGAGTATAAGCCGAGTTTTTCAGCACATTTTTTTGTGCTGAAAATGCTCCCCTCTGCTTATACTCGAGTCACCATTTTGCACCTGATCTCCCGGACTTTGGGGACCCGGTACTTGGCACAACTTGGCACACATGTAGCCCCACTCTTCCTCTACAAGTATGCAAAGTTTGTTGTCCAGGGGACCTACGGCCCGGGGAGCACCAATTTTTCAAAGCCGGGCACCCCTTCCATAGACTCCCATGTTAAACGGTCATTTCTCCGGTGACTTTGGGGACCCGGTACCAGCCGGTCGTAGGTCTCCTGAGCCCGAAACTTGGCACACATGTTGCCCCATTTCTCCTCTACAAGTGTGCAAAGTTTGTTGTCTGGGTGACTTTACGGCCGGGGAGCACCGATTTTTCAAAGCTGGGCACCCCTTCCATAGACTCCCATGTTAAACGTCAGTCTAGTCATGGGCACAGTGAGGCATGGACACATTGAGGCATGGGCACAGTGAGGCATGGACATGGACACAGTGAGGCAAAGTGAGGCATGCAGATGGACACCCTAGGCTTATCCAGGGCCGTTTGAAGGAATTTGGGGGCCCCAGGCAGAATTTTGTAACAAGTTGGGAAGCGGTAGGGGGGCTGATCGCGGGAGGGGTGGGGGAGGGGCGATCGCCCGATGTTAGAGTGGATAAGGGGGGGTTTGTCTTACCTTCTCCTCCCGTGATGCCTCCTCTTGCTCCTCTTCCTGCTGTGCGGGAAAATTCAGACTATCGCTGTACTGCTGGGCCAGCAGGGGCCTCAAGCAGTTGCTTGGTTTGCCTGTCCTGTTCCGACGGCCTTGCTCGAGTCAATACGTTTTCCCAGTTTTTTGGGGTGAAATTAGGTGCCTCGGCTTATATTCGGGTCGGCTTATACTCGAGTATATACAGTTATCTTTTTAGTGATCTTTAAGGGAGGTAATTCTTCCCAATGACCACAAGTGTAATGCTTTGTACACACGGTCGTAATTTCTGATGAAAAAAATCAGGCGGAATTTTTTCATCGGATATTCCGACCGTGTGTGTGCCCCATCGGACTTTTTCCTTTGGAAATTCCGATGGAGTTAGAAAGAGAACATCTCTTTTTTCCGAAGGAAATTCCGTCCGTCTGTATGGAACTCTGACAGAGAGAAAACCATGAATGCTCAGAAATCAAGTCGATGCATGCTCGGAAGCATTGAACTTTATTTTTCTGGGCTCGTCGTAGTGTTTTACGTCACTGCGTTCTTGACAATTCGAATTTGGTGTGACCGTGTGTATGCAAGACAGCTTGAATGGAGTTTATCCCGACGGAAATTCCGACCGTGTGTACGGGGCATAAGGAACGTTCTTCTCACCGACCATCACACTAATGTATCATGAGTTGTAGATATAGTCATTTTTAGCAAGGGGTTCCCTGAGACCGGAAAGTTATTTCAAGGGTTTCTCTGTGTTGAAAAGGTTGAGCAAGCCTGGTTTAGATTCACTTCAATGAAGTAAATAAGTCAGAAAATCCTCAAAGTTGGATTTTTTTTTTTTTTTTCACTTTTCATATATTTTTATCTTGTAAACACGGCAGCAAGGAGAAATGAAAGGCAGCGATGTATAAAGAAAGGTGGGCAGAGGAGGTGGAAGAAGAAAGACATCATTAAAGGACTTATCTGAGGGGCCGGAGCGAGAGAGATAACTGCCAGGGATCCAGCCTTGGGAAATTAAGCCCAAAAAAGATTATGCAGAACGTAGGGAGGGAAAAAAAAAAAACTTCCAATGTATAGTGCACATTAAAAAGAATAGTAAATCCACTTGTCTGTGTAGGTGAGACGGATACACAGCTTGGCGTCCGTGGGTCCCGAGCGCCGCGCACCACTTGGATATTTTTGTAGATGCCCTTCGGAGGACGATCGGCGGTGACTTGGCCAAAACTCTCAATCCGTCAATAGCATTGAAAAGTTTACAGAAACTTTGTAAAAAAAAAAAAAAAACACAACTTACTTAATAGGGAAAAAGACGTGACGTGCGGTTTGATATCCTGACTGCGAGCAAACAAAATCACCATGTTAACAAACTGTTTTTTTAATTAACTTTTTAATTGAACTTTTTTTTTTTTTTTACAGATAGCATTTTTTTACCATTTAGGTTTTCCTCTGTTGGGTTATTAATACAGTACACTAAAGCCGTGTACACGCGATCGTTTTTTACCGATGAAAACAGTCCGATGGACTTTTCTCATCGGACAAACCGATCGTGTGCGGGCCCCATCGGTCTTTTTTCCATCGGTGAGAAAAAATAGAACATGTTTTAAATTTATCCGATGGGCAAAAAAACGATAGGAAATTCCAATCGTCTTTTGGGAACTCCATCGGACAAAAACCCCACGAATGCTCAGAATCAAGTCGACGCATGCTCAGAAGCATTAAACTTAATTTTTCTCTGCTCGCCGGAGTGTTTTACGTCACCGCGTTTGGGACGGTCGGTTTTTTGACTGATGGTGTGTAGGCAAGACTGATGGAAGTCAGCTTCATCGGATTTCCGAAGGAAAAATCCATCCGATTAGAATCCATAGGAAATCCGATCGTGTGTACAGGGCTTAATAGGTCTATTTCTAACACATTTGTATAGTAATTCATCCAGTCAAACTGCATGTAGATTCGTTCTGTGCAATTATCCAGCATCAACTCATTCGTTTTTAGGGATTTTTTTTTTTTTTTTTTTGCACAATGTAGAAAGTATGGACAATATTAGCATTTTTTCTTCTGGTTGAATGTTCTTGGGCTATTGTTTTAGGCTTTTTTCTCTTCTGGTTGTATGTTCTTGGGCTATTGTTTTAGGCTATTTTGGTTGAATGTTCTTGGGCTATTGTTTTAGGCTATTTTCTCTTCTGGTTGAATGTTCCAGAGCAATTGTTTTAGGCTATTTTCTAGTTGAATGTTCTATTTTCTCTTCTATTTGAATGTTCTTGGGCTATTGTTTTTAGGTTATTTTTGTTTGAATGTTCTTGGGCTATTGTTTTAGGCTGTGTTCTCTGCTGGTTGAATGTTTTTAGGCAATTGTTTTAGGCGGTTTTTGTTTTAATATGTTTAGGCTATTGTTTTAGGCTATTTTTCTCTTCTGGTTGTATGTTCTTGGGTTATTGTTTTGGGCTATTTTCTCTTCTGGTTGTTTGTTCTTGGGCTATTGTTTTGGGCTATTTTCTCTTCTGGTTGTTTGTTCTTGGGCTATTGTTTTGTGCTATTTTCTCTTCTGGTTGTTTGTTCTTGGGCTATTGTTTTGGGCTATTTTCTCTTCTGGTTGTATGTTCTTGGGCTATTGTTTTGGGCTATTTTCTCTTCGGGTTGTTTGTTCTTGGACTAATGTTTTTGGCTATTTTCTCTTTTGGTTGTTTGTTCTTGGGCTGTTGTTTTAGGCTATTTTCTCTTCTGGTTGAATGTTCTTGGCTATTGTTTTAGGCTATTTTCTCTTCTGGTTGTATGTTCTTGGGCTATTGTTTTATGCCGCGTACACACGACCGTTTTTAATGTCATTGAAAAAAACAACGTTTTTCTCGACGTGATTCTTCTCAAGCCTGCCTTCCCTACACACGATCATGAAAAGAAATGCTTGAGCAAAGCGCGGTGACGTACAAAATGTATGACGGCACTATAAAGGGGAAGTTCCATTCGGATGGCGCCACCCTTTGGGCTGCTTTTGCTGATCCTCGTGTTAGTAAAGTTTGTTGAGAGACGATTCGCGCTTTTCAGCTTTGTGCTCTTCAGTCCGTTACAGCGTGACGAATGTGCTATCTCCATTACGAACGCTAGTTTTACCAGAACGAGCGCTCCTGTCTCATCACTTGCTTCTGAGCATGCCCGTTTTTTTTCATGTCGTTAAAGCGTACACATGGGCGTTTTTCATGACGAGAAAAACGACGATGTGAAAAACTACGAGAAAAATTAGAGCATGTTCCAAATTTTTTATGCTCATTTTTCACGTCGTGAAAAATGCTCTGGAGCCCACACACGATCGTTTTTAATGACCAAATAAAAAAAATGGCATTTTTCTCGTCATGAAAAACGGTCGTGTGTACGCGGCATTAGGCTATTTTCTCTTCTGATTGTATGTTCTTGGGCTATTGTTTTAGGCTGTGTTCTCTTCTAGTTGAATGTTCTTGGGCTGTTTTAGGCTATTTTCTCTTCTGGTTGTGTGTCCTTGGGCTATTGTTTTAGGCTGTGTTCTCTTCTAGTTGAATGTATCCGGGCAATTGTTTTAGGCTGTTTTCTAGTTGAGTGTTCTTAGGCGATTGTTTTAGGCTATTTTCTCTCTTAGTTGAATGCTCTTAGGCGATTGTTTTAGGCTATTTTCTCTCTTAGTTGAATGCTCTTAGGCTATTGTTTTAGGCTATTTTCTCCTCTGGTCAAATGTTTTTAAGTATTAGGGAGTTTTATATTTGTCCTCCACCCCGTTCTTCAACCTACTTATACATTCATTCTCAAGTTCATATGTATAAACCCCGGGTAAGTGTATGTTAACCCTTTTTTTGCATCTTACACAGGGTTAATAACTTGTTCCCTCTCATGACAGTGTTTCGGCATTATGATTGGCTACTCAAACTCAGTTAAGGGGTTTTAGTCACATGGTCCCGTATACCGTTATTTCTCAGCTCTCCCACAGGCAAAAGGAGCAGCAGGGGAGCACGACAAAGGTGAGAATAGGTTGGGTGGGGATGGGTAGCCACTTCCTGTCTACATACACTCGCTCCAATGCCGGCTGCCCACATTATTCTGGACCGACTTCCTGACAGAGACAACAATGGACCATGTCTGCACAAAGTGTGTTGGTATGGTGGCTTCTTGCCGTCTCCATCACGGGTATATATGACAGGGTGACAAAACATGTATTAAGGTAACAAACAAAAAAAATACAAAACATGTATTAAAAAAATAAACATAAAAAAATACAAAACGTGTAGTAAAAAAACAAACAAAAAAAAATAAAAATAAACAGGCAGTCTCGATGGACTACTCGGTTTTTTTTCTGCCATCATTTTTCTACAGTGCCTTGAGAAAGTATTCATACCCCTTGAAATTTTCCACATTTTGTCATGTTACAACCAAAAACGTAAATGTATTTTATTGGGATTTTATGTGATAGACTAACACAAAGTGGCACATAATTGTGGAGTGAAAGGAAAATGATAAATGGTTTTCAACATGTTTTACAAATAAATATGTGAAAAGTGTGTGGGGTACATTTGTATGGCGCCCCCCGGAGTCAATCATTTGTAGAACCGCCTTTCTCTGCAATTACAGCTGCAAGTCTTTTTGGGGATGTCTCTACCAGCTTTGCACATCTAGAGAGGGACATTTTTGTCCATTCTTCTTTGCAAAATATCTCAAGCTCTGTCAGATTGGATGGAAAGCATCTGTGAACAGCAATTTTCAAGTCTTGCAACAGATTCTCAATGGGATTTAGGTCTGGACTGTGACTGGGCCATTCTAACACATGAATATGCTTTGATCTAAACCATTCCATTGTAGCTCTGGCTGTATGTTTAGGGTCGTTGTCTTGGAAGGTGAACCTCCGCCCCCGTCTCAAGTATTTTGCCGACTCTAACAGGTTTTCTTCTAAGTTTCCCTGTATTTGGCTCCATCCATCTTCCCATCAACTCTGACCAGCTTCCCTATCCCTGCTGAAGAAAAGCATCTTATTGACCCCGCATCTCTCCATAAAGAGGACCTGTCACACACCATTCCTATTACAAGGTATGTTTACATTCCTTGTAATAAGAATAAAAGTGACCCAAAAAAAAGTGTAAACTAAAAAAAAAAAATCTAATTTTTTTTTAAAACGCCCCTGTCCCCAATAGCTCGCGCTCAGAAGCGAACGTACACGTAAGTCCCGCCCACATATGTAAACGCCGTTCAAACCACATATGTGAGGTATCGCCGCGTGCGTTAGAGCGCGTGCAACAATTCTAGCACTAGACCTCCTCTGTAACTCTAACCTGATAACCTGTAAAAAATGTCAAAGCGTCGCCTATGGAGATTTTAAAGTACCGAAGTTTGGTGCCATTCCATGAGTGTGCGCAATTTTAAAGCGTGACATGTTAGGCACCTATTTACTCGACGTAACATCATCTTTCATATTTTACAGAAAAATTGGGCTAACTTTACTGTTTTGTTGTTTTTTAATTCAGTAAACCATTTTTTTTCGACAAAAAAAGGCATTTGAAAAATTATTGCGCAAATACCGTGCAAGATAAATAGTTGCAAAGACCGTCATTTTATTCCCTAGGGTGTCTGCTAAAAAAAAATATATAATGTTTCGGGGTTCTGAGTAATTTTCTAGCAAAAGAATGATGATTTGTACATGTAGGAGAGAAGTGCCAGAATAGGCCCGGTATGGAGGTGGTATAAAAAGCCCGGTGTTGAAGTGGTTAAGGGGAATGAATGTACAAAGTCTTTACAGCTCTGATCTTGAACTCATGCATTAAGTCAACAGTGGCCAAACGCAAGTCACCACTGAGGTCACGAGGTGTAAAATTCCCGTGTATTTCAGCCGCGAGTTAACAGATTTTTCTATCGGTAATGTATGCACGCCTCCCTCTTATTACTGAACTACCTGTCCCGTGATCCTAACTGCAGATTATTGCAAATTAATGCATCGCAGGATCCTCTAGCAACTTTAATTGGAGTAAGAAAGCAGAAGTGGGTCAAGGATGCGCGGCGGAGAGGTGCGATGTTGTCCTGTGGATAAATAATTAAGGCAAGGTGCCATCTGTCAGTTCTCAGCGGATGATTCACTTAGACTTTGTCTAGAAATCAAAGCTTTTTACTGGCACTGGCCTGTCTGGGCTCAGCTACAAACCAAGCTCGGGCAGAGAAAACCGGATGACAGCTCATCTCTTGCCGATCATTTCTCATCCTATGTGCCCCGTACATTGGTAGGACATAACAGCCACAGCCGGTAAAGTGAGGAAAAAG
This sequence comes from Rana muscosa, assembly GCA_029206835.1. Lineage (NCBI taxonomy): Eukaryota > Metazoa > Chordata > Amphibia > Anura > Ranidae > Rana > Rana muscosa. Next base: position 369,704,326 of record CM055125.1, read on the forward strand.
AATAATCCCTTCCAAGTATTCACTTTTTTAGATTTTACAAAAAATAAATTAAAAAAATAATTTATAATAAAAAAAAGGGGGGGGCTTGCCCTCTGAGACCCTGTGGATCTCTGGGCCCCTTACAAAAAAAAGAAAATTTATAAAAAAAAAAATGATAAAAAAAAGGGGGGTTGCCATCCGGGGCCCTGGGGACCCCTGGGCCCCTTACAAAAAAATAAGAAAATGTATAAGAAAAAAAAAAAATAGTAAAAAAAAAAAAAAAAGGGGGGGGTTGCCATCTGGGGCCCTGGGGACCTACGGGCCTCTGGGCCCCTTGCAAAAAAAAAAAAAGGAGGGGTTGCCATTCGGGGCCCTGGTGACCTCCGGGCCCCTTACAGGTGTACTGCCTGTACCCCCCTGATGGCGGCCCTGGGGATCAAGCAGAAACGTGGTCAGTAAATAAGCCAAAATGTAATTAACAAGTGGTTGGGATCAAGCAGAAACATGGTTGAGGCCTGGTTCACACTGGGGCGACAAACGCTCCGTCATTGGGAGCTCATGTCGCATGACGTGTGAAAATCAATGTTTCCCTATGAGAGCCGTCTTAACTGGTTCGACACATGTCGGTCCGACTTTGAGAATGCTCCCTGTACTACTTTGGTCCGACTTTGATCCGACTTCAGCCCATTGACTATCATTGAAGTCGGATCAAAGTCGGACCGCAGTCTTGCATGATCCGACTTTGGCATGCGACTTGTGCTGTGCTGCTCTTGAGGGGGAACTCCAGGCCAAATTTTAAATAAAAAACCGGCATGGGTTCCCCCTCCAGGAGCATACCAGGCCCTTGGGTCTGGTCTGGATTTGAAGGGGCGCCCCTACGCTGAAAAAACGGCGTGGGGGTCCCCCCAAAATCCAAACCAGACCCTTATCCGAGCACACAACCTGGCAGGCCGCAGGGGAAGAGGGGGGGGACGAGAGAGCGGCCCCCCTCCCTCCTGAACCGTACCAGGCCGCATGCCCTCAACATGGGGGGGGTTTGGTGCTCTGGGGCAGGGGGGCGACCTGCGGCCCCCCCACCCCAGAGCACCCTTCCCCCATGTTGATGAGGACAGGGCCTCTTCCCGACAACCCTGGCCGTTGGTTGTCGGGGTCTGCGGGCGGGGGGCTTATCGGAATCCGGGAGCCCCCTTCAATAAAGGGGCCCCCGGATCCCGGCCCCCCCACCCTATGTGAATGAGTATGGGGTACATCGTACCCCTACCCATTCACCTGGTGGAAAAAAATTGCAATAAAAAAACCACAACAGCTTTTTAAAGTATTTTATTGCACAGCTCCGGGGGTCTTCTTCCGACTTCGGGGGTCTCCGGTGTCGTCGCCGCGCTCTCCGGTTCTTTCTTCTGCCGGGCCACCGCTAACTTCTTTAGCTCTTTTGCTAGCGGGGCCCGGTCTTCTCCGTCGCCTTCTTCTTCTCCCGCTCTCCGGTTCTTCTCCCGGTTCTTTCTTCTGCCGGCCCCTCCACTAACTTCTTTAGCTCTTTTGCTAGTGGAGGAGCCGGTCTTCCCGTCGCCGTCTTCTTCTCTCTTCTCCTCCTCGATGTTGACACGTCGCCTCCTCCCGCTGTAATACTGGCTGTTCGCTCCGCTCCGCATTAATATAGGCTTCTCATGACGTCACAGTCACATGTTCCGGGGCACATGGCCCCGGAGCATGTGACTGTGACGTCATGGGAACATGTGACTGTGACGTCATGAGAAGCCTATATTAATGCGGAGCGGAGCGAACAGCCAGTATTACAGCGGGAGGAAGCGACGCGTCAACATCGAGGAGGAGAAGAGAGAAGAAGACGGCGACGGGAAGACCGGCCCCTCCACTAGCAAAAGAGCTAAAGAAGTTAGTGGAGGGGCCGGCAGAAGAAAGAAGCGGGAGAAGAACCGGGAGAAGAACCGGGAGAAGAACCGGAGAGCGGGAGAAGAAGAAGGCGACGGAGAAGACCGGGCCCCGCTAGCAAAAGAGCTGGAAGAAGATAGCGGTGGCCCGGCAGAAGAAAGAACTGGAGAGCGTGGCGACGACACCGGAGACCCCCGAAGTCGGAAGAAGACCCCCGGAGCTGTGCAATAAAATACTTTAAAAAGCTGTGTTGTGGTTTTTTTATTGCAATTTTTTTCCACCAGGTGAATGGGTAGGGGTACGATGTACCCCATACTCATTCACATAGGGTGGGGGGGCCGGGATCCGGGGCCCCTTTATTGAAGGGGGCTCCCGGATTCCGATAAGCCCCCCGCCCGCAGACCCCGGCAACCAACGGCCAGGGTTGTCGGGAAGAGGCCCTGTCCTCATCAACATGGGGGCAGGGTGCTCTGGGGTGGGGGGGCCGCAGGTCGCCCCCTGCCTCAGAGCACCAAACCCCCCCCCATGTTGAGGGCATGCGGCCTGGTACGGTTCAGGAGGGAGGGGGGCCGCTCTCATCCCCCCTCTTCCCCTGCGGCCTGCCAGGTTGTGTGCTCGGATAAGGGTCTGGTTTGGATTTTGGGGGGACCCCCACGCCGTTTTTTCGGCGTAGGGGCGCCCCTTCAAATGCAGACCAGACCCAAGGGCCTGGTATGCTCCTGGAGGGGGAACCCATGCCGGTTTTTTCTTTAAAATTTGGCCTGGAGTTCCCCCTCAAGATTCATACCAAACACAGTGCCTGATATTGGCGGGGATCCAAGTCGGATCCCCGTTCAATGAAAGTCGGACATATGTCGGCTTCATGTCGCAGGGCAAAGTCGGATCCAAAGTAGGACAGATGTCGTGTCGCACTAGTGTGAACCCAACAAACCAAAGCTCGGTAACGAGTGGTAGCGAAGACACGACAGGCAGCAGGAGTGACAAGAGTGAGATAACAGCTTTAACAGCCTGCAAAAAGTTTTTCGATAAAAGTGATCTGGCAGGTTCAAACCCCCCCGCTAGTGGCATTAGTGGCATGCACAGTTGTTCCCAGGCTCCCCTGTCTCTCCAGGGTGCCCAGAACCACAAGAAACAGCTTGCATAGTGAAAGTAGGAGGAACGCGGGGACCATTCGTTCCTTGAACCCTCCTGTAACTAATGACCCTGGAGGCGAATTAAAGGCTGGAGTTCACCTCTATTCTCACTTGTACGACTCCAAAGTTGCGCCGACTTTGGAATGCAACTTTGACCCAACTTTGGATGGGTGCAACTTGAATATGACTTTGACCACTGATAATGGACAACTGTTGCATTGTATAACAATCAGGTACAACTTTCCTGCAACTTCTGAGGGTTAACATTGGAGTCTATGGCCCTCAAGATGCACGAAAGTCAGACTAAAGCAGTGCATGAACTACTTTGAAGTCGTTTCCACTTTAAGTCGCACATACACTATATTGTCAAAAGTATTGGGACACATGCCTTTACACACATGAACTTTATTGACATCCCAGTCTTAGTCCGTAGGGTTCAATATTGAGTTGGCCCACCCTTTGCAGCTATAACAGCTTCAACTCTTCTGGGAATGCTGTCCTCAAGGTTTAGGAGTGTGTCCATGGGAATGTTTGATCATTCTTCCAGAAGCGCATTTGTAAGGTCAGGCACTGATGTTGGACGAGAAGGCCTGGCTCGCAATCTCCGCTCTAATTCATCTCAAGGGTGTTCTATCGGTTTGAGGTCAGGACTCTGTGCAGGCCAGTCAATTTCCTCCACCCCACACTCACTCATCCATGTCTTTAATGGACCTTGCTTTGTGCACTGGTCCAAATCATTTGGTGGAGGGGGAATTACGGCGTGGGGTTGGGCTTGGCCCCTTAGTTCCAGTGAAGGGAACTTTTAAGGCGTCAGCATACCAAGACATTTTGTCCAGTTTCATGCTCCCAACTTTGTGGGAACATTTTGGGGATGGCCCCTTCCTGTTCCAACATGGCTGCGCCCCAGTGCACGAAGCAAGGTCCATAAAGACATGGCTCCACTCTAATTCATCCCAAAAGTGTTCTATTGGTTTGAGGTCAGGACTCTGTGCAGGCCAGTCAAGTTTCTCCACCCCTAACTCCCTCATCCATGTATTTATGGACCTTGCTTTGTGCATTGGTGGGCAGTCATGTTGGAACAGGAAGGGGCCATCCCCAAACTGTTCCCACAAAGTTGGGATCATGAAAATGTCCAAAATGTCTTGGTATGCTGGTGGCTTAAGAGTTCCCTTCACTGGAACTAAGGGGCCAAACCCAACCCCTGAAAAACAACCCCCCACCATAATCCCCCCTCCCCACCAAATAATTTGGACCAGTGCACAAAGCAAGGTCCATAAAGACATGGATGAGCGAGTTTGGGATTGAGGAACTTGACTGGATCCTGACCTTAACCTGATAGAACACCTTTAGGATAAATTAGAGCGGAGACTGTGAGCCAGACCTTCTCGACCAACATCAGTGCCTGACCTCACAAATGCTCTTCTGGAAGAATGGTCAAATATTCTCAGACACATTCCTAAACCTTGTGGACGGCCTTCCCAGAAGAGTTGAAGCTGTTATAGCTACAAAGGGTGGGCCAACCCAATATTGAACCCTACGGACTGAAGCCTCGTACACACGGCCGGTTTTCTCTGCAAAAAACGACAAGAAAACTGCTGGGAGAGATTTCTTGCCGAGAAAACCGGTCATGTATATGGTTTCTCGTCGAGAAAACTGCTGGGAATCTCGACGAGAAAAATAGAGAACCTGCTCTCTATTTTCTCGTCAGGATTCTCGTTTTTTTCGTCGGGATTCTCGTCGGCCTGTTTCTCCAACGAGAAAACCGGTCGTGTGTATGCTTTTCTGAGTCTTAAAAAATCGCGCATGCTGAGAAGCAAGTGATGAGACGGGAGCGTACCTTCTGGTAAAACTAGCGTTCGTAATGGAGATAGAACATTCGTCACGCTAAAACGAACTGAAAGCACGAAGACTGAAAAGCGCAAATCGTCTCTCACTAAACTTTTACTAACACGCGGTAACACGAGATCAGCAAAAGCAGCCCAAGGGGTGGCGCCATTGAAATCGAACTTCCCCTTTATAGTGTTGTTGTACGTGTTGTACGTGACCGCGCAGAACAACGACGAGATTTGGAATTGACAGTGTGTATGTAAGGAAAGCTTGACAAGAATCTCGTCGAGAAAAACAATGTTTTTTTTTTACGACGAGATTCTCGGTCGAGTGTACGAGGCTTAAAGCGGAGCTCCACCCTAAAGTGGAACTTCCGCTCATCGGAACCCTCCCCCCCTCCGGTGTCACAATTGACACCTTTCTGGGGGGGAGGGGGGTGCAGATACCTGTCTAAGACAGGTATTTTCACCCACTTCCGGGAGTCCTCTCTGCGGGAAATCTGCGGGAAGCACGTCACTTCCCGCAGACTTCCCTTGGTGTTCTGGGAGACACTCGGCTCCCAGAACACAGGAGCACCAATCAGAACGGCGCAGCGCGACTCGCGCATGCGCCGTAGGGAAACGGGCAGTGAAGCCGCAAGGCTTCACTTCCTGGTTCCCTCACCGAGGATGGCGGTGGGGGCAGCAGAGTGACGAGCGATTGCTCCTCCTCTGCTGCGGACGTCGCTGGACTCCAGGACAGGTAAGTGTCCTAATATTAAAAGTCAGCAGCTGCAGTATTTGTAGCTGCTGGCTTTTAATTTTTTTTTTTTTTCGGCGGAGCTCCGCTTTCAGACTGGGATGCCATTAAAGGTCATGTGCGTGTTAAAGGAAGGTGTCCCAATACTTTTGACAATATAGTGTACTGTATATGAATGGTTATCATTGGAAAACATGGGGAATGACTGCTCATGCGACTTTGTCCAAAGTTGCATGACAAGTTTCACAAGTGTGAATGGAGCCGCGTTGTACTCTTTCTCCAAGCTGTTGCACACAGGCCGTTGATTGGGGTAACGATCAGACTGACATTGGAATGTGTATAGTCGATTGTGCTTTGTGAATTAGGAAACTGTCTGAGAATAATACAGGCGAGTGATGAACATAAAATCAAGTTTCCTAAAAGACAAACGCTGGAAACGTTTAGTTTGTCGTAGTAAAGTTCTCGGCGCGTTGACGCGACCTTTGCCCGCCAGGTGACGTCCTCTCCATCTACTCCCCCCCCCCCCCCCCACGGCAAAGTCTGCAGCCAGACGGAGAATTTCCGGATCTTGTCCGGCTGACGGAGACAACGGCCGGGTCACTTTATTCCTCTATAACGAAATTAGGCGGCGAGCTCTCGAGGGCACGGGTTAATTGCGACAGTAAACTCTGTGTACACAGTGCAGCGTTTAAAAATAAATTTGTGTTATGACTCAAGGCGAAGCCCTTCATTTTTATGTGGCAGGGGACTTTCCAACCGTAAATTAGATATATTTTTGTTTGGCTTCTCTGTAAAATTGAGCTTCCGTAATTGATTTAAATATTTACAATGTATGTTTTCTTGTGTGGGCGAATCTCCGAGGGATAGTCTGCATTTTTCTCTTTTAAAGCTGAACTCCAGCCTCCCCTTCAGTCTTGCACAGTTGTAGCGGCTCCTCTCCTGGGCTGACACGGCTTACTTTGATTTCACTGCACACTGTGAGCTCCTGACAGTGTTCATCGGAAGCTGCAGGAAGTCAGATAGAGCTCCCCCTCATTTCCTGGCAGGAGGACCTCCCCAGCAGTCAGGGGAGGGCTGGCGGCCTTAGGCCTGGGGGGCAAGTCCAGTCAAGTGGCCCATTGAACCGCTGAATCAGCTCACCATCCATGGCCCACCTAGTTTTTCAATGCAGCCTCACCAGTGCCCATCAGTGCAGCCAACTCCAGTGCCCATCAATGCAGCCTGATCACTGGGGCAGGTTACATGGGGTGTATGGGGGGGGAGATGGGGGGTCAGCTAGGGGTGTCAGGGTCTCTCACCTCAGCGATCTCAGCTCAGCAGGTCCTTGCATGCCATGGTCTCCTGGGGGGTAACGCTCCTGATCCTGGGGTCAAGTTGCAGCCAGCGCCCAGCCCTGCAGCCCTGCGTCCTGACTCCCTGGCACGCCCTGCCTCTGCTTCCAAGAATCCGGTCCCAGGGAGTTGTAGTTTCCTCTGCGCTGCTGTGTTTTCCACCCACCGGAAGCTTGAGCGCGGACTACAACTCCCGGAATGCAACAGCTAGTGGTCGGCCGCCATGGCCGTGCCCCCGGCCCGACTTCCTAGACCAGAATAAAAAAGGAAATGGTAGCCGGCAGTGGCTGCCGGCCATTTTGAACATAAGTTAGGGTGGCCTGGGAGGCAATTGCCACCCTGCCCCCTGGCCCAGCCCTCCCCTGCCAGCAGTGCCGGGACCAGGTCATCCAGCTCCCAGGGCAAATAGGCCAAACTGAGCCCCCTTCATGATGTGCAAGCTTAGGGGATCCTATGCTGAGCAGTCACTTGCTTGTCATAATCACTACCACTCTCACTACTCCTGTCAGCCTTGTAACAGAAAAAAGGCACCCCCATCCCTACAGTAAATCATTGCGCCTGGGGCAGACGCCCCCCCCCCCCCCTGCCCTTGTCCCGGCCCTGGTCCCCAGCCTGACTCCCCCACTGCACCCCTTTCATTGGATTTTATTTCTTGCAATCATGGAGGCTCAGCATCACATGTGGGCGTTACCCAGGGCGGTCTGCATGCAGTCTGCCTAGGAACACCCATCCACCAATGCAAATTAATACTTGCATAACTCCTCCCAAGCATAGGCGTGTGCACAGGGTGTGCCAGGTGTGCCCAGGCACACCCTAATCACCCTGTGCAGCACAGATTCCCCCTACTGCCCTGGCTCCCCACTCATTCCCTCTGCAGCACCTCTGGCTTCCCTCCTCTCCTCTCCTGCCGGCTGTTGCTGCGGAGATGTTTTAGGATGAGTGAGGGAAGGGGCCGGTAAATATGTATTCATCAGCCCCTTCCCTTTCTGAATGAACATGGTGAGTGATGTGAGTAGTAGTGAGTAGTGTGTGTTTGAGCTTTGGGGTGCACACCCTAATGCAATAGGCTGCGCACACCTATACTCCCAAGAGCCAGCCCACTGCTTGTATAAAGTCTGACGAAGCACTGGGCAGTGGCGACCCAACCATTAGGGGTGCACGGACACCGCCCCCCCCCCCCCCTATCCATGCGTCCGGCCCCCTGATTTACATACAGGACGCCGGACGCATGAATTCAAATCAGGATTTTTTTTTTTTAGCATTAGAGCCAGAGGCTGTAATAAGCTTCAAAAAAGGATGGGCTTGGGACTAGGATGACCACGTGTCCCAGGTTGACCGGGACAGTCCCGTATTTTGCAGGTCTGTCCTGGGCACCTTCATTCCAGGACAATACAGTGTCCCGGAATGAAACTGACACAGCCACCCCCCCCCCCGGGCCAATCTGATGCCCCCAAAAAAGGCCGCCACATCACCGCTTTACTCGCTTTTCCTGGCCGGGAATGCCTGGAGGAGCACAATCCCCACCCCCTGCTTGTGATTGGAGAAATCATAAATCCCACCTCTTGTGTCCAATCACTGTGCTGTGATTCGTTACAGCACAAGCTGATTTTTGGGAAGGGAGGGTGTCCCTGAATGGTAGTTTAAAAATGTGGTCACCCTACTTGGGGCCTGGGGGGTGGTGGCGGGTGGATTGTTTGCTGCCCCCCCCAAACAAAAAAATCCAGCCTCCACTGCACTGGTACTGGGGCATCCAAAGACATGCTGGTAGGTTAAAGGAGTTGTAAAGGCAGAAGTTTTTTTTTTTTTATCTTAATGATAAAAAAAACCTTCTGTGTGTAGCCGCCCCCCCAGCACCCCCCTAATTACTTACCTGAGCCCCATCTCTCTCCAGCGATGTCCGGGACATTCCTCCCGTGGCTGTCAATAAAAGTCAGTCAGCCAATCAGGGGCGAGATAGAGGCGGGGCCGGGTCTGGGCTCTATGTCTGAATGGGCTCACCGAGCTGTGACTTGGCTCGGGTCCCCCCATTGGAAGCTGCTTCCTGTGGGGGCACTCAATAGGAGGGACAAAGAGGGATCCGAGAAGAGGAGGATCCGGACTGCTCTGTGCAAAACCAACTGCATAGAGGAGGTACGTATAACATGTTTGTTATTTTTATTTTATTTTTAAAACAAGACTTTACAATCACTTTAATTGGATCCTGTCTAAATTGGCCTTAGTATGTGTATGTAGGAATGTGAGTTAGGGACCTTCGATTGTGAGCTCCTTGAGGGCAGGGACAGATATGAATGTACAATATATACAGTGCATTGAAAAAGTATTCATACCCCTTAAAATTTTCCACATTTTGTCATGTTACATCCAAAAACTAAATGTATTTTTTGGGGATTTTATGTGATAGACCAACACAAAGTGGCTCATAATTGTGAAGTAGAAGGAAAATTATTAATGGTTTTCCAATTGTATTCAGCCCCCTTTACTCTGATACCCCTAACTAAAATCTAGTGGAACCAATTGCCTTCAGAAGTCACTTAATTAGTAAATAGAGTCCACCTGTGTGTAATTTAATCTCAGTCTAAATACAGCTGTTCTGTGAAGCCCTCAGAGGTTTGTTAGAGAACCTTAGTGAACAGACAGCATCATGAAGGCCAAGGAACACACCAGACAGGTCAGGGATAACGTTTTAGAGAAGTTTAAAGCAGGGTTAGGTTATAAAAAAAAAATATCCCAAGCTTTGATCCATCATCCGAAAATAGAAAAAGTATGGCACAACTGCAAACCTACCAAGACATGGCCATCCACCTGAACTGACCGGCCGGGCATGGAGAGCATTCATCAGAGAAGCAGCCAAGAGGCCCATGGTAACTCTGGAGGAGCTGCAGAGATCCACAGCTCAGGGGGGAGAATCTGTCCACAGGACAACTATTAGTCGTGCTTCTCCACAAATCTGTCCTTTATGGAAGAGAGACAAGAAGAAAGACATTGTTGAAAGAAAGACATAAGAAGTCCCGTTTGCAGTTTGTGAGAAGCCATGTGGGGGACACAGCAAACATGTGGAAGAAGGTGCTCTGGTCACATGAGACCAAAATTTAACTTTTTGGCCTAATAGCAAAACGCTATGTGTGGCAGAAAACTAACACTGCACATCACCCTGACCACACCATCCCCACCGTGAAACATGGTGGTGGTAGCATCATGTTGTGAGGATGCTTTTCTCTCCTCATTAGCTCACTGGCTTTGAATGACAGCAGTATATAGTATATATACACCATCGTTTGTAGACGCTATAACTTTCACGTAAACCAATTAATATACACTTATTGGGTGCTTTTTGTTTATTTATTTATTTACCAAAGATTTTGGGCTAAATTTATGAAGAAATTTTATTATTTTATTTTTTTGTATATGTTTTATAGCAGAAAGAAAAAATAAATATTGTCTTTTTTCGTTATATTAAAAAATATAATTATTTTATATAATAAAAACAAACCCAGTGGTGATCAAATGCCACCAAAAGAAAGATCTATTTGTGTGAAAGGAATTATATAAATTTAATTTGCGTACAGTGTTGCATTACCGTGCAATTACCAGTTAAAGTAGCGCAGTGCTAAACAGCAAAAAATGCCCCGGTCATGAAGAGGGTAAAAATTTCCGGAGCTGAATGGGTTAACCAAACATACTGTATATACTCGAGTATAAGCCGAGTTTTTCAGCAAATTTTTTTGTGCTGAAAATGCCCCCCTCGGCTTATACTCGAGTCACCTTTTTGCGCCTGATCTCCCGGATTTTGCGGACCCGATGCCGGCCGGCCGTAAGTCCCCTGGACCCCAAATCTGGCACACATAGCTCCCCTTTTCCTCTATAAGTGTGCAAAGTTTGTTGTCTGGGGGACCTACGGCCGGGGAGCAAAGATTTTTCAAAGCCTGGCACCCCTTCCATAGACTCCCATGTTAAACGGTCATTTCTCTGGTGATTTTGGGGACCTGGTACTGGCCGGTTGTAGGTCCTCTGGACCCAAAACTTGGCACACATGTAGCTCCATTTCTCTTCTACAAGTGTAAAAAGTTTGTTGTCTGGGGGACCTACGACCGGGAGCAAAGATTTTTCAAAGCCGGGGACCCCCTCCATAGATTCCCATGTTAAACGTCAGTCAAGTCATGGACACAGTGAGGCATGGGCACAGTGAGGCATGGGCACAGTGAGGCATGGGCACAGTGAGGCATGGACACAGTGAAGCATGCACATGGACACAGTGAGGCAAAGTGAGGCATGCAGATGGACAGCCTAGGCTTATACTCGAGTCAATACGTTTTCCCATTTTTTTGTGGTAAAATTAGGTGCCTCGGCTTATATTCGGGTCGGCTTATACTCAAGTATATACAGTAAGTTACTTCATTAGTCCCTAACATCATGGAGTTTTTGACCCTGGTGGGAACTGACTCCAGGATACCAGCGCTGCAAGAAAACAGCGCTAACCACTTCCTGAAAATAAAACCGTGACCCGTCTTCTCTGACAGAATCAGACGCTCCATTATTGTTCTTAGACGGGCTGAAAACTTTTTTTATTTCTCTTTTTTCTTATTAATGGCAAAGAAAAAATAATTGCTACAGTAACTCCCGGGGTTTCAATTCTGATAAATCGAATAATTTACTCATCTCCTCCGACAATGCGAATCAAGGGAGAAGCGCCAATGATTTATCCTCTCAGTCACAAAACATAAATTTAAATTATTGAAAAAAGTGTCACTAAAAATAATGGTTAAAAAGACAATCGGCGCAAAAGAGAGGGGGAGAGAAAAAAATATTTATAGGCCCGATAAGTGACAAATAGCTGCAAGCGTAAAACGGTCGTCTACTTTTCATGACAAATAACTGCATCAAACAACAGTTGTCACAGCGCATAATTTACAGCAAATTTTATTGCGTTCCCTGTGATTTATGTTTTTATTATGACTTAGAGTGCATTTAAGTGGATCGTTATAATTGTTTTTACATAATAATCACTAAAAAATGCATTTTTTTGGGGAGAAAGAAGAAGCGGAAGCCGTGCATAATTAGGCAATAAATTCCTGCCACCAAGCTCATATATTGCAACGCATATGGTAAATTTTTTGAGAATGAAACTCAGACCAGAAAAAAATAAAATAAATGTGCAGAGAAAATTTGATAGTTTGTATGTTCTACAGACCACAGGTGGTGATTAAAAGGAATCTCCTTCAATGTTAAACTTTGCAGGATATCCAATGCAAATTCTAACTATCTAAATAGTCAGTATTTGCATATAGTAACTGGAATGGGTCTGGGTTATGGCGCCCCTGGCAAGTGATGAGGTCTTACCTGAGGCACAGAGCATAAGTGACAGTTGGCCTTGACTAGAGCTTCTGAGGGTGGAGATGAGATGGAAACTCTAATGGTCCTGGTCTTTTTTTTGTTGCAAGCTGTCATGGCCCTCAGGACTGCCTCAGCAGGAGGGTAACTGGAACAGAATGGCTAAAGCATAGAGACTGTACAGGAAACGCCAGGCAGAAGAGTAGTCAGGTCTGGGCTGAGGATATAGGCAGGCAGCAAGTAAAAGTAGTCAGGCCCAGGCAGAGGGCTTGGACAGGTGGCAGGCAAGAGAGTAGGCAGGTCCAGGCATTGGTTGTGGGCAGGGGGCAGGTAAGAACAATTAACGGGTACAGGCAGTGGTCAGGGGCAAGTGGCAGGTAAGAGAGTAGTCAGGTCTTGGCAGTAGTTATGAGTAGGCGGCAGGTAAAAAAATAATCAGGTCTAGGCAGCGGTCATGGGCAGGTGGCAGGTAAGAGAGTAGCCAGGTCTGGACAGTGGTCATGGACAGGGAAGAGAGTAGTCAGGTTCAGGCAGTCTTCAGGAGCAGATGGCAGGTAAGAGAGTAGTGAGCTCCAGGCAGAGGCCATTTGCAGTAGGTGGGTAATAGAGTAGTCAGGTCCAGGCAGTGGTCATGGGCAGGTAACAGGTAAGAGAGTAGTCAGGTCCAGGTAGTGGTCATGGGCAGACAGCAGGTAAGAGAGTAGTCAGGTCTTGGCAGTAGTTATGGGTAGGCAGCAGGTAAAAGAATAGTTGGGTCTAGGGAATGGTCATGGGCAGGCAGCAGGTAAGAGAGTAGTCAGGTCCAGGCAGCAATCATGGGCAGGCAATATGCAAAAGAGTAGTCAAGCCCAGGCAGTGATAATAGGCAGGCAGCAGGTAAGTAAGCAATCAGGTCCAGGCAGTGGTCATGGGCAGGTAACAGGTAAGAGAGTAGTCAGGTCCAGGCAGTGGTCATGGGCAGTCAGCAGGTAAGAGAGTAGTCAGGTCTTGGCAGTAGTTATGGGTAGGCGGCAGGTAAAAGAATAGTCGGGTCTAGGCAGTGGTCATGGGCAGTCAGCAGGTAAGAGAGTAGTCAGGTCTTGGCAATAGTTATGGGTAGGCGGCAGGTAAAAGAATAGTTGGGTCTAGGCAGTGGTCATGGGCAGGCGGCAGGTAAGAGAGTAGTCAGGTCCAGGCAGCAGTCATGGTCAGGCAATGTGCAAAAGAGTGGTCAAGCCCAGGCAGTGATAATGGGATGGCAGAGCAGGTAAGTGAGCAATCAGGTCCAGGCAGTGGTCATGGACAGGCGAAATGCAAAAGAAAAGTCAGGTCTGGGCAGTAATCACAGGCAGGCAGCAGGTAAGTGATTAGTCAGGTCCAGGCAGTGTTGTCTATATTCCTAGTGCACATGTTCCCGGAAATAAGGCCTTATCAGTAGGTCCAGGCAGTGGTCATGGACAGGCAAAATGAAAAAGGGAAATCAGGTTGGGGCAGTGATCACAGGCAGGCAACAGGTAAGAGAGTAGTCAGTTCCAGGCAGTGGTCATGGACAGGCAACATGCAAAAGAGTAGGCCTCTGATGTGTAGGGGGGACTTTGATGTGATGAGGTAACTCTGACGTGAAGGGGTCTTCTGAAGGAGCGACTCTCATGTGAAGTTAATTTCATCAAGGCAGTTGATTAAATCAACTGACTTGATAAGCAACTTTTACATGTATTACATTTTAGACTAGGGGGGCCTCGCGATTTTGTATAATTTTAAAGGTTGTTGCAAATAAAAAAGTTTGAGAAATGTTGCTTTGAAGTGTATGTACAGCCAAAAACTTGTTTTATTCCATTTTGGATAGAGTATTGAAGGTTTAGAACATGGTTGCTCAACCTGTGACCCTCCAGCTGTTGCTCAACTCTCAGGCCTCGTACACACGACCGGTTTTCTCGACAACAAAACTGCTGGGAGAGCTTTTTGCAGTGAAAACCGTTTGTGTGTATGCTTTCTCGTCGTGAAAACTACCGGGAATCCCAGCGAGAAAAATAGAGAACCTGCTCTCTATTTTCTCGTCGTGATTCCCGGCAGAGTTTTCAAAGCGGTCGTCTGTATGCTTACCTGAAGGGTAACGAAACCGCGCATGCTCGATAACACTTCGACGCATGCGCGGTAGCATACAAAGTTAGTGTGGGGTGTAGCAAGATGGCGGCAACGGAATAGAATGTGACAAGACGCCGGCACGTCGTAGCCGATGACGTCATCGCGTTCTTGCCATTCAAAAGAACGGCGGTTCTTTTGAGTGGCCGTCTGTATACACGGCTTTGCAAGGCAAGCTTGCCAGGAAACCAAAGTTTTTTTTTCCCGATGGGATTCCCGGCCGTGTGTACAGGGCTTCAGCCTTTAAGAGCCATGCTTGTAACTGTCAGCCTTGCAATGCCTCATGGGACTTGTTCCGCAACAGCTGGGGGCCACGGGTTGAGCACCCATGGTTTAGAACCTCTGCAAGTTTACTTATCAGTGTGAAAGGGCCTGGAAATCCTTGCTCTAAATTTTGAATTTCCTCTAATTTACCGGTTGGGCGACCATCATCATCAGGACAAACAGAAGGTTGAATCTCCCTTATGGGGACACAGACAGCAATAAAAACTCAACAACGGGTTTTTAATTGTTCAACGTGCCATCCAAACCCCACCCCCCCAAAATAAAGTTTTGTCTAAAAGTACACTTAAAGTAAAAACCATTACTTGTTGAATGGTAGCAACCCCACCGGAAAACAGGCTGACTTCACAAAGTCACAGTTTATATTTAATTAACTTTTAAAATATCTATCACGCTCCAACGCGCTTTGGAATTGCATGGCGCGGCTCGCAAAAACACCTCTTATTAAGACCTCCACAGAAAAATCCCCCGCTCTCCCAATGAAAGGGGGCTTGTGTTTGATGCCATAAGATGAAATGTCGACAGGCTTGACCTTGGACGAGTCACTTTCTCCATGACACTCCAGGCAACATAGGAGCGGGCTGCAAAGTAAAGTATGTGTTTTATGTGCGGCTCCAGCTAGGCCGGCACAAAGTTATTACATGGCAAAGCCGAGGAACGTGAAAATTATGATATTTAGACATATGCAGAGCAAAAAACGGCTTCCAATAATGCCAAGCTGAGCGATTCTTCCCGGAGTCAGTGTGTCGGCGCGCTTACCTCTGACGGGGAAAATGGAAAAGTGTTGTCATTGATTCATTTTAACCTTCACAATCTCCCCACCTCTTTCTTCCCGAAGCCACATGTGACCGGCGAATATTGTTTTCACGCTTTCCTTCGTCGCCTTCTTCATCTGCTTGGTTTTATTCTTTCCACTCCGAGTCCGCATGACCTTTTTGTTTTGTTTTTTAGGGAGGAAGCGAACGTCCCTCTGGTGTCGCCCATTCTTTAGCTGTGAGACTAAAAGGGACCTGGATAAAAGCACCCCGGAATCATTTTTTTAAGTCATAAAACAAAATGAATGATTAAAAAGAAATAATCCAAATTACTTGTAACTATCCCGGTTTTTATTATCATCTCTATGTCTTTTGCAGAGCCAATTTTAACTACCGTATATACTCGAGTATAAGCCGAGTTTTTCAGCACATTTTTTTGTGCTAAAAATGCCCCCTTCGGCTTATACTCGAGTCTGTGTCCGACTTCAACTTTGTGCGCCTGATCCCGGCCAAACTTGGCACACATGTAGCCCAACTCTTCCTCTACAAGTGTGCAAAGTTTGGTGTCCGGGAGACCTACGGCGGGGGAGCACCGATTTTTGAAATCCGGGCACCCCTTCCATAGACACCCATGTTAAACGGTAATTTCTCCAGTGATTTTGGGGACCCGGTACTGGCCGGCCCTAGGTTCTCTGGACCTCAGACTTGGCACACATGTAGCCCCTCTCTTCATCTACATGTGTGCAAAGGTTGTTGTCTAAGGGACCTACGGCCGGGGAGCACCGATTTTTCAAAGCCGGGCACCCCTTCCATAGACTCCCATGTTAAAAGGCAGTCTAGTCACACAGTGCCGGAGATCAGGTAGGGAGATTGGGCACAGTGAGGTATGGGCACAGTGAGGCACATTGAGGCAAAGTGAGGCACAGTGAGGCATGCAGATGGACACCTTAGGCCAGTGATGGAGAACCTTGGCACCCCAGATGTTTTGGAACTACATTTCCCATGATGCTCAACTACACTGCAGAGTGCATGAGCATCATGGGAAATGTAGTTCCAAAACATCTGGGGTGCCAAGGTTCGCCATCACTGCCCTAGGCTTATGTTCGAGTCAATAAGTTTTCCCAGTTTTTAGTGGTAAAATTATGTGCCTCGGCTTATATTCGGGTCGGCTAATACTCGAGTATATACGGTACTTGCAGACCGCCCAACCGCAATGTACTATAGACGGGCGGCCCGTAAAGACAAATTAATGTACTGGTACGCCACTGCCCGTTTCTGGGTTTAGGGCGTGCATATGCACGCTCCCCCATCAACATCCACTGTGATTGTACCCAGTAGGAGTCTGTCACAAGGTCCCGGCCAATGATTCAATGTCCGGACCGGCCAATGATTCCAATTACAGCCCAGAGGGAACAATCTCTCTGTTTCTTCTCCCTTCATTGTTCTTTAGTAAAAATCAGCACACATTACACATAGTTAGGCACACAGTTAACCCTTTGATCGCCCTAGATGTTAACCCTTTTCCCAGCCAGTGTTATTAGTACAGTGACAGTGCATATTTTTAGCACTGATCACTGTATTAGTGTCACTGGCGATGTCAGTGTCGCCGATCACCGCCATTAGTAGCATAATAAAAAATATAACGACATATATACCATAGTTTGGAAACGCTATGACTTTCACGCAAACCCCGCCAGGTATCCCGGGCAGCGCTTGCCCATCTGCAGGCCCGGGACCAACATACCGGGTGTCACTGGGTAGAGGGGAGGGAACAGAGCAGACACACTTCCGCTCTCATCCCCTCCTTGTTGCTGACCCGGAAAGCGACGTGCTTGACATCACTTCCAGGTCCGCCTCTTAATGTTCCTGCCCAGGATGGCCGGTAAAGAATGTACTGCAATGCAATCTGCATTGCATTACAATCAGTGGAGCACAGGGGAGACACCCAGGGCTTTTTAGACCCTGGATGTCTCATTAATGAGAACGTGTCACCAAAAAACATCACATAGGGAACTTTAATGAAAAAAAAAAAAGTTAAGGCCGACGCCTCCCAGCACTTTAAGGGGTTTAAGATGCTGGGGTTTATGATCATGTGACTGCCATGAAAGCTCACTATCGCAAGAAGCGATAACTGTGCCGGGAGCGTGCAGGTAGCGTGCTCTCGGCACAGCTGTTTTTGCAATATTGCACGCAAATATGTGGCAGCTAGGCGCCATGGCCCACCCACTGAGAGGCCTCATGTTTGCGTGCTGTCGTCGCCAACAGGTTAAGTAAAAAGTTATAATTTTATAGTAAAAAATGAGTTACGCCCAAGCAAAAAAAATTGCCCCCTGCCACCACCATATACCCCACCCCCACCATATATGTAGGTACGAATGTAAACGCATGCGTTCCAGGCCTCTGCCTGGAAATTACTATTCTCTTACCTACCACCAGCCAACTACTTTCTTCCCTGCCCATGACCACTCTTACTTGCTGCCTGTCCATGACCACTGCCTGGACCTGACTACTCTCTTCCCTGCCCATGGCTATTCTTACAATCCACCTGTCCATGACCACTGCCTGGACCTGACTACTCTCTTCCCTGCACATGACCACTGCCTAGACCTGACCACTCTTACCTGCCGCCTGCCCATGACCACTGCCTGGACCTGACTACTCTCTTCCCTGTCCATGGCCACTCTTACAATCCACCTGTCCATGACCACTGCTTGGACCTGACTACTCTCTTCCCTGCACATGACCACTGCCTAGACCTGACCACTCTTACCTGCCGCCTGCCCATGACCACTACCTAGACCTGACTACTCTCTTACCTGCCGCCCGCAAATGACCACTGCCTGGACCTGACTAACCTCTTACGTGTCAAGAGTGTACCCAAATTTAAGGTTTGACATGTCGGGTATCCATTTACTTGGTGCAACCTGGTCTTTTAGCTTTAGCTCTGTGGGTCTGCTTTCAGAAAATATATCATGTTTTGGGGTTTATGTAATCTTCAGCACCCCCCCCCCTGCAAAAAACGGGTCTGACAACAAAAGGGTTAAAGTTGAGGGCACTAGCCAGACAGACAGCTAGCTAGCCTGACTCTAAATTCTAGACTAATGACATTCATTTAGGGGGTGTTCTGATTTCTTACGTACTTTTGTCAAGTGGAAATAAAGAGGAACGTAGAGACGAAAAATGGAAACCACCCAACCTTCGCGACATTTATAAAAAAGTCATTGAAATGACAACTTCTTACAAAGATGTACCAACGGAGGATATATCACATGTGAAAGGCCTAAATATACACACACTGTCATGTCTGTATATTCACAAAGGATCACATGGAACGAAGAACCCACCACCTACAGGATATCAAACACTCATATTTTAGCAGGGTTTTTGGAAGTGAAGAACGTAGCTAGCCGTTAGTATTTTTTACAGTATAGTAATTCGGCAAAGATACTGTTTAGCATTTGAAACCATTCACACCTTTGCATTGCGGAAAAAACACTTGTTACCACAATGCATGCGTATCGCATATTGGGGTGCCTGCACCGCAACACAGCCCCAAGGCACATAGGTGTAACACACCACAATTCCTGGTAATGCATCACCATGCATTGCAATGCCCTGCCTTGCCAAAAATGGCACATGTCCATTTTTCTTTGGACTTGTTGCCAGCCCATTCATTTGAAATGGTTCTAAAGGCAGAATTGTGTAGTTCCCCCAAACACTTCTTATACTTACCTGAGCCTGATCATCATCCAGCGATGTGCATGAGAGAAGAGGCTCTCTCCCTCCTCATTGGCTCAAAGACAGCAATAGGAGCCATTGAGGAGAGATGGGAGGGGGTGAGTCCAAGAACCCACTGTCTGTGTCAATAGATGCAGACAGCAAGGCTTGACATTGAGCCCACACGTTTATCCCCAGGGGCGACCCGTCCATTAAGGACGCACGGGCGCTGCCTCCCCTTTCCATTGCCGAGCCCACACGTTTATCCCCAGGGGTGGCCCATCCATTAAGGGCGCATGGGCGCCGCCTCCCCTTTCTATTGCCGAGCCCACACGTTTATCCCCAGGGGCGGCCTGATTATTATGGGCGCCGCCTCCCCTTTCCATTGCCGAGCCCACACGTTTATCCACAGGGGCGGCCCATCCATTTGTGCACTGGTGCGCAGTCATGTTGGAACAGTAAGGGGCCATCCCCAAACTGTTTTCAAAAAGTTGGGAGCATGAAATTGTCCAAAATGTCTTGGTATGCTGGTGGCTTAAGAGTTCCCTTCACTGGAACTAAGGGGCCAAGCCCAACCCCTGAAAAACAACCCACCACACCATAATCCCCCCTCCACCAAATGATTTGGACCAATGCACAAAGCAAGGTCCATAAAAACATGGATGAGCGAGTTTGGGGTGGAGGAACTTGACTGGCCTGCACAGAGTCCTGACCTCAACCCGATAGAACACCTTTGGGATGAATTAGAGAGGAGACTGTGAGCCAGGCCTTCTCGTCCAACATCAGTGCCTGACCTCACAAACGCGCTTCTGGAAGAATGGTCAAACATTCCCATAGACACACTCCTAAACCTTGTGGACAGCCTTCCCAGAAGAGTTGAAGCTGTTATAGCTGCAAAGGGTGGGGCCAACTCAATACTGAACCCTACGGACTAAGACTGGGATGCCATTAAAGTTCATGTGCGTGTAAAGGCAGGCGTCCCAATACTTTTGGTAATATACACATGATCGGATTATCCAACGGGAATTGTGAGATGACAAGGCTGTTGTCGGAAAATCTGACCGTTTGTACGCTCCATCGGACAATTGTTGTCGGATTTTCCGATTGTGTGTACAAAACTCCAAAGTGCAAATGCGCATGCTCACCATAAACACAACCTTCGCAGAAGTTGCCCAAAGGGTGGCGCTAAAGAGCTGAAAAACCACGTAGTTACGTGTTTGTTGGCCGACAATTCTTTGCCGTTTGTATGCCAGACAAGTTCCCGGCCGACGCCCTTTGGACAAAAGTCCCACGCTTTGTCCGCAGAAAATCTGATCGCGTGTACCAGGCTCAAGACTGGGGTGCCATTAAAGTTCATGTAAAGGAAGGCGTCCCAATACTTTTGGTAATACAGTGTGTATTCTATGCGCGGTCCATGTTGAGGAATAGCAAGTAATGGGTCGCCGCTCGTCAATTATCCAAATACTGCACACCTTATTGATGGTGGTGTTTTACGCGTTTGTGGATTGATGGATCTCATGAGATGAAATGACTCGTAGAGCTCGGTGACTGTTTTGGAATCTGATGTCGCCGGCGACTTTCTTGAAGAACGCCCCTCCGCGCGCACCTTTTGCTTTTAATAAACACCGCCATAATTATTTGCCTAATAGGACTCACATTGCCTCGGGAGGGATGGTGACATTTACAGAGAAGGCTCCTGCATGCAGCAGACATTTCGGCGCTGCCTCCCGTGTCACCTCCCGCTAGGTTTTGGAGGCGGCTGCCTATGCACAGAGGTGTTGTTATTAAAGAAGATCTAAAACCCAATCATTGAAGACCTCATGTAAGCGAGAACGAACGCTAATGTCATTTCAAAAGGCTCTTTCCATCTTTTTTTTTTAACAGCTGAACCCCAGGCAGATATAAAAGACGCAAATGAATGCAGCTCTGTAATCAATAACCACTCGCCGAACCGCATAATTACTGTACCCGTACCTCATTTTCTGCAATAGCCACTGTGGGGCGCTCGCGCGCCGCCTGAGGCGCGGTCGTGCGCTGTTTGGACACAGGGGATGCGAATCAGCGGGTCCCGGCGGACTAGATGTCTGCCGGCCACCCCGCGATCGCTTCCCTGAGAGGCAGAACTGGGATCTGACTATGTAAACAAGGCAGATTGCTGTTCTCACACGGGGAGAAGATAGAGATCTTGTGTTCCTACTAATTTTCTTTTTTGCTGATGAAAATTTATTAAAAATTATAATATAATAATAAAAAAAAAAGGGTCATACAAATATGAGAGCTGAAGTGGTTAACCACTTGAGGATAGGGTGACCACATTTCCAAACTACCATTCAGGGACCCCCCCCCCCCCTTCCCAAACATCAGCTTGTGCTGTAACGAATCACAGCACAGTGATTGGACACAAGAGGCGGGATTTATGATTTCTCCAATCACAAGCAGGGGGCGGGGATTGTGCTCCTCCAGGCATTCCCGGCCAGGACAAGTACTGTCAGTGAGTAAAGCGGTGATGTGGCGGCCCTTTTTTGGGGCATCAGATTGGCCCGGGGGGTGGCTGTGTCAGTTTCATTCTGGGACACTGTATTGTCCTGGAATGAATGTGCCTGGGACAGACCTGCAAAATGCGGGACTGTCCCGGGCAATCCGGGACACGTGGTCACCCTACTTGAGGACCGCCGAACACGCCGGTGTACGTCGGCAGAATGGCACGGCTGGGCACAAGGGCGTACAGGTATGTCCCCTTTAAGAGCCCAGCCGTGGGCCTCGAGAGCGCGCCGCCGGCGGCGCGCTCGCGACCCGGTCCTCTTCTCCATGACCGCCGCCCGCGGGAACAGCGGACCCGATCGCCACTGGTGTCCCGCGATCGGGTCACAGAGCTGAAGAACGGGGAGAGGTAAGTGTAAACAAACCCTCTCCACGTGCTTCCCAGTGAGCCTGTCACTGATCGTCTCTTCCCTGTCATAGGGAACGACGATCAGTGATGTCACACGCTAAGCCACGCCCCCTACGGTAAGTAACACTCAATAGGGAACACTTAACCCCTACAGCGCCACCTAGTGGTTAACCCCTTCACTGCCAGTGTCATTTTCACAGTAATCATTGCATTTTTATAGCGCTGATCGCTGTATAAATGACAATGGTCCCAAAATAGTGTCAAAAGTGTCCGATGTGTCCGCCATAATGTCACAGTCACAAAAAAAATCACCGATCGCCGCCATTACTAGTAAAAAAAAAAAATATATATTATAAAAAATAATAAATAAAAAATAATAAATAAAAAATAATAAATAAAAATGCCATAAAACTATCCCCTATTTTGTATAAACTTTTGCGCAAACTAATCAATAAACGCTTATTGCGATTTTTTTTTTTACCAAAAATATGTAGAAGAATACGTATCGGCCTAAACTGAGGAAAAAAAATGTTTTTTATATATTTTTTGGGGATATTTATTATAGCAAAAAAGTAAAAAATATAGCATTTTTTTCAAAATTGTCGCTCTATTTTTGTTTATAGCGCAAAAAATAAAAACCGCAGAGGTGATCAAATACCACCAAAAGAAAGCTCTATTTGTGGGGAAAAAAAGGACGTCAATTTTGTTTGGGAGCCACGTGGCACGACCGCGCAATTGTCAGTTAAAGCGACGCAGTGCCGAATCGCAAAAAAGTGGCCCGGGTCTTTAAGCTGCATAATGGTCCGGGGCTGAAGTGGTTAAAATAACTTAAAATTGGCTTTAAGCCGAACGCTTTCACATGCAAATGTAAAGAAACCCAACAAACGATCCTCCAGTTTTCAAGTCGCTTGTTGAATAAATGTTTTTTTTTTTTTTTACCTGAAGTGCATGCTGGTCTATTACTGAACGCTCTTGTTTACAGCAGCTGAAAAACTTTCGTTTTTGCAGACTTTATAATCCTCCACCTAATCAACAAACACTGTATAAAAAGAACACGCTGTTGCACTAAAAAATAAATAAATTTAAATAAAAAATATATATATATATATACGATAAATAAAAAAATGAAATAAAAAAAAAAATGAAAATAAATAAATAAAGATTTAAATTTAAATTTATTTATTTATTTAATCACACACAAACTATAAAAAAAAAAACTAAAACTAAAACAAAAATAAAAATAAATATTAATAAAAAATAAATAAATATAATTAAAAAATAATTAAATAAAAAACAAATTAAATAAATACAAAAAAATAATAATAATTAAAAAAAAAATGGGGGAATCACACAAAAACTGACTTGAGCCTCACGTTACTATGCCAAGGAGAGACAACTTCTCCAGCGCTAGCAGCCGGTAAACTGTTACTGAACGCTCTTGTTTACAGCAGCTAAGAAACCTTCCTCTTTGCAGACTTTGTAATCCTCCAAGTAATCAACAAACTGTATAAAAAAAGAACATGCTGTTGAACTAAAAAAAAATATAATAAAAAAAAAAAAAATATATATATATATATATATATATATATATATATTGTGAGGGGGTTAGCTCGGCAGCGGGTGTGTGTGACCCCCGAGATGGGCTCCCCACACAAAAACAGGCCCAGCAAACGGAGGTTGTGGTTTTCAAAATCAAAAAGGTGCGGTTTATTTTCTATTTACAGTGACAAAACACAGCAAAGCAAAAGAAACATAAACAAAATAAATCCTGGTCAAGTTGACCTCTGACTAAACATACAGGTTTCCTAACTAACAACTGGGATCAGCCTAGTGCTGTCCTAGTCCCTAAGTCCCTGGTTTTAAATGTCCAAGCAAATAGCCAGACAGGCTTTGTCTCACCGCACAGGGGTTCACTCTCCCTAGACAGTCCACACAGGTCTGGGTCCAGGCATGAGCTAACATCTAATGAAGCTGGGAGTTCTTATAGAGGCCTAAATGAGCTGACAAGCTTCAGCTGGTCTCATCAACTCCCTGTCTGCACGACGCCCCACACTCTCCCTAGAGGTATGAGTCATCCATGAGCCCACTAGCCTTAGCTGGGCTTATACAACTCTCCACCTAGTTGTATAAGTCGGCGTAAAGCCTGAATCTGGGCGAAATATATCTACCCCCCTGGATGCAACCAGGTGACTTTACCTTCCTGCTGTCACAATATATATATATATATATATATATATATATATATATATATATATATATATAAAAATAAAAATATGTAAATAAATAAATAATAAAAAATGTATTTAAAAAAATACATAAAAAAATTAAATTAAAATAAAAACATAAAAATTAATAAAAATTAATTAAATAAAAAATAAATAATAAAAAATGTATTTAAATAAAAAAAAACATAAAAATAAATGAATAAAAAAATACATAAAAATATAAATATATATATTTTTTTTTGATGGGGGCGGGGGGTATAAATCACACAAAAACTGACTTGAGCCTCATGTTACTATGCCAAGGAGAGATGACTCCTCCAGCGCTAGCAGCCGGTAAACTGTTACTGAACGCTCTTGTTTACAGCAGCAGAGAAACCTTCTTTGCAGACTTTATAATCGGATCCGCCTAATCAACAAACACTGTATTAAAAAGAACATGCTGTTTAACTAAAAAAATAATAACATATATATATATATATATATATATATATAATTAAATCAAAAATAAATAAGCAATAAAAAATGTATTTAAATAAAAAAAATACCTAAAAATAAATAAAAATAAAGAATACCTAAAAATAAATAAATAAATATAAATAAATAATTAAATAAAAAATAAATAAATAATAAAACATTTGTTTAAATAAAAAATACCTAAAAAGAAATAAATATAAATAAAAAATACATAAAAATAAATAAATAAAGAATACATAAAAATAAAAAATAT
Source organism: Rana muscosa (assembly GCA_029206835.1). NCBI lineage: Eukaryota > Metazoa > Chordata > Amphibia > Anura > Ranidae > Rana > Rana muscosa. The sequence continues at coordinate 369,729,266 of CM055125.1, forward strand.
AAAAGTAAAGTTTTGTTTTTGTTTTGTTTTTTTGGGGGGGGGGGCGGAGTAAATCACACAAAAACTGACTTGAGCCTCATGTTACTATGCCAAGGAGGGATGACTCCTCCAGTGCTAGCAACCGGTAAACTGTTACTGAACGCTCTTGTTTACAGCAGCTGAGAAACCTTTGTCTTTGCAGACTTTATAATCAGATCCACCTAATCAACAAACACTGTATTAAAAAGAACATGCTGTTGAACTAAAATATATATATATATATATATATATATATATATATATATATATATATATATATATATAAATAAAAAATAATTAAATAAATAATAAAAAATGTGTTTAAATAAAAAAAAATATATATATAAATATAAATGAAAAATACATACAAATAAATAACTAAAAAATAATTAAATAAATAAATAATAAAAATGTATTAAAAAAACCCATAACAATAAATAAATAAAAATATAAAAAACATAAAAATAAATAAAAATTAATTAAATAAAAAATAAATAATAAAAAATGTATTTAAATAAAAAAAATACATAAAAATAAATAAATAAAAAATACATAAAAATATAAAAATATATATATATATTTTTGGGGGCGGGGGGTGTAAATCACACAAAAACTGTCTTGAGCCTCATGTTACTATGCCAAGGAGAGATGACAGCGCTTGCAGCCGGTAAACTGTTACTGAACGCTCTTGTTTACAGCAGCTATCAGACTTTATAATCAGATCCACCTAATCAACAAACACTGTATTAAAAAGAACATGCTGTTTAACTAAAAAAATAAATAAATCATAAATAAATAATAAATAAAAATAAAGCATACAAATAAATTAAAATTAAAAAAAATGAGCCGAGCCGTATGCTACTATGCCAAGGAGAGAAGGCTCCTCCAGCGCTAGCAGCCGGTAAACGATTCCTTATTTTTGGTCTTTGCCTATTTACAGGATTTAATGGGCCACCTTAGGCTGTGTAACCTTTCCGTATTATTCCGCAGACCGCTCAGGGACCGAAAAAAAAAACAGAAGGTTGGTGACAAACGACTCTGATATGCTTTACTGCCAAAATGAATCAAATTGCGTGTTCCTCGGTGGTACAGCAAGGCTGGGGGCACTCGGCGCCGAGTCCGGTCACGTTCCGAGGGGGTCACAGTGAAATTTGATACACTTTATTGACACGGGCAGGTGACTGATAATTGGTTTTGTCAATAAAGCGGGGGAGGGGGGAAAAAAAGAAAAAGCTGCACAATCAAAAGATAAATTGCATTTAAAGTGCTAGTGCAGCATGGTAAACTTTTCAATGTCACCTTTTAAAGAACATGATTTTTCTTTTTCTTTTTTCAATCTTTTTTTTTTCTTTTGATCATTTATGTTGCTTTACAACGATCGGCCATAACTTCATGACCACTGAAAGGTTAAGTGAAAAAAATTGATTATCTCGTTACAACGGCACTTGAAAGTCGGTGGGATATATTAGCAGCAAGTGAACATGTTGTCCCTGAAGTTGGTGTGTTGAAAGTAGAAAAAAATGGGCTTTGCGGTTTGTTGTGTATGGGGCTGTGTAACCGCAGACCGGTCAGGGTGTCCACGTTGACCCATGTCCACAACCAAAAGTGCCTATAATGAGCATCTGAACTCGACTGAGGAGCAATGGAAGAAGGTGGCCTGGTCTGATGAATTCAAGAATGGTTTGAGGAACACATCAATGAGATTCAGGTGTTGACTTGGCCTCCAGATTCTCCTGATCTTAACCCAGTTGAGCATATATGGGATGTGCTAGAAAAAGCTCCAACAATGGGCACGTGAGCATCAGAACTGGACGAAGGAGCAATGGAAGAAGGTGTGCTGGTCTGATGAATCACGTTTTCTTTTATATCATGTGTATGGTCGGGTGGGTGTGCATCACCTACCTGGGGAAAATATGGCACCAGGATGCATTATGGGAAGAAGGCAGGCAGTCAGGTTCTTGGACAATGTTCTGCTGGGAGACCTTGGGTCCTGCCATTCATGTGGATATTACTTAACATGCACCACCTACCTAAACAATGTTGGTGTAATGTCCTTATCTCTCCAACGAGACTCCTGTAATATTCCTATCTCTCCACCGGGGGTCCGAGATCTCAATCAACTCCGTCATAGTCCGATGACTCACAGCGACATCACCCGGCTCCTCCTCTTCTCCCTACTTAAACAGCCGACACCCTTTGCTTGGTGTTCGTGCTAGGAACTTGACACCAGGTAAATAGCTCCAGCAGCTGACGACCGTCTTCCCTCACTATTGGGCCGGATAGAGCCCCGACTTCCATCTCACTACTGGGCCAGATAGAGCCCCGACTTCCATCTCACTATTGGGCCGAATAGAGCCCCGACTTCCATCTCACTATTGGGCTGGACAGAGCCCCGACTTCCATCTCACTATTGGGCCGGATAGAGCCCCGACTTCCATCTCACTATTGGGCCAGATAGAGCCCCTACTTCCATCTCACTATTGGGCTGGATAGAGCCCCGACTTCCATCTCACTATTGGCCGGATAGAGCCCTGACTTCCATCTCACTATTGGGCCGGATAGAGCCCCGACTTCCATCTCACTATTGGGCTGGATAGAGCCCCGACTTCCATCTCACTATTGGGCCGGATAGAGCCCCATTTTCCATCTCACTATTGGGCCGGATAGAGCCCCGACTTCCATCTCACTATTGGGCCGGATAGAGCCCCTACTTCCCTCTCATTATTGGGCCGGATAGAGCCCCTACTTCTCTCTCACTATTGGGCCAGATAGAGCCCCGACTTCCATCTCACTATTGGGCCGGATAGAGCCCCGACTTCCATCTCACTATTGGGCCGGATAGAGCCCCGACTTCCATCTCACTATTGGGCCGGATAGAGCCCCGACTTCCATCTCACTATTGGGCCGGATAGAGCCCCATTTTCCATCTCACTATTGGGCCGGATAGAGCCCCGACTTCCATCTCACTATTGGGCCGGATAGAGCCCCTACTTCCCTCTCACTATTGGGCCGGATAGAGCCCCTACTTCTCTCTCACTATTGGGCCAGATAGAGCCCCGACTTCCATCTCACTATTGGGCCGGATAGAGCCCCGACTTCCATCTCACTATTGGGCCGGATAGAGCCCCGACTTCCATCTCACTATTGGGCCGGATAGAGCCCCGACTTCCATCTCACTATTGGGCCGGATAGAGCCCCTACTTCCCTCTCACTATTGGGCCGGATAGAGCCCCTACTTCCCTCTCACTATTGGGCCGGATAGAGCCCCATTTTCCATCTCACTATTGGGCCGGATAGAGCCCCGACTTCCATCTCACTATTGGGCCGAATAGAGCCCCTACTTCCCTCTCACTATTGGGCCGGATAGAGCCCCTACTTCCCTCTCACTATTGGGCTGGATAGAGCCCCTACTTCCCTCTCACTATTGGGCCAGATAGAGCCCCTACTTCCCTCTCACTATTGGGCCAGATAGAGCCCCGACTTCCATATCACTATTGGGCCGGATGGAGCCCCATTTTCCATCTCACTATTGGGCCGGATAGAGCCCCGACTTCCATCTCACTTTTGGGCCAGATAGAGCCCCTACTTCCCTCTCACTATTGGGCCGGATAGAGCCCCTAATTCCATCTCACTATTGAGCCAGATAGAGCCCCGACTTCCATCTCACTATTGGGCCAGATAGAGCCCCTACTTCCATCTCACTATTGGGCTAGATAGAGCCCCGAATTCCATCTCACTATTGGGCCGGATAGAGCCCCTACTTCCATATCACTATTGGGCCGGATAGAGCCCCGTTTTCCATCTCACTATTGGGCCGGATAGAGCCCCGTTTTTCATCTCACTATTGGGCCGGATAGGCCGATTATTAGACCTTTGCTTCTTCAGGGCTAAGAGCTGGAAGCTGTAGGTCGTTGTAGGTTCTTGATTGTGGCTAATCTTAAATACTGTAATCTTGGGTGAGGAGCACCATAAAGATCTTTCTTTATGGTGCACCTCACCCTCAAAACAATCATTACTTTTATATTTTTTAACGTTGGTATGAAAATGTGAGGTAGAACTTGGCTACAGGGGAGTTCTCTGTAGCTGCTTTACTTAGAGAGGGATCCGGGGTCTGGCTGGTCCCTTCAAAAAGTAATGATTGTTGTCATGGGTGAGGAGCACCATAAACAAATACCTTAGGAGCTTCAGATATTTATACAGCTCCTTCATTTGGAAACATTTAATTTAATTCGAACATTCATTTGGTTCCCTTCAAAAAGTGATGCTTGTTGTTGAAAACTAGAAATACAGTCAAGAAAAGTTATAAATCTCCTTCATTTGGAAACCTGTAAATAAAAAGATATCCAACGCATTTCTTTATTAGACCTTTGCTTCTTCAGGGCCAAGAGCTGGAAACTATAGGTCTTTGTAGGTTCTTGAATGTGGCTAATCTTAAAGCGGAGGTCCACCCCAATTTTTATTTTTTTTTAAAAGCCAGCAGCTACAAATACTGTCGCTGCTGACTTTTAAAAAATGGACACTTACCTGTCCAGAGTTCCCGCGATGTCAGCAGCCGAGGCCGAGCAATCGCTCGTCTCTCGGCTGCCCCCGCCACCATTCTCAGTGAGGGAATCAGGAAGTGAAGCATTGGGGCTTCACTGCCCGGTTCCCTACTGCGCATGTGAGGTAGAACTTGGCTACAGGGGAGTTCTCTGTAGCTGCTTTACTTAGAGAGGGATCCAGGGTCTGCTGGTCCCTTCAAAAAGTGAGGATTGTTGTCATGGGTAAGGAGCACCGTAAACAAATACCTTAGGAGCTTCAGATATTTTAACAGCTCCTTCATTTGGAAACATTTAAACAGAAATATATCCCATAGAGTTAGATCCCCCCCTCCCTTCATCAGGGATAAATATTTGGAAGGGCTAAAGACTTGGAGCAACAAGATTTGTAGATGATAGGGCCAAGTGGGGATCTTGGACATAGCTGAGCTTAAGCCGCTCAACAAGATCATTACTGATACTGTATAATTTTCAGGTCCAGGGGAACTCCTGCTAAAAACAATTCATCAAGGGTCAGTGGGAAAATGGCACCTTACAATCATGGTCAGTTGGAAGTATGCCCCCCTCATACAGAACGCCTCCCTTACAAACAGCTAAAATGATCGTTGATGTCATGCCACTGGCTGCTCTTCGTGGCATTTGCTCCAGAATTATGCAGGCACTATCAAATAGGAGACCAATCAGCCACAGCTCAAAGAACCCCCAGCAACCACTGGAGGAACCCTGGGGCTACATGGAACCCTGTTTAGGAAGGGCTGTTCTATAGTGTTGGCATGAATGTATGAAGGTAGTAATGAACCTGGTGAGAAGAGAGTTCTCTGTACCTGTTTCACTCATGGAGGGATTCTGGCCTTGTGGAGGCCTCTAAAGGGTGGAGGCCTGTGAAGGTCCCTCATGGAGGCCTCTAAAAGTGATGATTGCTGTCAAGGATGAGGAGCACCCTAAAGAAAGTCTCAAGAACTTCTGATATTTAATAAATCTACTTGGAGGCCTTGGACATGGCAAAGCTTGAGTGATGTAAGCTCGGGTGAGGAGCACAATAATGTATTTAAAGTATTCTTTATGGTGCACCTCACTATCAACAACAATCAGTGCTTCTCTATTCCATAGTATTGATCTGAATGAGTGGAGGCAGTATTGAACATACTTAGGAGTTCTTTGTAGATGCCTTCCTCGTGGAGGGATCCTGGGTCTGTTGGTTTCTTCAAAAAGTAACGTGTGAGAAGCACCGTAAAGAAAAGTCTAAAGAGCTTTATATCTTTATAAATGTCTTTTATCTGGAAATCTGAAAACAGAAATATATCCGACACGTCCCAGAGTCAGACCCCCTTCTTCAAGGTCAAAGGCTTGGAACTGTAGACCAGGTTGAAGCCTTATGCCCTGTACACACGATTGTTTTTTCCGATTGAAAAAAGTCTGATGGACTTTTTTCATCGGAAAAAACGATCGTGTGTGGGCCCCATCGGACTTTTTTCCATCGGTGTAAAAAAATAGAATATGTTTTACATTTTTCCGATGGAAAAAAAAACGATAGGAAATTCAGATCGTCTGTGTGGAACTCCATCGGAAAAAAATCCACGCATGCTCAGACTAAATTAGAAGACGGGAGCGCTTGTTCTGGTAAAACTAGCGTTCATAATGGAGATAGCACATTCGTCACGCTGTAACGGACTGAAAAGCACGAATCGTCTAACACCAAACATTTTTTCTAACGCGCGGTAACACGAAATCAGCAAAAGCAGCCCAAAGGGTGGCGCCATTGGATTTGAACTTCCCATTTATAGTGCCGTTGTACGTGTTGTACGTCACGGCGTTTGGGACGGTCTGAATTTTGTCTTATGGTGTGTAGGCAAGACTGATGGAAGTCAGCTTCATCGGAAAATTCTATCAGATTTTATTCCATCGGAAATCCGATCGTGTGTACAGGGCATTAGACATAGCTAAGCTTATATGCTTTAGGCTTAAGAGAGGAGTGCAATAAATACATTTCTTTATCAATATCAGAAGCTCTTGAGTCTTTTCTTTATGGTGTTCCTCACCCTCAACAACAATCATCCCTTTTTAAATGGATCAACAGACCCAGAATCCCTCCACAAGTAAAGAGAAAGCAACCGAACTGGAAGTATAAGGTTCCAGTCCAGGATACTTCCTGCTCCAAGATCTCCATGGTTCTGGGCTCCGCACAAATGTATCGCTTTGTGACTGACTAGAATGTTACAATGTTGTAGTCTGGTCCCTGGGGGAGAAGAGACTGAGGAAATGCTTCCCCTGGCTTGCAGCAGAATGGTGACATCATCTCAGCCTAAGCAAAGCCACTGGGCTGGAGCTCATGAATGGCTTCACACAGACTTTTAAGGATGTGAAAGGTCCTCTTTAAAGGCGAGAGACTACAGGAAAGAAGGCTTCAGGTGGAGTTTCCCTTTAAGTCTCCTTCCATACATTCTATACATTCTACAGATCAGCAGTAAACCCGCTCTCTAGGAATGGTTCCAGCAGTACACGGCTTGTTTATACTCCTGCATGCAGGTCATACGGTGCAGGCTCATCGAAACCAATAAATTAGCGCAGAGTATTCAGCGACCCTTAACAAGTACGCGGAAAGATGCCGCGCTATGGATGTTCCTAATGGGTTCAACAACTAGGCGCTAATGGCTTCTGCTAACACGGTGTCTGCAAGGGTGAATAGGGTTCAGCTTTCATGTGAACGCATTCAAACGGCTCACATATTATGAAGCAGCAAAAGCCAACTTAACCATGAACCGCGATCTCAGGACTGGATTAACAGGATAATAATATTTATGTATTGCCGCCACATTAAGCACATCGGTGACCCGGCAGGTTACGCACACTCGGCAAGATTTCTAGGAAATTTCGTTCCACAAGGCTAAAGAAGAGGGAAGATATTACGAGTGATTAGAGGGGAGTTCTCTGTAGTATAATAAAAACATAAAACACATGTTCATGTATACCTACTAAAAGTAGACATAGGTCTTTATCAAATAGCTAAAGCAGTCTAATGTACAACCCTAATTCCCGAAAAGTTGAGACGAGGTGTAAAATCCACATTAAAAACAGAAGGCAATGATCTGCCAATCTCGTAAACTCATATTTTATTGACTGTAGAAAAAAGAAACACACAAGGATGGGACAAGGTCATCCAGTGCCCAGGGTGGAGGTGGCAAACTGTGCCCCCCCGCCCCATCCTCACCCCTATACAAATCCCCCCTCGCCCCCTCTTCCAACACAAATCTGCAACACAATCCCAACTAGACATGTGCAATTAGTTTATTAACAAATTCGTTTTTTAACGAATATTCGTAAATTAGAATATTCGAAAATTCGGAAATTCGTACATTCGCACATTTGGAAATTCGTACATTTGTAAATGCTTAAATTCGTACATTCGCACATTTGTAAATTCGGAAATTTGTAAATTCGGAAATCTGAAATAATAATTAACTAATAATAACCTAACTATTACTAACTATTCAATTATAGGTATTGAAATTTCCTTTCAAATTTGTTTGTTAGTGAACTTAACGAATACAAATTTATCCAAAGTTACGAATTGTTTTCTGAAATAATGAATGCCGTATCTAAACAAATGGAACGTAATGAATTCAAAATAATAATAAATAACAATAATAATAATAAAAACTTTTTATTATTATTATTTATTATTCATTTGTTCCGTTCCATTTGTTTAGATGTGCCATTTATTTCAGGTTATACGTAACTTCGGATAAATTTGTATTCGTTACGTTCACTAACAGCCAAATTTGAAAGAAAATTACAATACCTATAATTTAATAGTTATTTTTTCATATTTTAAAATTTTCGGGATTTCGAATTTCAAGATTTCCGAATTTCCAAATGTAAGAATGTACGAATTTACGAATGTATAAATTTACGAATGTATAAATTTACGAATGTACGAATTTACGAATGTATACATTTACGAATTGAGATCATAACGAATGACCCGAAAAACGAAAAAACAAACAAAAAACGAATGAAACGAATACGAAAACTAACACATTTTTTGGCAGTGCACATGTCTAATCCCAACCCCTTCATCTCTCTTCTCCCAGTCTAAATCCCCCCTCTCAGCCCAAATCGACCCCCCACCCCCCATTTCTTGCCTTCCAGCATAAATCCCCCCCAAACCTTTCCTTCTTACACAAATTCTCTTACTCCAAATTCCCCCCCCCCTCTCAGCACAATTTCTCCCCCATATCCTTCCTTCTTACACAAATTCTCTTACCCCCCACCCCCCCATATCCACTCCCCTTTAGCACAATCCCCCCCCCCCATATCCTCCCTTCCAGCATAAATCCCACCAATCTCTTCCTTTTTACACAAATTCTCTTACCCCAAATCCCCCCCCCCCCTCTCAGCACAATTTCTGCCCCATATCCTTCCTTCTTACACAAATTCTCTTACCCCCCACCCCCCCATATCCCCTCCCCCTTTAGCACAATCCCCCCCATATCCTCCCTTCCAGCATAAATCCCACCAATCTCTTCCTTTTTACACAAATTCTCTTACCCCAAATTCCCCCCCCCCTCAGCACAATTTCTCCCCCATATCCTTCCTTCATACACAAATTCTCTTACCCCCCACCCCCCCAAATCCCCTCCCCCTGTAGCACAACCCCCCCATATCCTCCCTTCCAGCATAAATCCCCAAATCTCTTCCTTTTTACACAAATTCTCTTAACACCCCCCCCCCATCCCTAACCGGAGGGCCACGGAACGGGGGGGATGTCCCCTTCCGCTGCCTGTAAGAATGATCAAACAGCTGAACTGCAGCTATGATTGTTCTTACGGTGCAAGGAATCGCCGGCCGAAAAAGATGATATCTGGATGATGCCTGTAGCTGCACCCATCATTCAGATATCACCACTGAAAGTCCGGGACGTTATATGACGTCCTTGGGCTGGAAGTGGTTAAGGAAACAACAACAATTGCAAATAAAAATAATAATAAACAAAAAAGAAATAAAATAAAGGAAAAAGATAAATTGGAGTTCATTTGATTTTTATTATTTTTTTTTACGTCCGTACTTTATAGTCCGCACCTGACCCGCTCTCCTTTCCCAGAAGCCCCCGTTTCGAGCCCTGTTATTTTCGCAGAGTGTCACCGGCAGCGGCTGACGCGCAGACTGATGGCTAACGGCAGGATTTCCCCCTTAGGGGAGAGCTGGTGACGGTCTCCCGCGACTCGCCTGGGCTTTTTAAAAGCTGCGGATCAGATTGAGAATTGATGGCAATCAGACTGGACACCAACACTGTGATTGCCGCTTCAGCAGACGCTCCATATCATTAGCTGGTGGAGGCGAGGGGAGCTGAGACCATTTTAATGTCACTTTAGCTTCTTTTTAAGAACAAACGCGAGAGGCACCGAGGAATTACTTGTGTTAAGATTGTTTACTTCAGCTTTTTTTTTTTTTTTTCCTTCTGGATTCTCAGGGCCGAGTGACTTACACCAGAACGGCGCTCAGATAGAAGGATGCTTGTTTTTTTGTTTGTTTTTAAAGGGGATCAGTCCACCCAGATCTAAAATTCCAGCAGAGAATTAAAGCGGTATTAAACCCAAAAGCAAACATATTGCAGCTTACAAATTATTAGATGTGACGGCTGCATTCGTTTTTCTTTTTTAGGCTTTCTTTCTTCTATTTCCATCTGGTTATCCAGCCAGCAAGTTTCGTGTTTTTTTTTTAAAGGAACAAGCTCTCCAGCAGGGATAAGACAAACCATTTTACGCTGGCAGGGGTGCACAGAATGATCAGCTTTTATTTATTTATTTATGTAAAACCTTTATCACAAAAGGAACAAAACTGTTTGCTGTAACTGATTATAAGATATTAGCTGGAGTTTGGCTTCAATCTGTTTGGGTATTTAAATCCGCTAGTCCATCTAAAGCCTCGTACACACAGTCGGACTTCAAACAAACTTTTCTGTGGATTTTTGTCAGAAGGGAGTTGGCCGGGCACACCCATAGCATACACACGGCAGGACTTTTCTGCAAACTTTCCCAACATCACGTGGTTTTTCTTCCCTTTTCTGCTCTTTACCGCCACCCTTTGGTCAACTTCTGCTATTGTTGGTTGATTTTAACATTGGTTCTGGGCATGCTTATTTGTCCATCGGACAAAAGTCAGATGGATTTCTGTACACACGGTCGGACTTTGCTCCATCGGACTTTTGTTGGCGAAAAGTTTGTCCGTTTGCAGACCGAACATTTGTCCGATGAAAACCAAAAAAGTTTGTCCGATGGAGCGTACACACGTTCAGATTATTTGTCAAACTTGCTAATTTTGAAGTTTGTTGGCAAAAAGTCTGACCGTGTGTACGGGGCTTTACACTCTTCACCCCCAGACTGACAATGCTACTGTTCAAAGGTGCCTCCCGTGCTCCTTCATCCAGAATGGGGGTGCACTAATACAGGACATGTGTTACTGGCCAGATCACCAGATGAAAACAACCTAAAAAAAAAAAAAAGAAAACAAATGCAGCCACCACATCTAATGGTTGGCAAGCTGCAATGTATTACATTTTTTAGTTTTAGATTTAACACCACTTCGAAGTGTGTCATGGTCCCCTCCCAAAGAGGAAGAACCTCTCCTTGATGCCCCAGGGGTGCAAGTCTACTGACTGGGGGGCAATGCATACTCAGGTCCACCTAGACCTCGCTTCTCATGATCAGCCGAAGCTGGCCAATGAGTACTGGGTAGTGGGCTCTCCCATAGAGAGAGGCAAGAGAGGAACCTAAATGCCACACATCCTCTCTCTAGACTTCATGGTAGGCCTGAAGATGCAACCCCCATTGCCTCTTGTGGTGGTAGAGTCCCGTTAAATGTTCCCTTGATGTATGGAAAGCAAAAGTGTGTCATGGTTACCTTCCAAGGAGGAAGGACCTCTCCCTGACCCTCTGGGGCACAAGAAACCTGATGGGAGCATGGCATGCTCAGGTCCACCTAGACCCTAGTCCTCCTGATCAGCCAAAGCTTACCAATGAGTACTGGGTAGGAAGCTCTCCCGAAGAAAGACCTCCCAAGGAAGAGGAGGAAGGAACCTAAGGTCTACACATCCTCCACCTAGACTTCATGGTAGACCCGAAGACCCACACCCAGATGCCTCTTGTGGTGACAGGGTCTCTTTAAACTTTCCCTTGTTGCATGGAAAGCAAAAGTGTTAAAAGAGAAGTATGTTTTTTTATGGGGTATTCATACTTACCTAGGTGGATGCAGTATCAGACCGATGCTGCATCTGTCCCCTGCCGCCTCTTCCCTGAGAACCGAGCCACCGAACATCGCCGATGGCTCGGTTCTCTCACCTACCCGAGCGCCTGTCAGTCAACGTCTCTCCTGCTCTGCTCCTCCACGCTCACTGGACAACTGAGCTGTGGAGGGGCAGGGAGCGGCCATCTCAGCCTCTCAGTGGCTCACTAGGAGGCTGAGACTGCCATCAGTCCAGGCAGCTGGTGGATCCAGACTTCCTAAGTCGAGATGACACGCTGCCTGGACTGATTCCAGTGATGTCAGTGGAGAGCGGACTTCAGTCGGCTCTCTGCTGGAAACGGGTCACAGGACTGCAAAACGAATTGCACTCATGTGTCCCTTAGGAGAAGCCCAGCCTCAGGCTGGACTTCTCCTTTAATTAGTTTCAGCCTCTTTCTTCCAACCTTAAGAAACAAAGTGACTGTTTCTTTTTTCAGTTGGTCCCATTCAGCATCATGCAGACCAGAAAGTCATGCTTGATGGCCATACATTCTCCACCTAGACTTCATGGTAGGCCCACAGACCCACACCCTGTTGCTTCTTGTGGCGGCAGGGTCCATTTAAGTGTTCCCTTGATGTATGGAAAGCAAAAGTGTGTCATCATGGTCCCCTCCCATAGAGGAAGGACCCCTCCCTGACCCTCTGTGGCTCAAGACTCCTAACGGGGGCAAGGCACACTTGTGTCCACCTAGAATCTGCTCCTCATGATCATCTGAAGCCGACCCACAAGTAGAGGTTAGGTGACTCTCCCAATGAGTGACCCCCCCCCCAAGACAGGGGAGGAAGAAATCTATAGGCCACACATCCTCCACCCAGACTTTATGTTTGTCCCCGAAGGCCCACACCCTGTTGCCTCTTGGTGACAGGGTCTCTTTAAATGTTCCCTTGTATGGAAAGCAAAACTGTTAATTTGTTTCATTCAGAAATCCGGCAGGCTCAGTGCGACTGCGCATGCACCATAGACATCGTAGATGGGGTTTCAGAAAATATCTCCTTAACCGTGTAGGTTAAGGAGATATTTCTTGCACCGCTACAGGTAAGCCTTAATCTAGGCTTACCTGTAGGTGCAAGTTGTGTGGTTGGGTTTACAACCCCTTTAAGGAACAAAGTGACTGTTTCATCTTTCAGTTGGTCCCATCCAGCGTCGCGCAGACCAGAAAGTCATTCCCACCTTCCACCGATTGACATAATTAAGTTGGTCTGGTTTACAAATGGTGGATGACTCCTGACAGAGGCAAGGCACGCTCAGGTCCACCTAGACCCGCTCCTCAGGATCATCTGAAGCCGACCAACGAGTATTGGTTAGGGGACTCTCCCAAAGAGTGAACTCACCCCCAAGGTAGGGGAGAATGAAACCTATAGGCCACACATCCTCCACCTAGACTTCATGTTTGTCCCGAAGGCCCACACCCTGTTGCCTCTTGGTGACAGGGTCTCTTTAAATGTTCCCTTGTATGGAAAGCAAAACTGTTAATTCGTTTCAACCTCTTTCTTACGACTTTAAGGAACACAGTGACTGTTTCATCTTTCAGTTGGTCCCATCCGGCGTCGCGCAGACCAGAAAATCACTCCCACCTTCCACCGATTGACATAATTAAGTTGGTCTGGTTTACAAATGGTGGATGACTCCTGATAGAGGCAAGGCACGCTCAGGTCCACCTAGACCCGCTCCTCAGGATCATCTGAAGCCGACCAACGAGTATTGGTTAGGGGACTCTCCCAAAGAGTGAACTCACCCCCAAGGTAGGGGAGAATGAAACCTATAGGCCACACATCCTCCCCTTAGACTTCATGTAGGACCGAAGGAAACAACGTTTCCTTGTATGGAAAGCAAAAGTGTTAATTAGTTTCAACCTCTTTTTTCTGACTTTAAGGAATAAAGTGACTGTATCTTCTTTCAGTTGGTCCCATTTGGCGTCGCGCAGACCAGAAAGTCACGCTTCCCACCTTCCACCGCTTGACATAATTAAGTCGGTCCGGTTTACGAATGGCGGATGTAGAATAATGAAGTCGCTCCAGCATGCAGACCTAGTGGGAATCTGAACTCATTCGAACAGGAGATGTAATAATTGTTCGGGGGCTGCTGTACATGGTCATGTTCATCAGACTCGCATTAAACTTTTAGGGGATCCGCGTCCCAGCGCAACGCTCCAAACTTCCTCCGCTGTTATACACCGTGAGGGGAAGACATTTAATTTTTTAGCTGGGAATATGTATAATCTGATGAGCTGCCCAGGTTGTCACGGAATTCTTAATTCAACGGCTTAAAGGACGAGCGTGCTTTTCTAAAAAAAAGACTTCCGTTCCTCAACCAGGCAGACAATGGGGGTCAGCCAACAGAGACACAGGAGGTATTTAAATACGTCCCTCAATTCATGGATTTTATTTTATGTAAAGGTGCAATTAACAAAAATAACTTTCTTGTATGGATTTTATTTATTTTTTTACCTGTAATGCATATTTATCTACATGACCTCCGAAATATATACCCCCCCCCCCCTCAAGACCAGGCCATTTTTTGCTATATAGCAATGCGTTACTTTAACTGACAATCGCGTAGTCATGCAGCTCTGTACATAAATGACATTTATATCATTTTTTCCCCACAAATAAAGCTTTCTTTTGGTGGTATTTAGCACAAAATTTATAGTGAAAAATAGCAGAATTTTTTTTTTTTGTGCTATAAACAAAAAAAAAAAAAAAAAGAAAGAAAATTATAAATAAAAAAAGACCAACAATTTTGAAAAAAAAAAAAAAAAAAACAATAGTTTTTACTTTCTGCTATAAACCTAAAAAAAATCGAATAAAAAACTTTTAAAATTCAAATGTTTTCATAAATTTAAGTCAATACAGTATGTATTCGGCTACGTATTTTTGGTAAAATAAATCCCAATAAGCGTATATTGATTGGTTTATGCAAAAGTCATAGCGTCTCCAAACTATCGGACATATACTGTAATTTTTATTTATTTATTATACTAGTAATCGCGACAATCAGAAACTTATAGCGGGACTGCGATATTGCGGTGGATAATCTGATACTAACTGACACTTTTGTTAGTGTCAGATTATAATTATAATTTTTTTTTGCTATAAACAAAAACAAAAACAGGAAATTATAAATAAAAAAAAAAGACCAGCAATTTTGAAAACAAAAAAATATATAGTTTTTACTTCTATAAAACCTGAAAAAATTCTAATGTTTTCATAAATTTAGGCCAATATGTATTCTGCTATCTTTTTTTTTTTGGGTAAAATTAAACCCAAAAAGCGTATATTGATTGGTTTATGCAAAAGTCATAGCGTCTCCAAACTATGGGATGTATACTGGAATTTTTATTTATTTAATATACTAGTAATCGCGACAATCAGAGACTTATAGCGGGGCTGCGAAATTGCGGTGTATAACCTGACACTAACCGACACTTTTGTTAGTGTTAGATTATGTTTTTTTTTTTTTTTTTACGATAAACAAAAAAAAAAAGAAGAAAATTATAAATAAAAAAAAACACCAACAATTAAAAAAAAAAAAAAATAGTCTTAACTCTCTGCTATAAAACCTAAAAAAAAAAATTGATTGGTTTATGCAAAAGTCATAGCGTCTCCAAACTATGGGATATATACCGGAATTTTTATTTATTTATTATACTAGTAATGGCGACAATCAGAGGCTTATAGTGGGGCTGCGATATTGCGGCGGTGGATAATCTTACACTAACTGACACTTTTGACACTTTTTGGGGACCAGTGACACTAATACGGTGATCGGTGCTACAGGCAACCCTGGTATCGGTGAGTACTTAAAAAAAAAAGTATTGGTACTCATACTTGTAAAAATAATGGTATAGGCGCATCCCTAGTTATGACCCTCCCGTATTTATTTTTTCAAATGACATTACATTTTTTATATATATATATATATATTTTTATTGCATTTAAGTGTAAATATGAGATGTGAGGTCTTTTTGACCCCAGATCTCATATTTAAGAGGACCTGTCATGCTTTTTTCTATTACAAGGGATATTTACATTCCTTGTAATAGGAATAAAAGTGACCCATTTTTTTTTTTTTTTTTTTTTAAGAACAGTTTAAAAATATAAAATAAAAGGTAAAATAAATGAGAAAAATAAATAAATAATTTAAACGCGCCCCGTCCCGCCGAGCTTGTGTGCAGAAGCGAACGCATATTTGAGCAGCGCTCGCATACGAAAACGGTGTTCAAACCACACATGTGAAGTATCGCCGCGATGGGTAGAGCGAGAGCAATAATTCTAGCCTTCTCTGTAACTCAAAACACGCAACCTGTAGAATTTTTTAAATGCCGCCTATGGAGATTTTTAAGGGTAAAAGTTTGTCGCCATTCCACGAGCGGGCGCAACTTTGAAGCGTGACATGTTGGGTATCAATTTACTCGGCGTAACATTATCTTTCACAATATAAAAAAAAAAAAAAAAATTGGGCTGACTTTACTGTTGTCTTATTTTTTAATTCAAAAAAGTGCGCTTGTAAGACCGCTGCGCAAATACGGTGTGACAAAAAGTAGTGCAGCGACCGCCATTTTATTCTCTAGGGTGTTAGAAAATATATATATATAATGTTTGGAGTTTCTAAGTCATTTTCTAGCAAAAATAAATAAATAATGTTTTTAACTTGTAAACACCAAATCTCAGAAAGAGGCTCGGTCCTTAAGTGGTTAATAACCCGAGTCAATTCAATAAAACACAGAAAAATGACATAGAAGTGACCAAACAGTTCCATTATTTTTCCACTTGTACCTGTAACAGGCCAAGCTGTCCAGCAATAGTTCAGTTACTGGGATAGAGACAAACCTTATAGGGTTTTTATTCACACATATGACCGGGGGGGGGGGGTAGAAAAATCAGATGGTTGAGCTGCGGTTTTACTGCCCCAACCTCCTACCTGAATACTGACATACAGCTGCTCCAGGCTTCACACGTGTCGCACCTGCAAAGCACACCAACCAACTGTGACCTATGCAAGTCTATGGGGCCGCCCCGCAACCGCGTGCAATGCATGTGCTGCGGCGCGGTGGTGCGCCATTTGCAGGGTGGACGCAGGTGGTGACGTGTCTCTGCTGTAATACAAAGAGATTGAAGCCCAACTCCACCGAACACTTTGTAACTGAAGACAGACTTATAAATAAAAGTCCATCTGTGTATTCACGTCCGGCTCTGTCCGGGCTCATTCACATGTTCCGCCCCTCCGATAAGCAGTGTAGTGCTTTTCAATGGTGTTTGACAGGCATTGAGGAGACGACATGCCAAGCCTTTCAATTTTCATCATATACCTTATTTTAGACTCAATGATGTCATCACTGGGTCTCTGTGCTTCTCTATGCAATGCAGGCAGATCATGGCTGGGGTGGGGGGGGAGGGGCAGAAGGGTGCTGTACATACAATACCGGGCACTTTTACCCCCTTCCTGCCCAGGCAAATTTTCAGGTTTCAGCGCTGTCACACTTTGAATGACAATTGCACGGTCATGCGACACTGTACTCATATGAGATTTTTATAATTTTTTTTCACACAAATAGAACTTTCTTTTGGTGGTATTTAATCACCTCTGGGGCTTTTATTTTTTGCTAAACGGAAAAAAACAAAAACAAAAAAAAAGTTTTTCTAAGTCTGTTATAAAATTTTGGAAATAAGTAATTTTTCTCTTTCACTGATGGACACTGACAAGGCTGCACTGATGGGCCCTGATGAGGCGGCACTGATGGGGCGCCACTGATGGACACTGACGAGGCTGCACTGATGTGCACTGACGAGGCTGCACTGATGTGCACTGACGAGGCTGCACTGATGTGCACTGACGAGGCTGCACTGATGAGCACTGATGAGGCAGCACTAATGGGCACTGATGAGGCTGCACTGATGCGCCCTAATGAGTTGGCACTGATGAGGCAGCACTAATGGGCATGGATGAGGCACCACTGATGGGCACTGACAAGGCTGCACTGATGAGACTGCACTGATGGGCACTGACGAGGCTGAACTGATGGGCACTGACAAGGCTGCACTGATGAGACTGCACTGATGGGCACTGACAAGGCTGCACTGATGAGACTGCACTGATGGGCACTGACGAGGCTGAACTGATGGGCACTGACGAGGCTGAACTGATGGGCACTGACGAGGCTGCACTAATGAGCAATGATGAGGAAGCACTAATGGACACTGATAAGCTGCACTATTGGGCACTGATGAGACAGTACTGATGGGCACTGATAAGCTGCACTGATGAGGCACCACTGATATGCAGCACTGATGGGGTCTGATAGGCAGTACTGATGGGCACTAAAAGGTGGCACTGATGAGGCTGCACTGATGGACCTTAATGAGGCAGCACTGATGAGGCGCCACTGATGTGAACTGACAGGGCTGCACTGATGGGCCCTGATGAGGCGGCACTGATGAGGCTACACTGATGGACCCTGATGAGACGGCACTGACAAGGCTGCACTGATGGGCCCTAATGAGGCTGCACTGATGGGCCCTGATGATGCGGCTCTGATGGGCACTGATGAGGCAGAACTTCTGGGCACGGATGAGGCGCCACTGATGGGCCCTGATGAGGCGGCACTGATGGGCCCTGATGAGGCTGCACTGATGAGGCAGCACTAATGGGCACTGATAAGCTGCACTGATGGGCACTGATGAGGTAGTACTGATGGGCACTGATGAGGCGCCACTGATATGCAGCACTGATGGGGTCTGATAGGCAGTACTGAGGGGCACTAATAGGTGGCACTAATAGGCACTGATGAGGCGACACTGATGAGGCGGCACTGATGAGGCTAAACTGATAGGCGGCACTAATAGGCACTGATAAGGCTGCACTGATGGACACTGTTGGGGCTGCACTGATGATAAGTGCCATGATTATCAGTGTAGATGCCCCCTGTGTGGATTGCACTTAGCGGCTCTCCTCTACTCTCCCCACCCGCTGTCAGTGTGAGGAGAAGACTACCAGTAACAGACAAATCCTGTTTACACCGTTATCAACTGTGATTGGCTCTTTACCCCGATCTGTGATCAGCGGTGTCTGAAGGACACAGATCCCTGCCGATGCGCACGAGAAGCCCGGTTACGGGAGGACGTCACTAGACACCCTTACGGAAATGTGTGATCGTGCCGTAGCCTTCATTTGGCTATATCCCGGTCGGGAAGAGGGTAAGCAAGCAGTGGGCTGGCTCTTGGGAGGAGTTATGCAAACACCAAAAATCTATCCGGCTTGTTGCAGCTTCTAATGCACACTGTGAGAAGCTCACAGTGTGCAGTGAAATCAAAGGGAGTCATTTCCGTCCAGGAGAGGAGCCGCTACAAGTGTGCAAGACTGAGGAAAGGCTGGAGGGAGGATTTAACAAGGACGCAACGTCTAAGTGTCGTCGATATAACACACCTTTCTCCTCCGGCGTACGCGGTTATGTGTGATTAAGGCATAAAATAAGACGGGGGACTCTGATCCCGGTGCCTCTACATTGACTGTCATTTCCCGGTGCGGTTTAGAGTTTGGCTCCCCCTGGAGGAGAAGGTTAAAGTGGATTGATTTGTAGAGAGCCCCCAGGGGCCGGCGTGTGCCCCACTAAAATGACTTTTTAACGGCAACCTCAGTTTTATTGCCGGCTCATCCGGGAGATATATACAATGTATAGACAATAGTATATATACAAATGCCTGCGTTACCACCGGCTGTACTTCTATACGTGGAGCCCTCCCGGGACACGTCCAGCCAAATGGTTAAATAAACAGTTCAAATGCAAAAAAAGAACTGAAAACAAAATTGTTTGTTCCACCCTGCGAGGCGAGAAATTATTTTGTTTTTGTATTTTTGGCTGTAAAATGGAATTTTTTTTTTTTTTTTTTAAATAAGATCTGAATTAAAAAATAAAATAAAAAATTCCCCCAATTCTGCTGCAGAGTTTGAGGTTTCCTCCAAATTTTCCAGATCTCAATCCAATCAAGTATGTGTGAGATGTGCTGGAAAAAAGTCAGATTCATGGAGCCCCCGACCTCTCAGCTTTATGGGCACATGAGCATCAGAACTGGACCACGGAGCACAAGAAGAAGGTGACCTGTTCTGATGAATTCAGGAATGGTTTGAGGAACACAATGAGTTTGAGGCGCTGACTTGGCCTCCAGATTCTCCAGATCTCAATCCAATCAAGTATGTGTGAGATGTGCTGGAAAAATGTCTGATCCATGGAGGCCCCGACCTCTCAGCTTTATGGGCACATGAGCATCAGAACTGGACCACGGAGCACAAGAAAAAGGTGACCTGGTCTGATGAATTCAGGAATGGTTTGAGGAACACAATGAGTTTGAGGCGCTGACTTGGCCTCCAGATTCTCCAGATCTCAATCCAATCAAGTATGTGTGAGATGTGCTGGAAAAAAGTCAGATCCATGGAGGCCCGACCTCGCAGCTTAAGGGCACATGAGCATCAGAACTGGACCACGGAGCACAAGAAAAAGGTGACCTGGTCTGATGAATTCAGGAATAATTTGAGGAACACAATGCGCTTGAGGCGCTCACTTGGCCTCCAGATTCTCCAGATCTCAATGCAATCAAGTATGTGTGAGATGTGCTGGAAAAATGTCTGATCCATGGAGGCCCGACCTCGCAGCTTACGGCACATGAGCATCAGAACTGGACCACGGAGCACAAGAAAAAGGTGACCTGGTCTGATGAATTCAGGAATGGTTTGAGGAACACAACAATGAGTCCAAGGTGTTGCCTTTTCCTCCAGATTCCCCAGATCTCAATCCAATCGACCATCTGTGGGATGTGCTGGAAAAACAAGTCCGATCCATGGAGGCCCGAACCTCGCAGCTTACAGGACTTAAAGGATCTGCTACTGACGGCTTGTTGCCAGATACCACAGTGTACCTTCAGAGGTCTAGTGGAGTCCATGCCTTGAGGGGCTATGGTGGTGGGTGGAGATAATGTTATGGCTGATCTCTGAATATTGTAGATAGATAGACAGTCTATAGATCACCCTTTCTCAACCTTTAGAAAACAGAGGAACCTTTAAAAAAATCTTTTCGGTCTCAGGGAACTCCTAGCAACTTCTGGAGGAACCCTAATTGAGAAACCCTGTGATAGATAGACAGACAGACAGATAGAAAGATAGACAGACAGTCAGACATACAGACAGAAAGATAGATAATTAGATAGACAGACAGACAGACAGACAGACAGACAGACAGACAGACAGACAGACAGACAGACAGACAGACAGATAGATAGATAGATAGATAGATAGATAGATAGATAGATAGATAGATAGATAGATAGATAGATAGATAGATAGATAGATAGATAGATACATACATACATAGATAGATAGATAGATAGATAGATAGATACATAGATAGATAGATAGATAGATACATAGATAGATAGATAGATAGATACATAGATAGATAGATAGATAGATACATAGATAGATAGATAGATAGATACATAGATAGATAGATAGATAGATACATAGATAGATAGATAGATAGATAGATAGATACATAGATAGATAGATAGATAGATAGATAGATAGATAGATAGATAGACAGACAGACAGACAGACAGACAGACAGACAGACAGACAGACAGACAGATAGATAGATAGATAGATAGATACATAGATAGATAGATAGATACATAGATAGATAGATAGATAGATAGATAGATAGATAGATAGATAGATAGATAGATAGATAGATAGATAGATAGATAGATAGATAGACGGATAGATAGATAGATAGATAGATAGATACATAGATAGATAGATAGATAGATAGATAGATAGATAGATAGATAGATAGATAGATAGATAGATAGATACATAGATAGATAGATAGATAGATAGATAGATAGATAGATAGATAGATAGATAGATAGATAGATAGATAGATACATAGATAGATAGATAGATACATAGATAGATAGATAGATAGATAGATAGATAGATAGATAGATACATAGATAGATAGATAGATAGATAGATAGATAGATAGATAGATAGATACATAGATAGATAGATAGATAGATAGATAGATAGATAGATAGATACATAGATAGATAGATACATAGATACATAGATAGAGTAGATAGAATGAAATGAAAGCTCCAAGTGCCTGGATTTGGCTTCCTTTGTTCCATATGGAGGTGACGGGGGGGGGGGGGGGTTGTCATTTGTTAAATCCTCTTGACAGTTTCCCAGCCGTCCCACCAGCACTGCCAACTCCTGAACTGAGATGAGGACAGACAGGGAGTCCTCTCCCTCTATAGCGGCGTTCCCTTTTAATTACTGTGATTAATGCGGTCACATCTGGATGTGGCTGCTGGACTGGTAAATGTCATCATCCATACAAGCTAACAGTCAGACTCCCGCACATTAACTTATTTAATTGTCAGTTAAATGACTTACACAACAACAATCTGACCCCGAGCAATAATTCTCAATGCAGCCACTCGCATATTCAGTGGCTTGTGTTTTGAACAAGGTTCCAGATTAATCTGCCGTGATGTTACCGTTCTGACGAGACGCATAATGCCGGCAGAGCGCACGCCGCCCTAAAATCTGGGAAAATGTCAATTAAATAGATTATTTCCTTTTATAGAGGAACTCTGATCGAATTAGAAAACGGGACAATGTTTTTAAAACAAAGAGCAGACGAAATATTGAAATAAAACCAATTTGCACTCACTTGCATGTATGGTGGACGTGTCCGATAGTCCAATCTTTCTGGAAAGAAATCTTTGCAATGGCCTCTAAAATGTTCCGACAACAGATACAACTACTGTAGACCCGTTTACGGCACTACTTAATCTAAAACCGGAATGCTTAACATTTTTTCAATTTAATCTTTTTATTCCACTTCTAACTGCAGCAAAACAAACGATAGCCAAAGCATGGAAATCCCCAACTTTGGGGGGTTGGCAGAAACAATTCATAGAATGAACACCACAATGTCACACGCCAAAATGATAGCCACTGACGGGGACCAAATCCCAAAATTCAAAAAACTTTGGCTCCCTTGGATAAAACACAGATTTTGCCTCCATACAGTATCAGTATTATACATTTGAAAAGAAGGCTACAGCTCCATCTGCTGACTTGATATAGAAAAATGAATGGCACCAATTTGTTTATTTTTCTATATTAGGCCAGCAGATGGAGCTGTAGCCTCCTTTTCAAATGTTTTCTGAGCTGGTGAGTGAATAACTTGTATAGCGCTACAAATGCAAAATAAATCGCCTCAAGGCGCTTTGCATCCAGTGACGTCCTAATCCTTCAGAAGAGGTGGGTCTTAAGTTTTTTCCTGAAGGCCCGATGGTTTTCTTCCATACGGATGTCCGTGGGTAGAGCGTTCCATAGCCGTGGTCCTTGGACTGCAAATCTTCGTTCTCCCTTTGATTTGTAGCGGGACTTGGGGATGTGGAGGAGGTTTTGGTTGGTTGATCGGAGAATGCGATTGGGGGTGTAGTGTTTTATCTTCTCGCATAAATATTGAGGAGCGTTTTCTTGTGTGCACTTGTGGGTGAGGCAGAGGGTCTTGAATGTGACCCGATCCTTTACGGTTAGCCAATGCAGGGTCCTCAGTGATGGGGTGATGGATTCCCAAGGTTTTTTCCCTGTTACCAGTCTGGCTGCCGTGTTCTGGACGACTTGTAGGCGCGAAATCTGATATTTAAGTAGTCCTATGTAGAGGGAGTTTGCGTAGTCGAGTCGGGAGTTGATGATTGTTCCAACTACTACTGCTATGTCCTCTTCCGGGATGAAGGGGGTGAGTCTACGCAGCAGGAGATGGTGCGATCTGCTAACTACTGATCCTATTTGTGCATCCATCGACATCTCCGCGTCAAAGATGACTCAGAGACTTTTGACTTTTTGCTGCTTGGTGTAATGGTCTATCCAAGAATGGTGGGTGGTGCCAAGAAGTCTTTGTTTTTGTCTTTCGGTTTGCGTGGAGGAGAAGGAGTTCTGTTTTGGATCCATTGAGTTTGAGGGAACTCTCAGTCATCCAATCATCGATCAATGTGAGGCAATTTTCCAGTCCGTGATATTGGTCTTTTTTTCCGGTGATACGAAAGTAGAGTTGGGTGTCGTCCGCGTATGAGTGGTAGCACAAGTCCTGTTTGCTGATGATTTTGAGGAGTGGGCGGAGGTAGATGTTGATGCTGTATGGAGCTGTATCTGAGCTGGTCTCAGATGTTTGCCTCCATACAGCATCAATGTCAAACATTCAAGCTGGTCTGAGATTTTGCCTCCATATAGCATCAGTATCACACATTTGAAAAGGAGGCTACAGCTCCATCTGCTGGCTTGATATAGAAAAACAAATGTCACCAAATATTTTTTTTTTGCTATATCAGGGCAGCAGATGGAGCTGTAGCCTTCTTTTCAAATATTTTCTGAGCTGGTCTGAGATATTTGCCTCCATACAGCATCAGTGTCAAACATTTAAAACGGGGGGTTACAGCTCTATCCGCTGGCTTGATTTAGAAAAATGAATGGCACCAAATTGTTTATTTTTCTATTTTAGGCCAGCAGATGGAGCTGTAGCCTCCTTTTCAAATGTTTTATGAACTGGTCTGAGATTTTTGCCTCCATACAGCATGCGTCAAACATTTGAAAAGAAGGCTAGAACGCCATCTGCTGGCCTACTGCAGAAAAATAAATGGCACCATACCATACATTTTCTATTTTAGGCCAGCAGTTGGAGTTGTAGCCTCCTTTTCAAATGTTTTCTGAGCTGGTCTGAGATTTTTGCCTCCATACAGCATCAGATGACTACAGCTTCATCTGCTGGCTTGGTATAAAGGAATGAATGGCACTAAATCATACATTTTTCTATATTAGGCCAGCAGATGGAGCTGTAGAGTCCTTTTTCCAATGTGTTCTGAGCTGGTCTGATATATTTGCCTCCATACAGCATCAGTGTAAAAAAATTGAAAAAGGAGGCTACAGCTCCATCTGCTAGCTTGATATAGAAGAATGAATGGCACCAAATTGTAAATGTTTCTATATAAGGCTAGCAGATGGAGCTGTAGCCTCTTTTTCAAATGTTTTCTGAGCTGGTCTGAGATGTTTGCCTCCATACAGCATCAATGTCAAACATTTGAAAAGAAGGCTTCAGCTCCACCTGCTGGCTTGATATAGAAAAAAAAATGTCACCACATGATTTTGATGATATTGAAATGATTACAGCATCAATGTCAAACATTTGAAAAATGAGGTTACAGCTCCATCTGCTGGCTTGATGGCAAAAAATTAATGGCACCAAAATTGTTAATTTTTCTATATTAGGCCAGCAGATGGAGCTGTAGCCTTCCTTTTAAATGTTTTCTGAGCTGTTCTTACCTCCATAAAAAATAAAAAAATAAAGTAAACCTTAAAAAGGATAGACAGACAAGCCTAGACAGCTAAACAGACTATATATATATATATATATATATATATATATGTATAGATTTTTTTTGTTACTATTATCATATAACTATATATGCATACAGTGTGTGTATATATATATATATATATACACTCCTAAGTGAAAATGTCCAAATTGGGCCCAAAGTGTCAATATTTTGTGTGGCCACCACTTTTTTCCAGCACTGCCTTAACCCTCTTGGGCATGGAGTTCCCCAGAGCTTCACAGGTTGTCACTGGAGTCCTCTTCCCCTCCTCCATGATGACATCATGGAGCTGGTGGATGTTAGAGACCTTGCACTCCTCCACCTTCCATTTGAGGATGCCCCACAGATGCTCAATAGGGTTTAGGTCTGGAGACATATTTGGCCAGTCCATCACCTTTACCCTCAGCTTCTTTAGCAAGGCAGTGGTCGTCTTGGAGGTATGTTTGTGGTCATTATCATGTTGGAATACTGCCCTGCGGCCCAGTCTCTGAAGGGAGGGGATCATGCTCTGCTTCAGTATGTCACAGTACATGTTGGCATTCATGGTTCCCTCAATGAACTGTAGCTCCCCAGTGCCGGCAGCACTCATGCAGCCCCAGTCCATGACAATCCCACCACCATGCTTGACTGTAGGCAAGTCACACTTGTCTTTGTACTCCTCACTTGGTTGCCGCCACACACACTTGACACCATCTGAACCAACTTGGTCTCATCAGACCACAGGACATGGTTCCAGTAATCCATGTCCTTAGTCTGCTTGTCTTCAGCACACTGTTTGCAGGCTTTCTTGTGCATCATCTTTAGAAGAGGCTTCCTTCTGGGACAACAGCCATGCAGATCAATTTTATGCAGTGTGCGGCGTATGGTCTAAGCACTGACAGGCTGACCCCCTACCCCTTCAACCTCTGCATCAATGCTGGCAGCACTCATGCGTCTATTTCCCAAAGACAACCTCTGGATATGACGCTGAGCACGTGCACTCAACTTCTTTGGTCGACCATGGCGAGGCCTGTTCTGAGTGCAACCTGTCCTGTTAAACCACTTTATGGTCTTGGCCACTGTGCTGCAGCTCAGTTTCAGGGTCTTGGCAATCTTCTTATAGCTTAGGCCATCTTTATGTAGAACAACCATTTGGGGTGTTCGCGGCAAATTCGAAAAGCCGCGGAACACCCTTTAAAAGTCTATGGGAGAAATCTAAAGTGCTAATTTTAAAGGTTAATATGCAAGTTATTGTCATAAAAAGTGTTTGGGGGACCCGGGTCCTGCCCCAGGGGACATGTACCAATGAAAAAAAAGTTTTAAAAGGAGAAGTTTTTTCGGAAACAGTGATTTTAATAATGCTTAAAGTGAAACAATAAAAGTGAAATATTCCTTTAAATTTCGCAGGTTTCCCATTGCATCAGAGGGGGGCGGGGTCACCCATACACATCACTGGGAAACCCCGGCGTTTCCTCTTTGCCAGAGGGGGACGGGGTCAAGTGACGGGTGGCCCCGCCCTCACCTACATAAGAGCTGTCAGGCTGGCGCCGCGTCATTGGCTAGGTGCCTCTGGTGGAGGCAGGATCTGTGTGTGTTCCTCACTGGAGTCGCTGGAGATCATCCATCGCTGGAGATCGAGAATTGGATTACATCGCTGGAGATTGAGCATGGATTTATTGAATTACATCGCTGGAGTCTCTTTTTTATTTTTTTATTTTTAATAAAGGACTTGTCCCAAGCCGTCTCCTGTGGTTTTTAACATTTTGACACTTTATTTTTGTGAAATGGTAGGGGTACAATGTACCCCTTACCAATTCACATAGGGGGGCCGGGATCTGGGGGTCCCCTTTGTTAAAGGGGGCTTCCAGATTTCGATAAGCCCCCCGCCCGAAGACCCCCACAACCACCGGGCAAGGATTGTGGGGATGAGGCCCTTGTCCCCGTTAACATGTGGACATCCTCCCCATGTTGAGGGCATGTGGCCTGGTACGGTTCAGGAGGGGGGGGCGCTCTCTTGTCCCCTCTATTTTCCTGCAGCCTGCCAGGTTGCGTGCTCGGATAAGGGTCTGGTATGGATTTTTGGGGGGAACCCCATGCCATTTTTTTTTTTATTTGGCGCAGGGTTCCCCTTAATATCCATACCAGACCTGAAGGGCCTGGTAATTGAATTTTGGGGGATCCCCACACATTTTATTTTTTATTTCTCAATGACTTTCAATGACTTTTATTTGTATTGCCGGGACCCGACGATTCATTACAGCCGCGAGTAGTTTTAAATGACTTTTTGTCCTTTAGAAATGTCATTTTGTGCAGAGACTGTTATAAACACGGGAAACGTGCTACTTTACAGGCATACTATAAACACCCCCCAGGTACGAAATTTAAAGGAATATTTCACTTTTATTGTTTCACTTTAAGTATTATTAAAATCACTGCTCCTGAAAAAACTTCTGCTTTTAAAACTTTTTTTTGCATTGATACATGTCCCCTGGGGCAGGACCCGGGTCCCCAAACCCTTTTTATGACAATAATTTGCATATTAACCTTTAAAATTAGCACTTTTGATTCTTCATGTTCATGTCCCATAGATTTTAACAGTGTTTGCGTGTTCGAACGCATTTTTTGCCTGTTCGCATGTTCTGGATGCGAACCGAACCGTGGGGGGGGGGGTGTTCGGCCCATCCCTAGTGTGTTTGTGTATATATATATATATATATATATAGATATATATATATATATTAATGGTGCAACGAATCGTCATTGATCCGTGATCCGTACGGATCAACAGCTTCGGTTTGGCACACACGTGATCCGCTGTGCAGGTAGTGGGAACCATCCTGTCAGCATCCTCACCATCCTGGTACATTCTTGCCATCCATGCCATCCACTTCATCCGGGGTTCCGTCCGGTCTCCTCCGCTGCCCTTTGGAGCCTGTCAGCCTACTAGAACGCCACCCGTGGCCGCGGACATGCGGCCTCCCGGTCCTGCATCGGCCATAGGAAAGGCCGCGGCTTCGACCTAGCTCCCAGAGCGGAGGCCATCTTGGTCCACCCGGTGGCGGCTGCAACAAGCTTTCCTGGCCTTTCTGATTGCCTGGAGTTCGCTCCCCTCCTGGATCAGCCTCTGGAGTGCCTGAGTGCGCTCCCGCAGCAACATCCGCAGCCTACACCTGCCTTGGGATAGGCCGCAGCGATGGCCTACCTCCTGGGGCGGTGGCCATCTTGCTCCACCCGGCGGCAGCCTAGGTGAGCTCCTCTGCCTTCCCTGACTGCCCAGTGTTCCGTCCTCCCCTGGAACGGCCTCCAGGCTGCCTTTGGCGGCTACCGAAACTTATGTTTATTTGTCTTGTCTTTTTTTTGCTGATCCGAAAAATGATCTGATCCGTGACTCTGATCCGAGAAACAATCCGAACCGTGAGTTTTTTGATCCGTTGCACCCCTAATATATATAGATATATATATCTAGATATATATTTATATATATCTATATATATCAAAATATGTTTTCCTTTAATACATTAAAAAAAAGACACTTTCATAGCGACCGCCAATCAAATTCTTCCATCCCCGTTTTTTATCTAAATGTAGACATCTGATTGATCGGTGTGTTTCTGATTTCCCAAACAGACGCACGCTTTTCTTTTGTCTCTGTATAATAGATTTGACGACTCTCTCCGCTCGCACAAATACACCTTGATTTATCCCAAAATGATCCTCTAACACTTCAAGCTGATTTCCTTTTAAACAAGGAGGACTAATGTAAGCCTGTCGGTCTTAAAGAACGGGAAAAAAAGCACATTTGCCTCGCTTAAAATGTCTTTTGATCTCAGCTTTCGGCGCAGGTTTCTTTAGTCCGCAGT
The DNA here is from genome assembly GCA_029206835.1 of Rana muscosa. Taxonomy (NCBI): domain Eukaryota; kingdom Metazoa; phylum Chordata; class Amphibia; order Anura; family Ranidae; genus Rana; species Rana muscosa. The sequence goes on from CM055125.1 coordinate 369,758,379, forward strand.
CAATCTGTTATATTCATGACGCTTTGCAGACGCGGTAAAAACAACTTTTGTTCCCATTACCCACCAGGAGCTCGAATCAAAGGCGGTATATTGGCTGATAAAATCTCAAAGGTGTTTGGGAAAAGTTGATTTCCAATGCATTTCTTTCCGATTTCTGAAGACGTGCGCTGATATTTGTTTGCAGTGTAATGGCTGTCAAATTGCAAATCCCGCTGGCGGCAGTAGACTCAATGAGGTGCCTCATGTTGGTATACTGGTACTCGTATTACCAAGCCTGCTGACCAATGGGAGGGGGTATGCAAAAATTGGGTTATGCAAGACCCTTGTAATTATCCAATGATGAGTTTCATTTTGTATCATTTAAATTAGATATTTTGAGGAATTTGCAGGTACAGTCCCGCATCTTGGACCACAACCCTGGTTTTGTGCTGTCCTCACAGTGAGATTGAGTAGGATCAGGGCTTTTTTTCTTAGACAATAGGTGCAGGTACACCCCATCTCCCGAGTCACCCCTTGTCTCCACCCCCTACCCACCTCCGAGCGCTGTCCCTTGGTTCCACTACCTACCCACATTTGAGCACTGTCCCTTGTCTCCACCCCCTACCCACATCTGGGCACTGTCCCTTGGTTCCACCCCCTACCCACATCCGAGCTCTGTCCTTTGGTTCCACCCCCTACCCACCTCCGAGCACTGTCCCTTGTCTCCACCCTCTACCCACCTCCGAGCACTGTCACTTGTCTCCACCCCCTACCCACATCTGGGCACTGTCCCTTGGTTCCACCCCCTACCCACCTCCAAGCAATGTCCCTTGGTTCCACCCCTACCCACATCCGAGCACTGTCCCTTGTCTCCACCCCCTACCCACCTCCGAGCACTGTCCCTTGGTTCCACCCCCTACCCACATCCGAGCACTGTCCGTTGGTTCCACCACCTACCCACCTCCGAGCACTGTCCGTTGGTTCCACCCCGTACCCACCTCCGAGCACTGTCTCTTGGTTCCACCCCCTACCCAAGTCCCAGTACCGCACCTTTTTGAGAATACAGAACCAAGTATCATTTGGTGGTGCTAAATAATGTGTATGGAATTTGTTAATGATAACAAGAAAAGCAGTAAAATTGATTCCCTGCAGCTAGCAGCAGTAGACCTCCCTGGCAACAATAGATCCTCCCCGCAGCAATGGAATTCCCCAGCAGCAATAGATCCCTCCAGCAGCAATATAACTTTCCCCCATCAGCAATAGACCTCCCCAGTAAAAATATATTGGCCAGCAGCAATAGATACCCCAGCAGCAAAAGCCCCTCCCAGCAGCAATAGAGATCTCCAGGAATAATAGATCCCCCCAGCAGCAATAGAGATCTCCAGCAACAATAGATCCCCCCAGCAGCAATAGACATCTCCAGCAACAATAGATCCACCCAGCAGAAATAGACCTTCCCAGCAACAATATATCCCCCCAGCAGCAATAGATTCCCCGGGCAGCAATATAACTGCCCAGTAACAAAAGAGCCCCCCAGCAGCAATAGATCCCCCCAGAAGCAATAGACCTCCCAGGAACAATATATCCCCCAGCAGCAATAGACCTTCTAGCAAAAATTTACCTCCTCAGCAGCAATAAAAAAAAACAGCAGCAATAGATCTCCCAGCAGCCAGCAACATTAGGCCCATGCCTCAACAGTAAATTCCTCCCAGCCACAATTGATCCCCCAGCCACATAAAGCCCCACCTGCAAGAATAGACCTCCCCAGCAACAATAGATCCACCCCAGCAACAATAAACCCTCTGGCAGCAGCAATAGATCTCCCAGCAGCCAGCAGCAGTAGGTCCCTTCATCAACAGTACATTCCTCCCAGAAATTGACCCCCCAGCAACATAAGACCCCACCAGGAAGAATAGACTACCCTACAACAATAGATTGTGGGGGCAGTCAGCATCCATAGACCCTCCAGCACACTCCAGCACCTCTTGCCGTTACATGCATTCAGATCTGAAGGTGCCGGAGCTGTGTTCCTTCACGTTCCCGCTGAAAACAATCCCTGAGTAGGAGTCATTGTTTGTTGCTTCTTTATGTCTTTCACTTTGCAACATTGTATAGGATAAAAGTGTATCACAACCCACAGTGCGGTCCTTAGATGCAGTCCTGTTCCTCAGGTCTCACTTTACCCTCTCAAGGTTCAAGCAAGCACGTCTGGACCCCACCAACTTACTGGAATGGCCCGTCCAAACCCCTGCCTCTAATGGAACCACCCACTTGTAGTCCCAATCCCAATAATAATTGCTCCATCAAGAGTGACACTGTGATCCCAAGACATGGCCCAGGACACAGCATCATCACGACTGAGGTCCCAACCTGGGTCAGTTTGCATCTATTCTTGGATATGGTGTCTGCATTTGTTTTCTTCTTCCAGAAAGGTTTCCTTTATTTTCACATGTTGATCCTGCCATTAACACACTTCCTGGCCTTGGGTGACCATACTCTATATAATGTCTTTGAAGGAGCAGGATTGTAACCCTAGGACAGGACTGCAGAACACCTCCCCTTGTGCTTCTGGGTATAGGGAAGCATGTGACCTCCTTCTATGATCCAGTGCTTGGACCTAATACTATCATTTAAAGGTAAGGGTGACATCATTGATCCCTCTAAATTTCCTACACCAGCGGCAGTGACTGCCATGGAGAAAAGAGTAGTGGGGGAGCACTGTGAAGTTGGATATAAGGTGGTTGGAGGCAGAATTTAAAGAGACCTTGCCACTGTATCCAATATAGGCAAGGGAACAGGTTCTCTTTAAATGGTCTGTCCACCCAAAGCGATAGTTGTATTTAAAGTGGAGCCTGGTGGGATGATTTAAGGGCAAGAGGTCTCTTTCGTAATTCCCAGCTCTGTTCCTGCACATCTGGCAGTTTTGGGTGTTTCCAGCCACCTTTGTGGCATTTGTACAGACCTGGGAACTCAGGGATAAGGGGAACCCCTCATAAAGGGTGCTGCAGGTGTGCAGACCCAGGAACTCAGTGCAGGGTGGTGGGAACCCCTCATAATGGGCCCAGCTGGTGTACAGACCTGGAAACTCAGCACAGGGGTGGTAGGAACCCCTTATATGGGCACAGCAGGTGTACAGACCTGGAACCTCAGCACAGGGATGGTGGGAACACCTCATAATGAGTACAGCAGATGTATAGACCTAGGAACTCAGCTCAGGGATGGTGAGACCCCCTCATAATGGACATAGCAGGTGTTCAGACCTAGAGACTCAGCACAGGGATGGTGGGAATCCATCATAATGAGCACATCAGGTGTACAGACCAGGGGACTCAATGCAGGGATGGTGAGACCCCCTCATAATGGACATAGCAGGTGTTCAGACCTAGGAAATTAACATAAAGATGGTGGGAACCCCTCATAATGGGCACAGCAGGTATTCAGACCTGGAAACTCATTACAGGGATGGTGGGAATCCATCATAATGAGCACATCAGGTGTACAGACCAGGGGACTCAATGCAGGGATGATAAGACCCCCTCATAATGGACATAGCAGGTGTACAGACCCAGGAACTCAGCACAGGGATGGTGGGAACCCCTCATAATGGCACAGCAGGTGTACAGACCTGGGAACTCAATGCAGTGATGGCGGGGACCCTTCATAATGGGCACAGCAGGTGTACAGACCAGGGGAACTCAATGCAGGGATGGTGAGACCCCCTCATAATGTGCATAGCAGGTGTACATACCCAGGGACTCAGCACAGGAATAGTGGGAACCCCTCATAATGGCACAGCAGATGTACATACCTGGGAACTCAATGCAGGGATGGCGAGACCCTATAATGGGCATAGCAGGTAAACCGGTATTGGAACTCACCGATAGAGTCCTGGTAGGTAGAAGCTGGGCTGTGAGGAGGAGTGGGCAGGAGGGGCGGCTGCCCTGGGCGCGGTGGGGATTTGTGCTAGAAGGGGTGCTTTGGAGGGGGGGATTTAAACTAGGAGGGTATATTTGTGTTAGGAAGGGGTTATGAGGGGGGGGGATTTATGCCAGGAGGTGGGATTTGGGGAGGGAGAGGATTTGAGCTGGGATGGGGTTTTTGTACTGGAAGAGGGCAAAATTTTGGTTTGGGGAGAATTTTGGCCTGCAAAGGGAATTTAGGCTTAGGGGATAAGTGTGAAGAATAGTGCTCACATTTTAGGGGGCGAGGGGGGGAGATTTTTGCTGATACATAATGTTTCTACATTTTGGGGATGGGGAGGGGCACCGTTTGGTATCTTCGCCCTGGGCTCTCGATGACCTTGTCCTGGCACTGGGTAGAAGAACCTGCCAGTGGATTTCATTTAATATCAACTACCAACAACCTAAATAAGAGTTCTGGGTGGGCTGTTTCTTTAACAAAATTTTGCTTCCCCTTCCACAGAAATAAAATGTATCCGTGAAAGCTTGCCAGTCTATCTTTTGCTCCTCTTGAGCGGCAGATATTGTCTGCGGATTCCAAGTTTTTCTTTTTGTACTGTGGCTTATGCTGCTTTGTGAAAACAAGACTGCCGTAATCCTTCAATCATATCCGCGATAGACAGATGATAAAAGGTGAAACACGTGTGATTTGTGTAATCACAAACAAACAAAAAGTTCTACTTTTGCAAAGAAAGTTCTGGTTAACTCATGAAGCTCACCGAAAAAAAATGAACGCATTTGATTCCTATTTATAATAAGATTGCATAATCACACTGATATGCAGCAAAAGCCAGAGATCTAAAAGTGGGCCTACCCAAGAGGACCATGTACCCATGTGGAACCCTAGGCCCTGCAGCCTCTTATAACAGGATCCTTCCTGTATTCACTGCACTATGCAGCCTTTCCCAACCAATTTACCCTGAAGAAAGCCTTGAAATAATGTTTAGGTCTTAGCGAACCCTTGCTTAACCAATTCATTGCTGGTCAGTGAGCAGAATGCCCTTTATATTGGTGACCATTCGGAAGAATGTCCCTTACATTGGTGATCAGTGGGAAGAATGCTCCTTACATTGGTGATCAGTGAGAAGAATGTTCCTTACATTGGTGATCAGTGGGAAGAATGCTCCTTACATTGGTGATCAGTGAGAAGAATGTTCCTTACATTGGTGATCAGTGAGAAGAATGTTCCTTACATTGGTGATCAGTGAGAAGAATGTTCCTTACATTGGTGATCAGTGAGAAGAATGTTCCTTACATTGGTGATCAGTGGGAAGAATGTTCCTTACATTGGTGATCAGTGGGAAGAATGTTCCTTACATTGGTGATCAGTGGGAAGAATGTTCCTTACATTGGTGATCAGTGGGAAGAATGTTCCTTACATTGGTGATCAGTGGGAAGAATGTTCCTTACATTGGTGATCAGTGGGAAGAATGCTCCTTACATTGGTGATCAGTGGGAAGAATGTTCCTTACATTGGTGATCAGTGAGAAGAATGCTCCTTACATTGGTGATCAGTGGGAAGAATGTTCCTTACATTGGTGATCAGTGGGAAGAATGTTCCTTACATTGGTGATCAGTGGGAAGAATGTTCCTTACATTGGTGATCAGTGGGAAGAATGTTCCTTACATTGGTGATCAGTGGGAAGAATGCTCCTTACACTGGTGATCAGTGGGAAGAATGTTCCTTACATTGGTGATCAGTGAGAAGAATGCTCCTTACATTGGTGATCAGTGGGAAGAATGTTCCTTACATTGGTGATCAGTGGGAAGAATGTTCCTTACATTGGTGATCAGTGGGAAGAATGTTCCTTACATTGGTGATCAGTGGGAAGAATGCTCCTTACATTGGTGATCAGTGAGAAGAATGTTCCTTACATTGGTGATCAGTGGGAAGAATGTTCCTTACATTGGTGATCAGTGAGAAGAATGCTCCTTACATTGGTGATCAGTGGGAAGAATGTTCCTTACATTGGTGATCAGTGGGAAGAATGTTCCTTACATTGGTGATCAGTGGGAAGAATGCTCCTTACATTGGTGATCAGTGGGAAGAATGTTCCTTACATTGGTGGTCAGTGGGAAGAATGTCCCTTACATTGGTGGTCAGTGAGAAGAATGTTCCTTACATTGGTGGTCAGTGGGAAGGAGGAGGAGGACACACCCAAAGAGCTCTCTCTGAGAACCAGCCTTTTTCAAGCCTGGGCCTTGCCTGCTAGCTTGGCCCAGGAATAATGCCTGATCCTGGGGGAGGCCCTGGGAGGGATCCCCCTGATGACACGGGGCCTAGTGAGGAGGAGGTGGAGGACCTGATTGTGGGTCCAGGCCCTGCTATGGATACAAATGTCTTCAGTCAGAAGATTATCGATCGTTTTAGGGCGATTGGAAGAGAGGAAGAAAAACTTAAAGTTTTGAAGGCTGAACACAAAACCTTCAAAACCAAATATTTCCAGGCCTGGAGTAAAAATCGTTCGGCCATGAAGCCTGAGCTACAGGAATAGGAGGAAAAGGTGAAGAAACAATCTTTATTATTGGAAAAGATGAAAGATAAAAGTGGAGCATTTAAAGAAAAATGTGATGAGAGGAGATTTGCCAGCCAGACAGCAAGTTCCATGGCCCCACCTGCTGTGGTGGACGGTGTCCTGACTGAGGAGCAGAAAGAGAAGGCCTTGTGCAAAGAGTTGCCTGGAGTTTCTGCTGGGACCTGTAGTTCCTCTGCTAAGTTTGCTGCACAAGGTATGCCTGCTGTTTGCAATGAGATTGCCTCACCTGAGCCTCCCTGTGGTGGGGGAGGGGATCAGCATATTGCACCATGTGCAGTGGAAGAAGCCATGGAGGTTTCACCTGTTGCAGTGTCAGACCAGCCTGCACTGTCCCCTGATGGGATTCCTGTTCTGATGGAAGAGAACCGGCCAGCTGAAGCTTCTACAAGCACAGCAGAGGGAACTGACTCTGCTGGGAAGACGGCAGGAACTGTGAATATTCCAGCAAGTACTAAGAATGACAGTAATGATAAAGCAATGGATGTGGTGGGTGGTGGTGAAGGGGTTAATACTGCTGGGAAAAATAAAAATGACATTCCTCCCCCTGCTCAGCAGAGGAAAGACTCATCGATTGTTCAGACCAAATCTGTACAATCGATATCTGCTACAAATCTGTCAGATGTTTCAAAACAAACAGATGGTTTATCTGCTGGGGGGAATGTGGGGAGTTATGCATCAGTTTTGGGGAGTCGCACCAAGGAGGGTGGGGGGAATGCTGCAAATGTTAGTGGTCACAATTTGGGGAGGTTTGGTGGTGGGATGGTTAGTGGGTACCAGAGGAGGAATGTGGTCCAGTTGAAGTGGGAGGGGACCCCACCAGTAAGGGGGAGGGTGGCAGAATTGGTTCTGGAAATGGGGTTTAGTGTTTCTGATATTTTTGCTTTGATTTGCCCCGTGGGGAGTTATGAGTTTTGATTTGTCCTTTTGTAAAGCCTGAGGGTTTGGATTTGTTTTGGGAACGATTTAGGAGGTGCGGGGGCCTTCCGCAGTGCAACGGTTGGGTGCCAAAGGTGATTTCCAGGCAGCCTCTGATAAAATCTGTCACGATCCTGGTGCGTAATGAATCTATACCAGAGGCTGATTTAATAGTATGGCTACGCCGATATGGTGAGGTCCTCGCTCCACTGCGGAAGGTCCTTGATCTGCATGGGATTTGGACAGGGGCCTGGACAGTGTCATTAAAATTAGGGGTGCTGGGAAATGTAGTCCAACATCTGCCCTGTTCAGCCTTTCTGGGGAGGGATAGGCTGACCATTTTTTACCAAGGTCAGCCTAAAGTCTGTAACAAATGTGGTGAAAAGGGCCATTTTGCATCTACCTGCACCCGTAAAAAGTATTCACTGTGCCAGGATCTGGACCATTTGGCTAAGGATTGTACCGAAATTCGGTGCAATTTGTGCCAAAAGCTCGGTCATCCTTATAGTCAATGCCCGGAGGCATTACATAACTTGCCAGGATTGGAGGCTGAGCTGCAGAGGCTAGATAAGGAGGATGAGGCCGCTGAAACTGTTGTTGTCCCTCCTGTGTCTGTGACATCTGTTAATTCGGTTCCCCCTAGTAATGTGGTCCCTGAGTCTGTCCCTCCTGTGTCTGTGACATCTGTTGTTTCTGATTCTGTTCCCCCTAGTGATGTGGTCCCTGAGTCTGTCCCTCCTGTGTCTGTTACATCAGTTTTAGTTCCCCCTAGTAATGTGGTCCCTGAGTCTGTCCCTCCTGTGGTACATAGATCCTCCAGACTGGCGGAAGCTGCTGGGGGGGCAGGTTTAGCGGATCTTCCCACTCAGCCTCCAGTCCCTGCCCCTTGGCAGCGTAAACGTGGTCAGGGGAATGTGGGGTTGCTGGATGGGGGTGGGGCTGATGGAAGGGTGTCCATACCCCATGTCTTACGCTCTGTTGATGGGGATTCGGATGATGAGGGGTGGGAGAAGATTAGGAGGAAGAAAAAAAAGAAGAGGAAGACAAGAAAAGCGGTAATTTCTTCCTCAGAGTCGGACCCAGGAGGGGTTCCTCTTGGCAACACTTTTTCTGTTTTGTCGGGTGATGAAATGTCAGATATATCTTTCTCTTTATCATCTATGGACGAGGGGGAGTCACGCAGTCTGAAGAGAGCTGTTTCTGGGGATGAAAGTGTGGTAAGGGTTAAGAAACGACTCCCCCAATCATCCTGATGGCATATCAGACCTGCCTTTGGTGATCTGCCCATCTCTGGGTGAGGAGCTCCTTTTCTTTTTCTGTGTTGGTGTGAGTTGTAGTGAGATTTATTTTCCAGTAATGACATGATTTTTGCTTTTGCTGTAAAGTTCTTTTTGTTTGAGAGCAGATTTGCTATATTTATTTTCATTTTTATGTAAATATGTATATATATTGTTTTTATGCTTATTGATTGCAAGTCCTTTATTAAAGAAAAATTGGGAAGAATGTTCCTTACATTGGGGATCAGTGAGAAGAATGCTCCTTACATTGGTGATCAGTGGGAAGAATGTTCCTTACATTGGTGATCAGTGGGAAGAATGTCCCTTACATTGGTGATCAGTGGGAAGAATGTTCCTTACATTGGTGATCAGTGGGAAGAATGTTCCTTACATTGGTGATCAGTGGGAAGAATGTTCCTTACATTGGTGATCAGTGGGAAGAATGCTCCTTACATTGGTGATCAGTGAGAAGAATGTTCCTTACATTGGTGGTCAGTGGGAAGAATGTTCCTTACATTGGTGGTCAGTGGGAAGAATGCTCCTTACATTGGTGATCAGTGAGAAGAATGTTCCTTACATTGGTGGTCAGTGGGAAAAATGCTCCTTACATTGGTGATCAGTGAGAAGAATGTTCCTTACATTGGTGGTCAGTGAGAAGAATGTTCCTTACATTGGTGGTCAGTGGGAAGAATGTTCCTTACATTGGTGGTCAGTGGGAAGAATGCTCCTTACATTGGTGATCAGTGAGAAGAATGTTCCTTACATTGGTGGTCAGTGGGAAGAATGCTCCTTACATTGGTGATCAGTGGGAAGAATGTCCCTTACATTGGTGGTTCCTTACAAGGTGAGCGCATGATCGATAAGCCCATGCAACAAATCTTTAAAGGGCTGCAAAGGGCTAATAAACATTGTCTGTTGCTATATGTAGTATCAAGTGCAAGTGTCAGGCTCTGCATTTATTTTAGTGTCCTGTAATGCTCTGCATAGCAGAACTCCTGAGCCACCTAGGACTCTCCCTATTTTGTGTAACACTATGAAGTTTCCTACAGGGCAACAAAACACAGGAATGACCCCCTTCCTGCCCTGGCGGAATTTCAGCTTTCAGCACTGTCACGCTTTGAATGACAATTGCACGGTCGTGCGACGTGGCTCCCAAACAAAATTTAGGCCCTTTTTTTCCCCACAAATAGAGCTTTCTTTTGGTGGTATTTGATCACCTCTGCGGTTTTTATTTTTTGCACTATAAACAAAAAAAGAGCAACAATTTTTAAAAAAACACTATTTTTTACTTTTTGCTATAATAAATATCCCAATTTTTTATTTATTTTTTAAAATAATTTTTTTTCTCAGTTTAGGCCGATACGTATTCTTCTACATATTTTTGGTAAAAAAAAAAAAATCGCAAAAAGCGTATAGTGATTGGTTTGCGCAAAAGTTATAGCGCCTGCAAAATAGGGGATAGAATTATGACATTTTTTTAAATTATTTCTTTTGCTAGTAATGGCGGCTATCTGCGATTTTTGTCAGGACTGCTACATTATGGCGGACACGTCGGAAACTTTTGACACTATTTTGGGACCATTCACATTTATACAGCAATTAGTGCTATAAATATGCACTGATTACTGTATAAATGTGACTGGCAGGGAAGGGGTTAACACTAGGGGGCGAGGAAGGGGTTACATGTGTTACCTGGGAGTGATTCTTACTGTGGTGGGAGTGGACTGACTGGGGGAGGTGACCGATCTGTGTCCCTATGTATAAGGGACACACCATCGGTCTCCTCTCCATGACAGGATGTGGATCTCTGTGTTTACACACAGAGATTCACGTCCTTGGCTGTGTAACGGGCGATCGCAGGCACCTGGCGGACATCGCGGCCGCTAGGCACGCACATTGGCAACTTAGTGACTGCCAGGCACGCGTATCGACACACTCGCGCGCCCCATAGTGGCCGGAGGAGCCGACGCAGTCAATAGGAGGCCTCCTGGACCTGCCTTGTGGCCGTCATTTGACAATGGCCCGGGCTCCAAGAAGTTAATATTATACTGCTACTCTTTCACTGTCCAATCAGGAGGCTAGGAGAGGAAAGGATACATCACTGTATTTTATAACCACAAGAGAGAAAATGGTGTCACACTCTTCTTGGTTATGCAGTGCAGCATGCAGGCAGTTTATCTTCTACACTGCAGGGGGCGCTATTCCGCAGCAACACTGCAGTTGGAGAGGAAGTCAAGAGGAGCATGATTATTGTATGGCAGGGGTCTCCAAACTTTCTAAACAAAGGGCCAGTTTTTTGTCCTTCAGACTTTAGAGGGGTCAGACTAGAGCCAGTGGGAGTAGAAAATGCCCTGGCGTCAAGTGGGAGCAAACTATGCCCTAGTGTAAGTGGAAGGAATAGTGCCTCACTGTTGGCTCAGTAGGAGGAATTGTGCCCCATCGTTTGTATCAATGGAAGAAATTGTGCCCCATTGTTGGTGTAAGTGGGAGGAATGGTGCCCCGTTGTTGGTGTCAGCGGAGGGAATAGTGCTCCATTGTTGGTGTCAGTGGGAGGAATAGTGCTCCATTGTTGGTGTCAGTGGAAAGAATTGTGCCCAATCATTGTTGTCAGTGAAGGAATTGTGCCCTTTCGTTTGTATCAATGGAATAAATTGTGCCCCATTATTGGTATCAATGGAAGAAATTGTGCCCCATTGTTGGTATCAATGGAAGAAATTGTGCCCCATCATTTAAATCAATGGAGGAAATTGTGCCCCATTGTTGGTATCAATGGAAGAAATTGTGCCCCATCGCTGGTGTCAGTGAGAGGACTTGTTCCCTATTATTGGTATCAGTGGGAGAAATAGTGCCCCATTGTTGATGTCAGTAGAAGGAATAGTGCCCCAATGTTGGTGTCGGTGGGAGGAATAGTGCCCCAAGAGCCGGGCAAAGGTAAACAAAGGGCTGCAGTTTGGAGACTGCTGCTCTATGGTTTCCTGGGTCAAAGGGGAAGCGATCCAATTGGATGCTGCTGCCCCATGTAACTCTAGCAGCCATCTTGGGTCAGGCAGAGCCTGTTTTAGGCCCTGTCTCCCAGGCTTGGCATGTATTTTGTGAGTGGGTAGAGTAGAGACAGGCACCCCACCTGGTAGAGTAGGGACAGAACTAGTGGCAGGAAAAAGCTCCTGACAAGGAAGGAAAGTGTAGGGTTCACAACTTCTCTGGACACCTTCCTGCTTGGGCATGAGTCGCCCAGACCGCATTTTTCCCCTCTTAACAGGTGCTGTCAGTTTGGCTGAACCCTGCTCTCTACACGCTGTTGAACCTGTGAGTGTTCCCGGGTTGGGCTGTCTTCCCACCGGGTTTATTGTGAACTGTCTTTGCACTATTTCAATACAAGTTCTTTCATCATACTGGGGACTATGTGCGTTATTGCCGCACTGCACCCCACCTACAAGCAGAGGTGTGCAAATCGCAAAGGCGGCTGAGCAGAATCACAAATGTTTTGGCCTCCAAAAGCTCTTCACTTTTATGTCTTTCAGCTGAGTGTTCAGCTGTTTGGCTGGAGTTTGGTTTAAAGCAGGAGCAGCTGTATATGAAGAGAACGTGGAGCCCGGGGTGCCCGGGAAGAAAGGTTCTCTCTCTGTACAAAACCGCCGACAAGTAGGTCAGACCCCTCTCCTCGCAGAAATGCATGCTTAAAATGCATAAAGAATGAAAGTGAATGCAGAGCGAGTCATCTTCAATTGTTGTCCTGCGCCGAGAATCCCCCGGTGCCCTTTTTTTTCCCTCTTTTTCATGCATGTGTAACTTTCTATAAGGCTGACCTGACTTTTTTTTCTGTAGCGTCTCTTGTACTGTGTCCCTGGGCAGTTTTTCATATCAAGGGCTTCGTTCTCTTTGTGTGCGGCGCGCGGCGGACTGGGGCCTGTCCTTTTAAAGCCTTGATATACAATGCATGGGCAGCGGTACGGCAGGAAATACACCTTACAATGCAAAGCGAGAGAGACGTGCCAAGCTAAAGAGCCAAAGCTTAATAAGGAGGATGAAGGTTTGTAATGGTGACATTGTGAGCTCATCATTCAGCCTACTGATGCATGCGTCCCAATATACAGCATATTCACCAATATATATGCTTGGCTTTGTGAATCTATTAGGTAATCTTGTGTATATATATACAGTGGGTACGGAAAGTATTCAGACCCCCTTAAATTTTTCACTTTTTGTTATATTGCATGCCTCACTTTGCCTCACTGTGTCCATCCCTCACTGTGCCTCACTGTGTCCATGCCTCACTGTGCCTCACTGTGTCCATCCCTCACTGTGCCTCACTGTGTCCATCCCTCACTGTGCCTCACTGTGTCCATCCCTCACTGTGCCTCACTGTGTCCATCCCTCACTGTGCCTCACTGTGTCCATCCCTCACTGTGCCTCACTGTGTCCATCCCTCACTGTGCCTCACTGTGTCCATCCCTCACTGTGCCTCACTGTGTCCATCCCTCACTGTGCCTCACTGTGTCCATCCCTCACTGTGCCTCACTGTGTCCATCCCTCACTGTGCCTCACTGTGTCCATGCCTCACTGTGCCTCACTTTGTGCATGCCTCACTGTGTCCATCCCTCACTGTGCCTCACTGTGTCCATCCCTCACTGTGCCTCACTGTGTCCATGTCTCACTGTGCCTCACTTTGCCTCACTGTGTCCATCCCTCACTGTGCCTCACTGTGTCCATGCCTCACTGTGCCTCACTTTGTGCATGCCTCACTGTGTCTATCCCTCACTGTGCCTCACTGTGTCCATCCCTCACTGTGCCTCACTGTGTCCATCCCTCACTGTGCCTCACTGTGTCCATCCCTCACTGTGCCTCACTGTGTCCATCCCTCACTGTGCCTCACTGTGTCCATGCCTCACTGTGCCTCACTTTGTGCATGCCTCACTGTGTCCATCCCTCACTGTGCCTCACTGTGTCCATCCCTCACTGTGCCTCACTGTGTCCATGTCTCACTGTGCCTCACTTTGCCTCACTGTGTCCATCCCTCACTGTGCCTCACTGTGTCCATGCCTCACTGTGCCTCACTTTGTGCATGCCTCACTGTGTCCATCCCTCACTGTGTCTCACTGTGTCCATCCCTCACTGTGCCTCACTGTGTCCATCCCTCACTGTGCCTCACTGTGTCCATCCCTCACTGTGCCTCACTGTGTCCATCCCTCACTGTGCCTCACTGTGTCCATCCCTCACTGTGCCTCACTGTGTCCATCCCTCACTGTGCCTCACTGTGTCCATCCCTCTCTGTGCCTCACTGTGTCCATGCCTCACTGTGCCTCACTGTGTCCATGCCTCACTGTGCCTCACTGTGTCCATGCCTCACTGTGCCTCACTGTGTCCATGCCTCACTGTGCCTCACTGTGTCCATGCCTCACTGTGCCTCACTGTGTCCATGCCTCACTGTGTCCATCCCTCACTGTGCCTCACTGTGTCCATCCCTCACTGTGTCCATCCCACACTGTGCCTCACTGTGTCCATCCCTCACTGTGCCTCACTGTGTCCATCCCTCACTGTGCCTCACTGTGTCCATCCCTCACTGTGCCTCACTGTGTCCATCCCTCACTGTGCCTCACTGTGTCCATCCCTCACTGTGCCTCACTGTGTCCATCCCACACTGTGCCTCACTGTGTCCATCCCTCACTGTGCCTCACTGTGTCCATCCCTCACTGTGTCCATCCCTCACTGTGCCTCACTGTGTCCATCCCTCACTGTGCCTCACTGTGTCCATGCCTCACTGTGCCTCACTTTGTGCATGCCTCACTGTGTCCATCCCTCACTGTGCCTCACTGTGTCCATCCCTCACTATGCCTCACTGTGCCTCACTGTGTCCATGCCTCACTGTGTCCATGCCTCACTGTGTCCATGCCTCACTGTGTCCATGCCTCACTGTGTCCATGCCTCACTGTGCCTCACTGTGTCCATGCTTCACTGTGCCCATGCCTCACTGTGTCCATGCCTCACTGTGCCTCACTGTGCCTCACTGTGCCCTTGCCTCACTGTGCCCAATCTCCCTACCTGATCTCCGGCGTTGTGTGACTTGACTGACGTTTAACATGGGAGTCTATGGAAGGTTTCGGGTCCCCAAATTCACAGGAAAAATTACCATTTAACATGGGAGTCTATGGAAGGGGTGCCCGGCTTTGAAAAATTGTGCTCCTCGGCCGTAGGTCCCCCAGACAACAAACTTTGCACACTTGTAGAGGAAGAGTGGGGCTACATGTGTACCAAGTTTGGCCAGGATCAGGCGCACAAAGCTGAAGATGGACACAGACTCGAGTATAAGCCGAGGGGGCATTTTCAGCACAAAAAAATGTGCTGAAAAACTCGGCTTATACTCGAGTATATACAGTATATATATATATATATATATATATATATATATATATATATATATATATATATATATAAAAAACAAAAGTATTAGGACACCTGCCTTTACACGCACATGAACTTTAATGGCATCCCAGTCTTAGTCTGTAGGGTTCAGTATTGAGTTGGTCCCCCTTTGCAGCTATAACAGCTTCAACTCTTCTGGGAAGGCTGTCCACAAGGTTTAGGAGTGTGTCTATGGGAATGTTTGAATATTCTTTCAAAAGGGCATTTGTGAGGTCAGGCACTGATGTTGGACGAGAAGACCTGGCTCGCAGTCTCCGCTCTAATTCATTCCAAAGGTGTTCTATCGGGTTGAGGTCAGGATTCTGTGCAGGCCAGTCAAGTTCCTCCACCCCAAACTCGCTCTTCCATGTCTTTATGGACCTTGCTTATACAGTATATTATACTGTAAGTAGATATTGTTGTGGGGTTTATTCCCTGAAACAAGTTAGCACTTTTTTTTT
The DNA here is from genome assembly GCA_029206835.1 of Rana muscosa. Classification (NCBI taxonomy): domain Eukaryota; kingdom Metazoa; phylum Chordata; class Amphibia; order Anura; family Ranidae; genus Rana; species Rana muscosa. Next base: position 369,773,907 of record CM055125.1, read on the forward strand.
TCTGCCTTTCCAACGACATGGTATCTGTTTTCAAATCTAAATTGAAGTGAGTGCTGAAACGCGTCGAAAGTCCAGATACCATGTATAAGTATTCCACATTCATGGACTATTAATTATGCTGTAAGCTATGTAATTTTGTATAAATAGTGCAATTTTTTTGCATTTTAAACACGAGCTAAACGTTTTAAAGGTATGTTCTTTGAATAAAATTTTTATTTTTATATCTATTCCCGCGTCTCTCAATGTCCCCTGGGGATTGCTGTTTCATATACACAATAAAAACTTGACAGAAGTTCCAACCTCTCACCACTCTGTCCAAAACTGTAAAAAAAATAGTATTGGCGTTAGTTATACTTTACATTCGTCCTTCCCAGGCGGCGTGGACTGTGCGTCAGTGAGCCATCCTGTTTTCTCAGCAGCGGGTTGTTAGAAATGAATACTAGATGACATAAATAAGGCGGCGGTGGGAGCGTGTTACGCTGGGAAGACACAAACAAGCGCGGATCTTTCTTCTACACAGAATACAGCGAGGTGAAAGGTGTAACGGAGTGGAGGAATAAAATCTTCCATGGTGACAGGAGAGACTCGTACACACAGGCGGTTCTCCCTCCGCCGCAATTTCTCACCTGATTGTGTTTCTTGTTGACAGCCGAACGCCGCGACATATTCACGACAGCAGACTTGTGAACCGAACATTGTCAGGGCTTTAAAAATCGGCACCTTCCCCTATCTCAACTGTCAGGTGTCTTTTTTTTAAATTTGAATGCCGCTGTTTAACGGCTCATTATAAAAGAGGTACAAAGTGCGCTGCGACTCTCGGGGGTGCAATTTTAGGTTATTGCACATAGATTATCCTAAGCTAAAACTCCAAGCAAACAACTCAATACAATGTTACAATACCGATATAAAAACTGTTATGATCTTTCGGAATTGTGGTTCTGCCCTTCCAGTCCTGAGATTTACACAGCTCTGCCAGAGAGGGGAAGCCAAGCCAGTGACCTGACTTTTCTTTAATGCAATAAATACAATTCATCAAGGTCACCTCCCCCCCCCCCCCAGCCTGTGATTGGAGAGTTAATCAAAAGAAGGCCAATGAGTCATATCTTTGCTTTCTCCTTCAATCAGTGTCCCTTGTCAGCGGGGACGGGACCAGAGGTGGGCAGATTTGGAGGTAGTGCCATCCCCGCCAATGCTGGTTTGGGACATCTTGGGTAAGAAGGTGGGAGTCCCCCGGGTTGTTGGTCATAGGAAGCAGGGCAAGGACCAAGGGATGAAAACAGGGCTGAGACAAGGGGTGGGCAGATTTGGAGGTACTGTAGTGCCATCCCTGCCCATGCCGGTGTGGGACATCTTGGGTAAGAGGGTGGGAGTCCCCCTGGTTGTTAGTCATAGAAAGCAGGGCAAGAACCAAGGGATGAAAACAGGGCTAAGACAAGGGGTGGGCAGATTTGGAGGTAGTGCCATCCCCGCCCATGCCAGTGTGGGACATCTTGGGTAAGAGGGTGAGAGTTCTCCTTGTTGTTTGTCATAGGAAGCAGGGCAAGGACCAAGGGATGAAAAGAGAGCTGAGACAAGGGGTGGGCAGATTTGGAGGTAGTTCCATCCCTGCCCATGCTGGTGTGGGACATTTTGGGTAAGAGGGTGGGCGTCCCCTGGTTGTTGGTCATAGGAAGCAGTACAAGGACCAAGGGATGAAAAGAGGGCTGGGACAAGGGGTCGGCAGATTTGGAGGTAGTGCCATCCCCACCCATGCCGGTGTGGGACATCTTGGGTAAGAGGGTGGGCGTCCCCCTGGTTGTTGGTCATAGAAAGCAGGGCAAGGACCAAGGAATGAAAACAGGGCTGAGACAAGGGGTGGGCAGATTTGGAGATAGTGCCATCCCTGCCCATGCCGGTGTGGGACATCTTGGGTAAGTGGGTGAGAGTTCTCCTGGTTTTTGGTCATAGGAAGCAGGACAAGGACCTAGGGATGAAAAGAGGGCTGAGACAAGGGGTCGGCAGATTTGGAGGTAGTTCCATCCCTGCCCATGCCGGTGTGGGACATTTTGGGTAAGAGGGTGGGCGTCCCCCTGGTTGTTGGTCATAGGAAGCAGGACAAGGACCAAGAGATGAAAAGAGGGCTGGGACAAGGGGTCGGCAGATTTGGAGGTAGTGCCATCCCCACCCATGCCGGTGTGCAAGGACCAAGGGATGTAAATATACCCTCACGCCATACATGTGAATAGATATGTTTTTGAATATAATAAAATAAAGAATATTAATAAAATAATAATAAATAACATAATAATAACATAAAGAGAAAATAAAAATAAATAAAATAAAAATACTTAATAAATAAAAAATTAAAAACTAATATTAATAAAAAAATAACAGCATTTTTTCTTGCACATGATTGGATGATGGAAGTCAGAGTTTCTGCTCATTTACTGAGCTATAGAGAAACTGCTCTTGCACAGGGTGCAAAGTTTATTTGTTTTTATTAAATTAACCCTCACGCCATACATGCGAATAGATATGTTTTTGAATATAATAGATTAAAATAAAAAACTTTAATATGTAATATAATAATCATAATAATAAATAAAATAATAATAACATAAAGATAATAAAATAAAAACAAATACAATTAAAAATACCAAATAAAAAATAATATTAAAAAAATAATAACATAAAAAATAATAAAATAAAATATTCTTGTATGAGAAGGCGGACCTGCTTTCTGGACCTTTCCCAATCGTTCTGGTGACCCTATACCTTGCCTATCTATCCATGGGCATCACATATGCAAACACCACCAGCTAGGTTTTTTATTTAATTCAACCAAGCACCTTGAAGCATTTGGCTCCCAGCGCTGACACTACATTGCTGGCGTTGGGCTCTGTAGAGGAGCAGGGACGGTGCATCAGCTGTCAGGTAGGCTTTATGTGGCTAGGTGGCAGTGTGGCTTTAATCCTGGCCCTTCTGCTGCGTCTTCACCTGCCTCTGCTTTTCCTCCTGAACTATCAGGTTCCACGTTGCCGGATCCATACCGACATTCATTATTCATTCACATCACACTCTGTAGGCAAGGCTTTTAACCCCTTCCTGGGCGTTCGGCCTCAACCCAACGGCTTCCTTCGGCTCTCCCGACTGCAAAGCAGGGTTAACGACGTCTTGAGTGCGATGACTGGCTTGTCCTTAGTTAGGATTCAATAACCTCCCAGGGGAGAACGTTATCAGGGAAGATTGCGTCTTTTGGGTCCTGATGGAACACTCAGGCGAAGTTTCATCATCATTACATGACTGGCTGCGTTCTGATAAACAGTCAACACGTTGAGCAACTTCCTATTTACCCTTTAAAGGGACTAGGAATGGAAAGATATGAAAAGGTTCGTTCTGGCGTTAGCCCTTAGTCCCCCGACTAGAGGAGAGCATGCTTGTATAGAAGGGGTGACTCTGCCAATAGCTTAAGCTGCCTTGGGGGCCAAAATTTACATGTTTGCCTCCATCAGAGGCTTCTCAGAAAGGCATTGAGCTTCACGACATGTCCCCTTTTAAAGCCAAGGACTCTATAAGATGAATACAGATACTAACTGGCATTACCAACTAATATGCCCACCCTTCAGGGGCCCGGTGACATCCCATGGTCCACCGTTCAGGGTTTCCAATTTAAAGGGTAAATCCACTTTTGTGGGGAAAAAATAGCAAATAAAATAATAATAATGCTATGAGGAAGGCTCCGGCCGAAACATGTTAGCACTTTAGATGTCGCACTGCTGTTAGTGCTCAATAAAGATTTAAGAAGAAGCAATCGAGTTGCCGGCATTTCTTGCTAAAATAATAATATAGCATCTAAAATTGCAATACAAGTCATATTGTGATTGAATGTTATTAAAAATCACCTTTCCTTTTCAATCTGCAGCCGCTGTCATTTTCTGTAAAATGCAATATGGCCACTAGGGGGTGTTCTGTACACAGATGGTATATGGAACGCCCCCCCCCCCCCCCGAAATGTTATTTCCTGCTTGTGTGACTGGCTCACAGATTTTTCCAGAAGCCTTCGGTCTGTGGCGGGGGGGGCGACAGCAAACATCCCACCCGATCCCCCCGCCTGGTGGGTGCCACTCACACGGTTGGGCTCTTGGCGGCGATGCAGAGCAGATTACGGGTGCAGAGGCGATAATGACGGGCATTTTCCGGATCTCCCTGTACATCATCCCCGCACCCCGTTACTGGCCAATACAATCGTTTCTCCTCTCGGCCAATCACGCTCCTCCTACTTCGGGAGAAGAAGCAGGAAGCCGAAAATAGCGAATATTAATTTGCTATTGTCACACAAGTGGGTGGGCTTGCGGTGCAGTGCTCTGCACTCTGAGCCCACCCTTTTTTTAAGCCAATTAGAGCCTCTGGCTATAATCATGTGCTTAACCACTAGCCGACCAGCCGCCGTAGTTATACTGCGGCAGGTTGGCACGGCTGGGCAAATCGCCCTAGCTGTACGTCTTTCCTTTAAGATGTCACAGCACGCGTGTCCCCAGAGCCGATGCGCTTGCCCATCGGGCGCGATGACCTCCGGGCACCCGCGATCGCTCGTGACAGAGCGAGAACCGGGATCTGTGTGTGTAAAGGAGACAGATTGTGTGTTCATTCTAATTATGAACACCGATCAGTCTCCTCCCCTAGTCAGTCCCATCCCCCCTACAGTTAGAACACACCTAGGGAACACAGTTATCCCCTTGATCGCCCCCTAGTGTTAACCCCTTCTCTGCCAGTGTCATTTATACAGTAATCAGGACATTTTTATAGCACTGATCTCTGTATAAATGTCACTAGTCCCAAAATAGTGTCAAAAGTGTCTGATGTGTCCGCCGCAATGTCGCAGTCCTGATATAAATCGCAGATCACCACCATTACTAGTAAAAAAATATATATAATAAAAATGACATAAATCTATTCCCTATTTTGTTGAGGCTATAACTTTTGTGCAAACCATTTCAAAATTGTCACCCTTTTTTTGTTTATAGCGCAAAAAATAAAAAACGCAGAGGTGATCAAATACCACCAAAAGAAAGATCTATTTGTGGGAAAAAAAGGACGTAAATTTTTTTTTGGTACAGTGTTGCACAACCGCGCAATTGTCAGTAAAGCGACGCAGTGCCGAATCGCAAAAAATGGCCTGGTTATTGAGCAGCCAAATCTTCCGGGTCTGAAGTCGTTAAAGCACTTGATTAGAGCCAGAGGCTCTAATCAAAAAAGGGTGGGCTTGGGGAGCAGTGAGCTCACCCACTTGTGTGACAATAGCCAATCAGGAAGCAGGAGGAGCGCGATTGGCCGAGAGGAGAAGTCATATTGTAATTGAATGTTATTAAAAATGACCTTAACTTTTCAATCTGCAGCCGCTGTAATTTTTTGTAAAATGCAATATGGCCACTAGGGGGGGGGGGTGTTCTGTACACAGATGGTATATGGAACCCCCCCCCCCCCCCCAGAAATGTTATTTCCTGCTTGTGTGATTGGCTCACTGATTTTCCAAAAAGCCTGCGATCTGTGGCGGGGGGCCGCAGCAAACAGACCACCCGATTACCCGTGCCCCGTGGGTGATACGCGGTTGGGCTCTTGGCGGCGATGCAGAGCAGATGATGGATGCAGAGTGACGGCAGTCATCTTCCGAATCTCCCTGTACATCCTCCCCGGTACCGGCCAATACAATCACTTCTCCTCTTGGCCAATCGCGCTCTTCCCACTTCCTGATTGGCTGGGAGAAGAAGCAGGAAGATGACGATAGCCAATATTAATTGGCTATTGTCACACAAGTGGGGGTGGGTCACCCTTTTTTGAAGCCAATTAGAGCCTCAGGCTCTAATGGGGCTGTAGATTAGGGGGCTGGGCGCATGGATTGGGGGGAGGTGGCACCCTGTATGGAGCGGCTGCCACTGTCTATTTGGGGATATTTATTATAGCAAAAAGTAACAAATATTGTGTGTTTTTTTCTAAATTGTCGGTTCTTTTTTGTATACAGCGCAACAAATAAAAACCGCAGAGGTGATCAAATACCACCAAAAGAAAGCTCTATTTGTGGGGAAAAAGGGATATTTTGTTTGGGTACAACGTTGCACGGCCGCGCAATTGTCCGTTAAAGTGACACAGTGCCGTATCGCAAAAAAAGGGCCTGGTCATTAAGGGGGCAAATCCTTCCGGGGCTGAAGTGGTTAAGCATCTTGTTATACTTAGCTCCCCTGTGCAGTTGGATTTGCACAGAGCAGCCCGGATCTTCCTCTTCTCGGGCCGCTCTTTTGTGCTCTTGGCCCCTCCCTCCTGTTGAGTGCCCCCACAGCAAGCAGCTTGCTATGGGGGCACACGAGCCGAGCTGCAGCTCCGTGTGTCCATTCAGCTCCGTGCGCTTCGGCCCGACCCCCTCTCTCTCCTGATTGGCTAACTGACTTTGATTGACAGCAGCGGGAGCCAATGGCGCCGCTGCTGTCTCTGCCAATCAGGAGGGAGAGTCCGGGACTGCCGAGAGATTGGTGGACATCGCTGGATAGAGAGGGGCTCTGGTAAGTATTAGGGGGGCTGAGAGGGGCTGCTGCACACAGAAGGCTTTTTATCCTAATGCATAGAATGCACCTTCTGCCTTTACAACCCCTTTAACCAGGGGTGTATGTACAGGGTTCACGGTTTCAAACCAGGCCCATGCTTCAGGAGGCCCTTGTGCCCCCTCATTATACACCTGGGTTAGGGTTGTCACCTCATCCCTTTAAAACTGAACACATATTAATTACACAGGTTCTGTGGCTGATTAAGGTGATAATTAAACCTACTTGGTGCCTGCATTAAAGTGGTTGTATATCCTTTTTTTTTTTTTTTTTACCTACAGGTCAGCCTATAATAAGGCTGACCTGTAGGTAAAATGAATACCTCCTAAACCTGTACGGTTTAGGAGATATTCACTTTGCATGCAGCCGCTGACGTCAGTGGCGCATGCGCTGCGAAGGTCCGGCAGACGCTCCCGGACCTTGCCGGAAAGAAGTCTCCCACGCGCATGTGTGGGAGTGACAATATCGCGGCTCCGGGCCACTCACAGCGCCGGGGCCGCGAACACAGAAGACACGCCGAGGGGAAATGTCAGCTCCCTCTGCGGTGACCGGAGTCAACTACCGACGCCTCGTTCTAAGGTAAGTATTTCATAATGAGTTAGTATGCACTGCATACTAGCTCATTATGCCTTTTGCCTAAATTTTTTGTGCGGGTATACGACCGCTTTAAATTAGCCTCAGAACCTGTGTAATTCATATGTGTTTGGGTTTATAGGGATGAGGGGGCAACCCTAGCCTGGATAGGAGGGGCGGCAGCGGCATGTAGAGAAACCAATGCCCTCCATTTCCTTTCTGTAGCCCCTAGGGCTGCCATTAGAAATCATGGGGGTGCCATACAGACAGGGCCAAACTGCTTAACCAGAGGCGTACCGTACAGGGGTAGCAATTGTGACCCAGCCCCATGCTCCTGGTGGCCCTTGTGCCCCCCCCATGTGCACCTGGGTAGGAGGGGCGGCGGCGGCATGTAGAGGAACCGAGCTCTCCATGCAACCGCTGAATGCTTGCTTCTCCTCCTCCTTCCTCCTGCAGATATTTAGCGGTTTCATGGAAAGCTTGTTTCGTCAACATACCGCTGCCGCCCCTCCTATCTAGGTTTACATAGGGGGGGCACAAGGCCCACCTAGAGCATAGGGCTGGGTCGCAATTGCAACCCCTGTACGGTACGCCCCTGGTTAAGCAGTTCAGCCCTTTCTTTATGGGGCCCCCATGATTTCTAATGGCAGCCCTAGGGACTACAGAAAGGAAATGAAGGGCATTGGTTGCTCTAGCTGCCACCCTATCCCTGCCCTGCTGCCCTGGGCCCCTGTGGCTCCCCTGCCCCCCCCCCCTGTGTACATACTGTATGCCCCTGTATGGGGCAGTTCAGCCCTGTCCTGCTGCCATGGGCCCCTGTGGCTCCCCTGCCCCCCCCCCAGTGTACATACTGTATGCCCCAGTATGGGGCAGTTCAGCCCTTTCTGCATGGGGGCCCTGTGATTTCAAATGGCAGCCCTAGGGGGATCACAAGAGTATACAGATTATTTGATATGTAGAATAGTTCAAGCATTTGAGCCTCACCTCGTTGGGTTGGAGTTACCTCCATGGAAGGAAAGCAAAAAAATCTCATCGTCTGCTCAGAATGAGTATGAAATTTACATCCGTCATACCGAATTCATTGTTGAATGTTTGATCTCTTCTCTCTACACCTGTCTGCAAATTTTTTCACTTTTTTTTTTGTGTGTTCTCCTTCCATAAAGCACAGGTTGTTCTTTTATTAACACGCCATTAATGCTGATGTACTTAATGTAAGAGCTCCCTGCCAATTCATCAGCTTTTATATTCTAATTATTTATAGCAACCGCCATGACTCATACAGACACTTTTGCAGAAAAGATTTTATTTTTCCTGCAAGTTTTATAATTAAAGCTGAACTCCAGGCGGATATAAAAGACGCTCATGAATCCAGCTCTGTAATCATTAATATATCTGCAGCGCTACCCCCAAAGGAGCCGATTGGTAGATTGGGTTATCTGTTCTTTGCCTCGACTGGGTGAAAAGCCTCAGCCCCTCTGACACACCAGGTTAAGCAAAGAGCATATTGCATGACTATTACTAGCACAAGTATAAATATCCCGCACATACCAGACTGGTTAGGAATAAAGAAGTGCATTATATTGTAACAAATTAACCGTTACTGGACCGCCCTATAGCAAATTTACTGCTACAGGGTGGCCCTTCTGTGCAGAATCATGTATCCAATATATAATTGATTCTGCAGTTCCGCCTACATGGGGCGCGCACAGAAGCTGATCTGCAGTAGACATGTGCACTGCCGAAAAATTGGTTTGTTTTTGGCTTTTTTTTTTCGGGTCATTCGTTATGATCGCAATTCCTAAATTCGTAAACTTGAAAATTCGTAAAATTCAAAAATTCGTTAATTCGTAAATGACAAAATTTGTAAATTCGTAAACGCGAAAATTCATAAATTCTTAAATTTGTGAATTTGTAAATTCATAAATTCGTAAATTTGTAAAATCGAAAATTCGTAGATTTGTAAACTTGAAAATTCGTAAACTAGTAAATTTGAAAAATTCCAAAATTCCAAAATACGAAAGTTCTAAAATACAAAAATAATCCCAAAATTCGAAATAATAACTAACTAATAATAACTAACTAATAAATTATAGGTATTGGAATTTCCTTTCAAATTAGGCTGTTAGTGATCGTAACAAATAAAAATGTATCTGCAATCACGAATTACCAGAAATAACGAATGCTGCATCTAAACAAATGGAACGGATCAAATTAAAAATAAAAACTTTTTATTATTATTATTTATTATTATTATTGTTTTTTATTATTATTAATTTGTTATGTTCCATTGGTTTAGACGCGGCATTCGTTATTTTGGCTAATTCGTAACTTTGAATAAATTCGTACTCATTACGTTTACTAACAGCCAAATTTGAAAGGAGATTCCAATACCTATAATTTAATAGTTATTTCCGATTTTTGATTTTACGAATTTACGAATGTTCGAATGTTCGAATTTACGAATTTACAAATTTTCAAATGTTCAAATTTTCTAATTTACAAATATTCGAATTCACGAATTTACGAATGTTCAAATGTTCAAATTTTCTAATTCGGAAATTCGAACATTCGTGAATTCGAAAATTCGTACATTTGAACATTCGTAAGTTCGTGAATTCGAAAATTTGTAAATTCGTAAATTTGAACATTCGAACATTTGAAAATTTGTAAATTCGAACATTTGTGATTTTTCAAATGTTCAAATTTACGAATTTACTAATTTTCTAATTCACGAATTTCCGAATGTTCAAATTTACTCATTTTCGAATTCACGAATGTTCGAATTTCTGAATTTTCAAATTCACGAATTTACTAATGTTCAAATTTACAAATTTACAATTTTACGAATTTTCAAATTCACGAATTTACGAATGTTCGAATTTTTGAATATTCTAATATTCTTATTTACAAATTTTTGAATATTCAAATTTACGAATATTCGGAACAGTTTGTTAAATGGGTTTTCGTTAATTCGGATGCTTCCGAATTAATGAATTTGTTGAAATTCGTTAAAAAACAAATCCAGAGTCAAACAATCTGCACATGTCTAATCTGCAGGTGCCAAGCACTGGATGTCCGCTGGCACCCGCCGATCGTCGGTAAAACACAACGAGTGGTGATCTGTAAACAAGGCAGGTCTCCGTTCTGTCAGGGGGGGAAGGGATGGATTTTGTGTCTCTGCAAAGCAGGGAATAAAATCCATTGCTTCCCTTAGTAAAAAGCAGCACACACTGTACACAAAAATACTGGCTAAGAACACAGTTAACCCTTTGATCGCACTAGTTGTTTAACCTCTTTCCAGCCAGTGTCATTACTACAATGCATATTTTTGGCACTGATTGCTGTATTCGTGTCGCTGGTTCCACAAAGTGTTAGAAAATTGTCAGTAAGTGTCTGATTGTCTGCCGCAATATCACAGCCCCACTATAAGCCACTAATCACCGCCATTACTAGTGTAAAAAAAAGAATATTCCATAAATATAAACCATAGTTTGCAGACGCTATAACGTTCACGTAAACCAATCAATTTTCTTTTTACCAAAAACATATAGTAGAATACATACTGGCTTAAATGTATGAAGAAACATTTTTTTTTTTATGTTTTTCATTGGATATGTTTTATAGCAGAAAGTAAAAAAAAAAATATATATATATATATATTCAAAATTGTCGGCCTTTTTCTGTTTATATCGCAAAAAATAAAAAAAAAGCAGTGATGAACAAATACCTCCAAAAGAAAGCTCTATTTGTGGGAAAAAAAATACATAAATTGTATTTGGGTACAGCTTTGCACGACCGCGCAATTGTCTGTTAAAATAACGCAGTGCCGTATCGCAAAAAATGGCCTGGTCATGAAGGGGGGGTAAATATTCCGGAGGTTAGGTAGGTGGCAATATGTACATATAGGAACAGGTAGAATGCAAGTCAAACACAATTCTGTAGACAAAAGAATTGTAGTAGTTTAGAATAAGGATCTATCTAGATCAGGTGTCAAACTGGCGGCCCTCCAGCTGTTGCAAAACTACAAGTCCCCTGAGGCATTGCAAGGCTGGCAGTTACAAGCATGACTTCCACAGGCAGAGGCATTATGGAACTTGTAGTTTTGTTACAGCTGGAGGGCCGCCAGTTTGAGAACCCTGAAGATTAATCTATACCCGGTAGTCTGCAAATCAGCATTGGGCAATGGCACAGATAACCTGAATGGCAATGGTAAATGGTATTGTAATACATTTTCTGCAGCCAGTGTACTATGCTGCTAGAGCGCACTCTAGGGTTGACTATACTAAGACCCGGGTGTACTGCAATGGTTCCTCTTTTTTTTGGCAGTGAGAAAAGTCCTTTCAGAACAGCTTGTCTAAAAAGAGAGCCCTTTGCCCTCGTTCCTCAGCCGGCTAACTTTGAAGCACAGTTTTTATGGTGGCGCACATAAGTTCAGTCCCAATAAAGTCTGCATGCAGTGGTAAGGGATGCTATTCAAATGTCCAGTCTCTATTAGTAAGGACAGGTCAATGGCAGTACTGAGCAAACTCTGTAGGAACCTTGGCTGAGGATGGTTGGTGTAGACCAGGGGTCTTCAAACTATGGCCCTCCAGTTGTTGCGGAACTACACGTCCCATGAGGCATTATATAACTCTGACATTCACAGACATGACTAGGCATGCGGACAATAAGACAAACTAAAGTGACCACCTCAACAGAAACTCAGGCTGGAGTGTCGTCGCCAGACACCCCGTCCTCACGCAGCTTGATAATGTTACCTTGTATACACTGGTGGGTAGAACCTGGGCTGGTTGCTAGAACAATTGCTAGTGGCTGGGCCACATTGCATCATTGGTTGGTATTGTGCAGGCAACCTGACTCTTTACACCCAATGATATTGTTCTTGTTCTTCAGCCGGCTAACGTTGAGGCACAGTTTTTATGGTGGCGCACATAAGTTCAGTCCCAATAAAGTCTGCATGCAGTGGTAAGGGATGCTATTCAAATGTCCAGTCCCTAAATGTTCAGTCTCTATTAGTAAGGACAGGTCAATGGCAGTACTAGTAACCAATGACGCCATCTTTAGTTGCTAGAATGCTGATGGGCAGGCTGCAGCACCATTGGTTGCTGTACCAGTGTCCTAGAAACTTGGAAGGGGGGTGGCATCTGGAGCATCCATGGAACACCGTATAACAGGGTCAAACATTGAAAATCCAATACAATCTCAAGCAAGTGTCCTCATTATACTGTGGTACCCACAGAAACAAGAAGTGGAAACAATGTTATATCGGTTTTTAATGCATAAAAGGGACACATAAGGCAGCAATGAACCTAGACATGCTCCAGCTACAGAACATAAATATGACTGTATCTTCAAATATCCATAGAAAGCTTTCTCATTTTATTATATTCGTCAATGTATTTAATACAAATACAGGACTTCGGGGGCAAGGCTGTCTCTTTTTTACGCGTCCTTCCAAAAATGATTTACAATGGACTGGATCATGTCCATTACCCATTAGGAGATGTGTGCTTCATACTCACGTCAAAAGTCTTTTATTATTACTGCAATAAACATCGGATTCATCCCTCAGAACAAAACCACATATTTGTTTTTTCTTTTTTCTAAACCGTTTTTATCCCTTTGAATACCACCTGTCCTCCAAAAACGTTTCTATAGACTATAAAATATCCTTCCTAATTTAAAAAAAAATAATATATATAATGGAATTTGCATAAGGCCATTGTCTGTAAACAAATGCCGTCCATGAAGTTAATATCCACCAAGGACATCCTTTTATAATCAACCTCAAAATCACTCTGCGAGTTCACGGTGAAACGCATAGATCTTTTTTAACTTTTTCAGCTCCTTTTTTTTCAAAAACCTGCTAATGGAGATCGCAGTCGATGGGTTGCAGGCAAGTGACTTTCAAGCCAGGTTTGCTACAAAAGGAGTCGGCATATTTGGAAACTAAATTGATTGCGGGAAGCAGATGAGAGTATAATTAAACAATATTTTAAGTAATATTGTGACGCTTGTAACACTTCATTTTTTATTGCAGATAATGTTTAATTAATCTGTACAATCCCAGAGGAGGCCAATCTATTTTTAATGAAAGTTACGATGGAAAAATACAGCAGTGATCATGCCGGTTCGGGAGCATGACAGAGACGCATGAATGGTTCTCGATACGACATATGTAGAGTTGGGTAGCTAATTGGTGAGGTGACAGAGAACTTTAGGCTATACTCAGCTGGCATGTAGTGGATGAAGAACATCCACCATTTCTGTTCAATTACGTTAGTGTTGCATTCAGTCTTCTAGGGTTCTGCCAGTGATGGTTAATTATTCAGGACCTTTAGGCTATACTTAGTTGACAGCTATTGGCAGAAGAACATCTGAAGTTTTGTTAGTGTCTTATATGGTCTTCTAGACTTTTGTCAGTGCTCTTTATGGTCCCTTTAGGGGAGGAAAGACCTCCAGGTAAGTTATATACAGTAATGGCCAGGCACAACCATGTGTGTCGGACAACTGTAGCACAATTCCATGGTTGGTGGTAGTGGTGGTGGTGGGGGGTAATTGACTGTGTGGTCCTCCTTAATGTTTATCTGAATATAGTCTAAAGCCTCATACACACGGTCTGACTTTTTGCCAACAAACTTCAAAATGAGCACGTTTGACAAAAAATCCGACCGTGTGTACGCTCCATCGGACAACATTTTTTGGTTTTCATCGGACAAATGTTCGGTCTGCAAACGGACAAACTTTTCGCCAACAAAAGTCTGATGGAGCAAAGTCCGACCGTGTGTACAGAAATCCATCTGACTTTTGTCCGATGGACAAATAAGCATGCCCAGAACCAATGTTAAAATCAACCAACAATAGCAGAAGTTGACCAAAGGGTGGCGGTAAAGAGCAGAAAAGAGCAGAAAAACCACGTGATGTTGGGAAAGTTTGCAGAAAAGTCCTGCCGTGTGTATGCTATGGGTGTGCCCGGCCAACTCCCTTCGGACAAAAATCCACAGAAAAGTTTGACCGTGTGTACGAGGCTTAAGAAAGGGTTACACCTCTGAAAAATACTGAATATGAAAACACTCATCAGTTGTCCCATGCCATAAAAAACATAAGTTGAAAGTTGTCTACTTCATGGCATTTCCCTCTCTTTCTGATATCGTGGATCATATTTGTGTTATGGTAACTGGTAGACATCTCCACATGACAAGGCGACAACCTAGGAGAGCTATTGGTAGACAGGGACATTTTTAATATAGGCAATGTTTCATTATTATGTACAATCCCTGAGGAGGCCAATTTATTTTTAACCACTTCAGCCCCGGAAGAATTGGCTGCTCAATGGCCATTTTTTGCGATTCGGCACAGTCGCTTTAACTGACAATTGCGCGGTCGTACGACTCTGCACCCAAACAAAATTGATGTCCCTTTTCCCCCACAAATAGAGCTTTCTTTTGGTGGTCCTTGATCATCTCTGCGATTTTTTTTTTTTGCGCAATAAACAAAAAAAAGAGCGACGATTTTGAAAAAAACACAATATTTTGTACTTTTTGCTAAAAAAAATTTCCCCAAATTTTTTTTTAATAATTTTTTTTTCTCAGTTTAGGCCGATATGTATTCTTCTACATATTTCTGGTAATAAAAATTACAATAAGCTTATATTGATTGGTTTGTGCAAAAGTTATAGTGTTTACAAAATAGGGGATAGATTTATGGTATTTTTATTATTATTATTTATTTATTTTTTTACTAGTAATGGCGGCGATCTGCGATTTTTATCGGGGCTGCGACATTATGGCGGACACATCGGACACTTTAGACACATTTTTGGGACCATTGGCATTTATACAGCGATCAGTGCTATAAAAATGCACTGATTACTTTAAAAATGTCACTGGCAGGGAAGGGGTTAACACTAGGGGGCGATCAAGGGGCTAACTGTGTTCCCTGACTGTGTGTTCTAAGTGTGGGGGGAGGGGACTGACTAGAGGAAATTACAGATCGTAGTTTCTAGCTATTAGGAACTCACAATCTGTCTCAGAACAGAACAGAGATTTGTGTGTTTACACACACACGTCCCTGTTCTGCCTCTCGTGCCCGCGATCCCTTGTGGCCCGGCGGTCATCGCGACTGCCGATCACGGGCATCGGCACCCCAGCGACCGACGTACAGCTACGACGGTTCGCAGGATCTTGCCGACCTGCCGCAGTATACTGACAGCTGCTGGTCGGCAAGTGGTTAATGAAAGTTACTCTGGAAAAATACAACAGCGATTGTACAGGTTCAGGATTGTAAAACAGACACGTGAATGGTTCTTGATAAGACATACAGTATGTAGAGTAAGGTAGCCAATTGATGAGGTGACAGAGACCTTTAAACTATACTCACTTGCCACCTAGTGGATGAAGAACATCCATCGTTTCCATTCTATTACATTATTGTTACAATATACAAAAAATTCTGCGCTGCTAGTGAATGTGAGCAGCTGCCAAACCTATAGACAAAAAGGTGCAAATACAATAACAAAAATAAATGGTAGCGCTGAAAAATAATAAATGGATGACACCCTGTGAAGAGAAGTGATAATCAAGAGTTCTATGTCAATAGTCCAACATAATAGGAATCCAATCACAAAGTCTCTGGTATAAATGTCAAAAAATATAGTTCGTGATGATTGTATGATGCTCAAAACATACTCCAAATAAAGTTATTCGTGACAATAACTCCAACAAATCTTGAGTGAATGTGCAAATAACCACCACCGATATAAAGGAGGCTTACCGAAATGAATGGACCATGATAGACGTACGTCTAGAGGGTCTGATCAAGCTTTTGATATGTATCCCTGAAGGATCCTCAGCTGGTGTTTCTCCAAGGGACGTCACTCACGGCAACCCACATTTAAGGGATAGATGAAAACTCAGAAGATGGCGGCCCAATGGTGGTATGCCCAAATTAGAAAACCAATGGCAATGGAGAAGGAAAAAACAGAAGGGCACATAGCATAATGCTGTTTGAATTTTAATGTAGGTAGATACACTTACATTTGAATGGTCAAACAAGCGCTTTCATATGATATCAGTGGCAACAGTGGAATGTCCCGACGCGTTTCGCAAGAGGTTGCATCGTCTGGGGTGTGAATAATTACATTATTGTTCCATATGGTCTTCTAAAGTCCCGTCAGTGACGGTTAACTAATTTGGACCTTTAGGCTATACTTAGTTGGTGGAAAGGGCAGGAGAACATCTGCAGTTTTGTTGGTGTTCTAGACTTTTGCCAATGCTCTATGTGGTCTCTTTGGGGGAGAAGGGACTACCGGGGTAAGTTATGCAGAGTAATGGCAAGGCAGGACCATGTGTCAGAAAACTGCAGCACAATTCCACACTTGGTGGTGGTGAAAGTAATTGACTGTGTAAAGCGGTCCTCTTTAATGATCATCATTAATGGGTTTTTTTAAAAAGCCCATTAACTGCACTCTGTTAGCCTATGTGTTCATGTACACATAGCGTTTTTTAGCGTTAATGAGCAGTGGAGTTAATGGGCTTTTTTCTGAACGCAAGAAATTTTCTTTTTAAAGTGCCATTTTTCGTCGGAAAAAAATGCAGAAAAACGTGAATAAACGCTCAAAACCGCAGGTCGCCAGCGTTTTTTAGCGTTTTTTGATCCATTGAAAAAAACAAAACAAAAAAAAAACCTAAAAAACGCTAACACTGAAAAACGCTAGCAAACGCTAGTAAAAAACACTGATAAAAGCTATATTTTAAAGCAGCTTTTTCTGCCAGAAATCTGGCATTCAAAACGACCGTTTTTGAGCTTCTGTGTACATGGAGCCTTATTATAGGCTTAACTGTAGGTACAAGTCCAAAAGTGGAGTTTAGCTCCACTTTAATCTGAATGTAGTCCTAGAAAGGATTAAAGAATGCCTGTCCCATACCATATAAAAGTTGAAAGTTGGCTATGTCATGGCAGTTTCCCCTGGTTTCTGATGATGATTGTGCTATGGTGTCTTATTATAATCTTCATTATTAACCCATGTGACGGCTGGGTGACAACTAATGCCGCGTACACTCGGTCGGAATTTCCGACAGAAAAAGTCAGATGTGAGCTTTTCGTCGGATATTCCGACCGTGTGTATGCCCCTTCGGACATTTCCGATAGACTTAGATAGAGAGCAGGTTCTCTATTTTTCCGAGGGCAAAAAATTTCTATCGGAAAAACCATGCATGCTCGGAAACAATTTGAAGCATTGAACTTCTTTTTCTCGTCTCTAGTGTTGTACGTCACCCGTTCTCAACGCTCGAAAGTTCAGAGAACTTTTGTGTGACTGTGTGTATGCAAGCCAAGCTTGAGCGGAATTCCGTCAGAAAAAACATCCAACTTCCGCTCGTGTGTACACGGCATTAGGAGAGCAATTGGCAGAAGGGGACATTTTTTTTAAAGGTAGAGTTGAAATAATCTATACAATCCCAGAGGAGGCCAATGTATTTTTAATAAAGTTATGCTGGAAAAATACAGCAGTGATCATACCAGTTCGGAAGCATGACAGAGACACATTCATGGTTCTTCTTAATAGGACATATGTAAAGTAAAGTAGCTAATCGGAGAGGTGACAAAGACCTTTCAGTTATACTCAGTTGATGGCTAGTGGCTGAAGAACTTCTACAATTCTGTTAGTGTTCCATACGGTCTTCTAAAATTTGCTCTTCTAAAAATGTAGTCTTAGAAAAGAACACCTGAAAAATACTGTACCGTATTTTCCGGTGTATAAGGCGACCGGACGTATAAGACGACCCCCTAATTTTACAGTTTTGTAAGATTTTTTGCCTGTACTCACCGTATAAGATGACCCCCCTTCCGAGGCTTCATATTTCTTCCTTCTTGTGGTTGTAAACGTTGCCAGAGGCTGGGTAGAAGCAACTTCAGCTGTGGGACTACAAGGCTCGGCGCCATGCTGTCTCTTCACAGGGGGAGGCTTTGTGGGAGAGTGTGCAGGTGACATGGCAGACCTCTTACCTCTATCCATAGGTGTGCGCAGCCTGTTGCATTAGGGTGTGCACCTGAAAGCTCAAAAACACGGTAGCGATCTCTCACTGTGTTCATTCAGAAAGGGAAGGGGTCGGGAAATGACATTACCCCTTCCCCCACTCATCCTGAAATATCATCTATGTGTGCCCACTGCAGTAGCCAATGGGAGAGGAGGGAAGCCAGCCATGCTGTGGAAGGGGACACCGGGCAGCAGGAGGAATTTGCACTGCAGGGAGTGATTAGGGTGTCCCTGGGCACACCTGGCACACCCTGTGCGCACGCCTATGCCTCTATCAGAGGGAGAGGAGTCCAGATGAGTTTGTTGCTGCTCTGTCTCCTCCATGTCAGATACCTGATCGTCATGTGGGGCAGACACAGGCAGTGAGCTCGGCGGCGGGATGTCTCTCTCCTGATCAGCGCCATTTTGGGCCAGAAGCTGTGGGGGCTGCATAGTAATCCAGGAGCCTGTGTGTTCCTGATGATCGGGAGCGGCCACGGGTCATAATCCGGGGGATGAGCGGCTTCGATATCCCCTGTTCTAGGGGAGAGGAGCTTTGGTGGGCATGCTGGATGGCTTTTTGTAGCTCTGTGGAGGAGCGGAGCTCCGGGATTAAGCGGACATATTCGATTGCGGCCAGACCACGCCCCCCGCGATGTATTACCGCACATAAAAGCTCATCTTATACGCCGGAAAATACGGTATATGAACATCCTCTTTACTTAATTTTACCAATTTGTTCCATTCCATATAAAAGTTGAATGTTGTCAGTTGTCTACTTCGTAACATTTCCCCCGGTGGGTTTTCTGATAGCGACAAAATTGCACCATGCTTGTGTTATGGTGTCTGCTTGTCATCTTCCTTGTAAACCCATGTGAAAGGGTGACAACCTTGAGAGATATTGGCACAGAGGGAAATTCCTTTTTTTTAAGCTAATGTTTAATCAATCTGTACAATCCCTGAGGTGTCCCATTTATTTTTAATGAACGTTACTTTGTAAGGGAGACCCTGTCACTGTGGAAATGGAGGAGAATATGACACAGGATTTACATTAAGGATTAATGCGAGGTTCCGAACTACTGTTTCTAAGCTGAGATAGCTGTGTTTTTGGTCTCTTCGGACTCTGTAGCTCTGGATTGGAACTTTCAATCCTGTGCCTGGATTTTACCAGGTGCCTGGAGCCTGTCTGTGTACATAGATGTGCAGGATTGTTGTATACTCAAACCTGAGGAGAGCTCAGAGCTCCCAGTTTGGAGACAGCTCCCAGTTTGGGAGACAGAAGGTCTCACCCAAGGATCATTGGTGCCCCAGCCAAAAGACAGGAAAGCTCACCCAGGGGTCAAAGGTACCCCAGCCAGCAGCCAGGAGGTCTTACTTAGGGGTCAGAGGTGCCCCAGCCAGCTGACAGGAGACAAGAGGTCTCACCCAGGGGTCAGAGGTGCCCGGAGACAGGAGGTCTTATTCCAGTAATTAGGTGGGCTCCTATTGGGATGTCCGGAGAACCCCTATCAAGACAGGAGTGGACTTTGCAGTAGGGTGCTGCGACTAAACTCTTATGCCCCGTACACACGATCGGATTTTCCGTCGGGATAAACTACGATGGATTTTTCAGACGGAATTCCCTTCAAGCTGTCTTGCATACACACTGTCACACCAAATTCCGACCGTCAAGAACGCGGAGACGTACAACACTACGACGAGCCGAGAAAAATGAAGTTCAATGCTTCCGAGCATGCGTCGACTTGATTCTGAGCATGCGTGATTTTTTTCTCCGTCGGAGTTCCCTACAGACATTTTCCGATAGAATTTTTTTCCGTCGGAAAAAAAGACAACGTGTTCTCTTTCTAAATTCAGATGGAAAAAGTCAGATGGGGCACACACACGGTCGGAATATCCGATGAAAAAATTCCATCTGACTTTTTCCATCGGAAATTCCGATCGTGTGTACAAGGCATAAGAGAGCCAACTGAACCAGTAGAGCTGGACAACACAGTTAGAGGGACTGGTAAGAAGAGCAGCTGTGCTGCCAACAAGGGTGCCAGGTGGCTTGGTATTTTCAGTTGACCATTGTTATTGTTGTGGAAGAAACCCTGAATGGGCAACTGATGTCTATGTGAATGTTCTGTTTTATTTAATAAAAATTGGCTGCTATGCCCCTAAATACAGTTTTGACTGCCGCAACTCATTGGAAAAGCATCTGCCACATGAGTATAATCTCCCCAATACACACAAAACACAACTGTGATCATACCAGTTTGGGAACACGACACGAGAGGACATATGTAGAGTAAAGTAGCTATTTGGTAAAGTGACAGAGACCTTTGGGCTATACTCAGTTAGCACTTAGTGATTGAAGAACATCCACAATTTCATTAGTGTCCCATATGGCCTTTTAGCATTCCATCAGTGCTCCATATGGTATTTTTAAAGTAAGCAGAGACTGCTGGGGGAAGTTGAATAGAGTAATGGCCGGGCACGACCATGTGTCATGCATCTGCAACACGATTTCACACTTCGGTGGTGGTGGGGTTTTTCGTGAAAGTCCGAATTCTGTGCTAACCACTCCCCTGTAATGTTATTTTTTTTAATAGAAAGCGTGGCATTTCCCAATGTGGGTTTTCTGATCATGACAACAATGGTCCATGCATGTGCTCTGGTGTCTTCTTGTAATTTTCATTTTCCATCCATGTGACAGATTGATGACAACTTAGGAGAGAAATCAGTAGACAGGCACATTTTTATTACAGGTAATGTTTAAATTGTCTATATAATCCCTGAGGAGGCCAATCTATTTTTAATGAAAGTTATACTGAAAAGGATAGCAGTTATCGTACCAGTTCGGGAGCATGTCAGAGACACATGAATGGTTCTTGATAGGACATATGTAGAGTAGAGTTGCTAATTGGCGAGGGGACAGAGACCTTTAGGTCATACTCAGTTGGCGACTAGTGGCTGAAGAGCATCCACAATTCTGCTGTTAGTGTTCCATGCGGTCTACTAAAATGTCATCTGTGCTCCATATGGTCTCTGGGGGGGGGGGGGGAGGAGAGATTGTCGTGGGAAGTTGTGCAGAGTAATAGCCAGGAAAACCATGTGTCAGACAGCTGTGACACAACTGTAAGTTTGGCATGGTGGGGGGAGTGCTTGATGAAAATTTACCAAGTAGTCCTACACCTTATAAAAGTTGAACGTTGTCCACTTTATTTCTGATGGTGACGACAGTGGACCGCACTTGTGCTATGATGTCTTCTTGTAATATTCACTTCTTGTAATATTCATTGTTAACCCATCTGACAGGTGGGTGACAACCTAGGAGACAGGGACATTTTTATTATAGGTATTGTTTAATTAATCTGAACAATCCCTGAGTAGGCCAATTACTTTTTAATTAAAGTTACGCTGAAAAAACACAACGGGGATCATACCGGTTCAGGAACATAATGCATGAATGGTTCTTGATAGAACATTTGTAAAGTTGCTAATTGGCTAGGTTGGCAGAGAAGTTTGGGCTGTTCTCAATTGGCACCTAGTGGCAGAAGAACATCTAAAGTTCTGTTAGTGTCCCAAACAAGCTTTTAGAGTTCCATCAGTGCTCCATATGGTGTCTTGAATGGAAAGGGGGTCTACGGAGGGGAAGTTGAATAGAATAACGGCTAAGCACAGACTGTGTCAGACATCTGCAACACAATTCGTCACTTGGTGTTGGTGGTGGTTTTAGTGGTATCATGTACCTGGTAACAGAGCCTGAAATGATGAGAACCTCTGACTAGGGGCCCCTGGTAGTGTGAACAGAAAGCGCAAAAGTACAGCATGGCACAAGTGCCTGTAGGTCTAGTCAGTAGCAGAGTGGGTATCCTCATCAGGCGAGAGAGGTCATCAGTAGTCTTTAGTGTAGCAGGTGGGCTGATAGACAGCTAGTTGATTGTAGACTGAAGCAGGCTGGTACCGATGACAGCAGGCAGGTAAGGCATTCACTAGTAGCAGACTGTAGAGCAGCAGGCTCAGCAGGATGTAAGGCAAGTACTGGAAACCTCAGGAAAATTAGCAGAGTCAGACAAGCCAGGTCATACATTGGCAAGACGGATCAGGTACAGAGGAGCAGGCAAGAGCGTGGTCTGGGTACAAGCCAGGGTCAGGGGCCAATCGGTGGAAGAGAAGCAAATGAAGCAGACAGAAGTGGAGGTCAAGAACGAGCCAGGGTCAGTGCAGGCAGAGTTCAGAGAGTGGTTAGACAAGCCGGATCAGAAACTGGAATCATGATGCAGAATAGCAGGGTCACAGGGCATATAGAAGGCTGAAAGACAAAGCAGCATTGATCCTAAGCACTGACACAGTTTAAATAGCCCTTCTAAAGGAACCATGTTGTCTACTGGCATGGCCTTCCTGGCAGGTGGTGTTCTTGATGAAAGTTAGAAATCTGTGATAAACACTCACCTGTAATGTTCTTCTGACTGTAGTCTTGGAAAGTGTTAAAGAACACCTCTGAAAAATACTGTATATGAAAACCATTCTTTAGTTCATTTTACAAATTTATTCTACACTATACAAAAGTTTAAAGTTGTCTTTGCCATTTTCCCATGTGGGTTTTCTGATGGTGACAACGGTGGATCATTCTTGTGTTGTGTGGTGTCTGCTTGCCATCTCCAAAAACGGCAGCTGTCTGCACACAGACACTGGGGGAGATTTACTAAAGTTGGGGTAGCTGTACATGGTAGCCAATCAGCTTCTAACTTCAGCCTGTTCAGTGAAGCATTGGCAATAAAACCTTGAAGCTGATTGGTTTCTAGTCAGAGCTACACCAGATTTTGAAGGCTCCAGTTTTAGTAAATAACCCCCAATGACTCCCTCTTGCATAAATGTGAATAACACGAGTAAAAGATTGGCTCCAGCTCCTGTTCTCCACTTGTAGAGACCGCCACAGGTGCGTTTCACCCTATTTGGGCTTAATTATAGAGGCCTCTACAATCAAGCCCCAAAAAGATAGAAACGCATCTTAGGAGTTCTGTACAGGTGGAGAATAGGAGCTGAAGCCACCTTTTGCTTGTTTTGTTCACATAATGCAACAGGGAATCGGCCGCCATTTTGTTGCACTCTGACAAGCCGATCTGTCTGTCTTGCACCAGTCTATTCACTTGCTTATCCGAATGATACAGGTTGCCTCGATGCTCAAGTGGGAATGGGCTCTGAAACTATTTTTTTTCATGACATTAAAGTTGCAACATTATCAAGGTTACATCTTTCACAAATAAAAAAAAGATCAAGGAGTTTTCTGTCTTTTGCGCACATTTTCTCTGCCGTCTGTCTTCACATTTTAAAGAGCATCTGAAGTATCAAACCTGCCCAGATTGCTCCTGCCATGCCATTACCTTTGCGTTTGTTTTGTGTCCCACCATCTCTAGGGGAAGTATGTTAGCATTTTCCTTGGCGGCTTTTATCGCCCCTGTTCCTTGTGATCTGGAAAGTAATTTATCGCTGATTGCAGACCTCCTGAACCCGACACAGCACGGCGCACTGTTTTCACCTTCCAGAAATCTATTTACATACTCATCTCAAACAGTTTTTACAAGATCTGTTGACAAACATCTCCCTTCGTTTTTTTTTTTCTCTTTTCCGTCAACTAACGTAGTCTCTTCTTTTTTATACATTTCAGATAACCGTCTACCTGCTCTGGAAAGGTCACGTTCGAGGCATCACGGCAGACCGCTTGCTACATGAGCCGAGGAACACAGATATAGAATTTGGCACTACGCCTATTATGGACGCACAAAGGAACATCAGCGATTGGGCAAAGTACTACACTTCGCACTTGGAAAAAAAAACTAAAAACTGTCAAATAAGAGGAAGAGGCGACTTTTCGTTTCTTTAAAAACTCTCCAAGGGACGCTGCGTCTGGCGCTTGTGTCAAATGAAATGAGTTAAAGAAAAAAAAAAAGAAAACTCTTGTAAACAGTGTTAGAGATTGTGGTTATATAAGGAGAAGGGCAGAACTTTGCCCCTGAAGAACTACAAGCCCCAGTCTGCCCACTGCTGTGGTTTGTGGTGCCTCAGGGGCTGAGGGCCACCGGTTCCAGTGCCTCATTACAAGGGGAACTCCAGTAAGGATATGGCTGGTGCACGTTACACGGTATTAGCCTATTGTAGCTTTGCTTGGTCATTTTTAATGGAAGCTGCAGAAGTCCCTTCACTGAGTTAGTTTCCAGCAGTTTAAAGTGAATTTAAAGGAAAGGCACATACGTGGGTTGGGCCATGTGTAATAGCAACTCATAATGGCTTCTCAGAATTCAGATTTTAATAAGGTAGCAGCTCTAAACTGAAATCTGATTGGTGGTTATAGGACTATTCACTTAACACATCGAAGCTTAGGGAGTACAGGGGGAGGACAAAATAAAGTAAACACCATATGATAAAGGACTTATACTGGTAAATACCTGATGGCCTTAATCAATGAAGAGTGCTAATTCTTAAAGAGGAATTGTCACCTTGCCCATGCCCACTTGACCCTTCTATACTCACCTCGCCTATGCCCCTTCCTGGAAACTGGTGCTAAAATCAACTTGTTGAGGGAGTGATGTCACTCCCTCAGTCACGTGACAGTGCTCAGATCTAGTCATTGGCTACTAGTCCCCATCATTGTCACAGGGCAGGGCATATGCACCCCCATACCCATATGTAGTAGAGAAAGGAGTGGCAGGCAAGGCAAGTATAAGTGGCATGGGGGGGGGCAGGTTGTCTTTGCAGAACACTGACACTTTTCCTATGCAAGACACTGTCCATTTAAGTGCAGCAACCCATAGTAGCCAAGCAGAATCCTTTGTTTGGCTAACTTAATTTCTGGTTGATCACCTTTAAAAATTAGCATGACTTTTTATTGAATAAGGTCGTAACTTTAATGGTTGGGTTTTGAGAGAAATATGAGACAACTAACAGAGTTCCAAAGAAGACAAATGGTGCTCAAAATACAGGTAACACACTGGTAACAATTTCACAGTTGGCTTATGCCAAACTGTAGGGGAAGATTGGTTGCAATTCAGAACCCTTTAGAAGGGAATAGAAAGCCTCCAGGATTTGCTGCAGAACTTAATCACTACTCTGGGACCTGGTCTAAAAAAAAAACAACATATGGGCTTTAAATGGAAGGGCCCTAGTCCTTATTAGGTGCTTTCTATTATTACATCTTTAGGTGTTTCCATTATTTTGTCCAGCCATAAGCTTCTTAGTGTCAGAGACTTTGGAGCTCATGCAACCACGCATCTGAAAACGGTATGCAAACCTATTACAAAACCTCAAAATCATTCTCTGGAGTTCTCCTTTCCATACTGAAATTGCCTATGTGCAAGAATGTAGCTGAGAATTTATAGATAGAGATATATTCATGTAAAAAAAAAAAAAAGATTTTATGGTAAATTTGAGGCACTGTTGCTTGTAAATGGTGGCAGAAACTTGCATATTTTATGTTCTCGTCTACGCAAATATTGCACACGTCAGAGGGCCTCTTGCCTCAGTCACACTAGTGTTTTTATTGTGCAGATAAGTGCTACTTAAAATTTTTACTATTTTTATTTAATGTCCCATTGTAGTTGTAGAAATGGGCTTTTAACCTAACATGCTAACTATGACACTGCAATGCCACCCTTGCTGATTATTAGGTGTAAGTGTTTGATCAGAAATGTCTGTGCTACCATTTAGTGTCCAAATTTTGCCCATTCTCCTATTCTGCAATAATAAAAATGACTGCATTACCATACTGAAAATAAAGGAACCATTTTAGTGCCACGAAGAACAAGAACACCTTTCTTTAAAATGAAGCCTAATCAACAGCCTTTAAAACAGGTCAGTTGGCTGCTATGGGAAGAAAAGAGCTTCATCTCCATCAGACATGGATTGGTTGGGCTGGTTTTCAGGTGTATAGATGTGAGGCACTGGATCTTCTTGTTCAAAAATCTAGACAGCTGCACTCTGAGAAACATCCGACTTTATTAGAACACTGAAAGCACTTGAATACAGCAATATGACATTGTGGGGACTGAGGGAAAGTCAACGTGTCTCACTCTATTTCTGTGCTTACTCAAGGTAAGTAAGCACTGTGATAGTACGAAACACGTTGCCTTTCTCTTTGTCCCCACAATGTCATATTGCTGTATTCAAGTGCTTTCGTGGTTCTAATAAAGTTGGCTGTTTCTCGGAGAGCAGCTGTCTGGATTTTTGAACAAGACTACCCAGTCCCTTATATCCATACATCTGAAAACTGGTCCAACCAATCCATGTCCGATGAATATGACACTCTTTTTTTCCCAGCAATCTGATATCATAGGGACAGAGGGAAAGTCAACGCATTTTTCAGTGCTTACTCACCTTGAGCGCTTATCTTGTGTAAGTGCTGAAATAGTGAGACGCTTTGACTATACCTCTGTCCCATGATGTCATATTGCTGTATTAAAGTGCTTTTATGGTCCTAATAAACTCAGATGTTTCTCAAAGTGTAGCTATCTGGATTTTTTTTTACTGCATACGGCTAGATGAGCTGAGTTCGCACCTGAATGTATGAAGGGTGTGAAGGACTGTGATGGCAGACCTACCTGGAGCAGTGGCATATTGTTTACTATATTAGATCTTCTTGTTGTTAAAGTTACGTATTGTCATAGACAAAATAATTTTATAGATTTTTCCATCTTTGGTTTGGCTGTTCTTATCAAGCAGCGCACCTCAGGGAAAGCACCCTGGGTAGGATCCAAATGTTGAAAAATTAATAAGAACACCACATCCAATGACCGTAGAATCCAATAAGATTATTTAATGTTAGGATTATATAAAAATGTTATCTTATGTTAATATCAAAAACTAGGCTTGTGCAATTCGTTTCGTAACGAATCGAAATTCGTCCGAATTTAGCAACTTTCGGACATTCGGAAGCATTCGAATTTCCGAACAGAGCAATTACGAATAAAACCGAATCCGAAATAAATTATACCGCAAAATAGCGAATGCCCGAAGGTCTTCGGCATAATTCGTTATGAAAAAAGTTACGAATGTACGAATCCATTCGAAGCACAATAACACTCACTCTGCTCTCTGCTTCTCCCTCACCATGCTGGACTCCCTCTCAAAATGGTGTACAGGGGGCGGAGGCTATAGCCGTATGAAAAAACGAAAGTAAAATACGAGATTTCGAAGCACAATAACACTCACTCTGCTCTGCTCTCTGCTTCTCCCTCACCGTGCTGAACCCTCTCAAAATGGTGTACAGGGGCGGAGCCTATAGCCGCATGTAAAAAACGAAAGTAAAATACGAGATTTCGAATCGTTACAAATAACCGCTATGTATTTAGAAAAGTACAAATCCATTCGAAGCACATTAGGCATAATAGGCAGCGTCGTTGTGAGAGAGACACGGAAAATTACGAATCAACGAACCCAAAAAAAGTTACGAAAGTAGGAGTTGTGTCCAGAATCAACGAAAAACAACGTACTCTACCGAAAGTACGAATTATAAAGCAACAAAAAATTCAACGAAAAATGTCGCTTGCAAAAATACGAATGAGTCCGAACACGAAAAATCCCGTCTAGCAAAATTACGAATGATTACGAATCAACAGGACCGGAAAGAAACGAACCGAAACGGAACAAATTTTTCCGTTGTGCACAAGCCTATCAAAAACTATATTTGGATTGTATGATAATTGGTGTGGTGCTCCTATTGCCTTCCCTTGTGAGAATGGCCTAACTAAAGCCAGTAAGGTCTATCAACTTAAATATGGAACTTCAATAACAAAAATATCCACAGCCTCACATCCATACATCTGTAAACAGGTCTGACATGTCCGGCCAATCCATGTCTAATAAGGATAATGTTCTTATTGCTCAAAGCAACCAACAGACCTGTTTTAAAGGCCGGTCATTGGGCTTCATCCCGAAGAAAGAAGTTGTACTTGCTCATGGCGCCCAGATTACCCCTCTGTAGTATAGGAAGAAAGACTGCTTGATACAGGTGGCAGTTATCATTGGATGAACTCTACATTTAACTGGAGTTTATTGGACTGATTAAAAAAAAAAAAAAAAAATGGAATACTTTGTATACTTTGAAACACCCTTGATCAAAGTGGTAGGAAATGTGAAATAATCATTTGTGATTGAACAGAACTCCAAATGTGGAATGATCAAATGGCAGTGTCTTGTCGCAGCGACCAATGTGTGTCACCCTTTTATTGTTCCTGAAAAGGAGAATCAGCTTCCTATGGCTATAAAGGCCATTCCTCTATCGGACACTTTTGCTAAATGAAGTTAAATATGATTGACATTGAATATAATGTGTGTGCCTACTTTAAATGTAAAAGGTACTTGTGATGTGCCACCTACAGTATGTAGCATTTGCTTACCTGGGTCAAAATAATCTCTTTACTCCTTCATTAATTCCTACAAAATATATTGTCCAGGTTTGCAAAAATATCACCTGTGACATAAAAAGGAAGCATTAAACTTGACAAGGAACCTAAGAGATCTAAGGCAAAATCCCGAAGCAGCGACCACCAAAACCACAATCATATCCAGTCTTGAAAACGTATGTAACTCACCCAAAATAATAACAAATCTATATTGTTCAGTTAAAATGACTGCTCACATGTGGAAATCCCATCCACTGAGGATTTCAACATGGGCAACAGAGATATACAATTGCCTCACAGTACTCATCATTCATGTTTATCTCAGAGCTTCCCTACCCTGGATCATATCCTGTTAAGTCTTCTAACATATTGGTCACTGCATGATGGACACTGCAATTCCCAATAGTCATTTTAGATGCTGCAGTTTTAGAGATGAACATCAACAAGTACTAGGACAACAATGAATGATTGTGTATAAATTCAGGCACTGTGCTGGAACTGGTCAGAAGGCCATGACCAGTGAGTTGGCTGATCAAATTACAGACCATAATTGTATGGTCTTAGAAGAAAAAATACCCACTGAATTCTATGGTTTTCTTACATCTAAATGAAGATCTAAAATCTTGACATTCATGCTCCTACACAGACTCTAAGGCCTCGTACACACGACCAAGAATCTCGTCAGGGAAAAACCAGTTGTTTTTCCCTGACGAGATTCTTGACAAGAATCTTGTCCCGGGCGAGTGTACACACGTACAATTCAAAAGAACACCCGTTCTTTTGAATGGCACGAACGCGGTGATGTCATCGACTACGACGAGCGTGCACTCATCACATTCGATGCCGTTGCCGCCATCTTGCTACACCCTACCTATGCCTAGGAAGCTACCTCGCATGCGTCAAAGTCATTTCGAGCATGCGCGGGTTTCCACGGCGACAGGTAAGTATACACACTCTCGTGTTTCTCGTCAGGAAACAGGCCGACAAGAATCCTGACGAGAAAATAGAGAGCAGGTTCTCTATTTTTCTCGTCGAGATTCTGGCCAGTTTTCTTGACGAGAAACCTGAAAGCCTCGTACACACGGCCGGTTTTCTCTGCAAGAAAGCTCTCCCGGCAGTTTTCTTGTCATTTCTTGATGAGAAAACCGGCCATGTGTACGAGGCTTTACAGTGGTCAGTGCGTGTCTATGGATCTCTACAGTGACCAGAGATTACCACACGACAGACTGGATGTCAGTGCAGGTCTGCAGATTCGTGGACCAGGAATTTCTGGGATGCTGAGCTTTGGGCCATGTCTGGGTTTAAAAAGGGATATTTAATAATATCACCTATGAAATGGTAATCCATATTTTGACACATTTGAAAAGGCGGAGAAATGATCAACTCTTTCAAAACCATGTATTGCCTTCTTGGACCATGACGCCTCAAGAAAACCAAATTCCAAGATCAATTGAAATGCCCTTTTTACCAAACAACTGCTCATCAATCAGACCACAACTAAAATTGTGTCTGAATTTTAATAGTATTTTTACCAGTGATACCTTTTGTAAAAAAGTTCTTCCATCCAGCAAATCCTTCCATCCAGCGGAGCTTATAATAGTTAATGGCTCCACCAGGAAAAACATCTATGGGCCAACTTCAGTTATTAAGATTGTGACCAGGCAGAGCTGACTTTAGATCAGGGTTTCTCAATCAAGCCCTGTACACACGATCGGATAACCTATGGATTTTCGTCTGATGGATTTGTCCATCGGAAATCCGATGAAACTGTTTTTCATCAGTCTTGGCCACACACCATCAGTCAAAAAACCGACCGTTCCAAACGCGGTGACGTAAAACACTCCGATGAGCCGAGAAAAAATAAGTTTAATGCTTCTGAGCATGCGTCGACTTGATTCTGAGCATGCGTGGGTTTTTTAACCGATGGACTTGCCCATAGACGATCGGAAATTCCCATCGGTTTTTTATCCATCGGAAAATTTTAAAACAAGTTCTATTTTTTACAACCGATGGAAAAAGACCGATGGGTACCATACACAATCGGTTGGTCTGATGAAAACCATCCATCGGACGGTTTTCATCAGTCAAACCGATCGTGTGTACGGGGCTTCAGGGTTCCATTTCTGCCCTTCAGATATGTTCCCACTGACACCATTGATCCTAACTATCTGTAAGGGGGTCATTCTTTCTACTGACCATTACAGTAATGAACCATGAGTTGTAGATCTAGTCATTTTTAGCAGGGGTTCCATGAGACCGGAAAGTTATTTCAATGGTTTCTGTGTGTTGAAAAGGTTGAGAAAAGATGCTTTAGAGACATACAATTCCAAAAAGATGTATTGCTCCAGTGGGAGACATTCGCCAAAGGTCCACTTCGAAGGACCCATTATGCCCCCCCCCCCCCCCATGCAACTACTGGCCAAATAAAAACACCTATTCACTGTATATCATTTGACTGCTAGATAAAAGTGAGCAAGATCTGTGTGACAGCCGGAGAGGCCCCCATTACTCTTTAGGCCCACATCTAGTATAAATGGGCCCCTGAGTCCCAGAGACCCCTTGTACAGCTGCACACATGGTATCTACGCATGCCAGGCTCAAAGTTTCTGAATATCAGAAATGGTACAGCACTGACGCATTTCAATATGGATTAATCGCAAGTCTAATGCAAGGTGGCCATGTTGTACCTTTTCTTTGTAAATTTTTCAAAATGAAGGATGCTGTAAATGCCGGATCATCTCTGTGTGAGCTACATGTTTTTGGAGTTGTATGCCTCAGGTGTGCATACAAAAAAATAAATAAAAAAAGTGGCCATTTTCTCCTGGTGTCACCCTGCCCAGAAAACAATGATTATATAAAGGTAGAAAGGTTACTAAGCAGTATACATTTTCTTGGGATATCCCAGGGGTCTCCAAACTTTCTAAACCAAGCTCCAGTTTAATGTCCTTCAGACTTAAAGGGGAGTTCCAGCCTTTTTTAAATGTTTATTAAAAGTCAGCAGCTACAAAAAGTGTAGCTGCTGGCTTTTAATAAACATACACTTAGCTGTTCCACTGTCCAGCGACGCGACGCCCGGATCTCCGCTCCTCTCCCCCCCTTCTCCGCCGGCGCCTCCATTCATAGTGTGGGCACCCGGCCGTGACAGCTTTCGGCTTCATGGCCGGGCACTCACTGCGCATTCGTGAACGGCGCAGCGCTCTCTGAGTGGACAGGCGATCGTCTGGGACCTGTCACGTCCCAGGTGATCGCCTACAGGCAGGGGCCGCCAAAAGGCGATATGACAAATCGCCTAGGCGGCCCCAGGGCGGAAGGAGGAAGTGGGACAGGAAGTCCCACTCCTACTGAAGCCCCCACTCCCCCCCAAAAAAATTTCATGCCAAATGTGGCATGTAAGGGGGCGAGGAGTGGATTAAGCGGAAATTCCAAATTTGGGTGGAACTCCGCTTTAAGACTCCTTTCACACTGAGGCAGTTTTCAGGCATTTTAGCGCTAGAAATAGCGCCTGTAAAGCGCCTGAAAACTGCCTCCCAAGCCACCCAAATGTGAAAGCCTGAGTGCTTTCACACTAGGGCGGTGTGCTTGCAGGACGTTAGAAAAATTCCTGCAAGCAGCATCTTTGGGTTGGTTTGGGAGTGCGGTATACAGCGCTCCCAAAATGCCCCTGCCCTTTGCAATGAATGGGCAGCACATCCGAAGCTCTTGAAAAGCGATTTGGAAGCACAGCAACACAAGCATTTTTAACCCCTTCTTAGGCTACTAGCGGGGTTAAAAGCATCCCACTAGCCCCCGAAAAGCGCCACTTAAACAGTGGTAAAGCGCCGCTAAAACGAGCAGCGCTTTAGCACTAACGCATGGGCGGCCCCAGTGTGAAAGGGGTCTTAAGAAGGTCAGACTGTGGCCATTGGGAGTAGCAAATCTGCCAGAGTCAGTGGAAGGAAACAATGCCTCAGGCTTGGTGATCAGTGGGAGTAAAAAAATTACATAGCACCTGTGGTCAGTAAGTAGAGAAATAGTGCACCATCATTGGTATTAGTTGGAGAAATAATGCCCAAATTGTTAGTGTCAGTGGGAGAAATAATGCCTCATCATTGGTGTCAGTGGTAGGACCAGCGTCCCATCGTTGGTGTCAGTGGGAAGAATAGTGCGCTATCATTGCTGTCAGTTTGAGAAATAGTACCCCATCATTGGTGTCAGTTGGAGGAACAGTGCCATATTATTGGTGTCAGTTGGAGGAAAAGGGCCCTATCTTTTATGTCAGTAGGAAGAAACGTGCCCGTGGTTGGTGCCAGTGGAAAAAATGGTTCCTCATCATTGGTGTCAGTGGGATATATAGGATCTCATATCAGTGGAGAAATGGTGCCCTCAAGAGCAAGATAAAGACAAGCGAAGGGCCGCACTTTGACATCCTGGAGACCACTGGACATCCTATTGAAGAACCTAAATAGGTAAAAAAAACATTTCAAGCTACAGTTACCAATAGAGTGTTTGCATATAAGCAACTTTGTTTATATGGAAACATTCCGTTGACCATTAACTGTACACAGCTGTAGACCGACAACCAAAAAAGATTCCCATTGTGCAAAAATTCATACATTCAGAAGCCAGAATGACACAATAGAAGTAATAAATATGAAATGAAATGTTGATTATTTGACCGCTTGGCTTAAAATGGCCAAACTTATCAAAAAGGTGGGCTTAGCCTTTAATCAGCTCACAATGTAGTTTTAACTTTCACGACATCACTACGAAATATAGTCTCTCCAGCACTGCGTACGACCAAAGCTAACCAATTAATATCACAGACGAGGGAAACATTTTTACTTGTGTTTGATTAAAAAAATTGTATTTTTTAATTCTGCACTTACAATATTGTATTTTTAAAAGATTATTTTTAGAGAATTATTGCTTATCTTATTGCGATGTTTATGTAAGATTTGAGAAGATAATTGAATTTATATTGGTATTATAAACACATTTTATTTGATTCTCCCTTAGGAATAACATTATTTGCTTTTTCCTCTTATGCTGCAATTAGCTCTTGTATACTATTAGCTCTATGCATGCTTTAGGTCTAGGGATAAACTTACGCTAACACTTTTACGGGTAACTGGTTTGTATAGTAAATGTAGACTGCAAAAAGGTATCTAGGATTTTCTGAAATGTATATGTAAATGTCTCCATTTATCGATCTAAAACGTACCAGAGTTTTCCATTTCCAGAGAGAAAGTGGAAGAGTTTACAGAGACCGATGCTTTGAACCTCCACCAATAAGCTGTTTTAGATGATCTGGCTACCACCATTGAAAGGGTGACTTTCCTAAGCTGGACATACAGGGCTTGATTTTTAACTATTTCTTGCTTAATTGAACAAATTTCAAGCTGCGAGTGGCCCTATAAACACCACCTGACTCCACAAATTTGAAAAGTCAAATGAACCGGTCAGAAATTGTTGGCTCAACATTGACTGAATCAAATCAGATGCAGTCACTATTTGGGTATTCAGCACCCACAGCTGCTTGAATACAATAGCTGGTGGTGAAAATTCCTCCATCCATATTGTTTAGAATTAACTGATTTAGAGAAATCTATGCTTTTATGGCTAGCCTTAAGCTGGCCACAGAGGGCGCGAATCCTGGCTGATTCAGTAAGGACCAGCTGAGATTAGAGCCATGTATGGGCAGGCTGAATGTAGCCAAGTTGATCGATTGATCAACTTGGCTACCATCAGCCTGTCAGATTTATCCCGCAATTATTGTCAGCGGCTATAGCCGCTAGCAATAATTACTGTGTGTTCTCCAGCCAGGACAGCTCCCCCCACCGGGAGAACACAAAAACTCCTAGCTCCGCAGGAAGGATTCCCCGTCAACACTGATTCCCCGTCAAAACTAGGGAATCGAGCATTTTGCATTCCTGCAACCTAGATTTCCTACAAATCGCTCCATCTATGGCCGGCTTTAGACATTAAAACATCCTGAATCCCACAGCAGCATTTCAGACCTACTCCTCTGTCTATGAGCTAATCGGGGGCCTGCTCAAAAAGAGCCCATCTACACTCGTCATTGTAAACAAAAGAATGAAAAATGAATAAGAGCTGCACTCCAATCTTTGCTTTTCCGGATTATTTTGTTAGAACATCCACAAAGTAGCTGTGACCATGATGTCTCCACCCAACAACCATGGTTGTAGCCTGATGCCTAGTACACACGACCGTTTTTTCCGTCGGATAAAAAACCAACGTTTTTTTCTCGACAGAATTCCTCTCAGCCTGCCTTGCATACACACGCTCAGACAAAAGTCCGCCCATCCAAAGCGTGGTGACGTACAACACGTACGACGGCACTATAAAGGGGAAGTTCTATTCCAACGGCTCCACCCTTTGGGCTGCTTTTGCTGATCCTCGTGTTAGTAAAAGTTTGGTGAGAGACGATTCGCGCTTTTCAGCCTTGTGCTTTTCAGTTCGTTACAGCGTGACGAATGTGCTATCTCCATTACGAACGCTAGTTTAACCAGACTTGATTCTGAGCTTGCGCGGTTTTCTGCCCGTCAGAAAACCATACAGACGAACGGTTTTCACGCTCTGACTTTTCGCCTGACGGGAAAAAAGAGATCCTGATCTCTTTTTTTGACCGGCAGTATTCCCGTCTGAAAAACTGCGATGGAGCATACACACGGCCGGGATTCCCGACGAAAAGCTCTCATAGCAGTTTTCCCGTCTGAAAAAACGGTCGTGTGTACGAGACATGAGATGTGTTTCAGATGGACTTCAGAACTACATTGTCCTTCAGTGTGGCCAACTTCTTACATGGACAGCCTAATCTTGGATAGTTACTGTAAAGCATTGCATTTCTAATCCTAGCCATACACACATGGGCTTAACAGCATGGATGGATGAAGCTGCCAGAATACCCCAACATTTACTGCATCTAAAGTTTCTGTACAATTGACACTTTTCAACCCAGCTACTTTGATTTTCACTTGAAGTTTGCTAAGCCAGGTGGTGCTAACAGGGCCACCCATGGCTTGAATTTTGGCCTTATCAGCGGGAATTAACTGAAATTTGAGTAGTATATGGCCAGCTTAAGGCTGGGCAATGTTTGCATGAAAAAAAGGCAATGAGCTCCAATTGGTGGTAGCCACTGAACACTGTTTACCAGTTGACCAACAGTGATTCTAATCAATCTGGTACGCCATGGCAGGAGAGGTATGCATACTTGCCCACTTTCTGCCTAAAAGTTCAAAACCAGTACATTTAAAACTGCAGTTGCTATGAAGTGAAAGAGTCACCAATGATTTTTATAAATAGCAAAAGCTTGCTATGGGGGCAACTGCTCCAGATCTATGGAGATCAAGGGACCCCCACCATGACTCCAGCATCCCTTATTTACCAACTGTGCACTCACATTGCATTTTGTAAAAAATAAAGCAGTGTTTTCTGTTACTTTACATCCCCATTCTCTTTTATTGTCTGTCTGAGTCCTAGGAGGTTTATGAAAGAAGGAAATTATATCCAATTTTATTATTACCGTCTTAAGACAGACCTTGTACCTAAAAACGAAGGTCCAATTTTTACATATACTTACCTTTCCCAGGCTTCCACTCACAGCACTTGGGCCCCTTTCACACTGGAGCGGTTTGCAGGCGCTATTGCACTAAAAATAGCACCTGCAAACCGACCCTAAACAGCGGCTGCTGTTTCTCCAGTGTGAAAGCTCGAGGGCTTTCACACTGGAGCGGTGCATTAGCAGGACCACTCCAAAAGTCCTGCTAGCAGCATTTTTGGAGCGGTGAGAGGAACGGTGTGTTTACCGCTCCTCCACCGCTCCTTCCCATTGAAAGCAATGGGAAACCGCGGCTATACTGCCGGTGGTATTAACCCTTTGTCGTCCACTAGCGGGGGTTAAAACGGCACCGCTAGCGGCCAAATACCGCCGAAATTTTGACGGTATAGCGCCGCTAAAAATAGGGGCACTATACCGCCAGCGCACCTCCCGCCCCAGTGTGAAAGGGGCCTTAGGCCAAATTGATGTCATCCTCCTTCTAGCAAGATCCAAGGAATCTAGAGTGCTCCAAATCTCATTGAGAAGAAGCCCCTAGCAATGTGCTACAGTGGGGTTGATTTACTAAAACTGGAGAGAGCAAGATTAGGTGTAGCCCTGCACAGAAGCCAATCAGCATCCCAGTTTGTTTATCATAGCTTAATTGAATAAGGTTGGAAGCTGATTGGCTACCATGCCCAGCTGCACCAGATTTTGCACTCTCCAGTGTTAGTAAATCAAACCCAGTGTCTTCTTGGAGTACTCGTCATTCCTAGCATTCTTGACGGAGGATGATGCGCCATGGAAAGGGGAGTATAATTTTTTTTTTTCTTACCCAACAGATCCTGTTTACGTCTTTATTTGAAGAATTTTAGCAAAGGGAAGGGGACAAATGTAAATGATGGACCTTGTATGTAGTGCAAGGTCATCTTTAAAGATAATAGGGGTTGATTTACTAAAACTGGAGAGTGCAAAATCTGGTGCAGCTGTGCATGGTAGCCAATCAGCTTCTAACTTGAGTTTGTTCAATTTAGGCTCGTACACACGACCGGTTTTCTCAGCAAGAAAACTTCTGGGAGAGCTTTTTGCAGAGAAAACCGTTCATGTGTATGGTTTCTTGACAGGAAAACTGCCGGGAATCTCAACGAGAAAAATAGAGAACCTGCTCTCTATTTTTCTCGTCGGGATTCTCGGCAGAGTTTTCCTGCTGAGAAAAACGGTCGTCTGTATGCTTACCTGGTCCAAGGTAAACCCGTGCATTCTCGAAAAGACTTTGACGCATGCACTGTAGCATACAAGGTTAGTGTGGGGTGTAGCAAGATGGCGGCGACGGCATCAAATGTGACGAGCGCCGGCTCGTCGTAGTCGATGACGTCACTGCGTTCTTTTGAATAGTTGTGTGTGTACACAGGGCTTGGCAAGACAAGCTTGCCAGGAATCCCGTCGAGAAAACCAACGTTTTTTTTTTCCGACGGGATTCCCACCCGTGTGTACAGGGCTTTAAGCTTTAAAACTGGAAGCTGATTGGTTTCTGTGCACCAGATTTTGCACTCTCCAGTTTTAGTAAATTAACCCCATTGCCTAGAAAAATTACTTACTTTTTTGCGTAGCATAGGGAACGGTTAGAATCTCTCTCTTTTTTTTGCCATCTGTCCAAGCCTCCACACCTCCTGTCCCAAGAACACAACCGTATGTGAGAGAAATCTCTCCAGAGTGAGGGCAATTTCCACTTGTCACCAGAAATGCTAATTTTTCAGATGTGAAATATTGGATCTCCCATGACTTTCTGCTTCAGGACAATGGTCACCAGGTCAAACAGAGGGGTAAACCTCCCCAGGGGAAAACACAGACAGCAATGACAACCTGACAGAGGTTCATTTCCTACTTTAGCCAAAACTAAAAATAAACATTTTGGCTAGAGATGCAGTTTTAAAAATAATGTTTTTTTTTTTTTTTTAAGATGTTGGAAAAACCCAGATTAGGTTTGACCTACTGTGGCTTTTTCCACTACCCCTGAGGGCTCATATACACAAGCAACTATTACTACAGTAATACAGTGACAAGTGACATTGGTGATATGGTGACATGAAAGTCACTGGGGCAGATGATTAATGGCCAGCTATGAATGGCTAAGGAAACAGATGTATGCCTGTGGGCAGTATGTGACCACTGCAGATGTTCTCCAAGACATAAAGCTTTTTAAATGCCAACACAAGAGTCATAACTTATCTAAGAAGGTATGTACAACGTTGTACCAGCAGGCCCTATTGGCAACATGCATGACTGACAATACTCACCTATTTTGTTGTGCCATGTTTGTACCTTGATTTATAAAGTTCTCTGCCTTTTTATAGAGTCAGCAGTCCTGGCAAAATACCTTAGTAGGACAGTCACTCTTTGTGTCGAACAGCACGGGTACTTTCCTCAATTTTATGTCACAGTCGCAGACAAAAACTTTCAGCCCTTCTGATGTAAAACAAAAGTTATAAGCCAACTCCCATTTTACTCCCAAATTCAATGTAGTCTTCAGGACAGTATCTGCACAGGATCAATCAAACAGTAGCTACCCTTGGAATTACAGTGCCTTGAAAAAGTATTCATACCCCTTGACATTTTCCACATTTTGTCATGTTACAACCAAACACGTAAATGTATTTTATTGGGATTTTATGTGATAGACTGTAACGACACCCCAAGTATGAGAGGGGTTAAAGCCGTTTAGGATATTCCATTCCCGAACACCAAGGCAGCTACCGACACTCCAGTCAGGCGAACAAGACCCATACGAATAATTCTCCCCCAAATATGAGACGAAGCTCCGTGTTGAAGGTCAAACAGGAATATGAACTTTATTGGAAAGAATACAGGCTCTTTATATACACTTGAGAATACTGCAGTAACCACATGAACAATGACCCGGATCCACCCACAACATCACACAATGGTTACAGAACGAGCCCCCCAATACACATTATTCTGAGTGTCAATACATCCCTTAGCAGACAACAGGTGAGTTCATTAGCACACTTAATAGATAAATGGAAAGCTGCCTCAGACAAAATTAACACAATTTACTTATCCAGACAAAGAAAAGCCTAATGTTATAATAAACTAACAATAAATAGTGCCATCATCCATAATAATATATTATATCAGTGCCTAAAAAATCCAACCCACATTCCTTCCTAATTGACCAATTATGGGTGGGATGGCATTAGCAGCCACCACCCTATGTTCATTAGGCTTTTCTTTCAATACTTATTATGGATGATGGCACTATTTATTGTTACTTTATTATAATTTAACTGAGGCTACACTCAACATTTTGTTGTCCAGACAAAGGCAACATCGTTAAGCAATAGAATACAGTCACACCCCACCCCATCACAGCAAATAGTACACAACAGCCAACACACAATACATACAATGTATACAGCTCCACGGGCCCTCCCGTCACATAGACCAACACAAAGTGGCACATAATTGTTAAGTGGAAAGAAAATAATTAATACTTTTCAACATTTTTTACAAATAAATATATGAAAAGTGGGGTGTGCATTTGTATTAAGCCCCCTTTACTCTGATACCTCTAACTAAAATCTAGTGGAACCAATTATCTTCAGAAGTCACCTAATTGGTAAATAGAGTCCACCTGTGTGAAATTTAATCCCAGTATAAATACAGCTGTTCTGTGAAGCCCTCAGAGGTCTATTAGAGAACCTTAGTGAAAAAAAAACAGCATCATGAAGGCCAAGGAACACACCAGACAGGTCAGGGATAAAGTTGTGGGGAAGTTTAAAGCAGGGTTAGGTTATAAAAAAAATACCCCAAGCTTTGAACATCTCAAAGAGCATTGTTCAATCCATCATCTGAAAGTGGAAAGAGTATGGCACAACTGCAAACCTACCAAGACATGTCCGTCCACCTAAACTGACAGGCCGGGCAAGTAGAGCATTAATCAGGGAAGCAGCCAAGAGGCCCATTGTAACTCTGGAGGAGCTGCAGAGATCCACAGCTCAGGTGGGAGAATCTGTCCACAGGACAACTATTAGTCCTGCACTCCACAAATATGGCCTTTAGAAGTCCCGTTTGCAGTTTGTGAGAAGCCATGTGGGGGACACAGTAAACATGTGGAAGAAGGTGATCTGTTCAGATGAGACCAAAATTTAACTTTTTGGCCTAAAAGCAAAATGCTATGTGTGGCGGAAAACTAACACTGCACATCACCCTGAACACACCATCCCCACTGTGAAACATGGTGGTGGCAGCATCATGTTGTGGGGATGCTTTTCTTCAACAGGGAGAGGGAAGCTTATCAGAGTTGATGAGAAGATGGATAAAGCCAAATACAGGGCAAGAAAACCCGTTAGAGTCTGTAAAAGACTTGAGAGTGGGGCAGAGGTTCACCTTCCAGTAGGACAACGACCCTAAACATACAACCAGAGCTACAATAGAATGGTTTAGATCAGTGATGGTGAACCTCGGCACTCCACATGTTTTGGAACTACATTTCCCATGATGCTCAACTACACTGCAGAGTGTAGGAGCATCATGGGAAATGTAGTTCCAAAACATGTGGAGTGCCGAGGTTTGCCATCACTGGTTTAGATCAAAGCATATTCATGTGTTACAATGGTCGGTCAAAGTCCAGACCTAAATCCAATTGAGAATCTGTTACAAGACTTGCAAATTGCTGTTCACAGACGCTCTCCATCCAATCTGACAGAGCTTGAGCTATTTTGCAAAGAAGAATGGGCAAAAATGTCCCTCTCTAGATGTGCAAAGCTGGTAGAGACATCCCCAAAAAGACTTGTAGCTGTAATTGCATGGAAAGGAGGTTCTACGAAGTATTGACTCAGGGGGGGCGCCATACAAGTGTACCCCATCATTTTCACATACAGGTGATACTCGAAAAATTTGAATATCGTGCAAAAGTTCATTTATTTCACTAATGCAACTTAAAAGGTAAAACTAATATATGAGAGAGACTCATTACATGCAAAGCAAGATAGTTCAACCGTGATTTGTCATAATTGTGATGATTATGGCTTACAGCTCATGAAAACCCCAAATCCACAATCTCAGAAAATTTGAATATTACATGCAATCAATAAAACAAGGATTGTACATAGAACAATATCGGACCTCTGAAAAGTAGAAGCTGCATATGTACTCAGTACTTGGTTTAGCCCTTTTTGCAGCAATTACTGCCTCAATACGGCGTGGCATGGAAGCGATCAGCCTGTGGCACTGCTGAGGTGTTATGGAATACCAGGATGCTTCAATAGTGGCCTTCAGCTCTTCTGCATTGTTCGGTCTCGTGTCTCTCATCTTTCTCTTGGCAATTCCCCAATAGATTCTGTATGGGGTTCAGGTCAGGCGAGTTTGCTGGCCAATCAAGCACAGTAATCCCACGGTCATGTGACCAGGTTTTGGTGCTTTTGGCAGTGTGGGCAGGTGCCAAGTCCTGCTGGAAAATGAAGTCAGCATCCCCATAGAGCTCGTCTGCGGAAGGAAGCATTAAGTGCTCCAAAATCTCCTGGTAGACGGCTGCGGTGACCCCGGACTTAATGAAGCACAGTGGACCAACACCAGCAGATGACACGGCTCCCCAAATCATCACAGACTGTGGAAACTTCACACTGGACTTCAAGCATCTTGCAGTGTGTGCCTCTCCATTCTTCCTCCATACTCCGGCTCCTTGGTTTCCAAATGAGATGCAAAATTTGCTCTCATCAGAAAAGAGGACTTTGGACCACGTCTGTTTTTCTTTAGCCCAGGTAAGACGCTTCTGACGTTGTTTGTTGGTCAAGAGTGGCTTGACAAGAGGAATACGACATTTGAAGCCCATGTCCAGGATCTGTCTGTGTGTGGTGGCTCTTGATGCACTGACTCCAGCCTCAGTCCACTCCTTGTGAAAGTCCAACACTTTTGAATGGCCTTTTCCTGACAATCCTCTCCAGACTGCGCTCATCCCTGCTGCTTGTGCACCTTTTTCTTCCACACTTTTCCCTTCCACATAACTTTCTATCAATGTGCTTTGATACAGCACTTTGGGAACATCCAACTTCTTATGCAATTACCTTTTGAGGCTTTCCATCCTTATGGAGGGTGTCAATGATGGTTTTCTGCACAACTGTCAGGTCAGCAGTCTTTCTCATGATTGTGATTCCTACTGAACCAGACTGAGAGACCATTTAAAGGCTCAGGAACCCTTTGCAGGTGTTATGGCTTAATTATCTGATTAGAGTGGGACACTTTGAGCCTAGAATATTGCACCTTTTCACAATATTCTAATTTTCTGAGATTGTGGATTTGGGGTTTTCATAAGCTGTAAGCCATAATCATCACAATTATGACAAATCACGGCTTGAACTATCTTGCTTTGCATTTAATGAGTCTCTCTCATATATTAGTTTCACCTTTTAAGCTGCATTAGTGAAATAAATGAACTTTTGCACGATATTCAAATTTTTCGAGTATCACCTGTATTTATTTGTAAAAAAAAAAATGTAAACCATTTATATTTTTCCTTCCAATTCACAATTATGTGCCACTTTGTGTTGGTCTATCACATAAAATCCCAAAATCCCAATAAAATACATTTACGTTTTTGGTTGTAACATGACAAAATGTGGAAAATTTCAAGAGGTTTGAATACTTTTTCAAGGGACTGTTGTTTTTTTTTATACAAATGTTGTTCCTGTTTAAATGTCTGAAGGTTCTCATTTATCCTGGTCATAATATACCTAGTAGCTGTCACAGTTCTTATGAGTCCATTATGTCCGGAAGATAGCCCAACATTTATTTATACAGAAATAACCTCAAATGGTAGCTCATTAAGGTTTTGGCCATTCGCTGAATTTTTCTTTTTAACTTTCTTGCCCATTTTTATTAAAAGAAAGTTCAACGCAGTTTCAGAGATCAAGCAAGTTTCCCTTGCAGGGGTTTTCAGCATTAATCTTCTACCCTAATGCCGCGTACACACGATAGGAATTTCCGATGAAAAAAGTCTGACGCAGTCCGTTGGAGCTTTTTCATCGGAAATTCCGACTGTGTGTGGGCCCCATTCCATTCCATCGGAATTTTCAAATAGAACATGTTCTATTTTTTCCCGATGAAATTCCCTCGGAATTCCGATAGAAGTTTGATCGGAAAAAGGTCCGATCGTGTGTACGGGGCATATGAAATACACATTCAGCCTCCAGGCTTATACATGCAGCAAAGGGAAATTAGTATGTCCCCACTGGGTGGTAATGTGGACATCAATTGGTATGCTGTGCCACGTCCTAATGTTAACCAAGAATAGATTGACAAAGAGAAGACGGACTTTGTAGGCACCACAACTATCTATTCTATTAAAAATATGAATTTCTTTATTTTATATTAACATTAAAAACCCTGCTAAGGTATACAAGTAATACACATCATACAAAAATAACGGGCATAATACCAAACCTTTAATTTGAAAAAAGGCAGGACTTGTGGGCAGACTTTAAAGGTACCAGAAAAAGGAATTCTCAAAATTTAGAAAAATATAAATTTAATATACATATAAATAACGAATACAAAATAACATTGTTAAAAAACACAGATAATAAACTCTGAGTAGGAGTCATACATTAAATTACAATTCCCTGTTGGTATATCTATGACAATGTGTCATTTCCTAATGATATAACTCTGACAATTCGTCTACGTTTCGCTTGTGGCTTCCTCAGGACTTTGTCAGATATCAGAGAAAAGAGAATCTGTGTAGAAAAAAATAAATAAAAATCAGATGCATGTAACGACAGTGGGCATGTGCGAACAGACTCCAAGGTCAATGATCACATTAGATGGTACAGTATATAAAGGAAGGAATCCACCTACTGAAATTAGCGGAGTCCCTCAATTGTGTGATAAGTCTCAACACCACCCTCATTGGCCGGCGCACAGAAAATCAAGTCACTCCATAAAAGATTAGAAAGAATCAAATTAGAAACAAACTCATAATATTCATAATAGGTAAAAAATATATATAAATATATATTTTTTGGATCATATAGTTACTCACTAGACAAAATGGTGGCTTAGATATGAGCAGGTGGTTTATTAGTGTGGTATAGAGGGTGGACCCAAAGACAGTAACCAGTTGTTTACTGCAAAAACAATATAATCTAAAAAGATTGTTATTGCAAAAACGATCAAAAAA
This sequence comes from Rana muscosa, assembly GCA_029206835.1. Lineage (NCBI taxonomy): Eukaryota > Metazoa > Chordata > Amphibia > Anura > Ranidae > Rana > Rana muscosa. Next base: position 369,818,173 of record CM055125.1, read on the forward strand.
ATAGCAGCAAGCAATATTCATTAGTTGCAAAAGAAAGAAAAATAAATAAATAAAAATAAAATAAAAAATAAAAATAAAGAATATAAATATAAATTAAAAGTAAAAAAACAGAAAACAATGAACTAAAAAAAAATAATAATAATAATACCAAACCATAAATGTAATCTGGGCCACCTAACTATCTATTAAGAGATCACACAGAGATATGCCCTATGGCAGTAGATAGTCAGAAAAGGTTACAGCCTGGGTGGGTAGGTCCAGCTCTAGATCCAGCTAAACATGTTTTGCGTCTAATGTGCTTCTTCAGGAGCTGTGTTTAAAACCATGAAATGCAAAAATATGAATGAAATGGGCAGGTAGAGGCCGGGGGGGGGGGGGATAACCATGGTCACACAAAGGGCCCAGACAGCAGATGTGGAGGCACATATTATCTGTTAATGGTTAATCTACTGATTCTAGTAGAATTTGTTCGCCATTGACCGATGATATTTTAACAGCAGAAAGCAGGTAGGTCTTGGAATGATAATCATGGCAGGTGCACACAATTCTATCAATGACACATTGTCTCAAGAGTAATCCCACCATGCAGATAATTTCAAGTAATTGCCACCAAGTTACACATATAGACTTCCTTTCCAACTTAATAAAGCATCAAGGGCACCAATTGAAGCCCTTGTTGCCAACCGCTGCTGTATATATCAGGGATCGGTGGTATCCACCACCCCTGTCTTCCCTGTATCCTTTGTATGATGTGTATTACTTGTATACCTTAACAATGTTAATGTCAAATAAATAAATCTATATTTTTAATAATATAAATAGTTGTGGTGCCTACAAAGTCACAATTAGTGTGCTGGTGGTTCTCAAAACACGGACCCAGGATGGAGATTTCACCCCTTCCACATCTCTACAAAATCTCCCGTCTCCAGGTCCCAAACCAGGTTTTACCAACTGATGAGGAAACTGAACAGTCAGTTTCCTCTGAACGACACAAGTTCCTTGGTGTCTCTCAACCTGCCTTGATGAGAATCCTGGGTCATAACCTCTTTTTACACCATGGCAAGGCTTTTTACACCACAATAGGTGGCACAGGCAGCTTAATCAAAACACCATGGAATATCTTAAGACCGTTGTTGATTGTCCAAGAACGGGATCGAAGATGTGAACTGGGTGGTTATCTGTTTCTGCACATGGTGATTGGATTAAGGTGTCTTTGCTATCTGTGTCGATCTGTGTCAATATACTTGGGTATATTCATGAGTTGACACTCGTTGGAACTGAAGGAGTTGCTTGAAAAGCTACAAAACCTCTTCAACACTACAGTCCCCTTGAATTTGGCTAAGTACTTCTAGCTTCCCGATTTTTCAAAGCCGGGCTCCTCTTTCTATAGACTCCAATGTTAAACGGTAATTTCTCCGGTAATCCCCTTCAGAGTGCCCCCTTGCATCAGGGGTCCCCATCACATACATCTTTGTATGTGGCAACACTTGTATTTTTAAGAAATGTCGCATGTTGGGTCAAAGAGGTCCATTCACTTTGAATAACATCTCAATTAGCCTCAGCCCACAAGAGCACATCTGCACCATATGCAGCACACTACAACATCAAATATTAACACCTGATGGTGTTGGGCTAGAGCACAGGTGCCTTTTTTTCCCTCAAATAAGAAATTATGTGTATTTTATTTCTTTTTTTCCTTTTTACAATTCTGTAGAAGCTTTGTTTAAATAGTTGACATGGTGGAATACCTGCGCAAAAAGCTTCAAATAGAAGCCACCCTTTAGGCATACATAATGTGTGTTACTGATTATTACAGAGGTATTCTGCTTCCTGAAAATTTTCCCTTTAAAGCTCCACTAGATCCCCTAATGTCTTCTTTTTAAGGTTTTTTTATGAGCAAGGGTTAAAAGCTTAAGTTGCTGTGTGTCCGGGTTGGGGAGACATTTCCTCACTTTCTATTCAGGTGACCAGGGTTGTAAGGGGGTGCTGGGGTGGGCTGTGCCCTCCCAGATTTTGGTTGCCCCCCCCTCCAGATCTTTGAGAGTGCATTCACTGATCCATGATCCAGTCTGATGTAAGGGAGCACCCTGATGCAGACAGTTGATGTAAGCAGGCACACTGATTGGGACAATCCATGTAAGGGGGGCACTCAGATAGGGATACCTGATGTAAGGGGGCAATCTGATTTGGATCACTTATGTAAAAGGGCACTCTGATGGGGAGAACAGGTCATATGTAAGGGGGCAGTTGAATTAAGAGGGGCTCTGATAAGGAAACTGATGTAAGAGGGTGCCCTGATGGGGACATCTGATGTAAGGGGGCACTCTGATGGGGACACCTTGATGTAAGGGGGCACTCTAATGGGGACACCTTGATGTAAGGAGGCACTCTGATGGGGACCTTTATGTAAGGAGCACTCTGATGAGGACTCCTGGTATAAAGGGGTACTGTATAAGGGACACCTGATACAAGGGGGCACAGGTACTGTTTAATCACCCTAATCTAATGACAGCCTAATACATACTAGTGTTTCTCAGGGCTCTGATAAGGACACTGATGTAAGGGGGAGCCCCGATGGGGACACCTTATGTAAGCGGGTGCCCTGATGAGGGACACCTGATGTAAGGGGGTGCCCTGATGGCGACACCTGATGTAAGGGAACACTCTGATGGGGACACCTAATTTAAGGGGACACTCTGATGGGGACACCTGATGTAAGGCGCACTCTGATGGGAACCTGGATGTAAGAAGCACTCTGATGTTGACACCTGATGTTGGGTGCTCTGATAGGGACCCCTGATGTAAGGGGGCACTCTGAAGGGGACACCTGATGTAAGGGACACTCTGAAGGGGACACCTGATGTAAGGGACATTCTGATGGGAACCTTGATGTAAGGAGCACTCTGATGAGAACCCTGATAAAAGGGGGCCCTCTAATGAGGACTCCTGGTGTAAAGGTGTTTCCCAGTTTATGATGCTGTGTGACAGGCTATCAGTGACTCGCACGCAGTGTTGACATTGTGCCCCCTTTTTTTTTTACTGCACCCGCAGATCAGATTAGGCTAGATCCAGCCCTGCAGGTGACACCACAGGAATTGGTAAAGCAGCCGCACATCGATGACATACAGGCAATCAAGGCTTTATTCTAGCAATAACCACAGCCGTGGTCCCTGTTTGGAGACAACTCACGCTGAAGCATTTCATTACATTGAGCTATGAGTATGCCTGATGTGGTGAAACACGACAGTATGAGTTTTTTCTTGATATGTTTTCTATTGAGCCCAAGGAAACTCATCAAAACTCATCTCAACACGTGTTATGGTGCATGTCAGTGCATCATGATATGGGAACTTGTCAATAAATAAATATTTGAGCTGACATTGCTGATTTAGTTTTTAGGAGTACAGGCTCCCAAGTGGTAATCCTGGCCCTACCTTCACTATCTACAGAGCCACTTAAAGTGTTTGCATTTTATGCATGATGGTAAAAAACCTTCTCTATGCAGCAGCCCTCTCTATTACTTAACTAAAGCCCCATTGCGATCCAGCCTCATTGGCTGAGACAGCAGTGGGAGCCATTGGAGAGAGAGGGGGTGGGGCTGAGCCACAGCTCTGTGTGTGAATGGACATGCAGAGCCGCAGCTTGGGAGTGAGCCTGCTCAGGTGCCCCCATTGCAAGCTGCTTGCTCTGGGGGCACTCAGCAGGAGGGAGGTGCCAGGAGCGCCAGGTGGGGGACCTGATTGAAATAGTAAATTCCTTTGCACAATCACCCTGCTTCCCCTGCATATCATAGCCCTCTCCTCTTCTGGTGTTGTCTAATTGCTGTCTGTGCTAGCCCAGCTCCTCTATCCCTCCCTTCCTCTCCCCACATAACCTTTTTATGTAGCTGTGGGGACTGGGGAAGGAGGGAAGGGAAATACTAAAGAGTGTCACTTGAGAGCTGTGAGTCTGTTGGGGCAGGTGACATCATATCCAAGATGGTGGCACCCAGCAGCAGTGCCAGGGATGTCTATACAATAGAGGCTTTTACAGGTAAAGAACATGAATATTTAAAATGTACATAGGATGTGGAAGACCTTGCAGAGCCTTTTGGCAATTCTCCACATGGACCAAAAAATTTAAAGATGGCGGCATGAGGGCAGAGCCTCACCTTGGTACAGGAAGTGAAAAAATAACAGATCTACTAGCAGGGTAACCGGTAATAAAACTATGTTACGGGGGAGGACCCAGAAAAACAAAAACTGCTGTGTTACTTTCATGGACTGCATCGTATATGTCATTTTTGATTTCCAATTTAAAGCTGAACTCTGGGATAATCAAATGTCATTGAAATACAAAAACCATGTGTATTCTTCTTGAATCTCGGTGTGATTTGTGTATTTCTTCAAGATCTGTGCAGTAATCCAGTGTGAGACTTTTCCTTCCTGTAATAAAGACCGCTCACTGCTGCTCTCTCTCCTTGTGCAGGGTGACCAGTCTTGTCTCCGCCCCCTCCTGTAGTTATCTACTGGCAGCCTGTAGTGGGTGGAGCCTGCTGGGCCCCTCCCACAGCTCTGCCCTCTCTCCTTGTGCAGGGTTTCTGGTCTTGTCCCCGTCCCCCTCTTGTGGTTATCCACAGGCAACCTGTAGTGGGTGGAGCCTGATGATCCTCTCCCACAGCTCTGCTCTCTCTCCTTGTGCAGGGTGACTGGTCTTGTCTCCGCCCACTCCTGTAGTTATCTACTGGCAGCCTGTAGTGGGTGGAGCCTGCTGGGACCCTCCCACAGCTCTGCTCTCTCTCCTTGTGCAGGGTGACCGGTCTTGTCTCCACCCCCTTCTGTAGTTATCTACAGGCAGCCTGTAGTAGGTGAAGCCTGCTGGTCCTTATCCACAGCTTTCTCTCTCTTTGTGCAGGGTCACCGGTCTTGTCCCTGCCCCCCTCCTGTGGTTATCTACAGGCAGCCAGTAGTGGGTGGAGCCTGCTGGGCCCCTCCCACAGCTCTGCTCCCTCTCCTTGTGCAGGGTGATTGGTCTTGTCCCCGCCCCCCTCCTGTGGTTATCTACAGGCAGCCTATAGTGGATGGAGCCTGATGATCCTCTCGCACAGCTCTGCTCTCTCTCCTTGTGCAGGGTGACTGGTCTTGTCCCCGTCCCCCTCCTGTGGTTATCTACAGGCAGTCTGTAGTGGGTGGAGCCTGCTGGACCCCTCCCACAGCTCTGCTCTCTCTCCTTGTGCAGGGTGACTGGTCTTGTCCCCGCCCCCCTCCTGTGGTTATCTACAGGCAGCCTATAGTGGATGGAGCCTGATGATCCTCTCCCACAGCTCTGCTCTCTCTCCTTGTGCAGGGTGACTGGTCTTGTCCCCGTCCCCCTCCTGTGGTTATCTACAGGCAGTCTTTAGTGGGTAAAGCCTGCTGGTCCTCTCCCAAAGCTCTCTCTCTCCTTGTGCAGGGTGACTGGTCTTGTCTCCGCCCCAGCCCCCACCCCCCCTGTAGTTATCTACAAGAAGCCTGCTGGGACCCTCCCACAGCTCTGCTCTCTCTCTCCCTCTCTCTCTCTCCTTGTGCAGGGTGACCAGTCTTGTCTCCACCCCCTCCTGTAGTTATCTACTGGCAGCATGTAGTGGGTGGAGCCTATTTGACCCCTCCCACAGCTCTGTTCTCTGCACAGGTTATGTACAGCACAGTGATGCGTTTAAAAGTACAATCTGGGTTTGTAAAAACATTTAGTGCAGGCAAAAGCATTTTTATTCTTTGTGGCTATGAAGAAATATATTTAAATTTGAGTATTTTGTGGCCAGAGTTCAGCTTTAAGTTATGCTGCCAAATGGAAGACGTGTACAACCGTACAAAGATTTGCATTTAAACTTTTTTAAACTTCTAGAAACAAAGTATATATATTTTTTGTACCCGTCTCACCTGCAGCATGTCGCGTGGTTATCCAATAAAGTAATTTGTCTTTTTTTGTAAGAGTTTTTCCTTGGTACATACTGAGCTCTGTATGTACATATAGATATAAATGGATACACTGTATAGTGCTAGAATTGCCGTATATTGTACATTCCGATTATTTTGCACCGCTGGACGCACAGTGATAACGCTGCAACGCACCAACTGTAAATAAACCGCCAAAATCCTTCGCATCAATCATTCTCCTCATCTCCTCCATCATAAATTCTGGAGCAAACTCAAATCACCAATCACATCTCTGCTGACAGATTTTGTGGAGTTTGTTTTTATATTTATGTTGGTGCCTTTAGGAATTTTTTCTTTTTTTTCTTTAGCTCCAGGTTCGCTGATTGGGGGTCATAGAATGTTTGCTTTACGATTTTCCTTTTTACACAAGTTGTAACTTCAGTGACTATGCATATTGTGACACTATGCATCCGTATCTCTTCTGCTGTATTGGGTCTCCTGCTGTACCATGTGATCATGAAATACATTTTGACAAAAAAAAAAAATGAATGTGTCCATTGTATTCTTTATTGCACTGTATTGTGTTGTTTCAATTTTTCGTTTTTTTTTTTTAAAGAAAATACTACTATTAAAGTGGTTGTAAACCCTTTTTTTTTTTTTGACTAACCTGCAAGACAAAGCTATAATGAGCTAGTATGACTAGCATACTAGCTCATTATGTACCACTTACCTTCGATCGGGGCCCCCGAAGTCGTCCGTGTCCCTCCTCTAGCCACATCCATCGCTGCGGCGATAGCCGGAATGTTACTTCCGGGTATCGCCGCTGCAGCCAATCACAGCGCCGCTCCGGCGCTGTGATTGGCCGGAGCGGAGAAGACGTGACTCCGCGTATGCGCGCGTGAGCTGTCGAATTCGGCTACGTCGTCGAATGTTGCGACCTAGCCGAATTTGTGAATGGGGTGACGTCAGCGTCGCTGCATTTACATACAAATATCTCCTTAACCGTGTAGGTTAAGGAGATATTTCTTGCACCTACAGGTAAGCCTTAATCTAGGTTTACCTGTAGGGCTTTGTTTAAAAAGTGGGTTTACAACCACTTTAATACTACCACTACTTTTTTTTTCCCTCATATTTAATCTTTTATTTGGAAGCAAGCAAGGAATACATTTTACAAACATCATACATGACATGGTATCTATCTGCTAACCTAGTGTACATTTAGGTTCAATTTCCTCCAGAGCACGAAACCCACTCGATACATCAAAAGCAACTATCTCCTTTTAGTGAACAGAAAGGGAAGCCACTCAGGTGTGGTCATCTTCAAAAGTAATCCTTCTCACAGAAACCAGGCAAAAAAGAGGAATTTCTTCTGGACAGCCGCACTCCAAATAAAAATTGCCTTTATTGTAAAATCCAACACAGCACTACAAGTCACAGCACACTGGACAGCTGACGCGTTTCACACTAGACTTAGTGTTTAACCACTTCCCTACCGCCCACCGTCAAATGACGTCCTTGACTTTGTGCGGTGATATGATATCTGAATGATGCCTGCAGCTGCAGGCATCATTCAGATATCATTCTTTTCAGCCGGCGATTTTGTGCACGATAAGAATGATCATAGTGGCCGTTCCACCGCTTGATCGTTCTTATAGGCGGCGGGAGGGGGCGTCCCCCCTCCCGCCGCCATCCGGTGCTTCTCCGGGCTCTCCTATGCCATCGGGGGCTCGGAGAATGAATCGTCCAGTGCCGGATGGGAAGCATAGAGATGACTGGTGACCAGATGGTCACCAGTCATCTCTATAATCATCGGAGGCCTGGGCGCGACGTCATGACGTCACGCCCGGGTTCCCGTATGTAAACAAAGCCGTGATCTCGGCTGTCATTTTTTTTACCGATATCATGCTTTCCAGCCTGGGGGAGAGATGTGGGGTCTTATTGACCCCGCATCTCTCCATAAAGAGGACCTGTCACAATAGATTCCTATTACAAGGGATGTTTACATTCCTTGTAATAGGAATAAAAGTGATCAAAAAAATAAAAATGTAAAAAAAGTGTAAAAATAAAAAAAAAATTGTAAAAAAATGAATTAAAACATTTTTAAAACGCCCCCGTCCCCCGGTAGCCCGCGCTCAGAAGCGAACTCACACCTAAGTCCCGCCTACATATGTAAACGCCGTTCAAACCACACATGTGAGGTATCGCCGCGTGCATTGGAGCGTGTGCAACAAGACCGCCTCTGTAATGCGAAAATGGTAACCTGTAAAAAAAAATTAAAGTGTCTCCTATGGAGAGTTTTATGTACTGAAGTTTGGTGTCATTCCATGAGATGTGCGCAATTTTAAAGCGTGACATGTTAGGTATCTATTTACTCAGCATAACAACAAATTTCACATTATACAAACAAATTGGGCTACCTTTACTGTTTTGTTATTTTTTAATTCATTAAACCGTTTTTGTTTTTTGTTTTTAAAAGAAAAAGGTGTTTGAAAAATTATTGCGCAAATACTCTGCGAGATAAAAAGTTGCAATGATCACCATTTTATTCCCTAGGGTGTCTGCTAAAAAAACATATCTAATGTTTGGGGGTTCTAAGTAATTTTATAGCAACGAAATTATGATTTTTACATGAAGGAGAGAAGTGCCAGAATAGGCCTGGTGCTGAAGTGGTTAATCATAGCTATGATTAAACACTAAGGCTAGTGGGAAACGCGTCAGATGTCCAGTGTGCTGTGACTTGTAGTGCTGTGTTGGATTTTAAAATAAAGGCAATTTTTATTTGGAGTGCGGCTGTCCAGAAGAAATTCCTCTTTTTTATCTCCTTTTAGTCACGCAAATAAAAATAAATAAAAAACAACCCCATGTCCAGGACCCAAAGAATGTCTCGGGCTCTGGGGGGGCTTCCTTATATATTCATAAAATTTCAAGCCATCTCTTCCTTCCCTATTTTATCCAATCAAAATAATCAAACGAAAAGAACCCCCCCCCCCCAAAAAAAAAAAAAAAGGGTAGGTGGAGTCCCCCTCACAACCTCTCATCTCGCCCTCCTCCTCCCCCCTCCCTCCCTTTCCATCCTCATATGTCCTTCTCTCACTTGACCAGTTCCCATTCCAAAAATCTGAGAACAGCATCTCTATTTTTCAGTTATTAGAATTCACATCTATAAGGGTTCTTCCCTCCTCTGTATTAATAAAAAGTTTCCATAAAGACCATGTTTTCAGATATATCCTTCGCTTCTGCCATGATGTCCAAACCAAGTCTCCCATAAGGTCCAATTCTACCCTTTTAAGCCACTACTACTACTACTACTCATACTACAGCTATTAATAATAATATAAATAAATACATGCTATAATAGACAATTTGAAGTGCAATGGGGCAGCAGGATTTTATTGGTACCGTCAAAGGACATTGACAATTTAAATATGTTAAAAACAAAGGATTTTATCACATACAGATTAAAACAGTCCATAAGGCTACTAAGACTGTGTATAAATAATACAATACATGAAAACAAAAGTAGAATCCCTTATAAATGGTTCCTACATCCCCACCAGAGGAGCCACCTCTATATGAGAAGTCGCTCGTGGAGTAGTGTAGGTATGAGCGTCAAACTCTCAACATGTTTCGCGGTTTGCCCGCTTCTTCATCAGATTACAGAGGGGATAAACACTAGAACACAAATAAAGATACATACATTTATGAAATAAACATACAAAAATATAACACAAAACATTTTCTACTATATTTTGGGATGAGGGTATAACAAGTTCCATACACTGGGCAATTATTTCTAAATTACATGCTATAATAGATAATAATACTAAGGCCTCATGCCCACTGGCGTTTTTACAGCTGCGTTTTTTGCAGCTTAAAAACGCCTGTCCATGTTATTGTAAATATTTTTTTATTTTTTTATTTTTTTTTTGAAAAAAAAACAAAAAAAAACGTCGGAGCTAAAAACGCGTTAGTGCGCGTTTTTGCGCGTTTTTGACGCTCGCGTTCTTTTCTGCCTAATTCTGACGCTGAGGAATGCACTGGTCCTGGGTTTTTTTTACAGCTTAAAAACGTCTATGCTATTTGCAGCTCAAAAACATCTAGGTGGGCATGAAGCTATAGACTAACATGGACAGGCGTTTTTAAGCTGTAAAAAACGCTCAAAAACGCGGCTGTAAAAACGTCCGTGGGCATGAGGCCTCATAAATAATAAATGCAATTTCAAATGCGATGGTGGGTGGTACTCACACGGTTGGACGCTGATGCTAAGCAGAGAGATTGCTCTGATGCTCCGATGCCAGCAGCCATCTTCCCTTTCCGGATCTCCCCATACATCCTCCCTGCCCCCCGGTACTGGCCAATACGATCGCTTCTTCTCTTTGCCAATTGCGCTCCTCCTGATTGGCTCAGAGGAGAAGCAGGAAGACCATAGAGAATATTGATTTGCTATTGTCTCAAAACTGGCTGGGCTCGGGGCACAGACCATTTTTCTTAAGCCAATTACAGTCTCAGGATCTAATCACGTGCTTACAAAAAAAAACATTGGAATCCCTGCGTCTGGCGCCATGCATGCAGATCAGGGGCCAGGCCCATGGATTATGGGGGGGGGGTCGCCCCTGTGCCCCGTATGGAGCAGCGGCCACTGGCCTATGTTCTCCCTGACCCAGGATAGGGGAAACTGAAGAGTAATCCAGCTCCATGGCCCTCTCTTCTCAGTCCTGAAACTAGGATGGGGAATCCCAGGGCACCCTGTCCTCCCTCAGGAGGGGGGGAGCAGGAGCACAGCAGACAGATGTTTCTGCTTCGTCTTCCTCTGCAGTCTGCCCAACCTAAACTCCCAGCCTTCTCCCAGGTGGAGGGGGTCCCTTAAGGGGGACCCATGCTACCACCTGCCTACTGTACATGGGCACAAAGTCATGGTTTGATGAATTTGGTGTGGAGGAACTCAAGTGTCCTGCACAGAGCCCTGACCTCAACCCTACTGAACATCTTTGAGATGAATTGGAATGCTGATTATGAGCCAGGTCTTCTTCTCCAACATCAGTATCTGACCTTACAAATGATCTTTTGTTTGAATTGCCACTTATTTTTGCAGACAAGGTCTAAAATCTTGTGGAAGAGTGGAGGCTGTTATGACCATGAAGAGGGGGAAGGGGGGCAACTCGATTTTAATGTCCATGGTTTTGGAATAGTATGTCCAACAAGTTCATATAGGTGTAATAGTTGGGTGTCCAAAAAATGGCACCCAGTCACTGCCAAAAGCCTATGCTCTGACTTTTCAGGAAAAAGAGGACATTTTAAAATCTAAATTATTTTACTAATTTACCCAAGCAAAACTGCCGAAAAATGAAACTATCCTGTAAACAAAAGGCCAGAGAATGAAGGCAGCGGAGGCGTTGCATGCGCGTGTCCTTGTATCATCGGAGAAGCATCTCTTGGCTCGGTCACCTGCTTGAACAAGTCATGTTTATGGAAATGGTTAGAATGGCACTTCATCCGCTGCTGACCTTGCTCCATAAAACGGTCTCCGAGCTGCTGGTTTCACACTCCGTCATTTACATAATACAGGCTGTGTACTGCACAACAATGTGCCCTCTCTTCAGAATGAAACTCATAATTGGTTTATGGCTGTTAATGTCTGCGTGTTCGTGCCAAGTAAACGATGGCCGCACGCCACAGCCCAATACAACAGCGAAGAATGACAGCGCCTTATGCTTCACTTCTAAACAAGCTACCTGTATAATTAAAGGGGAACTGTCATCGTGATCAGACTTCAAGTAGATGTAAACCCAATTAGTAAAATCTCATATAAGCTTTAAAGAGTTAATGTTGTTTCAAAAGTCAATTTTATTATTTGTAAATCTACAACTTGCAATAATAGCCGGTGATCCTGCCATGAAGGTCCTTGTTCAGCCCCTTCTTCTCATAGGGTGATATCACTCTGTCCCTTGTAGGCACTTGCAGTTTGTACTCCCCACTGTAGGTGGCCCTCCAATGAAGCGGCAATGCAGAAGGGGAAGGAAGTAGTGAGGAACTTGGTTCCTCTCTGACTTCCTGCAGTCTCCAGGGGGTTAGCTATCTAATTGGACGCCAGTGCCTCATGTGATCTTGGTGGCCATCTTGGGTCAGGGCAAAGGCTATTGAACCACTTCGCACCCAAGGACGTCCATGGACGTCCTTGAGTTTGAGTTGGGATATCTGAATGATGCCTGCAGCTACAGGCATCATTCAGATATCGTTTTTTAGAGCCAGCGATTCTGTGTACCGTAAGAATGATCATAGCGGCTGTTCCACCGCTTGATCGTTCTTACAGGCGGCGAGAGGAGACGTCCCCCCCCTCCCTCCGCCCTCCGGTGCTTCTACCGACTCACCTGAGCGATCGGTGAGTCGGTGACAGGATCCGACGGCCCCGGCTTCTTACAATAGAGATTTCCGGTGGACCAGATGGTCGCCGGAGTCTCTATGATCGTTCGGAGGCCGGGCGCGATGTTATGACGTCACGCCCGGCCTCTGTATTAACAAAAAAACGGCGCCGCTTCAGCTAGGAAGCGGTGATCGTTTTTTTTTTTATTTCAGGCTTCTCAGCCTAGAGGTGAGATGTGGGGTCTTATTGACCCCCATATCTCACTGTAAAGAGGACCTGTCATGCCATATTCCTATTACAAGGGATGTTTACATTCCTTGTAATAGGAATAAAAGTGATCTTTTTTTTTTTTTTTTTGTAAGTGTCAAATTAAAAAGGTTAAAGTAAAATTAACAATAAATAAAAAAAAAAAGTAAAGCGCCCCTATCCCCCAGTAGCTCGTACGCAGAAGCGAACGCATACGTAAGTCCCGCCCACATATGAAAACGGAGTTCAGAACACACATGTGAGGTATCGCAGTGAACGTTAGAGCGAGAGCAATAATTCTAGCCCTAGACCTCCTCTGTAACTCAAAACATGTGACCAGTAAAACAATTTAAAGCGTCGCTCATGAGGATGTTTAAGTACCGAAGTTTGGCGCCATTCCACGAGCGTGTGCAATTTTGAAGGGTGACATGTTGGGTATCTATTTACTCGGCGTAACTTCATCTTTCACATTATGCTAAAAAATTGGGCTAACTTTAATGTTTTAATATTTTTTAATTAATGAAACCGTTTTTTTTCCAAAAAAAATGTGTTTGAAAAATTATTGCGCAAATACCGTGCGAGATAAAAAGTTGCAATGACCACCATTGTATTCTCTAGGGTCTTTGCTAAAAAAACATATATATTGTTTGGGGGTTATATGTAATTTTCTAGCAAAAAAAATTGGCTTTTTACATGTAGGAGCGAAGTGTCAGAATTGGCCCGGGTGCGAAGTGGTTAAGACTGTGACTCTCGGGTTTGGTGTGCTTTGTGAGAGTGATTAATGTAGGAACAGGTTCCCCGTCTGGCAGGAACAGCACATAGCGGCAGGGAGAGGATCCAGAGGAGTAGGGAAAGTGCAGGGACTACGCTATCTCCATGTAGGAAACCTTCCATTTGGGTGTGGACCGGCCAGGCCGCATTTCCGCCCCTCGGCATCATCTCAGCATATGCTCCTCTTCTACAGTTTTGTAAGTGGCTACATACTGGTAAAAATAAAGTGTAGCGCTACCAATGTATAAAGCAGATGACTCTACTCAAAGAGATTGCAAAAATCCAAAAACTGTGAAGTGAATGGTTGAATATCTCTAAAATAAAGGGCATATACTCTATTAGAAGTGTATATAGCGAACCTTTTGCGACTAGGAAGTCGCACAGGACTGCCTCAAGTGACAACCTGTAAAAATAACTATACAAATATATATATATATGCAAATATTTCTAAGAGCACATATGGAATCAAACAAGGAAGTATATGCCCTAATCATGTGATTTCAAATCGTGAAAGAAAAAATTTATAAAAATATATATAACACATATGTGAATGTTAGGATTTGTAGATGCGTGACACCTGCAAATGGGGAATAAAACATAAACTCTCTCAAAAGCAAATAGTGATGCAAATTGGGATTGTAACGGCACCCCAAGTATGAAAGGGGTTAACACCGTTAGGATATTCCCTTTCCAACCACACGACAGCCATCAGACACTCCAACCAGCTGAATAAGACCCCATACAAATGGTTCTCCCCCCCAGATACGAGACAACGCTCTGTATTCAAGTTCCAAAAACAGGGAATGACTTTATTTTCAAAACACATGGTAACACATTTCTCTTCAAAACCCTCCCCTCCCATCCTTTGGGGAACAGGGCGGGTTAAACTGTCCAATGACAATGGTAATACAGGTCAGGTGTGTTCATACTTCTCCTTTGATAAACAGTCTTAGGCAGGAGGGGTGATTCCCCCCCCCCCCCTCCTCACAGAAGACACTTCAACATCCCATAATATGCAGCCAGACGGTTGACCAGCTCCAATCCACATTGTCACAGTAGCAGACTTAATTCATAATAGACAATAGAATGCAAATCACCTTAACTCCTCACCGCAATGATTACACCCCCCCCCCCCCCTCACAGTACACATCCAATCTAGATACAATGTATGTGCAGCTTGAATATGGCTATCATAGGCCATATTGGGGTTTGCATTCACCCTGTGCCCCTAATAGAGACACAGGGTGATTGACACATAAGAGCCATTGGGGGCGCTGAAGCAAGGGTATCTCATACTTTCTAAGCGATTCTGAGTCCCCCGGGCCTTCCCGTTACAGGGATATATCCAGATATACCCCCAATGAACAGTTCAAATGTAATGATAGTCCCAAAATGTTAATAGCAGACAGTATCTGAGTAGTCCATATATGAACATCAGAAATCAACAAAGCCGTGGGAAGATGACACACTGTGGTAACAGAAGCCCGACTGTCTTTAAAAAAGTGTGGTGTGCAGCATGAATTATCACCCGGGAGTGCCTTCACCTTTAGATAATAGGGGGAGAAATGGGTACTCTTACCCCTAGACGTGGACCCAACTCACCGTACGGTGGGGGATCAATCAGGCTTATATCCACAGATCGTGGAACCAGGAGCGCAGATCGTCCAATCACCTTCTCTCTCTGCTGACGATAGATCCAAAGGGGAAAGAAACTCCAGGGAATGGATGATAAACTGGGTGATGAATGATCATAAACCCAGGCTGTGACTTCACCAGGTGTTAGAATATGGAAAGGAAAAAAAGAGAGGGCCTCCACATAGCGTAAATCCAAAAATAAATCGGGGTTTATTTAAAAATGAAATATTCAAACAAATGAATATTAAAAAAAGGTACCCCAGTTGAAGTCTTTGTAGACGAAACGCGTTGGGTCTACACGCTGGCCTAAGCTGCCCTACACTGCACTATTTTAACGTTCAATTGAACTTTTTTATATTAATTTGTTTGACTATTTCATTTTTAAATAAACCCTGATTTATTTTTGGATTTACGCTATGTGGAGGCCCTCTCTTTTTTTCCTTTCCATAGTCTAACACCTGGTGGAGTCACAGCCTGGGTTTATGATCATTAATCACCCAGTTTATCATCCATTCCCTGGAGTTTCTTGCCCCTTTGGATCTATCGTCAGCAGAGAGAGAAGGCGATTGGAAGATCTGCGCTCCTGGTTCCACGATCTGTGGATATAAGCCTGATTGATCCACCGCGTACGGTGAGTTGGGTCCACATCTAGGAGTAAGAGTACCCATTTCTCCCCCTATTATCCAAAGGTGAAGGCACTCCCGGGTGATAATTCATGCTGCACACCACACTTTTTTAAAGACAGTCGGGCTTCTGTTACCACAGTGTGTCATCTTCCCACGGCTTTGTTGATTTCTGATGTTCATATATGGACTACTCAGATACTGTTTGCTATTAACATTTTGGGACTATCATTACGTTTGAACTGTTCATTGGGGGGATATCTGGATATATCCCAATTTGCATCACTATTTGCTTTTGAGAGAGTTTATGTTTTATTCCCCATTCGCAGGTGACATGCATCTACAAATCCTAATGTAGTGGCCTCACCCCTCTCTCCCCTTCTCATACTCGGCTTGTCTTTCTTCGTCTATGGATCTCAGTGCTGGGGGGAGGAATGAGATACACCACGGCCCATGTCCTCCATAGCTAAGAGGTGAAGGCCAGAAGATTGGGTCTTGTGTAGGTTTCCTAGAGTCAAGTCCAGTACTTCGCCCCTGACTCCTTTGTTCCTAGTAACCAGAGTTCCACACAGTGAATAGGTCCAACTCAGTTTTATTCTTCTTGCCAAACAATAAACAGCTTCTTCTGCTGAGTAGTGATGGGGAATAGATCGAGGCACAATCCCTTCCCTTCTCTTGCTAACCACTGTGATATCACTGCCACTGACTATATTGAGTAGAATGTGAATTACCTTCGCTAGCACGGCCCCTGTCAGGGGAAGGAGATCCGTCCAAGGGAGAAACAGGAGGCCTCTCTGTCACCAGCAATGCTGCGCTGGACTCTTCAGAGAAGTTCCGCACACCAGTCCTCACACGGGCACCCAAGGAGTTAGGGCCCCCCTCGGATTCCTCCACCCTTGCGGAACTCAGTTGAAGGTACTGAGCCCCAGGCCTCCGCCATAGTACCTCACCCCAGGCTAAAGGTGCCTGGGATGGAATCCATCTTTCGCTCCGGCCAGGTCAAGGGCACCTGGGCCCGGAACTCCGGAACGCCAGCACCCAAGCTGAAGGTGCCTGGGTGTGGCCGCATCCTCCAACTCTCTCCGAACTCTGAACCCCGTGGTAAGGGCGTCCACCCGCCCCTTTTATCTCCTCTCCCTTTGCGCCACAGTGGGTTCCCTGCCCCGCTGTACCAGCTCCAGGGGAGGACAAAAAGGTACAGTCTTGCGGTGTGAGTTCAGCTCCGGCCCAGGGCAACAGCGCAACCTGTGGACCGCAAGGAACCTCACACCACCAGAGTCCTCCAAGAACCAGAAAAGGGTCTCGGATCCCCTAGCAATTTGTGCATCTGGGTTACACTACCACCCAGATGCCTCCCCTAAAATTCAAACACCCGCTACACTAACATTCACATATGTGTTATATATAGTGAGAGGGGAAGCTGCGGCCATGCGGGCTGGCAGTGTCTGAAGAGGTGGTGCTGGGATCAGTGGGTAGAAGGATGTAGCTGGACACTGGACTTTCTCTAGACACCAAAGAGGCCCCCTGTCCCTGCCCGTAAAGGGCTTTTGCTAATCTTTTTGCCAGATTTACCAAAGTGTTCCAGCTGGGTCTGTGTTTCTGCAAGCAAGTGAGTGCTGGCGGAAGAGGAGTGTTTATAGCTGTACGTAGGAATAATTGTTCCTGAAGAGTTCTTTAAAGTCAAGTGGGCATCCCATAATTTCGCTAACCCCTATCCAAGTTTTATTGCCTCAATAAATACAAAAACAAAGTTCCAGACTGTTCACTGACTCTAATGTCTTGTACACACGATTGGAATTTCCGATGAAAAAAGTCTGACAGAATTTTTTCATCGGATATTCCGACTGTGTGTGTGCCCCATTGGACTTTTTCCTATGGAAATTCCGACGGAGTTAGAAAGAGAACATGTTCTCTTTTTTTTACGACGAAAAAAAATTTCTATTGGAAATTCCATCTGTCTGTATGGAACTCCGACGGAGAAAAAAACACGTATGCTCAGAATCAAGTCGACGCATGCTCGGAAGCATTGAACTTAATTTTTCTCGGCTCGTCGTAGTGTTGTACGTCACCGCGTTCTTGACAGTTGGAATTTGGTGTGACAGTGTGTTTGCAAGACAGCTTTAAACGGAATTTCGTCGGGAAAAAAATGTCTTTGATTATCCCGACGGAAAATCAGATTGGGTGTACAAGGCATAAGTGTGCCTGTGAAAATTGAGTGTGCCTGGCTGTGCAGGGTGGGAGATCCCTATTGACCAGGGGCTCCTACGTGGGGTGCGCTACACTGAGATACTAGGTATGATTTTTTTTTTTTAAATCCTGATATCACAAAAAGTGTCATCCAGCTTTGATTTACAACTGCTTTAAAATAAATAGTAAATATCACCAGCTAGGTTGTTATTACTGCAATTATTTTATCTCCTTCATGACCAGGTAAAATGATCTGCAAGGGTTGAACTGCTACCATAGGTGTACGCAGTCTGTTGCATTAGGGTGTGCACCTGAAAGCTCAAAAAACACGGTACCGATCTCTCACTGTGTTCATTCAGAATGGGAAGAGGCCGGTAAATGACATTACCCCTTCCCCCACTCCTCTTGAAATATCATCTATGTGTGCCCACTGCAGTAGCCAATGGGAGAGGAGGGAAGCCAGCCATGCTGTGGGAGGGGACACCGGGCAGCAGGGGGAATCTGCACTGCAGGGAGTGATTAGGGTGTGCCTGGGCACACCTGGCACACCCTGTGCACACGCCTATGACTGCTACACAGTGCTTGAGCTCTTAATTGCCATTAAAGATACATGTATCGATTTCCAAATAAAAAATATTACATTTTTCAATTTAAATTTTTTTTGGACTGGGGCATCTTCTTTTTTTGTGAAATGGAGTCAAATAATAAGGCTAATTAGGGGCGGTTTTGGTATAAACCCAGGTCAAGGATAGCAGAAAGAAGTTTTGTAGCCTTCAGGAACAGTTTAAAGCCAATTGCATCTTTTGAAAACCACCTTATTCCACATTTCGACCTATCGAATCTGATGACTCTGACATCTCAAGATTTTTACCAAGTTTTTGAGGGAAATTAAAACGTTGCATTTTTGCCTCAAAGGGAAGAAAGGGAGAAGAAGCCTTCCAACTACAATGACTTCAGTCGCAAAGGCACAAGGGTCTCGTCAGATGTACGCAGCGGTTTTAGAAAGCCAGCCTGATACAAGCTGAAAGCAACCAGTTGAGAAGGTGACTCATCTTGATAAAGGATCAGAGGAGATCTGAAACATCACTGATTAAAAGAGCTCCTCTTTGTTTCTGCCAATGGCATTGAGGTTTTCACCATGAAAAGATCATGGAAGATATTCTAAAGCCTCGTATACATGGTCGGACTTTTTGCCAACAAACTTCATTTTGAGCAAGTTTGTCAAAAAATCTGACCGTGTGTACGCTCCATCGGACAAACTTTTTTGGTTTTCATCGGACAAATGTTGGGTCTGCAAACGGACAAACTTTTCGGCAACAAAAGTCTGATGGAGCAAAGTCCGACCGTGTGTACAGAAATCCATCGGACTTTTGTCTGAAGGACAAATAAGCATGCCCAGAACCAATGTTAAAATCAACCAACAATAGCAGAAGTTGACCAAAGGGTGGCGGTAAAGAGCAGAAAAGAGCAGAAAAACCACGTGGTGTTGGAAAAGTTTTGGGAAAGTTTGCAAAAAAGTCCTGCCGTGTGTATGCTATGGGTGTTCCCGACCAACTCCCTTCGGACAAAAATCCACAGAAAAGTTTGTTTGAAGTCCGACCGTGTGTATGAGGCTTAAGAAGCCCTATGTGGTAGCCTTTTGACTGAATCATCTGGACTTCTCTCTCATATATGTCCAAAAGTAAGTCAATCATTTCCAACTGATTGAGTTCCTGTGTTTCCAGTGAATGGTACCGTACTACAGCATGCAAAGGCGTTTTAGACAATTGTGCACTTCTAATCTTGTGGTAACAGTTTGGGGAAGGATCTTTTTTGTTCCAGCATGTATGGAACCTTCAGGGACCCGGTGCAACAAACCATGAAGTTGTTACCCCCGGCCAGGGCTCTTCCCTTCGAGCCCGGTGGTGGAATACCAAAGCTTGGTCACAAGTGCAACCTTTGCGACCCAGATAACTCTGGGTGTCAGTAGTTTAAAAAATATATATATATTATTTTTTTTATTAATTTTTTTTTTACCATATATTTTTTTTTTCCAATTACATTTTTTCTATTTTAATCTTTTTATTAAAGTTTTCCATTAGAGAGTACACATACAGTACACAAGTACATGGGTACAAGAATAACAAGAAACAAGTAATTGCACTTTGCGTGCGTGGGTGTAGGAAACAAGTACACAGCTGGAAACACAAAAGGTACAATATTTGACTATAAAGCCTCGTACACACGGCCGAGATTCTCGTCGAAAAAAACATGTTGTTTTTTTCGACGAGATTCTTGGACAAGAAACTTGTCCCGGCCGAGTGTACACACGCTCGATTCAAAGAACCCGCGGTTCTTTGAATGGAGCGAACGCGGTGACGTCATCGAATACGACGAGCATGCGCTCGTCACATTCGATGCAGTCGCCGCCATCTTGGTTCACCCTACCTATGCCTAGGAAGCTACCGCGCATGCGTCAAAGTCATTTCGAGCATGCACGGGCTTCCCGGCGAAAAGGTAAGTGTACACACACACAATTTTCTCGTCGAGAAACAGGCTGACGAGAATCTCGACGAGAAAATAGAGAGCAGGTTCTCTATTTTCTCATCGAGATTCTTGTCGCTTTTCTTGACGAGAAACCATACACACGAACGAATTTCTCTGCAAAAAAATATCTGCCAGCAAGTTTCTTGCTGGTTTTTGCAGAGAAACTCGTTCGTGTGTACGAGGCTTGAAACTTAAAGCGGAGCTCCGCTGGAAAAAAAAATATTAAAAGCCAGCAGCTACAGCTACAGCAGCTGCTGGCTTTTAATATTTGGACACTTACCTGTCCTGAAGTCCAGCGACGTCCGCAGCAGAGGACGAGCGACCGCTCGTCGCTCTGCTGCTCCCTCCGCCATCCTCGCTGAGGGAACCAAGAAGTGAAGCCCTGCGGCTTCATGCCCGGTTCCCTACGGCGCATGCGCGAGTCGCGCTGCGCCGTTCTGATTGGTGCTCCTGTGTTCTGGGAGCCGAGTGTCTCCCAGAACACCAAGGGAAGTCTGCGGGAAGTGACGTCACTCCCGCAGATTTCCCGGAGAGAGGACTCCCGGATGTGGGTGAAAATACCTGTCTTAGACAGGTATCTTCACCCCCCTCCCCCCGGAAAGGTGTCAATTGTGACACCGGAGGGGGGGAGGGTTCCAAATAGCAAAAGTTGCTATTTAGGGTGGAGCTCCACTTTAAGAGTCAATTTCTATGTTCCTGTATGCAGGAGTAATTCTGAAGACCCCCAAGGAACGGATCAGGAACCTCAAGAAGGGCAGAAAAGTGGACAGAGTAGTGATTGTAGTATACCCTTAAAAGTATGGGTTTGTTTGTTTTTCCTGATATATACTTACCTAGGTGGATGCAGCATGGGTTCGATGCTGCATCTGTCCCCCGGCGCCTCTGCACTGAGAACTGAGCAATCGAACACCGCCGATCGCTCAGTTCTGACAGCTCCCTGAGCAGAGAGTTGGTGACTGTCAGTCACAGCTCTCTGCACTGCCCCCTCCTTGCTCACTGGAGCTCTGAGCTGTGGAAGGGCGGGGAGCGGCCAGCTCAAACACTCAGTGGCTGAGAGGCTGAGCTGGGTGTCAGTCCAGGCACCTGGCAGATCCAGACTTCCATTGTCGCATTGACGCAGTGCCCGGACTTACTTCTGTGACATCAGCAGAGAGTGGACTTCAGCCCAGTCTCTGCTGAAAATGGGTCACAGGAATCCAAAATTAATTGCACTCCTGTGATCCATAGGAGAAGTACAGCCAAACGAGCTTTGGCTATAATTCTTTAACACAGGAGACATTATATTGAGCACAGGTGGTCTTGCTCACTAAGTGAAGACAGCGACCAAAATAGGTATCAACAATCATATGACTGATGCCTGGCTCATAATACACTATATATTACCAAAAGTATTGGGACACCTGCCTTTACAAGCACATAAAACTTTAATGGTATCCCAGTCTTAGTCTGTAGGGTTCAATATTGTGTTGGCCCACCCTTTGCAGCTATAACAGCTTCAACTCTTCTGGGAAGGCTGCCCACAAGGTTTAGGAGTGTGTCTATGGGAATGTTTGACCATTTTTCCAGAAGCGCATTTGTGAGGTCAGGCACTGATGTTGGACAAGAAGGCCTGGCTCCCAGTCTCCACTCAGTCTCCGCTCTGCACAGTCTCCGCTCTAATTCATCCCAAAGATGTTCTATCGGGTTGAGGTCAGGACTCTGTGCAGGCATTAGTCACCCAAAGGTGGGTAAACCAGAGAAGGTAGGAAAGGAAAGAGAGCCTGAAAGGCCGGCATTAAAGGAAGAGTCTGCAGTGCCGGCTTAAGGGAAGATAGTCAATGAGGAAAAAGGCAAAGTACAGATAAGGAAGGGTGGATCACAGAGTCAATTTATTTATTCATTTTTTTACAATTCTTTTAGGAGCCCCATTGGGCGGCTTTAGTGAGATATCAGGGGCCTAAACAGACCTCTGATGTTTCACCTTTGGGAACGAGAAAGGAGATTAAGGACACAGCCCTCAATCTCTATATCTGCAGCCCTCAATCTGTATGTCTGCAGAATGAATCGACAGGGATAACTGTAGTCTGTATAGAACTTCCAATTCATTCACAAACTGAAGCATAGTAAACCATATTAATGCCCATGGTTTTGGAACAGGATGTCCAACAAGCATATAAGTGTAACAAACAAGATAAATCTGCGCTAATGGTGGAAGGTCAGTGCAAACAATTTGTCAGGGACCTGCTGGAATGGGAAGAAGGCTCTTGCGTGCGCGCATGTGCACACGTGGTCCTGTGCAGAATAGGCAACAGCATCCATCCGTGCCTGTGCGCCGGCGCAAGTTGAGTGCGCGCGCGTGCGACAATTGCGCGCACACGTGCGCGTTAGCGCTACTTTCGGAAATTCGGAAAGCGCATTGATTATCTTCTAAAATAAATTAACAATCTGGATTCACTAAACAAACTGATCACTTGAAAGCTAAGCTAGGTCAACTTTGTTTAGAACTACGATCCATACTATTGGATTGCTTTGCGCATAATCACAAACACTCTAAATCAATTCTTTATGCCAACGGCAATAAAGCAGGGAAACTATTATCCAATCAAATTGCGTTAAATCATCTATCCCCTTCCTTTACCACCCTTTTACTATAGAAAAATTGATAAACCCTCAGGATATAGCCAATGTGTTTAGCGCTTAATATAGCTCCCTATATAATTTGAATAAGGATCCTGACTAGAGTTGAGCGGACACCTGGATGTTCGGGTTCGACGGGTTCGGCCGAATTTCAGGAAAAAGTTCAAGTTCGGGACCGAACTTGACCCCGAACCCGAACCCCATTGAAGTCAATGGGGACCTGAACTTTTGAGGACTAAAATGGCTCTAAAAAAGTAATGGAAAGGGCTAGAGGGCTGCAAATGGCAGCAAAATGTTGTTAAGAGCATGGCAAGTGCTCTGCAAACAAATGTGGATAGGGAAATAACTTAAAATAACATAAAAAAAAAAATATGCTGGAGGCCCCCTTCTCAGCAGAAGAGGTACAGAAAGTCATTAAGAACCTCAGAAACTCAACAGCACGATGCCACACATATGGTGGGAATGCCCCAGAATATGCCCTTTCTGGAAAAAAATATTACATTTAATGGATAAGCTAGTGGGAAAATAAAATACTTTGAAATAAAAAAAATAAAAAATTATAATCTTGACCTAGGAGGACAAGGTCCATATGGAGTAGGAGGTTGAGGTGGCGGTGGATGTGGCTGTGTAGGTGGAAGCGGCGGTGGAGGAGGACGAGGTAGCCAACACTGGTTCAAAAATACAACAATGGCTGGGTAAGGCTGGTGATTCTGTCCCCCGTCGGATAGTGTCCGCCCTGTACTGCACTTGCTCAGTACGTAGGACAAGGGGTTTTCGAAAATCTCCGAAGACGAACGGCGCCTGCGCGGTGACTCCAGGTTCAAGCCACACCATCCGAGGTTCAAGCCGAGCCAAGCGAGGCCGTGCCCGAAGCGTGGCGAGCGAAGCGTGGCGAGCGAAGCAAGCCCGTGAGGGGCCCTGTTACTATGTGCTACCGTATGTCCACTTGGATGGTGGGGCTTGAACCTGCACTCACTGCGCAGGCGCCGTTCATCTTCGGAGATTTTGTGAATCTCCTTGTCCTCCGTATTGCGGAAGCGCTGCGCCTGCACAGTACGGGCCGGACACTATCCGATGACCGGACAGTTTTTGTCAGAACACCGGTATACATGTCTATTCTGCACAAGGTACGGACAAGTCCTGTGGGATCCATGCCTGGTTCATTTTAATGAACATGAGCTTGTCCACATTGGCTCTGGACAGGCGGCTGCGCTTGTCTGTGATAACGCCCCCTGCCGTGCTAAATACACGTTCAGATAATACACTGGCTGCAGGGCAGGCCAGCACCTCCAAGGCATAAAGGGCAAGCTTAGGCCATGTGCCCAATTTGGAGACCCAGAAGTTGAAGGGGGCAGATCCCGTCATTCAGTACGTGTAGGCATGTGCACACATACTGCTCCACCATGTTGGTGAAATGCTGCCTCCTGCTAAGACTTTCCATCTCAGCTGGTGGTGCTGGTTGTTGTGGCGTGCTGACAAAGCTTTTCCACATTTTGGTCATGCTAACCCTGTCTTCTGAGGTGCTGGCGGTGCCCCGGCTGCGTTGGCGACCTCTTCCTCCTCCTCTGCCTTCACCTTGTGCTTCCACCGTACTCCCCCGCTGTCAGGTAGGAATGCCACCAGCAGCGCGTCTACCAGCGTGCGCTTGTACTCGCACATCTTACGATCACGCTCCAGTGAGGGAATTAAGGACGGTACGTTGTTCTTGTAATGGGGATCCAGCAGGGTGGCCACCCAGTATTAAGCACCAGTTAGAATGTGGGCAACTCTGCGGTCGTTGCGGAGACACTGCAGCATGTAATCGCTCATGTGTGCCAGGCTGCCCAGAGGCAACGAAAAGCTGTCCTCTGTGGGAGGTGTATCGTCTGTGTCCTCTGTATCCCCCCAGCAGCCACGCACCAGTGATGGCCATGAGCTGGTCTGTGTGCCACCCTGCTGTGAACATGGTTCCTCCTCCTCCATCTCCTCCTCCTCATCCTCCACCTCGTCATCCTCCAGAACTGTGCCCTTGCTGCCGGACAATTGTGTACCTGGCGTTTGTTGGTGCAGGAACCCACCCTCGTAGCCACTTGTGAAAGACTGCCCTGAAAGCCTTGGAAGTGGTCCCGGTTCCTCCTCCTCCTCCTTCTGTGCCACATCCTCTTCCATCATCGCCCAAAGTGTTTTTTTAAGGAGGCATAGAACTGGGATAGTAACGCTGAGAACGGCGTCATCGGCACTGGCCATGTTGGTGGAGTACTCGAAACAGCGCAACAAGGCACACAGGTCTCGCATGGAGGCCCAGTTATTGGTGGTGAAGTGGTGCTGTTCCGCAGAGCGACTCACGCGTGCGTGCTGCAGCTGAAACTCCACTATCGTCTGCTGCTGTTCGCACAGTCTGGCCAGCATGTGCAAGGTGGAGTTCCACCTTGTGGGCACGGCACATATGAGGCGGTGAGCGGGAAGGCCGAAGTTACGCTGCAGCGCTGACAGGCAAGCAGCAGCAGGATGAGAATGCCGAAAGTCCGCACAGACGGCCCGCACTTTCTGCAGCAGCTCTGGCATATTGGGGTAATTTTTCAGGAACCTCTGGACCACCAAGTTCAGCACATGCGCCAGGCAAGGGATGTGCGGCAAACCGGCTAGGCCCAGAGCTGCTACGAGATTTCGCCCATTATTGCACACCACCAGGCCGGGCTTGAGGCTCACTGCCACCAACCACTCATCGGTCTGTTGTTCCATGTCCATCCACAACTCCTGCGCGGTGTGGGGTTTTTCCCCCAAACAGGAAAGTTTTAAAACTGCCTGCTGTCGTTTACCCCTGGCTGTGCTGAAGTTGGTGGTGAAGGTGTTACGCTGACCGGATGAGGAGGCGGTAGAGGATGAGGAAGCGGAGTAGGAGGAGTTAGCAACAGGAGGCAAACTGAAGCAATCCTCGGTGGTGGAAGGAGATGCGCCAAACTGCTATCTGTCTCAGGCCCAGCCGCCACTGCATTTACCCAGTGTGCTATTAGGGAGATATAACGTCCCTGACCGTGCTTACTGGTCCACGTATCCGTAGTTAGGTGGACCTTGCCACAGATGGCGTTGCGCAGTGCACACCTGATTTTGTCCCCCACTCGGTTGTGCAGGGAAGGGATGGCTCGCCTGGAAATGTAGTGGCGGCTGGGCACGACGTACTGTGGGACAGCCAATGCCATCAGGCTTTTAAAACTCTGCGTCTCCACCAGACGGATTGACAGCATTTCAAAGGCGAGGAATTTTGAAATGCTGGAATTTAGGGCCAGGGATCGCGGGTGGCTAGGAGGGTACTTCCTCTTCCACTCCAGTGTTTGGGAGATAGAGAGCTGAACGCTTCCATAGGACATTGTGGAGATGGTTGGTGACCCAGGTGCTAGTGTTGCTGGCTTGTTTGCGGGTTGGCAGGTGCTACTGTCACTACAGAGGTGGATAAAGAGGCCGAGACTGCAGCAGAAGAGGAAGCAGGAGGAGCCAGAGACCTTTCTTGGTTTTTGAGGTTAATCCACTGCAGCTCGTGCTTTGCACTTAGATGCCTGGTCATGCAGGTTGTGCTCAGGTTGAGAACGTGTCTTGTCATCAGCACATTGTGTGAAGAACTGCCACGCTAGGGAACTCCTTGGACCTGGCTTTGGTGGGCTCGGTCCCTTGCTGCGTTGGGCAGTAGCAGACGTACTGTCTAGGGGACGGGCCCTCCGCTTTTGCACCCTGCTCCCTCTTCTGCTGTGCTGGTGGCTCTGTGCGACCACCGCCTCTTCCTCCGAACTACACTGGTCACCTGCATGACGTTGATTCCATGTGGGGTCGAGGACCTCATCGTCCTCCACATCATCTTCCACCGAGTCTTCATCCCTGCCCTCCATGTCTGTCTGCACAATTGCGAAAGCAGCAGCAGTTGGCACCTGTGTTTTGTCATCATCTGAGACGTACTGCGATGGTCCTCCCATGTACTCATCATGAAACATAAGTGGTTGGGCATCGGTGCACACAATCTCTTCCACTTCTGGGGCAGGGCTAGGTGGATGGCCCTGGGAAACCCTGCTAACAGAGTCATCGAAAAGCAGAAGAGACTGCTGCATGATTTGTGGCTCAGACTGCTTGGCTGATTTGCAAGGGGGTGAGGTGAAAGACTGATGGACATCGGCTGCAGGTGCCAACTCTGATCTTTCATCAGGAGACTGGGTGGGAGACAATGTGAAGGAACCAGAGGCACTGTCAGCAACCCAATCTACTATCGCCTGTACTTGTCCTGGCCCCAACATTCGTACAGCCTCATTAGGCATGACCAAATACCGCTGCAGGCTCTGTCGCATACTCGCACCTGAGGAAGGTGTTTCACTTGTGCGTGTAGCTGGCACAGATCGACCACGTCCTCTCCCT
Organism: Rana muscosa; assembly: GCA_029206835.1. Classification (NCBI taxonomy): domain Eukaryota; kingdom Metazoa; phylum Chordata; class Amphibia; order Anura; family Ranidae; genus Rana; species Rana muscosa. Next base: position 369,845,409 of record CM055125.1, read on the forward strand.
GCAACAGGAGCTCCACCAGCAGCACCACGACCGGGGCCACGTTCCTTCTTTGACGTTCTCATATTTTTCAAATTTAGGATCTTGCCCTAAATGGGTGTTTTTGCAATAGCAGAATACACCCAGAGTATGTAAACGGTGTATCTCAAAACCTACAGAAATGCAGAAAATGCTATTCCAAAAAAATGGTTTTGCCCTAAAAAAAAATTATTTGAATAGCACAATATATCTCACACATGCAGATATGCAGAAAACACTGCAAAATATAATTTTTTTGCACTAAATGTGTGTTTTTGCAATAGCAGAATACACCCAGAGTATGTAAACCGTGTATCTCACATCTACAGAAATGCAGAAAATGCTATTAAAAAAAACTGTTTTTGTCCTAATTTTTTTTTTATTTGAATAGCACAATAGAAGAAAAATATATAAATTGTGTATCTCACACCTCCAGATATGCAGAAAACACTGCAAAATAGAATTTTTGCCCTAAATGGGTGTTTTTGGAAGAGCAGAATACACACACAGTATGTACAGGGTGTATCTCACAGTAACATATGCAGTGCTGGTGCACTGAGCTTGCAGATAAAAGTTATATTTTCTCTGGCACTGGGCTCATGGCAGTGTAAAAAGACTGTGCACCGCAACCCAACCAGGTAAATCTATGTAGATCGCTGAGTTATTAGAATAGATTTCTGAATCTGGACTCGTAGATAATTCTCTCTCCCTAAAAGCAGCAACAGGAACCTTGCCCTACACTGTCTATCTTTTCTCTCAGTGCAGTGTAAAAAGCTTGTGCACTGCACCCACACAACTAAATCTATGTAGATCGCTAACTAATTAGAATATACCGTATATACTCGAGTATAAGCTGACCCAAATATAAGCCGAGGCACCTAATTTTACCACAAAAAATGGGAAAACTTATTGACTCGAGTATAAGCCGAGGGTGTCCATCTGCATGCCTCACTGTGCCTCACTTTGCCTCACTGTGTCCATGCCTCACTGTGTCCATGCCTCACTCTACCCATACCTCACTGTGCCCATGCCTCACTGTGTCCATGACCAATGTTTAACATGGGAGTCTATTGAAGGGGTGCCCAGCTTTGAAAAATCGGTGCTCCCCGGCCGTAGGTCCCCCTGACAACAAACTTTGCACACTTATAGAGGAGAAATGAGGCTACATGTGTGCCAAGTTCCGGGTCCCCAAATCACTGGAGAAATTACAGTTTAACATGGGAGTCTATGGAAGGGGTGCCCGGATTTGAAAAATTGGTTCTCCCTGGCCGTAGATCACCCGGACAACAAACTTTGCACACTTATAGTGAAAGAGTGGGGCTACATGTGTGCCAAGTTTGGGATCCATGGGACCTACGGCCGGCCGGTACCAGGTCCCCAAAGTCCGGGAGATCAGGCCCAAAAGGTGACTCAAGTATAAGCCGAGGGGGCATTTTCAGCACCAAAAAATGTGCTGAAAAACTCGGCTTATACTCGAGTATATACGGTATTTCAAAATCAGGACTGACTCCTATCATGTAATTCTCTCCCTCACAGCAACAGCAGCCAGGAACCTTTCCCTACGCTGTCTAAAGCAGAGTGACGTGCTGTGCTGTGTGCCTCTAGCTTATATAGAGACTGGGTCACATGCTGCACTGGCCAATCACAGCCATGCCATTAGTAGGCATGGCTGTGATGGCTTCTAAGGGCACACCAGTTAAACAAAAGTTAATTGGCTGCCCTGCAGATTTTAAAAATGCGCCATTACATCGCCGAACACCGGACCCGAACCCGAACATACAGTCAATTGTTCGGGTTCGGGTCCGGGACCCAAAAACCCAAAAGTCCGGTACAAACCCGAACTTTACAGTTCGGGTTCGCTCAACCCTAATCCTGACACTAAATAACTCACACCTACTCTGACTCCCTCCCAGCTCGAAACTCTAAACTCCCCATTCACATCTCAGGAAATAACCAAGGCTATCAATCTTCTTCCTAACAACAAAGCTATATTATAAACAGTTTTCATCTACTTGACTTGACCCTCTTACTTCAGTGTTCGATGTAGCTTCACTCTCTTCCTCTTTCCCTGATGATATGTTAAAGGCTTTAATAATCACAATACCAAAACCTGGCAAAGATCCCTCCTCCCCTCAGAATTTCTGCCCCATGTCACTATTGAACCACGATCTCAAACTCTTTGCAAAGCGAACAGGATTATTGATATCCTTCCACATTTAATTCATCCAGATCAATCCGGGTTCACAAAAGGGAGACAAACAGCAGATGCGACAAGACGTCTAATCAATGTCCTCCACTTTGCCAACCGACAGGAAATGCCTTCTCTGCTTCTAGGTTTGGATGCAGAGAAGGCATTTGACAGAATTCCCTCGTCATATCTAAATATGACCCTACAAAAATTTGGATTTCAAGGCCCCATACTTTCTGCGATATTGGCCCTCTACTCCAAACCTTCAGCTCAAGTTTTTTGTTCAGCAATGCTATCCAATACCTTCTCTATATCAAAAAGGCACCCGTCAGGGATGTCCTTTATCCCCACTTATTTTTAATCTCCTTATGGAACCATTAGCACACAAGATTCGCTCTCATCCAGGCATTTCAGGGATCAAAATTGGAAATGAGGAACATAAAATTAATTTATTTGCAGATGATGTGATTCTCATGTTGTCAGACCCACATTCTTCCCTTGAAAATGTATATTCAACTTTGAAAGAATTTAGCTCCATTTCCTATTATAAGGTCAACGACTCCAAATCTTATATTCCGGCGTTAATATCCCCCCTTCTACCTAGTCTACACTTTCTGACCATTTCCCATATCTTTGGGCTGATAAATCTATAGAAAACTTGGGAGTACAAACCACAGCTAAACCTCGATCTTTATTCCAGGAAAACTTCATTCCCTACCTAACGACCCTACAATCTGACTTAACAAACCTCTCTAAATTTACACTTTCATGGATGGGGAGACTTGCATTCTTTAAGATGCTTAAGCTCCCACAGCTATTATATCTCCTCCGATCCCTACCTATTCCTATACCCATCTCCTATTTTCATAAACTACAGACATTATTATGCCACTTTATTTGGCAAGGGAAAAAAGTGAGATGTTTTCATATCAAGCTTATCAAACACAAATCGGTAGGAGGCATGGGTCTTTCGGACCTCAGGGGCTACTATCTGGCCACACTATTAGCACAATTAAAAGTATGGTTTGCTCCCCATTTACAGAACCTGTGGAAAGACATAGAATCCACACAGGTCCCGAATAGGAACCTCCATAGTTGGCTTGTTAGTACTCTGCACCAGCACAACATAGACAAGCTTCTGTCCCCTAACATATTAGCCTCTAGGTCGACATTCCACCAATTGATCCTCAAAAATCCTTCTAGAAACTCCCCAACCCCAGTACCTATCCCATTAAACATCCTTTCTCTTTTAACTCCTGACATTAATATTTTAGCCTGGACAAACAGTGGTATAACTTAAATTTCTGACCTCTACTGAGCCGGAATACTCAAACCATTCCCAATCCTCCAAAGCAGTTTAATCTACCTGCGTCTGAGTATTTTTAATATATCGGAATCAATCACAGCCTAGTTCACTCACCTGCAATATTCCAAAACATCACTAGACAAATATGGAAATACTGGTTTGATGAATGCCCACACATTAAAGGCATATACCCTTTTTACCAAATCCTAAAAGATAAAACATCATTTATCAAAACTTCATCCCAGATTAAATGGGAACAAGAGCTAAGATCATCCTTCACAGATGATCATTGGATAGTGGCCTTGAACGTGCCTTATAGAGCTACCAAATTAGTCAATCTATGGGAACTTTCATATACGATCGCCTTCAGATGGTACAAAACCCCTCATATTCTTCACACCATAAATTCCTCCACATCACCATTGTGTTGGAGGGATTGTGGGTCCCACAGCACACTTATACATATATTGTGTTCATGCAAATTATTGTCTAACTATTGGTCTGATGTATTCAAGCTTATCCAAGATGTCACTCACATTCAGATACTTCCCTCACCAGAGCTTGAATTTAGGGATAGAGAAAATCCCCCTATCTTAGAGATGTATAGTTCTTTACATTTTATTATCAGCTAAACTGACCATCACTCGCAACTGGATTTCTAAAACGAGCCCGTCATGTTCGAGGTTATAGCCCTGACGCAACTGCACAGTGTTTATGAATGTATGTTCACCTCCAGCAAAGGACAACGCCACTTAGTTCAAGCGGAGTGGTCCCAGTAGTCCTTCTGGTACAATGAAGTATTTTCTAAACCTGTTTAACATGGTTAATGTAATGGTTCAAATATTCACGTCATACCTACGTACATTCTGTTTAAACTAAGATGCCTTATCTTTGTATTATTAGTGGACGTAATTGTAGCCGTATTAGTGCAATTGTGACAGAGAAAATTAAGTACTGTCCGTGATACTTTTTTTATTTGCACTAACATAGAATTTTTCAGGACAAGCTTTCGGGGTATGTCCCCTTCTTCAAGGTCCAAGCAGTACTGATTCACAATTTTTTTAGCAGAATGTTGAAACAAAACAAGAAAAAAAAAAAAAAAAAAATCTCAGAGGGAAAGGAAAAAAAACACATACAAATCAATGGTAATAAAGATAGCAGCAGAGTTAGTGAGATAAGACAGAGTTAGTGAGATAAGACAGAGGGAGAGCTATAGACTTGAGGGGGGAGATGCTAGTCACAGAGGGGGTCATAAAACCTTAGTATAATGGGTAAGGAAACCAATATCTAAATTTAGGCCATTCGTTTTTGTGTTAAAAAGAATTATCATTCTTAGTTCAAATGTTTTCCTTTCCTGGATAGTTCTGAAATTCCCTTTAAGAACTAAAACATTGAGGTCTTCTATAGTGTGGTCTGGTTGTGAGAAGTGATGTCCCACAGGTGTGCAGAAACTCTCTTCTTTATGTTCCTTGATGGTATGTCTGTGAAAATTCATCCTCGCTTGCAACTTCTGTCCTGTTTCACCAACATAAGATCCTTTGCCACACCTGTTGCATTGGATGAGGTACACAACATTACTGGAGGTACAGTTGTAAGATCCCATGATGGTGAAGGTCCCATTTGTGTGTGTGACACTTTTGGATGGATTGATCTGGTTGCACAGTTTGCAGCGTTTTTTATTGCAGGGTTTGCTTCCATTATTTGTGACTTCATAATCAGAGTGAAGTTTCCTGCTAATCAGCAGGAAACTTCACTCTGATTATGAAGTCACAAATAATGGAAGCAAACCCTGCAATAAAAAACGCTGCAAACTGTGCAACCAGATCAATCCATCCAAAAGTGTCACACACACAAATGGGACCTTCACCATCATGGGATCTTACAACTGTACCTCCAGTAATGTTGTGTACCTCATCCAATGCAACAGGTGTGGCAAAGGATCTTATGTTGGTGAAACAGGACAGAAGTTGCAAGCGAGGATGAATTTTCACAGACATACCATCAAGGAACATAAAGAAGAGAGTTTCTGCACACCTGTGGGACATCACTTCTCACAACCAGACCACACTATAGAAGACCTCAATGTTTTAGTTCTTAAAGGGAATTTCAGAACTATCCAGGAAAGGAAAACATTTGAACTAAGAATGATAATTCTTTTTAACACAAAAACGAATGGCCTAAATTTAGATATTGGTTTCCTTACCCATTATACTAAGGTTTTATGACCCCCTCTGTGACTAGCATCTCCCCCCTCAAGTCTATAGCTCTCCCTCTGTCTTATCTCACTAACTCTGTCTTATCTCACTAACTCTGCTGCTATCTTTATTACCATTGATTTGTATGTGTTTTTTTTCCTTTCCCTCTGAGATTTTTTTTTTTTTTTTTTCTTGTTTTGTTTCAACATTCTGCTAAAAAAATTGTGAATCAGTACTGCTTGGACCTTGAAGAAGGGGACATACCCCGAAAGCTTGTCCTGAAAAATTCTATGTTAGTGCAAATAAAAAAAGTATCACGGACAGTACTTAATTTTCTCTATTATTAGTGGAAAATTGCACTTATGGTAGAATTCTTATCTACTCTGTCTTAGCTATGGGAACAGTTTATTATTCCTATCTTGAGTTCGACATCTGTTCACATTATCCTGCTTTTCTTGTCCTGCACTGAATTTAAGTTGGATAAATTTAATAAAAAGCTATTGAAACGAAAAAAGAAATAAACAACGGAACAAATAATCCAAATAGGGAGGATTCAAACAGTAAGTCGAGATTTATAGTCCCACATGCCGTGATGGAAGTTGGAAGTCACAGGATAGCCAAGGTGTCACCAACCACACTCATGCTAAGCTTACCAGAACGTTTGTGATCCCCTTATATGAGTGGTCTGTGTGAGCTTTATTTACAATAACAAAGCCAGCATCACGGATGTCAAAACCATAAGGTATACTGCCCACATTAGCCACAGTGTCTAGTAGTGGAATCACTATACTCCAGACTCCCATACAAGGCCATGACACGTGGTGAGGAACATAGAATAAAAGTGCCCCTGATGACTTCATATGTGATGAAACGCGTAGGACGGAGCCACGCACACATGTGCAGCTGACTGTCGGCCATTTTGATTTTGTTTTCCTGGCGTTTTACATGCTTTAATATGCTTTATCCAAGTGAGTGTACTTTTATTCATTAAATTGGTTTGATTTTATGTTATTACACTATGTGGAGTATCCTTTTATTCTATGTTCCTCACCGTGGGTCCTGACCTTGTATGGGAGTCTGGAGTATAGTGATTCCATTACTAGACACTGAGGCAACAGTATATCACATACCTGGTGAAGACTGGAATGTTGTGGAGGCCTCTCTTGCACCTCCTACTTAACACTCCTGAAGGTGGAGACAGAGAGTGTAACGGCAAGGAGTGGCATGTGTGCCGTAGCAGCTAGCTGGTGATATCCACTCTGTAGGTGGCTAGAGCTGGCAGTCCTCTGAATAGAATGCAGGAGCAGCTTGGCACCAGAGTGTGGAATGGGAGCAGCACCAGGGGATGAGCAGCAGTCAGCGGCAACCGGGCAGCGAGGCACTGATTCACCAGCCAAAGCAAGTCCAGGAGACAGGCCAAGGTTGTTAACAGCCAGGCAATGCAGTACAGAGTCAGCAGGCAGATCAGATCCAGTAAACAAGCCAAGGTTGGAGTCGACGACCTAGATGGGGTAAGTGTGGGGCTGACTGACTGGGGGGGAGAGGCCGTTGTACACACACAGTCCACTCTTATAAGGGGGTCACAAACATTCTGGTAAGCTTAGCATGAGACTGGTTGGTGACACCTTGGCTATCCTGTGACTTCAAACTTCCATCACAGCACGTGGGACTAAAAACCTTGACTCACTGTTTGAATCCTCTCTATTTTGACTTTTTGTTAAGTTGTTTATTTCCTTTTTGAAGTCACGCATTTCATTTATTTTGTCACTTAGTAATACTGAGGCACTGATACTTTTTGATAGTTTATGTTAGTTACTATTTATGTTTAGTAACTATCTACTTACTTAAAGCGGAAGTAAACCCATCCGTAAAACAGTTTCATTTCCGGCACGTGCCGAAAATGAAACACTCCCATTGGCTGTGCTCTCAACCAAACTGTCAAACCATCCAATGGCTGGTGTCATAACTGATCACATGTGCAGCATCATGGCAGTTGTAGATTAAAAAGAGGCAAAGATGGCAGCTTCCTTGGCTGAAAACGATAGGAGGGTTTGCTTACACTTTAAGCTCTGCACTGTTTGTATTTGTATTATATACGTGTAATGGTCAGGTCTCTAAAAACCTTTGGTGCAAGTGTGTAACGTGGGATAAAAGCAACTAATGTTCACACATCGCCTACTGCAATACTAACATTTCTGGCACCAAAACTCACCAAAACAAATATTCAGGAACAGAAAATAATATTGGGCAAAAGTCAAAGAAAGATGAAGACTTTTTTGAAACCAGCTTTGTCAGGCGACCATTGAGAAGGATCAAACTTGTAGTCGGCGCCCTAAATATCCTTTCTATAATAGCAGCTGTTGGGCAATTTCTTTTTTAAATACCATGTACCGTGGTGCCCCTTTAAAAGTCTTTCACCTTTTTTCCAGTCAGCGTCTTAATTCTGTAGTCATTATGTATGTAGGCATTTTAATCCCATCTTTGTTATGACTCTGGACATTATAAACTACCTTTCGGAGCCTCTCACTGCTGATTCAGTCATATTGATTTTTTTATTGTATTTTTCTTTTTAACAATGCATAGAGCTATTTAAATAAAGCCGTTATTTCACAACTATCTGACACGCATGCACTTAGCAACTTTACCAGACCGGCCCTCTCTCCTCCATTCCTGGAAGTCATAACTCTCCCAGTGAGGCGTCATAATGGTGACTGTAGACGAGGACCACAAAACTGGGCTCTGATTGGAACCTCTATTTTAATTGTTCTGAAGATATGAAAAGCTCAGGTCAACAAGTAACACCAAGCATTGAAAGGACATGGCTACTCGGGGGACTACTTAACCAAGCTAAAGGTAGACCCCAGTTGCTTTCAGGGCCCCTAATTCTCTGCCGATCCTTTGTGTTACTATACATGCATCAATTTCAATGTAGGGTTTTTGCACAAGTGGTTGTAAACCCTTACATATTCACAGTGAAGTGACTGGCCTCAAGTGCTACACAGAGATTAAACAAATCCTCCTACATACGTTGTACCTGTTTTTCTGCATCAATCTCTCCTCTACATGAGTTAAAAATCCAGAATTTACAGAGCATTTCTAAGCTTCAGAAGGTGGGGGGGATCTGATGTAACACACTGCACAACATAGAGCAGGCCCGCATTTCGTCCAACGGTAAGTTATTAAGGAATCATCTGGTCTTCACATCTGCTCATATTTATAAAAAATAAATGCATACATCTTATAAATATGAGAAGATGTCAAATCCAGATGACCCCTTGATAACGTCCCAATGGACGAAACGCATTGGAGCAGAGATTCTGGTGCTGAGGTCACACCACTGTACGATGCCAGGTCGGCAGCGGCTTTATATGTGAGTTAACTGGATTTATTGCTCTGGTTTTATCCTATTGTATTTGTTAGGTTAATAAGCCTACTACACTATGAGAAATTCCTTTTGGAGCTTGGCAAGCTTTATTTATCTCTAGCTGTAGTATACTAGGAGGTACCACTGGGAGCGAGTTGCCACACTAATCCCTGTTGGATTTCATATATATATATATATATATATATATATATATATATATATATTTATATATATTTATTTATTTTTTGTATATGCTGCTGTAATGGTAGCCATTGTTTTGGTGAGTTTTGAATTCACTTAATGTTGGTCATTGGTCAATAGAGCACTGTTTGAGAAATTTTTTGTGATTACTGAGAATCTGTCTCATAGGTAAACATGCACAGCCTAGGCAGTCCATCACCTGCTGTGTGTTGGAGGGAGGGTGGGGTCATCGCCTGAGATTGCCTGGTGTCGGCATAGACCAGGGTTTCTCAACCAGGGTTCCTCTAGAGGTTGCTAGGGGTTTCTTGAGCAATGAGCAGTTACTGCCTATCAGATAAGTTCCCACTGACACCATTGATCTTATTAGGGAGAGGGGCAGGGGTAAGGGATCTGACATCACACACTGCACGGCACAGAGCAGGGAGCTCAGTGTAGTCTGAGACTTGAGTGGAGGGAATGGACACACCCCCTCTACATAGTTTCATAGAGAAATATTTGGAAGAAAAGAATTTCGGGCTGTACAGGCCAGACAAGGAGTAAAAAAAAATATTTATAAAATGCTAAAGTTTTATAATATGACAAAAATGTAAAAAGTTCATGCAAATTGTGTGTACCTTGGTAATTAAAAACAATTATACAGCAGTGCCAGTAGAGTTCACTGTATGTGTTAATACACCAAAATTAGTGCTGGTAAAGAAGGTCTTCATGGCCGACGTGTTTCGCCAGATTTATCTTCATCAGGACCCATAAAAACAATACAGTACTCAGCTAAGAAAAAAATGTGACATTTAAATAGTATCTATATACATAATCATACACTGTATTTGTGTGTCTATTGCATAGGACATACCTCAGCACACAACAGCACCAACACAATAGCCCCCTGGGCGAGTGCTGGAGCATCAGGGGAAAGCCAACCAGACATCGGATCAACTACAGTAGGTTACTAAATATTAAAAAGATTGTATAATGACATCCAACCTCACAGTATATTTGTCTAGAAGATCTCACAAAAACTAAAATTATGTGATCAAATACCTACTTAGGGTATATACATATAGGCACCCCTCATACGTCCGGAAGGAAGAAAAGAGTCCAGAGACAAATAAAGAAATCTATATCTAGTGAACAAAAAGGAAAGGTTGCACAACTAAGGTGCTCCATCACCTGTCATGTACTGGAGGGAGGGTGGAGCCATCTCCTGAGATTGCCTGATTTCTCTACCAGGGTTCCTCCAGAGGTTGCTAGGGGTTCCTTGAGAAATGAGCAATGTCTGCCTCACAGATAAGTTTGCACTGACACTATTGATCTTTTTATAGGGTAGAGGCAGGGGGCAGGGATCTGACATCACACACTGCACAGAGCAGGGAGCTCAGTGTAGTCTGAGACCTGAGTGAAGGAAATGGACATACCCCCTCTACACAGTATCATAAGGAATGTTGTACAGCTAAGGCAGTCCATCACCTGCTGTGTGCTGGAGGGTGGGAACATCTCCTGAGATTGCCTGGTGTCTGCATAGACCATGGTTCCTCCAGGTTGCTAGGGGTTTCTTGAACAATGAGCAATGTCTGCCTCTCAGATAAGCTCCCACTGACACCATTGATCTTTTAGCTATCCGTAAGGAGGTAACTCTTCCCAATGATCACAAGTATAAGGAGCATTCATCCTACTGATTATTAAACTAATGTATCATCAGTTGTAGATATAGTCATTTTTAGAAGGGGTTTCATGAGACCGGAAATTTATTTAAAGGGTTCCTCTGTTTAAGAATGGCTGGCATAGACTTTCCGAAGTGAATCATGCAGGCAGCAGAGGAATGAGGGAGCACAGAAATCACACTAGGTGCTTTGGATAGAGGCAACTACACCCTATAGAACGGTAACTTTTCATTTCAGAGGTTTACAACCACTTTAGCATGCCATGCATTACGACACTATAATAGAATTAAAAAAAACCACCAGCACTCTTTTTATAACACAGATTGCTACAATGTACATCAGGTGCTTTGAAAGTTACAGTCCAACCTAACTAAATGGCAACAGCACGCAACGCGCCATTCATTGATGTGACGCGACGGTGTAAAAAGGAACCTCAAAGTGCTACTCCAGATTTGCTGAGAAAAAATATTGCCTCTAAGTAACCCATTAAAGGTAATTGCAATAATGCACCTCCCTGTTCTGTAGGAATTGCCGCTGCTTCACTATTTCCTTTTTTTTCAGATTGATTTTTCAATGGCAGAGTCTGTCTTAATGTATACCACCTGAGCGACCAGAAGCTGGCCATACACCAGGAGAATTTCATTTGAAAAAAAAAATAGTTTTTTGGAGAATTAGTTGCACACTAGGCTCTTCTACTATTTTCTGACAGGAGGAAAGCAGAGTTTTTCAACTGTGTTTAGACACGTTCAGGTGTGCCAGGCGTTTGGGCGTTCATTTCATTGGCCAGAATATTAATTTATTCTGTCCATTGAATTGAATGAATGCTCCAGCGCTAAACACACCTAGTGTTCATGCGCCTTTAGACGCGTCAAGTTTTTCTGTCCAAAAGCTCCTCTCTTGAACGCAATTTTGGTGCGTTCAGAATTCTGCCCCTAAACATCCCTGCCTCTAAATGCCTGTAAACGCCTACACTATATTACCAAAGCGACTGGGATGCCGGCCTTTACATGCACATGAACTTTATTGGCATCCTAGTAATAGTCCGTAGGGTTCAATATTGAGTTGGCCCACCCTTTGCAGCTACAGTGCCTTGAAAAAGTATTCATAAGCCTTGATAGTTCCACATTTTGTCATGTTACAACCAAAAATGTACCGTATATACTTGAGAATAAGCTGAATTTTTCAGCACATTTTTTTGAGCTGAAAATGCCCCCCTCGGCTTATACTCGAGTCACATTTTTTGCGCCTGATCTCCCGGACTTCGGGGACCCGGTACCGGCCGGACCTACGGCCGGGGAGCACCGATTTTTCAAAGCCGGGCACCCCTTCCATAGACTCCCATGTTAAATGGTAATTTCTCCAGTGATTTTGGGGACCCAGTACCGGCCGGTCGTAGGTTCCCTGGACCCGGAACTTGGCACACATGTAGCCCCTTTTCTCCTCTACAAGTGTGCAAAGTTTGCTGGCTGGGGGACCTACGGCTGGGGAGCACCAATTTTTCATAGCAGGGCACCCCTTCCATAAACTCCCATGTTAAACGTCAGTCTAGTCATGGACACAGTGAGACATGGGCACAGTGAGGCATGGGCACAGTGAGGCATGGACACAGCAAGGCATGCACATGGACAAAGTGAGGCACAGTGAGGCACAGTAAGGCATGCAGATGGACACCCTAGGCTTATACTCGAGTCAATAAGTTTTCCCAGTTTTCTGTGGTAAAATTAGGTGCCTCGGCTTATATTCAGGTCGGCTTATACTCGAGTATATACAGTAAATGTATTTTATTGGAATTTTATGTGATGAACCAACACAAAGTGGCACATAATTGTGAAATGGAAGGAAAATGATAAATGGTTTTCAAAATGTTTCACAAATAAATATCTGAAAAGTGTGGGGTACATTTGTATTCAGCCCCCTTTACACTGATACCCCTAACTAAAATCTAGTGGAACCAAATGCCTTCAGAATTATTAGTATTATTATACAGGATTTAAATAGCGCCAACAGTTTGCGCAGCGCTTAACAAAATAAAGGCAAACATTACAGTTACATTACAATTTGGTACAACAGGAATCAGAGGGCCCTGCTCATTAGAGCTTACAATCTAAAAAGGGAGGGTCAATTGACACAAAAGGTAATAGCTGTGGGGGATGAGCTGATGGAGGAAGGAAAACAGTGTTAGTTAGAAGCAGGATAGGCTTCTTTAAAGAGAATAGTTTTCAGGGATCGTCTAAATATGGATACAGTAGATTAGGGGACAGTCGGACAGATTGGGGTAGGGCAGAAGTCACCTAATTAGTCAATAGATTCCACCTGTGTGTAATTTAATCACAGTATAAATACAGTTGTTCTGTGAAGCCTTCAGAGGTTTGTTAGAGAACCTTAATGAACAAACAAGATCATGAAGGCCAAGGAACACAACAGATAAAGAAATAAAGTTGTGGAGAAGTTTAAAGCAGGGTTAGGTTAAAAAAAATGTCCCAAGAACATCTCACGGAGCTCTGTTCAATCCATCATCCAAAATGGAAAGAATACGGCACAACTGCAAACCTACCAAGACATGGCTGTCCACCTAAACTGACAGGCCGGGCAAGGAGATCATTCATCAGAGAAGCAACCAAGAGGCCCATGGTAACTCTGGAGGAGCTGCAGAGATCCACAGCTCAGGTGGGAGAATCTGTCCGCAGGACAACTATTAGTCCTGCTTCTCCACAAATCTGCCCTTTATGGAAGAGAGACAAGAAGAAAGTCATTGTTGAAAGAAAGACATGAGAAGTCTTGTTTGCAGTTTGCGAGAAGCCATGTGGGGGACACAGCAAACATGGAAGAAGGTGCTCTGGTCAGATGAGACCAAAATTTTACTTTTTGGCCTAAAAGCAAAACGCTATGTGTGGCGGAAAACTAACACTACACATGACCCTGAACACACCATCCCCACTGTCAGAGAACTCACCTTGCTGGACGTGTTGTACATGCTCCTGTGTGCGCTGGTTCACGTCCTGGACTGCGGGTGCGCGCGCCTGTGCGCGATGGTGTGCCTGTGCGTGCGCCGATGCGCGCCAAACAGTCCATTTAAACCCCTGGAATACTTCAGACCGGTGCTGTCTGATCTGCACTTACCTGTGACCTTTTGCTCCTGATACCTGTCTGAACACTTGCCTCTTGATTACCCGGCCTGACCATCGGATTACACCTGTCTCCTGTCTGCACCTGACCTCAGCTTGCCTTGACCTTGAACCTGCCTGTTCCTCTGTACTCTGCTGCCTGCCTGTTGCCGATCCTGCCTGTGACCCGACCATCCCGCTCTACTCCTGCTCAGCATCCTCTGCCTGTGTTCCTGTTTTCTGTTGCCTGTCCGGCTGGACACCTACTCCTCTGCACCTGGATCCAGAGCCGCATCCCCTGCAACTACCCACCAGGCTCTCATACCACTCCGCACCCCGTGCCTCCCGTTCATACTACCAGGGGCCACGAGTCGGACACGTAAGGGAGACCTTCCTCTGCTCCATTGGGCTCACCAGTCTGGTACGTATAGTCTGACACCCCTTGTGAAACATGGTGGTGGCAGGATCATGTTGTGGGGATGCTTTTCTTCAGCAGGGACAGGGAAGCTGGTCAGAGTTGATGGGAAGATGGATGGAAACAAATACAGGGCAATCTAAGAAGAAAACCTGTTAAGCCCTGTACACACGATCGGATTTCCTATGGATTTTAAACCAATGGATTTTTCCATCGGAAATCCGATGAAGCTGACTTCCATCAGTCTTGCCTACACACCATCAGTCAAAAAACTGATCGTCCCAAACGCTGTGACGTAAAACACTCCGACAAGCCAAGAAAAATAAAGTTCTATGCTTCTGAGCATGCGTCGACTTGATTCTGAGCATGCGTGGTTTTTTTATCTGATGGAGTTCCCCACAGACGACAGTAATTTGCTATTGTTTTTTTTTCCCATCGGATAAATTTAAAACATGTTCTATTTTTTAACACCGATGGTAAAAAGAACGATGGGGCCCATACGTGATCGGTTTGTCCGATGAAAAAAGTCCATCGGACTGTTTTCATTGGTAAAACCGATCGTGTGTACAGGGCTTTAGAGTCTGCAAAAGATTTGAGACTGGGGCGGAGGTTCACCTTCCAGCAGGACAATGACCCTAAACATACAGCCAGAGCTACAATGGAATGGTTTAGATCAAAGCATATTCATGTGTTAGAATGGCCCAGTCACAGCCCAGACCTAAATCCAATTGAGAATCTGTGGTAAGACTTGAAAATTGCTGTTCATAGACGCTCTCCATCCAATCTGACAGAGCTTAAGCTATTTTGCAAAGAAGAATGGGCAAAAATGTCCCTCTCTAGATGTGTAAAGCTGGTAGAGACATCCCCAAAAAGACTTGCAGCTGTAATTGCAGATAAAGGGGGTTCTACAAAGTATTGACTCAGGGGTTTGTAACATGACAAAATGTGGAAAACTTCAAAGGGTATGAATAATTTTTCAAAGCACTGTATAAACGCTTCAACTCTTCTAAGTGCAGAAAAAACTGACTTTTAATTACCCAAAAAAGATTAAAAACATATATGTAGCAACCACGCCACCCTCCTTCTCCTCTCTTTGGCTCGTTCACTGGAGAGGAAGGCGCACAGTCTCCAACACACCCGTACCTCCTGGTTTGCAGAGGTTAAGCACACTTGTTACGGGTCTTTGCAGCGAGACTTCCCTCAGAGTTGGCTTCTGTCCCTAGAATGTAAGGACAAAAGTCTCTATGCCCCAAGCAACTCCAAGGTCCACACCAGCGTCAACTCCAACATAGAGTTTTTTTCTTTATGCATGAACATCCACAAATGAGGAGAAGAGAAAGGTGTTAGGAAGACAGATAAGTTCAGGCACTCTTGTTTCTTCGCCACTCGATCGCAAGTGGGTATAGCTCACCTGGATAGTCACCCGAAGGCAATAGCAGCCGGCGTGTAACTCGAACAGTCTATTAGATTCCCTAATGGATGCATTCAGGAGATCCTCTGCCATAGAATCTATAGTGTCCCAAACCTCCTACTGGTCCTGTTGTTTAGATCCCTGTTTTCGGATGAATGACATCCCTCCAGAGAGTTACTGGGCCCCTTCCTTCACTGTGATCTGTCACCAGTCCTTCGGAACGGTCCTCCCCCAGCCTCCTCTTCTAGAAACGGGTCCCCTCGCAAGGCGGCACCCTGGGATTCCTCCTTCCGAAGTGGGCTCCATCTAAAGGTGCTGGGCCCAGGGCTGAAGTTGTAGTCCCAGGACTAAAGGTGCCTGGGACTGAAGTGCACGTGGCCCCATGGCCTGGAGGGCCATGCACCACGCACCAGGACTCCGACTCTGGAACCAAAAAGAATCGACCCCTCCCGGGCGGCGTCTGCCCCTTATGTACCCTCTCCCGGCATTCACAGCAGGCAAACCACACCCACTGCACGGCTGCCGAGAGAGGACACCAAATCGCTGCCCCATTACCTGTGGTTCAACCCCGAGTATAAGTGACAGCGCCACCCATACTTCTAAGGGGAACTGCACACCAGGCAAACAGCAGCAAGGCAGAGTCCAGCAAATTTGAAAGATTCGAGCCAACTACCAATCGAATCACCCTTAAATTTGGCATAGCAATCCCTAAATTTTGGGACCCCCGCTACACTTACAAAATATAAAAGATTAACAGGCTCATCAGTGAATCTATGACGTCCAGTGGGAGACAGGGTTGCCAACTTTCAGTAAATTTACAAACGGTTTGTAAAATCCATACTTTTTGCATCTGTCCTTGAATGTCAGTTACGGACATGTAGGCTGCATGTCCGTAACTGACATTCATGCACAGATGCAACAAGTATGGATTTTACAAACTGTTTGTAAATTTACTGAAAGTTGGCAACCCTGGTGGGAGAGTTTCCTGGTGGATGCATCAGCTGCAAGATGTGGTTCAACCGACCAGCGGTGGAGAGCTGTGTGTGGAGATCCAGGAAGGGCCACAGCGCTGACGGGATGGGAATGGAACGCAGGGACCCGGAAGTGACGTCAGAGGGTCACAGAGTGTGCTTCCCTTATATAGAGTGCTGGTGGTGGGCAGGGACGTGCGCTGAGGTCAGTGGCTGGTGAGGCACTGCCCAGATAGCAAGTAATTGAGCTGCAAGTTTGAAAATGACTTGCTAAGCTCTTGCTAGACTTGCCCGGCTTCACAAGTTTCAGCAAGTCTGTATTGCATGACTGCAGATCAACTTTCTTTGCAAACATTCTGGTTCAATTATGTTGTGTAATAGTCATCCCACCACAGGGGCCACTGTGGCTGAATTTTCATCATTGCTCCCTGCTGTGTGTAAGGTTTTTCTTTAATTGGTGCTGGGGCAGCTATAGAATCACTTTGGGAGTGGTAACCATGAGCTCTGATATGGAGTTCAGAGAGGTAGAAATCAAGGAGTGACTAGCCCTGATATCCCATTGGTGGAGCACAATTTGGAAGGTTTTATTTTTCCTTGTTTATATACTGAGATTTGAGAAAAAATGTAACACCTCATGCAACCCAACATGTAATTGCCATCATCCCAAATATGTATAAAATGAGAAAAAAACTCTAGTTTGTGGGATTTTGGAGGCAATGTAAAAAATATGAAAAAACCTCAATTAAAATTTCGAAATATTTATTTATACACATGCCACATAACGCGGACACATATATGAAAAAAGAACAAATGGTACAAAAAAGCACATATATATGAAAATTGTACAGAAACTACATAGATCTGACATAATATAAATCTTCCGAAGATGAATACAATAGCCTGAGTTGACCGCTCCAGCCAGAAGCAGATCAAGGGAGGCTTTTCCAACGCGTTTCAAACTGTAAACGTCCTTCTTCAGGGAATTCAAATGCATTCACTTCTACGAGAATAAATTTTCTATTAAATACAGAAACAATAAAATAAATTTCCACTTTAATTTCAACTGTTATATGGAATACAGCGAAACAGAAAAAAAACTTACACAAAAAACTCATATGAAAAAATGTTCCATCAATGCTCCCATATGTGCATCTCAGGTTCCAGTAACACTGTGTTGTGGATTCCCCGATGCCCTCAAAGTTCCAGGAAAACTTTTCCATCAGAAACAAGTCCATATAAGAAGTGCGGACATATGAAAAAATTGGCCCAAGATAGGTGCCTTAAATAAAAAATAACATACATAGGTATGAAAGTAATTCCATTGGGGAGTAAAATAAATCTCCCTAAAGAAAATGGATATGGTACCTGTAGATGGAAAGTGGAAATCTACAATTCGGATTCATCAGGTAATATAACTCATATAGGAGGACAAAAAAACAGTGGATTCTTGAGTCCAAAGATATATGTCCTAAAACATCCAAAAATATATATGAAATAAGATAAAAAATTATTCTATCCATCAAAAAGAGAGAGAAGAAATTCCTCCCTCTCCTAGGTGGAACTTTTAAAATATTACCTGTCAAGAGGATCAAGAATCACGATTGATATCCAGAAAAGGTTCCATGCAACAGAGGTCCATACAGAAACATCCTCTGCCTGCCAGCAGACCAATTTTTTCAAATGTCCGCACTTCTTATATGGACTTGTTTCTGATGGAATAATTTTTTATCTTATTTCATATATATTCTTGGATGTTTTAGGACATATATCTTTGGACTCAAGAATCCACTGTTTTTTTGTCCTCCTATATGAGTTATATTACCTGATGAATCCGAATTGTAGATTTCCACTTTCCATCTACAGGTACCATATCCATTTTCTTTAGGGAGATTTATTTTACTCCCCAATGGAATTACTTTCATACCTATGTATGTTATTTTTTATTTAAGGCACCTATCTTGGACCAATTTTTTCATATGTCCGCACTTCTTATATGGACTTGTTTCTGATGGAAAAGTTTTCCTGGAACTTTGAGGGCATCGGGGAATCCACAACACAGTGTTACTGGAACCTGAGATGCACATATGGGAGCATTGATGGAACATTTTTTCATATGAGTTTTTTGTGTACGTTTTTTTGCCGTTTCGCTGTATTCCATATAACAGTTGAAATTAAAGTGGAAATTTATTTTATTGTTTCTGTATTTAATAGAAAATTTATTCTCGTAGAAGTGAATGCATTTGAATTCCCTGAAGAAGGACGTTTACAGTTTGAAACGCGTTGGAAAAGCCTCCCTTGATCTGCTTCTGGCTGAAGCGGTCAACTCAGGCTATTGTATTCATCTTCGGAAGATTCATATTATGTCAGATCTATGTAGTTTCTGTACAGTTTTCATATATATGTGCTTTTTTGTACCATTTGTTCTTTTTTCATATATGTGTCCGCGTTATGTGGCATGTGTATAAATAAATATTTCGAAATTTTAATTGAGGTTTTTTCATATTTTTTACATTGCCTCCAAAATCCCACAAACTAGAGTTTTTTTCTCATTTTATATATACTGAGATTTAGCAGAAAATGTGTGTATTTAACGAGAGGTGGAAATGAAATGGATCAGACTAATCGTCTGGTGAGTATCTGCCCCCCGTCATGATTAGGCCTAGATGATTTAGTGCATGCACGAGAAGAACCACACTGAGACCGTGCTCAGATAGATGATAGTCTCTTTATTGCTACTGGGTGCCTGGGGTTATATAGGTGGGCGGGGAGTGTCGTGGGCAAGTGCATCATAAGCAAAGCGTTATCTAGATACTCGTAGCTTCTGATTGGTCGTACCCATATAAAGGTAAACTTCCTCCAGGATCTAGGTGTCATCATCTTTGGCGTAGTCCTGGGTGGAGGCGCCATCTTTAGTTACACATTCTTCACTCGATGGGAGGGGTGCTGCTGGAGAGGCTGTGACACTGAAATCACCTGTGAAAGAAAAGAGCTGGCTGGTATGCAGGCTAAGCCAGGGATGCAAAGAGTTAATGCTGCCGTACTGAAACATGATACCTCACACGGGCAGTGAGAGAAGGTGCTAGCTGCCAGTTTTTAGTAAGGAATAAGAAAGCACTTTATATACAAAAATATAGACTTTGTGATATAAAAAAGAATGCATAGAAAATGGGCATTTTACCTGATCCATCACAGAAATAGAAGCCTCAAAGAGGACTACAAATCTCAGCAATACAGTAACAATGGAGAATACCACCAGCTATAGGGGGTGTATATAGAGAGTCATGCATTGTATATAGAGTAGGGTGACCAGACATCCCCGGTTTCAGGGGACAGTCCCCGGATTGAGGACACTGTCCCCGGACCAAGTCTGTCCCCGGTTTTGTCCCCGGATTGGATTTGAACAGGTGCTGGGGCAATTTTAAAGACAGTCAGCGCAGAATAAAAAAATAAATAAATCTGAATTACACCCCCCGCTCCGCCACACCTACTAGCTTAGGGGGGGGGGGGGGGTGTATTTTTCTCCATTATCTGTGTACCTTTTTCTGATGATCATGTGCTGGTCGGAGAGGAGGGAATATTTCTTCAGTTTCAGGTGCCTATTCAGCTCCGCTTGCATGTTCTTCTGCCTTGGCTCAAGTCCCGGCCAACCGCCTGCCTGCTTATCTCCTTGCCTTGCCTGGTGGAGTGATCTTCCTCCGCTCCACACCCAGTAGTAGCCGGGGCCCGGAGAGTAAGACATGACAGGCTGCGAGGCGGGGGGGGGGGGCAGAGAGTCGCTGATTGACGCCATTGCTAGTAAAAAAAAAATATGTCCTCGGATTTCATTTGAAAAATATGGTCACCTTACTGTACTGTGTTGTAAAGAGATCCATGTACTGTACTGTATACAGGGAGATAAATTGTGCTGTATACAGAGAGACCCATGCATTGTGCTGTATACAGAGAGATCCCTTTCATGGGAAATAAGAAAGGGTGGATACTTTTGTCACCATCTATACCGGGCTCACCTCACTCTACAGAGGTCTCAGGTCACATGACCTTTCTGGTCTAGGCATGCCTTCTATCCCTGACAGCATAGGTGTGCGCAGCCTATAGGGTGTGCACTCCGAAGCTCAAACACATGGTACTGATCATTTAACTGTGTTCATTCAGAAAGGGAAGGGGCCGGTAAATTACATATTTACAGTCCCCTTCCCCCACTCATTCTAAAACATCCCCCTGTGTGTGCCCGCAGCAGCAGTTGGTAAGGAGGAAAGGAAGGAAGCCGGAAGTGCTGCAGGGGGAAGCCAAGGCTGTAGGAGGCATCTGTGCTGCACTGGGAGATTAGGGTGTGCCCAGGCACACCTGGCACACCCTGTGCGCACGCCTATGCCTGACAGTAAAGCAGAGAGATGAGCGGAGAGTTCCCCCACTACTGGTTTCTCTATTGTGCTGTATTGGGGTTTGTCTATAAATGGCTAGATTTGTCTCCTACATTGTGTGCAATTGACGTCTTCTGTAGCTTTATTCCTGGCTGGCTATTTTTTGCAATCTCTGGATTTATGCATCTGTTGCCCCTCGATCTGGAAACACAACGATTCCCATCATGGGATGCCCTGTGTATTTGTAATAATAATAATTAAAAATGGTGCGCTAATTCAAGAAGCTATGCAGCCAAAATAGATAAATATGCTGGAATGACTATCCGTAATAAAAAATAAAATAAAAAAAATGCAGTAATATGCGATACGATGTGATAATGTTGTGAAACAATGATAAAGTGCACTAATTCAAGAAGCGATGCAGCAAAAATAAACAAATATGCATGAATGACTATCCCTCATATAAAAAAAACAAAAACACAAATTGCAGTAACTGGTGATAATATGCGAAACAGCGATAAAATGCACTAATTCAAGAAGCTAAGCAGCAAAAATAGACAAATATGTGTAGCTCCCTACCCGTTCTTCTCCCAGCAGGGATGCCACACACCCGCAGACCCCAATTTGTTAATGGGATCTACTGGTTTCGTTACTTTGGGTCTGCAGCAAAATACCTCCCGCGAGTGGATCCTTCAGCTCCGTTGTCTAGGCACACCGACGACTACTTGGAATAATGTCCACACTTGAGTAAAACCTAATCAGCAAGGCTTTATTCTTTTTCTGCACTTTGAGTTAAACTTGAAGAAGCAAGAGTAGAAGAGTTGAAAGATGTGGGGAAAGGTTCAGGCACGCAACACTTAAGTCCAATATCTACACTCGTCGCCACTCAAGCCTGAGTGGGTTCTGCTCACTCGGATAGTCCCTATAAGAGTAGTCCTAGCAGCTGGGATGGAGCAGGGACGTCAGAGATGATGGATTCCCCTTTAGGTAGGCCTCCAGACCTCTCCCTGAGACAGCAGTACCGTCGCTATCTCCGCTGGGACTGTTCTTCCCCTGGAACTCCTTTCCTAAAGATGAGCCCCCTGCAAACGGGCAGCCTGGGATCCTAGTCAGTGGAGCCTACAATGCAGCAACAGGGCCTTGGGCTGAAGGTGCCCAAGGCCTAAGCACTCTAGCGCACCTCGTGCCATGCGGGCCACGAGGCACACTCACTGGATCAGAGGTCCCCCCTGTAAGCCCTGGGGTCCCCCCGGAATCGCCTCACGCCAAAAGGCATCTGCCCCTGTTGTACCCTCCCCCAGCATGCACAGTGGGTAGACCACGCCCACTGCACGGCTGCCGAGAGAGGACACCCAAGGTGTGGTGATACCCCCGTAATCCAGCCGGTGACGGCAGTGACAGTGCCAACCTGCAGGCAAAGGAGTATAACACTGCCGGGCAGTATCACACCCCGAGCAGAACAACAACTTGAACACAATTGGTCTGAGCCCAATTACTGGCTCAGTCTGCCCCTAAATTTCACATAGCGCCCCCAAACATGGGGGGGGGGCTACACATGAATAATTGCCTATCCCTAATAAAAAAAAATCACAAAACAAAAATTGCAATAATATGCAATAATATGCGAAACAGTGATAAAATGCACTAATTCAATAAGCTAAACAGCAAAAATAGACAAATATGCATAAATGACTATCCCCAATAAAAAAAAAAAAACTAAAAATACAATAGTATCCGATAATATGTGAAACAAGTGCTCAAATCAAAAGCAGATATTCATCTGCACGTTATCCTTGCAATCTGGGTGGCTAGTATCAGAGCCAGATACAAACAGGTTACATTCGCCGCGATTGTTAGAGCGAGAACAATAATTCTAGCACTAGATCTCCTCTGTAACTCTAAACATGTGACCTGTAAACATTTTTAAAGCGTCTGTAAATGTTGGTCAAAAAGTTGCGCTCCCCCTGACTTATTGTTCCACCACTGCGCCCAAGTGAAAAAATGAATATATACCTAAAGCTGCTACTTAAAAAATATTGGTATCTATAGTGTATTTTAAATGAAAAAATAGTAGCGCTGTGTTCATATACCGTATATACTCGAGTATAAGCCGAGATTTTCAGCCCTTTTTTTTGGGCTGAAAGTCCCCCCCTCGTCTTATACTCGAGTCAGCAAAATTTTACATTGTAAATAGTACCTGAAAAAAAGTTGAGAGGCTGCGGCGTCCATCGCTTAAATCCCGCGGTCTCTTCCTGGTCCCTTCCGTGATAGGCGATTCTCAGCAGACACTCTCCGCCTATCACAAACGTTCTCTCATCCTCAGTTTCCCAGCAGACGTCTGTGATTGGCGGAACACCGAACACAGACGTCTGCTGGGATGGGTGAGGATGAGAGAACGTTTGTGATAGGCGGAGAGTGTCTGCTGAGAATCGCCTATCACGGAAGGGACCAGGAAGAGACCGCGGGATTTAAACGATGGACGCCGCAGCCTCTCAACTTTTTTTCAGGTACTATTTACAATGTAAAATTTAAACAGTGAGCTAGGGAACAGTGAGCTAGGGAACAGTGAGCTAGGGAACAGTGAGCTAGGGAACAGTGAGGATAGGAACAGTGAGGATGGGAACAGTGAGGATGGGAACAGTGAGGATGGGAACAGTGAGGATAGGAACAGTGAGGATAGGAACAGTGAGGATGGGAACAGTGAGGATGGGAACAGTGAGGAACAGTGAGGATGGGAACAGTGAGGAACAGTGAGGATGGGAACAGTGAGGAACAGTGAGGATGGGAACAGTGAGGAACAGTGAGGATAGGAACAGTGAGGATGGGAACAGCGAGGATGGGAACAGTGAGGAACAGCGAGGATGGGAACAGTGAGGAACAGCGAGGATGGGAACAGTGAGGAACAGTGAGGATGGGAACAGTGAGGAACAGTGAGGATGGGAACAGTGAGGAACAGTGAGGATAGGAACAGTGAGGATAGGAACAGTGAGGATGGGAACAGTGAGGATGGGAACAGTGAGGATGGGAACAGTGAGGATGGGAACAGTGAGGAACAGTGAGGATGGGAACAGTGAGGAACAGTGAGGATGGGAACAGTGAGGATGGGAACAGTGAGGATGGGAACAGTGAGGATGGGAACAGTGAGGATGGGAACAGTGAGGATGGGAACAGTGAGGCATTGTTGACCCTCAGCTTATACTCGAGTCAGTAAGTTTTCCCAGTTTTTTTGTGGTAACATTAGGTACCTCGGCTTATACTCGAGTATATACGGTAATAGAATATAAACAAATTTAAAACAATATACAGATAGAACACCACGTGATAGTGAACCAAATTTACATATTGTATATATCTTCAAAGTACATGTGGAGTTTCTTCCTTTTGCTGAGCACCGTTGGAATCGCTTGTTTACCCTGGTGGGTGTATTAAGCCTTACTGCCCAGCATGAGAGTGCAAGGCAAATTTTTCTGGTGAGTGCAATTCTTAAGGGAGTGGAATCACAACAATCACAAGCGGTGTGGTGGAAGATTTTCAAGCTTGTTTTAAGAAGATTGTTTGTTTGTTTGAGTTTATTCACTTGAAAATACACAATGACTTATGGACTTGATCTTGGATTCTTTTCAATAATATTTTGTTTTCACCGGATGAACGTTATGAGCACATGTTTATTTGAACTTTGAAGATATATACAATATGTAATTTGGTTCACTATCATGTGGTGTTCTATCTGTATATTGTTTTAGATTTGTTTATATTCTATTATATGAGCACAGCGCTACTATTTTTTCATTTAAAATACACTATAGATTTTTAAAGCGTCTCCTATGGAGATTTTTAAGTACTGAAGTTTGGCGCCATTCCACAAGTGTGTGCAACTTTAAAACATGACATGTTGGGTATCTATTTACTCAGCGTAACATCATCTTTCACATTATACAAACAAATCAAGCTAACTTTAGTGTTTTTTTTTTGTTTTTTTTATTCATGAAAGTTTGTTTCCATAAAAAAGCGTTTTTTAAAAATTGCTGCGCAAATACTGTGTAACATACAAAGTTGCAATGACCATCATTTTATTCCCTATGGTCTCTGCTAAAACAATATATATAATTTTTGGGGGTTCTGAGTAATTTTCTAGCAAAAAAATGATGATTTTTACTTGTAGGAGAGAAGTGTCAGAATTGGCCTGGATGGCAAGGGGTTAATTGCCATAAGTAATATACAAATAATTATTATATATTGTTTTTAAGGTAATTTACTATATTTTCCAAAACTGTCCTCAAGCAGGTGGCTTAATAGACAAATTATTGAAGTTTGAAGTTATAACTTTCAACCAGTAATTTCACAGTAAATAAATAATAAATTATTACCGTATTTATCGGCGTATAACACCCACAGGCGTATAACACGCACCCCAATTTAAGAGGGACGTTTCAGGAATTTATTTTTCTCTTTTTAAATAAATCACTTTGAAGCAAAATAATGGTCAGTGCCTATCAATGCAGCCTGATTAGTGCCCATCTGCAGCCTGATATGCGCCCATTTGCAGCCTGATCTGTGCCCATCTGCAGCCTGATCTGTGCCCATCTGCAGCCTGATCTGTGCCCATCTGCAGCCTGATCTGTGCCCATCTGCAGCCTGATCTGTGCCCATCTGCAGCCTGATCTGTGCCTATCTGCAGCCAGATCTGTGCCTATCTGCAGCCAATCTCCCATAAATGCAGCCTGATGCCCATCTGCAGCTTCACCTCTGCAGCCTGGAAACACCGAGCCGTCATCTCCTGTTTACTCGGTCGGCAGTCACATACACAGTCCCGCCTCGGCCATCAGCATTGGACCAGCTCCTGTGATTGACAGAACACTAGTCCAATGCCGGTGGCAGAGGCGGGACTGTGTGTGTGAGGTCAGAGCCGAGTGAGAGACCAGTAAACAGGGGATGACAGCTCAGTGATTCCGGCGGCGCTCTTCCCCCTCCTTCCCCTTCGAGGTACACGATCGGCATATAACACGCACCTGTGATTTGCCCCCTATTTTCAGGGGAAAAAAGTGTGTGTTATACGCCGATAAATACGGTATATTATAACATATAGCATATAAATATATGTTTTAACTTGTACCTTTTCAGCAGTAGAAGTCTCATTCTCCCTCTTAACTGTGCGAGAACAACATGGGGATTGTGGGTACATCTTATACATATAAACCCATGTTTTTTCCTTCTAGTTAAGAGGGCTGGGCTGGAAGGGAGTATTTGTCTTTTAGACACGCCCCCTTCTATGACACTGCAGTGAGAGGAGAGCCTCCACTGCAGCATTTTTATAAGATAGCTGGGGCTAATGGTGTTTTACCATTGGTCCAAGGCTCCAAGCTGTCCATTGAGCTCACTGCCTCTGACAAGAAGTGAGGAGAGGCACTGTGAGCTCATCCTCTCAGTCTGCTGCAAACAGAGTGTGCCAGCTTGTATTTAAACTGTCCGCTCTGTATGTAGCTTCTGACAGGCTGCACAAGGATCCCATGTATCTCCGGAACCATAGGTCGTAGAAGCCCCAAATTTTGACCAATAGTGGGGTAGGACCTCGGCTACCTACCCCCCATGGTCACCGAGCTACGATGCTTGAAGCTCAATTTTTTATTGTTATTTTCTTTCTTTTTTTATGTTCATGGCTCTGCCTCACCTGCCTCCCCTGACTGCACGTCCCTGCTGCTGAGGTGCCTTACTGGACATCACCTGCCCATCCAATTCCCTGCCTTGTCCACATCATGAACTTTCCTCTCTGAGAGGGTCTACCTTAACCAGAGTGCCCTATAGCCTACCTCTTCTTCATTTATTTAGGGAAACCTATGCCACCTCCACCTAAAAAACTGTGCTTGAGTCACCTCCATTAGGTTATCCCCTGCAGCTATTACCTTTTGTACCACCTCCCCCCTCCCTTTAGATTGTAAGCTCCATGAGCAGGACCCTCTTTTTCCTTCTGTATTGAACTGTGTTGTAGTTGTACTGTCCCCTGTTATATTGTAAAGCGCTATATAAATCCTGTATAATAATACTGGGACCTGGAAAATAGTTGAGATCACCGTATGAGCTGTGCCTATTGGAAGGATTTCCAGCTTCAAGAGGGATCCAACAGGTATTGAGCATACTGTATAAACTTCCATTGGTCCAAACCGGAACAATGTATCTATGTAAATGTAGCGGGGTATTCCCCTATGTTGGGAAGAAACTACATTACCCATAACCCCATTCTTGTGATGTTCCACCGCAGAGACTCATGGGAGGGGTTATAAAAGGAGGAGGCGAGGCCGGGCTCGGCCTCTTTGGGGGACACGAGACTTCACAGACGGATCCTCCTGTGCGGATGTGTCGGAGTGCAAGGCCTGAAGCCTGAGGCCTTGCTCTGCACCAAAGAGCCTTCCACCCTCCCCTCTGCGAGCCTGGGTGGCATCTGACTTTGTGAGCTGCAGCCTTGTCGAATCGGGGGGCCCGATCGTTGGAGAGATCGAGTGTGTGTGACACGACCGGTGGAGGTTTCCCGGACTGGATCCGTAGTCCGGCGGGTGAGAGGGCGTAAGCCCAGCTAAGATACTGTTGCTGTATATAGGCCTATAGACTGCCGTGGCCTACAAGTTATTTTCATACCCCTTGGATTACAAAGTTATACTCTGTTTAAAGTGCACCACCATTACAGACCTGCCGGTGAAGAAAGAAGGACTAAGTTTAAATATTAGAACCAGGCCTGGTGGGGATTCTAGCGTGTTTGATTACTGCGCCATAGGGCACTTAGTTAACGGTCGCCCGTATGGCGCACCTGTAGCGTGTGTTACTATATAGTGTGTTAGAGTGGCAGGACGCTGCCCTTAGGAGTGATTATCTTGAACTGTGATTACTGTTACCCCTTTATCCATATTGAGAATTAATGAGTAAAACACTTTACCTATTACAATTCATTACTGTGTCCTTGCTTAGTTCTTCTATTGCATAGGACATATCATTGATTGTTAGTACTAGCTGTGCCAGAAGGGGGTAGAGCCTATTGCCGGGGGTTGGCGGAGCTGCACTCAGGGCCCAAATCTAATTCTGCGGCCTCCTTAGTTGGAGGTATCGCTACATAAAAATTGCCAGTCCTACAATTCAACTTTAACATTTCCCCCAACACTTAAAAGGATTCTAAAGCCTAAACATTGTTTACCGTAAAACATTCCTTGCCTAAAAAAAAATGTTTAGGCATCAAATTTGGCCCTTACCCCCCTTATACTAACTTGAGGCCTGATTCGAGTCAGAAGTGAGCACGCACGAGTGCCCCAATGGAAAGCAGCTTCCCATAGGGGGCACTAGACAGGGAGGAGGGGCCAGGAGCACCAGTGGGGGACCCGAGAAGAGGAGATTCGGGGGGCTGCTCTGTGCAATTCCATTGCACAGAGCAGGTAAGTATAAAGATGTTTGTTATTTAAAAAAAAAAAAGTCTTCCTTTACAACCACTTTAAAGCCCCGTACACACGATCGGATAACCTATGGATTTTCGTCCGATGGATTTGTCCATCGGAAATCCGATGAAACTGTTTTGGCCACACACCATCAGTCAAAAAACCGACCGTTCCAAACGCGGTGACGTAAAACACTCCGATGAGCCGTGAAAAATGAAGTTTAATGCTTCTGAGCATGCGTCGACTTGATTCTGAGCATGCGTGGGTTTTTTAACCGATGGACTTGCCCATAGACGATCGGAAATTCCCATCGGTTTTTTATCCATCGGAAAATTTTAAAACAAGTTCTATTTTTTACAACCGATGGAAAAAAGACTGATGGGTACCATACACGATCGGTTGGTCTGATGAAAACCGTCCATCGGACGGTTTTCATCAGTCAAACCGATCGTGTGTACGGGGCTTAAGGGTTCGGTTTTAGGATCTGGCCTCCTTCACACTTTAGCATAGCATTAATGTTAACTTCATTCTAAATGGGCTGCCAATGCACCACAATGCAGAAAAAAACTGGAACTTGAAATCTGAATGCGATGCATGGTATGGAAGTTGCGGTATGTTGCGGGCACAGCTCCGCCTACTGCACTCCTGTGTTGGTGGGCCATATGGAGTGAATGGAGCTGTAATACATATCACCTATTGCGTGTGTTATATTAACAGGTGGTGAACGTGAATTTTACTAAGTGGGTGTGAAGTCATCATTAAAATAAATAGTATGCCAAGGCAAAAAAAAAGTTCAGTAGTACATCTCTGCAAATGCATACACATTGCCTGTGTTTTATCTCAAGTGCAGAAAGATATTGTGAACTGCCATTAATACATTTAGCTTCTAAATATGGCCATAATACTGTAGAATCCATAGATCCCCCATCCATGCTAAACAGCTGTTGTATATTGATAGCCAGCAGCCCGGCACCTGTGGCTGTCAGTATACGCAAGCAGTGACTGCAGCTGATTGTCACTGTTTGGCCAGCTCTATGAATTTCCCAATTTAAGTTTGTCAAGCTGAATGGCGTCTGCGGGGGGCATTCACTGTGATTCCTGTGAATCGGCCTAAATTGAAGCCATGTATTGCTTTAGTCCTTCTGTGGTCTAACAACATAAAACATCTTTGTGGGCGGAGTGGTGTCAGCCCTGCCCTGTTGTCTTTTGGTAAACTACTCCATCGCTCCCACTCTCAGATCTCTACAACATAATAGCTATTCATTCTGTAGGCCAAGATAAGAACTAGGAAGGTGATGGAGAAATCAATAAGTCCTTTATTGTGGCTCTCATAAAGATGGCCTAGGCTATAAGAAGATTGCCAAGACCCTGAAACTGAGCTGCAGCACGGTGGCCAAGACCATACAGCGGTTTAACAGGACAAGTTCCACTCAGAACAGGCCTCGCCATGGTCGATCAAAGAAGTTGAGGTCACGTGCTCAGCGTCATATCCAGAGGTTGTCTTTGGGAAATAGACGTATGAGTGCTGCCAGCATTGCTGTAGAGGTTAAAGAAGTGGGGGGTCAGC
The DNA here is from genome assembly GCA_029206835.1 of Rana muscosa. Lineage (NCBI taxonomy): Eukaryota > Metazoa > Chordata > Amphibia > Anura > Ranidae > Rana > Rana muscosa. Next base: position 369,875,580 of record CM055125.1, read on the forward strand.
CTGTCAGTGCTCAGACCAAACGCCACACACTGCATCAAATTGGTTTGCATGGCTGTCGTCCCAGAAGGAAGCCTCTTCTAAAGATGATGCACAAGAAAGCCTGCAAACAGTTTTCTGAAGACAAGCAGACTAAGTACATGGCTTACTGGAACCATGTCCTGTGGTCTGATGAGACCAAGATAAACTTATTTGGTTCAGATGGTGTCAGGCGTGTGTGGCGACAACCAGGTGAGGAGTACAAAGACAAGTGTGTCTTGCCTACAGTTAAGCATGGTGGTGGGAGTGTCATGGTCAGGGGCTGCATGAGTGCTGCCAGCACTGGGGAGCTACAGATCATTGAGGGAACCATGAATGCCAACATGTTCTGTGACATACTGAAGCAGAGCATTATCCCCTCCCCTCCCTTCAGAGACTGGGCCGCAGGGCAGTATTCCAACATGATAACAACCCCAAACACACCTCCAAGACGACCACTGCCTTGCTAAAGAAGCTGAGGGTAAAGGTGATGGACTGGCCAAGCATGTCTCCAGACCTAAATCCTATTGAGAATGTGTGGGGAATCCCCAAACAGAAGGTGGAGGAGCACAAGGTCTCTAACATCCACCAGCTCTGTGATGTCTTCATGGAGGAGGGGAAGAGGACTCCAGTGGCAACCTGTAAAGCTCTGGTGATCTCCATGCCCAAGAGGGTTAAGGCAGTGCTGGAAAATAATGGTGGCCACACAAAATATTGCCACTTTGGGCCCAATTTGGACATTTTCACTTAGGGGTGTACTCACTTTTCTTGTCAGCGGTTTAGACATTAATAGCTGTGCGTTGAGTTATTTTGAGGGGACAGCAAATTTACACTGTTATACAAGCTGTACACTCACTACTTTACATTGTAGCAAAGTGTCATTTCTTCAGTGTTGTCACATGAAAAGATAGAATAAAATATTTACAAAAATGTGAGGGGTGTACTAACTTTTGTGAGATACTGTATAAGAAAAAACTGGTTAAGGGTCCATACAAGGATGTATAAGTATGGCTACCTTCAGAATGTATGCTGCTGAATTACACCTCCCTGAGAAATCTACTGCTACGACCCAGTGGGAGATCGATCTGGGCATGACATTTTCCACTGAGGACTGGGTAGACGTGCTTCAGAATATGCACAAATGCACTCGTTCTGTAGCTACGAAAGAGACAGTCATGAAACTACACACAAGGTGGTATCTCACCCCTGACAGGGTTCACAATTTTTATCCTAGCATCCCAGAGACGTGCTTTAGAGGCTGCTAGGTCCCTGGCACCTTACTCCATGTCTTTTGGAGCTGCCCTCATCTGCAGCACCTCTGGAGCCAAGTTGCCTCCAAGGTGGCGCAGATCACAGGTTCTATTTTTAATCTAACAGCCCCGATGTGTCTGCTTTTTACCCCTATCCTGGATTTACCCCCTCCCACCCAGAAACTGGTTAATACCTTGTTCTGTACAGTCCAATGGGCCATAGCCCTGAATTGGCATTCTCAGTCTGTGCCTTGGCCCCAGGTACTTCGCAGGATGGAAACTATCCGTCTTATGGAGAGGATCCACCATACTATCACCATGCAGATTTTCCATAACAAATGGGCCTCCTGGTCCACATATGGGGCACTATTGTAGCCGGATGCCCTCTCCGGTCTCGCCTTTCTCTTCTCTCCATTGGAGGCCTTGAGTTCACCTGAGTCTGGTGGGTACCAGACTCGGGGGGACTGACAAAAGCTACCGGAGGCAGCTAAGTCTTCGCTGTCTCGCTCCAAAGAACCTACAGATACTGGTTTAGCAAAATAGTTAAATGAAGCAGTGAATTGTTTATTTTGAATTCTTATTTTCGTTGTCCTATTCTTTTTATTTTGTGTTGTTACATAATTTGTTCCTGGGACGCACCTTCTATAGCCTATACCGAGTCTGAATGTGATTATCCTATTAGACTACTAATCTTAAGATACCATTTATATTGTTTATTTCTGCTCCTGGTTTGCATCCCGACATTTTATGTATTTATCCCTTTGTCTATCCTCAATAAAAGCGTTTGTATTAGAATTAGGGATGAGCTTCGTGTTCGAGTCGAACATACGTTCGACTCGAACATTGGCTGTTCGATCGTTCGACGAAGATCGAACGATTTGGGCCGTTCGCGCCAAATTCGAGTGACGCGAACGGCCCACAATGCACTACGCCATCGCAGTGTCATCCAGGCGCTGTGATTGGCCAAGCATGCACTGTGACCCCGCATGCTTGGCCAATCACAGCGCCGGCAGCGAGGAGAGCAATGATTGGCCACAGGCAGGATGCCTGTGGCCAATTATTGCTGAGGGTGTTTAGTACACGCCCCACACTATAAAAGGCCGCCAGCACGGCGGCCTAGTGTAGTGTGTTCCGGAGCAGGGATAGAGTAGCATAGGCAGGGACAGTGACTGTTATTTCTTTCTTGCTTAACCTGGATTCCTTTAGTTTAGGGAAAGAGAAGGATAGGTAGGGAGAGTGTCAGTGTGTTTTGTGCTTCTGCTATAGTGTGCTTAAAAAAAACATTTATTCTAGGGACAGAAAACTCTAGGTAGGGACAGTGTCAGTTTCTTTCACTCTGCAAGTCCTTGTTTCCAGGGACCTGTAAGGACAGTGAGTTAATTGTCCTTGTGCTATATTGTGCTTAAAAAAAACATTTATTCTAGGGACAGAAAACTCTAGGTAGGGACAGTGTCAGTTTCTTTCACTCTGCAAGTCCTTGTTTCCAGGGACCTGTAAGGACAGTGAGTTAATTGTCCTTGTGCTATATTGTGATTAAAAAAAACATTTATTCTAGGGACAGAAAACTCTAGGTAGGGACAGTGTCAGTTTCTTTCACTCTGCAAGTCCTTGTTTCCAGGGACCTGTAAGGACAGTGAGTTAATTTTCCTTGTGCTATATTGTGATTAAAAAAAACATTTTTTCTAGGGACAGAAAACTGTAGGTAGGGAGAGTGTTTTTTTTCTTTCACTCTGCAAGTCCTTGTTTCCAGGGACCTGTAAGGACAGTGAGTTAATTGTCCTTGTGCTATATTGTGCTTAAAAAAAACATTTATTCTAGGGACAGAAAACTCTAGGTAGGGACAGTGTCAGTTTCTTTCACTCTGCAAGTCCTTGTTTCCAGGGACCTGTAAGGACAGTGAGTTAATTGTCCTTGTGCTATATTGTGATTAAAAAAAACATTTATTCTAGGGACAGAAAACTCTAGGTAGGGACAGTGTCAGTTTCTTTCACTCTGCAAGTCCTTGTTTCCAGGGACCTGTAAGGACAGTGAGTTAATTTTCCTTGTGCTATATTGTGATTAAAAAAAACATTTTTTCTAGGGACAGAAAACTGTAGGTAGGGAGAGTGTTTTTTTTCTTTCACTCTGCAAGTCCTTGTTTCCAGGGACCTGTAAGGACAGTGAGTTAATTGTCCTTGTGCTATATTGTGCTTAAAAAAAACATTTATTCTAGGGACAGAAAACTCTAGGTAGGGACAGTGTCAGTTTCTTTCACTCTGCAAGTCCTTGTTTCCAGGGACCTGTAAGGACAGTGAGTTAATTTTCCTTGTGCTATATTGTGATTAAAAAAAACATTTTTTCTAGGGACAGAAAACTGTAGGTAGGGAGAGTGTTTTTTTTCTTTCACTCTGCAAGTCCTTGTTTCCAGGGACCTGTAAGGACAGTGAGTTAATTGTCCTTGTGCTATATTGTGCTTAAAAAAAACATTTATTCTAGGGACAGAAAACTCTAGGTAGGGACAGTGTCAGTTTCTTTCACTCTGCAAGTCCTTGTTTCCAGGGACCTGTAAGGACAGTGAGTTAATTGTCCTTGTGCTATATTGTGATTAAAAAAAACATTTATTCTAGGGACAGAAAACTCTAGGTAGGGACAGTGTCAGTTTCTTTCACTCTGCAAGTCCTTGTTTCCAGGGACCTGTAAGGACAGTGAGTTAATTTTCCTTGTGCTATATTGTGATTAAAAAAAACATTTTTTCTAGGGACAGAAAACTGTAGGTAGGGAGAGTGTTTTTTTTCTTTCACTCTGCAAGTCCTTGTTTCCAGGGACCTGTAAGGACAGTGAGTTAATTGTCCTTGTGCTATATTGTGCTTAAAAAAAACATTTATTCTAGGGACAGAAAACTCTAGGTAGGGACAGTGTCAGTTTCTTTCACTCTGCAAGTCCTTGTTTCCAGGGACCTGTAAGGACAGTGAGTTAATTTTCCTTGTGCTATATTGTGATTAAAAAAAACATTTTTTCTAGGGACAGAAAACTGTAGGTAGGGAGAGTGTTTTTTTTCTTTCACTCTGCAAGTCCTTGTTTCCAGGGACCTGTAAGGACAGTGAGTTAATTGTCCTTGTGCTATATTGTGCTTAAAAAAAACATTTATTCTAGGGACAGAAAACTCTAGGTAGGGACAGTGTCAGTTTCTTTCACTCTGCAAGTCCTTGTTTCCAGGGACCTGTAAGGACAGTGAGTTAATTGTCCTTGTGCTATATTGTGATTAAAAAAAACATTTATTCTAGGGACAGAAAACTCTAGGTAGGGACAGTGTCAGTTTCTTTCACTCTGCAAGTCCTTGTTTCCAGGGACCTGTAAGGACAGTGAGTTAATTTTCCTTGTGCTATATTGTGATTAAAAAAAACATTTTTTCTAGGGACAGAAAACTGTAGGTAGGGAGAGTGTTTTTTTTCTTTCACTCTGCAAGTCCTTGTTTCCAGGGACCTGTAAGGACAGTGAGTTAATTGTCCTTGTGCTATATTGTGCTTAAAAAAAACATTTATTCTAGGGACAGAAAACTCTAGGTAGGGACAGTGTCAGTTTCTTTCACTCTGCAAGTCCTTGTTTCCAGGGACCTGTAAGGACAGTGAGTTAATTTTCCTTGTGCTATATTGTGATTAAAAAAAACATTTTTTCTAGGGACAGAAAACTGTAGGTAGGGAGAGTGTTTTTTTTCTTTCACTCTGCAAGTCCTTGTTTCCAGGGACCTGTAAGGACAGTGAGTTAATTGTCCTTGTGCTATATTGTGCTTAAAAAAAACATTTATTCTAGGGACAGAAAACTCTAGGTAGGGACAGTGTCAGTTTCTTTCACTCTGCAAGTCCTTGTTTCCAGGGACCTGTAAGGACAGTGAGTTAATTGTCCTTGTGCTATATTGTGATTAAAAAAAACATTTATTCTAGGGACAGAAAACTCTAGGTAGGGACAGTGTCAGTTTCTTTCACTCTGCAAGTCCTTGTTTCCAGGGACCTGTAAGGACAGTGAGTTAATTTTCCTTGTGCTATATTGTGATTAAAAAAAACATTTTTTCTAGGGACAGAAAACTGTAGGTAGGGAGAGTGTTTTTTTTCTTTCACTCTGCAAGTCCTTGTTTCCAGGGACCTGTAAGGACAGTGAGTTAATTGTCCTTGTGCTATATTGTGCTTAAAAAAAACATTTATTCTAGGGACAGAAAACTCTAGGTAGGGACAGTGTCAGTTTCTTTCACTCTGCAAGTCCTTGTTTCCAGGGACCTGTAAGGACAGTGAGTTAATTGTCCTTGTGCTATATTGTGATTAAAAAAAACATTTATTCTAGGGACAGAAAACTCTAGGTAGGGACAGTGTCAGTTTCTTTCACTCTGCAAGTCCTTGTTTCCAGGGACCTGTAAGGACAGTGAGTTAATTTTCCTTGTGCTATATTGTGATTAAAAAAAACATTTTTTCTAGGGACAGAAAACTGTAGGTAGGGAGAGTGTTTTTTTTCTTTCACTCTGCAAGTCCTTGTTTCCAGGGACCTGTAAGGACAGTGAGTTAATTGTCCTTGTGCTATATTGTGCTTAAAAAAAACATTTATTCTAGGGACAGAAAACTCTAGGTAGGGACAGTGTCAGTTTCTTTCACTCTGCAAGTCCTTGTTTCCAGGGACCTGTAAGGACAGTGAGTTAATTGTCCTTGTGCTATATTGTGATTAAAAAAAACATTTATTCTAGGGACAGAAAACTCTAGGTAGGGACAGTGTCAGTTTCTTTCACTCTGCAAGTCCTTGTTTCCAGGGACCTGTAAGGACAGTGAGTTAATTTTCCTTGTGCTATATTGTGATTAAAAAAAACATTTTTTCTAGGGACAGAAAACTGTAGGTAGGGAGAGTGTTTTTTTTCTTTCACTCTGCAAGTCCTTGTTTCCAGGGACCTGTAAGGACAGTGAGTTAATTTTCCTTGTGCTATATTGTGATTAAAAAAAACATTTTTTCTAGGGACAGAAAACTGTAGGTAGGGAGAGTGTTTTTTTTCTTTCACTCTGCAAGTCCTTGTTTCCAGGGACCTGTAAGGACAGTGAGTTAATTGTCCTTGTGCTATATTGTGCTTAAAAAAAACATTTATTCTAGGGACAGAAAACTCTAGGTAGGGACAGTGTCAGTTTCTTTCACTCTGCAAGTCCTTGTTTCCAGGGACCTGTAAGGACAGTGAGTTAATTTTCCTTGTGCTATATTGTGATTAAAAAAAACATTTTTTCTAGGGACAGAAAACTGTAGGTAGGGAGAGTGTTTTTTTTCTTTCACTCTGCAAGTCCTTGTTTCCAGGGACCTGTAAGGACAGTGAGTTAATTTTCCTTGTGCTATATTGTGATTAAAAAAAACATTTTTTCTAGGGACAGAAAACTGTAGGTAGGGAGAGTGTTTTTTTTCTTTCACTCTGCAAGTCCTTGTTTCCAGGGACCTGTAAGGACAGTGAGTTAATTGTCCTTGTGCTATATTGTGCTTAAAAAAAACATTTATTCTAGGGACAGAAAACTCTAGGTAGGGACAGTGTCAGTTTCTTTCACTCTGCAAGTCCTTGTTTCCAGGGACCTGTAAGGACAGTGAGTTAATTTTCCTTGTGCTATATTGTGATTAAAAAAAACATTTTTTCTAGGGACAGAAAACTGTAGGTAGGGAGAGTGTTTTTTTTCTTTCACTCTGCAAGTCCTTGTTTCCAGGGACCTGTAAGGACAGTGAGTTAATTTTCCTTGTGCTATATTGTGATTAAAAAAAACATTTTTTCTAGGGACAGAAAACTGTAGGTAGGGAGAGTGTTTTTTTTCTTTCACTCTGCAAGTCCTTGTTTCCAGGGACCTGTAAGGACAGTGAGTTAATTGTCCTTGTGCTATATTGTGCTTAAAAAAAACATTTTTTCTAGGGACAGAAAACTGTAGGTAGGGAGAGTGTTTTTTTTTTTTCACTCTGCAAGTCCTTGTTTCCAGGGACCTGTAAGGACAGTGAGTTAATTGTCCTTGTGCTATATTGTGCTTAAAAAAAACATTTATTCTAGGGACAGAAAACTCTAGGTAGGGACAGTGTCAGTTTCTTTCACTCTGCAAGTCCTTGTTTCCAGGGACCTGGAGAGACATTGAGTGAATTGTCCTTGTGCTATATTGTGATTAAAAAAAACATTTATTCTAGGGACAGAAAACTCTAGGTAGGGACAGTGTCAGTTTCTTTCACTGTGAAAGTCCTTGTTTCAAGGGACAGAGAAGGACACCTGAAGGTAGCCCTTATTGCTTTTTTCCCATCTCCCTGCAGGCCATCTATTAGAATGTCTGGAAGGCAAACAAGGAGAGGCAGACAGTCAGGAGGCAATAAAAGAGGGCAAGCAGGCTCTGTGTCTGGGGGCAACAGTGCTGGTCGTGGACGCGGTGCATTGTCATCAGCACATGGCCATGGGACACGCTTGTCCTTCTTTTCGGCAGCTGGACATGTTGAGCCACATCATGCCGAAGACTTGGTAGAGTGGATGACCAAGCCCTCCTCCTCCTCCTCATCCTCTCTCACCCAGGCTCAGGGTACTGGAAAAGCAGCTGCCAAAGCGTCGTCTTCCCTGGTATCAATGTCAGACAAATCATCAGTCACTCCTTCCCTAGACCCACCATGTCCTCCTCCTGAGGAGTCCCCCGAACTGTTTCAGCACAGTGTTGGGTACATGCTCCAGGAGGATGCCCAGCGTTTCGAAGGGTCTGATGATGAAACCCAGCTAGAGGAAGGCAGTAGCGTGAGAGCAGACAGAGGGGATGCTCAAGAAGGACACCAATCTGGCAGTCATGTTCCAGCAGCTGCAGCATACTGCCAGATTGGCTCCAGTGATGAGGAGGGAGGGGATGATGAGGTCAATGACTCCACGTGGGTGCCTAATAGGAGAGAGGAGGAGGAGGAGGATGAGGAGGAGGCACATCTCCAACGAGGCAGGATGCCCTTTGGTGGCCAGCGTAAGGGCAGTACACCGACGGAATCACACCGCAGAGCTCCGCCTGTGCAGGGCGCTGCCTCTGCCCGTCATTCAAAAAGTTCTTTGGTGTGGGCCTTTTTTGAGGCTAGTGCATCAGATCGCACAGCTGCTGTTTGCAACATATGTCTCAAGCGTATATCGCGTGGCCAAAACATCAGCCGCTTGGGTACCACATGCCTGACCAGACATATGTTGACCTGCCATGCAGCTCGTTGGCAAGCCTACCTCAAAGACCCACACCAAAGAACCAAGCGGACCTCTCCTTGCACCGCATCAGCTGGGATCTCCAACCCCACTATAACTTCAGTCCTCTCTGAAACATGCACTGAGAGGAATGAAGGTGTAGAATTAGGTGTGTCACAGCCAAGTACTTGCGCCCACTCTGCTAGCAGTACACCGACGTCCGATTCTAGCAGGCAAATTTCCCTGCCCCAGCTGCTGGACCGTCGAAAGAAGTTCACTCCCAGCCATCCACATGCCCAGCGGTTGAATGCTAGCTTGGCTAAATTGCTAGCGCTTCAACTGCTGCCTTTTCAGTTGGTAGACTCGGCCCCCTTCCGTGAGTTTGTGCAATGTGCGGTTCCTCAGTGGCAGGTTCCCAAACGCCACTTTTTCTCACGGAAGGCTATTCCGGCTCTCTACCGGCATGTGGAAGGCAATGTCTTGGCCTCGCTGGACAGGGCGGTCAGCGGTAAGGTGCATATTACCGCTGACTCATGGTCCAGCAGGCATGGACAGGGACGTTACCTTTCTTTCACGGCCCATTGGGTCACTCTTTTGGCAGCTGGGAAGGATTCAGGACAAGGTGCAGTAGTGTTGGAGGTTGTCCCACCGCCACGCCTCCAAAATGCTACTACTGGTTGTGACACACCTCTCTCCTCCACCCCCTCCTCTTCTTCTTCCTCCATGGCCTCTTCCTGTGGTTTGTCCTATGAACCAGCGGTGCTCCGTAGCCGTTCACGGGGCTACGCAAGTACGCAGGCAAAAAGATGCCATGCCGTGCTTGCGCTGGTGTGTTTGGGGGACAGAAGCCACACTGGGGCAGAGGTCCTGTCTGCTCTGCAGGGCCAGGCCGAGAGGTGGTTGACGCCACGCCAGCTTAAGCCAGGAATGGTGGTTTGCGACAATGGCACCAACCTCCTCTCCGCCCTCCGACAGGGACAACTGACCCATGTGCCCTGTGTGGCTCACGTCCTTAACCTGGTGGTGCAGCGCTTCTTGGGCAGGTACCCGGGCTTACAGGATGTCCTGAGGCAGGCCAGGAAAGTCTGTGTGCATTTCCGCAGATCTTATAATGCCAGTGCTCGCCTGGCTGAGCTGCAAAAGGAGTTGAACCTGCCCAAGAACCGCCTTATATGTGACATGCCCACCAGGTGGAACTCAACGTTGGCCATGCTGCAGCGGCTGCACACGCAGCAGAGGGCCATCAATGAGTACCTGTGCGACTACGGCACCAGGACAGGGTCAGGGGAGCTTGGTTTTTTTTCTCCACGCCAGTGGGGCATGATCAGGGATGCATGCACTGTCCTGGCACCATTTGAGGAGGCCACGAGGATGGTGAGCAGTGACAGTGCATGCATCAGTGACACTGTACCTCTTGTCCACCTGTTGGAGCACACGCTGCGTGGAATAATGGACAGGGCACTTGAGGCAGAACAGAGGCAGGAAGAGGAGGACTTCCTTGCCTCTCAAGGCCCCCTTTACCCAGACAGTGTTCCTTCTGTCCCACCCATCGCACAGGAAGAGGAGGAGGAGGAGGAGGAGGAGGAGGATTGTGTCAGCATGGAGGTGGAGGCTGGCACTCAGCATCATCAGCAGCAGTCTTTTAGGGATGATTTACAGTCCCAAGAAACCAGTGGACTTGTACGTGGCTGGGAGGAGGTGGCTGCGGATCATGTCGTCCTTAGTGACCCAGAGGACTCCGGAGCGAATGCCTCAGCAAACCTACGCTGCATGGCCTCCCTGATCCTGCAAAGTCTGCGGAAGGATCCTCGTATTCTTCGGATCAAGGAGAGGGACCATTACTGGCTGGCCACTCTCCTTGATCCACGGTACAAGGGTAAGGTTGCGGACCTTATGTTACCGTCGCAGAGGGAGCAGAGGATGAGACAACTCCGGGAGGCCTTGCAGAAAGGTCTGTGCAACGCGTTCCCAGAGACTGGGAGGTTGCAAACTCCTGGTCCTGGACAACGAGTTGCTGAGGCTTCGGCCAGTCAAAGAAGGAGCGGTGGGGAAGGTGGCCGTCTGACCGATGCGTTCAGACAATTCTTTAGTCCGCAGCCCCAAAGTATGATCGGTTCCAGCAACCATCGCCAGCGTCTGATAAACATGGTGCAGGAATATCTAGGGGCAAGGTCAGACTTGGACACCTTCCCCACCGAAAATCCTCTGGCTTACTGGGTCTTGAGGATGGATCACTGGCCAGAGCTTGCACAGTATGCAATTGAGCTACTGGCCTGTCCTGCATCCAGCGTTCTTTCGGAACGCACATTCAGTGCTGCTGGAGGATTTGTCACGGATCACAGGGTGCGCCTGTCCACCGACTCGGTTGATCGACTGACTTTCATCAAGATGAACCAGTCTTGGATCACCACCAGCTACCACACACCTGATGCTGATATAACAGACTAATTGATTTTAAAATGTCACATCCCTTCAAGACTGATGCTGATGCTGAGTGCCTGTGCTGTTATGTTGACTGGCTATCCTCCTCCTCCGAGTCCTCAATGATACGATTGATGATGATAGCTTGGAAGATCATTTTTGTTTATGGGTGCCGCCACCAGTGCCTAACGCCCAATTTTTCAGCCCCTGTTTAACAGGGGCGTGTAATTACAATTTTTGAAGCAATACTTTGCAACAGGGCTCATTGCTGTGCTCCAAGTACAGTATCTGTGAGGAGTTGCAGTGTTGTGCCACCAGTGCCTAAGGCCCAATTTTTCAGCCCCTGTTTAACAGGGGCGTGTCATTACAATTTTTGAAGCAATACTTTGCAACAGGGCTCATTGCTGTGCTCCAAGTACAGTATCTGTGAAGGGTTGCAGTGTTGTGCCACCAGTGCCTAAGGCCCAATTTTTCAGCCCCTGTTCAACAGGGGCATGTAATTACAATTCTTGATCTAATAATTCACAGCAGGGCCCATTGCTGCACCCACCAAGAGTAACTGTCAGGGCTTACAGTGTTGTGGCACCAGCACCACCATCAAAGGCCCAATTTTTACTACCACTGTTCAACAATTATATGTAATTAAAATTCCTGATATAATAGTTGACAGCAGGGCGTTCCAGCACCAACCAAGAGTAACTGTGAGTGCTTACAGTGTTGTGCCAACACCAACAACTAAGGGGCCTATTTCTGCAGAGTATATACGGCAGGTCCCTACTTTCAAACATCCAACTTACAAACGACTCCTACTTGCAAACGCAAGAAGACAACAGGAAGTGAGAGGAAATCTACCACTAGGAAGGAAAATTCTCTCCTGTAAGAATAAATATGGGAGAAAGGTGTCTCCTCTGTACTGATGCTTTATCAGCAATCCTTGTTTCAAGAAAAACACCACATTTCAAAAACAGTTGTCATTAGGACGGAAAGTGAGGTGAAATGTTCTGAACAGGGGCACAGACAGCAAAACAAATGTTACAGGGGTGATAACCCTTACCTATGTTTTCCAAAAAGTTTAAAAATAGATTTTTGGTCTGGAGCTACACTTCAACAATGTACCTGTTCAAAATTACAAACAGATTCTACATAAGAACAAACCTACAGTCCCTGTCTTGTATGCACCGCCTGTATACGGCTGTTCTGAGTATATAGGGCCTTTTTTATTTTATGTGCGGGGTTCCCCTTAATATCCATACAAGACCCAAAGGGGCTGGTAATGGGCTGGGGTAGGGGGGGGGTCATGGGGTAGCTATGCCATTTTTCTTAAAGATTTTCATCCATATTACCGGGACCAGACATTACATTAAAGCCGCAAGCAGTTTTAAATGGCTTTTTTTTCCTTTAGAAGTGTCATTTTGTGCAGGGACAGTTCTAAACACGGGAAACACGTGGCACTTCACAGGCATACTTTAGACACCCCCCAGGTACGATATTTAAAGGAATATTTGACTTTTTTTTTTTCACTTTATGCATCATTAAAATGACTGCTCCCGGAAAACGACCGTTTTTAAAACTTATTTTTGCATTGATACATGTCCCCTGGTGCAGAACCCGGGTTCCCAAACCCTTTTTAGGACAATAACATGCATAATAGTTTTTATAATTAGCACTTTAGAATTCGAACGTTCGCATCCATTGTATTTAATAGGGTTCTAATGTTCGTTCGAACTTTCGGTCCGTTCGCGGGTTCTGGTGCGAACCGAACCCGGGGGTGTTCGGCTCATCACTAATTAGAATGTATGCTGCTACTTAAAAAGTGATATCACTTTCCAAACCGGTATCATTGAATGTCACATACTCACCAGTTCTGCATATGCTACAGCTAAAACTTGTAATAGTCTCGCCCCCTGAGCTGCATAATGCATGCATGCCACACCGCAAAGACTGGGGACTCTGTGGCAAAAATGCATCTATAGCTGAGCATAATTGTTACTGTAGCGGTACACCCATAGGGGCTGCTGGTAATTGTGGTCCGTCTCCCACTCTGCACAGCCAAGCACACGAATTTCCAGACACACTTATTCAAGAAACAGTCCTTGTACTTTGTTTTGTTTTATTAGGGGAATAGAACTTGGATGGAGATTAGGGATGAGCTTCGTGTTCGAGTCGAACATACGTTCGACTCGAACATTGGCTGTTCGATCGTTCGACGAAGATCGAACGATTTGGGCCGTTCGCGCCAAATTCGAGTGACGCGAACGGCCCACAATGCACTACGCCATCGCAGTGTCATCCAGGCGCTGTGATTGGCCAAGCATGCACTGTGACCCCGCATGCTTGGCCAATCACAGCGCCGGCAGCGAGGAGAGCAATGATTGGCCACAGGCAGGATGCCTGTGGCCAATTATTGCTGAGGGTGTTTAGTACACGCCCCACACTATAAAAGGCCGCCAGCACGGCGGCCTAGTGTAGTGTGTTCCGGAGCAGGGATAGAGTAGCATAGGCAGGGACAGTGACTGTTATTTCTTTCTTGCTTAACCTGGATTCCTTTAGTTTAGGGAAAGAGAAGGATAGGTAGGGAGAGTGTCAGTGTGTTTTGTGCTTCTGCTATAGTGTGCTTAAAAAAAACATTTATTCTAGGGACAGAAAACTCTAGGTAGGGACAGTGTCAGTTTCTTTCACTCTGCAAGTCCTTGTTTCCAGGGACCTGTAAGGACAGTGAGTTAATTGTCCTTGTGCTATATTGTGCTTAAAAAAAACATTTATTCTAGGGACAGAAAACTCTAGGTAGGGACAGTGTCAGTTTCTTTCACTCTGCAAGTCCTTGTTTCCAGGGACCTGTAAGGACAGTGAGTTAATTGTCCTTGTGCTATATTGTGATTAAAAAAAACATTTATTCTAGGGACAGAAAACTCTAGGTAGGGACAGTGTCAGTTTCTTTCACTCTGCAAGTCCTTGTTTCCAGGGACCTGTAAGGACAGTGAGTTAATTTTCCTTGTGCTATATTGTGATTAAAAAAAACATTTATTCTAGGGACAGAAAACTCTAGGTAGGGACAGTGTCAGTTTCTTTCACTCTGCAAGTCCTTGTTTCCAGGGACCTGTAAGGACAGTGAGTTAATTGTCCTTGTGCTATATTGTGCTTAAAAAAAACATTTATTCTAGGGACAGAAAACTCTAGGTAGGGACAGTGTCAGTTTCTTTCACTCTGCAAGTCCTTGTTTCCAGGGACCTGTAAGGACAGTGAGTTAATTGTCCTTGTGCTATATTGTGATTAAAAAAAACATTTATTCTAGGGACAGAAAACTCTAGGTAGGGACAGTGTCAGTTTCTTTCACTCTGCAAGTCCTTGTTTCCAGGGACCTGTAAGGACAGTGAGTTAATTTTCCTTGTGCTATATTGTGATTAAAAAAAACATTTATTCTAGGGACAGAAAACTCTAGGTAGGGACAGTGTCAGTTTCTTTCACTCTGCAAGTCCTTGTTTCCAGGGACCTGTAAGGACAGTGAGTTAATTTTCCTTGTGCTATATTGTGATTAAAAAAAACATTTTTTCTAGGGACAGAAAACTGTAGGTAGGGAGAGTGTTTTTTTTCTTTCACTCTGCAAGTCCTTGTTTCCAGGGACCTGTAAGGACAGTGAGTTAATTTTCCTTGTGCTATATTGTGATTAAAAAAAACATTTATTCTAGGGACAGAAAACTCTAGGTAGGGACAGTGTCAGTTTCTTTCACTCTGCAAGTCCTTGTTTCCAGGGACCTGTAAGGACAGTGAGTTAATTTTCCTTGTGCTATATTGTGATTAAAAAAAACATTTTTTCTAGGGACAGAAAACTGTAGGTAGGGAGAGTGTTTTTTTTCTTTCACTCTGCAAGTCCTTGTTTCCAGGGACCTGTAAGGACAGTGAGTTAATTGTCCTTGTGCTATATTGTGATTAAAAAAAACATTTTTTCTAGGGACAGAAAACTCTAGGTAGGGAGAGTTTTTTTTTTTTTTCACTCTGCAAGTCCTTGTTTCCAGGGACCTGTAAGGACAGTGAGTTAATTGTCCTTGTGCTATATTGTGCTTAAAAAAAACATTTATTCTAGGGACAGAAAACTCTAGGTAGGGACAGTGTCAGTTTCTTTCACTCTGCAAGTCCTTGTTTCCAGGGACCTGTAAGGACAGTGAGTTAATTGTCCTTGTGCTATATTGTGCTTAAAAAAAACATTTATTCTAGGGACAGAAAACTCTAGGTAGGGACAGTGTCAGTTTCTTTCACTCTGCAAGTCCTTGTTTCCAGGGACCTGGAGAGACATTGAGTGAATTGTCCTTGTGCTATATTGTGATTAAAAAAAACATTTATTCTAGGGACAGAAAACTCTAGGTAGGGACAGTGTCAGTTTCTTTCACTCTGCAAGTCCTTGTTTCCAGGGACCTGTAAGGACAGTGAGTTAATTTTCCTTGTGCTATATTGTGATTAAAAAAAACATTTTTTCTAGGGACAGAAAACTGTAGGTAGGGAGAGTGTTTTTTTTCTTTCACTCTGCAAGTCCTTGTTTCCAGGGACCTGTAAGGACAGTGAGTTAATTGTCCTTGTGCTATATTGTGATTAAAAAAAACATTTTTTCTAGGGACAGAAAACTCTAGGTAGGGAGAGTTTTTTTTTTTTTTCACTCTGCAAGTCCTTGTTTCCAGGGACCTGTAAGGACAGTGAGTTAATTGTCCTTGTGCTATATTGTGCTTAAAAAAAACATTTATTCTAGGGACAGAAAACTCTAGGTAGGGACAGTGTCAGTTTCTTTCACTCTGCAAGTCCTTGTTTCCAGGGACCTGGAGAGACATTGAGTGAATTGTCCTTGTGCTATATTGTGATTAAAAAAAACATTTATTCTAGGGACAGAAAACTCTAGGTAGGGACAGTGTCAGTTTCTTTCACTCTGCAAGTCCTTGTTTCCAGGGACCTGTAAGGACAGTGAGTTAATTTTCCTTGTGCTATATTGTGATTAAAAAAAACATTTTTTCTAGGGACAGAAAACTGTAGGTAGGGAGAGTGTTTTTTTTCTTTCACTCTGCAAGTCCTTGTTTCCAGGGACCTGTAAGGACAGTGAGTTAATTTTCCTTGTGCTATATTGTGATTAAAAAAAACATTTTTTCTAGGGACAGAAAACTGTAGGTAGGGACAGTGTCAGTTTCTTTCACTCTGCAAGTCCTTGTTTCCAGGGACCTGGAGAGACATTGAGTGAATTGTCCTTGTGCTATATTGTGATTAAAAAAAACATTTATTCTAGGGATAGAAAACTCTAGGTAGGGACAGTGTCAGTTTCTTTCACTGTGAAAGTCCTTGTTTCAAGGGACAGAGAAGGACACCTGAAGGTAGCCCTTATTGCTTTTTTCCCATCTCCCTGCAGGCCATCTATTAGAATGTCTGGAAGGCAAACAAGGAGAGGCAGACAGTCAGGAGGCAATAAAAGAGGGCAAGCAGGCTCTGTGTCTGGGGGCAACAGTGCTGGTCGTGGACGCGGTGCATTGTCATCAGCACATGGCCATGGGACACGCTTGTCCTTCTTTTTGGCAGCTGGACATGTTGAGCCACATCATGCCGAAGACTTGGTAGAGTGGATGACCAAGCCCTCCTCCTCCTCCTCATCCTCTCTCACCCAGGCTCAGGGTACTGGAAAAGCAGCTGCCAAAGCGTCGTCTTCCCTGGTATCAATGTCAGACAAATCATCAGTCACTCCTTCCCTAGACCCACCATGTCCTCCTCCTGAGGAGTCCCCCGAACTGTTTCAGCACAGTGTTGGGTACATGCTCCAGGAGGATGCCCAGCGTTTCGAAGGGTCTGATGATGAAACCCAGCTAGAGGAAGGCAGTAGCGTGAGAGCAGACAGAGGGGATGCTCAAGAAGGACACCAATCTGGCAGTCATGTTCCAGCAGCTGCAGCATACTGCCAGATTGGCTCCAGTGATGAGGAGGGAGGGGATGATGAGGTCAATGACTCCACGTGGGTGCCTAATAGGAGAGAGGAGGAGGAGGAGGATGAGGAGGAGGCACATCTCCAACGAGGCAGGATGCCCTTTGGTGGCCAGCGTAAGGGCAGTACACCGACGGAATCACACCGCAGAGCTCCGCCTGTGCAGGGCGCTGCCTCTGCCCGTCATTCAAAAAGTTCTTTGGTGTGGGCCTTTTTTGAGGCTAGTGCATCAGATCGCACAGCTGCTGTTTGCAACATATGTCTCAAGCGTATATCGCGTGGCCAAAACATCAGCCGCTTGGGTACCACATGCCTGACCAGACATATGTTGACCTGCCATGCAGCTCGTTGGCAAGCCTACCTCAAAGACCCACACCAAAGAACAAAGCGGACCTCTCCTTGCACCGCATCAGCTGGGATCTCCAACCCCACTATAACTTCAGTCCTCTCTGAAACATGCACTGAGAGGAATGAAGGTGTAGAATTAGGTGTGTCACAGCCAAGTACTTGCGCCCACTCTGCTAGCAGTACACCGACGTCCGATTCTAGCAGGCAAATTTCCCTGCCCCAGCTGCTGGACCGTCGAAAGAAGTTCACTCCCAGCCATCCACATGCCCAGCGGTTGAATGCTAGCTTGGCTAAATTGCTAGCGCTTCAACTGCTGCCTTTTCAGTTGGTAGACTCGGCCCCCTTCCGTGAGTTTGTGCAATGTGCGGTTCCTCAGTGGCAGGTTCCCAAACGCCACTTTTTCTCACGGAAGGCTATTCCGGCTCTCTACCGGCATGTGGAAGGCAATGTCTTGGCCTCGCTGGACAGGGCGGTCAGCGGTAAGGTGCATATTACCGCTGACTCATGGTCCAGCAGGCATGGACAGGGACGTTACCTTTCTTTCACGGCCCATTGGGTCACTCTTTTGGCAGCTGGGAAGGATTCAGGACAAGGTGCAGTAGTGTTGGAGGTTGTCCCACCGCCACGCCTCCAAAATGCTACTACTGGTTGTGACACACCTCTCTCCTCCACCCCCTCCTCTTCTTCTTCCTCCATGGCCTCTTCCTGTGGTTTGTCCTATGAACCAGCGGTGCTCCGTAGCCGTTCACGGGGCTACGCAAGTACGCAGGCAAAAAGATGCCATGCCGTGCTTGCGCTGGTGTGTTTGGGGGACAGAAGCCACACTGGGGCAGAGGTCCTGTCTGCTCTGCAGGGCCAGGCCGAGAGGTGGTTGACGCCACGCCAGCTTAAGCCAGGAATGGTGGTTTGCGACAATGGCACCAACCTCCTCTCCGCCCTCCGACAGGGACAACTGACCCATGTGCCCTGTGTGGCTCACGTCCTTAACCTGGTGGTGCAGCGGTTCTTGGGCAGGTACCCGGGCTTACAGGATGTCCTGAGGCAGGCCAGGAAAGTCTGTGTGCATTTCCGCAGATCTTATAATGCCAGTGCTCGCCTGGCTGAGCTGCAAAAGGAGTTGAACCTGCCCAAGAACCGCCTTATATGTGACATGCCCACCAGGTGGAACTCAACGTTGGCCATGCTGCAGCGGCTGCACACGCAGCAGAGGGCCATCAATGAGTACCTGTGCGACTACGGCACCAGGACAGGGTCAGGGGAGCTTGGTTTTTTTTCTCCACGCCAGTGGGGCATGATCAGGGATGCATGCACTGTCCTGGCACCATTTGAGGAGGCCACGAGGATGGTGAGCAGTGACAGTGCATGCATCAGTGACACTGTACCTCTTGTCCACCTGTTGGAGCACACGCTGCGTGGAATAATGGACAGGGCACTTGAGGCAGAACAGAGGCAGGAAGAGGAGGACTTCCTTGCCTCTCAAGGCCCCCTTTACCCAGACAGTGTTCCTTCTGTCCCACCCATCGCACAGGAAGAGGAGGAGGAGGAGGAGGAGGAGGAGGAGGAGGAGGATTGTGTCAGCATGGAGGTGGAGGCTGGCACTCAGCATCATCAGCAGCAGTCTTTTAGGGATGATTTACAGTCCCAAGAAACCAGTGGACTTGTACGTGGCTGGGAGGAGGTGGCTGCGGATCATGTCGTCCTTAGTGACCCAGAGGACTCCGGAGCGAATGCCTCAGCAAACCTACGCTGCATGGCCTCCCTGATCCTGCAAAGTCTGCGGAAGGATCCTCGTATTCTTCGGATCAAGGAGAGGGACCATTACTGGCTGGCCACTCTCCTTGATCCACGGTACAAGGGTAAGGTTGCGGACCTTATGTTACCGTCGCAGAGGGAGCAGAGGATGAGACAACTCCGGGAGGCCTTGCAGAAAGGTCTGTGCAACGCGTTCCCAGAGACTGGGAGGTTGCAAACTCCTGGTCCTGGACAACGAGTTGCTGAGGCTTCGGCCAGTCAAAGAAGGAGCGGTGGGGAAGGTGGCCGTCTGACCGATGCGTTCAGACAATTCTTTAGTCCGCAGCCCCAAAGTATGATCGGTTCCAGCAACCATCGCCAGCGTCTGATAAACATGGTGCAGGAATATCTAGGGGCAAGGTCAGACTTGGACACCTTCCCCACCGAAAATCCTCTGGCTTACTGGGTCTTGAGGATGGATCACTGGCCAGAGCTTGCACAGTATGCAATTGAGCTACTGGCCTGTCCTGCATCCAGCGTTCTTTCGGAACGCACATTCAGTGCTGCTGGAGGATTTGTCACGGATCACAGGGTGCGCCTGTCCACCGACTCGGTTGATCGACTGACTTTCATCAAGATGAACCAGTCTTGGATCACCACCAGCTACCACACACCTGATGCTGATATAACAGACTAATTGATTTTAAAATGTCACATCCCTTCAAGACTGATGCTGATGCTGAGTGCCTGTGCTGTTATGTTGACTGGCTATCCTCCTCCTCCGAGTCCTCAATGATACGATTGATGATGATAGCTTGGAAGATCATTTTTGTTTATGGGTGCCGCCACCAGTGCCTAACGCCCAATTTTTCAGCCCCTGTTTAACAGTGGCGTGTAATTACAATTTTTGAAGCAATACTTTGCAACAGGGCTCATTGCTGTGCTCCAAGTACAGTATCTGTGAGGAGTTGCAGTGTTGTGCCACCAGTGCCTAAGGCCCAATTTTTCAGCCCCTGTTTAACAGGGGCGTGTCATTACAATTTTTGAAGCAATACTTTGCAACAGGGCTCATTGCTGTGCTCCAAGTACAGTATCTGTGAAGGGTTGCAGTGTTGTGCCACCAGTGCCTAAGGCCCAATTTTTCAGCCCCTGTTCAACAGGGGCATGTAATTACAATTCTTGATCTAATAATTCACAGCAGGGCCCATTGCTGCACCCACCAAGAGTAACTGTCAGGGCTTACAGTGTTGTGGCACCAGCACCACCATCAAAGGCCCAATTTTTACTACCACTGTTCAACAATTATATGTAATTAAAATTCCTGATATAATAGTTGACAGCAGGGCGTTCCAGCACCAACCAAGAGTAACTGTGAGTGCTTACAGTGTTGTGCCAACACCAACAACTAAGGGGCCTATTTCTGCAGAGTATATACGGCAGGTCCCTACTTTCAAACATCCAACTTACAAACGACTCCTACTTGCAAACGCAAGAAGACAACAGGAAGTGAGAGGAAATCTACCACTAGGAAGGAAAATTCTCTCCTGTAAGAATAAATATGGGAGAAAGGTGTCTCCTCTGTACTGATGCTTTATCAGCAATCCTTGTTTCAAGAAAAACACCACATTTCAAAAACAGTTGTCATTAGGACGGAAAGTGAGGTGAAATGTTCTGAACAGGGGCACAGACAGCAAAACAAATGTTACAGGGGTGATAACCCTTACCTATGTTTTCCAAAAAGTTTAAAAATAGATTTTTGGTCTGGAGCTACACTTCAACAATGTACCTGTTCAAAATTACAAACAGATTCTACATAAGAACAAACCTACAGTCCCTGTCTTGTATGCACCGCCTGTATACGGCTGTTCAGAGTATATAGGGCCTTTTTTATTTTATGTGCGGGGTTCCCCTTAATATCCATACAAGACCCAAAGGGGCTGGTAATGGGCTGGGGTAGGGGGGGGGGGTCATGGGGTAGCTATGCCATTTTTCTTAAAGATTTTCATCCATATTACCGGGACCAGACATTACATTAAAGCCGCAAGCAGTTTTAAATGGCTTTTTTTTCCTTTAGAAGTGTCATTTTGTGCAGGGACAGTTCTAAACACGGGAAACACGTGGCACTTCACAGGCATACTTTAGACACCCCCCAGGTACGATATTTAAAGGAATATTTGACTTTTTTTTTTTCACTTTATGCATCATTAAAATGACTGCTCCCGGAAAACGACCGTTTTTAAAACTTATTTTTGCATTGATACATGTCCCCTGGTGCAGAACCCGGGTTCCCAAACCCTTTTTAGGACAATAACATGCATAATAGTTGTTATAATTAGCACTTTAGAATTCGAACGTTCGCATCCATTGTATTTAATAGGGTTCTAATGTTCGTTCGAACTTTCGGTCCGTTCGCGGGTTCTGGTGCGAACCGAACCCGGGGGTGTTCGGCTCATCACTAATGGAGATAGGGTTCATATGGTATGCCCACTTGATTGAAGAAATATGTAGGGACTGAACTATATATACACCAGTATATAAAACCTCTTCTCTTTCACCTCCAGCACATAAACTTGCCTGCAGACTATCGCTCCCACTACCAGCTAGCACTGTTATTGAAGGTCTGACACTGGCTCAGCCAGACCCAAAGCAAATGCTCTTTGCAGGCAGGGACCACGGTCCCCTATGTTGTAGAAAAAATAGGTAATCCTTAGTGCTAGCTGTCCCACATGTGGCTACTGATCCTAGTACCACCTCTTCAGGCCCTGCCAGCCATCCTGGTTGCAGCTGCCTTCTTCCACTGCCCGTGCCAACACAGTCCTCCTGACTGGCTCTGAACCCATCCCAGACTGCTCCATCCCAGTCCCCTCAGGTGTGCCTCCCAGTCCTCCTGACTGTGTGTCACTCACCAGCCCTCCTGGCTGTTCCTGTTGCTCCTGAAGACTTGCCCGGCAGTGTTTTCCCGCTGTCCTCTCCTTGCTCCCATGCCTCCTGTCCAGGACACCTCCTTGGTTTTGGGCAGAACCCATCTGCACTCAAGCCCAGGCCCAAGGTCACCCCCCTCCCCAAACTGGGGCACTCCCTTCAAGGCCACGACAGCCTAACACTCCATATCCAGCTTCCACCCGAACAAATCCTCCCCAACTGGGCTGACCCTGAGTATTTTAGGGGGCCTGCCCCCTGCCAATCCAAGTTGGGGATTGGTCAGGGCCCTCAGAATACTCCAGGCAACTCTACCTTACCTCTCCTCCCATCCTTCCAGAAGGTTCTAGAACATTCAATACGTAAGGGGAAGGTCTCAGTGATGCTGCATGTGAGTCATCTAGCTCTTCCTTGGATTTCTGCCCAACCCAGGACAAAAACACAGACAGGCTTGGCTGCCATACAAGCCTGCAAAAATGTACCTACACTAACACCAAAATAAACTATCTACACTTCTAGCACTAGAGGGTGCTACATTCCATTTTTCAATATTATTACATTTGTTATCTTTATCTGTAGCTGTCAAATCTTAATTAAATGTTATACCTATAAGTGTCTGTGTGATCTCTTTTTGCATATCTTGAAAAACCCCAAAAACGTAAACTATCACATAACCGTGATATAACAGAAGGCTGTTTGAGATGACACAGGAAGTATACAGAGGACAAAAGACACATTTCTGGCAGGACCAACAGCTATTCTTTTGCACGTATTGAACAGATATAATAAAACACATTCAATCGTAAATTTAACAAAACCATAGAGAACAAATAAGAGGGTTTCATTGTACAGCTTTGCATACACTAACACATAACCCTCATTCTATTGTTAAGTGGATCTAAAACCGATTTTGAAGAGAGTGGAAGGGTGAGAACCTCTTGTTTTGTCATTGGTGTCTTCATTGGGAGGATACCCTTTTCTTCTTATTCCGTGGGGGGTATCTGAAGGCAGAAAGTGCCTTCAAATACTGGCCACTGGAATAAGAGGAAAAGGTTGTAGAATGTTCACTGGATCAGGAATAAAGGGGACACCTCCTTGTAGATAGCCAAAAACAGGTTTCCCGATTTCCTGTGGAGTCTCTGGGACAGAAAGTGAAGTGAGATCTTTTCAGTAAAGCCTCGTACACACGGCCGGTTTTCTCGGCAAGAAAACTGCAAGAAACTGCAAGAAAACTGCTGGCAGAGCTTTTTGCAGAGAAAACCGATCGTGTGTATGGTTTCTCGTCGAGAAAACTGCCGGGAATCTCAACGAGAAAAATAGAGAACCTGCTCTCTATTTTCTCGTCGGGATTCCCGACAAGAAAACTGTGTGTGTGCGTGTGTGTGTATGCGGCTACAATCTTACCTGTCCTCCGGTAAGCCCGCGCATGCTATATGAGACTTCAACGCATGCGCGGTAGCTTACAAGGGTAGTGTAGGGTGAAGCAAGATGGCGGCGACGGCATCAAATGTGACGAGCGCATGCTCGTCGTAGTCAATGTCGTCACCGCGTTCTTGCCATTCAAAAGAACGGCGGTTCTTTTGAATGGCCATCTGTATGCTTGGCTTGGCAAGAAAAACTTGCCAGGAATCTGGTCAGGAAAAACGAGTGGATTAAGGCTGCGCACACCAATGGACTTTTATAGGTGCATGTGAAAAATACTTAAAAAATAATTGTTTCCTTACATGTCCTGCTTTCTTGTTTGAACATGGTGTTCTGGTGATATACTCGACTGGAACTCATGGTTTAGTGGCTCCAACTGCCGATTAACCACAGCATCCATCTCTAATTGGGTCTGATTGCTATAAGACAGCGATGGCGAACCTTGGCACCCCAAATGTTTTGGAACTACATTTCCCATGATGCACTCTGCATTGTAGTTGAGCATCATGGGAAATGTAGTTCCAAAACATCTGCGGTGCCAAGGTTCACTATCACTGCTATAAGGAGTGTGCTGGACTTTTTGTATTAAAAGGTCTTTTTTTATGTACCGTATTTATCGACGTATAACACGCACAGGCGTATAACACGCACCCTAACTTGAAGAAGGAAGTTTCAGGAAAAAAACTTTCCACAGCCCCCTGTGTATAACACGCAGGCACAGTTTACGCTCTATTTTCAGGGTAAAAAAGTGAGTGTTATACGCCAATAAATACAGTATTTTCTTTTTCGTACATCACGGGACACAGAGCGACTTAGTCATTACTAATGGGTTATATAGTTTACCTTCAGGTGCTGGCACTGGCAACTTCCAAACCGGAAGTACCCTCCCCTATATAAGCCCCTCCCATCCGGGAGCACCTCAGTTTTTTGCCAGTGTCTAAGGTGTTGGCCAAAGAGTAACGTGTTTTCACTGGGCTTGCGTACAGGTTCTTTTACGGGCCTTAGTAAGCTGTTCCGGATCCCACCAAAAAAGCTTCATAGCTAAACGGTCGGTACCCGGGCCTTGCAGCAGAAGAGCAAGGTTTTGCCTGTAATGCCTCTCTTAGGAGGGCTGGACCCTGGGATCCAGAGCTCTGGTCATACCCACGACCAATATGTTTTCTGTGCAGGGTGCTATACAGGTCCAGGGGAGTGGAATCCTTGGGAACCCGGTCCCTGAAGGTTTAATTACAATGCCTGCCGTGATAGGTGAAGTTTGGGCTTCTGTGGACCAAACAGAGTCCTGCGGCGGGGAACAGGTAAGTGGGGGCCCCCAGGAACTTGGTTCTATTGGGGGACCCCCAAGCCTAATTTGTCTTTCTGTCTGTTACCTAACGGTATTCCCGCTAATATCTGTGTATGCCTGTAACTACTGAAAAATGTAAAATTTTAATAGTAGTCAAGAAAAAAAAAAAAAAAAGAGGGCCGCGGTACCTGTGTTAAACCACTAGAGGCCGCTGTGGTCCATTTTTTCTTGTCATGTGGATCTTTGGTTTTCTCAAGTCAAAAGATCCAGGCAGTTGGTAAGTTCTCTGTGGGAATCCACTTCCTCTGCCCTGTTGCTGCGCTCATCCACCGCACAGGCCCTCCGGCAAAAAGGGCCCTGGCTCCTAGTCCCTGCTTGGTTTTCGAAAAGGGCGCCAATGGTGCACGGGCGCGCGGGCGTGTGCACGCGCCTCCTATGAAAAAAAAGGGGCGGGGCGGGTGGATGACGCTCGATGCGCGCCGCGGCGCTTCTGCGCATGTGCAGGCGTCCCAGCATGTATAAAAGACACAGTACAAGTGTCAGCTGGATGCAAACAGAGCTAGCAACAAACAGTGGCACACAGAGGCGGTTGATGCAGGCATCCCCATAGAAAGGCACTTTAGTGGACACCAGCTGGTATATAGCAGCAACTGTGTTAGACTATTACCAGCAAAATTGGTGTATGACGACGGGAATACCTCAGCTTTGTGCTTAAAGGATATGTCGTCCAGACGCTCCGGAAATAAGTCTTCCAGGAAGCCAAAGGGGTCTCCATCGGGCTCTGAGGATATTGGGCATGCTTGTACTGCACCAATCTCCCCTGAGAATTCAGAGGTCAGTAGCCGTAGGAACCCCGCAGGAGTGCCTGGTGCTGCGGCTGTCCCCAGTCCACCTGCTCCTGTATATATAACAGAGGAGGTTTTATCCTCAACTCTGGGAGGATTGGAAGAGAGATTAACAGCATTGATCGCTGCTTCCCTGTCACAGGAAAAGCGCGTCCGATCTCCGTCTCCTCCTTCAGAGTGCCTGTTAGTGGAGGAACAGCCCCACACAGAGATCGACCTACCTGAAGGGGATCAGGATGAGGTTGATTCAGTTATGGAGGAATCAACAGTGGAAGAACCTTTCTCAGCATCTCAGGCTGAAAGATTATGGGTTCAGTCTCTGACTAACATGGTCCGATCAGCATTTAAAATGCCTCTGGCGGAACCATCAACCACTACGGTTTCCTCGCTGGGGTTCCTGAAAGCTCCCCAGGCTGTCTGTTCCTTCCCAATCCACCCTTTATTGGAAGGGCTTATTTACCAGGATTGGGAGCATCCTGATAAAATATTTACTCCCCCCAAGAGATTTCCGGTGATCTATCACATGGAGGATAAGTTCATAAAAAAATGGAGGGTCCCTACAGTGGACGCAGCCATCTCTTCTGTGAACAAATCACTGACATGTCCAGTAGATAATGTTCCAATGTTCAAAGACCCAATAGATAAAAAATTGGAGTCTTTACTAAAATCTGCTTTCTCTACAGCAAGCATGGTGACACAACCTGCGGTAGCAGCGATTGGAGTCTGCCAAGCGGTGAAAGATCAGTTGAAACAAGTCTTAAGGGACTTACCAGATCAGCAGGCTCTTGCCCTAGCTGACCTACCTAGAGCCTTGTGTTTTGCGGTGGACGCCATAAAGGATACAATCCAACAGGCCTCCCACTTTACGCTGTCTGTAGTACATATGCGTAGGCTTCTATGGCTCAAAAACTGGTCTGCTGAAGCTCCCTGTAAGAAATTGCTGGTTAGCTTCCCATTTCATGGAGAACGCTTATTTGGAGAAGATCTGGACAAATATATCCAGAAAATTTCTGCCGGTAAAAGTTCACTCTTACCGGTTAAGAACAAGAGTAGAAGTCCTTCTTTTAAGAGGCCTACTTCTCCAGTCTCTGGCACATCGGCTGTGAAACAGTTCCGACGGCCTCCGCGGTCAAATTCAGGGGGCAGAAATCAGGGACAATCACAGGGTAACAAGAAACCCTGGGTCAAGAGAGGTACAAAACCTCCCCCCAAGTCATGAAGGGTTGCCCCCACTCAATCGGGTGGGGGGAAGACTTCAGTTGTTCACAGAGACCTGGCGGGACACCATCAGAGACAGATGGGTGCTCTCCGCAGTAAGTCTGGGATACAAGCTGGAGTTAAAAGACACTCCTCCTGCCCAATTTATGAGGTCAAACGTGCCAAGCGATCCCCAGAAGAGAGGATCCCTCCTTCTGGCACTAGAACAACTATTGCTCCAAGGTGTAATCATGAAGGTTCCCCTGGAAGAAAGTGGGTTCGGGTTTTACTCGAACCTTTTCACAGTCCCCAAACCAAATGGGGACGTGAGGCCCATATTAAATCTAAAAGGGCTAAACAAGTTCCTAAATATCAGGACTTTTCGGATGGAGTCGATCCGATCGGTGGCCACCGCCCTACAAGGGCAGGAATGGTTAGCCTCGATCGACATAAGGGATGCTTATCTGCATATTCCCATCTTTCCGGCCCACCAGAAATTTCTACGCTTTGCAGTAGAAGGGCGCCATTTTCAGTTCAGAGCCTTACCTTTCGGTCTGGCCACAGCACCACGAGTGTTTGCAAAAATTCTGGCCCCACTATTGGCCAATCTAAGAACACAAGGTGTAACGATAATGGCATATCTAGACGACCTGCTACTAATAGACCACTCAGTGGAAAAGCTGGAAGTAGCTATTCACAAGACAATCAAGTATCTGGAATATCACGGTTGGATTATCAACCGGGACAAGTCAGCTCTAAGACCAGTCAGAAGTCTGGAATACTTAGGGCTAAGGCTGGATTTAAATCAGAGAAAGATTTTCTTACCTCCAGAAAAGGTGTCGTCTTTAAAAGATTTGACCCACTTAGTGGGTACAAAAAGAAAACCATCCATACGCCTGTGCATGAGGCTGCTGGGAAAAATGGTGGCTTCAATCGAAGCAGTACCCTACGGTCAATTCCATTCAAGGAACTTGCAGAGGGCCATACTGTCAGCCTGGAACAAAAAAGTTCAGGCTTTAGACTTACCAATGTCCCTGTCCCCTTCCGTTCGCAAGAGCCTCCATTGGTGGTTGGTGCCCCAGAATCTGGAAAAAGGGAAACCCTTCAGTCCGGTTTCTTGGAAGCTGGTCACTACAGATGCCAGCCTCATAGGCTGGGGGGCAGTCCTGGAGCAATGGTCTCTCCAGGGCAAGTGGTCAGAAGCAGAGAAGGCCCTGCCCATCAATCTTTTAGAGATACGAGCAGCCCGGTATGCCCTAGTAGCATGGACATCCAAACTCCAAGGGTCCCCTGTCAGAATTCAATCAGACAATGCCACAGCAGTGGCATATATCAATCACCAGGGTGGCACCAGGAGTCGTGCAGCCCAGAGGGAAGCGAATTGCATCCTGGAATGGGCAGAAAGATATGTCCCAGCCATATCCGCGGTTTTCATCCCAGGAGTGGAAAATTGGAAAGCGGACTTTTTAAGTCGCCAGCAATTATGCCCGGGGGAATGGTCTCTTCACCCCGAGGTTTTCCAGGCAATATGCCAGCGGTGGGGAACACCGGATGTAGATCTGCTAGCATCCAGATTCAACGCAAAGGTGGACAGGTTTGTCCCTCGGACAAGGGATCCCCTAGCTTGCGGCTCGGATGCCCTAGTGTTCCCTTGGGATCAGTTCAAGCTGATATATGCATTCCCACCGCCACAATTGTTACCGCGATTAATCCGCAGAATCAGGGTAGAAAAGAAACCAGTGATTCTGGTGGCTCCAGCGTGGCCCCGAAGGGCATGGTACGCGGAGATTGTAAAAATGTCAGTGAGGAGTCCTTGGACCCTCCCACATCGTCCGGACCTGCTGTCGCAAGGACCGATATACCACCCTTCCTTACCAGCCCTAGGTTTGACGGCCTGGCTATTGAAGCCCACATTCTGAAAAAGAGAGGGCTCTCTAATCCTGTGGTATCTACCATGATCAATGCCAGGAAGCCGGTATCCAGGCAGATCTATTATAGGATCTGGAAGGCGTACATTACATGGTGTGAGGCCAAGAAATGGCATCCACGTAAGTACGTAATAGGTAGGATTTTGGACTTCCTACAGTGGGCTGTAGATAGGAAGCTGGCCTTGAGTACTATCAAGGGTCAGATTTCGGCCTTGTCAATATTTTTTCAAAGGCCCTTGGCTTCGCATTCACTAGTCAAAGCTTTCATACAAGGAGTGATGCGTATTAGCCCTCCGGTTAGTATTCCCATATGTCCATGGGACTTAAACCTGGTTCTGTCGGTTCTACAGAAACAACCGTTTGAACCATTGCAACACATTTCCTTGGTTCTTCTCACCAGGAAATTGATTTTCTTAGTAGCCATTTGGTCGGCTAAAAGAGTATCGGAATTAGCCACCTTGTCCTGTAAGGAGCCATATCTGGTTGTCCATAAGGACAGAGTAGTATTACGTCCTCATCCAGCCTTTCTTCCTAAGGTGGTATCGAGGTTTCATTTGAACCAAGATGTGGTTCTTCCTTCTTTTTTCCCCAAACCTAGTTCGGTAGAGGAAAAGTTATTGCATTCTTTGGATGTAGTAAGAGCAGTTAAAGCTTATCTAAAAGCCACTGCTCAGATTCGCAGAATGGATACTTTGTTTATTCTGCCGGAAGGCCCCAGAAAGGGTCAGGCAGCATCAAAATCTACTTTAGCCAAGTGGATTCGACAGGTCATAATACAAGCCTATGGCTTGAGAAAGAGACCGCCTCCATTCAAAGTTAGGGCGCACTCCACAAGAGCAGTTGGAACTTCATGGGCAGTGCATCACCAGGCCTCCCTGGCTCAAGTCTGTAAGGCCGCAACATGGGCTTCAGTACACACGTTTACTAGATTCTACCAGGTAGACGTTAGAAGTCAGGAGGATGTCGCCTTTGGGTGCAGTGTGTTGCAGGCCGCAAAAGATCCTCATGCCTGATGGCGCCCAGCTTATGTATAGTGTATCCCTCCCCTCATTTGGCATTGCTTTGGGACGTCCCATTAGTAATGACTAAGTCGCTCTGTGTCCCGTGATGTACGAAAAAGAAAAAGGGATTTTTATAACAGCTTACCTGTAAAATCCTTTTCTTGGAGTACATCACGGGACACAGAGCTCCCACCCCTCTTTTGGGACACTTATTGCTTTGCTACAAAACTGAGGTGCTCCCGGATGGGAGGGGCTTATATAGGGGAGGGTACTTCCGGTTTGGAAGTTGCCAGTGCCAGCACCTGAAGGTAAACTATATAACCCATTAGTAATGACTAAGTCGCTCTGTGTCCCGTGATGTACTCCAAGAAAAGGATTTTACAGGTAAGCTGTTATAAAAATCCCTTTTTTTTTAGGTTTTCTTAGACTAGGGGGATAAAAATGCACAAGTTTGCTCCCATATTTCGAGTCGGGCGTGCAAAAAAGTGTGTATGAAGGCTAACACAGAAGTCCTTCCACAGTATACCCACTGCACACTGGCACTAAGAGGACTGGTCACCTCCTCTTCACACTTTGTGCATGTAGGTAACCCTGATCATCTGATAAACAACAAAGCTGTATTAGAATACATCATCCGGTTGCCCCGTCTCGTCCTTGAAAACTGCTGGCAGTGACTCCAGCTGCCTAAACACTGTCAGACAAATTAATAAAACATGTCTGAACCACTCTTTAGAACTCCAACTTGCCTCCACACTAAAAAAAAAATGTGGGTGCAGGTGACAAATTCATGTGCCGGTTGTAGACCAGCAGCAGGCAGATCTAAAGCCAACGGACAGCCTGCTACTGGCTACTGTAAATCACAAGAAGAGGGTAGACCTGATGGGGAGCCGGTGTCTCAGCTTCCCCATCTGTGAAGCCAACAGCAACCATTTGCTTCTTTTCATCTCATTCATTTTTTTTTTTTTCCTTTATCGGATCATTCTTTATGATCGGCATTCGTTATTTCGATGATTCGTAACTTCGGATGCATTCAAATTTGTTATGTTCCATTCATATCGATGGCGCATTCGTTATTTCGGAATATTCGTAACTGCGGATCAATACGTTTTCGCTACATTCACTAACAGAGACAAATTTGAAAGGAAATTCCTGCTCTGACAGCATGCCGCTGGAGGGCTTCATTTCAAGGTAAGTCTTTCATAATGTGCTAGTATGCGGTGCATACTAGGATATTATGATATTGCCTTGCAAGAGGAAGCTTCTGCACCACGCAGATCTACTGCGGCAGGGTGGCCCTCCTGCGCAAAATCACGTACCTGTTCGTCATTTCGTGCACAAGGTCTGGGGTGCGCACGCCTCCGGCGACCCGCTCCCGCTGTGATTGGACACAGCAGGAGCCAATCAGTGGGTGCGGTGGGCGCGATGTCCGCTGGGACCCGCCGATCGTTCACAGGAGAGGCATGTAAACTAGGCAGATCTCCGCTCTGCTGAGCAGAAACATGCCTCTCTCTCTCTTTCCCCAGTCAAAGCACCCAACCCCGACAGATAAAAAGCGCCCCCTAGGAACACATTTAACCCTTTGATCGCCCCTGATGTTAACCCCTTCCGTGCCAGTGTCATTAGTACAGTGCCAGTGCATTTTTCTTTAAACACTGACCACTATACTATGCCCTGTACACACGATCGGATTTCCGATGGAGAAAAATCCGATGGATTTTTCCGTCGGAATTCCGATGAAGCTGACTTCCATCAGTCTTGCATACACACCATGAGACAAAATTCTGACCGTCCAAAACGCGGTGACGTAAAACACTCCGACGTACCGAGAAAAATTAAGTTCAATGCTTCTGAGCATGCGTCGACTTGATTCTGAGCATGCGTGGGTTTTTTCTCCGAAAATGTAAAACATATTCTATTTTTTTACACCGATGGAAAAAAATCCTATGGGGCCCACACACGATCATTTTTTCCGATGAAAAAAGTCCATCTGTCTTTTTTCATCGGAAAAAAACGATCGTGTGTAAACGGCATTAGTGTCACTGGTCCCCAAAAAGTGTCACTTAGTGTCAGTTAGGTGTCCAATTCGTCCACCGCAATGCCGCGGTCCGGCCAAAAATAGCTGATCACCGCCATTACTAGTAAAAAATAAATAAAAAAATTCCATAAAAATATCCCATGATTTGTAGACGCTATAACTTTTGCGCAAACCAATCAATATACGTTTATTGGGATTTTTTTTCTACCAAAAACATATATCAGAATAAATATTGCGTTAAATTGACAAAGAAATTTGATTTTTTACTTTTTTTTTTTATTGGAAATGTTTTATAGCAAAAAGTAAAAAATGTATTTTTTTTTTCAAAATTGTCGGTATTTTTTTGTTTATAGCGAAAAAAATAAACCACAGAGGTGATCAAACACCACCAAAAGAAAGCTCTATTTGTGAGGAAAAAAACCATAAATTTCATTTGGCTACAGCGTTGCACGACCGCACAATTGTCAGTTAAATTAACGCAGTGCCGTATTACAAAAAAAGGTCTGTTCATAACGGGGGTAAATCGGGGGGGAGGGGGGTAAATTTTCCAGGGCTGAAGTGGTTGTAGTTACCAAACAATACAAAATCTCCTGCTCTTGGCGGCTTAGCCTATAGATGTGTGATGCAGTCAACCCTTTGGGTTCATATAGAATAACAAGAAGAAAGAAGGTGCCACCAGGTAAGGACCAGTGCAATTTTAATTTGGCATTATCCACTTACATTTCAAATTATGTGCATCCAGCATACAACTCCTGATTGGTCCATGGTGTGGCGATCATCCACACTAGATGTCAGCTGTGTGTGATGATGATGTCACTCAGTCCTCTGTATCTCCGTCTGCTGAAGAACCAGGAAGTCCGGGCGGTGTGTACAGCAGGAGCGAGGCTTGGACCACAGCGATGAGGCACGATGACGTCACGGGCAGCGGCAGAGGCGACGATGTTTCGGAGCATGCGCCGTAGGTTACTAGGCGTGCTCCTTTTTCAAGCATAGGCCTTTAGGGTTTATATGGAATGACACTGGTCTTACTACCCTCCTCAGAACAATGGGTATCCTTGGAGCCGAAACATAGAAGCGAAAGGAGGGACCTTGTGCATTATCAAAGATAAAAATGTATTAAAAAGTATACCAGCAATAGTTATACTCACATAGAAACATGATAAAAAGGCTTATCAATGCAGCTTGCAAAGAACCGTGTCTCTAAAATCTGCAACCTGGACCAGATATTACCGTATTTCCCTGAAAATAAGCCCGGGTCTTATATTAATTTTGGCAAAAAAAGACACAGTAGGGCTTATTTTCGGGTAGGTATTACCATGTAATGTGATGTCTTCTCTCCCTGCCTGACAGAACAGGAATCCTCAGTGTGAGTTAAAATGCCTGTAAAATCCTATAATCCACTCTATTACAGTAGTATATAACGTACAATGTGTGTGTTTCTATATTATAATTGTGCCAAATACCTTCGTTATAGTGCTGCTCTGCGCTTCTGTGATCCGCCGGAGCTCTCTTCCCCGCAATTATATTACAGAAACACACACACTGTACATTATATACTACTGTAATAGAGTGGATTATAGGATGTTACAAGCATTTTAAACTGGGGCTTATTTTCGGGTTAGGGCTTATATTGGAGCCCTCCTGGAAAATACTGCTAGGTCTTATTTTGGGGTAGGTCTTATTTTCGGGGAAACGCGATACAGAGGACCTGACAGCATCACAAACTGGCTTACGTGTTATGAGGGAGAGCATCCTTCCTCAGAGCCAAGGCGATTCATTGCCTTGCGATGCTGTCTGCTCCTCCGTAATATCCAGTCCAGGTTGCAGATTTTAGATTATAGGATTTTACAAGCATTTTAACACTGAGGATTCCTTCCAGGCAGGGAGAGAGAGGGGAGAAAAGACATCACATTACACGATAAGACCTACCCCGAAAATAAGCCCTACTGTGTCTTTTGTTACCAAAATAATGTAAGACCCGGGCTTATTTCTGGGGAAACACGTTAATATCCGGTCCAGGTTACAGATTTTAGAGACACTGAGGATTCCTTCCAGGCAGGGAGAGAGAGGGGAGAAAAGACATCACATTACATGATAAGACCTA
Source organism: Rana muscosa (assembly GCA_029206835.1). Classification (NCBI taxonomy): domain Eukaryota; kingdom Metazoa; phylum Chordata; class Amphibia; order Anura; family Ranidae; genus Rana; species Rana muscosa. Next base: position 369,909,187 of record CM055125.1, read on the forward strand.
CCCCGAAAATAAGCCCTACTGTGTCTTTTGTTACCAAAATAATGTAAGACCCGGGCTTATTTCTGGGGAAACACGTTAATATCCGGTCCAGGTTACAGATTTTAGAGACACGGTTCTATTTTCAAACTGCATTGATAAGCCTTTTTATCACGTTTGTAGGTGAGTATGACTATTGCTGGTATACTTTTTAATAAATGTTATCTTTGGTAATGCACAAGGTCGGTGCGCCCTCCTTTCTTTTCTATATGTAAACCTAGTTACACCACTTGTACCTACAGGTAAGCCTATAATAAGGCTTACCTCTAGGTACTGTAAATATCTACTAAACCTCATCGGTGCATGCGCACTGAAGAAACGGCTCGATCGTGCCATTTCTAAAGGACCTGTGCAGTGACCGGCGGCTCCGGCATGCATTGCGCGGGAGTGACGTCATTGCGGCTCCGGCCAATCACAGCGCCGGAGCCTGCGAACCCGGAATTAACTCCGAGAGACATGTCACCAGTCACAGTGGTGTTCGGGGACCGCTGCAACAGCTTTGGTCTAAGGTAAGTATTTCATAATGAGATAGTATGCGATGCAATAAACAATAAACAATCGCATACTAGCTCATTATGCCTTTGTCTTGCAGGTTTTTTTTTTTTTAATATAGGTTTACAACCACTTTAAAGGACCATAACGCCAGAAAGGGGCGTGTCACGTACCTGAAGGGAGACTGAAGTGACGAGGTCAGCCTCTCTTGCATCTCCAGCCCGGGCCCCACTGGAGGTGGAACAGAAGGAACCAAGGGACAGGAGGAACACGAGTGCCTGCAGATGTAGACCCGGAAACCAGTAGCAGGGGGTGCGACCCTGGACAAGCAGGAGGATCATCAGATCACGGAAGGTAGCTGTGCACCAAGGATCAGCCGGGGTCAAAGAGGCACTTCGTTGGAGCAGTGGCACTGGGACGTCAGATGATGTTAAGTCCCTGGAAGACTTGCAGCAGGAAGTTGCAGAGAGTCGCAGGACTGAAGTCGCAGACACTCGGAGGTTGAAGAGGAGCGACACAGGAAGCAGATGCAAGGTCACAAGGGTAGCCGGGTCAGGTAACAGGTGAGCAGCGAAGTACAAGGCAGCAGGCAGAAGCAGGGTCAAATGGGTAGCCAGGATCAGGAGCCAGTAATCAGAACAGAGCAGAGTCCAGAAACAGGGTCAAGGCAAGCCAGGTTCAGCAACAGGATCAAGCAGGATCACAACAGGGTTCAGGATTTTGGGTAACAGCTGAAGACCAGTTAGCAAGGGTCTGGGGTCAGGGCACTTCCTTAAATAGGCCGTTTGGTGCCAATTGGCGCTAGGGACGCGCTCCTGCGCGTGCATGCAGTCCGTTGCACGCGCATTGGACGAAAACTAATGGTTCTCTTAGGCCCCTTTCACACTGAGACGTATTTCAGGCGTTTTTGCGCTAAAAATAGTGCATAAATAACGCCTGAAATACTCCTGCCCCAGCATTCTCAATGTGAAAGCCCGAGGGGCTTTCACACTGAGGCGGTGCGCTGGCAGGAGACAAAAAAATCTCCCCTGCAAGCCGCATCTTTGGAGCGGTGAAGGAGCGGTGTGTATACCGCTCCTTTACCGCTCCTTGCATGTCGCGGTAAACACGACGGTATAGGGCGCTGAAAATCGCGCCGCTATACCGTCACCGCATATGCCCGCCCCAGTGTGAAAGGGGCCTTACAGGGCGCTAGGACTTTATTGAGTTCCCCCAAATGTACATCAGCATGACAAACGTCCCTAGTACGGCGGTCACCTTTGAGTATTGATTGCCTATCTGTGTAAACTTACATTTTATAAAATTGCTTTCGAAACACATCTCTTTCCCATCTCGGAAAGTTTGGATGTGTGTAAGAAGCATTCTTTGACTAATAAGTCGAAAAACTCCAGTCTTTCTCCTTGAATTATTAAGCTCACAGTCTATTTGTAACAAACTCATAGTTCCTTATAAATAGAAACGGTGACCCTGTTTAGGCATCAGGAAAAGGTTCCATTAAAAAAGATAGATACTACCTCCAGCCCTGACAGCAACAAATTAGACTTCTTTCTCCGCTTGTGTTCATCTGTATTACTCACAGTCTGGTAAGTTATATTTTGGAAACTGTGTCTACTTGGTACTGTAGAAAAAGTCACAAAAAAATCATAAAAATAAGGGGGCCAGATGGATACAGCGACTGGTGAGTGGAGTCTCTTGGGTGGAAGGGGGCGAACACTTACTTCGACCAGGATTAATTGGCACCAAAGTTGGTAAACTAGGGCACGTACAATTAGGAAGTGGGCCACAGACACTCGGCTCCTCCGAGCGCGCAATCCTGCTCCCCTCTCGCTTTTTTTCTGACACTCTCCGAAGCTGTGACAACAAGCCGCTACTCCCGAAATGCCTAATTAGATGTTCACACAGATGGCAGGCAATAAAACATAGCCAAGGCTGGTCGTCCCGCTCTCTCCCACGACATTGAGAAATGGTGTTTATTTTGGGAAAGATTGTCAGCTCTTCAGGGTAAAATGCCCCCCATTAATTCCGATAATATAAAAGTTTGCATATCTCTTAGCAATGCTTATTGTGAAGATTGACAATCAATTAGCGCTTAGCACAAATATCAAATCTTAAAATAGATTAAAATTTAATTTGCTGAAGCCTGTGTATCAAACAATTGCCATTTCTGTTAATAATGTTCTCAACTTTTATTTTATTTTATTTACCATTTTTACATAGTGTGAGGGGGTTAGCTCGGCAGCGGGTGTGTGTGAGCCCCGGGATGGGCTCCCCACACAAAACAGGCCCAGCAAACGGAGGTTGTGGTTTTCAAAATCAAAAAAGGTGCGGTTTATTTTCTATTTACAGTGACAAAACACAGCAAAGCAAAAGAAACATAACCAAAATAAATCCTGGTCAAGTTGACCTCTGACTAAACATACAGGTTTCCTAACTAACAACTGGGATCAGCCTAGTGCTGTCCTAGTCCCTAAGTCCCTGGTTTTAAATGTCCAAGCAAATAGCCACACAGGCTTTGTCTCACCGCACAGGGGTTCACTCTCCCTAGACAGTCCACACAGGTCTGGTTCCAGGCATGAGCTAACATCTAATGAAGCTGGGAGTTCTTATAGAGGCCTAAATGAGCTGACAAGCTTCAGCTGGCCTCATCAACTCCCTGTCTGTACGACACCCAGCCCTCTCCCTAGAGGTATGAGTCATCCATGAGCCCACTAGCCTTATACAACTCTCCACCTAGTTGTATAAGTCGGCGTAAAGCCTGAATCTGGGCGAAATATATCTACCCCCCTGGATGCAACCAGGTGACTTTACCTTCCTGCTGTCACATACCCCCCCCTCTTGTTTTAACCTCGGGGTTGGAACACCAGCAATCAGGCATTCATGTACTCGAGACAAAGCATCCACATTCCCCATTTGAACGCCAGGGCGATGCTTTACTGTGAAGTTGAATTCCTGGAGGGCCAGGAACCACCTATTCACTCTTCTATTTGTTTCCTTGTTTTGAGCCATCCACTTTAACGGAGCGTGATCCGTAACCATGTCAAAGTGCCTACCTAGCAGGTAGTACCGAAGGGAATCTAGAGCCCACTTCACCGCTAAACACTCCTTTTCAACGGTGGCGTAATTTACCTCATGGGACTTCAACTTCCTGCTGAGGTAAATGACTGGGTGCTCTTCCCCGTTCCAGACCTGGGACAATACTGCTCCTAACCCCACATCTGACGCATCACTTTGTACGACAAAGTCTTTAGAGAAGTCGGGTGAGTACAACACTGGCTGGCTACATAAGGCTTGTTTCAAGAATTGGAATGCTGCCTCAGCCTCGGGGGTCCATTTAATCATGACCGACCCTTTCCCCTTCGTCAGGTTGGTTAGGGGCACAGCCTTAGAAGCAAAGTGGGGAATGAATCGCCGATAATACCCAGCGATTCCCAGAAAGGCTCGTACCTGCTTCTTGCTGTTGGGACGTGGCCAACTCTGGATGGCCTCGACTTTGTTGAGTTGGGGTTTTATTACTCCCCTCCCAATGGTGTACCCAAGATATTTGGCCTCCTCCTGCCCAATGGTACACTTCTTGGGGTTAGCCGTAAACCCCGCTTCCCGAACAGAGTCCAGGACTGCTTGCACTTTTGGCAGATGTGAGGCCCAATCTGTGCTATGGACAATTACGTCATCCAGGTAAGCCGCAGCATACTTCCGATGGGGCCTCAGCATCTGGTCCATTTTCCGCTGGAATGTGGCCGGCGCATTCTGTAACCCGAACGGCATTCTTTTATATTGGAACGCCCCGTCTGGGGTTACAAATGCGGTTTTCTCTTTGGCCGACTTGGCCAGGGGGATTTGCCAATACCCTTTTGTGAGGTCAAGAGTCGTCATGTATCGGGCTGTTCCCAGCCGGTCGATCAACTCATCTATACGTGGCATGGGGTAGGTGTCAAATTTTGTAACTTTGTTCAACTGACGAAAATCGTTACAAAATCGCCAGCTCCCATCCGGTTTAGGCACCAACACGATGGGACTAGACCAATCACTTTGGGACTCCTCTATCACCCCTAAGTTCAGCATTTTCTGTACTTCCTCCCGTATTGCCTCCCGTCGAGCCTCTGGGATCCGATAGGGTTTTAACTTCACCCTTTCACCGGGCGGGGTAATGATGTCATGCTCTACCCCAGATGTTTGTCCCGGCAGCTCAGAGAATACCTCCTTGTTGCGAAGCACAAACTCCTTAACCTCCTGTTGTTGGGGTTGTGACAAGGTGGCTGCTATTCCAACCTCAGGAATCACGCAACCAGTTTGAGCTGGTGACCAAGTGTCTGCGACTAGGGACTCTCTATCCCTCCAGGCTTTCAACAGATTAACGTGATAGATCTGTTCGGGCTTTCGCCTTCCTGGTTGTCTGACCTTGTAATTCACTTTGCTCACTTTTTCCATTATCACGTAGGGGCCTTGCCATTTGGCAAGGAATTTACTTTCAACCGTAGGGACAAGTACCAATATCCTATCCCCCGGGGAAAAGGTACGGGTCTTGGCTCCACGGTTGTACACTCTCTGCTGTGCCAACTGCGCTTGGGCCAAATGTTCCTTCACGATGGGCATTACCTGTGCAATTCGATCTTGCATCAGGGCGACATGCTCAATCACACTCCTGTGGGGAGAACTCTCACTTTCCCAAGTTTCCTTGGCAATATCCAACAGCCCTCTTGGGTGTCTCCCATACAGTAACTCAAAGGGGGAGAATCCCGTAGAGGATTGGGGCACCTCCCTAATAGCAAACATCAAATAAGGAAGTAAACAGTCCCAATCCTTTCCATCTCTATCCACCACTTTCTTCAACATTTGTTTTAGGGTTTTGTTGAATCTTTCAACCAGCCCATCGGTTTGGGGGTGATACACAGACGTACGCAATTGCGTCACTTTGAACAATTTACACAGCTCTTTCATAACCCGGGACATAAAGGGTGTACCTTGGTCCGTAAGCAGTTCTTTACAAATACCCACCCGGCTAAAAACAAGAGATAGCTCTTTGGCTATGGTTTTGGCCGAGGTATTTCGGAGAGGGATCGCTTCTGGATAACGGGTGGCATAGTCCATTATAACTAATATGTACTGGTGCCCCCTAGCGGACTTGATTATAGGACCTACCAAATCCATGGCGATCCTCTCAAACGGGACCTCAATGATGGGTAGAGGGACCAGCGGGCTACGGAAATGTGGCATCGGGGCCAACCTCTGACACACAGGGCAGGAGGAACAATAATTTTCTACGTCCTTCATCACCCCCGGCCAATAGAATCTCTGTAATACCCTCTCTCGGGTTTTCTCTGTCCCCAGATGACCTCCAAGAATGTGCCCATGGGCCAACTCCAACACCAACTTCCTGTAAGGTTTGGGCACCACAAGCTGCTCAACGGTTTCTTCTGCCCTTTTTGCCACCCGATACAGTAGGTCCTTCTCTACGCTGAAGTATGGGTAAGTGCAGGTATTATCTGGGTTCACTAACTCGCCATCTATTTTCACTACGTTTTCCCGTGCCTTTATTAGGGCGGGGTCTTTCAACTGTTCTGTGGCAAAGTTTTCCCTGTGAACCTCAAGATCACAAAACTCCACAGACGGTAGGTTTTCGTCTGAGGAGGTGGGCTCCTCTCCAGTTTCTTGAGTCTCCCCTGCCAATACTGATAAGGGAAATTCCAGAGAGTCCTCACCACTCTCAGGGGAGTTCTGGCTATCACATTCCTGGTACATAGGGGCACCAGTGAGGGGCTCAGGATCATCCCACAGTTCCCAGAACTTCGGAAAATCCCTTCCCACAATGGCGTCATGCGGTAACTGAGATACTAAGCCCACTGGATGAGAGAGGGTACCTTTGGGGGTCTCGAAACACACTGTAGTCACTGGATACTCTCGGGTGTCCCCATGCACACAAATAACAGCTACCTTGCTATTCCCAGAGACCTCTGTTTTAACTAACTCAGCCTTTATCAGGGTCACAAGGCTACCTGAATCCAGCAATACCACAACATTTTTACCATTAACACACATTTTGCATAAATGTTTCTCAGTTCCTCGAATGGCAGTGCATGCGACTGTCGCACACAGCGACTGACGTCTGCCCGTCAGAAAGTCACACTGCATGGGTTCCTCCACAACCGGGCAATTGGCTGCAATATGTCCCGCTTGCCGGCAGCGGTAGCAAACGATCCTTCTTGCCGCCTCTTGAGCCGCTGATTTCCCAGGCTGTTCTCGCCAAACTTGGGGTAGAGCTCCCACCCTCTCACTCTCTCCACCCTCACCCCTTGGAATCCTCTTATCCGCCCCTGGGGATGGTCTGGTCTTAGGGTGGAAAGTCCGAGTGTCTCTGGAAGAGGCCGTCAGGTTCTCTGTAGCCAAGTATTTCTCCACACGATCCACAAGACCATCGGCCGTCTCTGGGTCTCCATGGCTTACCCACTTTTGGATGGCAGTAGGAAGAGCTCTCAAAAACCGATCCATTACAACACGTTCCACAATCTTTGGTGCGGACAAAGTCTCTGGCTGTAGCCACTTTCTGCTCAGGTGAATGAGATCATACATTTGAGACCTGGGGGGTTTTCCAAGCTGGAAAGTCCAGTTATGCACACGCTGAGCCCGGACAGCCTGGGTGACACCCAGCCTTGCCAATATTTCAGCTTTTAGCATCACATAGTCTTTTGCTTGGTTAGGCTCTAGGTCATAGTAAGCTTTCTGCGATTCACCAGTTAACAGAGGAGCCACCAGTCCAGCCCACTGCTCCTCAGGCCACTTTTCTCTTTCAGCGGTCCTTTCAAATGTGGTCAAAAATACCTCTGGATCATCCTCTCCAGTCATTTTTGTCAATAAACGACTCACCCCAAAGGACGCGGTATTAGTGGGACGGCTTTCCTCACTGGTCTGCGGACGTTGCTGCATTACTGCTTCCATCTGTTGTTGTAGTCTCTGCTCTTGCTTCTGCAACAGGTCTATGAAGCGGGCCTCAGATTGCTGCTGGGCTCGTTGCTGAGCCTCCAGACTCTGTTGCAAAGTTGCGTTTGTCTGCTGCTGGGCTGCAAGGCTCCTTTGCAAACCTGCATTTGTCTGCTGTTGATTGGCATTTGCTAGAGCCAGCTGCTTCAGTATCTCCTCCATAGTGGCTTAAAAAAAACTGCCACTGGTTCTCCACCAACTGTGAGGGGGTTAGCTCGGCAGCGGGTGTGTGTGAGCCCCGGGATGGGCTCCCCACACAAAACAGGCCCAGCAAACGGAGGTTGTGGTTTTCAAAATCAAAAAAGGTGCGGTTTATTTTCTATTTACAGTGACAAAACACAGCAAAGCAAAAGAAACATAACCAAAATAAATCCTGGTCAAGTTGACCTCTGACTAAACATACAGGTTTCCTAACTAACAACTGGGATCAGCCTAGTGCTGTCCTAGTCCCTAAGTCCCTGGTTTTAAATGTCCAAGCAAATAGCCACACAGGCTTTGTCTCACCGCACAGGGGTTCACTCTCCCTAGACAGTCCACACAGGTCTGGTTCCAGGCATGAGCTAACATCTAATGAAGCTGGGAGTTCTTATAGAGGCCTAAATGAGCTGACAAGCTTCAGCTGGCCTCATCAACTCCCTGTCTGTACGACGCCCAGCCCTCTCCCTAGAGGTATGAGTCATCCATGAGCCCACTAGCCTTATACAATTCTCCACCTAGTTGTATAAGTCGGCGTAAAGCCTGAATCTGGGCGAAATATATCTACCCCCCTGGATGCAACCAGGTGACTTTACCTTCCTGCTGTCACAATAGTTACATAGTAGGCGAGGTTGAAAAAAGTCCATCAAGTACAACCTATGTGTGTGATTATATGTCAGTATTACATTGTATATCCCTGTATGTTGTGGTCGTTCAGGTGCTTATCTAATAGTTTTTTTAAACTAATGATGCTCCCCGATGAGACCACCGCCTGTGGAAGGGAATTCCACATCCTTGCCGCTCTTACAGTAAAGAACCCTCTACGTAGTTTAAGGTTAAACCCCTTTTCTCCTAATTTTAGTGGCCATGTGTCTTATTAAACTCCCTTCCGCGAAAAAGTTTTATCCCTATTGTGGGGTCACCAGTATGGTATTTGTAAATTGAAATCATATCCCCTCTCAAAGTGGTTGTAAACCCACTTTCGAAAAAAAATATAAAAAATAACACTTGCAAGACAAAGGCATAATGAGCTAGTATGCATAGCATACTAGCTCATTAGGTAATACTCACCCGGGATCGAAGCCCCCGCTGCGGTGCCCGACACAGCACCGGCTGGCGAAATATCGTCCCGGAGTTACACGGGGCTGTGATTTGCCGGAGCCGCCTAACCTCCTTTAGAAACGTCACCATCGCCGTTTCTAAAGTGCGCCTGCGACCTTGTCTACGGCGCATGTGCCGTAGACATCGAAGCATGTCTCTATTGTAAATATCTCCTAAACTGTGGAGGTTTAGGAGATATTTCCAGCACCTACAGGTAAGTCATAATCTAGGCTTACCTGTAGGTAAAAGTGGTTGTACAACCACTTTAAGCGTCTCTTTTCCTGAGAGAATAAGTTCAGTGCTCACAACCTTTCCTCATAACTTAAATCCTCCAGACCCTTTATTAGCTTTGTTGCCCTTCTCTGGACTCTCCAGTTCCAGTACATCCTTCCTGAGGACTGGTACCCAGAACTAGACAGCATACTCCATTTCAGAGCTTCAACCTTTTTGCAACTACTTCCTGCCTACATGTACTCCAGCAATAGCTGCCTGGTATTGCTCAGCAAGCATGTAAAAGCATGAAGTTCAAGATGTATGGCCGGCAACCCGCCGCAAGCTCCGTGAGTCCGACCGCGGCTCGCGCGGACTCGATGCCCGCGGGGAGACCCGCGATCGTCTCACGGAGAGGAAGAACGGGGAAATGCTGATGTAAACAAGCATTTCCCCATTCTTCCTAGTGACAAGGACACTGATGACAGCTCCCTGTCATCGGGAGCGGTGATCAGTATCGTGTCACACATAGCCCATCCCCCTACAGTTAGAAGCACTCCCTAGGACACACTTAACCCCTTCAGCGCCACCTCGTGGTTAACCCCTTCACTGCCAGTGTCATTTTCACAGTAATCAGTGCATTTTTATAGCACTGATCGCTATAAAAATGACAATGGTCCCAAAAAGGTGTCAAAAGTGTCCGATGTGTCCACCATAAAGTTGCAGTCACGATAAAAATCGCAGATCGATATACGCTTATTGCAATTTTTTTTTTTTACCATAAATATGTAGAAGAATACATTGAGAAAAAATTTAATTTTTTTCAAAACAATTGGGGATATTTATTATAGCAAAAAGTACAAAATATTGAATTTTTTTGGGAGCCACGTCGCAGGACCGCGCAATTGTCAGTTAAAGCTACGCAGTGCCGAATCGCAAAAAGTGCTCTGGTCTTTGGCCAGCCAAATGGTCCGGGGCTTAAGTGGTTAAGAAAGTCAGTATCTGATCTCATATTACAAAATAATTCCACTGGGGGTTGAACTCAGGACCTTCTGCGTGTAAAGCATAAACTATGGAACCTGTGAAAAGTGTGCCAAATTGTCAATTTATCAGAAAGGGAAGGGTTAAACACCAAAGAATGCTTGCATTCTACAGGTCAACCTGAGACCCTTGGCATTTATTTGGTTTTAGGACACTTTCAAGGGTGTAGCAAAGATGGTGTTTTGACCATTCTATGCATAAGGGCCATGACCTGGTACCAACCTATAGCAAAGAGCTCTGGGGATTACTACGGTTCCTGTATTCAAGCTATAGTCTGTAAACCGTTCCTCAAGAAATGGAAGGCAGAGGGCAAAGGTCTAGTTACCAGTCGTGCCTGTGGTCTCCCTGCAGCTGATCTTTTCCCCATTACTGACTCACCATGTCTTGTTTTATACTGTGTCTCTGTGTGGAGGTGGCCACCTTGGTAGAGGCAGGGCTTTGCTTTCTCATGTCAGAAAGCCTCCAGCAAGGAGACCATTGAGCACCACAGTAGTGACTAGGGATGAGCCGAACACCCCCCTGTTCGGTTCGCACCAGAACCTGCGAACGGACTGAAAGTTTGTGCAAACTTTAGAACCCTATTAAATACAATGGACGCGAACGTTCGAAATCAAAAGTCTTGCCTACACACCATCAGTCAAAAAACCGACCGCTCCAAATGCGGTGACGTAAAACACTCCGATGAGCCAAGAAAAATGAAGTTCAATGCTTCTGAGCATGCGTCGACTTGATTCTGAGCATTTGTGGGTTTTTTATCCGATGGACTTGCCCATAGACGGTCGGAAATTGCTATCGTTTTTTGATCCATCGGAAAAATTTAAAACATGTTTTATTTTTTAAAACCGATGGAAAAACCGATGGAAAAAAGACCGATGGGTCCCATACACGATCGGTTTGTCCGATGAAAAAAGTCCATCGGCTTAAGGGATACAAAGGTTAATAGCTGTGGGGGATGAGCTGATGGAGAAAATTGTCCTAAAAAGGGTTTCATTGTCCTAAAAAGGGTTTGGGGACCCGGGTCCTGTCCCAGGGGACATGTATCAATGCAAAAATAAGTTTTAAAAACAGATGTTTTTGCGGGAGCAGTGATTTTAACCACTTAAGCCCCGGACCATTTGGTAGCTAAAGGACCAGAGGTGAATTCAGAATTTTGCACTGCGCTGCTTTAACTGTAAATTGTGCAGACATGCAATGTTGTACCCAAACGAAATTTGCGTCCTTTTCTTCCCACAAATAGAGCTTTCTTTTAATGGTATTTTATTGCCTCTGCGATTTGTATTTTTTGCGATATAAACGGAAAAAGACCGAAAATTTTGAAAAAAAATGATATTTTCCACTTTTTGTTATAAGAAAAATCGAATAAACTCAATTTTAGTCATACATTTAGGCCAAAATGTATTCAGCCACATGTCTTTAGTAAAAAAAATGTCAATAAGCGTATATTTATTGGTTTGCGCAAAAGTTATAGCGTTTACAAACTAGGGTACATTTTCTGGAATTTACACAGCTTTAAATTTATGACTGCCTATCTCATTTCTTGAGGTGCTAAAATGGCAGGGCAATACATAAAATGCCAAAATAGCACAAAACCCCCCCAAATGACCCCATTTTAGAAAGTAGACAACCCAAGGACATTGCTGAGAGGCCTGTTGAGCCCATTGAATATTTTTTTTTTGTCCCAAGTGATTGAATAATGACAAAAAAAATAAAAAATTGCAAAAAGTTGTCATTAAATGATATATTGCTCACACATGCCATGGTTATATGTGGAATTGCACCCCAAAATAAATTTTGCTGCTTCTCCTGAGTATGGGGATACCACATGTGTGGGACTTTTTAGGAGCCTAGCCGCGTACGGGACCCCGAAAACCAAGCACCGCCTTCAGGATTTCTAGGCACAAATTTTTGATTTCACTCCTCACTACCTATCACAGTTTCGAAGGCCATAAAATGCCAAAATAGCACAAAACCCCCCCAAATGACCCCATTTTGGAAAGTAGACACCCCAAGCTGTTTGCTGAGAGGCATGGTGAGTATTTTACAGCTCTCATTTGTTTTTGAAAATGAAGAAAGAAACATTTTTTTTTTCCTTTTTTTTTTTCAATTTTCAAAACTTTGTGACAAAAAGCGAGATCTGCAAAATACTCACAATACCTCTCAGCAAATAGCTTGGGGTGTCTACTTTCCAAAATGGGGTCATTTGGGGGGGTTTTGTGCCATCTGGGCATTCCATGGCCTCCGAAACTGTGATAGGCAGTGAGAAGTGAAATCAAAAATTTACACCCTTATAAAGCCTGAAGGCGGTGATTGGTTTTTGGGGTCCCGTACGCGGCTAGGCTCCCAAAAAGTCTCACACATGTGGTATCCCCGTACTCAGGAGAAGCAACAGAATGTATTTTGGGGTGTAATTCCACTTATGCCCATGGCATGTTTGAGCAATATATCATTTAGTGACAACTTTGTGCAAAAAAAAAAAAAAAATTGTCTTTTTTCCGCAACTTGTGTCAACATATAAAATATTCCATGGACTCGACATGCCTCTCAGTATATAGCTTGGGGTGTCTACTTTCCAAAATGGGGTCATTTGGGGGGGTTTGTGCCATCTGGGCATTCCATGGCCTCCGAAACTGTGATAGGCAGTGAGAAGTGAAATCAAAAATTTACACCCTTATAAAGCCTGAAGGCGGTGATTGGTTTTTGGGGTCCCGTACACGGCTAGGCTCCCAAAAAGTCTCACACATGTGGTATCCCCGTACTCAGGAGAAGCAACAGAATGTATTTTGGGGTGTAATTCCACATATGCCCATGGCATGTTTGAGCAATATATCATTTAGTGACAACTTTGTGCAAAAAAAAAAAAAAAAATTGTCTTTTTTCCGCAACTTGTGTCAACATATAAAATATTCCATGGACTCGACATGCCTCTCAGTATATAGCTTGGGGTGTCTACTTTCCAAAATGGGGTCATTTGGGGGGGTTTGTGCCATCTGGGCATTCCATGGCCTCCGAAACTGTGATAGGCAGTGAGAAGTGAAATCAAAAATTTACACCCTTAGAAAGCCTGAAGGCGGTGATTGGTTTTTGGGGTCCCGTACGCGGCTAGGCTCCCAAAAAGTCTCACACATGTGGTATCCCCGTACTCAGGAGAAGCAACAGAATGTATTTTGGGGTGTAATTCCACATATGCCCATGGCATGTTTGAGCAATATATCATTTAGTGACAACTTTGTGCAAAAAAAAAAAAAAAATTGTCTTTTTTTCCGCAACTTGTGTCAACATATAAAATATTCCATTGACTCGACATGCCTCTCAGTATATAGCTTGGGGTGTCTACTTTCCAAAATGGGGTCATTTGGGGGGGTTTGAACTGTTCTGGCATTTTATACACAACATTAGGAAGCTTACATCCACTCTTCTAACCACTTGAAGACAAAGCCCTTTTTGACACTTTTTGTTTACATGAAAACATATTTTTTTTTGCAAGAAAATGATGTTGAACCCCCAAACATTATATATATTTTTAAAGCAAAGGCCCTACAGAATAAAATGGTGGGTGTTGCATTTTTTTTTTCTACACAGTATTTGCGCAGCGATTTTTCAAACGCATTTTTTGGGGAAAAAATACACTTTTTTTAATTTTAATGCACTAAAACACACTATATCGCCCAAATGTTTGATGAAATAAAAAAGATAATCTTAGGCCGAGTACATAGATACCAAACACGACATGCTTTAAAATTTCGCACAAACGCGCATTGGCGACAAACTACATACATTTTTAAAAGCCTTTACAGGTTACCCCGTTAGATTTACAGAGGTCTACTGCTAAAATTACTGCCCTCGATCTGACCTTCGCGGTGATACCTCACATGCATGGTGCAATTGCTGTTTACATATGACGCCAGACCGACGCTTGCGTTCGCCTTTGGGCAAGAGCAGAGAAGGACAGGGGTGTTTTTTTTTTTATTATAAATTTTGCTTTTTTATTTTATTTTTAAATTGTTCCTTCCATATTTTTTTTTTTTTTTTTATCATTTTTATTGTTATCTCAGGGAATGTAAATATCCCCTATGATAGCAATAGGTAGTGACAGGTACTCTTTTTTTGAAAAAACTGGGGTCTAGACCCTAGATCTTTCCTCTGCCCTCAAAGCATCTGACCACACCAAGATCGGTGTGATAAAATGCTTTCCCAATTTCCCAATGGCGCTTTTTATATCCGGGGGGGGGGGCATTCCCTCCCACTGCTTGTAAAAGCAGTCCAGAGGCTAATTAGCCACTAGGATTGCTTTTACATGAAAGCCGGCCGCTAGCTGAAAAGAATGATACCAAGATGATACCTAAACCCACAGGCATCAATCTGGTATAACCATTCAAAGTCCAGCAACATACCAGTACGTTGCTGGTCCTTGTTGGACATGTATTGTAATCTTTTTTTCTCTTACCATCCATGGACTGACACGGTGTCTCTTTACACTTTACACGTGGGTTATGTCCCTGCTTGCAGGAGAAGACCTAGGCAGAATGTGAAATGTTATACATACATTCTAAAAGCCAGAGCTGAACAGCCCCACCCAGGGGGCGGTCCCTCCGGACATAACCCTCCCACTACAGTCAGCAGACTTCAGTTTTTTTCTGCCTAGCAGAAGGAGAAGACGTGGCTCTCTCAGGAGCCAGTCTCCTGACCTATTTTTATTCCTTTTCTGGAATTCTTTTTTATTTTATTTTTGAGAATTTTCTATCAACTGTCGGCTGGGCAACAGGTTGGGTACAAGATATCTTCGTAGTCTTCCCTGTCCGACCATCGAGCGTGCTGATCCTCGCCTTGTGTGAGTGAGACTCAGTTCACGACAGGCCCCATGACTCCAGGGGTGGACCACAGTGTTGGGTACATGCTGCAGGAGGATGTGCAGCGTTTTGAAGGCTCTGATGATGGTACCCAGCTTGAGGAAGGCAGTAACAAGAGCCGAGACAGAGGGGGTGCCCAAGAAGGACAACAAACTGGCAGTCATGTTCCCCCAGCTGCAGCATACTGCCAGGTTTGCTCCAGTGACGAGGAGGGTGGGGATGATGAGGTCATTGATTCTACATGGGTGCCTGATAGGAGAGAGGAGGAGGAGGATGAGGCACATCTCCAACGAGGCAGGATGCCCTCCAGGGGCCAGCTTAAGGGCAGCCAACCGACTGCATCACACCGCAGAGGTCCGCATGTGCAGGGCGCTGCTGACTCTGCACGTTTTTCCAAAAGTTCTTTGGTGTGGGCCATTTTTCAGACATGTGCAGCAGATGGCACCATTGCTATTTGCAAAAATATGTCTGAAGCGTATCAAGCGTGGCCAAAACAGCAGCCGCCTGGGCAGACATATGTCGTCCTGCCATGCAGTCCATTGGCAAGCGTACATAAAAGACCCACACCAAAGAACAAAGTGGACCTCTCCTTGCTCCTCATCAGCTGGGATCTCCAACCCCACTATACCATCAGTCCTCTCAGAAACCTGCACTGAGAGGCATGAAGGTGTAGAATTAGGTGTGCCACTGCCAAGGCAATCTGCTATTGGTACACCAACGTCCAATTGTACCAGGCAAATTTCCCTGCCCCAGTTGCTACACCGGCAAAATAAATTCACTCCCAGCCATCCACATGCCCAGCGGTTGGATGCTAAATTTCTAGCACTTCAACTGTTGCCTTTTCAGTTGGTAGGCTCTGCCCCCTTCCGTGAGTTTGTGGAATGTGCGGTACTTCAGTGGCAGGTTCCCAAACACCACTTTTTTTCATGGAAGGCGATTCTGGCTCTCTACCGGCATGTGGAAGGCAATGTCTTGGCCTCGCTGGACAGGGCGGTCAGCGGTAAGGTGCATATTACCGCTGATTCATGGTCCAGCAGGCATGGACAGGGACGTTACCTATCTTTCACGGCCCACTGGGTGACTCTGCTGGCACCTGGGAAGGAAGCAGGACAGGGTGCAGTAGTGTTGGAGGTTGTTCCGCCACCACACCTCCAAAATGCTACTAGTGGTGATTCTGACACACCTCTCTCCTCCACCCCCTCCTCTTCTACTTCCTCCATG
Source organism: Rana muscosa (assembly GCA_029206835.1). Classification (NCBI taxonomy): domain Eukaryota; kingdom Metazoa; phylum Chordata; class Amphibia; order Anura; family Ranidae; genus Rana; species Rana muscosa. Next base: position 369,925,305 of record CM055125.1, read on the forward strand.
GCCTCTTCCTCTGCTGATTTGTCCTCAGAACCAGTAAGCGTTTAAGGGGCTACACAAGTACGCAGGCAAAAAGATGCCATGCGGTGCTTGAGCTGGTGTTCTTGGGGGACAGGAGCCACACTGGGGCAGAGATTCTGTCAGCTCTGCAGGGGCAGGCTCAGAGGTGGTTGACGCCACGCCAGCCTAAGCCAAGAATGGTAGTTTGCGACAATGGCACCAACCTCCTCTCCGCCCTCCGACAGGGATAGCTGACCCATGTGCCCTGTTTGGCTCACATCCTTAACTTCGTGGTGCAGCGGTTCTTGGGCAGGTACCCGGGCTTAAAGGATGTCCTGAGGCAGGCCAGGAAAGACTGTGCATTTCCGCCGGTCATATAATGCCAGTGCTCGGCTGGCTGACTTCCAAAAGGAATTTCACCTGCCCAAAACGCTTAATCTGTGACATGCCTACCAGGTGGAACTCAACGTTGGCCATGCTGCAGCGGCTGCACACGCAGCAGAGGGCCATCAATGAGTACCTGTGTGACTATGGCACCAGGACAGGATCAGGGGAGCTTGTTTTGTTTTTTTTGCCACGCCAGTGGGTCATGATCAGGGATGCATGCACTGTCCTGTCACCATTTGAGGAGGCCACGAGGATGGTGAGCAGTGACAGTGCATGCATCAGTGATACTGTCCCTCTTGTCCACCTGTTGGAGCACAAGTTGCATGGAATAATGGACAGGGCACTTGAGGCAGAAAGGAGGGAGGAGGAGGAGGACTTCCTTACCTCTCAAGAAGGCCCCCTTTATCCAGACAGTGTTCCTGCGGGCCCGATGATCACACAGGAAGAGGACGAGGAGGAGGAGGAAGATTGTGTCAGCATGGAGGTGGAGCCTAGCACTCAGCATCAGCAGCAGTCTTCAACGGATCATTTACAGTCCCCAGAAACCCATGGACTTGTACGTGGCTGGGAGGAGGTGGCTGCGGATCATGTAATCCTTAGTGACCCAGAGGACTCCGGAACGAATGCCTCAGCAAACCTACGCTGCATGGCCTCCCTGATCCTGCAAAGCCTGCGAAGGGATCCTCATATTCGTGGTATCAAGGAGAGGGATCATTACTGGCTGGCAACCCTCCTTGATCCATGTTACAAGGGTAAGGTTGCGGACCTTATCCAGCCGTCGCAGAGGGAGCAGGGGATGAAACATCTTCGGGAGGCCTTGCAGAAAGGTTTGTGCAAAGCATTTCCAGAGCCTGAGAGGTTACAAATTCCTGGTCCTGGACAACGTGTTGCTGAGGCTTCGGTCAGTCACAGAAGGAGCGGTGGAGAAGGTGGCCGTTTGACCGATGCGTTCAAACAATTTTTTAGTCCACAGCTCCAAGGTATAATCGGTTCCAGCAATCATCGCCACCGTCTGATTCACATGGTGCAGGAATACCTAGGGGCAAGATCAGACTTGGACACCTTTCCCACCGAAAATCCTCTGGGTTACTGGGTCTTGAGGATGGATCACTGGCCAGAGCTTGCACAGTATGCAATTGAGCTACTGGCCTGTTCTGCATCCAGCATTCTTTCGGAGGCTTTGTAACCAATCACAGGGTGCGCCTGTCCACCGACTTGGTCGATCGGCTGACCTTCATAAAAATGAATCAGTCTTGGATCACCAGCTACCAAGCATCTGATGCTGATGTAACCGAATATATATTTTTTAAATGTGAGATCCCTTCAAGACTGCCTATGCTGATGTTGAGTGACTATCCTGTTATGCTGAGTGACTTACCTCTTCCTCCTCAATGTTCATGTTGATAGCTTGTAAGAACCTTTTTGGTTCTGGGCACCGCCACCAGTGGCTAAGGCCCAATTTTTCTGCCCCTTTTTAACAGGGGCATGTATTTACAATTTTTGCTGCAATACTTTGCAGCAGAGCTCATTCCTGCGCTCCAACTATAGTATCTGTGAGCGGTTACAGTGTTGTGGCCCCAGTGCCTAAGGCCCAATTTGTTGCCCCTGTTTAACAGGGGCGTGTAATTCCATTTTTTGCCGCAATACTTTGCAGCAGGGCTCATTCCTGCGCTCCAACTAGAGTATCTGTGAGGGGTTGCAGTGTTGTGGCACCAGCACCAGTGCCTAAGGCCCAATTTTTCTGCCCCTGTTCAACAGGGGCATGTAACTACAATTCTTGATCTAATATTTCACAGCAGGGCCCATTCCTGCGCCCACCAAGAGTAACTGTGAGGGCTTACAGTGTTGTGGCAACACCACCAGCACCACCACTACCACCACCACCACCACCACCAAAGGCCCAATTTTTCTGCCACTGTTCAACAATGGCATGCAATTACAATTCTTGATATAATAGTTCACAGCAGGGCGTTCCAGCGCCCACCAAGAGTAACTGTGAGGGCTTACAGTGTTGTGGCAACACCAACACCTAAGGCCAAAATTTCTGCAGAGTACATAGGGCAGGCCCCTAGTTTCAAACATCCGACTTTCAAATGACTCCTACTTACAAATGGAGGGAGACAACAGGACGTGAGAGGAAATCTACCCCTAGGAAGGGAATCTCTCTCCTGTAAGAGTTAATATGGGAAAAACGTGTCTCCTCTCCACTGATGCTTTATCACCAATCTTTGTTTCCCTAAAAACCCCAAATTTTCAAAATCCAATTGTCATTGGGACAGAAAGTGAGGTGAAATCTTCTGAACAGGTGCACAGACAGTAACAAATGTTACAGGGGTGATAACCCTTCCCTATGTTTTCCAAAAAGCTTAAAAATAGATTTTTTGACTGGAGCTACACTTTAAAAATGTACCAGTTCAAAATTACAAACAGATTCTACTTAAGAACAAACCTACAGTCCCTGTCTTGTTTGCACCGCCTGTATACTGCTGTTCAGAGTAAATAGGGCCTGGAGGCCCCACGCCTTTCCTTTTTTTAATTTGGGTGCAGGGTTCCCCTTAATATCCATACAAGACCCAAATGGGCTTGTAATGGGCTGGGGGGGGGTTCTCAATGATTTTCTCAATGATTTTCATCCATATTGCCAGGACCACACATTACATTAAAGCCGCAAGCAGTTTTAAATGACTTTTATTCCTTTAGAAATGTCATTTTGTGCAGGGACAGTTATAAACACAGGAAAAACGCGCCACTTTACAGGTATACTATAGACACCCCCCAGACACGATATTTAAAGAAATATTTCACTTTTATTTTTTCACTTTAAGCATCAATAAAATCACTGCTCCCGAAAAAAAGTAATTTTTTAAAACTTTTTTTTGCATTGATACATGTACCCTGGGGCAGGACCCGGTTCCCCAAACCCTTTTTAGGACAATAACTTGCATATTAGCCTTAGTCCCATAGACTTTAACGGTGTTCGAAAGTTCACGCAAACTTTTGGTCCGTTCGCATGTTCTGGATGCGAACCAAACCGGGGGGTGTTCAGCTCATTCCTACTGGGGACCCTGTATATGCAATATTAGAAAGAATAACTGATTCATACTGTTGGGAAACATACTGTAAAGCCTTGTACACACGGCCGGGAATCCCATTAGGAAAAAAACGTTGGTTTTCCTGACGGGATTCCTGGCAAGCTTTCCTTGCCAAGCCGTGCTTACAGACGGCCATTCAAAAGAACCGCCGTTCTTTTGAATGGCAAGAATGCGGTGACGTCATTGACTATGATGAGCCTGCGCTCGTCACATTCTATGCCGTCGCCGCCATCTTGCTACACCCTACACTACCCTTGTGTGCTACCACGCATGCGTCAAAGTCTTTTCGAGCATGCGCGGGTTTACCTGCCCGGTGGTTGTGGGGGTCTGCGGGCAGGGGGCTTATCGGAATCTGGAAGACCCCTTTAACAAAGGGGACCCCCAGATCCCGGCCTCCCCCTATGTGAATTGGTAAGGGGTACATTGTACCCCTACCATTTCACGAAGAAAGTGTAAAAAAAATGTAAAAAAAAACACAGACACCTTGGAAAAGTCCTTTATTAAAAATAAAAAAATAAAAAACCCATTCCAGCGATGTAATCCAGTGTCCCGCAGCGATCCGATGTCCAGCGCTGTCCACATGAAACGTCATTGGCTGAGCCTGAGCGGACCTGATGGGGAACTACCTCCGCAGTGTATTAAATGAATAGACCCGCCCCTTCTAAAGTTCCCCATCAGGTCCGCTCAGCCAATGACGTAGGTGTAAGGCTAAGCAGACCAGATGCGGAACGTGAGAAGGGGCGGGTCTATTCATTTATTACACTGCGGAGGCAGTTCCCCATCAGGTCAACTCAGCCAATGACGTAGGCGGGGTCTGACATACGAGGGGGCGGACCTGATGGGGAACTTCCTGCACAGTGTAATAAATGAATAGACCCGCCCCTTCTCACATTCCGCATCTGGTCCGCTTAGCCTTACACCTACGTCATTGGAAGAGCGGACCTGATGGGGAACTTTAGAACGGGTGGGTCTATTAATTTAAACACTTTTTAGGACAATAACTTGCATATTAGCCTTTATAATTAGCACTTTTGATTTCGAACGTTCGAGTCCATTGTATTTAAAGGGGTTGTAAAGGTTCGTTTTTTATTTTCTAAATAGGTTCCTTTAAGCTAGTGCACTGTTGGTTCACTTACCTTTTCCTTTGATTTACCTTCTAAATGTTTTTTTTCTTTGTCTGAATTTCTCACTTCCTGTTTCTCCTCACTGAACTTCACACCATCATCCCAGTGGTGTTGAGTCAGCCAGAACAGCTTACTGAACAGCTTACTGAGGAGGAACAGGAAGTGAGAAATTCAGACAAAGAAAAAAAAGAAAAAAATATTTAGAAGGGAAATGGAAGGAAAAGGTAAGTGAACCAACAATGCACTAGCTTAAAGGAACCTATTTAGAAAATAAAAAACAAACCTTTACAATCCCTTTAATAGGGTTCTAAAGTTTGTGCGAACATTCTGGCTGTTCGTAGGTACTAGTGCGAACCAAACAGGGGGGTGTTCGACTCATCCCTATTGCTTGTGCTAATTGACCCTGCAATTGTATGAGGGAGTTCTGTGTTGATATGTATGATAATGTGTATTGTAGTTAGGGAGTCACAGCGGCTGCTTTATAGGATTAGTATATTAGCTCATGGTAATTTATGTGTCTGTGTATTGCTAGAGTAATATGAGCAGGAGGAGGGAACCCCCTCCTCCTCCACTGTATATAAGACTTGTATTTTTGTTCTAACAAACAGTCCATGTTCAGCAGACAAACAAGTATCGTCTTGTTGTGTGCTTGTGAGCAGCTGGAATATCTGATATCTATACCCAGACTGATAGGAAGTGGTATATGACGAAAGCACTCAAGCGGACCAGTTGCGCACAGGCAGCATTCATATGTAACTAGAAAATGCATTTCCTGCAGAAAACGTGTGGGAATGCTGAATAGCTGAATTGCTAAAGCTAACTGGATGAATAGCTTAAATCCGTGAGAAAAAGTTGAAGAAGTGAGAATAGTTGGAAAAGTAGGAATGGTTTTAAAATAAACATGAATTGCATTAAAAAAGTTTAACAACACCACTAATGTATGAAAGATGTGGAATATTTAAAGGTTTTTTTGAAAAGCTGACACTAAACTGAATTGTTGACTTTAAAAGTTTGCAAAGAATAAGCCCAATACACACTCTGTTTAATCAATAACATTTCCTGAAATGATCACTAAACTTAAACAGCTTTTTCACAAAAACTGTAAAAGGTATCAAACTGGAAAGATATAGCCGGATAGCTGAATATTTTGTGAACATTTTAAAGTTTGTTTGGCGTCTGTAGGTAAAAGTATGAAGGAGCTGAAACTTTTGGGAGCGGAAGAAGATTTTAAGGATTTGAAGCATGCTCTCATTCACTTCAATGTTAAAAAAAGTGTTAAAAAGCTTAATATTTTAAAAAGTATAAATAGTAAAAAAAAAAGTTGAAGAAGTCCCATCATTCGCTGAAAGAGCTGAACATTTTAAAAGTTGAATGGTTTTAATAGCTGAAAGTATGCAGAAGTTACGCAGAGCCAAAAACGTACGGAAATCAAAAAACGAATAACAATAGTGGGAATACTACCGAGCATTCCCACTAAATAGAGGCGGCATTCATATGTATATCATGCCCCCCTGAGGTCATATCCACCATCACCTATTCTAAATGCTGCCCACTGATAAAGGGGCATGCTTGAAAGTCCTGCCTACCGCTGTGGTCATTCAGCCTAACATCAGCCTGTTCTGCAAAGGTAAGCAAATTGGTTGGGGGGAGGGTAGTGTGGGGTGTGCAGAGGTAGGCAGAGAATGACTTACAGTTTGGGTGCACAGGTAGGCAAGGAGGGGATGTATAGAGGTAAGGAAGGTGGGTTCAAAAATGAACAGAGGAGGCAGGTAGAGTTAAAGGGATGGAGGGTTGGAGTGGAGAGGATGGGGGAGGTTTGGGGTGCAGAGGTTAGCAGGGGTTTTAGGATGCAAAGGTGTACTGACAGGGTGGATAAAGATGTAGGTCGCATGTAGGGCAGCCTAATTATTTCAATGGGCTGCTCTATGCGCTAGAAATACAAAGAAAGTCCCCTCCGCTTTCTCAAAATCACATGGTTGCACAGCAAATGTCAGCAGATGCGTGAGGGTGTCATTAACAATTAATGGAACTGCTGTGTATCTGCTTAAGGGCAGCACATTTTTGTCGCGTACACACAAACAGATTTTCCGTTGGAAAAAAAAAGTTTTTTCCGACGGAATTCCGCTCAAGCTTGGCTTGCATACACACTGTCACATTAAATTCCAACCGCCAAGAACGTGGTGACGTACAACACTACAATGAGCCGAAAAAAATTAGGTTCAATGCTTCCAAACATGCGTCGACTTGATTCTGAGCATGCGTGGTTTTTAGTGCGTCGGAATTGCATACAGACGAACGTATTTTCCGATAGAATTTTTTTCCGTCGTATCTAAGTCTGTCGGAAATTCCGACAGAAAAAGTCCAATGGGACATACACACGGTCGGAATATCCGACGAAAAGCTCCCATCTGACTTTTTCCTTTGGAAATTCCGACCGTGTGTACGCGGCATAAGGAAAGCAATTTTGCATGCGTTCCCAACACACAAAAATGTGAACTCAGGCTAAATGTCTGAGGCCTCGTACACACGGCCGAGATTCTCGTTGAAAAAAACATGTTTTTTTCGACGAGATTCTTGGACAAGAAACTTGTCCCGGCCGAGTGTACACACGCTTGTTTCAAAGAACCCGCGGTTCTTTGAATGGAGCGTACGCGGTGACGTCATCGACTACGACGAGCATGCGCTCGTCACATTTGATGCCGTCGCCGCCATCTTGGTATACCCTACGTATGCCTAGGAAGCTACCGCGCATGCGTCGAATTCATTTCAAACATGCGCGGGCTTCCCAGCGGACAGGTAAGTGTACACACACTCACTTTTCTCGTCGAGAAACAGGCTGATGAGAATCTCGACGAGAAAATAGAGAGCAGGTTCTCTATTTTCTCGTCGAGGTTACTTGTCGGTTTTCTCGACGAGAAATCCGATAGCCGCGTACACACAACCGATTTACTCGGCAAGACATCTCTGCCAGCAAGTTTCTTGCTGGTTCTTGCCGAGAAAATCGGTCGTGTGTACGAGGCCTCAGTTACATTGAAGGTCAGTGTATATCTTCTCATTACATTAGGGCTTGGTGTAGAATCCTTTCATTCACACTAGTGGTTACTGTGAATTCTCCTATTACATTAGTGGCCAGTGTAAATCCCCTTTACATTGGTGGTCATTGTAAATCTTATTACATTGGGGCTTGGGGTACAATCCTTTTACTCACAGTAGTGGCCAGTGGGAAGGTCCCCCTTGCATAGTTACCAACAGTCCCGAATTTCCCGGGACAAGCACGATTTTTGGACCCTTGTCCCGAATTGGGCTTGTCCCGATTCGGGACAAGCCCAGTTCTTTTTGTCCCGTTTTGTCCCGGTAAATTCGGGAATGCTTTAGCTAAAAACGGCAGCGGCTACACAAAAATGGCCGCTGCCGCCACCATATTTGTTTACGTTTTCCCCTTGTGTTCAGTGCAGAGCCTGGGGCAGCCAATCGGCTTCGGATTGGCGACTCCTCCCCACTCTCCACTGAACGCAAGGAGAGGCACAAGGAAGCAGCATGCTTCACCCGCCGCCGCCGCCGCTAACGACCCTCTGCCCAGCCCCCGTGTGTCCAACAAGGAGCGGGGACACGGATGTAAGGACCGGGGCTCCACTGGCTGGGGACACTGACGCCTATCAGCACCCGGCGCCGCCGCTGCCAACAACCCTCCGCCCCGCCCCCGTGTGTCCGACGAGTGGGGACACTGATGGAAGGACCGGGGCACCGCTGGCTGGGGACACTGTGATGGTCCTGGCTCACTCCATTTTCGCCCTCGGACCACCAGCACATCCTCACGCACCACAGGTACCGTACTATTGCACTGTAGTGTAGTGGGTGGTGGGGTAATTGTAGTGTAGTGGGTGGTGGGGTAATTAGTGTAGTGTAGTGGGTGGCGGGGTAATTTAGTGTAGTGGGTGGTGGGGTAATCACAGTGTAGTGGGTGGTGGGGTAATCACAGTGTAGTGTAGTGGGTGGCGGGGTAATCACAGTGTAGTGTAGTGGGTGGCGGGGTAATCAGTGTAGTGGGTGGCGGGGTAATCATTGTAGTGGGTGGCGGGGTAATCAGTGTAGTGGGTGGCGGGGTAATCAGTGTAGTGGGTGGCGGGGTAATCAGTGTAGTGGGTGGCGGGGTAATCAGTGTAGTGGGTGGCGGGGTAATCAGTGTAGTGGGTGGCGGGGTAATCAGTGTAGTGAGTGGCGGGGTAATCAGTGTAGTGGGTGGCGGGGTAATCAGTGTAGTGTAGTGGGTGGCGGCGTAATTAGTGTAGTGGGTGGCAGGGTAATCTGTGTAGTGTAGTGGGTGGTGGGGTAATCAGTGTGGGGTAATCAGTGTAGTGGGTGGCAGGGTAATCTGTGTAGTGTAGTGGGTGGTGGGATAATCAGTGTAGTGGGTGGCAGGGTAATCTGTGTAGTGTAGTGGGTGGCAGGGTAATCAGTGTAGTGTAGTGAGTAGCGGGGTAATCAGTGTAGTGGGTGGCGGGGTAATCAGTGTAGTGGGTGGCGGGGTAATCAGTGTAGTGGGTGGCGGGGTAATCAGTGTAGTGGGTGGCGGGGTAATCAGTGTAGTGCATAGTTGCCAAACAGTCCCGAATTTCCCGTGACAATCATGATTTTTGGACCCTTGTCCACAAGTGTGGAGGGGGCTCTGCTGGGGAGGCACCTGATGCAAGGACGGACTGCTGGGGAGGCACCTGATGCAAGGACGGACTGCTGGGGAGGCACCTGATGCAAGGACGGACTGCTGGGGAGGCCATCTGGTGGCAGGCGACGTGGCAGGTGACACACTTGGGGCTTACAGTGATTCGGCATTATGGTGAGTTGAATGATTTCATTTTATATTACAATGTAAAAATAGAAATAATGCGCTTCAATCATCCTGACACCGTAACAACCATGGTGCCGGGATGACTGAAGCGCCAACAGGTGTTTTGGAGTATCCTTATCTGCCAATTTTGTTACACATTACTATTGTGGTGTAGGATCTGGCTTCTTTCTTTCTATTTCTTTCTCTCTCTTTCTCTCACCTCGGACTCTAGCCACACACCTTTCAACCACGCCCATTTAAAACCACACCCACTATCGTGCATAAACCACGCCCATTTTTCGCCGCGGCGCGCTTTGCGCGCCGCATTTTTCACTCCGGCATGACACGCCTACAAACGAATGCCCCGCCCCCTGATTATACCAAGGCTCCGCCTCAATACAAAAAAAGTGTCCCAGATGTTTTTTTTTGCAATGTTGGCAACTATGCCCTTGCATGAGTGGTCACTGTAAATCCCTCCTTACATTGGTGGTTACTGTGAATGCTTCTATTACATTAGTGGTCAGTGTAAACCCTTACATTGGTGGCCAGTGTTGAAACTCCTCTTTATATTGATAGTTGGTAAAAACATCAGCATTGCCATTGATCACACTCACACCCTCCCCTCCCCCCCAGCACTGACACTGATCCCAGGAGTTCTAGGATCCCTAGGAGTTTTCTGTCTATTGATAGGTCCCCTCACTACCCCAGTCCATCGGGTGCAGACAGATGGAGAGCGAAATTGCATGATGGGGGGGGGGGGGGGCAAGAAAATGTTTGCCACCCTATAACAGAAAGTCGCTGAACAAAGACCTTAATAGCAGGATCACCAGGGACTACATAATGAAAAGTAAAGATTTTAAAAGATTGTAAAGGTGTTTAATGAAACCAAAAAAAAAACAAGAAAATTAATGGCGCTGCCCCTTTAAAACAAATTAGAATGTGTGTGTGTTCAAAAATCCTCTACATCAATTGTGTATGAAATAATGTGAACATTAACCGCTTCAGCCCTCTTCCTGACCAGAGCGCTTTTTACAATTTGGCACTGTGTCGCTTTAACTGACAATTGCGCGGTCGTGCGACGCTGTACCCAAACTAAATTTGCGTCCTTTTTTTCCCAAAAATAGAGCTTTCTTTTGGTGGTATTTGATTACCTCTGCGGTTTTTATTTTTTTGCGCTATAAACAAAAGAACAGCGACAATTTTGAAAAATACACCATATCTTTTACTTTTTGCTATAATAAATATCAAACATTTAAAAAAAAAAAAAAAAAAAAAAAATTCCTCAGTTTAGCCTGATATGTATTCTTCTACATATTTTTGGTAAAAAAATACCCATAGCAGAAATGTAAAAATGTCTCTGGTCCATAGGAAGTACAGGTGTAAGAGCTGAAGTGGTTAAGCCAATCGCAAAAAAAAAAAAAAAAAAAATTTAAATGGTAATGAATTCACATCAATACACTGATACTAATTTGTGTCTTTGTATCTCTACTAACAATATGGGATAGGTCACTTCTTTTATAAGCAGAAGAAAGAGTATGCAAAAGATTGCCGCTTCCCTTTCAAGCTAGCGGGAATGTATAACCGCTAATCTACCTTTAAAAGCCAACATATTTCTATGGCGCAGCAGGAAAATCAGCCCAAATGTAATCGCGGGAGCCAATTTCTGCGCATAATCCCGATTCGTAACACAAATCTTTTATGTCTGTATTGTAATGGGCGACTTCAGAGAACTCTGTCACTTCTCAGACGTTCGGGAAGTGATGGCGTACTTGAAGACTTTATTCTTATGCAGGAGGACGGCATAAAACCGCAGGAAGAGGACTCGAGTAATGCAAATTTAATTTGTGCTGATACCGATGCAGTTTTTGTATTCCAGCTTTAAGTGACAGGGAAAGCGAAAAAAATAGACCGCTAAAACAGAAAATTAACTTTTTTTTTTTTAAACGTTTTTGTTTTATTTGGGGAGTTGATTATTTAAAGGACCAAGCACCTATAATTGTGGACCATGTTGCTCATCTCTGTCCTAATAAATTCAGAAGTTATTTCTCCCATAGCTTAAAAAAAAAAATAAAAAAAAAATATACAGTCTATATATATATTGTGTATGTATATAGTAACAAGAGGATCTAATATGGATGGGACTTTAAAGACAAATATAAATATATAAACTGTATATAGGCTTGCTCCAATACCACTTTTTTAGGACCGAGTACAAGTACCGATACTTTTTTTCAAGTACTCGTCGATACCGATTACCGATACTTTTTTTTTATGTCATGTGACAGTGGCACTAATAATATGCACCACTAATGACATGTGGACTACAGTGTCAGTCATTTTTTTTTTTACAATGTTTTCTTTTTTTTTTTGGGGGGGGGGGGTGGGGTGGGTGGTGTCAGTGACCCTGTTGGGGGGGGGCTTTGGTGAGATATCAGGGGTCTAAACAGATAAACAGACCCCTGACATCTCCCCTTTGAGACACGGAAAGGGACTGAGGAAACAGATTCCCCAATCCCTTTCTCAGCAGCCTAAGCTGCACTGGAGATGAATGGACAGGAGACAGGGGCTCCTCTCTATTCATAAACTGAGTGTCATGGATATGCATTAATGTCTGTCTGCCATCTTACCTTCCTCCTCATGTGTTCATCTAGAGACCAGACCTCCTTCACCTGGCTTCCTTTATAATCTCCTCCCAGCCTGACTCCACCCCAGGCCCTATCACAGAACACTATATTAACCTGTGCACTGCAAGCCTGCTTTGCTGATCAACGTGTTTGTTAGGCATTGTGTGTTTGGGTTCCTGCCTGCCGTGTGCTACGTCTGTCTCTCTGTTACGTTATTGGCTTGTCCCCGACTATCCCTGTCTGCTTGTGACCCTTGACCTTCGGCTCGTTCTTCGTTATCCTTGTCTGCTTGTGGCCCCTGACCTTCAGCTTGTTATTCGGTTCTCTCTTATCGTGTGCTGCTGCTTCCCCTCTTTTCCCCTTATCCTACGGGGCGTGAGCTAGGAAACTCCAGGGGCCGCGACCTGGTCCCAGCCTGCAGCTAACATCCTCACCACTAGAGGCCCTGGAGAAGACCAGCTGGGTCTTAGACTCCGCGCCCTGGGGAATCTTGGCTCTAGCTTCCGTTTGGATCCCAGTTGTGCTCCTCTGGTCCCGCTTTCCACAACCACCCAGTTTCCTATCCGCAGAAGCCAGCCATAGGGTTCACTACCTCGCGGTGCACTCCTGTCCCCCTACAGTGTGCATCTGTCACCTGGCCACAGGTGACCCTGACAGTTTGATCAGCCATGAACCCGGCTGACATCCCGCTCCCCGCGGATGATCCATTGCAGGGCATAGTTCGCAGACTTGAGACCCAGGAATCAAATCAGACTCAGGTGATGCGATTCCTCCAGGATCTGGCTTCTCGATTCGAGCAGCTTCAGGTCTCCTTGGGAACCCCGAATCCGCAACCCCAAGTACAACCAGCGGCTGTACCTATCGCACCAGTCGCAGCCTCACACTCACTAAGATTGCCAGCTCCGTCCCGTTTCTCTGGGGACTCCAAGGCCTGCAGGGGGTTTCTCAGCCAATGCACAATTCATTTTGAGCTTCAGCCTCAAAGCTTCCTGTCTGACCGGGCTAAGGTAGCCTATATCATTTCCCTCCTCTCCGGTGAAGCTTTGGCCTGGGCTGCCCCCCTGTGGGAGAGGAACGATCCGGTGGTTTCCAGTCTGTCCGATTTCTTGAAGCTCTTTCGTAATATCTTCGAAGAGCCGGCTCGGGCTTCTTCAGCGGCTAGTGCTGTCTTACGTCTTCGCCAAGAATCTAGTTCAGTGGGGCAATATGCTCTTCAGTTCCGTATCCACACAGCTGAATTGAGCTGGAATAATGAGGCCCTGGTCGCTACCTTTTTACATGGCCTCTCTGACCGAGTGAAAGACGAATTAGCGGGAAGAGCCATTCCCGTCGGTCTGGACGATGTAATTTCATTATGCAACCAGATCGACATTCGTTTTCAAGAGAGGTCCTTAGAAAAAAGATGCCAGCACTCTCTGGGTCCTAGCCAGTCTGAGCTCCCCTCCCTTCATTCCGTGGAGCATCCTCTACCTGCTGAAGAACCTATGCAGCTGGGCCAGACCAGACTAACCCCCGAAGAACGTGCTAGGCGCAGAACTCTGGGCTTGTGCCTCTATTGTGGGGGCAAGGGTCATTTTCGTGACTCCTGCTCGCTTCGTCCGGGAAACGCTCGGGTCTAATACATTTGGAAGGTGGAGTATTGGACCCAGAAACATCACCTTCTCGCCTGCTCTTGCCGGTGTTCCTTCATGTAGGCACTTCTCCTCAGTCAACCCTTGCATACCTGGATTCCGGGGCTGCCAGCAATTTTATGGATTGGAGAACTGCTTCTTCTATGAAGCTTACCCTTTCACCTCTCACTACCCCATTGGTAGTCTCGGCAATTGATGGCACTGTTCTTCCAGGGGGCCCTATTCGCTTCCAGACGCAACCCATTAGGATGTCGGTAGGGATTCTCCACCAGGAGTGGATATCCTTTCTTATTCTACCCAAGGCCTCTACCCCAGTTGTATTGGGCCTCCCTTGGCTACAGCTCCACTCTCCACATGTGGACTGGGTCTCTGGGCAGATCCTGGCCTGGGGTTCCTCATGTTTCTCGTCGTGTCTTCTCAAGGTGACCCCCAAGGAGAGTCTTCCGGTTGCTGCCACTTCTGTTTCTTCTGATCTTCCTGCTGCATACAGCGATTACCGGGATGTGTTCTGTAAGAAATCAGCTGAGGTGCTTCCTCCCCACAGGTCTTTTGACTGTGCTATTGATCTTGTCCCCGGAGCAACTCTACCCAGGGGTCGTACCTACCCTCTGTCCATCCCAGAGACCCAGGCCATGTCGGAGTATGTCGCAGAGAATCTGGAGAGAGGTTTCATCCGGAAATCCTCATCGCCTGCAGGGGCAGGGTTCTTTTTTGTTGCCAAAAAGGATGGTACCTTAAGACCCTGCATCGATTATCGAGGTTTAAATGCGGTTACTATTAAAAATCGATACCCCTTACCCTTAATATCTGAGCTATTCGATAGGTTGAAGGGTGCCTCCATTTTCACCAAGTTGGATCTCAGAGGCGCGTACAATCTCATTCGAATACGGGAGGGTGACGAATGGAAGACTGCATTCAACACTAGAGACGGGCATTACGAATATCTGGTGATGCCTTTTGGTCTGTGTAATGCTCCAGCCGTGTTTCAAAACTTTGTCAATGAAATCTTCAGAGATCTGCTGTACCAGTTTGTTGTCATCTATCTGGATGACATTCTGATCTTTTCTGAAAATCTGCTCGTCCACAGAAACCATGTCCGCACTGTACTTCAACGTCTTAGAGAGAACAATCTCTATGCCAAGCTGGAGAAATGTTCCTTTGAATGTTCTGAGGTCCTGTTTTTGGGGTGCTTCGTCTCATGTTCGGGTCTTCGTATGGACCCTGGGAAGGTCTTGGCTATCACCAACTGGCCTCTTCCTGCTAGCCTCAAGGCCACACAGCGCTTTCTTGGCTTCACTAATTATTATAGGCAGTTCATAAGGAATTACTCTTCCATTGCCGCGCCTATTATCGCTTTGACCAAGAAGGGTGTGAATGCCAGAGACTGGCCTCCCGAAGCTGTCTCTGCATTTCACAACCTGAAACAGGCCTTTGTTTCTGGCCCCCTCTTGAGGAGACCAAATCCTGGGAATGCATTTTTTATTGAAGTGGACGCTTCCTCAATGGGGGCGGGAGCTGTGCTTCTTCAAATCTTTGAGAAGAGACGCCAACCATGTGCGTTCTTCTCCAAAAAAAAATTCTCAGGCAGAGAGGAATTATGCCATCGGTGATCGGGAACTTCTCGCAATTAAATTGGCGTTAGAGGAGTGGCGTCATCTCTTGGAGGGTTCCCCTCACTCCATAACGATCTTTACCGATCACAAGAATTTACAGTATCTACAGAATGCTAAACGTCTGAATCCTAGACAGGCCAGGTGGAGTCTCTTCTTTGCCCGTTTTAATTTCACGATTACCTACAAACCTGGTTCCTGCAACGGTCGGGCTGATGCGCTCTCTAGGTCATTTGACACTTTGGACGAGGAGTCCGCCCCTGAACCTGAGCCGATCATTCCCACCTCATGCATTGTTGCCCACTCTACCACCCTGAAGTCAAAAATTCCGCCTGGTAAGACCTTTGTCCCCACTGAGCTAAGAGCTAAGATCCTTCGTTGGGGACATGATTCCAAGGTGGCAGGGCATTCTGGATTCCTCCGATCCTTCCTACTCATCAGTCGTCACTACTGGTGGCCTAATCTCCGCTCGGACGTCAAAGACTACGTTAAAGCTTGTCATGTCTGTGCTCAGTCCAAATCCTCCACACAAGCTCCTGCTGGTCTCCTCATGCCCTTGCCCATTCCTAAGGAACCCTGGGCCCATATTGCCATGAATTTTATCACCGATCTCCCACTGTCTGAGAATAATACAGTCATTTGGGTGGTAATCGATCGATTCTAAAAGATGGCTCATTTTGTTCCTCTTCCTGGTCTTCCTTCTGCCCCTGCCTTGGTTCCCATTTTCATTCGGGAAATTCTCCGCCTACATGGGGTCCCTTCTCATATTGTTTCCGACAGGGGAGTCCAATTCACGTCTCGTTTTTGGAGAGCCTTTTGCAAATCCCTCAATATTGTCTTGGATTTTTCTTCTTCTTACCATCCCCAATCCAATGGACAGACTGAGAGGGTTAATCAGGAGTTAGAGGTCTTTCTTCGCACCTTTGTGTCTTCTCACCATGACGATTGGTCCTCTCTACTCCCGTGGGCAGAATTCTCCCATAACAATCATGTGAATACCAGTTCGCAGAAGACACCCTTTTTCACAGTTTATGGAAAACACCCTCAACTTCCTCTTCCCATGATCTGTTCTCCAGACATTCCAGCTTTGGCTTCGGTTCAGGAGTCTCTCAATTCCGTTTGGGGTCACGTTCATGATTCCCTCCGGGCAGCTGCTGAAAAATTCAAAGGCTTTGCCGACCGCCGCAGGCGTAAACCGCCTTCTCTTCAGCCAGGGGACAAAGTCTGGCTCTCTACCAGGAACATCAAGCTCCGAGTTCCTTCTCTGAAGTTTGCTCCACGATTCATCGGTCCATACACGGTAGCTGCTAAACTGAATCCGGTTTGTTTCAAACTCCAGATTCCTAAGAGCCTTAAAATCACTAACTCCTTTCATGTTGCTCTTCTAAAACCTTTAGTCCTCAATAAATTCTCTCATCCTCTCCCTACCATGGCGCCTGTCTCTGAGGATAATCAGGAGTACGAGATCAGTCAAATTCTGGACTCCCGACTCTGTAAAGGCGTTCTTCAGTACCTCGTTCATTGGAAAGGGTTTGGTCCTGAGGAGAGGTCTTGGATCACTGCATCTGAGGTCTTTGCACCTCGTCTGTTAAAGGAGTTTCATCTGAAGTTTCCCTCTAAACCTGGGCCCAGGCGGGGAAGGGGGAGGCCTCGTAAGAGGGAGGGTACTGTCATGGATATGCATTAATGTCTGTCTGCCATCTTACCTTCCTCCTCATGTGTTCATCTAGAGACCAGACCTCCTTCACCTGGCTTCCTTTATAATCTCCTCCCAGCCTGACTCCACCCCAGGCCCTATCACAGAACACTATATTAACCTGTGCACTGCAAGCCTGCTTTGCTGATCAACGTGTTTGTTAGGCATTGTGTGTTTGGGTTCCTGCCTGCCGTGTGCTACGTCTGTCTCTCTGTTACGTTATTGGCTTGTCCCCGACTATCCCTGTCTGCTCGTGACCCTTGACCTTCGGCTCGTTCTTCGTTATCCTTGTCTGCTTGTGGCCCCTGACCTTCAGCTTGTTATTCGGTTCTCTCTTATCGTGTGCTGCTGCTTCCCCTCTTTTCCCCTTATCCTACGGGGCGTGAGCTAGGAAACTCCAGGGGCCGCGACCTGGTCCCAGCCTGCAGCTAACATCCTCACCACTAGAGGCCCTGGAGAAGACCAGCTGGGTCTTAGACTCCGCGCCCTGGGGAATCTTGGCTCTAGCTTCCGTTTGGATCCCAGTTGTGCTCCTCTGGTCCCGCTTTCCACAACCACCCAGTTTCCTATCCGCAGAAGCCAGCCATAGGGTTCACTACCTCACGGTGCACTCCTGTCCCCCTACGGTGTGCATCTGTCACCTGGCCACAGGTGACCCTGACAGTTTGATCAGCCATGAACCCGGCTGACATCCCGCTCCCCGCGGATGATCCATTGCAGGGCATAGTTCGCAGACTTGAGACCCAGGAATCAAATCAGACTCAGGTGATGCGATTCCTCCAGGATCTGGCTTCTCGATTCGAGCAGCTTCAGGTCTCCTTGGGAACCCCGAATCCGCAACCCCAAGTACAACCAGCGGCTGTACCTATCGCACCAGTCGCAGCCTCACACTCACTAAGATTGCCAGCTCCGTCCCGTTTCTCTGGGGACTCCAAGGCCTGCAGGGGGTTTCTCAGCCAATGCACAATTCATTTTGAGCTTCAGCCCCAAAGCTTCCTGTCTCACCGGGCTAAGGTAGCCTATATCATTTCCCTCCTCTCCGGTGAAGCTTTGGCCTGGGCTGCCCCCCTGTGGGAGAGGAACGATCCGGTGGTTTCCAGTCTGTCCGATTTCTTGAAGCTCTTTCGTAATATCTTCGAAGAGCCGGCTCGGGCTTCTTCAGCGGCTAGTGCTGTCTTACGTCTTCGCCAAGAATCTAGTTCAGTGGGGCAATATGCTCTTCAGTTCCGTATCCACACAGCTGAATTGAGCTGGAATAATGAGGCCCTGGTCGCTACCTTTTTACATGGCCTCTCTGACCGAGTGAAAGACGAATTAGCGGGAAGAGCCATTCCCGTCGGTCTGGACGATGTAATTTCATTATGCAACCAGATCGACATTCGTTTTCAAGAGAGGTCCTTAGAAAAAAGATGCCAGCACTCTCTGGGTCCTAGCCAGTCTGAGCTCCCCTCCCTTCATTCCGTGGAGCATCCTCTACCTGCTGAAGAACCTATGCAGCTGGGCCGGACCAGACTAACCCCCGAAGAACGTGCTAGGCGCAGAACTCTGGGCTTGTGCCTCTATTGTGGGGGCAAGGGTCATTTTCGTGACTCCTGCTCGCTTCGTCCGGGAAACGCTCGGGTCTAATACATTTGGAAGGTGGAGTATTGGACCCAGAAACATCACCTTCTCGCCTGCTCTTGCCGGTGTTCCTTCATGTAGGCACTTCTCCTCAGTCAACCCTTGCATACCTGGATTCCGGGGCTGCCGGCAATTTTATGGATTGGAGAACTGCTTCTTCTATGAAGCTTACCCTTTCACCTCTCACTACCCCATTGGTAGTCTCGGCAATTGATGGCACTGTTCTTCCAGGGGGCCCTATTCGCTTCCAGACGCTACCCATTAGGATGTCGGTAGGGATTCTCCACCAGGAGTGGATATACTTTCTTATTCTACCCAAGGCCTCTACCCCAGTTGTATTGGGCCTCCCTTGGCTACAGCTCCACTCTCCACATGTGGACTGGGTCTCTGGGCAGATCCTGGCCTGGGGTTCCTCATGTTTCTCGTCGTGTCTTCTCAAGGTGACCCCCAAGGAGAGTCTTCCGGTTGCTGCCACTTCTGTTTCTTCTGATCTTCCTGCTGCATACAGCGATTACCGGGATGTGTTCTGTAAGAAATCAGCTGAGGTGCTTCCTCCCCACAGGTCTTTTGACTGTGCTATTGATCTTGTCCCCGGAGCAACTCTACCCAGGGGTCGTACCTACCCTCTGTCCATCCCAGAGACCCAGGCCATGTCGGAGTATGTCGCAGAGAATCTGGAGAGAGGTTTCATCCGGAAATCCTCATCGCCTGCAGGGGCAGGGTTCTTTTTTGTTGCCAAAAAGGATGGTACCTTAAGACCCTGCATCGATTATCGGGGTTTAAATGCGGTTACTATTAAAAATCGATACCCCTTACCCTTAATATCTGAGCTATTCGATAGGTTGAAGGGTGCCTCCATTTTCACCAAGTTGGATCTCAGAGGCGCGTACAATCTCATTCGAATACGGGAGGGTGACGAATGGAAGACTGCATTCAACACTAGAGACGGGCATTACGAATATCTGGTGATGCCTTTTGGTCTGTGTAATGCTCCAGCCGTGTTTCA
Source organism: Rana muscosa (assembly GCA_029206835.1). Lineage (NCBI taxonomy): Eukaryota > Metazoa > Chordata > Amphibia > Anura > Ranidae > Rana > Rana muscosa. The sequence goes on from CM055125.1 coordinate 369,944,917, forward strand.
AAACTTTGTCAATGAAATCTTCAGAGATCTGTTGTACCAGTTTGTTGTCATCTATCTGGATGACATTCTGATCTTTTCTGAAAATCTGCTCGTCCACAGAAACCATGTCCGCACTGTACTTCAACGTCTTAGAGAGAACAATCTCTATGCCAAGCTGGAGAAATGTTCCTTTGAATGTTCTGAGGTCCTGTTTTTGGGGTGCTTCGTCTCATGTTCGGGTCTTCGTATGGACCCTGGGAAGGTCTTGGCTATCACCAACTGGCCTCTTCCTGCTAGCCTCAAGGCCACACAGCGCTTTCTTGGCTTCACTAATTATTATAGGCAGTTCATAAGGAATTACTCTTCCATTGCCGCGCCTATTATCGCTTTGACCAAGAAGGGTGTGAATGCCAGAGACTGGCCTCCCGAAGCTGTCTCTGCATTTCACAACCTGAAACAGGCCTTTGTTTCTGGCCCCCTCTTGAGGAGACCAAATCCTGGGAATGCATTTTTTATTGAAGTGGACGCTTCCTCAATGGGGGTGGGAGCTGTGCTTCTTCAAATCTTTGAGAAGAGACGCCAACCATGTGCGTTCTTCTCCAAAAAAAATTCTCAGGCAGAGAGGAATTATGCCATCGGTGATCGGGAACTTCTCGCAATTAAATTGGCGTTAGAGGAGTGGCGTCATCTCTTGGAGGGTTCCCCTCACTCCATAACGATCTTTACCGATCACAAGAATTTACAGTATCTACAGAATGCTAAACATCTGAATCCTAGACAGGCCAGGTGGAGTCTCTTCTTTGCCCGTTTTAATTTCACGATTACCTACAAACCTGGTTCCTGCAACGGTCGGGCTGATGCGCTCTCTAGGTCATTTGACACTTTGGACGAGGAGTCCGCCCCTGAACCTGAGCCGATCATTCCCACCTCATGCATTGTTGCCCACTCTACCACCCTGAAGTCAAAAATTCCGCCTGGTAAGACCTTTGTCCCCACTGAGCTAAGAGCTAAGATCCTTCGTTGGGGACATGATTCCAAGGTGGCAGGGCATTCTGGATTCCTCCGATCCTTCCTACTCATCAGTCGTCACTACTGGTGGCCTAATCTCCGCTCAGACGTCAAAGACTACGTTAAAGCTTGTCATGTCTGTGCTCAGTCCAAATCCTCCACACAAGTTCCTGCTGGTCTCCTCATGCCCTTGCCCATTCCTAAGGAACCCTGGGCCCATATTGCCATGGATTTTATCACCGATCTCCCACTGTCTGAGAATAATACAGTCATTTGGGTGGTAATCGATCGATTCTCCAAGATGGCTCATTTTGTTCCTCTTCCTGGTCTTCCTTCTGCCCCTGCCTTGGTTCCCATTTTCATTCGGGAAATTCTCCGCCTACATGGGGTCCCTTCTCATATTGTTTCCGACAGGGGAGTCCAATTCACGTCTCGTTTTTGGAGAGCCTTTTGCAAATCCCTCAATATTGTCTTGGATTTTTCTTCTTCTTACCATCCCCAATCCAATGGACAGACTGAGAGGGTTAATCAGGAGTTAGAGGTCTTTCTTCACACCTTTGTGTCTTCTCACCATGACGATTGGTCCTCTCTACTCCCGTGGGCAGAATTCTCCCATAACAATCATGTGAATACCAGTTCGCAGAAGACACCCTTTTTCACAGTTTATGGAAAACACCCTCAACTTCCTCTTCCCATGATCTGTTCTCCAGACATTCCAGCTTTGGCTTCGGTTCAGGAGTCTCTCAATTCCGTTTGGGGTCACGTTCATGATTCCCTCCGGGCAGCTGCTGAAAAATTCAAAGGCTTTGCCGACCGCCGCAGGCGTAAACCGCCTTCTCTTCAGCCAGGGGACAAAGTCTGGCTCTCTACCAGGAACATCAAGCTCCGAGTTCCTTCTCTGAAGTTTGCTCCACGATTCATCGGTCCATACACGGTAGCTGCTAAACTGAATCCGGTTTGTTTCAAACTCCAGATTCCTAAGAGCCTTAAAATCACTAACTCCTTTCATGTTGCTCTTCTAAAGCCTTTAGTCCTCAATAAATTCTCTCATCCTCTCCCTACCGTGGCGCCTGTCTCTGAGAATAATCAGGAGTACGAGATCAGTCAAATTCTGGACTCCCGACTCTGTAAAGGCGTTCTTCAGTACCTCGTTCATTGGAAAGGGTTTGGTCCTGAGGAGAGGTCTTGGATCACTGCATCTGAGGTCTTTGCACCTCGTCTGTTAAAGGAGTTTCATCTGAAGTTTCCCTCTAAACCTGGGCCCAGGCGGGGAAGGGGGAGGCCTCATAAGAGGGAGGGTACTGTCATGGATATGCATTAATGTCTGTCTGCCATCTTACCTTCCTCCTCATGTGTTCATCTAGATACCAGACCTCCTTCACCTGGCTTCCTTTATAATCTCCTCCCAGCCTGACTCCACCCCAGGCCCTATCACAGAACACTATATTAACCTATGCACTGCAAGCCTGCTTTGCTGATCAACGTGTTTGTTAGGCATTGTGTGTTTGGGTTCCTGCCTGCCGTGTGCTACGTCTGTCTCTCTGTTACGTTATTGGCTTGTCCCCGACTATCCCTGTCTGCTCGTGACCCTTGACCTTCGGCTCGTTCTTCGTTATCCTTGTCTGCTTGTGGCCCCTGACCTTCAGCTTGTTATTCGGTTCTCTCTTATCGTGTGCTGCTGCTTCCCCTCTTTTCCCCTTATCCTACGGGGCGTGAGCTAGGAAACTCCAGGGGCCGCGACCTGGTCCCAGCCTGCAGCTAACATCCTCACCACTAGAGGCCCTGGAGAAGACCAGCTGGGTCTTAGACTCCGCGCCCTGGGGAATCTTGGCTCTAGCTTCCGTTTGGATCCCGGTTGTGCTCCTCTGGTCCCGCTTTCCACAACCACCCAGTTTCCTATCCGCAGAAGCCAGCCATAGGGTTCACTACCTCGCGGTGCACTCCTGTCCCCCTACGGTGTGCATCTGTCACCTGGCCACAGGTGACCCTGACACTGAGACCGCCTGAACACAGTTTACAATGCTTAGTGACAGTTATGAATAGATGGTCAGTGATCACTGACTCTGTCCATTCAGAAAAGAAAGGTGCCGGTAAATGACACATTTACCGGCACCTTCCTCCGCTCTCCATCCTGAAAGATCCGGGACATGGAGGGACCGGAGGAGGATGGGGGGACAGGAGGAGCACAGAAGAGGGGGGGGCCGAGGAGGAGCACGGAGGGGGACTGGAGCAGCACGGGGAGGACACAGAGGAGGACCGGAGGAGGAGCAAGGAGGGGGACCGGAGGAAGAGCACAGAGGGGGACCAGAGCAGCAGTGAGGAAGAGCACAGAGGGGGACTGGGTGGGTACACAGAGAGGGACCCGGAGCAGCATGGAGGAGGACACAGGGGACGGTCCAGGGTAATCGGTGCGGCTATGGAGGGAGTTACAAGCACCGATCTCCCTGTATAGGTTTCAATAAAGCAGCTGTGGGGGGAGAGGAGAGGAGAAGCATCTGTCAACTGCTTTATTGAAATCTATACAGGGAGATCGGTGCTTTTAACTCCCCCACCGCCGCACCGATCATCCCTGACCACCCAGGTATCGGATTAGGCATTGGAGTTTTTGCATGAGTACAAGTACACGTGCAAATGCTCGGTATCGGCACCAATACTGATACTAGTATCGGTATAGTGCAACTCTAACTGTATAGATAGATATATATATACACATAATACTGTACAAAAGTTTTAGGCAGGTGTGAAGAAATTTTGTAAAGTAAGAATGTTTTCAAAAACATACGCTGCTTCCATTTGTCTGCATTCCAGTTCCTATGTTTTCATGCACAGGATATGGAAACAAGGCTAAGCAACTCAACTATAATTTCCTGATTAGAGGAAGTTAGGCTTCATGTAGCTCTTACATCCCGGGCATTGGAAGCTGCAGCAAGTTTAGATAGAGCCCACCTCATTTCATGGGTAAAGGACACCATAGAATCATCTAAGCCCTTTCTTCCCCAACTTAACTGTCCTTGCACCATTTGGTCTTTCTTCCCAAAAGTCAGCTTTAAAAACATAACCCCCACTAAAGTAAAGCTGTGGCCAAAAGTTTTGAGAATGATACAAAAATAAATTTTCCCTAAAAAAAACATGTCCACTGCATTTGTGAAGAAGGCTTCAGGACGCCCAAGAAAGTCCAGCAAGCGCCAGGACCGTCTCGTAGAGTTGATTCAGCTGCGGGATCGGGGCACCAACAGTGTAGAGCTTGCTCAGGAATGGCAGCAGGCAGGCGTGAGTACATATGCAACCACGGTGAGGAGAAGACTTTTGGAGGACGGCCTGGTGTCAAGAAGGGCAGCAAAGTAGCCACTTCTCTCCAGTAGAAACATCAGGGACAGACTGATATTCTGCAAAAGGTACAGAGATTAGACTGCTGAGGACTGGAGGAAAGTCATTTTCTCTGATGAATCCCCATTTTTGCCTTTGTTTGGGACATCCAGAAAAAACCTTGTCTGGAGAAGAAAAGGTGAGCGCTACTATCAAGTCCTGTGTCATGCCAACAGTAAAGCATCCTGAGACCATTCATGGGTGGGGTTGCTTCTCAGCAAAGGGAGTGGGGGGCTCACTTACAATTTTGCCTAAGAACACCGCCATGAATAAAGAATGGTACAAAAACATCCTCCGAGAGCAACTTCTCCCGACCATCCAAGAACAGATTGGTGAGGAACAATGTCTTTTCCAGCATGATGGAGCACCTTGTCATAAGGCAAACATCATAACTGACTGGCTTGGGGAACAAATAATCCAAATTTTGGGTCCCCGGGCCTTAATCCTATTGAGAACTTGTGGTCAATCCTTAAGAGGCGGGTGTACAAAAAAAAAAAACACAAATTCTAACAAACTCCAAGCATTGATTATGCAGAAAAGAGCTGCCATCAGTCAGGATGTGGCCCAGAAGTTGATTGACAGCATGCCAGGGTGAATTGCAGTGGTCTTAAAAAAGAGGGTCAACACTGCAAATATTGACTCTTTGCATAGACTTAAAATGTTCATAAAGTCTTGTTTTTTTACTATAAAAATAACAAACATGTAATACTTACCTGCTCTGTGCAGTGGATTTGCACAGAGCAGCCCAGAGCCTCCTCTTCCTGTCCCTTTTCTGTGATCCTGGTCCCTCTCTCCTGTTCAGTGCCCTCACAGCAAGCAGCTTGCTATGGGGGGCAACCGAGCCGAGTCACAGCTCCCTGTGTCCATTCAGACATGGAGCACCGGCCCCGTCCCCCCTCTCCCCTGATTTGCTAGCTGACTTTGATTGACGGCAGCGGCAGACAATGGCGCCGCTGCTGTTTCTCAGCCAATCAGGAGGGGGAATCTCGGATGGCTGAGACACTCGTGGACATCGCTGGATAGAGAAGGAGCTTAGGTAAGTATTAGGGGGGCTGAGGGAGGCTGCTGCACACAGAGCGCTTTTTATCTTAATGCATAGAATGCACTAGGATAAAAAAAAAAACCTGCCTTTACAACCCTTTTATTGTAATTGTCAATAAAAGCCTTTGACACTTATGAAACGCTTATATTTATACTTCAGTATACCCTAGTAACATCTGAAAAAAAGATCTGAAAACACTGAAGCAGCAGACTTTGTAAAATTTATTATTTGTGTCATTCTCAAAACTTTTAGCCATGCCTGTAATTAACCACTTGCCGACCAGCCGCCACAGTTTTACTGTGGCAGAATGGCACGGCACGGCGAAACGACGTTACCTTACGTCGCTTCGCCTTTCGACCACTAGAGGCGCGCGCACGTGCCCACAGCGTGTACCCAGAGCTGATGCGAGTGCCCGGTGGACGCGATGACCGCCGGGCACCCGCGATCGCCCGTGACAGGGGAGAGGAGACTGATTGTGCTTTCTTACAAGTATAAACACTGATCTCTCTCCTACCCTAGTCAGTCCCACCCCCCCACAGTTAGAACAGAACTGGGGAACACAGTTAACCCCTTGATCGCCCCCTAGTGTTATCCCCTTCCCTGCCAGTGACATTTATACAGTAATCAGTGCATTTTTATAGCACTGATCGCTGTATAGATGCCAATGGTCTCAAAAATGTGTCAAAAGTGTCCAATCTGTCCGCCGCAATGTCACAGTCACGATAAAAATCGCAGATCACCTCCATTACTTGTAAAAAATAAATAAAAATGCCATCAATTTATCCCCTATTTTGTAGACGGTATAACTTTTGCGCAAAGCAATCAATATACACCTATTGTGATTTTTTTTTACCAAAAATATGTAGAAGAATACATATCAGCCTAAACTGAGGAAAAAAATTTTTGGGGAAAAAAAATGCGGGATATTTATTATAGCAAAATGTAAAAGATATTGTGTTTTTTTCAAAATTGTGGCTTTCTTTTGTTTATAGCACAAAAAATAAAAAATGCAGAGGTGATCGCATGGCACCAAAAGAAAGCCCTATTTGTGGGAAAAAAAGGACATCAATTTTGTTTGGGTACAATGTCGCACGACCGCACAAATGTCAGTTAAAGCGACACAGTGCCGTATCGCAAAAAATGGCCCGGTCATTAAGCAGCCAAATCTTCCGGAGCTGAAGTGGTTGAAGTGGTTGTAAAGGCAGAATGCATTCTATGCATTAAGATAAAAAACCTTCTGTATGCAGCAGCCCACCTCAGCCCCCCTAAGCTCCACCTCTATCCAGCGATGTACACGAGTACCCCGTCCAGGACTCTCCCTCCTGATTGGCTGCTGTCAATCAAATTCAATTGGCTATTCAGACAAGAGAGGGGGCGAGGCCAAACTGCAGCTCTGTGTCTGAATGGACAAGGTCCAGCTCATTTTAGTACTGTGTTCAATAAAACCCTGATAAAGGGGACATTTTTGGACCCCCCCCCCAAAAGCACATTGGACAGTCTTTGGGCTGTCCCCCTGATATTCATTAGAATACCTCTTAGCAGTGATGCAGCACTTCCATTTCTATTTTTGTACCTGGAAGAGGCAGCCAGCTAAAGAGGACCAAGAACCAGCAATTTGCTGCGGGACACTGCTGGATTTGCTGTTCAGGCGAGTATGTGTTTTGAGGAGCATGCAGCACGACAGCTAATAGAAGAATACAAAAAAAAAAACATGGTGGGGGGTTTAGTACCACTTTAAGGACATCAACTAGTCATGACACACAATGTACAGTAAATCGATCAGGAACACCTGATTTCTTATCGTGCCTTAATTTGGAAAGAAGGCTCTATCACAGCCTTAAGCCCTGTACACACGTTCGGTTTTACCGATGAAAACAGTCCGATGGACTTTTTTCATCGGACAAACCGATCGTGTGCGGGCCCCATCGGTCTTTTTTCCATCGGTGATTAAAAATAGAACATGCTTTAAATTTATCCGAGGGAAAAAAAAAAAACGATAGCAAATTCTGATCGTCTGTGTGGAACTCCATCGGAGAAAAAACCCAAGCATGCTCAGAATCAAGTCGACGCATGCTCAGAAGCATTGAACTTAAATTTTCTCGGCTTGTCGGAGTGTTTTACGTCACAGCGTTTGGGACGGTCGGATTTTTGACTGATGGTGTGTAGGCAAGACTGATGGAAGTCGGCTTCATCGGAAATCTGATGGAAAAATCCATCGGATTTTATTCCATCGGAAATCCGATCGTGTGTACAGGGCTTTAGTCAATATTTTTATCCCAGAGGGACTCTTGAGATAATGTTCAGGTCTCAGGGAACCCCTGCTAAGATAAGTCCATTGGGGGTCATTAGGAAAATTATTATTATGGATTTATATAGTGCCAACAGTTTGTGCAGTGTTTTACAGTATAAAAGGGACACAGAACAGTTACAAAACAAAACAAGAGTTTTATCAGGGCCCTGCTCATAAGAGCTTACAATCTAATAGGGTGGGGCAAGTGCTACAAAAGCTAATAACTGTGAGGGATGAGCTGGTGGAAGAATTTAAGTTCAGTTGTTATATGGAGACAGGATAGGTTTCCCCCGAAGAGATGAGTTTTAAGGGATCACCTAAAGGTGGCCATAATATCAGATAGACGGATAGATTGACGGATAGATAGAGCGTTCCGAAGGATGGGAGAGGCTCTGGAAAATCTTGGGGATGAGCAGGGGAGGAGGAGATGAGGGAGCTAGGGAGCAGGAGGTCTTGGGAGGAGCAGAGAGGACGGTTTAGGTGATATTGTGAGGCAAGATTGGTGATGTAGCTGAAGGCAGAGTTGTGAATGGCACTTTACGTTCCCCATTATGCCCCTTATACACTACACACCTAAGAGACCAGGGAGATCCTCTGGGGTGTAGAAGCCACCTTCCCAGGAATCAGATTAGTATTATCAACATCATTATTTTAAGATGTGACGGGAGTCACTTTGGGCGGGGGGGCTTGTGGAATCCTGCTTACCTTAAAGAGCTCTGGAAAATCCTTGTCTATCTCCCCGACCCATCCTATGTGTAAGTCACCCTGTGTCTATTAGTGGCACAGGGTGACCGAAAACCCCAATCGGGTCTGCACTAACCAGACTCACTGTACAACCACACCGGACTCAGCATTTCGTGTTACACCTGTTATCCAGGGTTCTATATGTGTGGTTTGAAGGGGTTCTTTCACTTTGGACAGTAAGTAATATTTCTGAAGAATATCCCTCAAGAAATATATGAAGATAAATGAATTCCACTATTCCGACTGCTGGAATATTGTATGAGCTTGGTTTCATGAACTGTTGTAAACTTTTTACTAGATCCTTTGAGGTGTGTCTGTATCCAATTGTTCTATTGTTTCTGTCTGCCTTGGGAGCAACATATTATGGGATGTATATGTGTTTCTAGCATGGAGACCTGGGGCAGGGTGGAGGGAGGGGGGATTCCTCCAACAGCCCTCCCTGCTGATAAGATGGACTACTGATGAGAAGTTTGAATATACCGTTGTGTCTCTTGTTACTGAATGTAGCTTACCCTGCCCTGTGTCATTATGCAAAGAAGTGGGGTTGTCATCTGAGTGTATATCTCTTTGTGCCTGTGTTTGAATAAACAGTCTTATGTTTCTTCACCCTACACTGCTGTCTCGACAAGTGACTGGGTAAGCTAAGGGACCTTGGATCGTGCTGGTACCGGACAAGGGAAGAGTATATGGCGGATATACTACTCTTGAGTACGGGGTCCGTCACAATAGCAATACCAAAAAAGTCAACCTTACGGGTCCAGCTATAATTTTCCAAGTTCCCCAACTATTCCGGGAGCAGCCAGCCAGCTACTGATGACACGTTGGGCCCACCCTCTGGCTGGCACCCCGACTGCTTTGTGTGCCTGACCCTGCAGACTCCTGGGATGTGATGTAAGTGTCCCAGGAGGTTGCAGAACCAGGTACCTGTCAGTCTGGCCTGGGATCTAGCATTATTTTCCCACTTTCCTCAACTCTTCTGGGTTTAGGCAGCCAACCGGATCCGCATCATCACAATTCTGCTTGGAGAACGGAAATGTTTAAAGGAACTAACTCCCCTTTGGGAGTTAGGTTCTGCTTTAAGCCACATGAAAAAAAATATGATTGCCAATGCAGCAAACAGTTCTTCACCTTACATGTATAATTCTGAATTTTGCATTTTTCCCAGCACACGGATCACCATCGAACAAGACTGGAGTTGTTTTATGTACTCTAAGTGGGAATTTACTCTTGGTGTAGTCTATGTAGATGGAAGGACGGCGCAGTCGAATTTTTCCATCAATTTAGTGAACATGCTACGTCCCCGAATATTGTGCCATAAGCGCTCGGCTCCCTAATCATACGGCAGGCGTAATATTGATAGCAAATTGCAGCAGCAGAAAATGTTATGAAAAAAACATGTAAATATATTACCTGCTTCCGGAAAAAAAGAAAAAAACATGAGCACAATTGTGCTTTATTGTATGAATAATGCAAGGACGTACATCTGTGTTGTGAAATGAATTCTTACCAAATGTATTCTGCTACCTGCATACAATGTCCTGAGCAATTCAATGTGCTGATGAGCTAATACATTCGTATTTGTGTCATCCACAATATTGCCTCCTCTCCCCAGCTGTATCAAATTTATTTCCTGAAAATGTATATTTATTAATCATACTCGATATTAGAAATTACGGGTGTACTTGGCTCCTGGGTTATACATTGAGAGACCATTAAGGGCCCTTTTACATGGCCATGCTGCATTGCAGTGCCTGTTATTGAGGACAAGTTGACATGCATTGTGTTAGCCTCTTCCCATCCAGCCCCGGCATCCCTTTAAATGGGTCTATATGCCCAGGGGATGGGACAGACCTCTTTATCATGTGAGTACTTTGACGGTCACAGGGCTCTGTGATGGGCAGTCTTTGTGATGATGGAGAGGCTCTGATGTGACGGGGGAGCTCTCATGTATAGGGGGGACCTCTAACGTAAAGGGGTGACTTTACTTAAGGGGGGACCTCTTATGTAAAATTGAGAAATCTGATGTAAAGGTGAGACCTCTGATGTAAAGGAGAGACCTCTGATGTAAAGGAGAGACCTCTGATGTAAAGGAGAAGACTCTTGCAATGCAGTGGAAAAAAAACACTTCCCCTTCCTTAGTACAATGGAAACGTTTGGTTAACAACAGCCTTGCTTTGTACAAAGATACCTACGTAACTAGAGGCTGCCCACAAAAGTACGATAAAGTCTGGAGTACTTGGTTGGCTGAACCTGAAACGGCCTAGCTGATAGTTTTGTTTTATTTTTTTATTAATTTATTGCCTGTTGATGTATTGGCTACCATCTGGGAGTGGGTTGTGGTTTGTATGGGCATCACTATTGTCTGAAGCTACTATTAGATGTTTTTTGAACTGTACCTATTGGGGCTTTTCCCAAGCTCATGTCCTTAACAAATAGATATGGGTTGCACCAAGGTTGTTTCCTAACTGTTACACCCAAATTTACAGAATTGTACTGTGGCACCATGAAAGTTTTGTGTACCGAAGCACTTACGTTGTATGTGTGTTGTTTGTTTACAAAATATGCAATAAAAATAATAAAAAAAAAAAAAGGAGAAGACTCTTATGTAAAGGAGAAACCTCTGTTGTAAAGGAGAGACCTGTGATGTAAAGTAAAGACGACATACGTAAAGGGGAGGAGGCTGGTGTAAAAGAGAGACCTCTGATGTAAAGGAGAAGACTCTTATGTAAAGAAGAGACCTCTGTTGTAAAGTAGAGACCTCATATGTAAAAGGGAGATGGCTGGTGTTAAGGGAGGGGGGGGGGGCTCTGATGTAAAGGGGAGACCTCTGATGTAAAGAAGAGACCTCTGATGTAAAGGAGAACCCACTGATGTAAAGGAGATACATCTGATGTAAAAGGGGGAACTTTGATGTAAAGGGGAGACCTCTGATATAAAGGAGAAGACTCTGATGTAAAGCAGAAGCCTCCGATGTAAAGCAGAAGCCTTCGATGTAAAGGAGAGGCCTTTGATTTGAAGGAGAGACCTCTGATGTAAAGAAGAGACCTCTGATGTAAAGGAGAACCCGCTGATGTAAAGGAGATACATCTGATGTAAAAGGGGGAACTTTGATGTAAAAGGGGAGACCTCTGATGTAAAGGAGAAGACTCTGATGTAAGGCAGAAGCCTCCAATGTAAAGCAGAAGCCTCCGATGTAAAGGAGAGGCCTTTGATGTGAAGGAGAGACCTCAAATGTAAAGGAGAGACCTTTGGTGTAAATGTGAGACCCCTGATGTTGTCACGTACCTCGTAGCAGAGCCTGACGTGTAGAGGGAGACGTCTCATACAGCACCGGCTCAAGGGCTACTGGAGTTGCGACAGTGGTCACAAGAGCGCAGTGAGGTAAGAGTGCCTGCAGGTTGTTCCGTTGGTTGCAGAAGTGTGTGGCAGGTGTGTCACCTGAGCTGGGCTGGATGGCTGAAGCAGCAGATGGCACAGGAACAGCAGATGCAGACACACAGCAAATGTAGGACCAGAGTCACCAGGCACTATTCAGAGCAGGACAGACCGATAACTGGAATGCAGAGTCAGACAAGCCAGGTTAGCAACAGAGGATCAGGTAACAGCAGCATAAACAGCAGGCAGGCAGGCAGACAGTCGAGGTGCAGGCAGAGGTTGGCAACAGGATATCAGGTAGATGGACGATATAACAAAGTCTTTAAGGCAAGCCGAGGTCAGGATAGGAGGAGAGAAAGCGTGGTCAGGATAAGCAGGGTCAAACACAGGAATCAAGCAGAGATCACAGGAACAGGTACCGTATATCAGGGGCGGATCCAGGGGGGGCAACAGGGCAATTGCCCCCCCCCCGAGACCATCTGTCACAATTGCTTGCTCTGTTTTTTTTTTTTTTTGCCTGATCTCCCGGAATTTGGGGACCCGGTACCGGCCGGCCATAGGTCCTCTGGACCCCAAACTTGGCACACATGTAGCCCCATGTCTCCTCTACAAGTGTTTAAAGTTTGGTGTCTGGAAAACGTACGGCCGGGGAGAACCGATTTTTCAAAGCCGGGCACTCCTTCCATAGACTCCAATGTTAAATGGTAATTTCTCCGGTGACTTTGCAGACCTGGTAACGACCGGTCGTTCCATAGACTCCCATGTTAAACATCAGTCTAGTCATGGGCACAGTGAAGCATGGGCACAGTGAGGCAAAGTGAGGCACAGTGAGGCATGCAGATGGACACCCTAGGCATATACTCGAGTCAATAAGTTTTCCCAGTTTTTTGGGGTGAAATTAGGTGCTTCGGCTTATATTCGGGTCAGCTTATACTTGAGTATATACAGTACTTGTTCTGCGGCTGCCGCTGCCTCTCTGAGTATCTCTCTCAGTTTCTCACATCAGCCGATCAGCGGCGCCGAGAGAGAGACTTGTCTAATGTAGTTACGCGGCGCACTGACACGATACCAGGAGCGGAGGAGGAGGTGGGTGGAGCCTCTTCCCTGCACTCGTTGCTAACGCCTGGGCCGCTTGGCGTCTAGCAACGAGTGACGTCAGTGAGTCACGTCGGGCCGCTCTGCAGGCAGGTGCGATAGCGTGCGGCTCCACAGACGGGTAAGAAAGCGGGCGGCTCCGCTTACGGCGCGGTGTGTGGGCGGGTGGCGCGGTTCGTGGGCAGACCGTGCTGCTCAGTGTGTTGGCAGCGCAGGTGAGAGAGCAGGCTCATCTCTCACCGCCCGTGCCTGCCCTGCATTCCTGCAGTGACTTCCGCCCTCACTGTGCAGGCAGCAGAGAGATTACATTATCTCTCTGCTGCCTGACTCTGGGAGTCTGGGACACAGCAAGGGACAACCAAAACTACACCTTAGCAGGCAAGTTAGTGACAATCCGCAAATTGTGTCAGGTGACGTGGCAAATGACAATCTGCATCTGGTGGAAGGCAAGTGACAATCAGCAAGGTATGGCAGGTGAGTGGCAAGTGACAATCCGCAAGGTGTGGCTAGTGACAATCCGCAAGGTGTGGCAGGTGAGTGGCAAGTGACAATCCGCAAGGTGTGGCAGGTGATGTGGCAAGTGACAATCCACAAGGTGTGGCAAGTGACAATCCACTAGATGTGGCAGGTGACGTGGCAAGTGACAATCCGCAATGTGTGGCAAGTGACACGCTCAGGGCTCCCACTAATTGCAGGTGACGGTGGCAAGTGACACACTCGGGGCTCCCACTGATTCTGCATTGAACTATTTAATTTTATATTACAATGTAATAATAGAAATAATGCACTTCAATTATCCTGACACCATAACAACCCTGGTGCCGGGATGATTGAAGCGCCGACACCAGCCATTTCCCCGATAAATTTTCCACAAAAAAACATATTTTTTGTCAGTGCCCCTCCCGAGAAAAGACCCTGGATCCGCCCCTGCCGTATATACTCGAGTATAAGCCGAGTTTTTCAGCACATTTTTTCGTGCTGAAAATGCCCCCCTCGGCTTATACTCAAGTCACCTTTTTGCGCCTGATCTCCCGGACTTTGGGGACCCGGTACCCCTTCCATAGACTCCCATGTTAAATGGTATTTTCTCTGGTGATTTTGGGGACCCGGTACCAGCCAGTCGTAGGTCCCCAAGACCCGAAACTTGGCACACTTGTAGCTCAATTTCTCCTCTACAAATGTGCAAAGTTTGTTGCCTGGGGGACCTACGGCCGGGGAGCACCGATTTCTCAAATCCGGGCACCCCTTCTATAGACTCCCATGTTAAACGTCAGTCTAGTCATGGACACAGTGAGGCATGGGCACAGTGAGGCATGGGTACAGTGAGGCATGGGCACAGTGAGGCATGCACATGGACACAGTGAGGCAAAGTGAGGCACAATGAGGCATGCAGATGGACACCCTAGGCTTATACTCGAGTCAATAAGTTTTCCCAGTTTTTTGTGGTAAAATTAGGTGCCATGGCTTATATTCGAGTCGGCTTATACTCGAGTATATACGGTACATGGGGTAAAGCTGCTGATCAGACAGCGATGCACTAGTGCCAGCATTAATGGCGCACATTTTAGTGCATGTGCTTATGCGTTCGCATTTCCACGCATGTGCATGGGCATTAGCCTATGCACGGCAAGACGGGCACCTGCAGGTGCATGTCTGCGCATGCGTATCTGCCTCTACCTTGGAGCTGCACTATGGCCAGCCTGTCCCTGACAGATGTAAAGGAGAGACCTCTAATGTAAAAGGGAGACTTCTGATGTAAAGGAGAGACTTCTGATGTAAAGGGGAGACTTGTGATGTAAAGGAGAGATCTCCTATGTAAAGTAGAGACCTCTGATGTAAACGAGAGACCTCTGATGTAAAGGAGAGTTCTTTGATGTAAAGAAGAAGCTTCTGATGGAGACCTCTGATGTAAAGGAGAGAACTCTGATGTAAAGGGGAGATGTCTGATGTAAAGGAGAGACCTCTGATGTAAAGGGGATGACTCTGATGTAAAGGGGAGACCTCTGATGTAAAGGGGAGACTTGTGATGTAAAGGAGAGATCTCCTATGTAAAGTAGAGACCTCTGATGTAAACGAGAGACCTCTGATATAAAGGAGAGACCTCTGATGTAAAGGAGAGACCTCTGATGTAAAGGGGAGATGTCTGATGTAAAGGAGAGACCTCTGATGTAAAGGGGATGACTCTGATGTAAAGGGGAGACCTCTGATGTAAAGGGGAGACGTGTGATGTAAAGGAGAGATCTCCTATGTAAAGTAGAGACCTCTGATGTAAACGAGAGACCTCTGATGTAAAGGAGAGACCTCTGATGTAAAGGGGAGATGTCTGATGTAAAGGAGAGACCTCTGATGTAAAGGGGATGACTCTGATGTAAAGGGGAGACCTCTGATGTAAAGGGGAGACTTGTGATGTAAAGGAGAGATCTCCTATGTAAAGTAGAGACCTCTGATGTAAACGAGAGACCTCTGATGTAAAGGAGAGACCTCTGATGTAAAGGGGATGACTCTGATGTAAAGGGGAGACCTCTGATGTAAAGGGGAGACTTGTGATGTAAAGGAGAGATCTCCTATGTAAAGTAGAGACCTCTGATGTAAACGAGAGACCTCTGATGTAAAGGAGAGACCTCTGATGTAAAGGGGAGATGTCTGATGTAAAGGAGAGACCTCTGATGTAAAGGAGAGACCTCTGATGTAAAGGGGAGATGTCTGATGTAAAGGAGAGACCTCTGATGTAAAGGGGAGATGTCTGATGTAAAGGAGAGACCTCTGATGTAAAGGAGAGACCTCTGATGTAAAGGGGAGATGTCTGATGTAAAGGAGAGACCTCTGATGTAAAGGGGATGACTCTGATGTAAAGGGGAGACCTCTGATGTAAAGGGGAGACCTCTGATGTAAAGGGGAGATGTCTGATGTAAAGGAGAGACCTCTGATGTAAAGGAGAGACCTCTGATGTAAAGGGGAGATGTCTGATGTAAAGGAGAGACCTCTGATGTAAAGGGGATGACTCTGATGTAAAGGGGAGACCTCTGATGTAAAGGGGAGACTTGTGATGTAAAGGAGAGATCTCCTATGTAAAGTAGAGACCTCTGATGTAAACGAGAGACCTCTGATGTAAAGGAGAGTTCTTTGATATAAAGAAGAAGCTTCTGATGGAGACCTCTGATGTAAAGGGGATGACTCTGATGGGAATTTATATTCATCAAGGCCATTTATTACTGCTACTATACTACATAATTGCTACTTGTGTATCAAAATGGAATAAATATGATCAAAACTGTAAGTTCTCCCTTTGAAAACATTATAGCAAAGTTTAGGACATATTGCCTCGGAGGTAGGCTTTTTTCGGTCATGACCCTTTGACAGAAGCCGCCCGTTCAACTTGCTTTTGTCAGACCGGCTGCCATACACACGGGCCAATGTCATCCGACATTCGCCCTGTATGTACTAGGCTTAACTCTTCCACCATTTTCTGTATGGCATTGTGACCACAGTCCAGTTATGCAGCAATTTCAAAGATTGTGAGTGACTCATCTGTTTGTACAAATCAATTTATCCGCTCACAATTCATGTCAGTGGTTGCTGTTGATGATCTTCCACTGCAAGGTTTGTCACAAATGCTGGCTTCCTGTTCTTTAAACTTTGTCATCCATTTGCTCATGTCATGTCATCTCTGCAAACATTCTGATTTTAAGCCCAGGTTCACACTGGGGCTGCGGGAGTGAAGCCGTGCGAGTTCAGCTGAACTCGCACGATTTCACTCCTGCCTAGGGTTGCCACCTCATCCCTTTAAAACCGGTTCTGTGGCTGATTAAGGTGGTAATTAAACTCACTTGGTGCCTTATCTGCATTAAATTAGCCTCAGAACCTGTGTAATTCATATGTGTTCGGGTTTAAAGGGATGAGGTGGCAACCCTACTCCTGCCTGTCAGTCCCGATTTCGGCCGCGATTACAGGGACATCTGTGCAGGATCAAATCGCATGTCAAATCGGCGATATTTGCCGCAAATTGCGGGCAATGGCACCGTCCTAATCGGTGCGACGCCGCATCTGCGGCGCTGCACCGATTTCAAAAAGTAGTTTCTGTACTACTTTTTGCGATTTTGGGTCGCGATTTACATTGACATCTGTGCAGAAACCTGCACAAGTGTCCCTGTAATCGCGGCCGAAATCGGGACTGACAGGCAGGAGTGAAATCGTGCGAGTTCAGCTGAACTCGCACGGCTTCACTCCCGCAGCCCCAGTGTGAACCTGGGCTAAGAGGTATTTTTTTAAGGACAATTTTAGTACCATATGGAAAAATTAGATGCAATTTTTTGATGACATTTCAACAACTGTGCAATTCTTCATTAAGCTGCTAAATCAAGTTCAGCCAAATCATTGACTCATCCCTAATAGGTAATCATTTGCTCCATATTGGTAGCAATCGATCTCTAATCAATTATTGCCACTGATTTTTAAGTTGCTTGATGGAGCTACCAAACAACGCCCTCCTATCCTTCAGCTTTGCCTATTGTCTTCACAGTAAGAAAACGAATTAAGAGAAACCAATTCAGCAAGCATGATGCATTTAATCTATTTCCGATTTCAGGCTAAGGCCTTCTCATTTTCACAAGGACTCCAATTAATTACCCCCTAATATGTCTTGTGCGCACGCCTTGATAATCATCGCACCACCTTGTTATGTAATTTACTGTATGGTAAATAAACACCAGCACTGCAGAATACGAAAACATAATGGCGCTGTCTGGACGGCAACCAAGAGCTGAATTAATGGGAGCGTTCCGCAATATCACTCAGCGTGGTTATGCTAATTTAGATTAGAATCGCAATTCCATCCACATCTGTATTTGTCATTCATCCCCATCGTTCCCCATCGTCGTCATTATTCAGTGGCACGCTGGAGCGCATAGAAGAGCGTTCTCAAAGTTATTTCAGAGTTACACATAATGGAGAGTTACAATTAGATACGCACCCAGCTAGATCGAGAAAAAGGGGGGTGGATAGTGATAAAGCAAAACGGTTGTTTGAGGTAAATTGGCCAGGATGTGTTGGGTGTAATTCACAAAAAGACTCAGAACAGCTATGATACAATGGTGCAGATTTATTTATTTATTTTTAGATGGAACTCCACTAAGCAAAACTTATTGTAAAAAAAAAAAAAAATCTACAAGCATCATCCTGATATCTTTTTTTTCAGCTGGCGATGTGCTTTATCGTAAGTGATCCTAGCTGGGTCGCTTTTACAGGCGGTGGAAGGTGGTCTGCCCCCCCCCCCCTGACCCCACCACTGCCTTTCTCCTCCTTCCTGGGCTCTCCCGTCCCATTGGGGAGCCAGGGACTGAAGCCAGCAGTTTGGCCAGCTGACCATAGAGCTGACTGAGGACTGGAATGTCTTACATCATCTCTATGGTATGAGAAGTGATGAGTATTTTGTCACTTCCCGGTTTTGGTTAATGCAAACGGGCCGTTACCAGGCCCCGGTGTGTGGTGATGTGCCCCTTGACTTCTTTGGCCTTTTCCTTTTCTCTCTCCCTTCTGTCTTGACCTTTAACTCCATCTAGATGCAACCTTTGGGAGCGATGGTATGTGGTGTAAATTTGATATGTCACAGTGATTAACATTATGAATGCATTATTTATAGCAGGGATATGCAATTAGCGGACCTCCAGCTGTTGCCAAACTACAAGTCCCATGAGGCATAGCGAGACTCTGACAGCAGCAAGCATGACACCCAGAGGCAGAGGCATGATGGGACTTGTAGTTTTGCAACAGCTGGAGGTCCGCTAATTGCATATCCATGATTTACTGTATAGAGTTAAGCGGACACCTGGATGTTCGGGTTCGATGGGTTTTGCCGAACTTCGGAAAAAAGTTTGAGTTCGTGACTGAACTTGACCTGAACTTGACCCCGCACCCGAACTTCTGAGGACTATTCACGCTTGTTTCCTGTGCTTAGAACTGTCCCTGCACAAAGTGTCATTTCTGAAGGAAAAAAAGTCATTTAAAACTCACTCACGGCTATAATGAATTGTCGGCTCCCGTCAATACATAGAAAAGTCATTGATAAAAATAAAAAAAATGCGTGGGGGTTCCCCCAAATTCAATTACCAGGCCCTTCAGGTCTGGTATGGATTTTAAGGTGAACTCCACCCCAAATTAAAAAAAAAATGGCGTGGAGTTCCCCCAAAAATCCAGACCAGACCCTTTATCCGAGCACGCAACCTGGCAGGCCGCAGGAAAAGAGGGGGGGACGAGAGGGCGCCCCCCCTCCTGAACCGTACCAGGCCACATGCCCTCAACATGGGGAGGATGTCCCCATGTTGATGGGGACAAGGGCCTATCCCCACAACCCTTGCCCGGTGGTTGTGGGGGTCTGCGGGCGGTGGGCTTATCGGAATCTGGAAAACTCCTTTAACAAAGGGGACCCCCAGATCCCGCCCCCCCCCTATGTGAATTGGTAACGGGGTACATTGTACCCCTACCATTTCACAAAGAAAGTGTAAAATATTTAAAAAAATACACAGACACCGTTGGGAAAGTCCTTTATTAAAAAAATAAATAAATAAATACATTAAAAAAAAAACTTCCAGCGATGAAATCCAGTGTCCCACAGCGATCCGATGTCCGGCGCTGTCCTACACGAAATGTCATTGGCTGAGCCTGAGCGGACCTGATGGGGAACTTCCTCCGCAGTGTAATAAATTAATAGACCCGTCCCTTCTAAAGTTCCCCATCAGGTCCGCTCAGCCAATGACATAGGTGTAAGGCTGAGGACCTGATGCGGAACGTGAGAAGCGGGGGGTCTATTCATGTATTAAACTGTGGAGGAATTTACCCATCAGGTCCACCCCCTCGTATGTCAGACCCCGCCTACGTCATTGGATGAGCGGACCTGATGGGGAACTTCCTCCGCAGTGTAATAAATGAATAGACCCGCCCCTTCTCACGTTCCGCATCAGGTCCTCAGCCTTACACCTACGTCATTGGCTGAGCGGACCTGATGGGGAACTTTAGAAGGGGCGGGTCTATTCATTTATTACACTGCGGAGGAAGTTCCCCATCAGGTCCGCTCAGGCACAACCAATGACGGACAGCGCCGGACATCGGATCACTGTGGGACACTGGATTTCATCGCTGGAATGTTTTTTTAAAAAAAAAAAAATTTTTTTTTTAACAAAGGACTTTCCCAACGGTGTCTGTGTATTTTTTTTGCAATTTTTTACACTTTCTTTGTGAAATGGTAGGGGTACAATGTACCCCATTACTGATTCACATTGGGGGGGGCCGGGATCTGGGGGTCCCCTTTGTTAAAGGGGTCTTCCAGATTCCGATAAGCCCCCCGCCCGCAGACCCCCACAACCACCGAGCAAGGGTTGTGGGGATGAGGCCCTTGTCCCCATCAACATTGGGACATCCTCCCCATGTTGAGGGCATGTGGCCTGGTACGGTTCAGGAAGTGGGGGGGGGGGGGCGCTCTCTCGTCCCCCCTCTTTTCCTGCAGCCTGCCAGGTTGCGTGCTCGGATAAAGGGTCTGGTCTGGATTTTTGGGGGTATTCCACACCATTTTTTTTTTTTAATTTGGGGTGGAGTTTCCCTTAAAATCCATACCAGACCTGAAGGGCCTGGTATGGTTATTTGGGGGGAACCGCACGCATTTTTTTTAAATTTGTGGCAGGGTTCCCCTTAATATCCATATCAGACCTAAAGGGCCTGGTAATTGAATTTGGGGAAACCCCCACGCTTTTTTTTTTTTTTTTTATCAATGACTTTTCTATGTATTGCCGGGAGCCGACAATTCATTATAGCCGTGAGTGAGTTTTAAATGACTTTTTTTCCTTCAGAAATGACACTTTGTGCAGGGATAGTTCTAAGCACGGGAAACAAGCGCTGCTTTACATGCATATTGCCGAACACCGGACCCGAACCTGAACATACAGTCAATTGTTCGGGTTCGGGTCCGGGACCCAAAAACCCAAAAGTTTGGTACGGACCCGAACTTTACAGTTCGGGTCCGCTCAACCCTAATTATTTACTAATTATGGTTATTTTTATTTAGTTATGATATCCACACTTAAAAATACTTCCTGAAGAAGCCATTTTGGCGAAACATTTAGAAGATATTATTTTTTATTTATTTTTTATGAAACTCCACCGAACAAGCCTTATTGTAATAATACAGGCATCATCCTGGTATATATTTTTTTCAGCTGGCGAAGGGCTTTAATGTAAGTAATCCTAGCTGGATCGCTTTTACAGCTGGTGGAAAGGGGTCTGCCCCCCACCCCACCGATGCCTTCTGCCTCCTTCCCATGCTCTCCTGTCCCATCGGAGAGCCACGGACAGAAGCCAGCAGTTTGGCCAGCTGACCATAGAGATGTCTGAGGACCTGGAACGTCCCCGATCTTCTCTATGGTATGAGAAACTGGAAACTACGAGTATTTTGTCACTTTTGGTTTCTGCCAATGTAAATATGCCATTTCCAGACCCTGGTGTGTGGCGCTGTGCCCCTTGACTCCTGGGTACATTTCCCTTTCTCTTACCTTTCTGTCTTGGCCTTTAACTCCATCTAGGTGCAACCTTTTGGAGCCATGGTATGTGGTTTAAATTTGATATGTCACACTGATTAACATTATGAATGCATTATGTGCAGTGATAGTTTTCCACCACATATTGGGGGGGGGGGATTTACTAAACATGGAGAGTGCAAAATCTGGTGCAGCTCTACATAGGAACCAATCGGCTTCCAGGTTTTATTAATTAAAGCTTAATTGAACAAGCTGATGTTAGAAGCTGATTGGTTACCATGCACAGCTGCACCAGATTCTGTGTGCTCCAGTTTTAGTAAATGAACCCCATAGCGTTTTGCTTTTAGGCCAAAAAGTAAAATTTTGGTATATTCTGACCAGAGCACCTTCTTCCACATGTTTGCTGTGTCCCCCACATGGCTTCTCGCAAACTGCAAACAGGACTTCTTATGACTTTCTTTCATCAATGACTTTCTTCTTGCCACTCTTCCATAAAGGGCAGATTTGTGGAGAAGCACGACTAATAGTTGTCCTGTGGACAGATTCTCCCACCTGAGCTGTGGATCTCTGCAGCTCCTCCAGAGTTACCATGGGCCTCTTGGCTGCTTCTCTGATGAATGCTCTCCTTGCCCGGCCGGTCAGTTTAGGTGGACGGCCATGTCTTGGTAGGTTTGCAGTTGTTCCATACTCTTTCCATTTTCCGATGATGGATTGAACTGATCTCTGTGAGATGTTCAAAGCTTGGGATATTTTTTTTATAACCTAACCCTGCTTTAAACTTCTCCACAACTTTATCCCTGACCTGTCTGGTGTGTTCCTCGGCCTTCATGGTGCTGTTTGTTCACTAAGGTTCTCTAAAAAACCTGTGAGGGCTTCACAGAATAGCTGTATTTATACTGAGATTAAATTACACACAGGTGTACTCTATTTAGTAATTAGGTGGCTTCTGAAGGCAACTGGTTCCGCTAGACTTTAGTTAGGAGCAGTGGCAGCAGCTCCATAAGGGGCGCCAGCCCCCCTAATCCATGCGCTGTCCCCTATTCTACATGCAGGGCACGAGACGCATGGATTTCAATGTTTTTTTTTAAGCGCATAATTAGAGGCTCTAATTTGCTTCAAATAGGGTGGGCTCGGGGCGCAGATCACTGAGCCCACCCAGTTGTGTGACAATAGCGAATTAATATTCTCTAATTTCTTCCTGCTTCTCCTCCATGCCAATCAGGAAGGCGGTCCTGAGACCCGAATGGCCAGGGAGTCTTAGAACTCCGGGACAATCAGGTCTCAGGACCCACTTCCTGTTCGGCCGGGAGGAGAAGCAGCGGCCCCGGCTCTTCCCTTGGCAAGCTGGAGCGAGGAGCAGTATCGACCTCCTAAGGTAAGGACACTGATCGCCGCCGTCCATCTCCCACGAGGGGGCACTGATCGCCGCTATCCGTCTCCCGCTGGAGGGAGGGGCGGGGCAGGTTTGTTTGCCGCCGCCCTCCCCCAAAATATTAAGTACCAGCCGCCACTGATTAGGGGTATCAGAGTAAAGGGGGCTGAAAGATTTATTTGTAAAAGATTATGAAAACCAATTTATAATTTTCCTTCCACTTCACAATTATGTGCCACTTTGTGTTGGTCTCTTAGATAAAATCCCAATAAAATACATTTATGTTTTTGGTTGTAGCATTACAAAATGTGGAAAAGGGTAATGAATACATTTTCAAGGCACTGTATTTACAGTACATACCGTTGCAAAAAAAAGTATGTGAACCCTTTTGGAATGATATGGATTTCTGCACAAATTGGTCATAAAATCTGATCTGATCTTCATCTAAGTCACAACAATAGACAATCACAGTCTATGAAATCCATTCCTGTTTAGTGTTTTACGAATCGTAGATTCACTAACAGGGAAGTTAGCATATGCCAGAGACTTTTGTAAGTCTTTAGCTGACACTCTAAGATTCTTCTTCACCTCATTGAGCAGTTTGCGCTGTGCTCTTGCAGTCATCTTTACAGGACGCCCACTCCTAGGGAGAGTAGCAGCAGTGCTGAACTTTCTCCATTTATATAGAATTTGTCTTACCGTGGACTGATGAACAGCAAGGCTTTTGGAGATACTTTTATAACCCTTTCCAGCTTTATGCAAGTCAACAATTCTTAATTGTACAGTAGGTCTTCTGAGAGCTCTTTTGTGCGAGGCATCATTCACAGTGTGTGTTTTTTATAGGGCAGGGCAGCTTTAACCAACACCTCCAATCTCATCTCATTGATTGGACTCCAGTTGACTGACACCTCACTCCAATTAGCTCTTGGAGATCTCATTAGTCTAAGGGTTCACATACTTTTTCCACCTGTACTTTGAATGTTTACATGGTGTGTTCAATAAAAACATGGTAACATTTAATTCTTTGTGTGTTATTAGTTTAACCACTTGAGACCCGCGCTATAGACAAAAGACGTCTGCAGCGCGGCTCTCAAGTGCTGAGTGGACGTCCATGGACGTCCTGCCTGTTTCGCTCCCCCTGCTCGCCACCGAGGGCGCACGGCGGGGAACAGCTGTGCCCGCCGCGGTCACGTGATGCCGATGCGCGTGCCTGGCGGCCACGATGTCCACCAGGTACATGCAATCGGCTGTGACAGAGGCAGGATGTGGATCTCTGTGTGTAAACACAGAGATCCACGTCCTGTCAGGGAGAGAGGAGACCGATGCTGTGTCCCTTGTACATAGGGACACAGATCGGTCTCCTCCCCCAGTCAGTCCCCTCCCCCACACAGTAAGAATCACTAATAGGGAACATATTTAACCCCTTGATCGCCCCCTAGTGTTAACCCCTTCCCTGCCAGTCACAATTATACAGTAATCAGTGCATATTTATAGCACTGTTCGCTGTATAAATGTGAATGGTCCCAAAATAGTGTCAAAAGTGTCCGATATGTCCGCCGCAATATTGCAGGCCTGACAAAAATCGCAGATCGCCGCCATTACAAGTAAAAAAATATATATAATAAAAATGTCATAATTCTATCCCCTATTTTGTAGGTGCTATAACTTTTTCGCAAACCAATCACTATACGCTTATTGCAATTTTTTTTTACCAAAAATATATAGAAGAATACATATCGGCCTAAACTGAGAAAAAAATTGTTTTTAAAAAAAAATTGGGATATTATTATAGCAAAAAGTTAAAAAATATTGTGTTTTTTTTCAAAATTTTCTGTCTTTTTTTGTTTATAGCGCAAAAAACAAAAACCGCAGAGGTGATCAAATACCACCAAAAGAAAGCTCTATTTGTGTGAATAAAATGATAAAAATATCATTTGGGTACAGCGTTGTATGACTGTGCAATTGTCATTCAAAGTGCGTCAGCGATGAAAGCTGAAAATTGGTCTGGGTACGAAGGGGGTTTAAGTGCCCAGTTGTCAAGTGGTTAAGCAGAAGACTGTGATTGGCTATTGTTGTGACTTAGATGAAGATCAGATCACAATTCATGACCAATTTGTGCAGAAATCCATATCATTCCAAAAGGGTTCACATACTTTTTTTTGCAACTGTAATTATACAGTGAAACCTCGGATTGCGAGTAACGCGGTTAACGAGCGTTTCACAATTTTTTTTAAAATCCTGACTCGGTTTGCAAGTGTTGTCTTGCAAAACGAGCAAGATTCAAGCCACAGCAGTGTGCAGTACCGCATTTGGCCAGAGGTGCAGGGGCGCCGGAGCCCATCTGAGCCATTCAGAAATACTCAGAAAAACTCAGGAAATACTCCGTTCCCAAGCCTTCATCTGTCCCGGGTATTTCCGAGGCTCTCCAGCCCCACCCACCTCTGGCCACATGCGGAATTGCATGCCATAGAAGTCAATGCGGAACAAATTATTTTCGTTTCCATTGACTCCTATGGGGAAACTTGCTTTGATATGCGAGGGCTTTGGATTACGAGCATTCTCCTGGAACGGATTATGCTCGTAATCCAAGGTTCCACTGTATATATATATATATATAAAATGTTTGGGGGTTCTAAGTAAGTTTCTTGCAAAAAATAAATAAATTGATTTTTACATGTATGTCAGAAATGTCAGAGTTGGCCTTGGGGGTCAAGTGGTTAAAATAAATGGGCTTCCTTAACGTAAAGCATTGCAACACATAGGTTTATGCAGGAAGAAGTATGTAAGTCTGCCAGGTGTTCATGTTTACCTACTTAACAAGGATAATGAAGAAGATGAAGAGCTGATGATGAAGATGAAGAGCTGATTATGGGGATGAAGAGGATTGGCAATGCATCCAGATTTACTTACTGAATGTCTGTTCATTATCTGCTCTGAGATACCAACACAAGCAGCGCTTAGAAATCCAGCGGACGTTTATTGACCCGCTAACAAAAACTGTATTTCAAGTCTTATTATTCCCAACAAATGTGGAGCATTTGATAAATGAGTAACCTTTTCATTTGTGCTCACTTCTTCTTCCCCGCACGGCTAAGCCATGGAGCACCGCGGGACAGAGAGGATTAAGTGCACATCTGGACCGTCCATAAGGCAACCGCTCATCACATATGCATTTTTTCTACAAGAATAAAAACAGGTCAGTGCATAAAACACAAAAGACATCTTCAGAGACCTCCCGGCATAGCATTATTCAAAGTGGATTAGAAACGGGGGCCGCTGCGCCTTATCAAGCCAAGACACAACCACCGCGACTTCGCCTGACTCACCGTGCAAAGAAAACGTTTCGGCCAGAGACAACAAAATCTTAACCACTTCCCATCCGCCCATTTATGGCGTGTTTATTCGCTCATAGGCTTTGGAAAAAAAAAATACACAATGGGCCATGGAGTATTGGAATTATTTAACAGAAATTTCAGATTTTGGCAAAAAAATAATAATTTTCATTTCAGTAAAATAAGTTCCTCTACTCCCTAGCCCATTGTGTATTTTTTTCCCCGAAGCCTACGAGCGCATAAACACGCCATGAATGGGAGGAAGGGAAGTGCCTAAGATTTTGTTGTCTCTGGCCGAACCGCTTTCTTTGGGCGGTGAGTCAGGCGAAGAGCAAATGGGGAAGACAAGACATGCAAATCATTTTTTTCTTTTGGTTGGCATCAGGATTGACGTGGATCTACATGACTGGATGGCGTGATCGGTCATGGATGTACAGTATATCGTGCACTTTATTTTCATTTTTTTTAATAACCACTTCCGGATCGCCGCACACCTATCTCTGTTATGGAAGCAGCTAGTTACCATAACCCAGGTATCTTCGTCTTCAGCCGGTGGTCCGGTTTCCGATAATGGTGGTCTCTGTGTCGGTTTTGCCTCAAGATCACCGTTATCGGCGGCGTGAGAGGGGCCCCCCTCCCACCGCTCTCCCGTGCCCTCCGCCGCTGACCGGAGCCGTTGGCAGCGGCAGAGGCTAACGGGTCCTTCTGGTGGCTGGGTATGGAGACGAGTGAAGGGAAGATAGCCCCCACCCGTCCACATATCATAGCAAGGCGGAAGTGACGTCAACACGTAGCCATAGCTTATAAAGGGAAATGTTTTTTATTTATTTTTTTAAATGACAACATTTTTATTTTTTTATTGCATTTTAGTGTAAATGTGAGATCTGAGGTCTTTTTGACCCCAGATCTCCTATTTAAGAGGACCTGTCATGCTTTTTTCTATTACAAGGGATGTTTTATTACAAGGAACCTTTTTCATAATCGCTGTGACGTGAGTCGGTTGCATTGCTAGCAATAGGGTGTAACTTGGCATGCGATTTGGAACTGTCAAATCGCATGACAAGTCTCACCGGTGTGAACAGGGGCTTAGTGTTCCTAACTGAGACAAGTACACACTATAGAGGGATAGGCTATGTTCATATTTAATTTCCGAGGCTTACAACAACTTTGGGTTTTAGATGAGGCCCCATGTTGATGAGGACAAGGGTCTCTTCCCCACAACAGTTTTTGGCAAGTCCTTTAACCACTTAAGGGCCGAGCTGCTTTCTGAGATTTGTTGTTTAGAAGTTAAAAACAAGTTTATTTGCTATAAAATTACTTAGAACCCCAAAAAATTATACGTTTTTTTTTTTCTAACATCCTAGAAAATAAAATGGCGGTCATTGCAATACTTTATGTCACACGATATTTGCGCAGCGGTCTTACAAGCGCACTTTTTTGGGAAAAAATACACTTTTTCGAATAAAAAAAATAAGACAACAGTAAAGTTAGCACAATTTTTTTTTATATTGTGAAAGATACGCCGAGTAAATTGATACCCAACATGTCACGCTTCAAAATTGCGCCCGCTCGTGGAATGTCGACAAACTTTTACCCTTAAAAATCTCCATAGCCGACGTTTACAAAATTCTACAGGTTGCATGTTTTGAGTTACAGAGGAGGTCTAAGGCTAGAATTATTGCTCTCGGTCTACCGATCGCGGTGATACCTCACATGTGTGGTTTAAACACCGTTTTCATATGCGGGCGCTGCTCAAGTATGCGTTCGCTTCTGCATGCGAGCTCGGCGGGACGGGGCACGTTTAAATTTTTTTATTAATGTTTCTTATTTATTTTATTTTTTATTTTTACACTGTTCTTTAAAAAAAAAAAAAAGTGTCACTTTTATTCCTATTACAAGGAATGTAAACATCCCTTGTAATAGAAAAAAGCATGACAGGACCTCCTAAATATGAGATCTGGGGTCAAAAAGATCTCACGTCTCATATTTGGACTAAAATGCAATAAAAAAAATGATGTCATTCTAAAAAAAAAAAGTCCCTTTAAGAGCATTGGGCGGAAGTGACATTTTGATGTTGCTTCCGCCCTGGAGTGATATGTAGATGGGTGGGGGCCCATCTTCTCCCTCACTCGTCTCCATACACAGCAAGGAGACAGACGCAATTGCCTCCACCGCTGCAAAAGGCTCTGGTAAGCGGCAGAGGGCACCTGAGAGCGGCGGGAGGGGGGACCTCTCTTGCCGCCGATAAAAGTGATCTTGCAGCGAATCCGCTGCAGAGACCAGTTTTATCTTGTAGCTGACCGCCCGCTAAAGAAGAGGATACCAGGGTTATAGTAGCTAGCTGCTACCATAACAACGGTATTCCTCTTCAAACAGCCGACGTATTCCTGCGACGGGTGGTCCATAAGTAGTTAAGTCTTAATGTGCTAGTAGACATCGCATTCTAGCACACTATAACAATTAAGACAGACTTACCTGAAAATGAAGCCCTCCAGCAGCGCGCTGTCACCCTTGAAGACACTTCCATCTTTACCTGGTCTTCTTTCTGGGTTTGCGGTAGGTTACCAGCTAGCAGAAACACAAGATCTCTGTCTTCTCCTGTCACAGAACGGTGATCTGCCTTGTTTACATAGGCAGACCACCGTACTGTCTGCCTCAGTAATGATCGGCGGCTGTCCAATCACAGCGGAAGCTGGTCACCAGCGGCACACGCCCCAGACCCAGAAATCTACTTCATGTACGGGTACGTGATTTCGCATTAAAGGGCTGCTCTGCTGCAGTAGTGGGGCGGTCTGGAAGCGGTTAAAGTAACGCAGTGCCGTATCACGAAAAATGACCTGGTCGTGAAAGGGGGTAAATCTTCTGGAGGTCAAGTGGTTAAGTGTGTTAGTGGCCTTATGTTTGACACATGTCAAACATAAGGCAAGATGGAAAAGGACCTGGGGGTCCTAGTAGATGATAGGCTCAGCAATGGAATGCAATGCCAAGCTGCTGCTAACAAAGCAAACATAATATTGGCATGCATTAAAAAGGGATCAACTCCAGAGATAAAATGATAATTCTTCCACTCTACAAGACTCTGGTTTGGCCGCACCTGGATTATGCTGTCCATTTCTGGGCACCAGTCCTCAGGAAGGATGTACTGGAAATGGAGCGAGTACAGAGAAGGGGAACAAAGCTAATAAAGGGTCTGGAGGATATTAATTATGAGGAAATGTTGTGAGCCAGTGGCGGCTGGTGCTCAAATTTTTTGGGGGGGCGCAAACAAACTGAAAAAAAAAATCATCACTTGCCACCACTGTGCCCATTAAACGCAGCCACTGTGCCCAAACACCACTAGTTTGTCCCCAAATGCAGCCAGTTTCCCCCCATATTCAGCCAGTTTCCTCCCCATATACAGCCAGTTTCTCCCCCATAATACAGCCAGTTTCTCCCCCATAATGCAGCCAGTTTCTCCCCCATAATGCAGCCAGTTTCTCCCCCATAATGCAGCCAGTTTCTCCCCCATATGCAGCCAGTTTATCCCCCATATACAGCCATTTTCTCCCCCATAATACAGCCAGTTTCTCCCCCATAATGCAGCCAGTTTCTCCCCCATAATGCAGCCAGTTAATCCCCCATAATGCAGCCAGTTTCTCCCCCATAATGCAGCCAGTTTCTCCCCCATAATGCAGCCAGTTTCTGCCCCATAATGCAGCCAGTTTCTCTCCCATATGCAGCCAGTTTCTCCCCCATATGCAGCCAGTTTCTCCCCCATAATACTGCCAGTTTCTCCCCCATATGCAGCCAGTTTCTCCCCCATATGCAGCCAGTTTCTCCCCCATAATACAGCCAGTTTCTCCCCCATAATACAGCCAGTTTCTCCCCCATAACACAGCCAGTTTCTCCCCCATAACGCAGCCAGTTTCTCCCCCATAATGCAGCCAGTTTCTCCCCCATAATGCAGCCAGTTTCTCCCCCATAATGCAGCCAGTTTCTCCCCCATATGCAGCCAGTTTCTCCCCCATAATACAGCCAGTTTCTCCCCCATAATACAGCCAGTTTCTCCCCCATAATACAGCCAGTTTCTCCCCCATATGCAGCCAGTTTCTCCCCCATAATGCAGCCAATTTCTCCCCCATAATGCAGCCAGTTTCTCCCCCATATGCAGCCAGTTTCTCCCCCATATGCAGCCAGTTTCTCCCCCTTAATACTGCCAGTTTCTCCCCCATATGCAGCCAGTTTCTCCCCCATATGCAGCCAGTTTCTCCCCCCCAATACAGCCAGTTTCTCCCCCATAATACAGCCAGTTTCTCCCCCATAATGCAGCCAGTTTCTCCCCCATAATGCAGCCAGTTTCTCCCCCATAATGCAGCCAGTTTCTCCCCCATAATGCAGCCAGTTTCTCCCCCATATGCAGCCAGTTTCTCCCCCATAATACAGCCAGTTTCTCCCCCATAATACAGCCAGTTTCTCCCCCATAATACAGCCAGTTTCTCCCCCATATGCAGCCAGTTTCTCCCCCATAATGCAGCCAGTTTCTCCCCCATAATGCAGCCAGTTTCTCCCCCATAATGCAGCCAGTTTCTCCTCCATATGCAGCCAGTTTCTCCCCCATAATGCACCCAGTTTCTCCCCCAATATACAGCCAGTTTCTCCCCCATAATGCAGCCAGTTTCTCCCCCATATGCAGCCAGTTTCTCCCCCATAATACAGCCAGTTTCTCCCCCATAATACAGCCAGTTTCTCCCCCATAATGCAGCCAGTTTCTCCCCCATAATACAGCCAGTTTCTCCCCCATATGCAGCCAGTTTCTCCCCCAATATACAGCCAGTTTCTCCCCCATAATACAGCCAGTTTCTCCCCCATAATACAGCCAGTTTCTCCCCCATATGCAGCCAGTTTCTCCCCCATATGCAGCAAGTTTCTCCCCCATAATGCAGCCATTTTCCCCCTCATAATGCAGCCAGTTTCTCCCCCATAATGCAGCCAGTTTCTCCCCCATATGCAGCCAGTTTGTCCTCATAATACAGCCAGTTTGTCCCCCCCAGCCCTGCACTTACCTTCCTCGAGTCAGCGCTGTCCTTCTTCCGTCCTCGATGTCTTCTCCTGCCCTCGATGTCACTTCAGCCAATCAGGTTACCGGTAACCAGATCCGGTGAACCTGATTGGCCAGGGAACGCCCCCCTGTGTGACCTCTCATTAGATATTTAGAAGCCGATTACAGCCCTCAGGCTGTAGTCGGGAAGCCTATCAGAGCCTGCTGGCTCTGATAGGCACTTCTAAAGGCCAATCAGACGCTGTGATTCAGATGGCCGGCGCTCAAGGGGCCGGCCATCTGAATAGTGGGCGGCAGCAATACATAGGTTCATGCAATGCATGAACCTATGTATTGTTGTGGTGAGTGACGGCCGGGCGCAGAAGTGAGCGGTAGCGGCGCTTCTGCGCTCACTATGGTCGCGCCGCCATGTGTGAAAAAAAGAAATAAAAATAAAAATAAAAAAACTCTTAAAAGGGCCCGCTGTTTTTTTTTTTGGGGACCACAGGAGGGGGGGGCGGCGCCCGGGCGCCCCCTATGGACGGGCCGCCACTGTTGTGAGCACTGAACTTATTCTCTCTGGAGAAGAGACGCTTGATAGGGGATGTGATTTCAATTTACAAATACCGACTGATGACCCCACAATAGGGATAAAACTTTTTTGCAAAAGGGAGTTTAACAAGACACGTGGCCACTCACTAAAATTAGAAGAACCTTAAACTACGTAGAGGGTTCTTTACTGTTATGCCGCGTACACACGATC
Organism: Rana muscosa; assembly: GCA_029206835.1. NCBI lineage: Eukaryota > Metazoa > Chordata > Amphibia > Anura > Ranidae > Rana > Rana muscosa. The sequence continues at coordinate 369,976,822 of CM055125.1, forward strand.
AGAAATTCCGACAAGAAATGTCCGATGTGAGCTTTTAGTCGGAAATTCTGACCGTGTGTAGGCTCCATCTGACTTTTTCTGTCGGAATTTCTGACAGCAAAAATTTAAGAGATGATTCTTAATTTTTCCGACAAGAAAAGTTCTTGTCGGAAATTCCGATCGTCTGTATGCAATTTTGTCACGCAAAAAAACACGCGATTGCTATGAATAAATTTGACGCATGATCAGAATCATTGAACTTCAATTTTCTTGGCTCGTTGTAGTGTTGTACGTCACCGCGTTCTTGATGGTCCGAATTTTGTGTGACCCTGTGTATGCAACACAAGTTTGAGCCAACATTCCGTCGGAAAAAAAACCACGGTTTTCTTGTCGGAATTTTCGATCGTGTGTACGCGGCATGAGAGCGGCAAGGATGCGGAATTCCCTTCCACAGGCGGTGGTCTCAGCGGGGAGCGTCGATGGTTTCAAAAAACGATTAGATAAACATCTGAACGACCACAACATACAGGGATATACAATGTAATACTGACATACAATCACACACATATGACTTGGATGTGATAGACTTGTGTCTTTTCTCAACCTCACCTATTATGTAACTATGTAACTCTTATGTTCATAGACTGTCAGAAGTGCAAAGAAATTACTCGGCAGACAGAAATCACACTTGGTGCTTTGGACTGAGGCAATTACACATTTTTCATTTCAGAGGTTTACAACAATTATAATCAATAATATATATATATATATATATATATATATATATACATATACATACATATATATATATTTTTTTTAATTAAAAGTGTACTTGTTGATTTTTCCTGCATAAAGATAAAAGCCACAGGTTCCCATCAAACCCTCTTCACAATTTAAATTCAAATCCTTTAAAAGGGAAGTTTTGGAACCTTTTTACAACCAAATGCCGAAAACCCCTCCAATCGTCTTGTCCATTCCAATCTAGTCAACAAGAAGCAACATACAGCCCAGGTTGACCTCCTAGCCGACACCTGTGATCCCGTCCCCGGTGACACGCAGCTTAGCATAGTTTTGTAAGTAACAGTCAGTAGACACTGTCAGAGCACATCAAGATCATCCAAGTTTGCCTTCAACCTCTCTATCTCCCTGCAAGCCGTACTCCAATATCTATTTTTCTTCTTCATTTTTTTTTTCCCTTCCCTCAGTCCATCCATTGCGTCTTTTAGCGTTGGGTCACCGGGCCAAGCCTGCTCTCTCTTTTTTTTTTTTTTTCAGGGATTTTAAGAGTTCACCGCCTGAAAAGGCCCTCCAGTACTTCACACAGATGTTCCGGTTGAGAGAGACATGCTCGACTGCGCCGTGCTACTTTGTAAACAGAGGCAACGTGGCAGAAGGTGAAACCACCGTGAATGGAGCCGATTCCGCAAAGCGTTCACCTCAGACTTATCTCTACCACTTTTGACATTTACAAAATTGCTCTTTAGATTTTTTTTTTAATATACAATATATGTTTTCATTTTTTTTTTTTTTTTCTACATGATATGATTTGTGTCCTAGAGATTTAGCTGTGTGTTCGGTAATGCAGTAAAAAAAAAAAAAAAAAAAAAATCTACAAGGGATCTGGGTGAAGATTGTAAGCATTGCTGCAGATGTTTGGGGATTAGAAGTCCCGGCGTCAACAGTGAAGGGGCCTGAGATTTGCTTGGAACGCCACCCGTGGGACAGAATAATATACAGCAAAGCAGTAATTGTGTGCCAATTATATAAAAAAAAATATGTGAAAGCTGGTGCATATTTTTTTTTTGGTCTCTGATCATGAATTGAGAGTACTTCAAGTGAACATGTTTTTTTTTGCTTTTTTTTTAATTTAGCAAATTTCACACGTTACACAATTATGAATAGGCGACCAACACGTTTTTTTTATTTTTTTTATACAGCCACAAAAGAGAGAGAAAGCACTTCCGAAATAAGTTGCTGGGTAGCAATTATCAAAAGTAAATTTTTTTACAAAAAGCTGGAGTGTACAAAAATACAAACAATACATCCCAGCTTATGAAAACACTTAAAAGCAAGCCCACTTATAAATCATAATGGTGCGCCCACGGTAAACTGCCTCTGTAAAACATACACCCATAGAAAAAAGTTTTTCTCACCGGTGCCTGTAGAAGACCATTTAGAAAACAATTTAAAAGCTAACCACTTTCACTCCAGGCCGATCCTCACATTCCTCTCCTATATGTAAAAAACATCATTTTCTTTGCTAAAAAATGACTTAGAACCCCCAAATATGGTCGAAAACGAAATCGCTACCTATTTAGTGGTGTATTTTGTACTCTAGCTCCTGCTGCCCTCCTGCTCCTCCTGTGCCTCCTGTCCAGAACCTTCACATTATCTTGTAAGGTTCCATTCTGCACCCGAGCTCCAGGCCCAAGGTCACCCCCCCCCCCCCAGACTGGGGAGCTCCCTCAAAAACCCTGACAGCCTAGTACTCCATTTCCAGTTCTTCCACCTGACAATTCCTCCCCAGCTGGGCTAACTCTAGATATTTAAGGAGGCCTACCCCCTGCCAATCCAGGTTGGGGATTGGTCAGGGCTTCTTAGAACACCCCAGGCAGCTCCACCTCTTCTCTACTCCTCTCCTTCTAGAATCCTCTAGAAGAAAGAGGGAGGTCTCAGTGACGCTGCCCGTGAGCCACCAGCTGCTACTCTAGCTCCTCCTGCGCCTCCTGTCCAGAACCTTGATGTTGTCTTGAAAGGCTCCGTCCTGCACCTGAGCTCCAGGCCCAAGGTCACACCCCCCCAGATTGGGGAGCTCCCTCAAAGGCACCGACAGCCTAGTATTCCATCTCCAGTTCTTCCACCCGACAACTTCTCCCGAGCTGGGCTGACTCTAGGTATTTAAAACAGAGTTCCACCCAAAAGTGGAACTTCCGCTTAAACCACTCCTCGCCCCCTTACCTGCCACATTTGGCAAGTAATTTTTTTTGGTGGGGAGTGGGGGCTTCAGTAGGAGTGGGACTTCCTGTCCCACTTCCTCCTTCCGCTCAGGGACTGCTTAGGCGACACGTCATATCGCCTAAGGCGGCCCATCCCTGTAGGCGATCATCTGGGACACATGACAGGTCCCAGGCAATCGCCTGTCCACTCAGATTGTGCAGCGCCGCTCGCGCATTCGCAGTGAGTGCCCGTCCGTGAAGCCGAAAGCTGTCACAGCCGGGTGCCCACAGTTACAATGGAGGCGCCGGCGGAGAGGGGGGGAGGAGCGAAGCTCCGTTCGGCCGCATCGCTGGACAGTGGAACAGGTAAGTGTCTGTTTATTAAAAGCCAGCAGCTACACTTTTTGTAGCTGCTGACTTTTAATAAACATAAAAAAGGCTGGAACTCCCCTTTAAGGAGGCCTGCCCCCTGCCACTCCAGGTTAGGGATTGGCTAGGGCTTCTTGGAACACCTCAGGCAGCTCCACCTCTCCTCTACTGCTCTTCTTCTAGAATCCTCTAGAAGAAAGAGGGAGGTCTCAGTGACGCTGCCTGTGAGTCACCAGCTGCAAACTGTGAGCCACTCCCAACATTTTTTTAAATGTCACATATGGAGATTTTTAAGGGTAAAAGTTTGACGCCATTCCACGAGCGGGTGCAACTTTGAAGCATGACATGTTGGGTTTCAATTTACTCAGCGTAACATCATATTTCACAATATATAAAAAAATTGGGCTTACTTTACTGTTGTCTTATTTTTGAATTAAAAAAAGTGTATGTTTTCCAAAATAAGTGTGCTTGTAAGACCGCTGCACAAATATGGTGTGACAGAAAGTATTGAAACAACTGCCATTTTATACTCTAGGGCGTTAGAAAAAAAATATATATAATGTTTGGAGGTTCTAAGTAATTTTCCAGCAAAAAAAAAAAAATATTTTAGCTTGTAAACAAAAAGTTTGAAAAATAGAAAAATAGTGGGTTCGGTCAGCGCAAAAGACAAAACAGTGAAAATGTGGAACCCCACAAAAGGGATCCCTAAAAAAGCAGCTGTGCACTCAAGGTCAATATATCACACTCTTTGCAAATAACATATACAAATAAATAGTGCAGCGCTAATTACTAATAAATTCATAAAAGTCCAAAAAGAATGAAGGAATGTCCCAACTTCAGCTTAAACGGTAAATAATGAAAGGAAAAAGTTGCTAGATGCAAAAACAGTCCTCAAAGGTGATCAGAGTGCTTGAAAACAATATAACCAATGGTGCTTCTATAAACGTGTTCCCGTCACCAATTCCACAGGCCGCTCACCTCAGTAATTGGGTCTCTGAGCTAACAGAAGACCAAGACACACATTCCCCTTAGAGGGGAGTAATTATAGATGAATCCTGTCTTCAGATGATCATTAATAATGGTGATGCTTCTCCAAACATTAATTCTCAGCAGTATTCATGTAAAACATAAAAACAACCATAGTGCTCTCTGTTTCACTTAAAAACAATCACATTTATTAAAAGTTATCTCACTTACATAAAAAGCACTGAACCCATGACGCCGGTATGGTAGACGTAATGTCTGCCAATGGAGAGGGATGTGCCCGATGGGGCGTGTCCTTTGCGTCTTGGACGGCCCTGGGGGAGTGGCCATGTGGTCGTGGCTTCTCATGATCGCGGCTGTGGGGGACTGTGAGCCATCTTTGAACACCTATGTGGGGTGTCTGTGATTTCTCGCAGTGCCGGTTCCCTCGAGGTGAGGTTCAGATTACTGACATTTACGCTCAGGGATGCGAAGACGAAGAGGGGGTGTGGTATACATTCTCGGAGGAGGCCTTACGTCATGATGGCCATTGATTGGCTATGGTGAGTCATGTGATGGGGTTTCCCCTCACAGCCATCATGTGATCAATGGGGGTGTGGCGTATAACAGATGGAAGGAAAGGGTATTTAAATGATGGTCCATATGGGGTCCCCATAATACGCTGAGGAAGTTCCGCCCCAAGGAACGATTCGCGTGCGGAGGGGGCCATTATGTGACATCCTATTGAACAATATCCAGAAGCTTGCAACCAAAGACGCTGTGTCTATAAAACAGGAGGCTCATGTTCCTAGCACTGGGTTCAGTGCTTTTTATGTAAGTGAGATAACTTTTAATAAATGTGATCGTTTTTTAAGTGAAACAGAGAGCACTATGGTTGTTTTTATGTTTTACATGAATACTGCTGAGAATTAATGTTTGGAGAAGAATCACCATTATTAATGATCATCTGAAGACAGGATTCATCTATAATTACACCCCTCTAAGGGGAATGTGTGTCTTGGTCTTCTGTTAGCTCAGAGACCCAATTACTGAGGTGAGCGGCCTGTGGAATTGGTGACGGGAACACGTTTATAGAAGCACCATTGGTTATATTGTTTTCAAGCACTCTGATCACCTTTGAGGACTGTTTTTGCATCTAGCAACTTTTTCCTTTCATTATTTACCGTTTAAGCTGAATTTGGGACATTCCTTCATTCTTTTTGGACTTTTATGAATTTATTAGTAATTAGCGCTGCACTATTTATTTGTATAAGTTTGAAAAATAGGCTCGGGGCTGAAGTGGTTAATAAATAAACCAACAAATAATGTTTTCACTAATATCAGAGTCTTCTACAGACAGAGTGCAAAACTATTTGAAATGAATATATAAACTAAGAAAGGTGTTTTTTCATCAAGAACCAGGGTGGGGGGTGCTTTTACAGACTCTGAGTGGAAAATAATTAAAAAATGAATAAATAAACCAATTAAAAAAGTTTGCAATAATATTGGGACCTTTACAGACGGCACGTGCAAAACAAAATTAATAAATAGACCAAAAAAATAAATTGTTCTGCATTATCAAGGGAGTCTTCTACAGACATGGAGTGCAAAAGAAAAGAAAATTTAATAAATGAACTAACAAATATTGTTTTTCCACCCAAGCTTTCTACAGACTTCAAATGCAAAACAGTTTAAAAATGGATAAATAACCAACAGAAAAAATGTTTTGAACCAATACTGGAGTCTTCTACAGAGTGCAAAACAATTTAAAATGAATATATAAACTAACAAAAGTGGTTTTTCATCAAGAAACTGGCTTTTTTAGACTTTGAGTGCAAAACTATTTAAAATTTGATAAATGAGCCAACAAAAAAAAATAGTTTTGCACCAAAACAATTCAAATTTGACATATGAGCTGATAAAAGTGTTTTTTCATCAATACCCTGGGAGCTTCTATAGATTCTGTGATTGCAAAACAATTTAAAAATAAATAAATAAATAAATAAATAAAAAAAGTTGCACTAATATAAGGATCTTCTACAAATGCTGCGTGCAAAACAAAAATAATAAATAAGCCAACAAAAATTGTTTTGCATTAGTAGGGGGGTCTTCCACGGACACAGAGTGCAAAAGAAAATTAACTTTGATGAATGAACTAACAAATATTGTTTTTCACCAACACCCAAGCTTTCTACAGAGTTCGAATGCAAAACTGTTTAAAAATGGATAAATAGACCAACAGAAAAATGTTTTGAACCAATACCGGAGTCTACTACAGAGTGCAAAACAATTTAAAATTAATATATAAACAAACAAAAGTGGTTTTTCATCAAGAAGCAGGGGGCTTTTACGGACATTTTTAAAAATGAATAAAAATATCAATAAAAAAAATGTGTGCACTTATATTGGGATCTTCAACATGTGCCGCATGCAAAGCAAAATAATAAATAATAAATAAATGTTTTTTCATTAGTAAGGCAATCTTCTACAGATACCAAGTGCAAAAATAAATAAATTAAATAAATAAAATCTGATAAATAAACAAACAAAAATAGTTTTTCACTAACACCTGAGCCTTATATAGACTCTGAATCTAAAATAATAAAAACATTGATAAATAAACTAGCAAAAAATGTTTTGCACGAACAGTCTTCTACAGACACCAAAGAAAAAATAAATCTTTGTTTACTGCTGTATGTTATCAAATATGCTTTTCTGTGGGTACTTTGATTTATAAGTGGGCTTGTTCTAAAGAGTAACTCTACTTTTGTTGAGAAAAAAACAAACAAAAAAAAAAAAACATTCCTCTCTGGGTGATCTACGTATGTACATTGCAGGGATTTTAAGAAACTTTGTTGTAGATTCCTATCTTTTGTTATTCTGTTATTTTGGTTGTTTGTTTGTGATCATGTGTAAGTTGACTTGTTACAGGAGGACACACTTCAGTGAGTAAAACATCTCTAAACAGTCTTTAATCACTTTTTTATTATTATTATTATTGTAAAATGACAGTGGGGGGAATCCCCTCTCGTTCTGGGACGACGTCTTATGACGGTGCCCCAAAACCGGTGCCCCCTAGGACGCGGCGTGACCCCGATCTCGGTAAAGAGCTGATGATGTGGCTCTTTACTCATGTGTCCAATCACAGCCAAGCACATGTAAACAAGGAAGTGCCGTTTATCGACTCTCCTCGCCTCACACCGACAGAGTGTGTGGCGAGGAGAGCCAATCAGTGGCATCTCCTCGCAGGGGAGATCTGTACAGGTAATTAGGGCACTGATCGTCAGTGCCCTGATTACAGTACAGCCCCAGAAGTGCCCATCAGTGACACAAATCAGTGCCCATCAGTGACACCAATCAGTGCCCATCAGTGACACAAACCAGTGCCCATTAGTGATGCCAGTCGGTGCCCATCAGTGCCACCCATCAGTGCTGCCCATCAGTGCCGCCCATCATTGCCCACCAGTGTCGGCTATCAGTAACCATCAGTGCTGCCTATCAGTGCTCATCAGTGTGGCATATTATCCATATTAACCAACAGTGCCACCTAATCAGTGCCCTTCAGTGCCGCCTCATCAGTGCCCATAATTGCCACCTCATCAGTGCCCATCAGCGCAGCCTCATCAGCACACATCAGTGAAGGAGAAAAAAATCTTATTTACAAAATTTACTGACAGAAACGAAGAAAAACTTTTTTTCTTTCAAAATTGTCTGTCTTTTTTTTTTTTGCAAAAAATAAAAAAACCAGCAGCGAATAAATGCCACCAAAAGAAAGCTCTATCTGTGTGAAAAGAATTATAAAAATGTAATTTGGGTACACTGTTGCCTGACTGTGCAATTTTCATTCAAAGTGTGACAGAGCTGAAAGCTGAAAATTGGACTGGGCAGGTAGGAGCTGAAAGTGCCCGGTAGGCAAGTGGTTAAGCCACAAATGGGAAGGCCAGAACTAAAGCCGACTCGAAAGTCGAACAGCACATATTCACTAGGTTCCTGAGTTCCTGAGCTCATATCAGTACTCACAATGTCCTAGGGAAGCTACACACCTTCCAGCCTCCACCAGGCACTCTTCAGTGACTTCTCCAGACCAGATCCTTGGGTGAAACTGCTTTTGTTAGCTTCAAAGGTAATCAGGGAAACAGTTTAGAGCTTCCCTTAGTACAGAGCTCCACCCACAATACAGAGCCCCCTCCCCCACCCATGACTACAGAGATCCCCACCCCCAGTACAAATCTACCCCCTGTACAGAGCTTTGCCCACAGTACACTGCTTTTCCCCACCCCACAAGTACAGAGCTCCCCCTTACAGTACAGAACTTTCCTCCCTAACCCGCTTCCTCCCTCCAGTACTGATCTCTCCCCTCCTCCACCTAATATGGGGCACCCCACCCCACCCCAAGTACAGAGCTTAACCCTATAGTACACAGGCCCCCCCAAGTACAGAACTCTCTCCTCCCACATTACAGAGCTCTCCCTCCACCTCCCTTGCTCTCCCAGTACACAGCCCCCCTGTACAGAGCTCCCCCACCACTCACCTGAAGGCACCAGGGAGAAGCCCTTTAATGAGGGCTGCATTAAAAGCAGTGAGGCTGGTGCAGCTCAGCTTGTGCTGTCTGTTATAAACACAGAAGCTGGCAGAGAATGTAAGTAATGCAGAAAACTTCCTCTACTGGCTTCTGTTTTTATCAGTGATAGGCAGGACCGGGACAAGGGGGCAGGAGGGAGGGGGTTTGTGCTAGTCGGGATTATTGGGAGTATTTGTGCCAGAAGGGGAAGTTTTGGGGGGATTTGTGCTAGGATGGGGGATTGGCAGGCCAGGACTGGGACAAAAAATAGGCCTGGGCATTTTAGACTGAGCAGCCCGGTGGGGGGGGACGGCGCGACGGCGGCGCTTCACGGCGGTGATTAATGATGGAATGTGGGGTTCCAGCACCTTGTACCTCTGGACCCCTTTACATTACACAGCACCTTGGACCCCTTTACATTACATAGCACCGCACCTCTGGACCTTTTTACATTATACAGCACCCTGCACCTCTGGACCCCTTTACATTACATAGCACTGCCCCTCTGGAACCCTTTACATGACACAGCCCCCCACAGTTTGTTACACAGACACCTTCTAACAGTTCTGGACCCCCTGCATGTTACACAGACCTCCCTACAGTGCAGACCCCCTCCCTAAAGTACAGTCCCCCTCCCTACAGTACAGACCCCCTCCCTACAGTACAGACCCCCCTACAGTACAGACCCTCTCTACAATACAGACCCCCCTACATTACAGCCCCCCTCTACAATACAGACCCCCCTACATTACAGACCCCCCCTACAGTACAGACCCCCTCCCTACAGTAAAGACCCCCTACAATACAGACCCCCCTACAATACAGAACCCCCTACAATACAGAACCCCCCTACAATACAGAACCCCCCTACATTACAGACTCCCCTACAATACAGAACCCCCCCACATTTCAGACCACCCCTACAATACAGAAACCCCCCCTACAATACAGACCCCCCTTCAGACCTATAATGTACCTCAAATCAGCACGGGACTGCATGTTGGGTCCCCTCCCCCTGTGTGGACATAAAGGAGGAGGGGGAGGCGGCTTCACTCTGCTCGGCTGTGTGAGACAGCCGAGCCGTGACTGATCAGATCATCAGTGCCACGGCCACCTTGCCAGAGAGAAGGGGATCGTTGCGGGTCCCGGCCCCCTGAAGTGCAGACGGGTGTCACTGTCACTCATGTGCAGCTCCGACTCGCACCTGAGAGTGCACTGGGGCAGTGGTGTAACTAGGGTTGGTGTCACCTGGTGCGGCAAAACATGGTGTCACCCCCCTCCTGTCTATTTTGCCCAGCGCCCTGCAGGCAGCGCACGGTCACGAGGCGCACCCCCAAATGACCCCTGTAAATTAAAGTATAGGGTGGTATTGGGCCGGCTGGGGCGATATAGGGCAGGTTGGGGTAATATAGGGCAGGTTGCGGTGATATAGGGCAGGCTGGGGTGGCATAGGCAGGTTGGGGTTGTATAGGGCAGGCTTGGGTGGTATAGGGCAGTTTGCGGTGGTATATGGCAGGCTGGGTGGCATAGGGCAAGTTAGGGTGGTATAGAGCAGTTTGCGGTGGCATAGGGCAGTTTGCGGTGGCATAGAACAGTTTGCGGTGGCATAGGGCAGGTTGCGGTGGCATAGGGCAGGCTGGGGTGGTATAGGGCAGTTTGCGGTGGTATAGGGCAGGTTGCGGTGGCATAGGGCAGGTTGGGGTGGTATAGAGCAGTTTGCGGTGGCAAAGGCCAGGTTGGGGTGGTATAGAGCAGTTTGCGGTGGCATGGGGCAGGTTGCGGTGGCATAGGGCAGGTTGCGGTGGCATAGGGCAGGTTGCAGTGGCATAGGGTAGGGTGCGGTGGCAAAAGGCAGGGTGCGGTGGCACGCATAGGGCAGGGTGCGGTGGCATAGGGCAGGCTGGGGTGGTATGGTGCCAGGTTAGGAATCTATGTAGTGACATGTGCAGCAGTGCAGTAACTTACAGCATGCCTGGAGATGAAGACACTCTGGCTGCTGTGTCCTCGTTTCTTTCTCCTTCAGCTGTGGGATCAGCCAGAGCAGTGGCGGCTGGTGCTCAAAATTTTTTGAGGGGGGCGCAAACAAACTGAAAAATAAAAAACATCAATTGCCGCCACTGTGCCCAATAAACGCAGCCACTGTGCCCAAACGCCACCAGTTTGCCCCCTCAAATGCAACCAGTTTCCCCCCAAATGCAGCCAGTTTGTCGCCAAATGCAGCCAGTTTCCCCCAAATACAGCCAGTTTGTCCCCATATACAGCCAGTTTGTCCCCAAGTACAGCCAGTTTTTCCCCATATACAGCCAGTTTCCCCCCAAATGCAGCCAGTTTGTCCCCAAATGCAGCCAGTTTGTCCCCAAATGCAGTCAGGTTGTCCCCATATGCAGCCAGTTTGTCCCCATATGCAGCCAGTTTGTCCCCATATGCAGCCAGTCTGTCCCCAAATGCAGCCAGTTTGTCCCCAAATGCAGCCAGTTTGTCCCCCCCAGCCCTGCACTTACCTTCCTCGGGTCAGCGCCGTCCTTCTTCCGTCCTCGATGTCTTCTCCCGCCCTCGATGTCGCTTCAGCCAATCAGGTTACCGGTAACCAGACCCGGTGAACCTGATTGGCTGAAACGCCTGTCAGTGTTAACCAGGGAACGCACCCCCTGTGCGTCCTCTGGTTAGCTATTTGGAAGCCGATTACAGCCCTCAGGCTGTAATCGGGAAGCCTATCAGAGCCGCTGGCAAACACCAACCAGCCGCTGTTATTCAGATGGCCGGCGCTCAACAGGGGGCCGGCCATCTGAATAGTGGGCGGCAGCGGTGGCGACAATTCATAGGTTCATGCAATGCATGAACCTATGTATTGTTGTGAGTGACGGGCGCAGGAGCGAGAGGGGGCGGCGCTCCTGCGCCCACTATGGATGCACCGCCACTGAGCCAGAGTGAACGAGTCTGTGGGAGGATTGGAGGGGTCAGCCACACTCCCAGCTCCGCCCACCAACTCCGGCTGCCTCCGGAGACATTGGAGATGATGGGGAAAACGTGACATGCAGTCTGGTATGCCCTATGGCCTGTCCGGGCCTGGGGATTGGGGAGAATTTGTGCTGGGAGGGGGGATTTGGAGTAGGGGGAGAGGATTTGTGGTCAGAGTGGAAATTTGAGGGGTAGAGGATTTGTACTAGTAGGAGGGGTTTTTTTTCTTCATGGGAGTGGATATGCACTGGAGGCATGTGGGAAATTTAGGGATTTGAGCTGGGGGGGGGGACAAAGATTCATGTTGACAAGGGGATTTCAGCAGGAGGCAGATTTGTATTGGTATAAGTAGGGATTTATGCTTAGGGGGTAAGCATGCAGATTAGTGCTCAATTTTTTTTTTTTTGGGGGGGGGGGGATTTTTCTGACATACAATGCTCATACATCCTGGGGGGAGCACAATTTGGCATGTTCGCCCTGGACTCTAGATGACCTTGTCCCGGCAGTGGTGATAAGGATAGGTCATAGAGGACAGGATAGTGCTAGAGGTAGTGGAGACATCTGGGAAAATCAGCAAGCCAATCACACAAACAGGGAATTTGATTTCTAGAGGCATTCCCTTTACTAACGGTGTAGAGAATGCCTTCAGGTTACCATATTGCATTGACTTTTACAGAAACTGACAGCCTCTGTAGACTGAAAAGGAGGTATTTTTAATAACGTAGCCAGGTGCTTGGCTAAGAATGGAGAGTGAAAGAAACACTGGCTGCAGCTGCTCTCTGTAGTTAACAACTATATTAGCAGGTGGAGGGAGCTTCTGAGCAGAAAGAGTTCACTAGACCGAGTCAGGCAGCACTGCACTGTGGGAACTGGAATCCAGAGAAGAGAGACTCTTCTGTAACGAAGAGCTTTTGAACTGCATTTTCTAGAGAGATATTCCCAGGAGGGGGGAAATAGCTTATTTTTTTCAGGCTGTACAGGACTCAACTTGCTCTTGCTGTGAGAGAGACCAGAAAGTGCTGTATAACAGTGGCCTGAGCGAGATCTTGAGTTTCTGAGTCTATGTGTGCTGAGGGGGAATTTATGCTTAGGGGTTAAGCATGCAGATTAGTGCTCAATTTTGTACCTGGATGCAGAGCAGAGAGTGGGGATCTACTGTCAGGTACTAGAGAGACTACGCCCTTTAAGAACTGACCATACAGCCATCTAGTAGCCTTATTGCTGCCTGCAGGCTTGACTGGGGTTATTATCATGTGCACCAACAGTACAAATGGGCCCCAACACTAGCCGGCTGAAGAGTTAAGCCTCGTACACACGCACGGTTTTCTCGGCAAGAAAGCTGCTGGGAGAGCTTTTTGCCGTGAAAACCGTGTGTGTATGCTTTCTCAGCGAGAAAACTACCGGGAATCCCGACGAGAAAAATAGAGAACCTGCTCTCTATTTTCTCGTCGGGATTCTCGGCAGAGTGTTTCCTGCTGAGAAAACCGTGAGTGTGTATGCTTACCTGTCCAAAGGTAAACCCGCGCATGCTCAAAAATACTTTGATGCATGCACGGTAGCATACAAGGGTAGTTTAGGGTGTAGCAAGATGGCAGCAACGGCATCGAATGTGACGAGCGCAGGATCGTCGTAGTCGATGACGTCACTGCGTTCTTGCCATTCAAAAGAACAGCGGTTCTTCTGAATGGCCATCTGTATGCACGGCTTGGCAAGGAAAGATTGCCAGGAATCCTGTAAGGAAAACCAACGTTTTTTTCCTGATGGGATTCCCGGCCGTGTGTACAAGGCTTTAGGCCTAAAGACTGTCCCTTTACAGCTGCTACACAGAGACCTTCACCTATTGCTCATGCTAAGATGTACCTCTCAGGGGACATTACACTGTGTCCTAGCCATTCTCCTAGAGTGCACTCTAGACTAGTTATAGTATTATTATTCATATTGCAGTTAATTCTTATATGCACTGTTTATTGCTGACTTTACTGATTATTGTGTTAATACCAGTCTAGTGGTACAGGACTCTATTGTACATTACCTTGGCATAGTGAATATACTGTCTACTGGACTGTGTCTAAACCTACCTGTGTTCATTTATGCTCAAACCCCCATTTATTCTTACCTGTACCAATACATTGAGTTAATTTACAACATAAATGGTCTTGTGTCAAATTCCTGGTGTTAATTCACGCTCAAGCTAAAGGTATCTACACTGGAGTTGTGCTTGCAGTGACTTTCATTCAACTGGATGTGCCAGAGGGGCTGAGGTTGTTCTTGGAGTCGAGATGCAGAAGAGAGAGCCCAAATTACCAAGCGGCTCCTTCGGGGGTAGCGCTACATACAACACGGCTTGTGTAACATATATATGTGCTATATCAATTCTCTTTTATTTGCTAAATTGTTTTTCCGTGAAAGTGGAGTTATCCTTTAAGTATTTAAAGTAATTTTAAAGCCTTAAGGTTTTTACCTTAATGCATTCTCTGCATTAAGAGAAACAACCTACAGTGTCCAGGATCCCCTCCCCCCCATACTTACCTGTGCCCGATTTTGATCCAGTGCTGTGGCCGGGAGCATATAGTCTCTCTCAGCTCTCTACCTCCTCACAGGGCAGATTGATAGCAGAGGAAGCCATTGGCTCCTGCTGCTGTCAATCAAACCAACAAGGGGCCAGGAGGCAGGGCGATGCCCAGTGTCCATGGATGCAGCCAGAGGTGTTTGGGAGCGAGCACAAGTATCCACCTGGGAAGGCAGGAGGAGCCAGAAGTGCCAGTGGGGGGACCCCAGAACAGGAAGATCGGGGCTTCTCTGTGCAAAACCATTACACAGAGCAGGTGCGTATAACATGTTTAATATTTAGAAAAAAAAATTAAAGGTTTAGAATAACTTTACTAATAATATATTTTTAGGGTTCAGTCATTGTCCATATCATTTCCTTACAGATGCATCACACATACAAAAAGCCAATTTAAAGCTAAATGTCAGCGAAAACAATAATGCTCCCTTGTAGAGGGGCTGCCCCTGCACTTAAGCAGGTAAATGTTCATTTATGGCTGGGGAGAGGGGGGGGGGCAAAAAGAACTTTCACTTACCAAATCCTCCACTCCCATGGGCTCCCTCCAGGCTGTAAGGCCCCAGTACAGGTCTACATAGTCTTTTCTCCCCTAAACTCTGGTGGTTGGATGTTCATAAAGACCAATGCAGAGCCCAAAGCCCCCACTGGATGTGACCTCATTGAGTGGGAAAGAGCTAGATGATGCTGGACGTTCTCCAGCCAGAAAGTACATTCAACTTCCTGCTCTGTGCAATAGAATTACACAAAGCGGCCCTGGTCCTTCTCCTCTTGGGTCCCCCGTTGGCAATCATGGCTCCTTCTCGCTTGCTGGTGCCCCCATTAGGAAACCAATTCCCATAGGGGCACCCGTGCGGGCTTGCTCCCAAGCCCCTCTGTTGCGTCCATTGACACAGACAGCGGGATTCGGCCCCACCCCCATGCCTGTGTCACTGGAATTGTTTGACAGGAGCAGGAGCAAATGAGAAAGGAGACAGCAGAGAGAGCCACTGCTCTTATGCACAATGCTGGATCAGATTGGGCTCAGGTAAGAATAATGGGGGGGGGGGGGGGGCTGGTCTGGATCCTGCAGCAGAGAAGGCCTTTTACCTTAATGCATAAAATGCATTAAAGTGGAGCTTGACCCAAAAGGGGAAACTCTACTTGTTTGTATCCCCCATCTCCCATCCACTCCCACTTCTGGCTCAGTTCGTGAACTGAGACAGAAGTTTGGCTCCCTCGCCTTCCCCTGCAGTCTTCTGGGACACATCAGAGGTCCTAGAAGACTACGGGCCATTCACACGGCACAGACCGACACACACATGTGCAGTAGGAAACAGGAAGTGAAGTCTTGTGACTTCACTTCCTGTTTCCCTTACTAGTGATGGCGGCGCCTGCACCCGAAGCCAATTGAAGAATTGGCTCGGGTGAGGACACCGCAGGATACTTGGACTGGTAAGTGTCCTTATATTAAAAGTGAGCAGCTACAGTATTTGTAGCTGCTGACTTTTAATTTTTCTGACTAAATTGCTTTAATTCTGACACAATGTAACTTTGTAGAAAATAAAGAAGAGGTCCTTGATGGTGTCTTCTGAGTCTGAAGTTACATCTATTTACAAGATTGAACAAGGTATTTTAATTGTGTTGGTTAATGATTATTTTCAGTCAAGATCTTCAATTTACATTCTCTGAATATTACATGGCCACACACTCATTATTTCCTCCCATGAAATATTTAACTCTTGCACACATTTCTTTCTCGGGGATGAATATTTTATCTCCGTGTTCTGCTGTCCTCACAGAACCTCACAATTAATGTCAATCAGAAGCTACATCTAGTTTAAGGATAATTCACATCATGTAGGGCCCATTCACACCACGGCTCTGCAGTAATAAGGAATGATGCATCGGCTCTGCAACCCACTGCTATGCAGTTCTTTAATGATGCTTAAAGTGAAACAATAAATATGAAAACTTTCTTTAAATTCCTGCCTGGGGGGGTTTCCTTAGTGTGCCTGTAAAGTGGTGCATCTGTACCATGTATAGAACCTGCTGCAGCAAAATTTACATATATGAAGGCAAAAAAAAATTATGTAAATTTCCGGCAATACAAAAATGTATTTATACCAGGTACTTCGAGTCTGGTATGGATTTTAAGGGGAACCCCACACCAGAATAAAGAAAATGGTCCCCCCCAAAGTCCATACCAGACCCAAATCTTAGCATGCAGCCTGGCAGGTCAGGAAAGGGGGGGTGCATGTTGATGGGGACAAGGGCCTCTTCCCGACAACCCTGGGCTGTGGTTGAGGGGGTCTGCGGACAGGGGGCTTATCAGAATCTGGAAGCCCCCTTTAACAAGGAGGCCCCCAGGCCGTGGCCCCCTCCCTATGTGAATGAGTATGGGGTACATTATACCCCATACTCATTCACCAAAAAGACAGCAGTCAGTTTTTGATAATCCAGTTATTAAAAAAATAAAAAAATAATGTCCCCTGATGTAGATCCATGATGCCCACCGCACCACCGGACCCCAAAAAAAAAAACGCACCACCCGCGATGTACTCTAACAGACGAATGCCTGCTCTGCCGTTTGACAGTTCTTAAATAGGTGAGGGGCAGGGCCACCTGGTGACATGACCTGAAAGCACCGCCCTCCTTTGTGATGTCACTGACCGAATATCCCACCGAGCGGCCCGCAAATTTGATCGTTCGCCAAAACGGGCGAACAGGCACTGTTTGGGCCAAACTTTTCCTCGGCTCAAACTGTTTATCCAACTCTACGGCTAACCATGGACCAGCTGTAGTGATCCCCCACAGAGCCTGAGTCAGTATGTGGGCAGGGCTTGAGGCGCCCTAGTGGGGACACTCAGACACTGCACACTCACAAGAGTTTACAGTCACGTGAATCATTATTAAAGCACAGCTCCAGACTTAGAAGCGGGTAGCAAATCTCACAGTTAACTCTTTGTAATCCGTGGCTGGCTTCTTTACACTGATGATGCTTGAACACTTCAGACACACTCTCCGTTAGAGGACGCTACCTCCCAGGACTGCAGTATTTAGGGACCGGTACCACAGAGCCTGTACCAGTCTCCACCAATCCAGCATTACCATCACCTCTCTCCCAGTGACTAATCCCACGGTTGCTATGGGATACAGTGCACACTCTCTCCATTCTCTGCACTTTCTCTCTCTCCCGAGGCACCTCTGCATCTCTCTATCCTCTATGACAGAGATATGCAATTAGCGGACCTCCAGCTGTTGCCAAACTACAAGTCCCATGAGGCATAGCAAGACTCTGACAGCAGCAAGCATGACACCCAGAGGCAGAGGCATGATGGGACTTGTAGTTTTGCAACAGCTGGAGGTCCGCTAATTGCATATCCATGCTCTATGACTTTAGGCTTGGTCCATAGGCACACTGTGTCACGGAATCCGGTCTCAAAGAGTGGAACAAAGCTCAAGTGCCCCACAAATGCGCGTACCTTAGGCAGATAGCAAGTCCATAAAGCAATCCCTTTTTAAGGTAAAAGTCGATTTAGGCAATATTCCACAGAGGTAGTGCAAGTCTTTACAGTCCATGCTTTGGCAATAATCCATAAAGGCAGTAAGTCCAGTACTGGCAGCAAAAGCCCAAGGGGGCCTCTGGCTCAAAAACCCCACCAGGAACCCTGACCGGGTTCCCATCACCCCTCCCCAAAGGGGGTGATCACTACAGTGGAGTAACATGATACATTTTGGCAGTATTTTCCCACAAACTCTCTAGGATCTTCTCTCAGGGGAACTTCCACCTTCTTCCTGCCAAGGCTAATTTTCAGCTTTCAGCGCTGTTGCACTGAATGTCATGCAATACTGTACCCATAGGACATTTTTATCTTTTTTTTAGACAGATAGAGCTTTCTTTTGATGGTATTTAACCACTTCCATACAGGGCACTTATACACCTTCCTGCCCAGACCAATTTTCAGCTTTCTGTGCTGTTGCACTTTAAATGACAATTGCGCGGTCATGCTACACTGTACCCAAACTAAATTTTTATCATTTTTTCCCCACAAATAGAGCTTTCTTTTGGTGGTTTTTGATCACCTCTGCGATTTCTATTTTCTGGTAATTTTTTTAAAAAAAGACCGAAAATTTTGAAAAAAAAACGTTTTTTTTTTTTCAGTTACAAAACTTTGTAAATAAGTACGTTTTCTCCACTGATGGGCACTGATGGGGCTGCATCGATGGGCACTGATAAGGCGGCACTGATGGGCACCGATGAGGTGGCACTGATAGGCACCGATGAGGTGGCACTGATGGGCACCGATAGGCGGCACGGATGGGCACCGATGAGCACTGATAAACGGCATGGATGGGCACTGGTAGGCGGCACAGATGGGCACTGATAGGCGGCACGGATGGGCACAGATAGGCGGCACGGATGGGCACATATAGGCAGCACAGATGGGCACGGATAGGCGGCACGGATGGGCACTGAGAGGCGGCATGGATGGGCACTGATAGGTGGCACGGATGGGCATGGATGGGCACTGATAGGTGGCACTGTACTGTAATGTGTTGTACTAATGGATGCCAATCAGTGCCAAACAATAATGCCTGCCAATCAATGGTGCCCATTGTGGGCACTGATTGGCATCCATTGTGGGCACTGATTGGCATCCATTAGGCATTTCTAGTGGGCACTGATTGGCATCCCTGGTGGTCTAGGGTGGCTTACCTTATGGTGGGCATCCCTGGTGGTCTGGTGGCATCCCTGGTGGTCCAGTGTGGGCATCCTCTGGGGGGCTGCGCTGATAATCGATCAGCACAAACTCCCCCTGTCAGAGGAGCTGCCAATCGGCTCTCCTCTACTCGCGTCTGACAGACGCGAGTGAGGAAAAGCCGATCACCGGCTTTTCCTGTTTACATCGTGATCAGCCGTGATTGGACATGGCTGATCACGTGGTGAAGAGTCTCCGTCGGGGCTCTTTACCTAGATCGGTGTTGCGGGGTGTCAGACTGACATCCCGCAGCAACGATCGCCCGGGGGCGCGCAGCGGCTCAATATCCTGAAGACGTCATATGACGTCCAGTCAGGATATTGAAACCACTTTGCCGCCGTCATTTTACTATAGGGCGGGCGGCAAGTGGTTAATGACCACTGTTTTTTTTTTCTTTTTTGGTAAACAAATTAAAAAGACCACAAATATTATTATTATTTTTTTTAGTTTCTATTATAAAATTTTTCAAATAAAACATGTTTGTCCTTCACTGATGTGTGCTGATGAGGCTGCACTGATATGTTGCACTGATGGGCACTGAAAGGTGGTACTGATAGGTGGCACTGATGGGGCTGCACTGATAGGCAGCATTGATAGGCAGCACTGATAGGCGGCACTAATGAGCACTGATAGGCGGCACTGATGAACACTGATAGGTGGCACTGATGAGCACTAATAGGTGGCACTGATAGGCGGCACTGATGAACACTGATAGGCGGCATTGATGGGTGGCACTGATGAGCACTGATAGGTGGCACTGATGAGCACTGATAGGTGGCACTGATAGGCGGCACTTATGAGCACTGATAGGCGGCACTGATAGGTGGCACTGATGAGCACTGATAGGCGGCACTGATGAGCACTTTTAGGAGGCACTGATGGGGCTGCACTGATAGGCAGCATTGATAGGCAGCACTGATAGTCGGCACTGATGAGCACTGATAGGCGGCACTGATGAGCACTGATAGGCGGCACTGATAGGTGGCACTGATGAGCACTTTTAGGAGGCACTGATGGGCACTAATAGGCGGAACTGATATGCGGCACTGATAGGCAGCACTGATGGGCACTGATAGGCAACACTGATGGACAGCACTGATGGGGCTGCACTGATTATCAGAACACTGATGATCATTGCCCTAATTATCTGTGTATATGTCCCCTGTCACACTGTCCCCTGTGACAGCGTGTGAGAAAATGACTGCCGATAACAGGCAAGTCTGTTTACATTGTGATCAGCTGTGATTGGATACCGCTAATCACATGGTAACGGGTCTCTGTAATTGGCCTTTTACCACGATCACAGAGAGCGCAGGCATGCACGCCCCAGGGGGTGCGTGCATTTACCCACTTGTAAGCACCTACCTACAAGTAGCTATACCATGTGAAAGACACCTTACTGTGTACCAATTTGTGTGGTAAATATCCTCCATTATGTTTCTAGTGCCCAACCCCCCCCCCTGTATCTGATATGCCACCTCGTCTTTGTACTGGAATGACCCCATGTTTACCTGCTCATTAAAAAGTGTAGCAGAATATATCAGAAATTTAGAAATAAAAAAAAAGTTTTCTTGTTCAACTCAGAGACTCTAGGAAGCAGTAATTGCCCTCCGCGCTTGGATTTAATTTTGCAGAACGTCAGGAGTTCCTTGTAAGCCTCTGAATTTTGGGGATAATATTGTCCATCAGCAACAGATTAGCAGTACAGTCATAAATAAAAGCGGCATGTTGTATGGTTTATGAGCTTCCGCTCCATTATATCCCCAGGCACGACATGGTACAGGAGGGAAGTTGGCTAATAGCTCCAGCAGGTAGAACGCGGTACTTACATTCACCGGGATGTTTATCGCTCTTCTGATGACGCAATAAGAATATCACCATTTCATACAATCTATCATTAGAAAAAAGAAACATTTGTACAGGTCTCAGGTCAGTCAGGTTACGTGACCCACGGCAGCTGTCTGTGATTGCCCAAAGTTTCCCAACCGTTCATCATACTTGGATAGCACCACTAAATTAGAGACCATTTCATTTCAGGCCCAGAGAGAGAAAAAAATACTAAAAAACACTAACCAATACGGTAAGAAAAAAAAATCATATTTAACCACTTCAGCCCTGAAAGAATTTACCCCCTTAATGACCAGGCCATTTTTTGTAATACGGCACTGGGTCGCTTTGACTGACAATTGCGCTGTAACCAAACAAAATGTATGTCCATTTTTTTACCCACAAATAGAGCTTTTTTTTTTTTTGGGTGGTATTTGATCACCTCTGCGGTTTTTATTTTTTGGGCTATAAACAAAAAAGACAGACAATTTAAAAAAAAATATATATATATATTTTTTTTTTACTTTCTGCTTTAATACATACTGTATCCCCAAAAAATATAAAAAAAAACGAATTTATTCATCAGTTTAGGCTGATATATATTCTTCTACATACTTTTGGTATAATAAATCGCAATAGACATATATTGATTGGTTTGTGCAAAAGTTATCGCGTCTAAAAACTACGGGATAGATTTAGGGACTTTTATACATTTTTATTGTTTTTACTGGTAAAAGCGGCGATCTGCAACTTTTAGCGGGACTGCGACATTGCAGCGGACAAATCTGACCCCAAATGACACTTTTTGGAGACCAGTAAAAATGCACTGATCAATGAAAAAAAAATCACTGGCAGGGAAGGGGTTAACACTAGGGGGAAATCAATGGGTTAAGTGTGTTCCCTGGGTGTGTTCTAACTGTAGGGAGGATGGGTTTACTGGAACATGACAGAGATCACTGGGAACAGTAGATCTCTGACATTTCACCTGGCAGAACGGGGAATCGCCTTGTTTATATTGGCAGTTCCCCGTCCTGCCTCTCCTCACCGCGATCGTGGGTCACCAGCGGACATCGAGTTTGCGGCACCCGCGGCACGCTCCCACGGTGCGCGCTCCCACTATCCTCCTTGTCGGTTCGCGCAGGAGGGGCGACCTGTCATAATATATCTGTGTGAGCTGGTCGGCAAGTGGTTAAGCAGGTAAAACAATTCCAGTATATTTATTTCAATGTTTTGTTTAGCTGATTGCCCAGAGTTCAGCTTTCAGGCTGGATTCATACCACTTCTGTTGATGTGCGGTCACATGCACGTTGTTGTACATTTTTTTAATGCATTTCACTGATGTGTTTTGAACATGAGCCAATATACTTTTTTTCTTTTCAACATATCGTGTTGGTGTGACCTGTTTGGATCAATGGATTTTAGCTTGTCATTGCTTTGGGTATGCATTAAGCGATGCAGTTCAATACATATGGTAAGAATGGACCCTGTAGGTACTCATGGATAGGGATGAGCCAAACACCCCCCCCCCCCGGTTCGGTTCGCACTAGAACCTGCGAACGGACCGAAAGTTTGCGCAAACTTTAGAACCCTATTATAGTCTATGGGACTCGAACGTTCGAAATCAAAAGTGCTAATTATGAAGGCTAATATGTAAGTTATTGTCCTAAAACGGGTTTGGGGACCCGGGTCCTGTAAGCCCTCAAAGTTACTCTTGGTGGGCGCTGGAACGCCCTGCTGTGAACTATTATATCAAGAATTGTAATTACATGCCATTGTCGAACATTGGTAGGAAAAATTGGGCCTTTGGTGGTGGTGCTGGTGCCACGACACTGTAAGTCCTCACAGTTACTCTTGGTGGGCGCAGGAATGGGCCCAGCTGTGAAATATTAGATCAAGAATTGTAATTACATGCCTCTGTTGAACAGGGGCAGAAAAATTGGGCCTTAGGCACTGGTGCCACAACACTGCAACCCCTCACAGATACTGTAGTTGGAGCGCAGGAATGAGCCCTGCTGCAAAGTATTGCATTAAAAAATTTATTTTCACGCCCCTGTTAAACAGGGGGTGAAAAATTGTGCCTTAGGCACTGGTGCTGATGCCACAGCCCCTCAATGATACTCTAGTTGGAGCACAGGAATGAGCCCTGCTGCAAAGTATTTCATTAAAAATTGTAATTACACGCCGCTGTTAAACAGGGGCTGAAAAATTGGGCCTTAGCCACTGGTGGCGGTGCCCAGAAACAAAAATGTTCTTACATGCTATCAGCATGATCATTGAGGAGGAAGAAGATAGTCACTCAGCATAACAGGATAGTCACTCTGCATCAGCATAGGCAGTCTTGAAGGGATCTGACATTTCAAAGAAAATTATTCTGTTACATCAGCATCAGGAGCTTGGTAGCTGGTGGTGATCCAAGACTGATTCATTTTTATGAACGTCAGTTGATCGATCGAGTCGGTGGACAGGCGCACCCTGTTACAAAGCCTCCAGCAGCACTGAATGTGCATTCCGAAAGAATGCTGGAAGCAAAACAGGCCAGTAGCTCAATTGCATACTCTGGCCAGTGATCCATCCTCAAGACCCAGTAACCCAGAGGATTTTCGGTGGGAAAGGTGTCCAAGTCTGACCTTGCCCTTAGGTATTCCTGCACCATGTAAACCAGACGCTGGCAATGGTTGCTGGAACTTATCATACCTTGGGGCTGCGGACTAAAAAATTGTCTGAACGCATCGGTCAGACGGCCACCTTCTCCACCGCTCCTACTTTGACTGACCGAAGCCTCAGCAACACATTGTCCAGGACCAGGAATTTGTAACCTCCCAGTCTCTGGGAACACGTTGCACAGACCTTTCTGCAAGGCCTCCCGAAGATGCTTCATCCTCTGCTCCCTCTGCAATGGCAAGATAAGGTTCGCAACCTTACCCTTGTAACGTGGATCAAGGAGGGTTGCCAGCAAGTAATGATCCCTCTCCTTGATCGCACGAATACGAGGATCCTTCCGCAGGCTTTGCAGGATCAGGGAGGCCATGCAGCGTAGGTTTGCTGAGGCATTTGGTCCGGAGTCCTCTGGGTCACTCAGGACGACATGATCCGCAGCCACCTCCTCCCAGCCACGTACAAGTCCATGGGTGTCTTGGGACTGTAATTGATCCCTTGAAGACTACTGCTGATGCTGAGTGCTAGGATCCACCTCCATGCTGAAACAATCCTCCTCCTCCTCCTCCTCGTCCTCTTCCTGTGTGATAGGTGGGCCAGCAGGAACACTGTCTGGTTAAAGGGGGCCTTGAGAGGTAAGGAAGTCCTCCTCTTCCTCCCTCTGTTCTGCCTCAAGTGCCCTGTCCATTATTCCATGCAGCGTGTGCTCCAACAGGTGGACAAGAGGGACAGTGTCACTGATGCATGCACTGTCACTGCTCACCATCCTCGTGGCCTCCTCAAATGGTGCCAGGACAGTGCGTGCATCCCTGATCATGGCCCACTGGCGTGGGGAAAAAAATCCAAGCTCCCCTGACCCTGTCCTGGTACTCTTGATGGCCCTCTGCTGCGTGTGCAGCCGCTGCAGCATGGCCAACGTAGAGTTCCACCTGGTGGGCATGTCACAGATTAGGCGGTTCTTGGGCAGGTTGTATTCCTTTTGCAGGTCAGCCGGCCGAGCACTGGCATTATATGACCTGCGGAAACGCCCACAGAGTTTCCTGGCCTGCTTCAGGACCTCCTGTAAGCCCGGGTACCTGCCCAAGAACTACTGCACCACCAAGTTAAGGATGTAAGCCAAACAGGGCACATGGGTCAGTTGTCCCTGTCAGAGGGCGGAGAGGAGGTTGGTGCCATTGTCGCAAACCACCTTTCCTGGCTTAAGCTCAACCACCTCCGAGCCTGCCCCTGCAGAGCTGACAGAATCTCTGCCCCAATGTGGCTCCTGTCCCCCAAGCACACCAGCTCAAGCACCGCATGGCATCTTTTGATCTGCATATTTGCGTAGCCCCTTGATCGCCTACGGAGCACCGCTGGTTCCGAGGACAAAGCACAGGAAGAGGCCATGGAGGAAGAAGAAGAGGAGGGGGTGGAGGAGAGAGGTATCTCAGAATCACCAGTAGTAGCATTTTGGAGGTGTGATGGCGGAACAACATCCAACACTACTGCACCTTGTCCTGCATCCTTCCCAGCTGCCAGCTGAGTCACCCAATGCGCCGTGAAAGATAGGTAACGTCCATGTCCATGCCTGCTGGACCATGAGTCAGCGGTAATATGCACCTTACCGCTGACCGCCCTGTCCAGCGAGGCCAAGACATTGCCTTCCACATGCCGGTAGAGAGCTGGAATCACCTTCCATGAGAAAAAGTGGCGTTTGGGAACCTGCCACTGAGGAACCATACATTCCACAAACTCACGGAAGGGGGCAGAGTCTACCACCTGAAAAGGCAGAAGTTGAAGTGCTAGCAATTTAGCCAAGCTAGCATTCAACCGATGGGCATGTGGATGGCTGGGAGCAAACTTCTTTCGGTGGTGCAGCAGCTGGGGCAGGGAAATTTGCCTGGTACAATCTGACATTGGTGTACCGATAGCAGATTGCCCGCAAGTACTTGGCTGTGACACACCTAATTCTACACCTTCATGCCTCTCAGTGCAGGTTTCAGAGAGGACTGAAGGTATAGTGGGGTTGGAGATCCCAGTTGATGAGGAGCAAGGAGAGGTCCGCTTTGTTCTTTGGTGTGGGTCTTTTTTGTATGCTTGCCAATGGACTGCATGGCAGGTCGACATATTTCTGGTCAAGCACGTGGTGCCCAAGCGGCTCATGTTTTGGCCACACAAGATACGCTTCAGACATATGTTGCAAATAGCAGCGGTGCGATCTGCTGCACATGTCTCAAAAAAGCCCACACCAAATGAACTTTTGGAACAACGCGCAGAGACAGCAGCGCCCTGAACATGCGGAACACTGCAGTGTGATGCAGTCGGTTGGCTGCCCTTAAGCTGGCCCCTGGAGGGCATCCTGCCTCGTAGGAGATGTGCCTCCTCCTCCTCCTCCTTCTCTCTCCTATCAGGCACCCACGTGGAGTCAGTGACCTCATTATCCCCTCCCTCCTCATCACTGGAGCAAATCTGGCAGTATGCTGCAGCTGGGGGAACACGACTGCCAGATTGCTGTCCTTGTTGGGCACCCCCTCTCTCTGGGCTTACGTTACTGCCTTCCTCTAGCTGGGTACCATCATCAGAGCCTTCAAAACGCTGGGCATCCTCCTGGATCATGTACCCAACACTGTGGTCAAACAGTTCGGGGGACTCCTCAGGAGGACATGGTGGGGCTAGGGAAGGAGTGACTGATGCCATTGAGCCGAGGGAAGAGGCCTCTTTGGCAGCTGCTTTGCCAGACAAAGTACCTTGAGCCTGGGTGAGAGAGGATGAGGAGGATGAGGACGGCTTGGTCATCCACTCTACCAAGTCTTCGGCATGGTGCGGCTCAACATGGCCAGCTGCCGAAAAGAAGGACAAGCGTGTCCCATGGCCACGTTCTGATGAGGATGCACCATGTCCATGACCAGCACTGTTGCCTCTAGACACAGAGCCTGCTTGCCCTCTTTTATTGGCTCGTGACTGTCTGCCTCTCCTTGTTTGCCTTCCTGACATACTAATGGCCTGCAAAGAGCTGTAGCTGCACAGAGGTGGGATCATCCGGATGTATATATATATATATCTATACTGATTATACTGCAGCTAGCAGAATCAACTGCCTGATGTGGTATTAGTATGAGAAAAGCAGCAATTGTCTTCAGTTAGTTTTAGGTGCACACTGTGCAGAGGAAACAGTACACTAACTGAAAATACAGCAGCTCCCTGCCTTTGGTATTGGTATGAGAACACTGCCAATTGTATTCAGGTACCTTCAGATGCATGTTGTGCAAAGGACACAGTACACTAAGTGAAAATAATGCAGCTCCCTGCCTGTGGTATTGATATGAGAACACCACCAATTGTATTCTGGTACCTTTAGGTGCACGCTGTGCAAAGGACACAGTACGCTAAGTGAAAATAAAGCAGATCCCTGCCTGTGGTATTGGTATGAGAACGCCACCAATTGTATTCAGGTACCTTTAGGTGAACGCTGTGCAAGGGACACAGTACACTAAATGAAATCAATGCAGCTCCCTGCCTGTGGTTTTTAGTATGAGAACACCACTAATTGTATTGAGGTACCTTTAGGTGAACGCTGTGCAAAGGACAGAAGTACACTAAATGAAATTAATGCAGCTCCCTGCCTGTGGTATTGGTATGAGAACACCACCAATTGTATTCAGGTACACACTGTGCAAAGGACACAGTACACTAAGTGAAACACTGTAGCTAGCACAATCACCTGCCTGCCTGTCAGTATAGAGCAGTGTTTCTCAACTCCAGTCCTCAAGGCACCCCAACAGGTCATGTTTTCAGGATTTCCCTCAGATGAAATAGCTGTGGTAATTACTAAAGCAGTGAAACTGATCAAATCACCTGTGCAAAATAATGGAAAGCCTGAAAACATGACCTATTGGGGCGCCTTGAGGACTGGAGTTGAGAAACACTGGTATAGAGAATAACAGGAATGGATCTAGCTAAACTGAATACAGTGTTTAAATATATATACAACACCTAGGATGCATATATATCCTCTACACACTGTAACTGCAGCTAACTGACTCGCCTGCCTGCTCTATCTAACTCAAAT
The DNA here is from genome assembly GCA_029206835.1 of Rana muscosa. Taxonomy (NCBI): domain Eukaryota; kingdom Metazoa; phylum Chordata; class Amphibia; order Anura; family Ranidae; genus Rana; species Rana muscosa. Next base: position 370,004,423 of record CM055125.1, read on the forward strand.
CAAATTACACTGTCTCTCTCTCTGTCTCTTTACTTTAACCAACACCAACACACACTACACAAGGCCACCAAGCCGGCGGCCTTATATAGTGTGGGGAGTGCACCTATTCCACTGAGCCATGATTTACGGCTCTCTGTACCTACGGCGATGTGATTGGCCAAGCATGCGGGTCATAGTGCATGCTTGGCCAATAATCAGCTAGCAATGCACTGCGATGCCACAGTGAATTATGGGCCGTGACGAGCCACTCGAATTTGGCGCGAACGGCCCATAATGTTCGAAATTCGTTCGAAACATGGGTTTGACTCGAACTCGAAGCTCATCCCTACTCATGGACATGAATGTCTATAGGAGGCCTCCAAGCCAGCAGCACGGTGTACCTTAGGGCAGTGGTTCTCAACCCTGTCCTCAAGTACCCCCAATAGGCCATGATTGCAGGTTTTCCTTTATCTTGCACAGGTGCTTTAAATCAGAGTCAATGGCTTTATAGTTTTCGACAGCTATTTTATCTAAAGCCTCATACACATGATCGGATTTTGTGCGGACAAAGCGTAGGACTTTTGTCCGAAGGGCGTTGGCCAGGAACTTGTCTTGCATACTAACGGCAAAGAATTGTCGGCCAACAAACATTAAAGTACAATGTTTTCCAGCTCTTTAGCCCCACTCTTTGGGCAACTTCTGCTAATATTGTGTTATGGTGAGCATTGCTTCTGAGCATGCGTGTTTTTACTTTGGAGTTTTGTCCGACGGACTTGTGTACACACGATCGAAAAATCCGACAACACACAATTGTTGGCGGACAATTTTAAAGCATGCTATCCAACATTTGTTGGTGGAAAATCTGACAACAATTGTCTGATGGAGCATACAAACGGTCGGATTTTCCGACAACAGCCTGTCATCACACTTTTCCCATCGGAAAATCGGATTGTGTGTACGAGGCTTAAAGCGGAGTTCCACCCAGATTAACAACTTTATCTTATCCCCTTCAGCACACTGCCGACATGTTCACTTGACAAATGTTTTTTTTTCTCTCTCTGTAAATACCTTATTATTGCCGTTTTCCGATTGACTTCCGGGACTTGACTCCCGTGGGAGTAAGCGTGGCTACTGTATTCCCCGGCGCCGCGATGACTCTTGGGAGCTTGGTGTCACGCTTCCCAGGAGTCCTTGCGGAATGCCGTATTAGGATTTCCATCACAACGGGGCGTGAACATTCAATGACGCCACCCGTTGTGATGGCAACAATCAGCATACAGGAAATCATTGCTTGTGGGCTTCAACATGCCCACAAGCAAAATGGGAACTGAAGTGCTCGCATTTTTAAAGTTCTTCTTTTGCCCGAAAACGGACATGGGATATTTCATAACCTCAAACGAGTGAGTATTTATTTATAATGCGAAAATCTATTCAATACCAGGAAAAAAAAAAATATTTGCCGCAGAACCTCCGCTTTAAGAGAAATTCCCAAAACATGACCTGTGGCAGTGGTTTTCAACCCTGAGGACAGGGTTGAGAACCACTGCCTATGAGCAGCCTTTCTCAACCTTTTCAATGCAAAGTCCAGGAATCAAGTAGAGAAAGGGATATTACCGCTCCATGAAGTTCAAGCAAAGGTAAAAGCCTCTCCTCCAGATTAGACGCCTCAGGTGCTGGCAATGCATGTAACAATGCAAAATAGGAAGAAATTCTGGACAGCCGCACTCCAAAAAAAAGTTTTTGCCTTTTATTCAAAAATGGACATCAAAAATACATGCCACAGCAGAACAGAATGGACAGAAGGTCTGACGCGTTTCACACTAACACATGATCTCAGCTATGACTAAGCACTGTTTGTTAGCGTGAAACGCGTCAGTCTGCTGTCCGTTCTGTTCTGCTGTGGCATGTAATTTTGATGTCCATTTTTGAATAAAAGGCAAAAACTATTTTTTTGGAGTGCGGCTGTCCAGAATTTCTTCCTATTTTGCATCTCAACCTTTTCAACACATGAACTTTCATGTCTCAGGGAACACCTGCTAAAAATTACTATATCTACAGCTCATGATACATTAGTGTGATGGTCAGTGGGAAGAATGCTCCTTACACTTGTGGTCATTGGTAAGAATTACCCCCATACAGTTAGCTAAAAAAGATCATTGGTGTCAGTGGGAACTAATCTAAGAAGCAGAAATTGCTCATCGCTCAAGTAACCCCCAGGAACCTCTGGAGGAACCCTAGGATTCCATGGAACCCCTGGTTGAGAAACCCTGCCTTAGGGCCTGTTCACATTATGGCCTTGCAGTAATGCATGCTCCTTTGCACTTTACTGAAATGTGTGGCAACCCATAATAATAGGTGTGCACCTCGATGTGGTGCAGCACAGTGGAACATGCAGCAACACACTAAAGATATTCTGTGTTGTGATGTGAAGACAAAAATGGCACCGCGGATAGTTGCTGTGCACTGTGCTGTGTTGTGCTGCATGTTTATCAGCAACATATGTCAGGATGCAATTTAAATGGAGGGCACTACATTGCACCAGCCCTTTGTCACGTGTCACGGTAAATCAAGTTTCGCTGCAACATCATAGTGTGAACAGACCCTCATGCCGCGTACACACGATCGGACATTCCAACAACAAAACCATGGATTTTTTTCCGACGGATGTTCGCTCAAACTTGTCTTATATTCACACGGTCACACAAATATTGTCGGAAATTGCAAACGTCAAGAACGCGATGACGTGCAACACTACGATGAGCCGAGAAAAATTAAGTTCAATGATTCCGAGCATGGGTAGAATTTTTGTGCGTTGAATTGTGTACACACGGTTGAAATTTTCAGCAAATGTCCGATGGAGCCTACACACGGTCAGATTTTCCGACAATAAGCGCACATCAAACATTTGTTGTCAGGAATTCAGACCGTGTGTACGCGATAAAAGTCTGCTGGAATAGTTGATTAGGTGGGTTGAAAAGTATATTTTCCTATGTTTGGTTGCTTTGTTGTTGGTTGGTTAGGTTGGTTACTTGGTTGGTTGGTTGGTTACTTGGTTGGTGTATCAAGGTGTGTCAGGGTGCCATTTAAATGGATGGCACTGCATTGCACCAACCATAGGCGTGCGCACAGTGCCTGGGCACACCCTAATCTCCCAGTGCAGCACAGATGCCCCCTACTGCCTTGGCTCCCCCCTGCAGCACTTCCGGCTTCCTTCCTTTCCTCCTTACCAACTGCTGCTGCGGGCTCACACAGGGGGATGTTTTAGAATGAGTGGGGGAAGGGGACTGTAAATATGTAATTTACCGGCCCCTTCCCTTTCTGAATGAACACAGTTAAATGATCAGTACCATGTGTTTGAGCTTCGGAGTGCACACCCTAATGCAATAGGCTGTGCACACCTATGGCACCAACCCATTGTCACACATTGTGGTAAAGGATGTTTTACTGCACATGTTGCTGCAACATTATAGTGTGAACAGGCCCTCTGTCTGCTGGAATAGTTGATTAGGTGGGTTACAAAGCTATTTTTTCCTATGTTTGGTTGCTTTGTTGTTGATTGGTGTGTTGGCGGTTAGGTTGGTTACTCGGTTGGTTGGTGTATCAAGGTGTGTTAGGGTGCCATTCAAATGGATGGCACGGCATTGCAGCAACCCATTGTACGCATTGTGGTAAATCAAGCTTTCCTGCACACATTGCTGCAACATTATAGTGTGAAAAGGCTCTCCGTCTGCTGGAATAGTTGATCAGGTGGGTTACAAAGCTTATTTCCCAATGATTAGTTGCTTTGTTGTTGGTTGGTGGGTTGGTTGGTGATTAGGTTGGTCACTTGGTTGATTGTTTGGCGGTTGGGTTGGTTACTTGGTTGGTTGATTAACTGGTTGGTTGGTTGGTGGGTTGGTTACTTGATTGATTGGTTGGGACTGTACACAGTCAAGTGAATCTTAAGCCTCATACACACGGTCCGATTGTTGACCAACCGAGCATCTGATTTTTGTCTTAAGGGTGTGTGCCTGGATCTTGTCTTGCATAATAACGGAACTCAATTGTCGTGCAACAAACACGAACGTAGAGGAATTTCAGCTCTTGAGCGTCGCCCTTTGGGCCCCTTCTGCTATTTTCGTGTTTGGTGAGCATTGATTCCGAGCATGCGTGTTTGTACTTTCGACTTTTGTGTGATGGATTTGTGTACTGACCATACGGAAATTTGACAACAAACCGTTGTCTGCTGAAAATTTACTAGCCTCTCATCCAACATTTGTTGGCCGAAAGTTGGACAACAATTTTCAAAAGGAGCGTACTAACAGTAAGATTTTAGGACAACAGTGTGTGAACAGACAATCAATCATACCGTGTGTACAAGGCTTTAGGCAGGCCATAGACAAATCGATTTTCTCTCCTTCTACTGTGGGTGGAAGGAAAGAAAATTGCTAGATTCCCCCATCAACACAGTCAGTGCTGATGGGGGGGATACCTCCCGTGGAGCTATTGTTCTGCCATTGGGGGACCACGGGGAGCCGGCCCTGCTGGGAGAACACAGTCATCATTGCTAGCGTCTATTGCCCCGACAATAATCTCATGCCAAAAATCCAACATGCTGGTTGTACCCAAGTGGATTGGTGAATCGACTTGGGCATAATCAGCCTTCCCATAGATGGTTCAAATCTTGGCCGGCCCCTGCTGAACCGCCCTAGATTCAAGCCAACTATGGCCGCCTTTTTTATCCCAAAAGTAGAAAAAAAAGTCTGAAAGTTTTTGCCACACTTAAAGTTGAACACACAGAGAAAACAAATCTCTCCCGGCAGGAACAGACACAGTAATGTATCACAGAAAATGTTTCAGTGCCATATACCGTGATAATTATATTATTCAGCGGCTGTGCGCACCTCTCCTGACCGTGATGCATGAAGTGCAGGCTTATTAGCTAGAAAAAGGTCACAGATATTTTAGTTGATAGAATTATTATTTATTTTTTTATGTGCGAATGATTAATGTTCATTTTTTTGCTGCACGTACAGTATATAGAGAAATGCAAATGTAGGCTCCTATTGTGTTTCTGTATCAAAAATATATGTATATTTGGCAGATGTAAGAATTTATCTAACTGGAAAACACCCGGATCACATCCACTTTGGTAGCTGAGCCGCCAACCTTACCTGCCAATTCAAATTCTGCCAAATTTCCGTAGAGAATCCACCAACAGCACACCTAAGATAGGGTGACCAGACATCCCCGGTTTCCGGGGACAGTCCCCGGATTGAGTATTCTGTCCCCGGACCAAGTCTGTCCCCGGTTTTGTCCACGGATTGGATTTGAACAGGGGCTGGGGCAATTTCATAGACAGTCAGTGCAGAAATAAAAAATAAAATCTGAATTACACCCCCCCGCTCTGACGCTCCTACTAGCTTAGGGGGTGTATTTTTTTTCCATTATCTGTGCCCCTTTCTGATGATCATGTGCTGGTTGGAGCGGAGGGAATATTTCTTCAGTTTCGGGTGTATGCCCATTTAGCTCCCCTTGCATGTTCTTCTAACTTGGCTCAAGTCCCGGCCATCCGCCTGCCTGCTTATCTCCTTGTCTTCCCTGGCGGAGTGATCTTCCTCCGCTCCCCACCCAGTAGTAGCCGGGGCCCGGAGAGTAAGACTTGACAGGCTGTAAGGCGGGCGGCGGCGGCGAGAGGCAGAGCGTCACTGATTGCCGCCATTACTAGTAATAAAAAAATATGTCCCTGGATTTAATTTTAAAAATCTGGTCACCTTAACGTAAAGAGCAGAGTATTTATAAAGCAGTGACATTCACCAGACATTCACTGCAGGTGAATCTTCCCTGTGCATGGTGTTGTAGGTAACAGAGATTGATTTACCACCAGTGAATGTTTATTGAAAGTCACATTTAATATTTTATAAATATGCCCCATATTGTTTTTAGGTGGAGTTGCTCTTTCAAAGGGACTTGCAATTATGGATGTGCTCAGGCATGTTTGGAACCTATTCCAAACCCACATGAGCCACGCCACCATGGGGCTCTCAAGGCCATCAGTCATAAGTGGTTGAGGCATTCCCTGACCCACAGCAGGATGTAGAGTATACAAGGTGCGTGTGGGTCATGCTTTGTCCACTTATGATTGGTGGGGCACCGTGACCATTTCAGACTAGGATCCAAACTAGGATCCAAACCAGAGAAAAAGAAGAAATGGCTGCACATCCAAAGTTTTCAAAAGTGCCTTTTATTGCAGATGGTAAAAATACACCAGGGACACCAGGTGTTAGTCACGTAGACGCGTTTCACACATCTGATCTGTGCTTAATCATGATTAAGCACAGATCAGATGTGTGAAACGCGTCTACGTGACTAACACCTGGTGTCCCTGGTGTATTTTTACCATCTGCAATAAAAGGCACTTTTGAAAACTTTGGATGTGCAGCCATTTCTTCTTTTTCTCAAGTTTTTATGGAGGCGGGCTAGGGCTAGCACTCCTACTTGGTTCCAATCAAAGTATTGCACACACCTGGAGCAGCAGATTCCTCTTCTTTTGATAGGATACAAACCAGCCTGAGCTCAAATTTGCTTCCACTCATGACAATAAACAGGTCTTCTTCCACAATTTTTTCTTTATGATTAGTGAATGGCGCTGCGCAGCAACTGAAGTGCAGCGAGTTGTCAATGGTCAGCTCAAGCGGTGTGGTGGCAACATATCACCTCCAAGCTTCCGCTTAGATGCCGACTACAGATTGCTTTTCAGAAGGGTGGCAATGACGGTCATGTAAATGGGCCCTTTAAGGCAAATGTATAGCCACAATTTTTAATTTTTTTGGTTTTGGATAGAGTAGAGAAGGTTTAAAACCCCTACTAGGTAATTTTTTGCTGACTGTGTCCCATTGAGGAAATTTTCCTTCACTTCTGGTGGCAGAGAAACCAAGTCACTCCTACGATGACTCTTCCAGCAAAGCTGAAAATTATACAGTGTGGAAAGGAGACTAGAGCTCCCCCTGTTGGTCATATAGAATACAACATAGTATGCAATATTTCATATTAACCGCTTGCCGACCAGCCGCCGCAGTTATACTGCGGCAGGTTGGCACGGCTGCGCAAACCACCGTAGGTGTACGTCGGCTGTTTTAAGAGCTATAGGGGGCGCGCACACGCCGCCGGAGCCGATGCGCGTGGACGGCAACCCCAATGTCTCCCTGCCGACCCGCGAGATACAGAACGGGGATCTGTCAATGTAAACAGACAGATCCCCTGCCATTACTAGTAAAAAAAATATTATAATAAAAATGCTATATATATATATATATATATATATATATATATATATATATATATATCTTATTTTGTAGACGGTATAACAAATCAATATACACTTATTGCTATTTTTTTTTTTTTTTACCAAAAATATGTCGAAGAATACATATTGGCCTAAACAGTGATGAAGATATTTTTTGGGGGGATATTTAATATAGCAAAAAGTAAAAATTTTATTTATTTTTTTCAAAATTGTCGCTCTTTTTTTGTTTATAGCGCAAAAAATAAAAACCACAGAGGTGATCAAATACCACCAAAAGAAAGCTCTATTTGTGGGAAAAAACAACGTCAATTTTTGGTGCAACATCGCACGACCATGCAATTGTCAGTTAAAGCGACGCAGTGCCGTATCGCAAAAAACGGCCTGGTCATTAAGGGGGCAAATCCTTCCGGGGTCAAAGTGGTTAAAGAAGAACTTCACTCCCCCTTTACGTCCCCCCCCCCCTGTTCTCTTACCAGTACCTCTTGTAATGTTTAAAAGACCTACTCACACATCCGGAGAATCCAGCATTGTCTGCTGCAACCTTTTATGTCTTCCCCCTCCTACGAGTACATGTGCCCAAGGTTTTCCTGGAAGTCTTTAGGGAGCTTGTCTAAGTAAGAAAATGCAAAAAAACTGGCCTCAGTCACCCAAAATAGATATTTGGGAAGGGGTGGTAGTTTTTGATTTTGTAACAGGTGGTGTGAGAGTTATTCCACGTACACACGACCGTTTTTCATGACGAGAAAAATGCAATTTTTTAGATTGGTCGTGAAAAACGGTCGTGTGTGGGCTCCATAGCATTTTTCTCGACGAGAAAACTGGCCGAAAAAAAAAATTAGAACCTTCTTTATTTTTTCTCGTCGTTATTTTTCACGTCGTGAAAAACGGTAATGTGTATGCTTTTACGAGGGGAAAGAAATGTGCATGCTCAGAATCAGTATGAGACGGGAGCGCTCGTTCTGGTAAAACTAGCGTTCATAATGTAGATAGCACATACGTCACGTTGTAACGGACTGAAAAGCACGAGGCTGAAAAGCGCAAATCGTCTCTCACCAAACTTTACTAACACGAGGATCAGCAAAAGCAGCCCAAAGGGTGACGCCATTCGAATGGAACTTCCCCTTTATAGTGCCGTTGTACGTGTTGTACGTAACCGCGCTTTGCCCAAGCGGTTTTTATTCATGAATGTGTGTATGCAAGCGGTCATGTGTACGCGGCATTAGAAGTATATATAAAGTGTGTAAAGAGGGTGAAGGTCCACTTTAAGGGCCGGTTTACACTACGAGCTGCATTATTCTGCACCCCACCACCCATGTATGTACAGGGCACATAGAAAGCTTTTTTTATATAAAGAAAAATGCAGCTCAACAGACATAGTGTGAACAAGTGCTTATAGTATTATATTAATAATAACAATAATTTGAATAATATGTATTTTTTATCTTGAGTATAATAAGTAAAAAATAATGTATGTACAGTGTGGCAGTGCGAGGACCTGCCACTGTGAAAATACCCGAGAAAATGACACAGGATTCCCATTAACCACTTAAGGACCGAGCCTCTTTCTGAGACTCGTTGTTTACAAATTAATTTTTTTTTATTTTTTTGCTAGAAAATTACTTAGAACCCCCAAAACATTATACATTTTTTTCTAACACCCTAGAGAATAAAATGGCGGTCGTTGCAATACTTTTTGTCACACCATATTCGCGCAGTGGTCTTACAAGCGCACTTTTTTTGGGGGGAAAAAATACACTTTTTTTAATAAAAAAAAAAAAGACAACAGTAAAGTTAGCCCAATGTTTTTTTAGATTGTGAAAGATAATGTTACGCCGAGTAAATTGATATCCAACATGTCACGCTTCAAATTTGTGCCCGCTCGCGGAATGGCGACAAACTTTTACCCTTAAAAATCTCCATAAGCGACGTTTAAAAAATTCTACAGGTTGCATGTTTTGAGTGACAGAGGAAGTCTAGGGCTAGGATTATTGCTCTAGCTATACCGATCGCGGCGATACCTCACATGTGTGGTTTGAACAGCGTTTTCATATGAGGGCGTTGCTCACTTATGCGTTCGCATCTGCGTGCGAGCTCGTCGGGATGGGGCGCTTAAAAAAAATAATTCTTATTTATTTTACTTTTAATTATTTTGACACAGTTTTTTTGGGTCACTTTTATTCCTATTACAAGGAATGTAAACATCCTTTGTAATAGAAAAAAGCATGACAGGTCCTCTTGAATATGATATCTGGGGTCAAAAAGACCTCAGATCTCAAATTTACACTAAAGTGCAATAATAATAAAAAAAATTGCCATTTGAAAAATGACAAAACAATGGACCTTTAAGAGCTATGGGTGGAAGTGAAGTTTTGACGTCGCTTCCGCCCTGCAGTGATATGGAGACGGGTGGGAACCTTCTTACCTTCACTCGTCCCCATACCCATCCACGGGCAGGGCCGCCATCAGGAATTACCTTACACAGCTTCAGGCATGGGCCCCCTAGAGCAGAGGAGAACCGGGGGGGTGCTGCCGCCGCAAATTGAAAAGCAGGGGGGGGGGGGCTTCTGCCACAAATTGTTGAGGTCGGGGGGCTTTGGGTGCTGACGAACAAAAAATAATAAAAAAGAACCAAATAAAAGGGGGGGGGGTTTGCCATCCGGGGCCCTGGGGACCTCCGGGCCTCTGGGGACCTCTAGGCCCCTTACAAAAAAAAACAAAAACAAAAAAAAAATACAACACTTTTATTTATTTATAAAAAATAAAAAAAAGGGGGGTTGCCATCCGGGGCCCTGGGGACCTCCGGGTCCCTTACAGGTGTACTGCCTGTACCCCCCCTGATGGTGGCCCTGGCCACGGCCAGAACCCGATTGCCTCCACCGCTACCGGCGGCAAGCGGCGGAGGGCACGGGAGAGCGGCAGGGGGGGCCCTCTCCTGCCGGCGATAACTGTGATCTTGCGGCGAATCCGCTGCAGAGACCACCATTATCATAAACCGGACCACCGCCTGAAGATGAGGATATCTGGGTTATGGCAGCTAGCTGCTGCTATAACAGAAATATCTTGCTTTACAGTGCCGACGTATATAGTCGTGCGGCAGTCCGGAAGTGGTTAATCGGGGTTCCGCCAAATTTCTTTTTGTTTTAAGTCAGCAGCTGTAAATACTGCAGCTGCTGACTTTTAGGACTCTTACCTGTCCAGCAATGGCGTCCCTAGGGGGGACCAGAGGGGGACCTGGCCCCCCCAACATTATGCTGTGCCCCACCATGTGCCCCCCCCAAAAAAAATATATATTATTATTTTATTGCATTTTTTTTTGCTCGGGCTGCTGCTGGGGTAACATAGTCTCTCCTGAGAGGGAGAGCGTCCCCAGTCAGCTCCTGCAGGGGATTCCTCCCCCCTCCCTCTGCTCGCTGACACTGCATAATGCGAGCGCTCATACAACCACAGCCGCCCGATCTGCTCTTTTCCCTGAATCCTCATTGGCACGGAGAAGAGCGAGTTGCGGGAAGGACTCCACGAGCACTGTGGGAGGGGGGGAGGGGGGCCCAAGCCTTCATCTCAGTTACTGAAAAAACAGACTGATTTCTCCCATCCTTAGGACAGGAGAACCAGCCTGTAAATTCCGAGAATGGTGACTGCAAGCTGAGCCGAGTGTCAGTCTATGACACTCTTTCACAGCCCAGCGAGTCCAGCCACCCCCCCTCACTCTCCTCACATACGAGCAGGGAGGAATACAGCTCCTCCTCCTCCCTCCAGTCCCACCCACACTAGCCCGGCGTGCTGTATCTGAAGAGAGGGGATGTGTGGGCGGGAAATATGAAAATCAGCAGCATTCCTGGCTGTGTGTGACTGATGCCTGAGATTCTAGCCTGGACCATGGGTAAGTGTGTGCACTGCAGACTGCAGTACACTGTAATCACTGAACTGCATTATCTCCATCCCTTCTCTCCCCCATCTGTCTCCCTCCCCCTCTCCTGTTCTTTCAAGACATTCACAATTTACTTTCACTTTCAGTTAGGCAGGTAATAGACGGTGCACATTTCTTTCCTGCATCCACAGATTGCAGGAAAGAAACTTGCATAATTCCCCCATCAACACAGACAGTGCTGACAGGGGAATATCCCTCCTGCCCAGCAATTGTATTCTCCCGACAAACGGTGATTATCACTAGTGGCTATAGCAATCACTAGTGATAATCATAAGAGAATCTGCTCATTAATGGTTCGAATCTCAGCCAGTTCCTGCTGAACCAGCTGAGATTTAAACTGTCTATGGCTGGTCTTAGCTCTTAGGCCCCTTTCACACTGACACGTTTTTCAGGCGGTTTAGCGCTAATAATAGCGCTGCTATACCGTCTGAAAAAATCGTGCCCTGCAGTCTTCAGTGTGAAAGCCCAAAGGCTTTCACACTGAAGCGGTGCGCTAGCAGGACCGCTCCAAAAGTCCTGCTAGCCGCATCTTTACAGCGGTGAAGGAGTGGTGTGTTCACCGCTCCTTTACCGCTGCTGCCCATTGAAAGGAATGGGAGACCACGGTAATACCGCCCGCAATGCGCCTCTGCAGAGGCGCATTGCGGGCGGTATTAACCCCTTTTTCGGCCGCTAGCGGGGTTAAATTCACCCCGCTAGCGGACGCATATCGCGGTAAAAACGAAGGTATAGTGGCGCTAAAAATAGCGCCGCTATACCCACAGCGCACTTCCCGCCCCAGTGTGAAAGGGGCCTTAGGCAGCCCATACATTGATCACTTTTTTTCATTCAACTATTAGGTTGAATGAAAAAAAAAGGAAATGATCCAATTCCCCCATCTACACATTATAGGTGGATGGGGGAATGTTCCCAGTGTGGACCAGTGCTGGAACAACCAGAGTTGCTGTCCTGTCCCGGCTATTCACAGCGCTGGTCTCTGTCTCCATGGTAGCGGCGGCAGCACATTGGAACCCAGTGCTGGTTACTTTATGGGGCTGATGTACAGGAGGGCCAGCACAATTTGTTGTTAGAGATGGGCTGGGCATGTTCAAAATTCCACATGCCAGAGCCTGTCAGGAAGCCCACACTGCACAGCGCTAATCACAGGCAATGAGACATTTCCCCGGTCCGCAGCTGCACAGATCAGGAAACGTCTCACTGGCTGTGATTAGCACTGTGGAGTGTCGGCTTCCTGACGGGATCGGGCATGTGGGATTTCAAACACACCCAAGCCCATCTCTATTGGTTGTAGACAGTTGAGCTCCCTACAGGTTGCTTAGCAACAGTGGAGCCTTCTCTGACATGCTGATCAGGATGCAATCCAGGTGATGCTCCTAGTCAAATCCTAGTGTTAAATATCAGTGATTTTTTTGATCAAAGCCCACACTTTACAGGTATAGAGCCCACATGGCTGCTGAACATACGGTTGATTATATATATGTGGTTGTACTCTTGATGCTAATAAATACTGTGTTTATTAGATCTGACTTTGAGCATGACTAGGATCACATCCCGATCAGCATGTCAACAGAGAAGGTTATACAGCATTACTGCTGCTAGGTGACCAGCTGGGGGCTCGGCTCTCTATAACCAATAGTGCCAGCCTTCCCCTACATGCACGCATAATGTCACCAGCACAAAGTCCTAATAGACTGTCGTCGGTGCCAAGGAGACAGATGCCAGACCAGCGCTGTCAATAACAGGGACAGGACAGCTGGGGAACCCCACAGTGGCAGAACACCAGGGCCCAGTGGCAAGACAACCTTTGCAACCCTGTTAGTTCTCCCACTTGTTTGGACCCTTATATTTTCTTGGTGTGCTGGTGACATATATCTCTTGTTTTCTGCCACCCTGGTGGGGCCCCAGTATAGTAGAAAGGGAGCTCACTGCAGAACATGTGAAAGGTCCCATTGTGGTATCGTAGTAAAGGGCCCCAGGATATATATATATATATATATATATATATATATATATATATATATAATTGCATTTTATAGTTGGCCCCCCTACTTTTGTCCCTGTCCCCCCATGTGCCCCCCCCCAAATATGAAAGCTAGAGATGCCACTGCTGTCCAGGGAGCCCACAATGTCGGCACTAGGGTGACCACGTGTCCCGGATTGCCCGGGACAGTCCCGCATTTTTCAGGTCTGTCCCGGGCACATTATTCCAGGACAATGCAGTGTCCCGGAATGAAACTGACACAGCCACCCCCTGGGCCAATCTGATGCCCCCAAAACAGGGCCGCCACATCACTGCTTTACTCACTGACAGTACTTGTCCTGGCCGGGAATGCCTGGAGGAGCACAATCCCCGCTCCCTGCTTGTGATTGGAGAAATCATAAATCCCGCCTCTTGTGTCCAATCACTGTGCTGTGATTCGTTACAACACAAGCTGATTTTTGGGAAGGGAGGGTGTCCCTGAATGGTAGTGTAGCGGCCTCACCCCCTCTTTCTGGTCTAGGGGTATACTGTACGTGAGAGTGAGATGCGCTACGGCCCATGTCCTCCCCATTGCAGCGGGTGAGGTGAAGGCCAGTACCTGTTATTCTCGTCGGGCCTGTGTGTCTCTTTAAGAACCAAGTCCTGCTGTGCTGACACTCCCCTCGCTCCCATTAACCAGAGTTCCACACACCGATAAAAGGTCCAACTCTTGTTTATTATAGCACACAAATAAACAGTCCTTTGCCAACTGACTGGTTGGGACCCATAAAACAGTTCAATACGGTGGGGTGAGCAGGTCGAGGCACAGTCCTAACAATCAATCTAAACCACTGTGGTTTCACCAGCGGTTGCTACAGCCATCGGCTAGAGAGAGAACTTGAATCTTTGGAGTCTCTACCAGCGACTCTAGAGAACATGAACTGGAGTACCTTCGCTGCGTTGTGGCCCCTGTCAGGGGGAAGATGTCCCTCCAAGGGAGTTACCAGAGGCCCCTCCGTCACCGGGTTGATGCTGCTCCGAGCTCTTCAGAAGGGTAACCTCTCCGGCCTCCTCACCTCAGACACGGGCCCCATCCACCTCAGGGTCCCTCGAAGTCACTGGGCCCCAGGCCTCCGGTGTAGTACCTCACCCCAGGCTTAAGGTGCCTGAGATGGACGCCAACACTGCTCCGACCAGGCCATGGGCGCCTGGGCTGGAACCCCCGACCGCCAGCACCCAGGCCTAGGGTGCCTGGGCACGGGATGCAGAAGAAGACCTTGTGGCGAGGGCGTCTCTCCCCTTTATATCCTCCCGTGACGTCACAGCAGGTTCCCCGCCCCGCTGTACCACCGCCTGAACGGGACAAAAAGGGGACAGCACTGTGGCAGTGATTCTACCTCGACCCGTGTGAACATCGCCACCCACAGGTCAAGGAGAATAGTACACCACCAAAGTCCTCCATGATTTAAATGGTCCAAATCCTCTCATGATTAGCACATCCTGGATCATACTACCACCCAGGTGTACCCCCTAAATTTAGACCCCCGCTACACTCTCCCCCTAGTGATTTGATGCTGGTCCCCAGCGTCTGGTGCAAACCCATGTCTCCCAAGGAGTGGTAACATAGGCCTGACCCCAGAGGCCATCCCTCAAATTCAAATCCCAATTTGTGCCAAGACCTGCTCAAGGGAAGGGGAACATAAAATAATAAACTTTCCAATAAACAATCTGAACATGTACACATATACAATCCCTCCCATAACTGTCTAAGAACCACCCCACACTCAGTAGCCTTGACAGACGGATTTCCTGCAGAAGGGAAACACAAAAAACCAACAACATCCTAACACATTTGTGTGACTTGGAATGAATGGGTCTATCAGCCGAGAGGCCCATTCGCTCCAATGAGTAAGGTGGTGCAAGTGTAAAAAAAAACAAAAAAACAACCATTGCGCAACACTGCCCCCCTGGTGACGGTGCCGCGGTAATGACACTTGGTTGAATCTTCCAGACAACCTTCCTTCTTCTGGCTGTGTCCCTACTCCGATTCTACCCCAAAAGTCCTTGTCTCTGATGCCTAAAGAAAGAGGGAGAACAACAAAAACAGCTCCCATTTCTCCAGAGAATAGAAAAGCCCAAATAAAAAACTAGGGCACAGTCCTTGTGTTCAAGGGAGTTCTGCAGTAAACAAAAGTGCAACAGAACACAGGAGTCCTTTTTTTTTTTCCTACAAGTAAAACTTCGGATGCGTCAAGAACAGAAGCTTCAGATGCTTATCAAAGGTTTCAACAGTATAGTCAATGGCCTCTGGATGCCGAGGTACTTTAACTACCTCTGATGGTTTGAATCTCGGTGCCCGCAGTGATGCGTGCTGTGTTCCCGCTACCAGAACGGGTGATGCTGCGGGTGGTGGGAGAACAAGCGGAGGACTAGGCTTCCTCGTGAGCTCCGGGGCTTCCGCCCGGGGCGTACTGTCTCCTGTGGACATAGGCAGATCCCGTGGTGCACATAGCACGGGCAATGGCCTTTTGTCCCAGCCCTTGCGGTGAAAGAGTTCGTCAATTTCACCATCATCTCCACAGTCCGACAGCGATTCCAGGTCGGAGGTGTCATACATCTCTGCGTGTAGATAGTCCCTAGTAGACACGGAACTACCCTCCCTGACGGGCTCCACCGACGGTGGACTCCCGACACCTCCAACCAACACCACTGTCCCATCCCCTGGCTCACCTGGACCTTTTAAAGAACAGGGATGTCCAGGACTCTTCCAACCGGATCCATCCAGGCCCGGCAAGCGACGGGGTGAAGCTCTTCCACGACCATAGGACGCCTGTACCAGGCCGATTTTCCTCTTCGGAGGTGGGAGCAGGGAATCTGTGGCGACCGAAGCAGCATCCTCGGATTTTCCTTTCTCAGTCTCTGGTTGGGCAGTCACGTCGCCCTGGTCAGTGCGCACGGGGACCTCCGCAAAGGCCTGGATCTCCCCTTCCGGAGTAGCGGTACCTGTGAGGCAGTTGAGGCGAAGGGCCCGGGGCCTTACTGTGGATGGCTCCACCTTGAACAAGAACTCTTTGCATGCCTCGCAACGCCCAAATGGCTTCAGGTGGACCACCAGTCCCGAGCATCCGGGACAGATCACGCCGAGGGCCTCCGTGTCTCTGCAGGAATACAGAGCCAACTGCCCTCGGGGTCTAAGTCTTATCCCCGTGTCTTTAAGGGGAGCAGCAAAAGCAGTCATCTTCGTGGGGTAGGGAACCGGGATCCACGGGGAACTTGAGGTCATCCCGACTATCTGCTGCTCCATCACGCACTGACCTCGCGCCGGAGTCTCCACGTGTATCTCCTCACATGGCCAGACTCCTCCCACAACTTGCACGTTTTCGCGGGCTTCCACCAGTCTCCGCCCACGAACTGCGCAGTCATGGGGTGCCTCATGGCGCAGTGCAATAGAAGCCCCCACATGTAGTACGTCACACGGCTGAACTTCTCCCTCTTCCGCATGGGCCTTTCCCGTCTTAGGGTCATGTCCACGACTTCGAGCAGGGATGCACTTTGGCCAATCACATGGCCGACCCACTCAGAACTCCTCCGGGCAGCGAAGTTCAAACACAGACGTTCTCAGTTCCATAGTCAAAACACACATCATCCCGGACTTACGAGCCCACAGGTCAAGGAGAATAGTACACCACCAAAGTCCTCCATGATTTAAATGGTCCAAATCCTCTCATGATTAGCACATCCTGGATCATACTACCACCCAGGTGTACCACCTAAATTTAGACCCCCGCTACAGTAGTTTGGAAATGTGGTCACCCTAGTCGGCACCCGAAGCCGATCTGTCCCTCGGCTCGCGGGTGGAGGCGCCGCCATCTTTGGTAAGGGAATCAGGAAGTGAAGCCTTGTGGCATCACTTCCTGGTTCCCTACTGCGCATGCACGAGTCGCGCTGCGCGAACCCACTGGTCCCTGCTGTCTTCTGGGACCTGTGTGTCTCCGAGAAGACAGCGGGCGGGGACGAAGGAGGTGCCGGACTAAGGTTGCCACCTCATCCCTTTAAACCCGAACACATATTAATTACACAGGTTCTGTGGCTGATTAGGGTAGTAATTAAACTCACTTGGTGCCTTATCTGCATTAAAATTAGCCTTAGAACCCGTGTAATTCAGATGTGTTCGGGTTTAAAGGGATGAGGTGGCAACCCTATGCCGGACTTGTGTAAGTCACTGAAGTGATCTATGCCCGGAAGTGGGAGCAAATACCTGTATTAGACAGGTATCTGCTCCCTCCTCCCCCCCTGAAAGGTACCAAATGTGACACCGGAGGGGGGGGGGGGCGCTTTCCGAAAAGTGGAAGTTCCATTTTTGGGTGGAACTCCACTTTAAGTTCCAGACTATTGTTCTTAAATGGAGAAATCTGTGTTTCGGCTTTCTTTGGATCGGGACCTGGAGTTAGAAGGTTCCAAGGTTTCTTGGGTGGGAGGGAACCTTCAGTCCTGTGTCTGGATTTTACTGAATGACTGCAGCCTTTGTAAGGACACAGATGTGCATTGTTGTTATATACTGAAGCCTAATGCCGCGTACACACGTTCGGAATTTCCGATGGAAAAGTATGCCCCATCAGACTTTTTCAGTCGAAAATTCCGACAGACTCATGCCGCGTTCACACGATCGTGATTCACGGCGGTTAAAAAAACGCCGTGAATCATGACATGAAAAACGAGGGAACGGCTTGTTCCCCCACACACGGTCGTTTTTTCCCGTAATTTTTTCTCTTGTCGAGAAAAACGACCGTGTGTAGGCTCCGTGGCAGTGTTTCCCTATGGGAAAACTGCCGCGGGAAAAACGACGAGAAAAATTAGAGCATGTTCTAATTTTTCTCGTCGTTTTTAATGCCGTTTTTCACGTCGGGAAAAATGACAAAAAGACCACACACGGTCGTTTTTCTTGTTGAAAAAAATTTTTTTAATTTTTCACGATGTGAAAAATGATCGTGTGTACGCGGCATTAGAAAGAGAACATGTTCTATTTTTTTTTAAGACGGAAAAAAATTTCTACCGGAAATTCCGTTCTTCTATATGGAACTCCGACGGAGAAAAAATATACGTTTAGAATCAAGTTTGACGCATGCTCGGAAGCATTGAACTTAATTTTTCTCAGCTCATCATAGTGTTCTACGTCACCGCGTTCTTGACGGTCGGAATTTGGTGTGACAGTGTGTATGCAAGACAGCTTGAACGGAATTCCGTCGGAAAAACCCGTCGGAGTTTATTCCGACAGAAAATCCGACCGTGTGTACAAGGCATAAAGGATAGCTCAGAGCTCCCAGTTTGGAGACAGCTCTCATATTGGAGACAGGAGGTCTCACCCAGGGGGTCAGAATAGGGCTCGATCTAGCCTGTCTGATGTGGAGTGCAGTAAAAAATGCCCTGATCCTCCTCTTCTCGGGTCCCCAACTGGCACTCCTGGTGCCAGCTTGCTATGGTGGCACCTGAGCAGGCTCACTCCTGAGCTTCTGCTCCATGCGTTCATTCACACACAGAGTGCTGCTCAGCCCTGCCCCCGGTCTCTCCTCATTGGCTCAATGGTTGTGATTGACAGTATTGTGAGCCAATGGCTACCGCTGCTGTCTCAGCCAATGAGGAAGGAGAGACACGGGAGAGCCAAGACTCTCATAGAAATCGCTGGATGGGGATGGGGCTCAGGTAAGTATTATGCCGCGTACACACGACCGTTTTTCATGACGAGAAAAATGCCATTTTTAAAAATGGTCGTGAAAAACGGTCGTGTGTATGCTCCAGAAAAAAAATTAGAACCTGCTCTATTTTTTCTCGTCGTTTTTCACGTCGTGAAAAACGGTCGTGTGTATGCTTTTACGAGGGGGAAAAAAACGCGCATGCTCAGAATCAAGTATGAGACGGGAGCGCTCATTCTGGTAAAACTAGCGTTCGTAATGGAGATATCACATTCGTCACACTGTAATGGACTGAAAAGCACGAAGACTGAAAAGCGTGAATCGTCTCTCCCCAAACTTTACTAACACGAGAATCAGCAAAAGCGTCCCAAAGGGTGGCGCCATCCGTATAGAACTTCCCCTTTATAGTGCCGTTGTACGTGTTGTACGTCACCGCGCTTTGCTCGAGCGTTTTTTTTCATGAACGTGTGTATGCAAGGCAGGCTTGAGAGGAAACACGAAAAATCATGTTGAGAAAAACGTAGTTTTTTTCCATGACATAAATAACAGGCAGGGCCGCCATCAGGGGGGTACAGGCAGTACACCTGTAAAGGCCCCCTTTTTTTTGTAAGGGGCCCAGAGTTGTAAGGGGCCCAGAGGTCCCCAGAGCCCCAGATGGTAACCCCCCTTTTTTATGTATTTTTTATAAAAAAAATAAAAATATTTTTATTTATTTTTTGTAAGGGGCCCAGAGGTCCCCAGAGGCCCGGAGGTCCCCAGGGCCCCGGATGGCAACCCCCCCTTTTTTTTATAATTTTTTTTTATTTTTATAAAATATAAAATATATATTTTTTTGTAAGGGGCCCAGAGGCCTGGAGGTCCCCGGGGCCCTGGATGGTAACCCCCCTTTTTTTTAAATAAAAATATTTTTTTTTTTTGTAAGGGACCCAGAGGTCCCCAGAGGGCCGGAGGTCCCCAGGGCCCCGGATGGCAACCCCCCTTTTTTTTTTAATATAAAACATTTTTTTTTATTTATTTTTTTATAAATTATCATTTTTTTTGTAAGGGGCCCAGAGGTCCCCAGAGGCCCGGAGGTCCCCAGGGCCACGGCTGGCAACCTCCTTTTTTTTTGTTGTTCTTTCTTTGTTCGTCAGCACCCAAAGCCCCCCCGACCTCAACAATTCGCGGCGGCAGCACTCCCCGCTTCTCAATTCGTGGCACCCCCCACTTCTCAATTTGCACCCCCCCCCCCCCCACCCAGAAGGTGTTTTACCTTCATACATTCTTGAATCTTTGCAACCACTTTAAATGCTGCTGCAGCTTAGTAAGTCAGGTCCATAGCGGAATTTCTCTTTAAAGAAAATTCCTATCCGACCTCTAATTGTGTTGAAGTTTGTATTCTTTAGCAGAAAGCAATAGGCTCTCCTGCTAGTTTTGCCATCTTTCTTGGCCGGTTCCTGGTCACATAACTTCCTATTTTCAATCAGAATAATTAATCGCCCGTGTTGTGTGTTGTTACTGGACTGAGAAATGGCTTGTATGCACACTGAACATTGCATTACATCTGCCAGCCAGTCGTTTTGTATAAGTTCAGCATTGATTTTAGCTTTAGGTGGGAAATATATTTTACCTAATGATTAGGAAGACACAGCGGCAGAGCTGTTTGGATTTGGAGGGTTGACATAATAGGCGATATTATGACTTGTATGCATGGAAGTATTTACCATTGTAGCCTAGTTAACTCAATAGGTATTTTTCTCCTCTCAAGGCTATTAAATGCTTTGTACCTGTATAGGTATTAGGGATGGAGCCTCCGCTAGTTGAGGGAATGGGACTTGTACATCCTCTTTGGCAGAGCCTTCACTCAGTTGGGCATTGTATTTATAGAAAAAAACCAAGGGGGCGCCACTAAGTGCAGTACTAAAAACCAACTTTAATAAGGCAGCTAAATGTGCGCTCATATAAATCTTGTCAATGTAGTAGCATCTACAGTCAGGGCCGTTTGAAGGAATTTGGGGGCCCCAAGCACAATGGACAACAAATTTGTTGAGGGGGGCGGGTTGCTTCCGCGGCACTTGGACACCAAGTTGTTCGCGGGAGGGGGCGCCGATCGCACGATATTACAGTGGATATGCGGGGGGGAATGTCTTACCTCCTCCTCCCCTGCTGCCTCCTCGAGTCCTCTGGCTCCTCTTTCTGCTGTGCTGCCCTCTGCTGGGGCCCCAGGACAGCTCGGGGCCCCAAGCAGCTGCTTGGTTTGCCTGTTCTGTTCCGACGCCCGTGTCTACAGTGAGTTCCTCAACACAGAGAAAGTCTATGGCTAACAGCAAGGATGGAGGAGCCAGAAAGCTGCACATCAACTGGTGTAGGAAGTCATCGGAAACCACCGTGGAATGCAGAACCTGACGTGACGTCAGGCCGGAGGATGATCTCTTGCCTAGGTAATGTGTTTCGGAAAGTGCCAATCAGCTCCTTTGGGCATGGCATCTATGGCTGCACCCATTAAGTGAGAACTTTTTGGCTCCAGGCATTTTTGTTCCGACTTCTTTCTCCATCAACCATCCACAGGGTCCTTTCACAATGTCACCCGCTGGTCTGTTCAGTAGGGGATCCGTGAACAGATCTCCTGCCAAGTTAAAGCAGAACTGGATGGATGTCACTTTTCTGTAATCCATGCCTGCTCAGTTTCTTCTGTATTTTGCAACTGGGCCTTTGCAAAACAGGGTTAGATCTATGCAGGTCTTTTTTTTCTCAGAAAATAGGTGCAGGAACTCAACCGCGACCCCCCCCTCCCCCAAAACTGGCCCACACACACACACCCTCAAAAACCTCATCACATAGTGGGTTAATAGTGTGGTCAAATTTCACTAACAGTGGGAGGATCGTAAGGGGCATTACATAAAGATTGCAGTGTTGGGGTGTGGGGGGTACATACAGAGTGCAGAGTTCGGGGGTGAGCCAGGGTCGTCTTTAAGGCAGGGCAAAAGGGGCAGCTGCCCTGCGTCCATCATTCTTGTGGGGCCCAAAGCAGCTGCCTCATACTTGTCAACTAAGTTTAAATTCCCTTGTCCCGTGCTGTGTCCCAATATCTCAGTGTGAAGTTCTGTTACTAATGCTGCCCAGCTCTGCCCTATAGCCGTGTAGCGATGACTCACCTGCAGACCCTGTGTTTACATGTAAATAATCTGCATTGATGTGTAAATATAGACAGCATTAATATGCAAATAGCCACGGATCAGCAGCAATCATATGTAAATAACCACAGACTGGCAGTAACCTCTAGCAACCAATCAGTGAGCAGTAATAATGTTGAGTAACCTCTAGCAACCATTTAGTCAGTGGTAAGGCTGTCCAGTAACCTCTAGCAACCAATCAATGAGCAGTATTGATGTACAGTGATCTCTAGCAACCAATCAACAATCAGAAGTCATGTGCTGTAACCTCTAGCAAATAATCAGTGAGCCATAATGTGTGCTGCAAACCTCGAGCAGCCAGTCAGTGAGTGGTAATGATACCTCTGGCAACCAATTGCAATCCCTGACTGATCTGATTCAGTAAACTGATTTTGAGTCTAAATTGCATGGGGGGTCCAATCAATATTAAAGATGGCCCCGGGGTGAGCTACATAGAGAGTGCAGAGTTCAGCCTTCTTCCACATCCACTTACCTCTGCATCCCCCATCCACATCTCACTTTCACACTTCTTCAGCTCTGACCTCTCTAAACAACCCCCCCCCCCCCATCTTCTCCCTCCCTCTTAAAAGCTCCACCATCGTCCACGTCTTACTTTTGTTGCTGTATTAAGCTGAAGTACCCAACCGGCTCTAGTACTTTTCACACACTACTGCCGTTGCTTCCGCCGTAATCACGTGACGTAGTGACGTCACGCATGCGCATGGCGAAGCCGCGCATGCGCGGACGGTACAGTCACGTCCGGAAAGCAATCACAGATGCCGCCAGCAAGGGGAAAATGACTCACATGTGCATATAATTATGCAATTGATAGACATTCAAGTTTCATTTTTGACACAATTAATGTAAAATCAATATAAATTGATAGATACTTAAGTTACCATTATGGACACATTTCACGTGCACACATATCAATATATGTATCATATTGACAAAAACATTTTGTGTGGCGTGCTTCTCTGGGGGAAATAAATATCTGTCTGTCCAATATGTTAACATTCCTTTATTACTGTAGAAAACAAAAATGACATAATGCTATGCATCATGCACTCATGCTGTAAATGCTTTGCGGCAGGTGTCGGCTCTCTCCTGTGCCTACTCTTCTGGGGACTCCAATCCATGTTGTGAATTCTTATAAGTTGCAAGCCTCTCCCGCGGTGTTCCGCATGCGTGGGGAGTCCACACAGCCGGGAGGCTCTTCTGGGATTTTCTGGGGCTTCTCCTAGTGGAAACTCTGGTTAAGACTGTCCAATGTCTACACATAACAAATTGGTAACTATGTGATCCATATATATATACACCTCTTTTTTTCTTTTTGCAAAATGAGGTAAAAAACCTTGAAACTCATTATGTATATTCCTTTATAGCAACACCAAAACCTCTGAAGAAGACCCCTCAAATGGGTTGAAACGCGTTAGAATTTGCTACATGCTTCCACATACAATATGTTGAACTGTATGACAATTTTTAGTGTTTGCTAATTGTGTAGAATTTTATGATTGTATGTCACCAGAGCTCATATCTTAATTGTTACTATTTTCTTGAATTTTATTCAATAAAACCTTTTATATCTACATTGTTCTCAATCACTGAATCCAGCTGCCCAAAAACCCCACTGGGGGAACTTCCCATTCTATACACAATTCGGGGTGAGCAGCAATTTCCCTCTCCCTTTTGTGTCCTTTCCATTCTATAATGTTATAAGCTTTGATAATAAAACCTGGACGCTGATTGGTTTCTCTCCAGAGCTGCACCAGATTTTGCATGCTCCAGTTTTAGTAAATCTCCCCCAGTGTCCTCCAGGCCTCTTGCATTAGACATATGCACTGCCGAAAAATGTTTTTGTTTCATTTGTTTTTTTTGTTTGTTCGTTTTTCGGGTTATTCGTTATGATCGCAATTCAAAAAGTCGTAAATTAGAAAATCCGAAAATAAAAAAGAATAAACTAACGAATAATAACTACCGTATATACTCGAGTATAAGCCGACCCGATTATATGCCGAGGCACCTAATTTTACCACAAAAACTGGGAAAACGTATTGACTCGAGTATAAGCCTAGGGTGTCCATCTGCATGCCTCACTGTGTCCATGACTAGACTGACGTTTAACATGGGAGTGTATGGAAGGGGGTGCCCGGCTTTGAAAAATCGGTGCTCCCCGGCCGTAGTTCCCCCAGACAACAAACTTTGCACACTTGTAGAGGAAGAGTGGGGCTACATGTGAGCCAAGCCAAGAGGACCTACGGCCGGCCGGTACTGGGTCACCAAAATCCGGGAGATCAGGCGCAAAAAGTTGACTCAAGTATAAGCCGAGGGGGAATTTTCAGCACAAAAAAATGTGCTGAAAAACTTGGCTTATACTCGAGTATATACGGTAACTATTAAATTATAGGTATTTGAATTCCCTTTCGAGTTTGGCTGTTAGTGAACGTAATGAATACAAATGTATGCAAAGTTACGAATAATCCGAAATAACGAATGCCGCATCTAAACAAACGGAACAAAACAAATGAATAAATAATAATAATAAAATGTTTTTATTATTATTATTGTTATTTATTATTATTAATTTGTTACATTTTATTTGTTTAGATGCGGCATTCGTTATTTTGGATAGCTCGTAACTTTGGATAAATTTGTATTCATTACGTTCACTAACAGCCAAACTTGAAAGGAAATTCCAATACCTATAATTTAATAGTTAGTAATCGTTAAGTTATTGTTAGTTAGTTATCATTTCAGAATTTTTGGGATTTCGAATTTACAAATTTACGAATTTTCGAATTTATGAATATTTTTATGAATATATTTATGAAAAATTATTTTTTGTTAATTTGGATAATTAATTAAAAGTTAATCAATTCCGAATCAAGGAATTTGTCAAAATTTGTTTAAAAATCTATTTGGAACAAAACAAAATGCACATGTCTATCTTGCGTGGTTCTGGTCATTTAGGTAACATCAGCAGTAACCTCCGTTATCATTTTTATCTGTAGCACAGCAATACATACATTCTAGGAAAAATTGTAATCTGCAAGTTAAAGTTGCTGCATCAAAGATAAAAAAAAAAAAGTGCACATTAAGATTCTTCGATTTGAAATGCTCTGAGAAATTGAAGTGGTGTCTTTCCCTTGTGAAAACACAGTTATTTGTAGTTTTCTTGATGAATAAAAATGTAAAGGGAAAATATATGTATATCAAAAAGAGAGTGATCTATGAGGAACAGATGTATTGTCTGGGGATCGCTGTAAGCTCTGATTTTGGCACGCTGATAGAAGGATCATTACAGCTCATTTAGAACAATTCTGTAGGTGGACATTCCGCTTATCCTTGTGAAATACCTCCGGGGAAAAATCCTGAACAAATAAACGAAAATAGTTAACGCAGCAAAAAAGGACTTTAAAGCTGAACTTTCCAAAACCCAAAACTACAGTTGAGTGGTTCCCTCTGGCTTTGGAGGTTTTATCGTTGTCACCGAGCGTGCGCATGCCTGGAAGTTATTGTGGAAATCTACTTAGAGACTAAAGCCCCGTACACACGGTCTGACTTTTTGCCAACAAACTTCATTTTGAGCAAGTTTGACCAAAAATCCGACCGTGTGTACGCTCCATCGGACAAACTTTTTTGGTTTTCATCGGACAAATGTTCGGTCTGCAAACGGACAAACTTTTCGCCAACAAAAGTCCGATGGAGCAAAGTCCGACCGTGTGTACAGAAAACCATCGGACTTTTGTCCGATGGACAAATAAGCATGCCCAGAACCAATGTTAAAATCAACCAACAATGGCAGAAGTTGACCAAAGGGTGGCGGTAAAGAGCAGAAAAGAGCAGAAAAAACACGTGATGTTGGAAAAGTTTTAGGAAAGTTTGCAGAAAAGTCCGAGCGTGTGTATGCTATGGGTGTGCCCGGCCAACTCCCTTCGGACAAAAATCCACGGAAAAGTCCGATGGAAGTTCGACCGTGTGTACGGGGCTTTAAAGTGGTTGTAAACCCTTAAGGTTTTCCACCGTACAACCTTCACCTTTTAGAACGCTTTTTTTTTTTTAACCTGCAAGGCAAAGGCATAATGTGCTAGTATGCATTGCGCATGCTAGCATGATATGTGAAACTTACCTGAAAACAAAGCCTTCCAGCGATGCAATGTCATCGCTGGAGACAGTTTCCATCTTCACCCTTCTTGCTTCCGTGTTTGCGGACTCTGGTTCTGTGAATGGCCAGAGCCACGATGACGTCACTCCGGTCACGGCACAGGGCTCTGAAGCAATGGCACGTGTGGCTGTTCTTTCAGAGCGCTAGCACCAGTGATGTCACCAGCTGCATGTACAGTAAAAATCTCCTAAACGGTACACATTTAGGAGGAATTTACACTACCTATAGGTAAAATGTAC
This sequence comes from Rana muscosa, assembly GCA_029206835.1. Classification (NCBI taxonomy): domain Eukaryota; kingdom Metazoa; phylum Chordata; class Amphibia; order Anura; family Ranidae; genus Rana; species Rana muscosa. Next base: position 370,030,824 of record CM055125.1, read on the forward strand.
AGATGGAGGTTAACTTCCTCTTTAATGGCTCAAAAAAAAAAAAAAACAGTCTGGCAATGTTTATCAAAAACATTGCTCAGCTACAATGCATTGTTTCATTTTGTATCTTTCTGTTTATTCATCTACAGATCAAAGTGATGAACTTCCATCTACAGATTAAATCTTTAATTAAAGTGGAAGTCCACGCTAAAACTATAATCCCTGCATCTATAGCCACCAACATTTTAACACTAACTTATCCAGCCCTGTAAAGGAAAAATCAGTATGCATAGCTTTTTCTGCAGGCAATCGGTTTTACTGCGGCAGGTTGGCTCGGCTGGGCAAATCGACGTTACCTTACGTCGCTTCCCATTGTGGCCAATAGCCGATGCCAGAGCCGATGCGAGTGCCCGGCAGGTGCAATGACTGCCGGGCACCCGTGATCGCTCGTGACAGATCCCGGTTCTTTCAGGGGAGAAATGACTGATCCTGTGTTCATACAAAGTATAAACAGCGATCTGTCATTTCCCCCTAGTCAGTCCCATCCCCCCTTCAGTTAGAACACAGAGAGGGAACACAGTTAACCCCTTGATCGCCCCCCGGTGTTAACCCCTTCCCTGTCAGTGACATTTTTACAGTAATCAGTGCGTTTTTATAGCACTGATCGCTGTAAAATTGTCAATGGTCCCAAAAATATGTCAAAAGTGTCTGATGTGTCCTCCATAATGTCGCAGTCCCAATAAAAATCGCAAATCGCCGCCATTACTAGTAAAAACATTAATAATAAAAAAATGCCATAAAACTATCCCCTATTTTGTAGACGCTATAACTTTTGCGCAAACCAATTAATATACGCTTATTGCAATTTTTTTTTACCAAAAATATGTAAAAGAATGCATATCGACCCAAACTGAGGAAGAAATTTGTTTTTTTGAAAAAAAAATGTGGGATATTTATTATAGCAAAAGGTATTGCTTTTTTTTTCAAAATTTTCGCAATTTTTTTGTTTATAGCGCAAAAAATAAAAACTGCAGAGGTGATCAAATACCACCAAAAGAAAGCTCTATTTGTGAAAAAAAAAGGATGTCAATTTTGTTTGGGTACAATGTCGCACGACCGCGCAATTGTCAGTTAAAGCGACGCAGTGCCAAATCGCAAAAAGTTCTCTGGTCAGGAAGGGGGTAAATCCTTCCGGGGCTGAAGTGGTTAAACAAATCCCAATAAGCGTATATATTGATTGATTTTGCGCAAAAGTTATAGCGTCTACAAACTATGGGATATTTTTTTTTATGACATTTTTTTTTTACTAGTAATGTCGGTGATCAGCAACTTATGCGATATTGCAGCAGACAAATCAGACACTTATGCCCTGTACACACGATCGGATTTACGATGGAATAAAATCCGATGGAATTTTCCGTCGGAATTCCGATGAAGCTGACTTCCATCAGTCTTGCCTACACACCGTAAGACTAAATTCCGACCGTCCAAAACGCGGTGATGTAAAACACTACGACAAGCCGAGAAAAATTAAGTTTAATGCTTCCTAGCATGCGTCGACTTGATTCTGAGCATGCGTCGACTTGATTCTGAGCATGTGTGGATTTTTCTCCAATGGAATTCCACACAGACGATCGGAATTTCCCATCGTTTTTTTTTCCATCGGAAAAATTTAAAACATGTTCTATTTTTTTACACCACTGGAAAAAAGTCTGATGGGGCCCACACACTATCGTTTTTTCAGATGAAAAAAGTCAAATGAAAAAACGATCGTGTGTACAGGGCATAAGTGAGGCTTTTGACACTTTATGGGAACCAGTGACACTAATACAGTGATCAGTGCTAAAAATTATGCACTGTCACTTTACAGGTGTAGCGGGTATACACTTTTCTCTCTATTTAAAACTGGCAGAGACACCAGCAGTGTGCAGTTCCTTGTGGCCCAACAGGTGGCGCTGTCGCCCTGGGCTGGGGTTGAACCATTGCTGTGTGCCGTGCCTCCTTTTTGTCTTCCCTCGGCAGCGGTATGGTGGGGCGGGGAACCCGCCGTGCTTGCTGGGAGAGGGGATAAAGGGGCCGGCCATCTTTGTCACGGGGTCGAGTCCCAGGCACCTTCAGCCTGAGGGCGGTGGTTCGTGTCGGTCCTCTAGGCGGCCTAGGCCTAGAGGACGTCCTGAGGTCGTGTTCCATCCCAGGCACCTTTAGCCTGGGGTGAGGTACTCGGATGGAGGTCTGGAGCTCAGTGCCCAACACTGAGTTCCGCGAGGGAAGGAGGTCCGAGGGAACCCAGGGATTGGGTAACCGAATCCGGAAGGCGTAATGGACCGACGGGAGATACTCACTTGAAGACCGGGTGCAGCAGATTGCCAGTGATGGGTGAGCCTCCCATCGGAGACCGCCTGGAAGGAACCCCCCCCGCTCAGAGACCTCAGCCCACTTTCAGGAAGGAAAGTGGAGAGTTCATTGTGTCTGGGCCTACTCACATCCACACCTCCTTGTTTGTTCTGTTCTTTGAGGGAGTCTAACTGATTGTGCTGTTCACTCGAGAAGAATAAAGGAGTGTTGGACTTTAATGGTGTGGGGCTCTTTTCTGGTGGACATTGTTCAAGGTAACTCCAGGTGCACAACACTGACCTGAAGGTAGAGAAAGAACTTTGCTTACACCGCACGGACACATGTGGTGAAGGCTTGGCGTGGTGACCCCGCTCTCTCCCCTCTGAGGTACCCCTAGACAAGAGAAAGACGAGCTGATGCAAAGAGGGGAGTGAGGAGGCCGCTACACAGGTATAGGTATATCAGGAAAATATAGCCACTAGATGGAGCTGGTGATCATAGACGATATCTATATTACAAACAATATGGCAATTTTCACCTGTGCAAATGCTTAAAGCGGAGCTTCACCCAAAAGGGGAAGCACCACTTGTCTGCCTCTTCCCCCCCTCCGCTGCCAAATTTGAGGGTGAGAGGAGAGCGGGTGCCACGGAGAAGTGAGACGGGGGTTTACCCCTCCTTCTCCCCCCTGCAGCTGGCCCAATCAGAAAGCACAGTGCAATTCGTGCCTGCCCAGTAGAAAACACTTATCCAAGATGGCAACGGCAGCCCCCGAGAGCCGATTCAAGAATCGGCTCGGTGAGGACACCACTGGATTCCTGGACAGGTACCGTAAGTACCCTAATAGTAAAAATCTGCAGCTACAGTATTTGTAGCTGCTGACTTTTAATTTATTTTGGGAGGGGGCGGAACTCCTCTTTAAGACATAGACCCCTAACAATCAAGAACAATACCCGTGCCTCTTGCATTTAGACAATATTGGCTCATCCCGAAGTTCATCTTTAAGAGGCACTCAAGAACCGTTGGGCATCACCAGAAACGACCCACATCTGTGCGATTTTGTTACAGTCAAAATATAAACCGCTTCCCCAGCGCGCGGAGTTAGTAAAGCGTGCGCCGAGTCCTTTTTTTTTTTTTGCTGGATCACATCGCCGATTATAATATCCTAAAGACAATGGTGAATAATTGGAGCCTAGCGGAGGCCCCGCGAAAAAGATTGACTAGACAGAATGCCCATTCGTTTTAATGGGCCACAGTAGCTGCTTCTCCATGATTATGTCGGCTTTATGAGCAAAGAAAATTATAAAATTTAATAGTTATTTTCACTCAAATTACCTCTGTTCTGGATGCCATCTGCTCTAAAGAAAATGTTAGACTTTGTAGGTAAACCCAATTTCTTGGCGTCATCATCATTATCATCTCATCTGATAAAAGAGTCAGCTGGAAAATGAAATTTTCTCCTCTTCTAAATGAAATGCCAAAAAATGTATTAAAAAGCCAATTCAGAAAAATATAGAAAGTCACCTCTTTTTTTTTATGTAATCATTTGAAAGACATCACATTAGTGTTCGGTTCAGAGCAACTAACCAAAATTGTTTCTGCTGAGGCAGCACAAACCATCTGAAACTTGAAATCAGACTTGAAAACCAGAAAGCTCCACTCTCCCAACCAGCCACTGTAGAATAGACATCAAGGCAGCTTTAGCCTGAGTCTCCGCCAAAGGCTTGGCACTGACGCATTTCGCCATGCCCATCAGGCTTTCAATGTGGGGTACTACCCATGACTTGGGGCGGGGATGAAGGCACTTCTTGCTTTAGTGTAGCACATTGAGACTTTTTTTAATTAACATCTTAACATGGCATCAGAATGAAGAAGACTACAGCAAATAATTATATCCTAGTGCCAACATGGCACCATATGTGTGGTAATAGCCCTGCCTACTTCCACCCAAACTACCAGGTGTCAGTGAGCTGCAAATGTGGCATTGGAAGGAGGGGCACAAGCTTAGGTAACTTTCATGGCCTAAGGACTAACGTTCGAAATGCGTAGACTGTTTTACAGCTGTATTTAATAAAGAAATACCATTTTGGATGCCATCCTGAGTGCCGACCATCCCTTTCCTTATTCTGGTACATTAGAGGTGTCAGCAGCCTCATGGTCTGAGCACCGGTTGGAGCTTTTATGTGGGAAGATTGTAGCGCCTATACACCAACTTTCACAAACACATTTCTGCATTTCTACAAATGTGTGAAAATCGCGCTAAAACGTGTGATGCACTTGTGGTGCTGTTATTTCTCAATGGCACCCCAAACGTGGGTAGCAGTTGTGCCTTTTTTTGCAAGTTTTCCAAGTGATACAAAATCTTGCAAAATCGTGAAATGCAAAATGCGTTTGCCCCATGTCCTGAATTTGGTACAAAATCTTCTTTAGCCTGTTTTTTGGAGTAGAGGGTAGCCCATTCAAATAAATGGTGATGCTCTAAAATATGTGTAGCGGGGTGTTCAATTTAAGGGTAGTGTTTGAGTGGTAATTAGGCTCAGACACATTGATTGTTAGGGTTAATGGACCATTTTTGTTAATGGGAGATAGTGTTGGTGCACAGTCCCCTGTGGCCTACGGGTGGCGCTGTCGCCATGGGCCAGGGTTGAACCACCAATCCAGGGCTGCACCTTTTTGTGTCCCCTCTCGGCAGTAGTATGGAGGGGCAGGGAACCTGCTGTGCCTGTCGGGAGAGGGTATAAAAGGGGGCGGACATCTTCCATTGGGGTTCATCCATGCCTAGGCACCTTCGGCCTGGGCGTGAGGAGGGTCGTCTCTGGGTGCCTTAGGCCCGGAGGTGGAGTTCCTGTTCCATCCCAGACACCTTTAGTCTGGGGTGAGGTACTATTTTGAAGGCCCGGGGCCCAGCAACCTTCGCCTGGGGTCCACTAGGGATCGAGGACTCCCAGGGTGCCGCCTTGCGAGGGGACCCGTATCTGAGATGAGGAGGCCAGGGAGGTAACCCTTTCCGAAGACCCAGCGCAGAGTCGTGGTGACAGTGAGGGCCTCTGGTAACTCTCCGGAGGGATGTTTTTCTCCTTGACATGGGCCAAATACTTTAAGAAGGAAGTTCATCAGCTCAGTGGCAGTGACCCTACTCGTTCAGGTCAGTGGCAGTGACCCTATATGTTCAGGTCAGTGGCAGTGACCCTACTCGCTTCAAGTCAGTGGCAGTGACTTCATAGGGCAAGGCCCTATTCACCAGGTCAGTGGCAGTGACCCTACGTTTCAAGTCAGTGGCAGTGACTTTATTCACCCGGTCTGTGGCAGAGACCAACCTCACGGTCTGTGGCAGAGATTGTGCGCCAAAGCTGTTTGAGAAACCTAAACAGTCTAAAGAGTTAAACTACGTTTGTGCCTGGACCTCCTCCACACCTAAGCTGTCCTGTGTCTTCGCTCCAACCTGTCTGCTCTCAAAGAGGCTGTCTATTATCCTGTGTGAAATAAATGTTGAGTTGGACTTTCAGCTAGTGTGGACATTCACATTCCTGGAGAAAACGAGGACTTGCATCTATTTAAAGTAGAGGTGAGATCATTCTTGGGAGGACTTTAACTCTGGCCGCAGACAAGGCCCAAAACTAACACCGCTCAACCTCTTTACTCAGGAGGGTACGGGCTTGTGGTGCAGTGTGCCTCTCTCTGCCTACGAGGAGCCTAATTAAATGCAGGTTGGAGAGAGGTGGGTGCGCTACATGTGGGGGCTCGAGTCCGGGATTTGTTTGCGGTTGGAAGTGTTGAAGAACCCATCCCAGAGTTGAACTTTATTCCCCAGTGAAGTTCCGTGGAGGTCGGCCATATTGAGATCTGCGCCACGAGGAGAACCCTGACTGCGTAGTTCGTGGGTGTGACAGAGAGAAAGCCTGCGAACGATGCAGGAGATGGGAGGGGTCTGGCCATGTGTGGAGTTGCACGTGGGGACTTTGGCGCAAAAAGGACAGTGCGCGATGGAACAGCGAATGGATAACATGGCTTCTCATGCCTCATGGGTTCCGGCTACTACTACCATGAAGATGACTTCATTTGCTGCTCCCTTAACGGATACGGGGATTCGGCTCAAGCCCCGAGGACGTTTTGCCCTCTACGTTTGCAAAGATGTGGAGGCCCTCGGAGTGATTTGTCCTGGCTGCTCAGGACTGGTGGTACGTGGCACATCTGAAGCCATTCGGGCGATGCAAGCTATGTAAGGAGTTCTTGTTTGAGGTGGAGCAACCTACAGAAAAGCCTCGGGCTTTCCACCTCAATTGCCTTCCGGGCGCCACCACTCTGGAAGGAGGAATCAGAGCTTACACAGCCACCCCTGCTCGCACTGTCGGGACTTCGGAGGAAGTCACAGATGAGATTGTTCCAGAGATTGAGAGACCGGAGGATGCTGCTTTGGTCACCACAGAGTCCTTTCTCCCACCCCCCAAGAGGAAGATCGGGTTTGTGAAATCTTCCCGCGGCCGTGGTGGAGCTACGCCCGAGCGCTTACTCGGAACGGATGCATCTGAAGGGAAAAGTCCCGGACGTCCTGGTTCAGCTACAAGCCGAGGTAATCCGGGGGAAGAGACTCTGTCCAAGGTCCCAAGTGTTGGGGATTCACATGCCCGTGAACTAGTCAAAGGGGGTGACTCGACCTCTACCAGGAGTTACCTGCCTGCGGAGGAATATGACACCTCCGACCTGGAGTCAATCTCCGATGCGGGAGATGACGCTGCAGTTGATGAACTGTTTGAACGGAAGGGATTGGATAAGATGCCCCTGTCCTCGTCCCGTAGAAACAGGGACTCACCCATGTCCATTGGGGATAGTACGCCCCGAGTGGAGGCCTCAAATCCTGAGGAGGGATCTGTCCCCTTGTCTGCCCTTCCACAGCCGAAGATTCCTGCATCAGCTGCTGAAATGGGACGGGTGTCACTGTGGGCCCCTATTTTTGGTCCTGAGGTAGTGAAAGTACCTCGACACCCGGATGCTATAGTTCTACCTGGTACGGGAGACTGTGCCACCATTGTCCAGATTGCAGAGGTTATTTAACCAGAAGGTAGCCAGCGAGTATGGATGGGAGTATCCGTACCTGTCTAAAGAACTTTTATTTGAGGTGGAGGCCTGCACACACCGGTGGTGCGCGGACTTTATATGGACACACATTAAAGTACCCCAGGCCCGCAGATACTTCTCATGTTCTCCTGCAGCTACTCAGAGGTATAAAGACTGTAAGGCTGCCTGGATGCTCGGTCGGCACATTTATGCGGACAAGGTGCTCATCTGCCGGAAAGATAAGGACAATGTCGAGTATCACATTGACACTTTCGATAAGCATTGGAAACCGCTGGTGTTGCCAGACCCACACTGTTACCTTTAAGAGACTAGACTCTTTTGTGTTGCTTTATTCTAGAGTGCATCCTCTGGAGCCCAGGAACTTTGCCCTAACAGAAGGGTATTCTACTCATTGGAGTTGCGGGAGCTGTTGTTTTTTTCTCCCCTCTCTCCCTACCGCAAAGATACAAGGACTTTGGGGTGTAGATAGTTCAGGGCCACGGTCAAGAAGAAGAGGATTGTCAAGCATCTGTGTCTTAATCACAGCACTACCACTAGGTGGCGGTGTTGTGCAATATTGCTTTGCAAAAATGTGATATATGCCGTTTTACTTTTGGAAGGAAGGGATTTTCCTCTAGGGGATAATCTGTTCATTCCAACGAGTGTCATTTTTAGTTGTGTGTTCTTTTCTTCCCCTGCTGGCAGACGTCCAACAAGGTTGCTAAAAATGGGGTGAACCTTATTAAATGTAAATATTTATTGAAGTATGTCATGTGACATTTGATGTTTTAATGTGCCCATGTGTGTTGCTCTTCTTTCTTTTCTATGTTTAACCCCCTTTCCCCATGTATAGGTTCCGGCACAAACAGGCAGTTTCTTTTTGTTTGCAAAAAATAGTTTTTTTTAGATAGTTTATGGATCGGGCCTATGCTGGCTCAGGCTTGAGAGGCATGGGTTTGCTCCAGACACTGGGGACCAGTGTCTATTTAGTGGGGGGAATGTGTAGCGGGGTGTTCAATTTAAGGGTAGTGTCTGAGTGGTAATTAGGCTCAGACACATTGATTGTTAGGGTTAATGGACCATTTTTGTTAATGGGAGACAGTGTTGGTGCACAGTTCCCTATGGCCTACGGGTGGCGCTTTCGCCATGGGCCAGGGTTGAACCACCAATCTAGGGCTGCGCCTTTTTGTGTCCCCTCTCGGCAGTAGTATGGCGGGGCGGGAACCTGCTGTGCCTGTCGGGAGAGGGTATACAAGGGGGCGTATAACCAAAGACACAAAAGACAGACAAAACCCAGGCTCAACTTACCAACCAATCAGCAACCAACCAAAATCACCTGTCTAATAGTGCGTTTAAAAACAGGGGTTTAGTTGGCCCCTGTTTTTAAACGCACTATTAGACAGGTGATTTTGGTTGGTTGCTGATTGGTTGGTAAGTTGAGCTTGGGTTTTGTCTGTCTTTTTGTGTTTTTGGTTATATGCGATTCGCCCACCCCAGTGCTCCTTGCTGTGAAGACCAGTCATAGATAAAGACAGTGACATTTTGTTTATACAAGGGGGCGGACATCTTCCATTGGGGTTCGTCCACGCCCAGGCACCTTCAGCCTGGGTGTGTGTGGTTAGTCCACGCCCAGGCACCTTCGGCCTGGGCGTGAGGAGGGTCGTCTCCGGGTGCCTTAGGCCCGGAGGTGGAGTTCCTGTTACATCCCAGACACCTTCAGTCTGAGGTGAGGTACTATTTTGAAGGCCCGGGGCCCAGCAACCTTCGGCTGGGGTTCACTAGGGATTTAGGACTCCCAGGGTGCCGCCTTGCAAGGGGACCCGTATCTGAGATGAGGAGGCCAGGGAGGTAACCCTTTCCGAAGAACCAGCGCAGAGTCGTGGTGACGGTGAGGGCCTCTGGTAACTCTCCGGAGGGATGTTTTTCTCCATGACATGGGCCAAATACTTTAAGAAGGAAGTTCATCAGGTCAGTGGCAGTGACCCTACTCGCTTCAGGTCAGTGGCAGTGACCCTAGATGTTCAGGTCAGTGGCAGTGACCCTACTCGCTTCAAGTCAGTGGCAGTGACTTCATAGGGCAAGGCCCTATTCACCAGGTCAGTGGCAGTGACACTACGTTTCAAGTCAGTGGCAGTGACTTTATTCACCCGGTCTGTGGCAGAGACCAACCTCACGGTCTGTGGCAGAGATTGTGCGCCAAAGCTGTTTGAGAAACCTAAACAGTCTAAAGAGTTAAACTACGTTTGTGCCTGGACCTCCTCCACACCTAAGTTGTCCTGTGTCTTCGCTCCAACCTGTCTGCTATCAAAGAGGCTGTTTATTATCCTGTGTGAAATAAATGTTGAGTTGGACTTTCAGCTAGTGTGGACATTCACATTCCTGGGGAAAACGATGACTCGCATCTATTTAAAGTAGAGGTGAGATCATTCTTGGGAGGACTTTAACTCTGGCCGCAGACAAGGCCCAAAACTAACACCGCTCAACCTCTTTACTCAGGAGGGTACGGGCTTGTGGTGCGGTGTGCCTCTCTCTACCTGCGAGGAGCCTAATTAAATGCAGGTTGGGGAGAGGTGGGTGCGCTACATATGCAAAAAAAAGCCCCAAAAACGCATCGTAGTAGCGTTCCTCAAGTGTGAACAGGGCCTTCATTTCTGGCAACAAAATACACGAAAAATATGCAAAAAACGTGCAAAATGTGTTTGGCCCATGTACAAAATTTGGTACACATGTTTTTTTTAGCACGGTTTTGGAGTGGAGGGAGGCCCATTCAAATAAAGATTTACACTTTGAAAAAAAGCCCCAAAAATGCAACATGGTAGCACCCATAAAATGTGAACAGGGCCTTAATGCCGCGTACACACGATCGTTTTTAATGTCATTTTCAAAAACAACGTTTTTCTCAACGTGATTTTTCTTGTTTCCTCTCAAGCCTGTCTTGTATACACACGTTCATTAAAAAAAACGCTTGAGCAAAGCGCAGTGACGTACAACACGTACGACGGCACTATAAAGGGGAAGTTCTGTTCGAATGGCGCCACCCTTCATGTTAGTAAACTTTGTTGAGCGACGATTCTCGCTTTTCAGCCTCGTGCTTTTCAGTCCGTTACAGCGTGACAAATGTGCTATCTCCATTACGAACGCTAGTTTTACCAGAACGAGCGCTCTCGTCTCATACTTGATTCTGAGCATGCACGTTTTTTTTCCCCTCGTAAAAGCATACACACTACCGTTTTTCACGTCGTAAAAAAAAACGACGTGAAAAACAACGTGAAAAAATAGAGCAGGTTCTCATTTTTTTTAGGCTATTTTTCACGTCGTTAAAAATGCTCTGGAGCCTACACACAATCGTTTTTAATGCCCAATTTAAAAAATGGCATTTTTAACTACGTGAAAAACGGTCGTGTGTACGCGGCATTTGTTTTTCTCTTAGGTCGTATTCTTGTTGTTTTTTGATACATTGTATATATTTTCATTTATTCAGGTTGGGCTCTGTGAGCTTTGGTGGACGTGGACCTCTGACAATTCCAGGATAAGTCCATCAATAAAATATGGGAAAAGGATGGAGGAGGAGATGGTAAAGACTGGTTGGAAAATGTGATGAGGGCAAGGTCCACTTCATGGTCATTGGTTATTCAATGGCCATACCCCCGGGAGAATGTAAGGGGCTATTGAAAGGTACGCTATATTGTGTTTTTAGTAACATAAAAGCATTGTTATAGGCCTAGCAAGTGGTTGTCACTTACCCTCTGTTGGTCATTTTTGGTTTTAGTACTTATTCTTCAGTCATCCACATGGAAAACAGAAAATTGGATCCTTACCTTAATTTTTCTTTCCTGGCATCAATCCATGGCAGCATACATGTGGTTACCCTTCCTACTTCCTCTCAAAGGATCAGGTGCGAGTGAGTTGCTGCAAACATTGCATTGGGAGGAGAGGCACATGCTTAGTTTATCTTCTAATGCCTTGTCCGATGGACTTTTTTCATCAGAAATTCCGATCGTGTGTGGGCCCCATCGGATTTTTTTCCGTCGGTGTTTAGAAATAGAACATGTTTAATTTTTTTCCGATGGAAAAAAAAAACAATAGGAAATTCCTATCGTCTGTGTGGAAAACCCACGCATTCTCAGAATCAAGTCAAAGCATGCTCGGAAGCATTGAAGTTGCTTTTTCTCGGCTTGTCGTAGTGTTGTACGTCACCGCGTTTTGGGCGGTCGGAATTTGGACTGACAGTGTGTAGGCAAGACTGATGGAAGACAGCTTGAACGTAATTCCGACGGAAAATTCCATCGGATTTTACCCCATCGGAAAATCCGATCGTGTGTACAGGGCATTAGGTTGTGTGCTTGTGTTTTGTTTGATGCATTGTATATATTTTCTTTATTCAGGTTGGGCCCCATGAGCTTTGGTGTACTTAGCCTGGCATTGTCAGAGGTCCATCAATGAATGGAGAAAGGATGGAGGAGAGGAGATGGAAAGGAGTGGTTGGAAAAAGTCATGGGGGGGGGGGGAGCAAGGTCCCCTTTATGGCCATTGGTTATTCAATAGCCATCCTCCTAGATTGTAAGCTCTAACGAGCAGGGCCCTCTGGTTCCTCCTGTATCCAATTGTATTGTAATTGTACTGTCTGCACTAATGTAGCAAAGCGCTGCGCTAACTGTTGGCGCTATATAAATCCTGCATAATAATAATACTCCTAGGAGAATTTAAAGCGGAGATCCACCCTAAAGTGGAACTTCCACTCATCATGGGGGGCACCCACTTCCAGGAATACACTCTGCTGGGACCTGCGAGCAGTACATTAGTCCCCCCCCCCCCTGTTGTGTTCTGAGAAACACTCGGCTCCCAGAACACAGCGGGGAACAGTGAGGACGGCGCAGCGCGACTCGCGCATGTGCAGTAAGGAACCGGGCAGTGAAGCCGCAACGCTTCACTTACTGATTCCCTCACCGATGATGGCGGTGGGGGCAGCTGAGAGACGATTCTGCTGCCGACGTCGCTGGACTCCAGCACAGGTAAGTGTCCATTTATTAAAAGTCAGTAGCTGAAGTATTTGTAGCGGCTGGCTTTTAATATGTTTTTTTTTTTACGGCGGAGCTCCGCTTTAAGGGGCCAGCGGCAGGTATGGTATATTGAGTCTTCATCAACATAAAAGCATTGTCAGGGGCCTAGCAAGTAATTATCACCCTGGGTTAGCCATTTTTGTTTTTTGTACTTATTCTTTAGTCATCCACATCCAATATTTTTCTTCTTAGGTTGTATGCTTGTGTTTTTTTGATACGTTGTATACATTTCCTTTTTTCAGGTTGGGCCCTATGAGCTTCGGTGGACCTCTGACAATGCCGGGATAAGTACTGTATATACTCGAGTATAAACCAAGTTTTTCAGCCCTTTTTATAGGGCTGAAAATAGCCCCCTCGGCTTATACTCGAGTCAGTGTACCTGAAGAAATCCAGGCGTCCATTTTTCAAAAGTTACGGCTTCCTCCTGGTTCCGTTCCGTGATAGGCGTTTGACACTGTGTTCCGCTACCGCCTATCACGGAGGTCCTCTTATCCTCGGACTTTCCCAGCAGACACTGTGTTCAGTGTTCCGCCTATCACGGACGTCCTCTTGTCCGAGGATGAATGAAGGTCCGTGATTGACGAAAACACTGAACACAGTGTCTGCTGGGAAACTGAGTTCAAGGATGAGAGGACCTCCGTGATAGGCGGTAGCGGAACACAGTGTCAAACGCCTATCACGGAACGGAACGGGACCAGGAGGAAGCCGCGACGTTTGAAAAATGGACACCCGCAAGAATACAGGTAAACTGACTCGGGCACAGTGAGGCTGCAATGGGCACAGTGAGGTTGGGTGCAGTGAGGTTGCAAATGGGCTCAGTGAGGTTGCAATGGGCACAGTGAGGTTGCAATGGGCACAGTGAGGTTGCAAATGGGCACAGTGAGGTTGCAAATGGGCACAGTGAGGTTGCAAATGGGCACAGTGAGGTTGCAATGGGCACAGTGAGGTTGCAATGGGCACAGTGAGGTTGCAACGGGCACAGTGAGGTTTCAAATGGGCACAGAGAGGTTGCAAATGGGCACATTGAGGTTGCAAATGGGCATTGTTGACCCTCTTTTCTGCTTACAGTAGCTGCTGCATTCTCACCCTAGGCTTATACTCGAGTCAATAAGTTTTCCCATTTTTTTGTGGTAAAATTAGGGCCTCGGCTTATACTCCGGTGGGCTTATACTCGAGTATATGCGGTACGTCAATAAAATATGGGAAAAGGATGGAGGAGGAGGAGATGGTAAGGAGTGGTTGGAAAAAGTAATGAGGGGCAAGGTCCCCTTTATGGCCATTGGTTAGTCAATGACCATACCCCCAGGAGAATTTAAGGGGCCATTGGCAGGTACAGTATATTGGGTCTTTAGCAACATATAACAGCATTGTCAGGTGCCTGGCAAGTGGTAATACCCTGTGTTGGTCATTTTTAATTTTTGTACTTATTCTCCAGTCACCCACATGGAAATTGGAAAATTGGATCCTTACCTTCATTTGTCTTTCCTGGCATCAATCCATGGCAGCATTCATGTGGTAGTTACCCTTCCTACTTCGACTCAAAGGATCAGGTGTGAGTGAGTTGCTGCAAACATGACATTGGGAGGAGAGGCACATGCTTAGTTTATCTTTTTAGGTTGTATGCTTGTGTTTTGTATAATACATCGTATATATATTTCCTTTGGTCAGGTTGGGCCCTATGAGCTTTGGCGGACCTCTGACAATGCCAGGATAAGTACGTCAATGAATGGAGAAAGGATGGAGGAGGAGGAGATAGTAAGGAGTAGTTGGAAAAAGTCATGGCGGCAAGGTCTCCTTCTTGGCCATTGGTTATTGAATGGAGAATTTAAGGGGCCAGTGGCAGGTACGATTTATTGGGTCTTAATTGACATAAAAGCATTGTCAAGGGCCTTTTTTTTTTTGCCATTTGCTTTATTCTTGTCTTAATTTATTTTACTTTTTAGGCCTCATGCCCACGGACGTTTTTACAGCCGCGTTTTTGAGCGTTTTTTACAGCTTAAAAACGCCTGTCCATGTTAGTCTATAGCTTCATGCCCACCTAGACGTTTTTGAGCTGCAAATAGCATAGGCGTTTTTAAGCTGTAAAAAAAAAAAACAGGACCAGTGCGTTCCTCAGCATCGGCGTTAGGCATAAAAAAACGCGAAGCGTCAAAAAACGCTAAAAACTAGAGCTCCGACGTTTTTTTTTTTCGAAAATTATAAAAAAAAAAATTATACAATAACATGGACAGGCGTTTTTAAGCTGTAAAAAACGCGGCTGTAAAAACGTCCGTGGGCATGAGGCCTTAATGTTTATTTTTATTTTTTTATTTTATTTTTTATTTGCTTATTATCTGTCTATTTTGCAATTTCAGTTATTTAACCCTTTCCATACAGGGCTTTTTATACCACTTCAATACCGGGCCTATTCTGGCACTTCTCTCCTACATGTACAAATCATCATTCTTTTGCTAGAAAATTACTCAGAACCCCCAAACATTATATATGTTTTTTTTAGCAGACACCCTAGGGAATAAAATTACAGTCGTTGCAACTTTTTATCTTGCACAATATTTGCGCAATAATTATTCAAACGCCTTTTTGGGGGGAAAAAATGGTTTCATGAATTAAAAAATAACAAAACAGTAAAGTTAGCCCGATTTTTTTGTAAAATATAAAAGCTTATGTTACGCCGAGTAAAAAGATACCTAACATGTTACGCTTTAAAATTGCGCACACTCATGGAATGGCGCCAAACGTCAGTACTTAAAAATCTCCATAGGCGGCGACGCTTTGAAAATTTTTACAGGTTACCAGGTTAGAGTTACAGAGGAGGTCTAGTGCTAGAATTGTTGCACGCGCTTTAACGCATGCAGCGGTACCTCACATGTGTGGTTTGAATGGCGTTTACATATGCGGGCGGGACTTACGTGTGTGTTCGCTTCTAAGCGTGAGCTTTTGGGGACAGGGGCGTTTTAAAAAAATATATATATATATTATTTTTTTTATTTTACTTTTACTTTTTTTTTTTTTACACTTCTTTTTTTTATCACTTTTATTCCTATTACAAGGAATGTAAACATCCCTTGTAATAGGAATGTGTGTGACAGGTCCTCTTTATGGAGAGATGCGGGGTCAATAAGACCCCACATCTCTCCTCCAGGCTGGAAAGCATGAGATCAGTGAATTTTTTTTCACCGATCTCATACTTACAGCCGCAATGGCGGCTTTGTTTACATTTGAGGACCCGGGCGTGACGTCATCACATCGCGCCCGGGCCTCCGACGATCATAGAGATGACTGGTGACCATCTGGTCACCAGTCATCTCTATGCTCATCACGTGACCCACCACTGGCGCCGACGATTCTCTCCGGGTCCCCGATCGCGCCCGGAGAAGCACCGGATGGCGGCAGGAGGGGGGGATGTCCCCTCCCGCCGCCTATAAGAACGATCAAGCGGTGGAACCGCCGCTATGATCGTTCTTATTGTGCGCAGGATTGCCGGCTGAAAAAAAGGATATCTGAATGATGCCTCTAGCTGCAGGTATCATTCAGATATCCCCCCACAAACCCAGGACGTCATATGACGTCCACCCGGAGGGAGAGAGGGTTCCTGTCGGCGTCATTCTGCTATGGCCCGGTAATGAAGGGGTTAATACCTTCCACACATAGTCCAGCAGCCCCCTCAATATAGCTCACCATCCATCTACACAAGAGAAAAAGTAATGACTTTGATCACAAAAAAAAAAAAAAATTAGGGCAAAATGTGCAATCCACTTAGGCAACCCAAACGCAGCTAGCAGATGCTCGTTTTGCCGCACGTTTTGTTGTGCAACAAAAGCACCAAAACGCATGGCGCTCCACGCTCGAGAAGGTGCTGGAGCTTTTTTTGATGCACTTGTGATGCATAGGGCAGCCCATTCAAGTGAATGGTCTACCCTTTGAGTGACATGCAGAAATGTGCTAAAATTAGGCATGCACCGATAATTATCGACCGCCAAAAATTACCTGCTGAAAATAGGGTTATAAGCATTTTGCCAGTAAGGTGTCGATAATGGTACGTCCTGTTGAGTTTTAATACAAAAATGCCCCCATTGACTGCAATGCAAAATTGCTTCCCATTGACTTCAATGCAAAAACGTCCATTATTGACTGCAATGCAAAAAACGCCTCCCATTGTCTTCAAAGCAAAAACGCTACCTATTGACTGCAATGCAAAATCGCATCCCATTGACTTTAATCCAAAAAAAAAAACTTCCCTATTGACTGCATAGCAAAATTGCATCCCATTGACGTCAATACAAAAACATCCCCTGTTGACTGCAATGCAAAACCACGTCCCATTGACTTCAATGCAAAAACGCACTCTATTAAAGTGGTTGTAAACCCGTTACAACCACTTTTACCTACAGGTAAGCCTAGATTAAGGCTTACCTGTAGGTGCTCAAAATATCTCCCAAACCTCCACGGTTTAGGAGATGTTTACAAATGAGACGGGCGCCGATGTCTATGGCGCATGAACCGTAGTCAACGGCGCAGGCGCACTTTAGAAACCTTTAGAAACGACGAGCGTGCCGTTTCTAAAGGAGATTGTGCCGTGACTGGCGGCTGCCCCGCGCATGCGCGGCCAATCACAGCGCCAGAGCCGCGATACCCGGAAGGAAGGTGGACGCTTCGTGGAAGTGGGGACAGCTGTGACATCGCAGGCTTCGGTTTCAGGTAAGTGACACATAATGGTCTACTATACGATGCATAATAGCCCATTATGCTTTACCTTTGTAGGGAAACAAAGAGGAAGTAAAACCCATCAGGGTTTACTTCCTCTTTAACTGCAATGCAAAATCGTATCCCATTGACTTTAATGCAAAAACGCCCCCTATGCAAAATTGTGTCCCAATGACTTCAATGCAAAAAATGCCCCCTATTGACTGCAATGCAAGATTGTGTCCCATTCACTTCAATGCAAAAATGTCCCTCATTGACCGTAATGCAAAATTGCGTCCCATTGACTTCAATGCAAACACGCCCCCTATTGACTGCAATGCAAAAACACATGCCATTGACTTCGGTGCAAATTGCCCCTTATTGACTTTAATGCCAAATTGCGTCCCATTGACTTCAATGTAAAAACTCCAGCTACATTAATTAAATTACTTTTTTTTTTTAACTGTCCGTTTCAGTTTTTGGCCAAGTGCATCCTGAATTTTCAGTTTTGGCTTTGGCACCAGAATTTTAATTTTGGTGCACCACTAGCTAAAAACCCAACAAAAAAGCAGAAACGCGCAATTCCTGCTATGCAAAGTGTGAACGGGGCCTAAAAAAATAAATTAAAAAAAAGAAGAAAAGGGAGCTCACATTCCGATGTCAGGTTCCTGGCAATCTCTATCTCGACCGGAGCGACCAGAAGAAAAAGAAAATGAATTTCTCATGCCTCGTACACACGATCGGGTTTCCCGGCGGTCGTAAGTCCGCCGGGAAAACCGAGGGGAAAACCGAGAACCTGCTCGGTTGCTTTTCCCCGTGTACACACTAGACATGTGCAATTCGTTTAGTTACGAATTCGTTATTCGTCAAAATTCCTTATATTCGTTGATTCGTAAACGTACGAATAAACGGACGGTTTGATAAAATTACAGACGAACAACGAATTATCGAAAAGAACGAATATGGAAAACAACGAAAATACGAATTTAGTAAATTTGAAACAGCCATAATATGAAAAAGTAAAAAACGAAAACATAAAAACAACGAAAATATCGAACAAAGATCAAAAAAATAACGAAAATCAAAATGAACAAAAAAACGCGAAATTACGAATATTCGGAAAACGTAAAACAAAACAACGAAAATAACGAACAAAGATCAAAAAATAACGAAAATCAAAATGAACGCAAAAAAAATTACGAATCTTCGAAAAACGGAAATCAAAACAATGAAAATTCGAAAAAACTTAAATTCTATTTCGTTAGTTCCGAATTAGTTCTGGACGTTGGCCAATAAGCTTGTCCCTTCCCCTGAAGAGGTTGTCCCTTCCCCTGAAGAGGTTGTCCCTTCCCCTGAAGAGGTTTGCCCTTCCCCCAATGAGCTTGTTTCTTATTCCCTTGTGTGTTTTTCTGTGTTAGACTGCAGTGCATTCCATCCAGAGTCCAGATAGGGTGTGGTTGGGTAGGTTGGACTTGTGAGTAAAGTTGTGACTTGTGAGAGAGAAATTCTTTGTTTCTTAACCACTTAAGCCCCGGACCATTTGGTAGCTAAAGGACCAGAGGCGTTTTCAGAATTTTGCACTGCGCTGCTTTAACTGTAAATTGTGCGGACATGCAATGTTGTACCCAAACAAAATTTGCGTCCTTTTCTTACCACAAATAGAGCTTTCTTTTAATGGTATTTGATTGCCTCTGCGATTTTTATTTTTTGCGATATAAACGGAAAAAGACCGAAAATTTTGAAAAAAATGATATTTTCTACTTTTTGTTATAAGAAAAATCGAATAAACTCAATTTTAGTCATACATTTAGGCCAAAATGTATTCAGCCACATGTCTTTAGTAAAAAAAATGTCAATAAGCGTATATTTATTGGTTTGCGCAAAAGTTATAGCGTCTACAAACTAGGGTACATTTTCTGGAATTTACACAGCTTTAAATTTATGACTGCCCCAAAATACATTCTGCTGCTTCTCCTGAGTACGGGGATACCACATGTGTGGGACTTTTTGGGAGCCTAGCCGCGTACGGGACCCCAAAACCAAGCACCGCCTTCAAGGTTTCTAAGGGCATAAATTTTTGATTTCACTCCTCACTACCTATCACAGTTTTGAAGGCCATAAAATGCCAAGATAGCACAAAACCCCCCAAAATGACCCCATTTTGGAATATAGACACCCCAAGGAAATTGCTGAGAGGCATGTTGAGCCCATTGAATATTTTTTTTTTTTGTCCCAAGTGATTGAATAATGACAAAAAGAAAAAAAAAAATGTACAAAAAGTTGTCACTAAATGATATATTGCTCAAACATGCCATGGTTATATGTGGAATTGCACCCCAGAATACATTTGGCTGCTTCTCCTGAGTACGGTGATACCACATGTGTGGGACTTTTTGAGAGCCTAGCCGCGTACGGGCCCCCGAAAACCAAGCACCGCCTTCGGGATTTCTAATGCCGCGTACACACGATCGTGATTCACGGCGGTGAAAACACCGCCGTGAATCACGACATGAAATTAAATGAAAAACGAGGGAACGGCATTTTCCCCCCCACACACGACCGTTTTTCCCGTCATTTTTTTCTTTGTCGAGAAAAACGACCGTCTGTGGGCTCCGCGGCAGTGTCTCCCTATGGGAAAACTGCCACGGAAAAAAATGATGGAAAAAACGATGAGAAAATTTAGAACATGTTCTAATTTTTCTCGTCGTTTTTCCTGCCGTTTTTCTCAACGAGAAAAACGGCATAAAGCCCACAGACGATCGTTTTTCTCGGCGAAAAAAAAAATGTCATTTTTCCCGACGGGAAAAATGATCGTGTGTACGCGGCATAAGGGCACAAATTTTTGATTTCACTCCTCACTACCTATCACAGTTTTGAAGGCCATAAAATGCCAAGATAGCCCAAAACCCCCACAAATGACCCCATTTTGGAAAGTAGACACCCCAAGCTCTCATTTGTTTTTGAAAATGAAGAAAGACATATATATATATTTTTTCTTTTTTCAATTTTTAAAACTTTGTGACAAAAAGCGAGATCTGCAAAATACTCAACATACCTCTCAGCAAATAGCTTGGGGTGTCTACTTTCCAAAATGGGGTCATTTGGGGGGGTTTTGTGCCATCTGGGCATTCCATGGCCTCTGAAACTGTGATAGGCAGTGAGGAGTGAAATCAAAAATTTACACCCATAGAAATCCTGAAGGCGGTGCTTGGTTTTCGGGGTCCTGTACGCGGCTAGGCTCCCAAAATGTCTCACACATGTGGTATCCCCGTACTCAGGAGAAGCAACAGAATGTATTTTGGGGTGCAATTCCACATATAACCATGGCATGTTTGAGCAATATATAATTTAGTGACAACTTTTTGTACATTTTTTTTTTTCTTTTTGTCATTATTCAATCACTTGGGACAAAAAAAAAAATATTCAATGGGCTCAACATGCCTCTCAGAAAATAGCTTTGAGGTGTCTACTTTCCAAAATGGGGTCATTTGGGGGGGGTTTTGAACTGTCCTGGCATTTTATGCACAACATTAGGTAGCTTATGTCACACATCATCCACTCTTCTAACCACTTGAAGACAAAGCCCTTTCTGATACTTTTTGTTTACATGAAAACATATTTTTTTTTGCAAGAAAATTATGTTGAACACCCAAACATTATATATATTTTTAAAGCAAAGGCCCTACAGATTAAAATAGTGGGTGTTGCATTTTTTTTTCCACACAGTATTTGCGCAGCGATTTTTCAAACACATTTTTTGGGGGAAAAACACACTTTTTTTATTTTTAATGCACTAAAAAACACTATATTGCCCAAATGTTTGATGAAATAAAAAAGATGATCTTAGGCCGAGTACATGGATACCAAACACGACATGCTTTAAAATTGCGCACAAACGCGCAGCGGCGAGAAACTACATTCATTTTTAAAAGCATTTAAAAGCCTTTACCGGTTACCACGTTAGATTTACAGAGGAGGTCTACTGCTAAAATTACTGCCCTCGATCTGACCTTCGCGGTGATACCTCACATGCATGATGCAATTGCTGTTTACATATGACGCTAGACCGACGCTTGCGTTCGCCTTTGCGCAAGAGCAGGGGGGGACAGCGGTGCTTTTTTTTTTTTTTATTATTTATTTTGCTTTTTTATTTTATTTTTAAACTGTTCCTTCCATCTTTTTTTTTTTATCATTTTTATTGTTATCTCAGGGAATATAAATATCCCCTATGATAGCAATAAGTAGTGACAGGTACTCTTTTTTTGAAAAAAAATGGGGGGTTAGACCCTAGATCTTTCCTTTGCCCTCAAAGCATCTGACCACACTAAGATCGGTGTGATAAAATGCTTTCCCAATTTCCCAATGGCGCTGTTTATATCCGGGGGGGGGGCATTCCCTCCCACTGCTTGTAAAAGCAGTCTAGAGGCTAATTATCTGCTAGAATTGCTTTTACATGAAAGCCGGCCACTGGCTGAAAAGAATGATACCAAGATGATACCTAAACCTGCAGGCATCATTCTGGTATAAACATTCAAAGTCCAGCAACATACCAGTACGTTGCTGGTCCTTGTTGGACATGTATTGTAATCTTTTTTTTCATGCAGCCTGTTGGCTGAACGAAAAAAAGAGATTGATCGGTGGGTATGCCCACCATTAGAATACAGCCCTTCATCCACCCACTTCTAATGATGGGCATATATGCCGAAGCATGGGGGCATCCTCCCGCAAAAAAGTTATGCCGCGTACACACGGTCGGACTTTTCCACGGGGAAGCCTTTGTCGAAATTTCAACCGTATGTATGCAGCATAAAAGGTTATGCCGCGTACACACGGTCGAACTTTTCCACGGGCAAGCCTCCGTCAGAATTTCGACCGTATATACGCGGCATTAGGAGCAAAATCGCTCCTCCGCCCCTGCTGCCCCCATGCATCGGCATATATGCTCTTTTTTTTTTCGGGGGGGGTGAAATCACCTCCTACAGCGTTGGAGTCACGGCTTTATGTATCGTGGGAGCAAACGCTGTTGCTGTCAAGATAAATAAATCCGCGATGCAACTGAATGGCGTACCTGCTAAGCAAATGATGGTTAACATTAAAACAAAGTAACATTACAGTACAACAGTAAGACCTTACCATACCATACCTGCAAAGCAAATACCAAAACAAAACCTGGTAAAAAATAAAACATTTTTTTAACGCAACCTGTGCCTAAAATATATATATGCCGAAGCATGGGGGCATCCTCCCGCAAAAAAGTTATGCCGCGTACACACGGTCGGACTTTTCCACGGGCAAGCCTTTGTCGAAATTTCGACCGTATGTACGCGGCATAAAAGGTTATGCCGCGTACACATGGTCAAACTTTTCCACGGGCAAGCCTCCGTCGGAATTTCGACCGTATATACGCGGCATTAGGAGCAAAATCGCTCCTCCGCCCCTGCTGCCCCCATGCTTCGGCATATATGCTCTTTTTTTTTACCTGTGGTGGTGAAATCACCTCCTACAGCACTGGAGTCACGGCTTTATGTATCGTGGGAGCAAACACTGTTGCTGTCAAGATAAATAATTCCGCGCCGCAGTTGAATGGCGCACCTGAAAACAAAAAATTACATACCTGAAAAGCAAGCATGATAAAACATTGCAGAATGGAATACAGTAAAAAAGAGCAGAACAATAGAGAGAAAATAGAGAGAGAGAGAACAATAAAACGACAACTATTTTTGTTTTTTTTCTTTTATATTTTTTTTAGTGTTTTTGTTTTTTATGTTTTTTTTTTCTTTTTTACACTTTTTTTTTGTAACTTTAACAACTGTAATGGTTCGGGTCTCTCAAAATGTAATGGCATCTTGGGAGACCCTGTGTAAGTGTGTCCTTGTCTGTGAAATGCTGTACCCTACGCTAAAACTTCACTTTTGAGTGGTAGCGTTCAAAACATTCACCTTGGCAAAGACCAGGCTTGTCAGGGCAGAGTGGACAAAAAACACGGTGTCACGCCTAAATCCGCGCTTGCTACAGACACAACATCTTTTTTGGGGGGCTCGTTGGGTAGGGGTACTCTCGAGGGCATACGGATAATGCCTCTCATGCAGCCGGCTTACTGCATTTGGTTGGGGATGGTGAGGTGCAGAACCGCCTGGATACAGGAGTTCTGTGACTATCTCATTCTGGAATTTTAGAAGAGATAACGTCCCGCCTGAAGCTCTGTATAGCACATGAGCGTTCAGCAAAGCCAATTGGAATAATGATAGAGACACTTTTTTGTACCAGCGTCTCGCCTTACGGTCAATTAGATACGGCGCCAACAACTGGTCGTTGAGGTCCACCCCTCCCATATTTTTGTTATATTCGTGGACACAGAGGAGTTTCTCCACAACACCAGTCGCCGTACGAATTTGGACTGTCATGTCTGCGTGAAGGGAGGTAAGAAGGAAAACATTCTTATTGTCCCTCCACTTCATAGCGAGCAAGTTATTACACTTCAAGCAGGCTCTCTCCCCCAGCCTAAGACGGGCATCTACAAGCCTCTGGGGAAAGCCCCGGCGATTAGGTCGCACGGTGCCACATGCTCCAATCTGATGATCAAACAAGTGACTAAACAGTGGCACGCTCGTGTAATAATTGTCCACATACAAGTGGTACCCCTTTCCGAATAAGGGTGACACCAATTTCCACACTATCTTGCCAGCGCTCCCTATGTAATCCGGGCAGTTGAAAGGCTCAACCTGACTATCTTTTCCCTCATAAACCATAAAGCTCCATACATAGCCTGTTGCCCTGTCACAGCACTTATAGAGCTTGACCCTGTATCTGGCACGCTTGCTGGGAAGGTACTGCTTGAAAGCCAAGCGGCCAGAAAATTTAATCAGGGACTCACCAACGCAGACAGCTTGATCGGGAATAAACAAGGCTGCAAAACGTTCGTTGAAGTGGTTTATGAGGGGCCGAATTTTATAGAGCCGGTCGTATTCAGGGTCCCCAGGTGGACGACAAAGTTCATTGTCGTTGAAGTGCATGAACCGCAAAATCTGCTCGTATCGTTTCCTGGGCATGGAGGCAGAGAACACGGGCATGTGGTCAATTAGGTGCGTGGACCAATAAGCACGCAATGACGGGAATTTATGTGTGCCCATGTTGAGGGAAAGGCCCAGAAAGGTCTTAAATTCGGAAACCGTAATTGGTTTCCAATCTTTGGCAATGGAAGGCAACTGGGGATTAGCGGCGATGAATTGACCAGCATATAAATTACTCTGGTCCACAATAGATCTATAGAGATCTTCCGTGAAAAACAGCGAATAATAGTCAATTGGCATAAAATCAGCTGTTTCCACCTGAATACCGGGTTGGGCAGTGAATGGGGGAAGTCCGGGTTCTGCAGAAGTGGTGGGGACCCAATCAGGATAGGCAAATTCTGCAGGAAGAGCACTATGGGCACGACGGGCCTGCCTTTGTCTTCTTATTGGTGGCAGCGGGACACTACTTGTGCTTGCCACCTCGCCAGCTTGAACTGCACTTATGGGACTCACCACGTCACCAAGTGATACTGCAGTGCTGGATGTATGCCCAGGCTGTACTAGGCCGCTGGTGCTTGCCAATTCACCAGAAGGAATAGCGGCGCTAGTACTACTCTGCTCCATGATACGAGAGCCCTGTGGTTCTTGCTCCTCAACAACCTCAGAAGATCGGGATCGGGTACGCCTGACCTTAGCAGGGACCTCAACTTCGTCGTCAGAGCTATCTGACGTGGGGCCGCTGACGTCACTGTCTTCTACGGGAAGATATTCTGAGCCTGAATCTGACAGATGCGTGTACTCCTCTTCACTATCCGTCATGCTCAGAATCTCGTAGGCCTCTTTACTAGTGTACCTTCGTCTTGCCATTTTGGGCTCTAAATTTAGGGGTACACTAGTAAGATTCACAGGAAAAAAGCACCCGACTGTCGTCAGCAAATATATCAAACGCTACAAAAAAACTGTTAGCGGTCGCAGGGATCAGGACTGTCTCTGCGAACGCTGCAGTTATGTGTTTTGTGTTTGGTAAGTGACAGTGATCGATCGATACTGCACTTGGGTGGGGTGGGCTGGGCTGGGCTGGGCGGAGGGGCTAAACGCAGGTGCTAGCAGGTATCTGGGCTGATCCCGCTAACACTGCGTTTTTGGGAACCCTAAACCGCTGGGGACGCTAGTATAGATCTGATCAGATCAGATATTGATCTGATCAGATACTATACCACTAAGGGAGGTGTATGCTTTGCGCGTGGGTGTTAGCGTTACTGGCACTAACCTAACGCTGCCTGGGGCGACGTAGACCCTCTATGGCGCTAAAACCTAATTGATCTCACCCGCCGGGCGATCAGGGGGTTAAACCTTTATTGGGTTATATACGGCGGGTGCCCTGATGCTATAAAAAGCAAACTAACCAACCAGCGTCACCCGTAACCTTTATATGGTGATCACTGGTGAAAGGGTTAACTAGGGGCAATCAGGGGGTTAAAACCTTTATTAGGTTAAATATGGGGGTACCCGACGCTATATAAAAACCTGACGGGTTACCTAAATAACTAAATAACTAACTGGGTAACCAGTGTCACCAGTGACGCTTATACGGTGATCACTGGAGAAAGGGTTAACTCTAGGGGCAATCAGGGGGTTAAAATAATATATGGGGGTACCTGACGCTCTAAAAACCTGCGGCGAAACTAAAAATAAATAACTGGCTATCTAGGGCACCACCGGCACTAAATACAGCGATCGAAAATACGATCGCTTAGTGACGCTGGCGTTAGGGGGTGAAAGGGTTACCTGGGGGGCGATCAAGGGGTTAAACCTTTATCAGGGGGGGTTAGGGGGCTACCCTGGACCTAAACCTAACTGCCCTGCAACTTTTTATTATCACAGATGACACTAAATGCAGTGATCAGTAAAATAAATGATCACTGCAATCAGTGACACTGTGATTGGGGGCTGGGGGGTGACCTGGGGGGTGATCTGGGGGTGACTGGGGGGTGAAATGTGTGCCTATGTGTACCTAAGTGTCAGTGGACTGTTGGTGCACTAACCTGCTTCCTCTCTCCTCGGCGCCGGAATCGAAAAGACCGCCGCGAGGGAGATGACATCACTTCCTCCTGCCTGTGTTTACATCACATGGCGGAGGAAGCATTTTCATTGGCCGGGAGCGATCGCGAGGGGGTGGCCGAAATCGAATGGTCACCCCCTCATCTCTGATCGCTCCCCAACGATAAACGGCCGCTCACTGTATAGGAGGGGGTCCGATCGGACCCCCCAACTGTACAAAGGCGATCACCTACACTGTACGTGATTGTGCCTGTCGGTGCCATTCTGCCGACGTATATATACAGTGAGCGGTCGTTAAGTGGTTAAGCATACTCTGTCTAGAATCTAATTTCTATATTTGTAATATCTCTGACATATTTTTGTTTTCTCCTATTCTGACACATTATGTAAAATTCCGAATTATGTCCCGATTACTAATCTACGAAAACAATGATACGAAAGTACGAATAAATGAGCCGGTCAATCTCACGAAAGTACGAATTACAAAATTACGACGAGTAGTGTTTCGAATAAACAGAAAATGTATTCTAACGAAAGTACGAATGTAATTAAATCTACAAAAGTATGATTTTCCAATCACCGGAAATTAGACACGAAAATACGAATCATTGCAAATCAACGAAAATATAGTTCTTACGAAAATACGAACGCGGCCGAATATAAAATATAACGTAAATACGAATTTCGAATCAACGAAAATTAGACTAACGGAAAAACGAATCAACAGAAAAATAACCCTTACTGAAATACGAAAGAGACCGAATACGATAACCCACGTCTTACGAAATTACGAATCGTTACGAATCAACGGAAACGAACAGAAACAAAACAAAACAAAACAAGTTTTTATGTTGTGCACATGTCTAGTACACACGGCCGGTTTTCCCGACAGGAAAACTGCCATGACAGCTTTGGTCGTGAAAACCGTCCGTCTGTATGCTCCACTGCAGTGTTTCCCATAGGAAAACTGCCGAGCAAAAAAATGCCGAGAATCGCGGCGGGAAAAGATAGAACAAGTTCTAATTTTTTTGCTTGCAGTTTTCCTGTCGGGAAAACTGCTATGGAGCATACACATGTCCGGTTTTCCCGACCAAAAGCAAACATGGCAGTTTTCCCGTCGTGTGTACGCGGCACAGATGAAGAGCGCGGCTTATAAATCCGAGAGCCGAACTCGTCCGTCTCACCACCTGTGCTGAGAACCGAGCCGGCGGCCATTTCTGTCACAGAATCTGATAACATTTCCTCTCCATAACTTAGAAGAGTCGCCCTTGTTTCATAAAGAGCCAACCTTGCAACAATCCTGTTAATCACACTTCCAGCGGGCGAGAGGAGGAAGAAATAAAAAGTACACCGCGTTCTACCTGCGCGGGATCCTAATGAGCCGACTGCGGCAATCCTTCACGTAGCCTTCAGCCATCACAGTGGAGGACCTGTCAGGAGATTCTCACCTTCTGCGGGTTCTTACCGGAGTCTTCTATCTCCGCGCCCTGCAGAGGGAGGTCGGGATTGATCTGGAAAGACAGGCGATGAGGCTTGGTGATACAGCCGGGGTCCTGGACCAGGCGCGGGGCCTGAAAATGGAGATTTAGGAAACCGATGTGACACTGATGTCAACAGGAACGTTCTCTATAAAGGCAAAACATAGGTGTGATCTCCTTTACTGCTCATGAGATTTGTCGCTCTTTGTTCCACCATGAATGGCTGTAATCGCACACAGCTCAGCTAGAGAGAATGATTATAAGGGCCCATCCACACCGGCAACGCAGTGGCATGCATTTTTTTATTGTGTTTTTGCTGTTCATTTTTCCTATATTTGCATTTCCTTTGAGGTCACTTCTGTCTTCTTTTGGCTTTTTTTGTGCACAACGCTATGTTGTGGTGCATTTTTCATACATTTACTGTACATGCATTTGGTTCAAAATCCCAACCAGGACACCACCTACCTGGAGTTTTCATGTTCTCCCTGTGTCTGCGTGGGTTTCCTCCGGGTGCTGCGGTTTCCTCCCACACTCCAAAGACGTGCTGGTAGGTTAATTGGCTCCTGTCTAATTTGGCCACAGTATGTGTATTGCTAAACGTGTGCAAACAGCGCTTGCCAATATCACATAAATATACAGTATGTAAAAAAGTGTACAATGTGAACTGTTATACTTGGTGCAAACAAATTGTGCATACCGGTATATGTACGTGTAGCAACCAGACCCCAACCTTTGGCTCACCTGTGGGAAAAGGGGCACACCAATGCCACATGCCCGTACCCTCCTGTGTGAAGAGGTTGAGCGGTGTAATGTAACTGGGTCTTTATGATCAGGTTCTCCAGAGAATGGTTCCCGTCTTCACTGCAATAAAAACAAGTCTCTATTCCCCAATAACTCCAAGGTCCACACCGATTGCAACTCCAACATAGAGTTTATTTTCTCATATGCATAGTCATTAGATAGAAAAGAATGGATGGAGAACAGGACAGCAAGAGGAGTTGGAGTAGGTCCAGGCACAAGCGAATACATGTTCACTACCTGTATCTTCAAGTAGGCTTAGCTCACCCGGATAGTCTCTCATTAGAGTGGATCCTAGCAGCCGGAGTGATGCTCGAATTAGATAACACACACAGTCTTTACACAAACTGTTACGGGTGAATTTAGTCCTCTGCCACAGATCTGGTGAATTTGGGTCTCTGCCACCGACCTGCTGAACTTTGCTTCTGGTATTAGGCCTCTTTCAGGGAGATGACATCCCTCCAGAGAGTTACCGGGCCCCTTCCTTCACTGTGATCTCTCACCAGTCCCTCGGAACAGTCCTCCCCCGGCCTCCTCTTCCAGATACGGGTCTCCTCGCAAGGCAGCACCCTGGGATTCCTCCTCCCTCCATGGGCTCCAGCCGAAGGTGCTGGACCCAAGGCCTTCAGTTGCAGCCCCAGGGCTAAAGGTGCCTGGGACTGATCCGCCAGTGTACTGGGCCAGGAACTCCACCCCAGGGCTAAAGCTGCCTGGGGTGGCCCACAAACAGAACAACACGCTCCCCGGGGTCGGCCCCCCGGGAACTCACCCCTACAGACAGGGTCTGCCCCTTTTATATCCTCCCCCAGCATGCATAGCAGGCCGACACGCCCACCATACCATCACCGAGAGGGGACATCCAAGGCACAGCACTGTACCAGCGGTTCAACCCTAGCCTCCAATGGCAGCGCCACCAACAGGCCACAGGTAACTATACACCAGCATCCCACCTGTAGTATAAAATGGTTTTACAGAACCCTATCAAATAGTGTGTTTGAGTACAACTACCACTCAAATATTCCCCTAGATTTAAAGACCCGCTACATATGTATGAATGAATGTGAGTAATGCCCCGTACACACGATCGGACATTTTTCCAACCAAACTCCCATCGGACAGGTTATATTTGAAAATTCCAATGGAATTCATCGGAATTTCTCCGTTGGGGCCCACACACAGTCGGAATTTCCGATGAAAAAACTCAGACGGACTCCGTCTGACTTTTTTCATCGGAAATTCCTATCGTGTGTACGCCGCATTAGGGACCTTGGATTGTAAGCTCCTTGAGGGCAGGAACTGATATGAATGTACAATATACACTATATTACCAAAAGTATTGGGACACCTTCATTTACACGCACATGAACTTTAATGGCATCCCAGTCTTAGTCCGTAGGGTTCAATATTGAGTTGGCCCCGCCCTTTACAGCTATAACAGCTTCAACTCTTCTGGGAAGGTCGTCCACAAGGTTTAGGAGAGTGTCTATGGGAATGTTTGACCATTCTTCCAGAAGAGCATTTGTGAGGTTAGGCACTGATGTTGGATGAGAAGTCTGGCTTGAAGTCTCTGCTCTAATTCATCCCAAAGGTGTTCTATCGGGTTGAGGTCAGGACTCTGTGCAGGCCAGTCAAGTTTCCTCCACCCCAAACTCGCTCATCCATGTCTTTATGGACCTTGCTTTGTGCAGTGGTCCAAATCATTTGGTGGAGGGGGGAATATGGTGTGGGGTTGTTTCTCAGGGGTTGGGCTTGGCCAGTGAAGTGAACTCTTAAGGTGTCAGCATACCAAGACATTTTGGACAATTTCATGATCCCAACATTCCCATAGACCCATCCTAAGCCTTGGGGACAGTCTTCCCAGAAGAGTTGAAGCTGTTATAGCTGCAAAGGGTGGGTCAACTCAATATTGAACCCTACGGACTGCCATTAAAGTTCATGTGTGTGTAAAGGCAGGCGTCCCAATACTTTTGGCAATATAGTGTATGTGTAAAGTGCTGCGTAAATTGATAGTGCTATATACAGTAAGTACCTGTAATAAATAAATACAATTTGCACTAATTTCTGTGCATTTGCAGTGCAGAAAAATGCAGCTTGTGAACTATGTGTATAGGAAAACCTAGATTTTGGACTGTCTATGCAGTTGGAGTCAAAAATGCATCCCATTGTGACTAGTGTTAATGGGCCATAATCTATCTATCATCAGAGAATTGTACATTCATCCACCCATCTGCATATCCCACCTCCAACCCATCTGTACACCCATAGGCCCATCCACCCATGCATCTATCCATATGCTCACCCATCTGCATACCTATCCATCCATTCCTCTACCTACCTATCTGACAATTTCTTCTCTTACCTGTCCACCCATCCATCTTCTCACACATCTGCATATCCATCCATCTGTCCAACTGCCCATCTACCCATCCCCTCTCCCACCAATCCACCTATCCATCTATTCATCTACTCACCCATCTGCATATCCATCCATCCCTACATACATTCATTTGTAGTCAGAGTCTTCAAGTGGGAAATGCAAAAACCCTAACAACCAAAGCCTGAGGTGTGCCTTGGCCTAGCTGGTCAGTATGCCTGAAAAGAGGGCATACCCTAAATGTAAGAATAAGAAAAAAGTACAATGAGTATGAGTATGTAAGAAGGCTGGGGGAAACGGGTGGGTGGGAACCCTGAAAGCGATGACAACCCCGGAACAGAAAGGGGAGGAGGATTATGTAGCCCTCAGACTCCTCCCACAAACACAGGCTAGCCTCTGTCCAGCCTTACACTTGTAGTCAGTCTTCAAGTGGGAAATGCGATAACCCTAACAACCAAGGCCTGAGGTGTGCCTTGGCCTAGCTGGTCAGTATGCCTGAAAAAGAGGGCAAAAAGACACAAATTTAGGTGAAGAAGGGAAGGTAACAACCTGTCAAGTGGAGTAAGGCGCGCCCGGATGCCAACAGTATATGTATCCGGTAAGTATCTGCTATGACAGGAGAAACCCACCGACTCAAGACTTAGTGATGAGAAGGAACCCCCTGTAGAACCTGCAAAGCTACCCAGAACCCAACTCAACGTCCCGTGAAAGGTTGGATTGAGCCTGATGCCCGAGACAACCCAGACATGAGAATGAAGTGCTTGTGAATGAGAGGATACGTGGGGGAAAGGGAGCAAGGGCTGGCCCGAGGAGCCCCTGCAAAATTATGGCCGAGAAGATTAAAATACTTAAAACGGACACCAGTGAAGTATCTCAGTGAAATGCCCCCAACCCCTGGCCTACCCATACTTGGTATGGGGAAGTGAAAGAGTGAGTGCAAAAATGGACAACTGGCAGGAGTTTGAAGTGCTGGATACCTGATAGATATGTTGATGGAGTAGCTGGATAAGGCCAATGCGCTATGGCAATAAGCATTGTTAAACATGGAGAAACCATGCCAAAAACAGAACACTGGTCCCATCTGATTCGATCGGGTCAGTCTGTGACCTGACAACTGGGTCTGAATCCTGAACCGAGGAAGGAGGGCCAGACTCCATCCCGGGGAAATAATTCTCATGGCATGATACAGTCATACCCAAAGTGACTGAAAGCGCCCCTGCTTGGAACAGCCTGGGGATTGGAAAAAGATGACTGGACTGACGTCCCTGAGCAGTTCTCCAGGAAACATCCTAGACAAGAGATCAGAGCCGAGAGTGGAACCCAGAATCATGATGACGTTGCCCAAACCTACCACTTATGGACCGTCAAGGGGACGTGGCTCAGCACACACCCTGAGAGGGACTATAAATCCCTGGGCAGTAATCAGGGCCGCTATGCAACAGGACGTCAACTGGAAGAAAAATTGATGACTGCTTCCGACCCAAGGGTGAGCCCAGTGGCGAAACAACATCTGCATCAATCAACTTGCCCTTTCAACGGGCAGGACTGATGGAAGTGAGTGCAAGCATTTGTGATATCTGTGTGGATGCCAATACAACCCCCCACCCCCAACTGTAGCAAGTGCTGAATCGCCAGACCACGGACAAATAACTTGATGATAAAATTAAAAAAAGAGCAGCCAACAAACAATATCGGAACTTGCCACTGGCTCCCTGGAGGCCCGGCCCCCCCAACCTTCAAAAAAGAAGGTAAATAAACCAGACCAAGCACCCCTGAAATTGCTGCCTCCAGTAACTTGAATGGTAATGAAAGCATGACTGTCTGCTGAAGCCAAGATACTTCAACAAAACCTGAGGATATGGTAATGAGGCCCATGAGCAGTCCTGGAAGCTGAAGGGGAGGATGCCTGGGAGGCGTGCGGGGGTCTTCCCCAATGATGCCCCACGTGAGTACCGGGAGGTGAGCAGGCGGGTGAGCCCCCCCCCATGGAGCCGGTGTGAGAACCGGGAGGCGTGCGGGCGTCCCCTCCATGATGCTCGGTGTGAGTTCCAGGGAGGTGAACTGGCGGGTGAGTGGCTCCCCCCCGATAGAGCAGGCGTGAAAACCGGGCAGTGAATGGCTCCCCCCACCCCCTAATGCTCAGCATGAGGACCGGGATAAGCGGGCAGGCAGCCCCCCGACAATGCCCGGTGTGAGCACCGGGAGGGGAACCGCCACGAGACTCCATCAGCCGACCTGCCACTTGGCAACGAAAAACGGAAGTGACGCGGTCCCCCTGCCAAACCCTGAAATGACGTCAAAACCCTGAAAGCGACGACAAGCCCGCACCAGACAGGGGGGGAGGATTATGTAGCACTCAGACTCCTCCCACAAACACAGGCTAGCCTCCGGCCAGCCTTACACCTGTCCATGAATCTATCGACCCATCCATCAATCCATCCATCCATCCACCTAGCCATCCATCCAATTGCTCACTATGTGCATATCTATCTTTCTGTCCATCCATCCATCCATATGGCCTCCAATTTTGCCTTTAGTCTATAAATTCTTTCTCTTATACTTTTTTTGTGCCACCACCAAACTGCTGACACGGCACCACCCAGATGAAAAGTAAATTTCACCTCTCCGTTTCTGGAACTTTTTATCCGTGTCTGTATTTTTTTTCCTTTCTCATTAATTCATCTATGCATCCATTCATCCACATATCCATCCATCCAACCTATTCATTCATCCATGCCTCCATCCAGTTGTTCACTATTTGCATAGCCATCTGTCTGTCTATCCATCCATATATCCATTCATTCATCCATCCATCCACCCACCCATCCATCCTTCTATCCATCCATATATCCATTCATTCATCCATCCATCCACCCACCCATCCATCCTTCTATCCATCCATATATCCATTCATTCATCCATCCAACCACCGATCCATCCTTCTATCCATCCATATATCCATTCATTCATCCATCCATCCACCCACCCATCCATCCTTCTATCCATCCATATATCCATTCATTCATCCATCCATCCATCCATCCACCCACCCATCCATCCTTCTATCCATCCATATATCCATCCATCCATCCTTCTATCCATCCATATATCCATTCATTCATCCATCCGTCCATCCATCCACCCATCCATCTATCCTTCTGCGCACCCCACCCATCCAACCTATCTATCCATCCATCCATACATCAAACCAATTGCTCACTATCTGCATAGCCATCTGCCCATCCATCCATCCATACATCTGCCCAACCACCCATCTGCCTGTCTGTCTATCCATCTATCCATCCATCCATCTATTCATCTGTCCATTCGTACATCTGTACAGCTCTCCTCTCATCCATCCAACCTATCCATTCATATATCCATTCATTCATCCACCCATCCATTTATCCATCCATCTGCCCAACCACCCATCTGCCTGTCTGTCCATCCAGCCATCTGCTCATCCATCCATCCATCTGCCTGTCCATGTATCTATCCTTCCATCCAACCTATACATCCATCCATGCATCCAACCAATTTCTCACTATCTGCATAGCCATCTGTCTATCCATCCAGTCATCCACCCAACTTCCTGCCCAACCACCCATCTGCCTGTCTATCCATCCATCCATCCACCTGCCCGTGCATCCATCCATTCATCCATCCTTCTGCGCAACCCTCCTCCCACCCATCCAACCTATCCATCCATCCATGCATCCAACAATGAATTCATCTATCCATCTGCCCAACCACCCATCCATGGATGGATGAACGGGCAGGGAGATGGATGGATAGTTGGATGGGCAGTCCAACTATCCATCCATCCAGCCCCCTGCCCGTCCATCCATCCACCCACCCACATTTGCATCAATAGTCCATCCATATATCCACATATTCATCCATCCATCCATCCATCTACTCATTTAGACCCCAATTGTGCAAATAATCAATAAACAGTGCTGTGCTATAAATCAAATACAATTAACAATGGTACAAGTGTAACTAAAAAATGGTAATCAATAAACATATATTGCTGAAAGTTCATATATTAAATCTGTGACTTATTGAAGTGAATTCAGAAAATCAATATATCAACAGTGCAAAAATCCAAAGTGCTTGTGCTCTCCTCTCCTCCACCAGTCTCACCTCATATCTGAGTCAAATCAGGAGAGTTCCCTCCGGGGATCATAGAGAAGGGAGGTGAGGTGCCGGTAATCCGTGGTAAGTGATTATTTGTACCTTTTAAGTGAAGTGAGAACACTTGTTAGTGAAAGCAGCTACTATTACTATTATTATTATTATTATGTTTTTTTTTTTTTTTACACTACTTTATTTCACGAGATTGCGCAGATTGATATCCACTTTATACATTTGGATCCCAATTTTGTCTTGATGTTGTAAATGTTTTCTTTTATACAAAAAGGAAAGTAGAGGGCGGGACTTTGTATGAGGCACACGGACACAAAGAGATAACTTTGATGGAGGACAGCTTTTAATTGGTTCAAATCGCAATACAATTTCATATTTAAATTTTTATGCATTTTGCTATATATCAATACTTTTTTATATTTCATCCGAACCAAATATTGCACAATAGTAAATAGTTAATAAATATTCCATCAAGGATATTTCATATATTTGCAGATACACAGTACATATCTTCCAGACATTGCAGTCGCTACCTATGCAACTTGGTAATCCACTAAAACATTTTTTTTTTAAAAAGAAGACATAAGCAGGGGGGGATTTGGTATATATTGGAAGGAACGTCCATAGAGGTTGATGGGTATATACACTTATCGGTAGATATTAGCTCTATGCATTTCGGGCCTTGCGGGCCGCTCATCAGGAGCAAAAACCGAAGTGATCATCTGGGGATGAAAAAGACAGATACATTTTAATGATCTAAAAGAATGCTACAGAGCTGGTGGGCAAACATAGAATAGGAGAAAAATCCCCCACCCATACATTTAACCCACAGAACTTACGGATGCGTCTGCATGGGGGTGGTGCGTCCACGAGAGTCACGGACCAGCCAGAGGGCGTCACAACCAGGAGCTGGGGAGGCATGGCAGGGTGACAACGACCCATACTGACAACGCCCCGTGAGGGTGGAAAAATAAAATTCAAAGTGGTTGTAAGCTATGTAGGGTAACCCCAAATGTGGGGACCTCTGTGAAAAAAAGAAAAAAATTAAAAACTGTCACACTGAAAAAATGTTGTAACACTCAGGCTCCATGTACACAGAAGCTCAAAAACGGCCGTTTTTAAAGCAGCAGAAAAAGCTAGCTTTTATCAGCGTTTTTTTTACTAGCTTTTATTAGCGTTTTTCAGTGTAGCTTTTTTTAGCTTTAAAAAAAAAAAAAAAAAGTTTCAATGGACAAAAAAGCGTTTATGAGCGTTTATGAGCGTTTATGAACGTTTTTCGGCGTTTTGCGTTTTTTTGTGCCGAAAAACGGCACTTTGAACGCAAATTTCCTGCGTTCAGAAAAAAGCCCATTAACTCCACTGCTCATTAAAGCTAAAAAACGTTATGTGTACATGAACACATAGGCTAACATAGAGTGCAGTTAATGGGCTTTTAAAAAAAACGCCAAAACGCCCATTAACTGCAGTTTATCAGCTTCTGTGTACATGGAGCCTCAAAGCTGTGTGTATCTGTATGTGAAAAAGTGGTGTGTATCAGGGTGTGGGGGAGGGTATTGTGAGGTGAGAGGACATTAATTAGGCAGGGAAAGAAAAGAAAAAGGGAGAAAAAAAAACAGAGAAAAGGCTGAGAAAAAATAAAAATAAATATAAATAAAAATAAATAAAAATAAAAATAAAAATAAATATAAATAAAATAAAATTTTCTTTTATACTTTTTTTTGTGCCACCACCAAACTTTTTCTTCTCATCCATCCATCAGTCCATCTAATTCATCAGTCCATCTGCCCATCCACCCATCCACATATTCATCCATCCATCCATTCATTTGGATCTTAATTTTGTCTTAGGCCTCGTACACACGGCCGATTTTCTCGGCAAGAACCAGCAAGAAACTTGCTGGCAGAGAGGTCTTGCCGAGTAAATCGGTTGTGTGTACGCGGCTATCGGGTTTCTCGTCGAGAAAACCGACAAGAAACCTTGACGAGAAAATAGAGAACCTGCTCTCTATTTTCTCGTCGAGATTCTCCTTGGCATGTTTCTCGACGAGAAAAGTGAGTGTGTGTACACTTACCTGTCCTCCCGGAAGCCCGCGCATGTTCGAAATGAATTTGACGCATGCGCGGTAGCTTCCTAGGCATACGTAGGGTATACCAAGATGGCGGCGACGGCATCGAATGTGACGAGCACATGCTCGTCGTATTCGATGACGTCACCGCGTTCGCTCCATTCAAAGAACCGCGGGTTCTTTGAATCGAGCGTGTGTACACTCGGCCGGGACAAGTTTCTTGTCCAAGAATCTCGTCGAAAAAAACGACATGTTTTTTTCAACGAGAATCTCGGCCGTGTGTACGAGGCCTCAAAGTTGTAAATGTTTTCTTTTATAAAAAAAAAAAAATGTGCCACCACCAAATTCCCATCCATCCATCAGCCTATCTTTCTTTTTTTTTTCTTCCCATACATCCATCAGTCCATCTGATCCATCCATCCATCAGATCCATCCATCCATCAGTCCGTCTGATCCATCCATCCATCAGATCCATCCATAAATCAGTCCGTCTGATCCATCCATCCATACATCCATCCATCAGTCCGTCTGATCCATCCATCCATCAGTCCATCTGATCCATCCATCCATCCGTCCATCTGATCCATCCATCCATCAGTCCATCTGATCCATCCATCCATCAGTCCATCTGATCCATCCATCCATCCGTCCATCTGATCCATCCATCCATCCATCAGTCCATCTGATCCATCCATCCATCCATCAGTCCATCTGATCCATCCATCAGTCCATCTGATCCATCCATCCGTCCATCTGATCCATCCATCCATCCATCAGTCCATCTGATCCATCCATCCATCAGTCCATCTGATCCATCCATCCATCCATCAGTCCATCTGATCCATCCATCAGTCCATCTGATCCATACATCCATCCGTCCATCTGATCCATCCATCCATCTGATCCATCCATCCATCAGTCCATCTGATCCATCCATCCATCCATCAGTCCATCTGATCCATCCATCCATCAGTCCCTCTGATCCATCCATTCATCAGTCCATCTGATCCATCCATCCATCAGTCCATCTGATCCATCCATCCATCCATGAGTCCATCTGATCCATCCATCCATCAGTCCATCTGATCCATCCATCCGTCCATCTGATCCATCCATCCATCTGATCCATCCATCCATCAGTCCATCTGATCCATCTATCCATCTGATCCATCCATTCATCAGTCCATCTGATCCATCGATCAGTCCATCTGATCCATCCATCCATCTGATCCATCCATCCATTTGATCCATCCATCAGTCCATCTGATCCATCCAGTCATCAGTCCATCTGATCCATCCATCAGTCCATCTGATCCATCCATCCATCTGAT
Source organism: Rana muscosa (assembly GCA_029206835.1). Lineage (NCBI taxonomy): Eukaryota > Metazoa > Chordata > Amphibia > Anura > Ranidae > Rana > Rana muscosa. The sequence continues at coordinate 370,069,198 of CM055125.1, forward strand.
CCATCCATCCATTTGATCCATCAATCAGTCCATCTGATCCATCCATTCATCAGTCCATCTGATCCATCCATCCATCCGGCTGCCCATCCACATATTCATCCATCCATCCATTCATTTGGATCCCAATTTTGTCTTGATGTTGTAAATGTTTTCTTTTATACTTTTTTTTCTTTTGTGCCGCCACCAAACTGCTGACGCGGCACCATCCAGATGAAAAGTAATCTTCACCTCCATTTCCAGGAGAAGCGTTGTGCGCTGTAAACTTTTGTTATCCTGATGCATCAGGTGCCCCTCCAGACTCCGTTCCATTTTTAACCCTCCGTACAAATGGATTTGAACAACTTTTAATTAGCCTATTCTTTGTGGATCATTAAACTTTTATAAATAGTTGAGTGTTGCCTCGTTCCCGCGCCGTCTGACATGGTGATGGAGAGATGCGAGTTCAGATACACCCAGAGGAAAGAGGGAAAAAAAAAAAAAGCGCGGATAATCCGGCGAGCCTGACAAATCACGGCTCTGATTAGTGACTGATTTTTAACGAGGTGCAAAACGACCCCTAATTGTCTGACCGGCTATTTATATCTGAAGTACATGAGACGCGGATGAGGCTGCGATCGCTCGGGTGTCATGGCCATGACTCTAATAACAGAGCTCCAATACAGCGGGGGGCGCTTAATTACTGAGGGAATAGGAAGAAAAGCAAAAGCCTTCTTGATGTATCTGCTGGTGCTGCACACACAACGACTTCATCCCTCTAATGTCCTCACATGGAACATTCATCGCCTTGTAGATGGAACAGCCAGTTCCAAAGTAAAAAGAAATAAAAAAAACAAGTTGAATCCCAGCTACATATTAACCACTTCAGCCCCAGACCATTTGGCTGCTAAATGACCGGGCCACTTTTTGCGATTCGGCACTGCGCCGCTTTTACTGATGATTGCGCGGTCGTGCGACGTGGCTCCCAAACAAAATTGACGTCCTTTTTTTTACCACAAATAGAGCTTTCTTTTGGTGGTATTTGATCACCACTGCGGTTTTTATTTTTTTGCGCTATAAACAAAAATAGAGCAACCATTTAAAAAAAAATGCATATATAAAAAAACTATTTTTTTTCACAGTTTTTCAAGGCTTTTGTTTTCTTCCTAATTCCTAATTCCTCCAGTAATTAAGCGCCCCCCGCTGTATTGGAACTCTGTTATTAGAGTCATGGCCATGACACCCGAGCGATCGCAGCCTCATGTACTTCAGATATAAATCGCAATAATCGCAAAATTGGTTGGTTTGCGCAAAAGTTATAGCGTCTACAAAAATAGAGGAAAGAAAGTTGTCTGGACTGCCGCACTCTGTTCAAACGTTTGTTTATCAAAAAATAGGAATATCAAAAATATCCAAAATAAAATATCCAAAATCCATCAAAAGCAATCAAAACATGGAAGGGCATGCAGGGAACAAGGCTGGCGCGTTTCACTCATGAGTAAGCATCATGTCCTGATGTGAAACGCGTCAGCCTTGTTCCCTGCATGCCCTTCTATTTTTTGATTGCTTTTAAAAGATTTTGGATTTTTTATTTTGGATATTTTTGATATTCCTATTTATTGATAAATAAACGCTTGAACAGAGTGCGGCAGTCCAGACAACTTTCTTTCCTCTATCGATTAGAGCAGAGCCAGCACCTGTGAGTGAAGCAGGGCGGGAGCAATCAGAGGAATCTGGAACCCTGGAGCGATACATTTCTTCTCATCTACAAAATAGGGGATAGATTTATGGCATTTTTATTATACTTTTTTTTTTTTTACTAGTAATGGCGGCAATCAGCGATTTTTATCGTGACTGCGACATTATGGCGGACACATCAGACACTTTTGACACATTTTTGGGACCATTGTCATTTTTACAGCGATCAGTGCTATAAAAATGCACTGATTACTGTGAAAATGACACTGGCAGGGAAGGGGTTAACCAGTAGGTGGCGCTGTAGGGGTTGAGTGTGACCTGGGGAGTGCTTCTAACTGTAGGGGGGATGGGCTGTGTGTGACAAGACAGAGATCACCGCTTCCGATTACAGAAAGCGGTGATCAGTGTCATTGTCGCTAGGCAGAGCGGGGAGATTCTTGTTTACATCAGCATCTCCCGTTCTTCCTCACCGTGAGACAATCGCGAGTATCCCCGCGACGATCGAGGCCGCGGGACCCGCGGTCGGGCTCACGGAGCTGGCGGCGGGCACACGCACGTCCACAATGCTGCTTCTTAAAGGGGCCATATATATACGCCCTTCTGCCTGTCCGTGCCATTGTGTCGACATAGTGAGTGAGTAACTTGTATAGCGTTGCAATTGCGAACTAAATCGCCTCAAGGCGCTTGGCATCCAGTGTCGTTGAGATCCTTAGAAGGGATGAGTCTTTTGTTTTTTCCGGAAGGTTTTCTTCCATGCGGATGTTTGTGGGTAGCGCATTCCATAGCCTTGGTCCTTGGACAGCAAACCTTCGTTCTCCCTTGGCTTTGTAGCGAGTCTTGGGGATGTGGAGGAGGTTTTGGTTGGTTGATCGGAGGTCGCGAGTAGTGGTGTAGTGTTTTATTTTCTCGCATAAATATTGAGGTGCGTTTCCTTGCGCGCATTTGTGGGTGAGGCAAAGGGTCTTGAATGTGACCCGATCCTTTACGGCTAGCCAATGGAGGCTTCTCAGGGACGGTGCGATTGATTCCCAGGGTTTTTTCCCCGTTACCAGTCTGGCCGCTGTGTTTTGGATGACTTGTAGACGTGCAATCTGGTATTTGGGTAGTCCTAGGTATAGGGAGTTAGCGTAGTCAAGTCGGGATATGATGATGGTTCCGACTACTACTGCTCTGTCTTTTTCCGGGATGAAGGGGATAAGTCTTCGTAGCAGGCGGAGAAGGTGGTGAGATCCGCTGACTACTGATCCTATTTGTGTGTCCATAGTCATGTCTGAGTCAAAGATGACTCCCAGGCTTTAAACTTTGGTGCTTCGGGTGATGTTTTGTCCAAGGATGGTGGGTGGCGTCCATATGGTCCTAGCGTTTTTCTTTCGGTTAGCATGGAAAATGAGCAGTTCTGTTTTGGATCCATTAAGCTTGTCGACGCACAACGTATATTGTCGTGCGCTGGTCGGAAAGCGGTTAAAGAGTCAGTCTTCCTGAGAAATGTATTACAAGCAGGACCACTGATAGCGGTTATAGGCCAACGGTGGTCAACTTTCTTGATATGGGGGCCTCAAGTGTGGCCAACACGACATCACCAATGGGCCGCACATGAAATTCAGTGAATGTTCAGAGACAGCAAATTCACTACAAGATATAATAAAAGACTATGGGAATGATACAAGAAATGGTCAGAGATTGTGGGCATGATACAAGAGATGGTCAGAGACTACAGGCCTACAACAAGAGATGGCCAGAAACTGCAGACATGATACAAGAGATGGTCAGATATAGTACAGGAGATGGTCAGAGACTGCAAACATTCTACAGGAGATGGTCAGAGACTGCAGACACGATAAAAGAGATGGTCAGCGACTGCAGGCCTACAACAAGAGATGGTCAGCGACTACAGACATAGTACAGGAGATGGTCAGAGACTGCAGACATGATACAAGAGAAAGTCAAAGACTGTGGACCTAATACAGGAGATGGTTAGAGACTGCAGACATATTACAAGAGATGGTCAAAGACTGCAGACATACTACAAAAGATGGTCAGAGACTGCAGACATACCACAGGAGATGGTCGGAGACTGCAGACCTAATGCAGAAGATGGTCAGAGACTACATACATGATACAAAAGATAGTCAGCAACTGCAGACATACTACAGGAGATGGTCAGAGACTGCAGACATATTAAAAAAGATTGTCAAAGACTGTGGATCTCATACTGGAGATGATTAGAGACTAAAGACATGACCCAAAAGATAGTTAGAGACTGCAGACATACTACAGGAGATGGTCAGAGACTGCAGACATATTACAAGAGACTGTCAGTAGCTGTGGACCTAATACTGGAGATGGTCAGAGACTGCAGACATGATACAAGAGATGGTCAGAGACTGCAGACATGATGCAAGAGATTGTTAGAGACTGGAACCATACTACAGGAGATGGTCTGAGACTGCAGACATGATACAAGAGATTGTTAGAGACTGGAACCATACTACAGGAGATGGTCTGAGACTGCAGACATATTACAAGAGATAGTCAAAGACTGTGGACCTAATAAAGGAGATGGTTAGAGACTGAAGACATGATACAATAGATAGAGACTGCAGACATACTAGGAGATGGTCAGAGACTGCAGACATGATACAAGAGATGGCTTGAACTAGATGGACTTGTGTCTTTTTTCAACCAGACTAACTATGTAACTTGCGAATGCATGGGAGCCAGGGCCCCAAAGAGTGTCACCACCACTTATCTGTCCAGGGAGCCCACGATGTCGGCACCCCAGCTGATCTTCAGCTCGACTCCCAGGTGCTGCTGCCACCATTCCTTATAAGGAAACCCAGTAGTGAAGCCCTTCGGCTTCACAGCTGGTTCCCTACTGCGCATTCGCGAATCGTGCTGTGCTTTCTAATTGGCCCAGTGGTGGGTGAAGGAGGAGGGGAGCCAAACTTCCGGGAAATCGGGCCGACGCTGTGGCCCGTCTCCGGAAGTGGGGAAGGGGACCTGTCAAAAACAGGTCCCCCATTCCCCCCTCCCCCCGGAAAGGTGCCAAATGTGGCACCGGAGGGAAGGGGAGCAAGAGTATAAGCGAGAGTTTCACTTTTGGGTAGAACTCCACTTTAAGTAGGCTCTGGCTGACCCAAGATGACTGCCAGAGTCACATGTGGTGGCAGCATCTAATTGGAAGCTTCCCCAGTGACTTAGGAAACCATAGAGGAAATATGTTCCTCTTGACTTCCTTTCCAACTGCAGTGCTGCTGCGGAAGAGCGCCACCTGCAGTGGAGAAAATAGACTGCACCTGCCTACATATTTACCTAAAATAGTGAAAGCTTAAAAAAAAAATTCTTCCAATTTTCACAGAAATTTCAGGCAAATTAAATGTCTTACCCATTCCTAATGAGTAGACATGTGCACTGCCAAAAAATTTGTTTGTTTTCGTTTATTTGTTTTTTGTTTTTTTGGGTCATTCGTTATGATTGCAATTCGTAAATTTGTAAATTCGAAAATCCGAAAATAAGAAAGAAAATCTGAAAATTTGAAATAATAACTAATAATAACAAACTATTAAATTATAGGTATTGGAATTTCCTTTCAAATTTGGCTGTTACTGAAGGTAATGAATACAAATTTATCTGAAGTTACGAATTAATAACAAATTTACGAATGTTAGCATTTTTGCATTTTGGAATTTACAAATTTTTGAATATTTGAATTTACTAATTTCCGAATGTTCGAATTTTTGCATTTTCGAATTTACAAATGTTTGAATTTTCGAATTTTCGAATTTACATATTTTCGAATGAACAAATTCTCTCATTTTCGAATTTACGAATGTTCGAATTCTTGCATTTTTGAATGTTCGAATTTACGAGTTTTTGAATGTTCGAATATACGAATGTTCGAATTTATGAATTTTCACGTTTTCAAATTTCCGAATGTTCAAATTTACGAATGTTCGAATTTACGAATTTTCAAGTTTTCGAATATTCAAATTTGCGGACATTTGGAAAAATTTGTTGAATGGGTTTTCGTAAATTCGGATGTTTCTGAATTAATGAATTTGTCTAAATTTGTTAAAAAACAAATTGGGAACAAAACAAATTGCACATGTCTACTAATGAGCACAGGGGTGGGGGGGGGGAGTGGCGAGTGGTACGTTGGTTTTGGGCTGAGCGGTGGGGTTGTGTGTCCTACCTGACATACATACACTGACCTACCTGACATACACTGATGGTAGTGACACACATACAAGGACCTACCTGACCAGGATACAGACTTCATGTGTCCTGCAGCTCAGCTCAGCCGTGGTGTGTGGTGTGCGGTGTGCGGCGCGCCCATTTTCATCACAGCAGCCAGCCAGAGGAGGAGAGGAGAGCCGCCCGCCCGAGCACCTAGCGGGGATCTCATAGTGATGTGGGGTGGCGGCATTGTAATGCCTGCCTTCTGGAGCCTACAGCGCCTATAATGTATGTCACACGTCCCATGGTTCCGGCATTGGGCCAGTGGGATGTCCATCATAGGCGCTGCAGGCTCCAGAAGGTGGGACCTGCTATGTCACTCGGCGGCGATCGGGCTGAGATCGGTCCCCGCTTAGCGGCGGCGCTCTGGGCTAACAATACAATGGTGCATGCCTGAGACCCAGGGCTTTTCGGGGACCCATTCAGGGCTCCAGCCCCCCCCCAGCCCCCCTCCCGACGCCACTGCCTCCAGGGTGCCCCTGATGGCAAAATCTCTCCACTACGTTCCACCATGTCACAATCAGGCGTCTCTTTCGAATGTAATATTTATTATATGTTACAGTGGGGCTGATTTACGAACCGTTTGCGCCTTGAGTTGAGGCGCATCGGCGTGCGCAACGCAGTTTTGGTATTTCCGAAACATTTGCGCCGGTAACGCATCGCTATTCCCCATTTACTAAAGTGTTTTCGGCGTATGGGAGGAGGCGCTCAGTGCGCCACTATGGACCTGGCGCACGGCATCTTCAAATCAAAATTAAAAGAAGCTGGAAGTGCCAATATAATGGTGTGATGTGGGGTGATGTGAGGAAGTATAGTGACAACTGCCCAAGTAACAAATATGCCCAAAATAGAATGAGAAAGTAACTTTTTCTGAAACAGCCTGCTGCGCCTGCAAGTACGTTTAGAACTGTGAGAGGTCTATTTGTGCACTGCGCATGCGCACTCGGCATTTGCGCTCGTTCAAATGCGCCAGTTCAAAATCTTAGTAAATATCAAGTCACGTAAATGCATTTGCATAAGTTGAACAGGCGCACCTCTGAACTTTTTTATTATTTTATAACAGTCTCTGCACAAAATGACATTTCTAAAGGAAAAAAAAGTCATTTAAAACTACTCGCGGCTGTAATGAATTGCCGGTTCCCGTCAATACAAATAAAAGTAATTGAAAGCCTTTGAAAAAAAAAATGCATAGGGGTCCCCCAAAATTACATTACCAGGCCCTTCAGGTCTGGTATGGATTTTAAATTGGAAACTCCATGCTAAACTTAAAAAAAAAATGGCGTGGGGGTTCCCCTAAAAATCCACACCAGACCCTTATCCGAGCATGCAACCTGACAGGCCGCAGGAAAAGAGGGGGGGACAAGAGAGCGCCCCCCCCTCCTGAACCATACCAGGCCACATGGCCTCAACATGGGGAGGATGCTTTGGGGTCTGGACCCCAAAGCACCATGTCCCCATGTTGATGGGGACAAGGGCCTCATCCCCACAACCCTTTCCCTGTGGTTGTGGGGGTCTGCGCCAGGGGGCTTATCGGAATCTGGAAGCCCCCTTTAACAAAGGGGACCCAACCACCCGGTGATCCCGCCCCCCTCTGACGCACATGGACTTCACGTGACTTCTCTATTGCTTTCCCCGTGGTGTCAGAGGGGGGCGGGGGCACTGGGTGGCCCCGCCCTCAGTTGGAGAAGAACTGTCAGAAGAACAGAAGCATCATACAGTGAGAACCTCCCATGGAAGCGGATCGTCCGGGGAACGAAGCGGGGAAGAAGAAGCCGAAGCAAGATGCGGACGAGAATACCGAAGGAAGAAGCAGAAGAAGAACAAGATGGAGGAAGAAACCCAAATGGAGAAAAGAAGAAGATGGAAGAAGAAGCGGGGAAAGGAGAAGACATTAATAAAGGAATTGTCAAAAACCGGCTATTGTCTTCTTTAACATTTTTTACACTTTTTTTGTGAAATGGTAGGGGTACATTTGTACCCCATTACCATTTGACATAGGGGGGGCAGAATCTGGGGGTCCCCTTTGTTAAAGGGGGCTTCCAGATTCCGATAAGCCCCCCGCCCTTAGACCCCCACAACCACCGTGCAAGGGTTGTGGGGATGAGGCCCTTGTCCCCATCAACATGGGGACATGGTGCTTTGGGGTCCAGTTGAGGGCATGTGGCCTGCCAGGTTGCGGTTCAGGAGGGGGGGCACTCTCTCATCCCCCCTCTTTTCCTGCGGCCTGCCAGGTTGCGTGCTCGGATAAGGGTCTGGTGTGGATTTTTAAGGGGATCCCCACGCCATTTTTTTTAAAGTTTGGCGCAGGGTTTCCCTTAAAATACATACCAGACCTGAAGGGCCTGGTACGGATTTTGTGGGGGACCCCAACGCCATTTTTTTTTAATTTGGCGTGGCGTTCACCTTAATATCCATACCAGACCTGAAGGGCCTGGTAATAGAATTTTGGGGGACCCCCCCCCCCCCGCATTTTTTTTTTCAAAGACTTTCAATGACTTTTATCTGTATTGACAACCGGCAATTCATTAAAGCTGCGAGTAGTTTTTAAATGACTTTTTTTTCCTTTAGGAATGTCAGTTTATATAACCAACTTTCCATGCATTTTTTATGCATAATGCATAATATTATATTATTAAATAATAATTAAATAATTAATAATTAAATAATTAAATAATTAAATAATAATTATGCATAATGCATAAATGGCCCTTAAGCAATTTGGCATATTTAAAGGCACTTCTCCTTGTTTCATTTTTGGTGTTGTCCAAATTGGTGACATTGATATATGTCCCTTAGGGTGGGACCTGGGCCCCCATACACATTTTAAGGCCAATAACTAGAAGATAAGCCAGCCAAGTGGGGACTAGCAAAATTAACAAGTCAGTTCCTATAGACTGCAATGGTATTTTTTGTATAACTTTTGCCCATGTTAGGCTCTTTGTTTGCCCCCCGGACCGGGGGGTGTTTGTCCCATCTCTAATTTAGTAGCATGCTGGATGATGTGTTTAATTTTGGACAGGGGTGTGGCTTATTTTCTGCTAGCTGCATTTCTGTTGGTCTGAGCACGCTCAGGGACTTTGATTTTTTTTTGGTGCTTTTTGTGTGTGAACAGCACCTGGATGTTTCTGGGCATGCTTAGAGAGTGTGTTTTTTGGGTTAGTAATTGAAAGACATCCTTAACAGGTGTACCCACTTTGAAATTCAGTCTCTACATTGGGTGAACTTGCATTTTGGGTGTTTCATGGACTGTGCATGTGTTTTCAATTGCCTCATTAGCACACAAACCTATGTTATATAAAGCTTGCAGATAGTATTCTCTACCTTTCCCTGAAAAGAGGCAAGATTGTGTGTGGCCGGCATGTGAGTACATTTGGGTGTCCTTATCGAGTTTGTAACATGTATTTGTATTTTATTTGTTATGTATATGCAAAACAGATATGTTTCCCAGCAAGTTTTATTTAACTTTGTTTTTTTTTTATTTTTTGGTGGGGGATATTTTCACATGAAATGTTATTGATGTTGGTGAGGTTTGTCTTTTTTAGGTTGTTCACTTTGATTTAATTGTCTGTGCTGCATTATTTTGCTAATTCTTTCTCCAGATGTTGACTAATGTTATAACCCTAATAGATGTCCTTTTATCTCCTGTTACTTTCCAATGCAAAATCGTCAAACCTCAAACCAGTGTCTCAAATTAACATACATGTTTTGCTTTCCTTGCTTTTTTCGAAGTCTTGTTTTTTTGACCAATAAAATTGTTTCAATTTTTTTTTTTATGTGTTCTTTTCATGCAATGGATTTCCCAGCTGCATCTTAACTAGGCTGATTGGCATGTCTTCGACAAATCAGTTTTTATTGTTTTTGTATATTTGTAATTTACGTTCCTGGTGCCTTCATGGTAACATATGCATGGATTGTATGTATGCTGCCATGGAGATGAAAGTAAAATTTCAGAGCGGTAAGTATTACATTTCCTTTTTTATTGCAGTGGTTTTCAGCCTCAGTCCTCAAGTACCCCCGACAGGACATGTTTTGTGAATTTATCTGATCCAAAAATGGTGTCCACAATACCAAGCCATTGACTGTGATTTAAAGCACCTGTGCAAGATGAAGGTAATCCTGCAAACATGGCCTGTTGGGGGTACTTGAGGACAGGCTTGAGAAGGGCTGAACTAAAATCAAGCTCAAGACAATCCTATTTTAATTGTCGGCATTTGAGGGAAATCAAGTGTTTTTTTTTTTTTTTATTATTTTTTTAGGTTGGCCTTTGTGTCCCTGTTCTTAAAATTGGCTTTGCTTCCTGTCACATAGCCAAACAGGAAGTGAGAGGAAAAACTCTACCAATCTTTCCTTTGGGACACACCGGTCAATCTAACTAGTGTCCCCATTCAGAAAATTGCACTGTAGCACTTTGTTGTTTTCACCCAATTATTAGGTAATGTTAAAGGCAAATCCTTTCTGCAGTACAAGTGTACTTGCTGAAAATCTGAGGGGAAGCACTGTTGATTTTAACATCCAATCAAGTAGAAGCAAAGATGGTGGTTTTTGTTTTTTTCCTTGCATGTCTCCCTCGGATCTCCAGCAAGTGCACTTGTAGTGCAAAGTGGATTTGCCTTTAGGAAAAAACAAAGTCCGAGATAACTAATAATTTGGGGTGTACACAGCAAAATGCTGGATTTCAATTTACCGAATGGGGAAAATATTTAGATTGACGTGTGTCCCCAAGGAAAGACATTGGTAGGGATTTACCCTCATTTCCTGTGTGGCTATGCAACAGGAAGTGAATCATTTGGAAGGATAAAGTGGCAAACATTGGGAGTTGTCTTCACCCTATCGGGTGCAGACATCCCCAAAAACTGTCTAGACTTCTAATCCCTCTGCACTCTATCCCCAAGCAAAAATAAGAAAGTATTTCATTTAGTTGTGATGCATGTCAATGGCCCATTTAGACCCTCTTTAACCACTGGAGATCAGCGCTATAGCTGATCGATGGCCACAGCATGGTCCTCAATTGCCGGGAGTCCGTCGATAGACGTCCTCCCCTTCACGTGCGCTGTGGTCACCGAGTTATTGAGACTCGGGTGATCACAGATCCAAGTAAGGGGCCGATCCCTGCCCCTTACCACGTGATCAGCTGTCAGACAATGACAGCTGATTATGTGATGTAAACAAAAGCTTGGTAATCGTTTTTGTGTTCTCCTTGCGCTGACAGCGTGAGCATAAAAAAGGCAATCACCGGCTTATGTGCAAGGAACATCGGGCCCGAAGAGGAAGAGGCAATTTACCATCCGTGACAATCAATAGCCCCTGCCAGTGCCACTTATCAATGCCCACCACTGCTGCCAATCAGTGCCACCAAGCAGTGCTGCCTATCAGTGCTCATCACTGCCAACTATTATTGCCCATCACTGCCAACTATCATTGCCACCTAGCAGTGCCACTTCTCAGTGCCAACTAGCAATGCCACCTCTCGGTGCCCACTCTTGCCGCCTTATCGGTGCCCATCAGTGCAGTCTCATCAGTGTACATCAATAGAGAAAAATTACCTTTTTTCAAAATTTTCGAACAAAATATAAAAATATCCCAATTTTTCGTTTTTATTCGGTAATTTGTATTTATAGAAAAAAGCAAAAAACAAACACAGAGGTGATCAAATAGCACCAAAGGAAAGCTCTGTGTGAAAAAAAAGGTTACAATTTAATTTGGGTTACAGTGTTGTATGACCATGTTAGGAAACATCATAAGGACCCTCCCTAAGCTCAAAAACCAGTATTAACCATTTCAGCTATTTTGTGAGACCCGATTGAGTAGCAGCAGCTGAGAGAGCAGCAGTGTACTTGTATTTAGCGTGTCACTTGCCACATCACTTGCCACAAGTTGTGGATTGTCCACTTGCCGCGTCACCTGCCACAATGCAATGTGGATTGTCCACAATGCAATGCAAGCAATTACATTTTTTTTTTTTTTATATATATATTTTTTATGTTTTTTCATCATTTGCCATAATTTTTGAGTTTTTCAATGTAAAAAAATAGGTCACCTTTAAAAACGCTTATAAACGAAAATGCGGCTAAACGCCGGTACCGCGTTTGGCGTCTGAAACGTGGAAATCTTGGGGGTCTGAATGCATTTTTTTTCTTTCTGAAAAACGAGGTTAAACGCAACTGTCTAAGGGCCAGTTCACATCTTGGAAACGCAGTCCGGATGCGTTCCAGGTGCTTTTCTGCATGCGCGTTTTAGGTGCATTTTTGATGCAATCCAGTGCTTTTTTCCCCCCTCTTTTTTGCCCACGGACGTTTTAAAAAACGGGCTGTGAAGCTAGTACAGACGCCAGGAAAAAAGCGGCGTTTTTTCCAAGTTTTTTTCCGCGTTTTGCATTGAATTCAATGCACGTTTACCCGCGCTAGCTTTCAGCCGCGTTTTTCTTTCTCTATTCAAAATCAATGGTTCCGTATGGGAGCCCATTGATTTGAATAGAAGTCGCACCACAAGTCGGATCAAGATGATCCGACTTGCGGGGCGACTCGTGTACGGAGAACATTGAAGGGGAACCCCGCGAAAATTGAAAAAAAATATTTGCGTGAGGTTCCCCCCCAGGACGATACCAGACCCTTTGGTCTGGTATGGACCTTGAGGGGAAGCTCCCACACCAAAAAAAAATGGCATGGGGGTTCCCCCAGGATCCATACCAGACCCTTATCTGAGCACGCAGCCCGGCAGGTCAGGAAAGGGGGGCGGGCGAGCGCCCCCCTCCTAGACCATATCAAGCCACATGCCCTCAACAAGGGGGGCACCCCCCACCCCAAAGCACCTTGTCCCCATGTTGATGAAGACAAGGGCCCTTCCCAACAACCCAGGCCGTTGCTTATCGGAATCTGGGAGCCCCCTTTAATAAGGAGGCCCCCAGATCCCGGGCCCCCCCATCCTATGTGATATTGATCCGACTTCTGGTGCGACCTCTATTCAAATTAATGGGCTCCCATAGGGAACCATTGATTTTGAATAGAGACAGAGAAACGCAGCTGATATTAATGAGAAAATACCTTACGTCGGTAGGATTTGTCTATTTACTATCACATTGCACGTCGGCGTGCGCCTGTTCACACGCCCAATCAATGATTTATCCGGCGCACCAATTAAAGCGGAGGTTCACACAAAAAGTGAACTTCCGCTTTTCGGAACTCCCCCCCCCCTCCGGTGTCACATTTGGCAACTTTTAGGGGGGTGCAGATATTTGCACCACTTCTAGGCTCTGACTCCCGCAGGTGTCCCGCCCTTTTGCATCACCCCCCGCTGTCTTCTGGGAAACACACTGTTCCCAGGAGAGAGCGGGGACCAGTGACGGCGCGCCGCGATACTCGCACATGCGCAGTAGGGAACCGGGCAGTGAAACCACAAGGCTTCACTTCCTGATTCCTTCATCGATAGGGTGACCACATTTCCAAACTACCATTCAGGGACACCCTCCCTTCCCAAAAATCAGCTTGTGCTGTAACGAATCACAGCACAGTGATTGGACACAAGAGGGGGATTTATGATTTCTCCAATCACAAGCAGGGGGCGGGGATTGTGCTACTCCAGGCATTCCCGGCCAGGACAAGTAC